>OZ014558.1:11483241-12848392 GCA_963966155.1 Clivina fossor
ATTCTAACTAATAGCTCCTACAGGCAAACGTGTAAACAACTATATTTAAAAATTCTAAATACTTACTACAATGCTTACTTTATGCCAAAGAAAATTATGAGCATTTTCAAAAAATAAATATATATTATCATCAAATTATTATAATTTTTATAACCACATTATATATATATATATATATATATATATATATATATATATATATATATATATATATATATATATATATATATATATGATTTTGAAACACATGGAATATTCATATATAAAAACACATTGTATATAAAATTCTTTAGATACATTGCATATATAATTCTTAAAAAACACATTGTATACAATAGTTTTTAAAAACAAATTATACATAATTTTATTTGACACATTGTATATAATTGCATCTCCGTGAAATAATACAGCTTATGTAGATAGAAAGAAGAAAAATACGTATTATATATATTGGCGTATTGGTATATAAATACCGCATTTAAAAAAATATAAATAGTAGGTAATTTTGAAAAAATAAATAATGTTTTTTTTTGCCGAATTTATTTATTTATTTATTTAGCTACGCCACTGAAACTATATTCGTCTGTTTCGTGCTCGCGCTGTTACTGATTTCTTAAACTTCTTCGCTTTATATTTACTAAGTTTGATTTAAGTCTAAAATAATTTTTGTTTAATAGGAATTTAAAGTTTCTAATATAATAAAATATTTTATGTACATTCAGTTTTATTCATGTTGCAATTTTCAATACTGCTATGAACATTTAATTCTTCTCCAATGTAACACTCTCAAAAACGGAATACATTTTTTTTATAGCATAATAAAAAATCTTTTAAAACTCATTTTATTAAAATAAAAAGACTTTAATTTAAAGTTCCGAATTAATTTTAATTAAAAATCGACGTTTTGACATACTCTATACAAATGAAATATACAATATATTGAATATGTCATTTGTGTCTTTTTCCTGATGATGATGTACGTAGAATACGTCGAAACGTCGATTTTTAATTAAAATTAATACAGAACTAAATCCTAAAGCCTTTTTACTTTTTCATATATAAAATAAACTGTAGCATATTACAGTTTTGTCGCTGCTAGCCTTGAAATGTATTATTGGTTTCATTGCTTTCAATCTTAGATATAAATTTTCTTCACAAATTTTAATAATAGATTTTTTTTCTTCAAGCGTACCATATTGCCTATGTAGAAAGACGCCATTATATTACTAGTACTGTACTGCAGCTATTTTCTATATACACCACTAGTGGCAGCACTCAAATTTAACTACAATATAAAGTGTATTTAATTTCACATCTGAAAGTAATTTGAAATTTCATTAAAAAAATTTTTCATTGACAAAAATTATTATAAGTTTGATGATTGTCTTAGTGACAAGTTTTAATTTTCAATTGTAATATAAATTTTGTGTTATAAGTTGTACTATAATTTATACGTATTTTTTTAATTGACTTTTTCCAGTACCATGTATTTATTTATATGGAAATAAAAATATTATTATTATTATTATTATATATTGTATATCAATATAAATTATTAGCCCACTTTTCGTTGAAACAAAATTTCTCAATTTAATAACGCATCAAAATTTCCCAAATTAGTAATTATCCTAAGCATATATCTAAAAATAATTTCAAATTTTAATTAGAGAAATTTTTCATTGACAAAAATTATTATAAGTTCTATAATTTTTATGTACTTTTTTCTAACTGACTTTTTCTCATACCATATATTGGTTTATATGGAAATAAAAATATTATTATTATTATTATTATATACTGTATATCAATACAAATTATTAAGCCCAATTTTCTTTGAAACAAAATTTCTCCATCTAATAAAGCATCAAAATTTCCCTAATAAATAATTACGCCAAAGCGAAAAGAAAAAAAAAACGTAACATTAACGTCAAAATTTTAATTCATTCACAGCTTTGCTTTACCCTCTTTTCAAATTACATAAAAAATTCAATGGTCAGTACAACAAAAATTCCTTCTCCGAATAATTTTTAAACATCCTCATCATTCTTTTCTTAATTCAATCTCTTTCGCCCCCCTCCCCCCGACTCCGCCCCCTTCCTTGCTTCAACAAGGTCTTCTTGGAAACTAGAACAAAAATAAGATATAAGATTTTCCACCTCCACCCCCATCACCCGCCCTCGATTATTACCTCACAGGGGAGGATTTGTCCATTCATTTCTGATTGGCATTCGTACGCTGCGTGAGGTAAATTAGATATTAATAATTAGTTCGGATGTCCGTCACTAGAGGATGACACTCGACATAATATCTTAATTAGTGGAATACGATTTTCAAGTTTGGTGTCGGACGCTTTTTTCCCTCGTAAATGGGGGGAGGGGAGAGGGTAGTTAATAATTTTTTCAAGTTGAGAATTTGATAATAAGTAATTTAATAGCCGGGATTTATTATTGGCTATAAACAAGATTACAGTGTATTAATTTAAAAATACAGATTTTTTTAATTAAAATTTATAATTAAACGTGCTTTAGAGTATATGTATATACGCATACAGTTGCATTACTTATCGAAATAATTTAACATAAATTTATTATAAAAGAATTCAAGGAATATATAATCAATGTCATTTACAATACATTTTGTACAAGACTTTATGCTATTTATAAAAGTATTGATCTATTTTATAATAAACATAATATATATATATATATATATATATAAAGAAAATTAGAAAAGTTACTGAAATTAAGTGTTTATATTATACTAGTAATAAAATAGTACTCTGCCATTGTACTTTACTAATACCACTATCAATGTCATTTATAATACATTTTATATAAGCGTTTATGCTATTAATAAAAATATAAATATACTGATCTATTTTATAATCAATATATAAAATATATTATATAACCGAAAGTTACTGAAAGTGTTCACATTGTGCTAGTAATAAAATAGTATTCTACCATCGTACTCTACTACTACTTATAACAATATCCTTTACAATATATTTTGTACAAGCGTTTTTGCTATTAATAAAATTAAACTATTTTATAATAAATATTAATATAATATATATATATAGGAAAGTTACTGAAAGTAAGTGTTTAGATTGCGCTCGTAATAAAATAGTACTTTACCATCATACTCTATTAATGTACTCTAGAACAGTGTTTCTCAACAAGTGGTCCGCAGGAAAATTTTAGTGGTTCGCGCAAGATAACGAAACTCTTTAATAATTATTATACTTTTGATAACAAAACGGTTTAACTAAACAATTAAATAACTTTTTTAATTTCAATCAAATTATTATGTGTTTTTTTTGCAGTTTCTATTGTTATTTTTTTTATGCACATTTTTTGTGTAAATATATTATTTTAATAATAATATTCTAAAGTTGAGACATTTGCTCAAAATTTCACAAGTTTGAGCAAATGTCTCAACTTTAGAATATTATTATTATATTAATTTCACCAAGTGACATTCATGAACAATTTTGTTCTATGTTGTTTAATATATTATTTATTTTCTGTGACTTTTCTGTGAATTTCTACAACTGAAATAAATGTATTTAGTATTACATTAAATTTATTTGTTTTCTTGCAAAAAATTAACCAACAATTTATTAATATTAGTGGTCCGCGTAAGAATATTAGATATTTTACTGGTCCGCGGTGTGTTTTTGGTTGAGAAACACTGCTCTAAAATAAACGGCCAACATCGTTAATCAGATATGAGCATTTAGGCGTAAAATGTATTTCTTACGTTTAGGTGTAAAAAATGAGTAAAAAATATAAAAAATAAAAACAACAAAAATATTCGTAAATTTTTAGTTTTTTACACTACTAGGTAGTTTTTTGTTTGCATTTGTGAAACTTGTGGATAAGTGATACTATATATCACTATTTTTTTTTACAAAAGTGCAAATTTAAAATTTCATTATAAATGTATCCAAAATAATAAAAAATATTTCTTTTTATGTTTAAAATATAAACGCGAAATAAGTAGATATTATTAATATTATATAGGATATTCTTGTTTTTCCTTTTGTACAATGGCTAGATATAAAAAAATTGGTTGAATTAAATGTATTAATATTTATTTATAAAATTGTACATGATAAACTCCCATATTATTTAAAAGATAACATTTCATATGTTAATGAGAGACATAATTATTATACGAGGAACAATCAGCAATTTAACATAAATAAATTTAATAAGTCAAGTACTCATATATCCATGTTTTCCAAAGGTCTCGAATTATACAATCAACTACCACAATTAATAAAAAATGTAAACTCGGTGAATAGTTTTAAGAAAAAAGTAAAAAAATATTTTTTGTACAGTGTTTGTGAGAGTTTGTGTAATTAGATTGAGTTTTATAATACAAATAATTTTAAGTTACTGTATATTTTTTGTATTAATTAGCATTATTAGCTAAATAAAGTACGATTATTATTATAATTGTACCAGATCGCTTTTTCATCGTCGCAGACGTTTCACCATACATCGTAGATGTCATACTCAGTGTTTGGTCAAAACCAGCCAAAGTCGGCCAATGACGTCATTCAGTCACCAAACACCAACAAAAGGACGACCTGCGACGAGAATAGATCGACTATGCCATACCACCCCAAAAAAATTCAATGGATAGCGGCCGTGAAAGCCTGAAGATTACAAATATCCTTGTTTACATATTATACATTTTTACGTAAAAAATACTTGATAATACGTATAATACATGATGTATTATACGTGCCCCTCCCTGTTGTTAATTGATCAAATTCGAATATATAAAACAAATTCGACTAATTGTCCTAACTCTTCGCAAAGAATCTATGTCTAATACCAAATACATAACAACATAAAAACAGATAAACAAAAAGCGAATCAATTGTTTTTATCTTTATATATATATATTTCAATTAACAAACAACTAATACACATTCCATTTGCAGTAGAAGAAGCAGAAGAAACATCGCAATTTTCTCATGTAACATAGAACGAAGGAGAAAATACATCGTCATTGTTCCATTAGCGTTTGCAATACGACGGCCCATTTACGCATATGGTAAGTAGATAATGGTTTAAACTTCTCTCTCTTTCTCTCTCTCGCTCTCTCTTAGTTCTTTCGAACTCCCGAACGAGTGACAATCCAACTTCTTCCCGATAAATAAACGTGGGAGTTGCAAGGCGACATTTCCAATGCAATTAATGAGAAGCAGCTTTCTCTAGCCTAGCAGAGCGCGGTGTATCGGCTGCATTCGCGATTAAGCACGAAGCGTAATTGGACATTTTATAGAAAATAAAGATGCATCTACACTATTATGGAATGAAATGTAGGCGTATTATTATTGTATTACTCGAACTCTTTTGCTATGGGTTAATGATAGAAAAAAAATACAAAAATTCAATGTCAATTTGAGTGTTATGTTACTTAAAAGAGACACTAAACAGTATTCAAAAATATAAAACGGCATTAGGTTGTAGTTGTCTATTAATATTTATTAATAATCGATGTTTCGACAAACTCAACATACGTCTTCAGTTTATTTACTGAAAATGTCATTTGTATCATTTTCCTGATGAAGTTGCACGTTGAGTACGTTGATTATTAATAAATATTAATACAGAACTACAACCTAAAGCCATTTCATTTTAATATAATGAATTTAAAAATTTTTTTTTAGTATTAAAAATTCGATTGAATAAACCACAAATGCACACTAAAAAAACTTACCTAATTTTTAACATCAGAAATATTCTATACGAATACCAGTTTTATAAAACTTTTCAAACTGCGACATAAGTTATTTATGTAACAAGTGTGTAAAAATGGATTTTATGAAATTTTCTGAACATCTGAACGAATATTGTAAAACCCAGTTTACTCACAAGTTTCATATAAAATTTTACAAACGATCTTAAATTACACAAACAAAAATAAATTTATATGAATATGTTAAGGTGTCAGAACAAATGAAATTTACAATAATAAAAAATGCTACTTATGATTATTAATCACTATTATTCATATTTAAATTTACTGTAGATGCCATTTTATTATTTTATTTATGTTTACGAAAAATATCAACAAATAACAAACAGTAAAAATATAACTGTCATTCGCAATTTACAAATTGCGACCATGTTGTAGTAATGGCCGACAAATAAATAACGTGAATAATTAATAATAGTATTATTTTAATATAATTTTCATTATTAAATTATCTGCACTTAAAAATAATAGAGAATTGTTATTTTTACTCTAATATACCTTTTCTTCAAATAGCTTTAAATGTTAATACACAATTAATAATTGAATCTGATCTGATTTCAACTGCATCGTTGATATTAACAACTCTGTTCCTTTATCGCATAGCATTATAACATCATTTGATAAACGTCAATTTTTCAGCGTAAACTTTATAGGCGGCCGTAGATAGAAAATATTACATAGTTAACTATGTATCAAAACTTTCCAAACCGATTAATTAAATATTTTTTTATTAATTGGCGTATAGCGTAACGACAGCTTTAAAACTATCAACATGACTATTTCATCGTTTCTTGTCTTGCTGAAGAAATAAGCAAACAAACAAATATACACAAATGGCAAGCAACAAAAACAATAAAAACAGCTAGGAAAGACGCGTCGCGGCGGCGGTAGCAGCAGTGTTTTCTTAATTATTCGCGCTTCGCGACAAATTGCCATAATTAATAATGATTACAGACCAAAGAAATCAATTAGTGACGGATGCGCGAATCGCGAACACAAGCCAGCGAAAAACACTTGACACTAAAATATGGACAAGTAATCCGGCAATGGAATTGTAAATATTTCCAGCGATCAATCATTCCGGATGTAACAATAAATACCACACAACGCACCGGATCAGCCGTGTGCGGAGTTTTGTACTACCGATTCTGACCTCATTAGAATTTGATTTGATGTTTTCACTTTTGTATTGTCCAAACATTTCCTTATATAGGTACTTGTATTAATATTTTTGCCTAACTTAATCTATTTTATTCTAACAGTTGTGGATAGTTGATATTTAGTTAAAACTTTGTGAGTTTGTCAGCATTTTTAGTCATCGTTTAAGTTCGATTGCATTCGATTTTTGTTTAAGCTACATTTTTATGAATCCAGTTTAGTCGAAAACTAAAATTATTAAAATATATAAATTAATGCTAATAATTTACATAACTTAAAGTAGATGTTAGATGCAGTAACGTGTATGTACATATATACATTTAATAAACGCACCAGCTATTTTAAAAAAAAGTTTGTTATTAAAGAAGTTTTTGTCAACTACAACTTTTGGTTTTACTTTTAACTGTCTTTTATACATAAAAGGCAAACAGTAGTAAGTTTATAATCACCTGCATGTGCTAACATAATGTGTCTATAACTGTCTCAATTTTAATCTGTACGACTATTTTCTTAAAAATAGCTCTTTATAGTAATGTTAGTTAACTTATGCCGACATAAAATGAAAAAAACTATCTAATTTTTTGTTTTTCGCATTTACTATAAAAATGACCAAAATAACTGTTTACATCTCAGGTACATTTTTAATAAAATTGAAGTTATTTCTATGTATTTTAAAAAATATATGTACAAATGTATTTTAATTTTTGGAACCTAACTCCCTTTTTCCTATTGGCTCTGAGTATCATATAACACGGTTTCACATACTCGTAACAAGCCGTTTTCTTGGAACCTATCTACCGTGTTATAGGAGAGTTACCTGTAATTTGTATCAATTATTAATAACCTTGTTTCTTTTTTTCAAAAGAACAATTATTTGTAAAAATCTCTTTGAATATAAACCATAAATCTCAAACACAAAACGAAAAAACAGAAACCTAATACAATAAATTTAACTGCAAGCAAGTAGCCAAAGATAGCAATTAATATTTTTCCTATATCACCCTCTCTCTCGCGGTGTCATGGGGCCGAGTTCCGGACCGATTTCCGTTAGATTTCGATGTACTGTACGTCCGGTAACGTAAAGACGCCGTCAAGGGAGTCACACTCAAAGTCAAACGTCAAGTCAGACAGAGAAGCGAGCTTGGAGGAAATTGAAGCGATGTGACTGCCATCTGGACACGTGTAACGTCTGACGTACACGTATGCAAGAATTACAGCATTGTAATGCATTAAAGCTACCGAGAATTTGAAATGATTTATTGTTTCTTTTTATATTAAAAATATTTAGTATTTCGGGAAATAATTTAACCTTAAACAATCAGTTATTATAATATATAATCACGCCATGTATCCAAAAAGATGTAGCACAAACTATTTCCACTATCTCGAAATTAGTTTTCTACATTCTTATCCAGACAAGCAATTCTAGTTTCATCCAAATTCATGATATCTAGAATACATGCTTTTTTATTCCTACTACTTGGAAATATTCGCTCACGTAAGCCAATCTCTCGATCATACCATTTTATCTACTTATCCGACGTCCACATAAACATATATCTTCAAAATCATTTACATATATTCTTTTAACTAAACGTTTATTAAACGTTCGCTCAAGCTGTCCGAACCATTTTAAATGTCTAACATCAACTTTTTCAATTTTACACTCATCATACACTAATTTATTACGTACCCTATTCTTTTAGTTACATCACATACATCACGTAAAAATCTAAATATAACTAATTAAAATAATTGTATTGGAATTATGTAAAATAATTACATGATTATATTTTATAAAAGTTTTCAAACATTGCAGAATTATAATATTTTTTAAAAATATTTTAAATTGGTATTATCAACTTAAATTTTAAATGTGGTTTACCAATTTAATATTCGATATTACGACGACGATTATTATATAAATTTGTTGGTCGATTCATTTAATCTACATTTAAAATTTGATACCGGCTGTATATTGCTTGGATCTATAATAATTTTAAAAAAATATAAAATTTACTATATTTCTTTGAAAAGAAGTTTTTATATCTATAACGATATATCATTGTAGTTCATATGTATTGTTAGATTTTAGAAAAGCAATATTTACTCTTATTGAATAGAGTAAACAGTAGTATATAACATATAACATATTTGTAGAAAATAATGTATCAGAAAATTTCTACAATTTATAAAACAATCATCAATAATGTTCTTATTGACAGTTATTGAAGAATGAAACTTTTATGTACATTATACACCCTCATACATTTATTACATTAATGTGTAATGCATGTATTACTTTTAAAACTTTTAAGCGTACAGACAGCGGAAAAATTTGGAATTTAAATTTACACATCAATTATTAACACACAAAAATTTATCAATAATTTTATGAACGGACAACAAATTAAAGTGTTATCTAAATAAGAAAGAATCGTATATGTCTCGGAAGAATCGTATACTCGGAATAAAAAACTCTTTTTGTGTTTTGTTCAAATTGCTTGCCTTCGGCTTTGCCTCTGCCACAAATGTCTGAGCTCAACACAATAATATGTTTACTAATAAGTTTAAGTTCTGCATAATTTTTATTTAAAATTAAACGTTTTATTAAATGTAAGTATATCATCATCAGGAAACAATATATACAAATAAACTAAATAATAAACAAACACACATTTTACATGTTTGTCTAAAATACCTATTATTCTTGTTTTTTAAAATGGGCACTATTAATTTATAATTATTAAAACAATATTACTCTCAGAATATAATAATATATACTAAATAAAAAAACCTAAACTGCAATTTTTCCAATACTAATGCATAAGTACGCAAGGGTTAAACCTACACTGTAAAAAATATATCTTAAATGTATGTAATTTTTCATAAGTTTTAACAGTAAAAATAACAACATTTTGCAAATTTTCTGTGATAATTTGAGTAATATTAGATTTTTTATGAAAAATACATTCACAAAACAGGTAAAATTATATAGAAAACATGTAAAATTACATAAATTTTTTACAGTGTAGAAGCACAGATCCTGTTAAAGAAAGTGTCAATTGAATCCGGGCCTGAAGTTGAACCGTTCGTTCGGCTGCTCGGTATGCGCGACTTCAGCTCCGGGCTGCGGGCACCCGACTTTTCTTTCTCTCGTCTCCGGTTGGAGAAAAAGGGTGATATATAAAGTAACATTTAAAAGGTTGGCACCCGTGACATTTCTAATTACGTCCATGTCGTATAATTGTATTACGTACGCAGTGCGTTCAAAGCGTATTGATCGGAGAGAGAGCCCCGGGGGCTCCCACCGGGCGCAGTTTTCTAAGTTTTCCAAACCCCTCCCCCACCCCTTCGGATGCAAAGAGGGGCCTATGCCGCCGCCGCCTAAAATAAGAATATACATTCAGAGTAACTTTGGATAATCTTTTCCATTTAAGAAAGAGCTTAAAATCCGCCCTTATGCCAGGCCAGAAGCAACCCTTTCTCCCTGACAGTGGTAGAGGGGTGCGGGCGTGAAACGTTGCCGCCGCGCTGACACTCGCTACTACATCTCCCATCCACCCTCCTCCCTCTCGCGCTGCACACACCGCCAAGACGCGAACGGCCGTCAGTCAGGACTCACTTGCGGCCTTGCAAAAGACCCCATGCCAGAATAATTATTCTCTAGATTATACACATTTTTTTTCTTTTTCTTTTTGGACATTATTTCCTGTTATTATTAATTTATAATAGAAAAGTATGTACGAGAGGTATCATAAGTATGGATAAAGCAAACTTTAACAAATTAACACGTTTACTGCGGTACCGAAAAAAGCATGCTTAGAAAATAAGCATGTTACATATCCCCGGGAATATGTAACGCAGTCAACGTGTTAAAAAATCTTTCAGAACTTATTACATTAAAATAAGAAAGCTTTAAATTTAAAGTTCTGTTTAATTTTATAAGAATGTTTGAAAGAAACTAATTTTAGCATATTGAAAAGAGTATATGTACACCCTTTTGGACACATGGCGTGATTGTACTCATTATTTTAAAATAAAAAAAACTTTACGATTAATTTCTGTATATATGTTATTTAAAAATCGACGTTTTGATATACTCTACATATATCTTCGTCAGGAATATATATATATATATATATATATATATATATATATATATATATATATATATATACACATATAAATCATGACTAGAATGTAACAAAATGAATTGAATTTAATGGAAAGATACTCATTTAAGATTATAGGTCAAGCTTTTGGTAGTATATTCCACCTTCTTCAGGACCTACAAATTTTTATTAATTTATTATGCAAAGTACAGTAAGCAAAAAATTAACAGTAATAACCACAATGTTATTACTTACACGCTCTGTTGAACAATTGAAGAAACAAAACATGAAAAATGGTACAGCAATCATAAAATATTTTGCAAAACATAGAATTCATGTAGTCGATGATAAAATTGTAACAAACAACACTGTAGTTGAAATTTTGATGACAAAATCTTAAATGGGAGTTTAAAGGATAGACCCTTTTTGAATACGTAATGTCAATATTTTAATACGATTAAAGAGAAAATATATTTTTATATTATTGTAATAACAATATTATAATAAAAAAGTCAAAAATCTTAAATAAAATTATAAATCGTAATACTTTTTGCATGCATCTTAAAAAAATTACCACATACATTTCTAATTATCCCTTGGAAAGATTCCATCAAAATTCAAACAACCTTGCACTTATCTACTTTCCAGTTTCCACACACAATCTTCCTTCTTCTTACCATAAATCAGCAAACTAAACCGCCCCCCCCCCTCCCCAACCAGTGTTAGTCGAATGATTATTCATGACCGTCCGAAAAGACAAAGAGCCAACCCCAGCCAGGGAATAAAAAACAAAAAAGAGGAAAAACACCGATGATCGATCCAGAATGTACATAGTCGAAAGTGTAAACCCCCTCAAGAAGAAATTAGTGCGTGCAAGACTGTTACGTCACGTTGGCTTGAAACAAAACGAAAGAGATGTGGAGAGGGATTGCAGGACGCGCCGGCAAAAGTAGGTGGCTATGGAATCGAGCGCGACACGCTCTCTCTCTCTCTCTCACGCTGGAAAGAGGAGAATATCGGGAGAGAAATAAGAGAAAAACTGAAAGAGTAAATCGGCAAGTGACTCCCAAACTGGATCATTTTTTTTTTAAATATTTGTTTTTGTTTACATATGAGCATAAAAATATATTTCGAAAAATTTTGTGTAGTCATCAATTATTCGTGAAGTAAAAGTACTATGATATGATGCAACTATTATATAGTAAAATAGATAGAACACAATGAGTAGTAGCTTACAATTAATATATTATAAATTTTGTAATCTTTGTATTTTGTTACCTATATTAACTTGTTTCTATGTTTTGTTTGTTTATTATTTATATCATTTGTATATATATATATATATATATATATATATATATATATATATATATATATTTCCTGATGAAGACATACATGCAGTGTATCGAAATGTCCAATATTGATTAAAAATATAAACAAAACTCAAGCCTAAATCTTTTTTTAATTTAGATGACTTACATCAGAATCAAATTACGTCAAAGTCATTGAATGGTACCTCATCATGAGCTGAAAACTATTTGTGTTTTTAATTGAGGCTCTTAGAGTAGCAAAAATATGTATATAACTTGATTATTAGTTTTTTAAAAACATGTAATTAAAGATTATAATCTAATAAGTATGTCACATATAACACGTCAGAAAAAAAGTATCTAAAATGTAACAAATAAAATCTGATTCGGCACACACATACTCCACACAGATAACTGTCCAATATTACATTACTAGATTTGGCGCGAAAATATACTTGTACCTACATATTGAATAGTATTGAATTATCTGTATTTTTGCAAAATTACTAGTATTTTTGAAGAATTTTATTTTTTATTTTTTATTACAAAAATACGAACTAACCATTTTACCTGAACTGCCCTGCAGTAATTCTGTCTGAAATCATGTCTCTGGGCACATATCGGTATATTCGTTTAACATATGGTTAATTTTGATGCAAATTTTATTCTTATGTAAACTTTTTTCTTTTAGTACATTTCAATGTCACATATTAGTGATTCAGTGTGTGCATTATTTTTATTTGGTATATATCAGTATTTCATATGTTACATGTTCGTGGACGTTCGATGAGTAGATGGGGGTGCGATGATTAAGAGTGTTTTGCGTGAGCGAATGTTTCCAAGCGGCAGAAATAAAAGAGTATGAAAAGAACCATAAATGTGAATGAAACTAAAGTTGCTTGTCTGAATAGAAATGTTTGGCAAAAAATGATTTCGGCAGAGTGGAAAGAGTTTGTACCACATCTTCTTAATAATAATAACACTAATAATAATGACTTTATTATCCAACAGTTCTACAACCAATTACAGGACAAAATATATAAAAAAAAAAATGACAAATTAGTTAATATACAATAATATAAATACATATACAAATATATTATTATGACTAACTTAATTATTTAAGCTATTAATTAGTGAATGTAAATTTTCATAAAAAATATTAAAATCAGACAAACAATTGTTAAAATTTCTGCACATTATGTTGATTGGTGTGTTGTATAAACTATTTGTCCTATAAGAATCACAATAAAACGATAGCATAGAACGAGACGAAAGTCTTGGAACTGAAAAATGAAATTTTTCAAGTAAGCTAGGACAGTCCACCATATTATGCAATAATTTGTACTATATAACTATACTAGTTTTAATTCGTCTCTGATCCAACATATGTCATGATCAGCTCTTGGATAGATGGCGTGATTGTGTATGTATGTATAATGTATAAAAATATAAATAATCAAAAACAAACTAGTATAAAAGCTCATTAATATAGTAAGAAATAATTATCGCATAGATTATAGCAAAATCAAATCATCTCGAGGTTCGTATAATGTCTTCTCGCAGTCACTGACGGGCGTGCGATAGAGTAAGTAAACCAAAACGAAGACAGGCGCAACTAAAAATTGCTCCCCGGCTGCTGCAGGAGGCAGGAAGGGTGCGCGCGAGTAAAACTACCCGCGAACGAAGCGAAAAGAAAAGACGTTGCTACTATGCCGTGGCGCGCTTGGTCTCTACATACATTATTGTCATTAGTCATTTGCTACGATTATCATTAAAAATATTAATGGCCGTGCATTCTTCAAGCGAAATCTTAATTTTCGCGTAGCGGCAAAGTATAAATTGTGAATGCGTAAATATCCCTCGTTCTGGCTAAGAATAGACGTCTCCCTGTCCCTGCCCCCTCCCCCACCCATGTTTGCGTCTCAGAGCCCCCCTCTCGAAAAATGCCAGCAGATTCATTCGTACGGCAATAAACAATGTGAATTTTTCACTCGTGTTACAGCGCTCTATGTGAGCCGTGTGCTCGAGTTGGAATTGTTAGGAACAGCAGCAAAACAAGAAAAAAAGAAGAAAAAAAAACAGAAACAAATGCACAAAAAATAAATGCAATCACGGATCGTCTGACAGTAGTTGCGCGCACAGTGTGCCACACCGTTGGCTGTTTTGTTTATTTTATTTTTTTTCGGGGGTTTTATCATTTTTTATAAGTGGCTGGTGTTATTTCTTTGTTTCTTAAAAAGTATCACTATTTTACTTATTTCGTTTTGGTTTTTTATTTTATATGTAAAATATTAGTGTAGCACAAACATCCCTATCAAACATCCCTATTTAGACAAGCAACTTTAACTTCATCCATATTCATAATTCCTCTCATACATGCTTTTCTATGAAAACTTTCCCTCACGCAAAACACTCTGAATCATACCACTACAACTACTCATGAAAGAAGTCATTTTGTTACTAGTACAATAATAACATTATTATACAACAGTTAGTATAGATAACATAACTACAATGTCAAGTGTATTTAATTTGATATCTCTGACGTCTATATTAATAATTATTATGTCAAGTTAAGTTAATTAATAATTGCAGTGTATATTTTTCGCTTGATTGAGAGTGTTTTGCCTGAGCGAAGGTTTCCAAGTAGTAGGAATAAAAGAGCATGTATAAAAGGAATTATGAATGTGGATGAAGCGAAAGTTGCTTGTTTGGATAGGAATGTTTGGAGGCGATTTATTTCGGGATGATGAAAAGTGTTTGTGCCACACCTTTTGGGTACATGGCGTGATTGTGTATGTATGTATGTATGTTTGAATTATAATTTGATTATTAAAAATGTTTGAAGAAGTGCAAGAAATGCAATGTGCACCGTCAGATTTGTCAGAAACTGCATATTCAACTAAAGGAACACAGTCTAATGTAATTAATTTGACACTTCTGATTAAAAATTATTATGTCAAGTTAAGTTAATAATTAACAATTGCATTTTTATTTTTTGCTTGAATTATTGTTATTGTTATCAAACACCCGAGTTTAGATGTGATTACATTAAGCGACAATGCACTTTGTATTTTAGAGTTTAAGAATATTTACTTCTAGATGAAATAATTTGTAACAAACTATTGATTATAATTTTCTACAATTATATTTTAAAGATATTTATAATTTTTAATTAGTTTCAATTGACAATATTACGCGCCATCATATTTTGTACTATGTATTGGAATCTCTGGTTTTGAATTTTGTTACCGTATGAAACTGACAGCTTGTCAATGTGATTCATTCTATTACCCTATTTTAAATTAATTTCATACTTATATATTTATATATTTTTTGTTTTGATTTTATGTACTAATTATTTTGTTTACTAAGTACGTATATGATTATTTCACTGAGAATTAACAATGTTTGCGTTGACGTCCGATTAGTAGATGAACTGGTATGACTGAAAGAGTAATTTGAGTGAGCGACAGTTTCCAAGTACATATAGTAGGAATAGAAGAGCCTGTATGTTAGATGAATGTGAATGACGCTAGAGTTGCTTGTCTGGCTTGGAATGTTTGGAAAAAACTAATTTCGGCATAATTGTATATGTATAAATAATAATATATTATGTTACGAGGAATAGAAAGCGATCTTTTTGTTTTGAGCTCAGATATTTCAATCAATCACAAAGAGAACATTTTGCCTCCAAATGAAACTAAACTTTTATTTTATTCAACATATGTGAGCAAAATTGCATATTTTCGCACGGTGTAAACTTGGTTGTAAATTTCAGCCAATCATAATTTTTCATAAATCATAATTTTTCATAACGCTTTATTCTAAAAAAGAATGGGATATAGCTACAATTTTAATTCTTTAGGAATATTTTTACCTCATATTTTGTATTTTATTTCACATCACATATCTACAACAAAATTAGAATTAACATAGTAAAACATCTTTCAGAACTCATTATATTAAAATAATACGGCTTTAGGATATAGGTCAGTATTAATTTTAATATTGATGATTAATATTAGCAATCACTGACTTACTGACTTACTTTGATTAAAAATTATAAATTTTGTAATTTAATTGCTTATTTTGTTACCTAGTAACTTGTTTCTACGTTCTGTTTATTTACTATAAATGACAGTTTTCCTGATGAAGATGTACACTGAGTACGTCGAGTATTAATAAATATTAATATAGAACTACAACCTAAAGCCGTTTTATTTTAATATAATGAATTTTGAAAGATTTTTTACTATGTTATTCATGTATGTTAACAAATTTTTATTGTGTTTTCACAAGCTAATAGACAGAGCAGTGTAAAATTAATGAAAATATAACTTAAGATATATTTTCTACAAAAATCTCCAAAAATATGCATTAAAAAATATTCCACTTATATACTAGTAATAAAAGAAAGTCAACTATCAGAGAATGAAAATCGAAAAAAAAATTCCTTGTTAAACACATGAAATGGGTTTATGTATATGATATAAGTGGAGTACGTCGAAGCGTCAATTATTATTAATATTAATACAGAACTATACCCTAAAACCGTTTTATTTTACAATTAGAATTGTCTTCTAACATGTGATAATGACTTATTAATTAACCTTTTTATTAAAACTAACTCAATAACTTTATTTAAAATTCAAACATCATTAGTGTATTGAAAACATACATCTAACCTACATACATACACACTCAACTCAACAACAAATAATCAACTCATGACAAAAGAAACGAAAAGTGGAGAAGAGAAGAAGGAAAAAAAAACAATTGGCCATCAACTTCCGCATGTAGCTCTTTCCTCTTCCTTCGCAATCAAACAAAAGCGCAGAGGCAGACAAGGATGGAAGACGAGTGACTGTATAGTTGGACCGAAACAGGTACACAAGTAATTAAACAAATGAATAAGTACCGAAGCTCGAGTGAGTGAGGTAAAGTAGTGAAGAGGCAAACGAAACGAAAGGAAGAATATATATATATAGTGCAGAGAAGAGATATGTTAACAATGACCGGCCACACATTAAGAGAACGCCGAAGATAAATGAACCAGTGCCGCATGTAAGCCATTCTTAATCATTGTCCCATGTCATTGCAGCGGACGCAACTGAAGACAGACTCACACAATCCACAGACAACTTACACCGTACTAGATTCAGCATTAAATTGAAACTGATAAGAAATAAAAAGAACTATAAAGGATATTATTGAAAGAAACACTTGATTAGTTTTACCAAAATTTTATTACTCAACGATCATTTCAACCTTCCGGCTAACTTCGAGAGTTACATACAAAAGTACTTAAAATTATTCCAATATAAATAGTGTACAAATAAAGGTGGGGAAATATTTTACAAATATTAAACTGTTTGTTTACATTTTAAAAATATCTTATTCAGGTAATACAAAATTTAGTGGTGAATCAGATAAATCAGTATATTGATTGACAATGTGTTTGTCAATTTTGTGAAACTAACAAATTAACGTTTATAGTTATTTTTATTCTTTTTTATTTTTTTTAAAATGTTTTATCAAGTGCCAACCACCGAAAATGTAAATGTTATTAAATTGAAATTATATATTAGTTGGAAATTTCTGTTTTCAATGTAAAAATTATCAAAAATAATAGTCATTCAATTTTAATAATCCTAAAGATGTTTTGATTTTAATATAATAAATTCTGAAAGATTCTTTACTAACAGAAAAAAATCCATGTATTATTACGTAAACCGCTTGTATATTTAACGAAAATATTTCAACATACGGGCATAAGTCTCTAAAAGTGCATAAAATACGTGTTTAAACTCTTTTAAAAAGTAAAACCGTCTACTAGCAAAAGTTAAAATTAAAATAAATGGCTGTAACTTTGTACATTTTATTCTTTTTGCATTTGAATCCAAATTAGGGAAGTGAGATCGAAGAATCTCCAACATTGCCAAAATAACAACCACCCTAATATATACAGAATTTAGTCTTAAAGTTTTTTTATTTTAATATAATAAGTTCTGAAACATTTTTGCAATGTTAATAAATAAATAAATCTCCCTAAGCATTCGTAACAAAAATTATAAGTTAAATTTCAATTTTATTCATATTACAAACAAAATCTAGACAAACAATAATCGTCTATGATATCAACTTCATCCAACTCGTCGACTTCGTAATGGTCCTACTAGGCAAAGAACGGGTGTAAAGCGTGGCCCTTGTGCAGACACTGGGGGCCCCCGGCCCGGTGATGGACACGGGATATTACAAATACATTTGTTTCTGCTTGTGACGTCTCTCGGCTCAGTTTTCGACTAACTAGTATAGGGAGACGAGACGAAATGTGCACATATGCTCCTTCCGTCCGTTAAGTAGAGCTTCGCTTAGGCAAATCAAATCATATCGTGTACGAGTATATGCGAGATATTTATATCTGTCAGATGCGAGACATGTAACTTGCTATAGTTTTGATATAAGCCTCCCTCCGCCCTGCCGACGAATGAGGGTCAATTGTGGGTCATGTTAGATGGGAATGAACAGTAGACGAGTGACGTATTATATGGTGGTAATTGTATATAAGTGGTCGGTGGAGATTATTTGGTGATTTGGGTTCTAATAATTTAAAAAGTTTTGGAAAAACATTAGCCCGTATTCCTCAGCTCTTTTGTTTATGAAAAAGTCCTTTTATTTTTTGCTTTAAAATAAAATTTTATTTCTACCTCCTATCAAATATATATATATATATATATAGGTATATATATAAAATAAAAGATATTGGAATATCGGTCATCAATGTAGGGCTAAATAATTCAAAACTCTATTTAAATTAAATTCAAATAGACTTTTGAATGATTTAGCCCCACATTGCTGACCGATATCCCAATATCTCCTATTTTCTAAATATAATCTTACATTTCTATATATAATTTAAATTAATTTAACATATCGAGATTTTTACAGATAAGCACGAATTAGGCTTGTAGTAAAACGAATCAACTGTTTTTTGTCCATCTGACGATCCGTCTGTCTGTCAGTTCGTTTGTCTGTCTATCTGTCTGTCTGTCTGTAGACACGTGTAGAGCAAATTCAAGGATTATTAAAAAAAAATATTTCTATTATAAAAATCCAATTTTATCAATCAAAAGTATATTTATTTTGAAACTAATAGTAAAGTTTTAAGATAATATTTTTTAGTGTATGTATTTATTGAATTATTAATATATTTTTGAATCAAACTTCTCATTTGTGAAAAAAAATATACTTTCTGCACTTGTTCAATAAATTACTATTTTTAGTTATGTAAAATAATATTAGAATTTAATAGAAATAATAATTGTAATATGAGAAAAGTATTTTTTAAAGCATTCATGATTAATCTTATATGCAAATGATACTCTCTAATGTTCTCAGTTAACCTGTGAACATGTAAAATTAACAACTCGTATACCTACTTTATATTTTGAAAGTAATTATTAAGCATACATAAAAATTATATGTTTAAGTAGGTATATTCACACATTAACATGTAAAATTATTATTCATATTATTTGACTAATAATATATTACGATATTTATTTAACGGTTTACATGTTTATTAATTGTGGTAAAATTCGGGTTGTTAGTTCGGTTACTTTTCGTTGAAGCATGAAGAGCAAAAATTAAATATATATTTTATGAAGAAAACATAAAAAAATGTTTAGTTTCTTTCTTCTTTTCAAAGCAATTTTTGAATTTTCAATAACTGTATGGCAGTTCAATAACTGTACGAAAAGTTATTAATTTTATTATTAATATATATATATATATATATATATATATATATATATATACAGTGTGTCCCAGGATTGATGTTACAAGAGGTGTAATGGACTAAAATTTTTTGAATTTCATTTCAAGATTCTGGAATTAAGCCCTGCTTGGCGTGAAACGAATTTTAAGAATTTTTTCGTTTTTTGAAAAACAAAATGGCCGTGACGGTGAAGCAAGAACTATTTTCTTTTCAGGTAAAGTACCCTTTTTGTTTAGGATACGACAAAATTTTATTAAGAAAAGTTGTTTATAATGACAAATCATGGCCGTATACCAAACTTCAGGACGATCTACCTACTTTCATTAAACTGTCTGTTTTAGATTGAACAAAATAAATTGTAGGTATCTATTAATTTATTAAAATTTTTATTTGTAGACCATTGAACGAAACAAATAGTATTTACAACAAATTTAACTTACGAAGCTTAATAATATCATTGATGTGCAATAAATTTATTAAAAATTACTCAGCGTTATCTGCGAATTCGGAATTTACACCAAACGGCGTGAAATAAAGAAAATAACAATGGGAGGCCATGAAAAAACAATCGTTGAGTATAATCTCAAGTACTGTCAGATTGCAATTTGTAGTAACTGCCTTTAGTTCAAAGTATAATTACTGCTAGATTATGTTATCGTTACAACAGAGAATTTACGTTGTTCAGTGTTACGGGCTTGGACAAACTGCCCTAAGAGTAGTGGTGCAGCGGTTTAACGAGAAATTTCCCAACACCAATCTTACACGTATGACTGCCATGCGAATAGTTAAAAAATTTCTTGCAACTGGCAGCGTTGGTAACGTTAAGAAAGAAAGAAAGAAATATGACGAAAATGATACCGCAACTGTTCTTGCCCTTGATTCGGTGGATGAACATCCCAGACTATCATTAAGGGAACGTTCGCGTAATCTCGATATTAGTAAATCAGAACTGCAAAGAATTTATAAGTCGACCAATGTAAAGGCATTCAAACCAAAATTTGTGCACACTCTCGAAGAAGGTGATGAAGGCCGTAGATTATTATTTTGTCTTACCATCGGGGAGCAATGTCTTCAAGAACGAAATTTTTATAAAAACATTGTATTCTCAGACGAAGCAACTTTTACTACCAATGGCGTTGTTTCCTCTCAAAATTGTCGCTACTGGTCTACAGAAAATCCAAACTTTCGGATCAACTGTAGAAGACAGTATTACCAAAAAGTGAATGTGTGGTGTGCTGTTTCATATCGTTTTGGCATAATTGGACCTTTCTTCATAGAGGGACGGTTAAATCAAAATGTTTATCTACAGCTACTTGAAAAGTTCAGGGAAGACTACTTAGATGACTTGCCGCTAACAGAAAGACAAGCAATGTATTTCCAGCAAGACGGATGCCCTGCACATTCGACAGCACGCGTAGCTGAGTGGCTAAATTATGTGTTCTCAGAAAAGTGGATAGCTAGAAATGGTTCAATTGAGTGGCCTCCAAGGTCGCCCGACCTCACCATATTAGATTTCTTTTTATGGGGTCGCCTCAAACAACTGGTTTACTCTCAACCAATACCCAACAGTAGAGAAATCCTAAAAGAAAGGATAAGAAACGCAGTAACACAAATACACATAGAGGAAATTCGGAACAGTTTCATAGGATTCAGACGTCGCATAGAAAGATGTGCAGAAAATGATGGAGGTTGCTTTGAATAGATAATTTATTGCAGTACAATCTTGTGTTACGTTTTGTAAGTTAAATTTGTTGTAAATACTATTTGTTTCGTTCAATGGTCTACAAATAAAAATTTTAATAAATTAATAGATACCTACAATTTATTTTGTTCAATCTAAAACAGACAGTTTAATGAAAGTAGGTAGATCGTCCTGAAGTTTGGTATACGGCCATGATTTGTCATTATAAACAACTTTTCTTAATAAAATTTTGTCGTATCCTAAACAAAAAGGGTACTTTACCTGAAAAGAAAATAGTTCTTGCTTCACCGTCACGGCCATTTTGTTTTTCAAAAAACGAAAAAATTCTTAAAATTCGTTTCACGCCAAGCAGGGCTTAATTCCAGAATCTTGAAATAAAATTCAAAAAATTTTAGTCCATTACACCTCTTGTAACATCAATCCTGGGACACACTGTATATATATTTAAACTCAAAAAAAATTAATTACTTTTTCTAACAAATGATAACATTGTTCATATTTGTATTACCTATCTGTAAAAGACAGATAAAAAGATATTGACTGAAATAAGTTTCATAATACTTTTTTTTAATATTCTGTTTATTTCAACTTGTTCTTATTCTCATATACGTCATATATATATATATATATATATATATATATATATATATATATATATATATATATATATATATATATATATATATATATTAAATTACCGATGTTCCTACAGTAGTTATATATGCATACAGAACATCTTATCAGTGAAAATGTCAAGTGCACCATGTATTATACGCGAAACAAAAGAAAAACGATAGATATACATACCAACAAAACAAATGAAAATACAGAGAATATTGACTTACAAGAAATAAGGTGAGTTTATCTGTGTTTCAAATGTTTGTTTTTTATATGTATATTGTACACTGTTAGAAAAAAGTACGATTTGCTGCCATAAATTTACCTGCAATTTTTTATAAAATTTATGATTTAAATTGAAAAATTAGATATAAATATAATAATAAAAATTGGACAAAGTGAGAAAATGGAGCTATATGTAAAGTATATCGAAACGTCAATATTTAAATAAAATGTATACAGAACTTAATCCTAAAGCTTTTTTATTTTAATATAATGTGTACTAAAAAACTTTTTACTATGTTTATATATAATGTGAACTGTTTGTTTCGCAGTAATAGTTTTCACGTACTAATCCCTGTGCCTTCATCTCTGTTAAAATATCCGGGATGTTAAAGAATTTCCAATGCTTCTCTGCAGGTTAGATTGAAAAAAAAAAACGTGGTTTTAACCAACACTTTTGTGCTACCGAACGCAATGTTACGATTTTCTATTAAAACGGTTTATGTGCAATTACAACGTATGTAGATACTTAACGTACCCAGTGGTCAAAGTATTCTTTGACTACTGGGTACGTTGAATATCTTTTGCTACTGATGATAAAAGCTTAGCTTTCGGAATATGTGTATAACTTTGTTTAATATTATTGTTTGTGATTTAAGGAAAATTATTTTATTTTATTAACTTTTCGTTACAGTAAGATCATATTTTATTTTATTAACATTTTATTAATTTTGTTTTTTTCGAATTTTCAAAAAGAGATTTATCCTACTAATCCCCTTCCCTGTGTACGCCACTATTTTATCCAGTACTTGTAAATTTATTACTTAAAAATGATTCATGTTTCTATTTGTACAAAACTTTTATTTGTAGAACTATTATAGTTTAACCCCTGTATGCATAAACATTTTCGTTAAATATAATGATTCGTAAAAATAAAAATTCTTGGATCTCGTGAAAAATTTCGTTGTATTATACATAGAAAGATTTCTTACAGAATCCAAGAATTTTAATTTTAACAAACCATTATATTTAACGAAAATGTTTATGCATACGGGAAATCAGTGGTGAATTAACCAATAGGCAGTACTAGGCTGTTGCCTAGAGCCCCGACTGACAAGAGCCCCGACAAAATAAAAAAAATAATTGATCTTTTTGATAAAAGTAATTAAACAAATTGCAACCAAATAAAATTTTATTGATTTTCAAGATATTTGCTTGGCCAATAAATGCAACTATCAAATTCAGTGAATATAGCAAAACAGAAAATTGATTTTGACATCATTGACAATTGAAATGCAGAAAAAATATTTCTTAATCTCATGTTTGATTAGCAGTTGCAAATATTAATTATATATAAATTTTATTTACATATTAGTTATTGTATTTTTATGTCGGGGGGGGGGGGGTGAGCAAAACAGGGGGACCGCTCGTTCGCAATCGCCTTGGGCCCCATCAAGTGTCAAGGTGAACAGTCACACTCGTATGGGCGATTACACAAAATTGCAGAGGACGATTGAATAAATATTTTTATAATCGAGATTGAGTTTGTAGTCGGTTCTTGGTGAAACATATTTTTAAATTATAACAAAGGTATAATTTAAATATTTTTTTATTAAGTTTGTAGAGCATATTTAATATAACTGATTATTCGTAATATTTAAAAATATATGTATAATTAATAATTCAATATCAATATTCCATTATTAATAAAAATTACATAAAATACAAGTAAATATATTTTTTAACAAGCCATATTTTCTTTAAATATTATTATTATTGTTTCGAAAAAATATATGAGATGTGAAATGTTATACAGAATAATATACATTTTTTTGAATTTTTACGAACGATAGAAAATAGAGATCGATTGACTTTTATCAAGAACAACCTGACATTTATCAAGCAAATTGCATATTTTATTTTCTCTTGTTCAAATTACACGTTCATAAAATCTGAAATTTTTATATAAGGTTTATAATAATAAAATGATATTAGACTTTTTTTTTTGTTAATTAATAATGGTTAATTAAGATTTTTATATTCTCTATTTTTATATTTTAAAATCTCTTTAGTTGCTACTGGCAGCTCACAACAAATCTTCGAAATAGTGAGAAAGTAGTCCAGATTACACGATCCGACAAATAATTTATCTTAAATTTATTCCTTTTATGTAATATATGACAATTTCCATACTGCACTCAGAGACATCTATACAGATTTGCTTCACACTATTGACCCTGATAGTAACTCTTAATCCGCCACTGCGGGCAATAAATACCTATATAACATATCCAATAGCTGACAGTAAACCACATACATCAAAAAATAAAATAACACACAATTCCAATAACTGACCCCGATGCATATGCCTCGTACATATTTCCATCTTAATAATCCACACATCACGATACCTTTATTATACAATTTCCAATCATTAGATTCCCATCTATTCCTAGAATTCCTATCGTCTATATAAATATATTCCCTCCACTTCATTTCAGAGTATCTGATCTGATCTCGCATCTCGATCACACACAGTCACAACATATACAAGAGCCAAAGCAATTGGAAACAAGTCAGACACAGTCACATGTGTCCGGAGCTTGGATCCGCCAATGGGCAGGTCGTCCGGGAACGCGGACAGCACAAAGCGCCACACGTCGACGAGATAACGGCGCATAAGGACCGATAATGTCACAGCCAATCAGCGTCGACATACGGAGCATACGGCGCTGGTTCTCTCGGAGCTCCGGTGAAGATATCTATATATATATATATATATGTTTGTGTGTGTGTGTGTGTGTGTGTGGCGCTGTGATTGTGCGACGTATATGGACAGCCTAGGGACGCGGACGTTCGTCCGTTTGTTGTTTTGTATAGATACGTGCGCTGCGAAGATCTACTAGATTAGATTTCGAATGTTGTTGCGCTTTCATTTGGTGTAATTTGATTGTTGAGATATTTTAGATGTGATTCGAAACTGTTTAGTTAGTGACCGAACAATTAAATGTAGTATTGATTGACAAATTTTATCATGGTAAAAATATTGTAGATCTCATTATATATGAAATAAAACAGCTTTAGGTTAAAGTTATGTTTAATCTGGTTTCCGTTAATTAATATTAAAAATTTTGTAATCTAATTATTTGAATTTTGTTACCTAGTAACTTATTTTTTTTGTTTAGTTACTATTTGTCATTTGTATATATTTTGTCCTGTTTTCGATTATTTATATCAAATTTTAATATAAAATTAAACAGAACTTAAACCTACCGACCATCATATTATATATGATAAGAAAGGTATTGTAATCATACCAAATTTGACATATAGAAATTTTTACAGATAAACGCAAGTTAATTATGCTTCTAATTAGTAACACGAATCAATTGTTTTTAGCGTGTCGGTCTGTGGACATGTGTTAAACAAATGCGACTGTACGGATTGTTATAAAATTTCATATTTAAGCTTCGGAGGTAAATATATCAATTTGTTCAATTTTTGGTAGATCTACCAATCGGAAGTAATAATTTACTGATGTTACTTTTGTGTTTGTGTTAATCATATGTTTATGATATATACTTATATAATTTTATAAATAGGTATCATATTTACGCCAAGACAGTTTTGTTTTTTGTTACCATGACTACAGTAGTTGTTATTAAAATATAATAAAAATCTTTCAGAACTCAATAATTAAAATGAAATAACTTTAGTATATAGTTCTGTATTAATTTTAATTAATAATCGACGTTTTGACTTACTGCACGTGAATTTCTTTCTGATAATGATTATTAATAAAAATTAATACAGAACTTACAACTTAAAACCTTTTTTACAACAACTTTTACGTATTACATTCTATTAATTTTAATTTAAAATCGACGTTTTGACGAATTCAACGTACATCTTCAGCAGGAAAAAATGATACAAATGACATATACAGTAAATAACAAAATGTATATCATTTGTATCATTTTTCCTGATGGAGATGTACGTTGAGTAAATCGATTATTAATAAATATTAATACAGAACTACAATCTAAAGCCGTTTTATTTTAATGAAATAAGTTCTGCAAAAAAATTTTACTATGATAAAATATCTAGTCCTTCTCCAATTCCTTCATTTCACTTCTTCTTCATAATAAACCCATCCACAGACACACACATATACCCTAACAAGCACTTCCATGGAGTATAACATACATTCAAGCGCGCTCAATAGAGTTATCATAATGATAGAGATATTATCATCACCCAACGTGTCTCTAGTCCATTTCACACACAAAACCAAATAAACGCTAGCCCCCCGGTGTGACAAGGTATGTGACACAGTGTGTTTAACATCACACACTCCAGCCAGTTGCCGAGATTACCGGCAGAGGGTGTGTGTGTGTGTATGAAGACGGAGTGAGCTGGTCGGATGGTGATTAGCATGTGTCGTCTAGCAATATGAGATCGTCATTTTCGGGGGGTGGGGGGTAGTTTGCTTTAACTATAACTTAGCTTATAGTTAGCTTAGCTTGTCGGATAGGGTTAGGTTAGGTACGAATATAGGAATAGATGGAGCATGGAGGGTAGTTATAACAGTTGAGATAGTCTCAGTCAATGTATACTCTAGGGTCGTATTGATACGTTGTCGAGAGATTTTGAAGTTGTGTTGATTATGTTTAATGGAATAAATAAAATAAATAATAATAATAATCTCTATTAAATAGCTCTTAAAGCCTACATATTATACATACAATAATAAAACAAAAGAAAAAATACAAAATATACTACAATATTATTGCACAAAAATATACCATAACATAACAAAAATATATCATAACATTTTATAAATTGCAAGTTTATCCTACTAACTAAAATTGGAAAATTAAATAGGTGTGGAGAAAAATATAGGTATATTGTTTTAATGTAAAATTAACTATAGTAAAAAGAACACGTTATATCAAATGTTTTATATAAGCGAAAAACTGAATTAAATTGAGAATTTTATAGTATATTTTTAAATGAATATTTTGACATGATATTTTGATAATATCAGCCCAGTAAACTCTGAATTATCTAAGGAAGGATATTAATCAAGTTACAGATTAACAGAGGAGATATGGGAAAGTAATAAATTCGAATCATTTAAAAAAAAAATTTGAAACATATAGTATACATAATATATGCTAAATACTGGAATATAAATCTCAAGAAATTGTAAAAATGTAAATTTTTAATTTTAAAAAAATTAAAAGTGTCAAAAAATTATTCGAATGATTGTATTCCAATGTTTGGAAATACTAGGCCCTTGATAACAATTTTTATGCAACTGACCCTTAGAGTAATAAAAACCTTCAAAAACTTAGTTTAAAAATTGAGTCAATCTAGTATAGTATGTAATCGATGATATAGAAGGCATAGAAATAGTATTAGATTTAGAATCGATAGGTTGAATGCTCAAGTCAAGCTAAGCTAAAGCCAATAACCAAAGCAGATCGGACCAGCGGCGGTGAGATGCTATCGGACACGCCGTCACACATCGGTAATTATTTCATCCGAATGCTTCAAGAATATATACACACACACACACATACACCTACACTTGCAAATCGATCTAATTCTTTAATCCCTCAAAACTAAACTTGATAAAAATCCTGAGTTTTATATAATGCACACCAGAACAAAATAAAATTGCTCTTCATATGATATTCGTTCTTTTATACAAATTCGTTAATAACAAATTGTTATTTCAAATAAAATAAAAAGAATTTACAAAATTCTTAAAACGTATTCGAAAGCTAAGCTTCTACTAAAAATTTATCAACATTCAACATACATTGCAAATTTTTTTTATGTAATTTTACTATAAAATTCCAAAGGTAACAAAAATGCCCTGTTATATTACATAAAATGTAATTCTACAGAAGTTGTAATATTACTGAATATTATCTGTAATATTTCTTAAATTATTCTGTAAAAATGCTATTATAATATAATTATAATTATAATCTTAATGCTATGTAAGTAATATGGAAAAATACGTAATATTATTTGTTGCAACACAAATTTACATAAACTTTCGTAAAAATATACAAAAAATCTGCTATTTTATTTTATATAATATTTTAATTGCATAATAGATTTATAAAGTTTACAGAATAATTGTAGCAAATTTGCATTACAAAGAAAATTATATAATTTTTACTATGAAAAAAATATGTAAATTCACAGACGCTTTTTACAGTGTAGGGCATGTTATATAAACCAACACTATTTTCATTAAAATAGTGAGAAATGGGAATTTTTATTTGAAAAAAACATTTGTAACGTCAAATTTAGAGCAATATTTTAAGTACATTTTTAAATAGTTTTAATTAGTATTTTAATGAAAAGGTAGCTCATCCCATTTAAAAATTGCAAATATTTAATTGCATTCTTGAAATACGAACCCTGAAAGATGTTGACAATTACAAACAAAAAATAAAAATAAAAAAACTTGAAATAAATCGCAAACAGTTGAACTAAAGTAAAATATTTTTAATACATCATATGTAAAATTTAATTCTAAATCCAATAATAAAATAAGTAATGGGTATTCTATTTAAAATAAGAAAGTTATAATGGACATCCGGTAAAACCGAAATTGGCTTTTTATTGCTAGTATTTTATTTCCACTAAACATATCGTAATAACCTTATAATAATAATAATAATAACTCTTTATAAGCTACATTTACAACCAAGAAAAAATACAATACAATAATATAAATAATTGTTAATAATTGCTACATGTATGCTGATAGAAAGATATGAAATTATTCTTTATAGTGCTGCTTCATATTTTGCTTAAATGCCTGTAAAGTATTACAATTTTTAATATTTTCTGGTTATTTATATTTAAATTTCTGAACTAATTTACACTTTAAAATACAGCTTCTTTTTTTTGTTTAAATTCATGTACAGTATTACAATTTTTAACATTTTCCGGCAAGCTATTGTACTCAATCAATCCCAATACCAAATTTCGTGACCTAATACTACATAATCTTTAGAATTCAGAAAACGTAAGTTCGTCCTTTGACATGTACACAAAATATGTAATTACATTAGATTAATATACGGAACATAATTGTATCAGATATTTCATTTAATATGATTACAAGACTAAATATTACTTTAGATAAAACAATTAAACTCTATTAGAAAAATTATTTAAAGATTTTTCTGTGTCGGAATTGGTATAAATATTGCTTGATAATAAAATTAAAAATAATATTAATAAACCAAAAAAATATAGGGGAAATGATTGAAGAATTAGGTGCCATTGATCTTGAATCGAAGAGGTTACGTGCATGGTTGAGTGAGAAGAAGCAAGCGTTAAGTCGAAAGATGACTATATGCTGATGTGAAAACGTGAGTATGTGTGTGTTCGCTATAGTCGCTACGAGATGCCGTGTGTACGGTACCTCTTCTTGATCTATTGTACGATTGCGTCTCATTGCGCTCCGATTATCGGCAGACTTCTCCTATTCTGTTATACAATAAATTATCTATACACACAAAGATGACTTAATATATAGTTTAGATTTTTTTTTTCATAGAAATTTTGTATGAAACCGATTTTAGTTTTCTTAATTGCTATATTATGATTTACGTATAATGAAATATTTTCCAAACAAAGCCAATAAAAATTACACATTTCTTTTTTTTAATTATTTAATTTTAATTATATAACTATGAAGTTTGTAAACAATACTGTTTGCAAGTTACAGAACGGTTGACGAGTAAACATTTAACCGAATGTCTTTATCAAATTTTAATTTTATTAACACAGTAAAAAAATCTTTCAGAAATCATTATTTTAGAATAAAACGGCTTTAGGTTCTAGTTCTATAATAATTTATTAATAAATCAACGTTTCGACGAACTGAAAGTGCGTCTCCATCTGGAAAAAAAGCTAGAAAATGAAGACGTATACCTACGTTTACTTCGTAAATATGTTGATTTATTAATAAAATATTACAGACCTAGAACCTAAACCCGTTTTATTCATTAATTTTATTATTTCTAAAACTATATAAATTTTTAATTGTTCTGTTATAATTATATCTTATAACGGTTACCTTATAAAATGAATTATGTATTAAACGAATTCAGTTTCTACTGTCTCTACGAATTGTAAGTTAAACATGTGTTTTGATGTTACTAATCTAACTAAAAAGTAAATTAAATTAAATACAGGTATGTTATTGTAGCTCCCTGATGATGATGTAATATATTTATATCGGAAGCTTGGATTAGTATTTCAATTGAGTTTGATTTACCAAAAGCCCTAACAGACTTCTTATAGCTCATATATATATATATATATATATATGATACATTATTTCTCTGTTAAAATGTATTTTATTTCAGTACTATGTAGTCACGGTTTTATGGTAGGAACAACATATTAATCATACAATTTCTTACATATTAAAATGTCTTCGTTATATATATATATATATATATATATATATATATATATATATATATATATATATATACACTTATATATTGTATAAATACCATAATATTGTATAATGTGTGAAATTGGAAAAATATTGTTGCAAAAGCTGAGGTTAGTTAGTTAAGATGGTTTAGTCATCTTGAGCGCATGTCTAATGAACGTTTGGTGAAAAGAATATATGTGAATGATTTTAAAAAACGTTCGATGAGTAGACGGAGTGATATGATTGAAATTGCTTTGTGTGAGCGAATCTTTCCAAGTGGTAAGAATAGAAGAACATGTATTTCTAGGTATCATAAATGTGGATGCAGTTAGAATTGCTTGTCTGGATAAGATGTCTTGTTTGGATGTTTAGAGGAAACTAATTTTGGAATAGTGGAAAAAGTTTGTGCCACACCCTATTGGATACATGGCGTGATTGTGTATGTATATATCATCATGTATATATCATCATCATTTAACAGTGATATTTCTATTGACAAAACAATATCGAAACAATAATGTCGATTCATTTAAATATGATCAGTCAGTCGGCATAAGTTAACGCTCCGATAAGATTAGCCAGCAACAGCCAAGTCATTATTAACGGAGTGGTCATCTCGCGTTTGCGATGTTCATGCATCTGTGTAAGAGTGCCTGTGCGCGCTGCGCACATTGCACTATGTGTATATTTCGTTTCGCTGGAGATACCACTAACTATCTATCAACGCTAATTAACGACAGAGATCCGAGTGCGTGATTGTGGTAAACGGTCAAGCTAAATCACATTTCGTATATGGACAACGTAACCAGTTGCGTACAAACACAACGGCACAAGCTGTAATTCTACATTTAAAAATTAAATATAAACTATATTAAATAAATATTCATATATTTCAATTTATATTACTGTGTAATTATTTTGGTAAATATAAATCTAGTATTGCAGAACTATTGCAATAAAAATTACTTTTCAAATATAATATAAACTAAAATAAAACGGCTTTAGGATTTAGTTCTACACTATAAGAAATTGCCATTTTATATAAGAACCATAGTAAACCATAGTATTTTATATTCATGTTATGTAAAAATTTGTAAATCGACGGAAATAAATTTTATTGTAAATAAATAAAAAAGAGTTTTAGATTGAAGTTCTGTTTTATTTAATATTAAAATTCGACGTTTCGATATACTATATGTATATCATCTTCAGCAATATATATATATATATATATATATATATATATATATATATATTTATATATATATATATATATATATATATTTATATATATATATATATATATATATATATATGTATTATATTTATATATATATATATATATATATATATATATATATATATATACATTAATCTGGTTAGTTGATAGATATATCATTTAAATACAGTTAATACTCAAATATAATCATAAAGGAATAATCTGAAAATGAAAAATTCATATCGCCTCGACCTGGGAACATTCCTTTATGATTATATTTGAGTATATATATATATATATATATATATATATATTAGTAAGAGATTTGGTGCTTGTCAGTAGGTCCTGGGTTCGATCCCCAGACGAGGCAGTTGGACAATTTTTAATTTAATTTTCAAATTAGTATCAATGTGTATTTATTCAACTATTCAATTTTATATATATATATATATATATATATATATATATATATATATATATATATATTTATATATATACAAACAAAACATAGAAATAAATTAGTAGGTAATAAAGTACAAGTAACTAGATTACAAAATTTTATAATTTATTAATTAAAGGAAGCCAGATTTTAGTTAAACATAATTAATTCTGAAAGATTTTTTACTATAACCATAACATTATATTATTACATAAGTTATTTTCATTTCATAAAATAACAAAAATACACATACATATACAAAGCACAAAACAATTTATTTACAAAATCATGTGACAGAAAACACACTCGAAACAAAAGCAGGTAGAAAAATTGTTTACATCCCCCCTCCCCCCCGCCCACACACAAAACAAAGTAACTGCATTCCCATTATTAGTTATAAAATATACTCCCCAAAAACAAAACACAACACACAACTAGCCACCTCTGGCGGCCGACAAACAAAACACGGTGGCAAAGCTCTAAAAAGCGCCGTATAAACATCCGAACATCGTCGCCGGCCCACTGACCGGATACGACTAGCCAACTTTAAACTTTAAATATAAAATATTGTGTTACTATTTCATTTAGCACAATGAGAAGGTTATGAATTATAGTCGTGAGAGGGAGAGATGTTCATCCGGTTTGACCCTTACGAACTGGTTCTTCCTCTTTTCGGAAGGGAGAGCACCCTAAGCATCGTGATTAGGTAAAATTTGTACCGTGATGGACTTACACAGAGACTATATTTCGCTAATAATCTGTAATATTATTGTAGGTAATGCTTTTTTAAGGAGAAACTTTGTTTAATAAAATTTTGATAAAGAAATCAAAATTGTTTTCATAAATCATTTATATACTTAATTTAAAACAGAAATTAGTATCATATATTGTTCTAAAAATCAGTTTCATATAATCAAATTAAAAAACAAAACATTTAAAAAGTTTATTTCACGCAACAGGGTGTGGTACAAACTTAGCTAATATTTTAAAATCCTTAAAAATTATACCAATTTCTTTGGAAACAAAACTGAAATATGAAATTATTTTTATAGCAAACATGTATTCTTTTATAAAAATTTGTAAATTTTAAACTTTATTACCAAAAACGACGCCTACATACATTCATATTAGACGATTTTAAAGCAGGTACAGACAAATTGAATCTTTATTTCTAAATTACGGAAAGAATATTTTATAACATAGTAAAAAAATCTTTCAGAACTTATTATATTAAAATAAAACGGCTTTAGGTTGTAGTTCTGTATTAATATTTATTAATAACCGACGTACTCAACATACTCAATGTACATCTTTATCAGAAAAAAACGATACAAATAACATATATATTTTATTACCTAGTAACTTGTCTCTATGTTCTGTTTATTTATTTATTATATATATATATATATATATATATATATATATATATATATATATACATCGAAATATCGATTTTTATTTAAAACTAATGCAGAACTACAACCTAAAGCCGTTTTATTTTAATGAGATATTTTATTTTTAGAATGTAATAAGTAAATAATTAATAAAAGTTGATGTTAAAAATTTAGGAAAAAAGATACAAATGATATTTACAGTAAATAAAAAAAAAATAATTAAATAATAAAATAAATAAATATAAAAAAAAATATAATAATAATAATTTCATAATACTTCATGATCTAAATATGTAGTTACTTATTTTGTTAACTAGTAACTTGTTTCCATGTTCTGTTTATTTACAACAAATGTCATTTGTATCTTCTTTCCTGATGAAGATGTACCCTGAGTTCGTCAAAATATCGATTATTAATAAATATTAATGCAGAACTAGAACCTAAAGCCGTTTTATTTTAATATTTTATAACCTGTAATTAAATTTTTATTTCTTGAAAATAAATAACGATAAATGTTAATAATTTTACTATTTGGTTCAAACCGGTTTAAGATAAATCAGAGCGATTAAAGAACGAAAATATAACCAATGTTTTTATCGGTTACATGCTTTGTAAATAATATAAACTAACTTGATAAATATCTTATCTGGTCGTTAAAATGAATCTCAGATTTTTTATTTTAACGAACCGTTATTTTTCACGGAAACAATACAAAATACACCCGATAAATAGTTTCAATAGATATATTTCCATCTAAACAAAATAAATTACGAGAAAAAAGTTTCATAAGAAGGAAACGAAAAACTAGTTAATATTATCAATAGATCAACAAACTTTTAATTTCCCCCCTAAACCAACCAAAATAAAAATTCAAATCAAATAAGAAAAGGGAAAAAAAATCCATTGAATCTTCGCAAAATCAAAGGATGATGCTTATCGTTTCCTTCCCGCAATAAATCGACTAACGGAACCCAAACTCACTCCCCCCCCCACACACACACACACATACACACACCACCGAAATCCTTAAAAGAAACAAAAGCTTCTCTGAAAACAACCCCTAAAACACATAAGATATCGGTCGTGCACGCTATTGCACAAACATATATGTTCGGGTTTCTTTCCACACGCGATTCACACACACGGTCCTCGACACGTTAGGGTAGTTACCCCTCCACCACCACCCAACCACCCCCAATTTCCATAGAACAAAAATCTACCCTTAAGTACACGCGCACTCGCGCATATGTTTTAATCACGATAATTTTAGTTCGGTATGCGTGAATGTATAATACTTAGATATGAATGTATGTATGTAAGAAGGGTGGTTGTCTGTTCGCTTTTGCTACCCTGTCACGAATGCTTCATCGAATGGGGTGAGACGGCGGGAGTGAGTGAGAAAGAGAGGCCAGTTAAAAAAGGGGGTAAAGACAAAAGCAGTGGCGTGCACGGTGTCGCGTAATAATTAAGATTTTTTTACAAAATTCGTAGTCGGTTTTTTTGTGAATTGATAATAAAAGTATAATAGTTTTTCTATGAAGTATAAAACTGTTATTACATGAAGTTCAGTTAAACAAATTCAAGAAGAGATATAAAATATGTGTTAAAATCTAATAAATGCGATAAGGTAAAAAAATATTGTTGCCAGTGTCAATAATGCTATTGAAATTAGATCAGATTTATTATTATTGTATTATTAACATTTTTTTTTTCTCTTTAAAGAAAAAACGTATTAGAGTAAAAATTATAATTCTATATTATTTTTTATTGCAGAAAATATAATAATGAAAACTATATTATAATAGGATAATTATTTGACAATATTAACACTAAAATAAAACGGCTCTAAAATTTAGTTTTCAAAAGTATATAAACAGAACATAGAAACAAATTACTAGGTAACCAAATATATAACTAGATCATAAAATTTATATATTTCTAATTATGTAAAACCAAATTTTATTTAAATTAGTGTTTTTCTTTAATTAAAAATTTATAAATTTTACTTGTATTTTGTTACCTAGCCTAACTTGTTTCTATTTTCTGTTTATTTACGGTATATGTCATTTGTATCATTTTTCCTGATGAAGATGTACGTTGAGTACTTTGATTATTAATAAATATTAATACAGAACTACAACATAAAACCGTTTTATTTTAATATTAACTATCGAGACATATTACCTAATATTACAAAATGATCATCTTAAGTAACAAATCTAATAGGGGCAATACCAGCCAAAAGTGTCCCGCCACTGGTGGCGTCCTGGTGAAGGAATATGCGTCCGTAGTAGCTCTGTGTGTGTGTTGGTAGTGCCGCGCGGCAGCGACGTCCAAGGGGTGTTTGCAAAGAAGTGTAGAAGAAGAGGCATTGGCAACGATCGATACAAGACTTAATGAGCCCAGCAAAAGAAGGCACACGCTGATGGAAAATGAACGCACCCAATCCCTTACCTCGCGCGCGCACTCACCCCACAGTCGAGTACATCCGCGTTTTACTCTCTTCCCGACTTCACCCCCTCCCTCCCCCTTCCCCCTTCCCAACGGGAAAAAACGTGGGCCTTTGCGAAAACGAACGATGAGGATGTGTGTGCTCATATGTGGGGGTATGAGTTTGTGAATATATTATTATGCGATCGTAAGACGAGTGTTTTTATTCCAGTTTTCAAGGAAATTGAGATAGCATTTTTACGAAGTTTGTGCATGTTCAATTATGAAATATGAAAAAAAAGTCTTTGAATTTAATTTCTATGCGTATTTTTTTTTTTTATTTACACGTATTATTTTGTATATTTCATATAAAAAAATAAATATTTTATTATACCTATACATTTCAGATAATTTAAAATAAATTATTATTCATTAACTATTATATTTGGTAATGACGTTTAATTTAGATCAAATTTTCTATTTTAAAAAAGCCAACATTTAATTTTTATTTGTATTTTTATATTTATACGAATTATTTTGAATGTTTTACATAAAAAATAATTATCTTCAAATAAAATGGCTTTAAGATTTACTTCTCTATTAATTTTCATTATTTTACTTGATGATGATGCACATAGAATACGTCGAAAAGTTTATTATTAATAACAATTAATACAGAACTACAACCTAAAACTGTTTTATTTTAATATAATAAGCTCTGAAAGATTTTTTACTATGTTAAAATTTAGAAACACCTTACTCGTATGTATAATGTATAAATACAAAATACAACATCTTCGTTATTCACGATTCAATAATAAATTCTGCAATGCATAATAACATAACTAGTACATTTATACTAAACTTACATTACCAATAACACAATAAAATCTAAAAATATATATACAATGCGCATATACACGTAAAATCGCTTTAAATAAAACATTAAAATTGCTCTCTATATACAATCATGTGCTCACACGTGTTTCGAATTACACAAAAACTTCTTTCTTTCGTTTTTTTAATCAAAATAAAATCAAATGAAACTACACCAGGTACCCTGTGCATATATCTACTCATATACAAACAAATATAATTTAACATCGTAATTCGGACTGCGATGTTTTTTTGTTTTCTTTCTTTTTCGCAAAAGAAAAAAAAAACAAATGAAGTGAACTATTATGATGATGTATGACTGAGATGCATGTTAAACACGCTACGACCAATGAAAAAATATTCTCTCAAACGATATACACTGTGTAATTTCTTACTGTTTCTTGTTTTATGATTTCCTATAGTGAAGGTAAAAAAAAACAGCTTATTTGGCATACAGCCAAATTGTGAATCTGGGAAGGTAAATATATGCACCTTTTACAATTTTAAAGTTTGAGAGAAAAAATATATTTGATATTTACATTTTTTTTTTTTAATAATAATTTCGATATAGTTCGATTATCGTAAGCTAAGCTCATAATAAATATTTTTTTATATTATGCAAGTTGCATAAAATTATGTTATTTAATTTCTCTAATTGTCAAATGTTTGTATGTATGTATATATGTATATATGTTTCTTCAGCATCTCCTCCTAAACCCCTTAACCGATTTTGATGGGAGTGGTGTCATTTAAATTGGTTCATTTCCTATTTGAGAATATACAAGTTTTATCTATCTACGATTTTATCTTGGTTCTCAAAAATTTGAAAAATTATGTTTATAATACAAATGTCAAATGACAGCTGTGTGAAGATATGTACACTACTGATGATAGAAGTGTTGCGTTTGAGTAATATATAATAGTGCAATTAATATTTTATTATTATTATATTATTATTATTATTTGTTTATTTATTTATTTTTATTATGTTTATATGTTTAATTACTATTTTCGACTTCAAACGTGACCCTTTAAGGGTCACGGGTTGCCTAGTTATTGTTTTATTCTTTATAATTTCAAAATTTGTGTAATGCATGTTAAATAAAAATAAAAATTGTATTATTAAATAATTATCAAATTAGTCTTGAAATAGACTGATTGTTCCAAAAGAAAACAATTGAAATCTGTAGTCAAGCGAAATCGACAACACAAAAACAAATGATTGTTTTTTGTTTTTTAAAGTAAACGTACAATTTAGCAAAAATAATCATTGCTGCCATGTATAGTAAAAATAAATACAAATGTCAAAATATTATTGTATATAATTAGTCTTATTTGTTTGTAAATATAACCAAAAAACATTGACAAACTAAATAAAACTGCTTCAGGTTAAAGTTCTGTAATAGATAAATTGGTATTAACTAACATATAACGTACGATAATCGGAATATAGTTAAAATCAATTTATGCTTCGATATAAATTCTAAAATTCTTAATATTCAGGTGTCTAATGCTGATAAAAAATTTAACAGCAACCGGCCATAAGTTACTCTATTATATTATACTTTTCATGATTCAGTTCAACAAGCTTTTTATTCAACTTTTTACAAAACAAAAATCAATACTTCAATAAAATAACATTAATACACATACTGTTTGTTTTAATTGCATATTAAAAGTAAACAAAAGCGAATCGAAACAAACATAAAACAACAAACATTATTATTAATAAATACTAATTAACAAACCAATTATATCAGCAAAAATTACATTCATTCTAAAAATAAATGTAAAACACACATTGAAAAAATGCTCTGTATTGTAAAGAAAGAATAACCAATCAAAAAAATCTTAAACAATTCTAGAACTAAAAAGAGACAGCCGATGCAAAAGGGGTAACCAGTGTAGTGCCGTGATTTTTTGGTAATGGGGGATGCGATTTATATTTCATATACAAATAGTTTCTTATTAGATATTATTAAAATACGACATATACGTATTTCATTAAACTATTATTTTTTACAAACTATTTCAATTAATACATATATACATACACAATCACGCCATGTACCCAAAAAAAAATGTGGAACTAACTCTTTCCACTATTCCGAAATTAATTTTTTCCAAACATTCCCATCTACAACGTAAAAAAAATCGATAATTTTACATAAAAACCTGAGGCAACTGATTTACACCAGCTCAATATGTAAATTTACAAACGACACAACTTTATATAGCTTTTGGCTAATAAATTACATTTTAATACATATTTTGCGGTAAAGACCGCTTCTCTTCAATAAAAAAAATATATATTTATAAAATTATAAAAATTACGAAAAATCTACAAATATAGCACAATATTTGCAAATATACATATATAATATCAACTATTAACTTGGATTAACTTTATTAAAGTAAAATTTTTGAATTTTAAACTTAAAAATTTAAAATAAAATATAAGTACATAAAATATAAAAAAAATTTTAAAAAATACACAGAATGTGCCGCATCATTTGAAATGCACGCCACTGGGAGGAAACTTTCTACATCATAAAAAAGGATGAGGGCAAAAGAGCGTTGTTGGGCGCAAAGACAAGAAGAAGAATTCGCAAAGACAGCAGTTAGATACCGAATGATATTTTAAAATAAAATAAAATTCTCTCGCGGGGGTGGTGGAAAGAAAGTGAGTTGAAGTTGAGCATTGAAGGGTTAAAAGAACAGAATTCCGTGCCAGTTTCGATGATGAGAAGAGGGGGTTGAATAAAACGTATTTTTTTACGACTCTTTCTCTCCCCCGTTTTTATTGGTTCAGAGATTATTTTTCATTATTTTAAGTGAACGGTCGTCGCAAACCGAAAGTGAAAATAGGGTGTTTCTTTTTGTTTTTTGTTTTTTTTGGAAAGAAATTTATGTTTGGTATGTTGTTATTAACGTTAATTAAACGAATTGTTTACTGGAAATTATACGCATATTGTACAAGGGTTGACCAAAAAGAAATATATATATATATATTTTGGTTAAGTAGTTTTATTTCTTAAAAAGAATTTATTTGATGTGTTAGTATACCTACTTTTATTTATTTACTATAATATATATTTGTATTAAATAAGAGTTGATATAAAAGTAATGTCCCTGAATAATAATGATTTTATTCATGTACTATATTTACAAGAAATTTTGTCTCTTTCTAATAAATGAAATTTTTAATTTTTTTTTGTTAAATATTTTGTAACGTTACAAAACTTACAATTTACAATTTCACTTGTAAATAATATTCAAAATATATATACTATTAGGGCCAGTTGCATAAAACGAATTAATTAAGCAACTAGATTGTCAACTATTTTTAAAACGTCTCTTTCATTGGTCTGTTGGCGAATTAACTGTAAATATTATATCTTAGAATATTATATACTTATATATAAATCACCCAAGGATTCGTTTTTTTTTATGTTACGTGTGGCCATTATGCAGAAATAAATTTCCGTAAATCTTTGCTATCTAAATCAGCAACTTTTGTTTCATCTACATTCATGAAGCCTCTCATACAAGCTGTTTTATTCTCTACAACTAGAAAACATTCGCTCAAGTAAAATACCCTCAATCATACCTTCCCATATGCTCGTACATCTATATGCCGAAAAAAAAATTAAAAAAAACTTTTGATTATATTACTAATTAAAATATTACTTTAAATGCATTACTTTTTGATCGACCTGTATACTTTTTCTTATACTTTTTTGTTTTTTTGTTTTTTTTTTTGTCGTCCGTTTATCTCGGTGCATTTTTCCTAGTTCGCAATGTCATGTGGCCCAACGCAACGCAACGCGAAAGATCGTAAGTTAAATTTAAAAGAAAGCACCAGAGAAACATCGTAATTTTTCTAGGTATATAAAGCACTAAACACTTAAATAAGGTCGCATTTTTAAATATAATTATTTATAAATGTTACCGTTCACAATTTCTACAGCACGGCACAAACGCTATATGCTATTTATTGCATGTAAATTTGTACCATAACTAACCTAAACCTTCAATAAACAACTTAATAATAAATAAACTTTATATCTATAACAAATACTTATATAAGTTTTAAAACAGAAATTTAAAATACTAATGCATGTATACATAAACATTTTCATTAAAAATAATGAATCGTTAAAATAAAAATTCTTGAATTCCGTAAGAAATTTTTCTTTGTATATTGCAACGAAATTTCTTATGCCCGTTTTACACGACGCAACTTTCTGTGGGATTTTCTTGCGCAACAAAATTGTACAAGAAAGTTGCGCAATAAAATTGCAAAAATATATGTATGTTTTACACGATGCAAGAAAATTGCACTGCGATTTTGGTTATTTCATTCCAAGATGCCAACTAATTAAAAAAATAACTAAACGTCAAAATATATCATAACTGTATAACCTTCAAAATAAACACACGAAATATATAAAATAAATAAATAGTTTTTATTGTAATTTATTTTTTTAATGTATGACACACCTCAGGAAAATCGAATATAAATAAAAAAATACTAGTATTGTGCCTTTCATAATAAAAGTTGGTAAGACTGAAAGTTACTAAAAAGTAACTAGAAATTGCAAGGCCATGCAATTAAATTGCAGCGTATTCTAATCCGTGCAACTTGTCGCCGCGAAAAAGTTGCGTGTGCAATTTTCTGTATTACATAAGCAATTTTCTTGTGCAATTTTGTTGCGCAAGAAAATCCCATAGAAAGTTGCGTCGTGTAAAACGGGCATTACGAGATCCAAGAATTTTCATATTAACAAACTATTATATTCAACGAAAATGTTTATACATATACGGAGATAAATCGTTCGCCTTGTTTTGTGTCCTTACACGTGACGTAACATTAGGTTTACTATTAATAGGCAATGCATGTATTTGTTAATTAATTAGAACCAAATTAAATATTTTGCACTTCCAATAGTCAGCGCGGTAACTGAGCGTGTTCAAGCGTCGGATATTACCGAATATAATACTAGATTCGATGGTTCAATCCAGTGACCCGCGTTTCTATTCGTCGTAAAATAAAAATGCCACAAGGTTAGGTATTAATTAAACAGAATCGGATACAACAGTCTGTCTTAAAAAACATCAGTAGTTTAAATTAATGTTCGGAATTAGTCGATGATCTACGCGAACGCACGACTTGCAGTTTCGAAAAAGTGTCTAAATGAAAGATCAGAAAACAAATATTTCGGTACTTGAGGTTAAGGCTCACTTAGGGCTGTCGTACCAGTAATGATGATGATGAATATGTTAGAGACGTATGTGCTACATATGCATACACTATCATTATATTACAAAGAAATAAATAACTGAGAACTAAACTAAACTATATATTACATTACAAAGAGCAGAAGACGATTTTTATTGTGTTGAGTCCAGTTAATTACAGCCAGGGCCAAATACTCTAGACAAAACATAAAAAGTAACATATGCTATTTTTTTTAAGCGTTCCAAACGAAACGAAATTAAATCTAAATGAAAATACATATCAAATAACCTTATCCTTACTAGATGTAGTAAAATAGTAAGTATATGTATGTATATATATATATATATATATATATATATATATATATATATATATATATATATATAATACTCCAATTTGTTATAAGATTTAATGTTTCTTTAGTTAAATATGCAGTTTCTAACAAATTTGGCGGCATACATTTCGTCATACATTTCTTCAGACATTTTCAATAAGCAAATTCAAATTCAAGGAAAAGTAAACAATGCAACTATCAACTAACTTAACTTAGCTTAATAATTTTCAATATGACTGCCGGATATATCAAATTAAATACATTTGACCATCTTTATTTAGTCGAATATGCAGTTTCTGACAAATCTAGAGGTATACATTGCATTTCATAAACCTTTTTACACATTTTAAAGTATAAAATTCAAATTGAGATGAAAATATTGTATATAATATAACTACCAATTAACTTCATTTAATAATTTTCAATATTTGACCGCGTATTTAGGTTCATTCATGTATTCATATATAATTATATTACATTATTGTACTAGTAACACAATAACTACTTCTTCTACATAGGCAATATATAGTAACGTAATATAAATATTTTGATACGCTTGACGAAAATCTCAAACATACATATATCCAAATTTCAACAGTGTGCCGCTCTCGTATTACCCCTATCCTAAACTAGCCAACTCCCGGCTTCGGCTGAACCGCGACATCAACCGCCGCGTCGCTTCTTCGCCGAGAAGAGGCACTTGCGTCGCATCTCTCATCGGTGTGGCGTCGCGCCATTGCCATTGCGCCCCAGCAGATATATGCAGATAAAAATTAATTTCCATCCCAGACCGTAGTCATTTTATTGGAAAATGCCGTCGAGCGATGCGCTCACCTCTCTTTGCCCACCACTCCCGCGCCAACATGCTAGCAACGCCGCGCCGCACCACACAAACCGCTAAGCAAATATAAAATGTTGAAAGCGGCGCGGCAACGACGCCGCGCCGGCGGTTTCGTCGCGAACGGCACTTGATATCCGACCACAAGGTTAGCAGTCGTGATTCGCGATCATTTTGTATCCGATGAATGCGACAATGCGAATATGTTAGGTTTCAATTTATGCTAGTTCACTGTTTGGAAATTGCTTATATAGTTCCGTTTCCTAAAAAGGATAAATAGTGTTGCTCTAAAATCTAGAGTCTAAATAGATAAATTTACAAAGGGCACTTTTTACATCAGAAAAAGGGTAAAAAAATTTAAACATTTTTTGGAGCAATTAAAAATTACCTATTAACATAAAATTATTAGCAATAGTTGTAGAATAGTATGTTTGTGTATATATTATTATGTGATTTGTGAGAATTAATCCTTCTTTGGTCGAATATAAAATTTCTGATAGATTTGGCGGTATACATTGCATTTCTTGTACTTCTTCACACATTTTCAATAAATAATTTCAAATTCAAGCTAAAATAAATAATGCAATTGTTACTATGTAATTTTCAATATTGTTGTCGAAGATGTCAATTTAAATACACTTTACCATGTAGTCAGGTTTGGTGCTGCCACTAGTTTGTATATAGTAAGTAACTACTGTATAATAATGTTATATTATTGTACTAACATAATGACCTCCTTCTACAAAGACAATATAGTAATATAATATCAATATTTTGATAGATTAAAGAAAAAAATATTTATTTAATTTTAAACAATCATTCCTGCTACATATTTTTTCAATAACGTAATAACCAGTACAAAATAATAATGTGGTAAAAAGTTAATAGAATAAAATAATTTCCCTTAAACCACAAACAATAATTTAAAAAAGAAGCTATATACGTATTTCGAAAGCCAAGCTTCATCATCAATAGCAAAAATAAAACTAAAATCATAATCAGTCCTAATTTGGACTTTATTTTTTGCTACTGATGATAAAAGCTTAGCTTTCGTAATATGCATATAGCTTTTTCTAATTATTTTTTATAGTTTAAAAGATATTATTTTATTTTATTAATAAAAAAAAATAATAATTATTAATACAAAACGAAAACAAAAATATCATTAATTTCCAACCCCCCAACAAAAACTACGCATTATTTTCCCTATCCTTCTAATATTCAACCATGTTTAAAAATCCTCATATAATATATTTCATCTTATACTTCCCGCCCCCCCCCCCCCTCCTCCTACTTCAAAATACATGCATGCATATATGGAAAAGATACGAAATTAACTACTATCATAATATTTCAGTGGCATGTACGAGAGTTCCCTGGGATGATTTGCAGTCGATCCCCGAGGACTAGCCTGGCAAAACGACGAATATGTATTCTTTCGCACGCGAAAAACGCTGTGTAGCCCCCCTCTTCTCCTCCAGCGTACACCCCCTAGAGATATATTCGTATTTTCATTTATATGTGACAGCAGCGGATGGATATATTTCGATTAAAATTTTCGAATATATATATGTGCGATGGTATATTTTTATTTATGTCGACTTGATACGACAAAATAATTTTCGTAATTGATGCGGAATTTATTTCAATTTGTGAAGTTAGATTTCCGTATATTGATGCGGGTATTTGTAATATGATAATTAATGTAGATAATTATTAGTAATTGCTGTATTCGAAACAAATTGCAATTATACAATAAATAAACAGAACATAGAAACAAGTAACTAGATAACAAAATAAGTAACTAGATTAATAATCTAAAACTTTAGGTAATTCAAGAACAAGAATAGATAAACATTACGACAAATTAGAAAAATATCTACTGAATAAATAATTAATTAATTAATATTAATTTTATCAAGAGAGCCATACATCCGAGAAGATCTAGAATTGATAATGACATAATCACGCCTTTCGTGAAAAATATTACTGATAAAATAGAGAGATATATATTAAAATTTCCTATTTTCCACACATGAAACTGCAACGCATGTTGAAGAGCGTAAAAGATATTATTACCCTTCAATCTTCGAGTATATATAGAACACCTTTTGAATGCGGTAAGGTTTATGTTGGACAGACTGGTAGAACTGTTACTATTACATTGACAGAACATAAAAGATCAATTCGTCTAAATCATCCAGATAAATCTGCTATTGCTAAACATGCTTTAGAATATCTTCATGATGTAAAATTTGAAGAAACAGTAATAATTGCTAGACCAATCAATATTAGCAGTAAATGAATAAAAGAAATTTGGCTTCCATTAATTAAAAATTTATAATTGTTATATTTACTTTAATCTCATTGATAAATTTTAACCTGATAAAGATGAGCGTTCAGTTTCGTCAAAACGTCGTTTTTATAAAATAATTAAACAGAATCTAATCCAAAAACAGTTTTTATTTAATACAATGAGTTCTGAAAAATATTTTACTATATTATATCTAATTATATTATATGAATGTACCAAACATAAACATCTATTCTTAAACTAAATGTTTCATCAAATTTGATCTATTTTTATTTTTTTAGGTAAAACAATATTAATACCTTTAAAAATCATCTAATTTTGTTTCTCTGTATAATTACCTCAAACACATAGCCATTAAATTAAAACTAAAAGGAAAAAGTCAATAATTAAGTGTTGGGGATGGTGAGATGGGGGGGGGCACGTCTTTAGTGAAGGCAGGCGCATGTTCTTCATACATTAACGTCGTCTCATCGTGTAATTTGGAACGTCGCGCGGCGCGTCGCGTCTTAGACCGATCCCCCGTTCGTCTGCCCGCAAACCTGACGTGTATGTAAAAATAAAATTGGCACACAGTGTGTGTGTGTGTGTGTGTGTGTGCAGGAGCAGCACAGCTTGCATACGAGAGAGCATTGCGGTTCTCTAATAACAGCTCGTATATCATTCGCCCCGCGATTCGCTCTCGCTAATTCTTACAACTTTCGTGTTTGTTACTCGTAAAATTTACCTTAGTTTTACGCGAAACCACAAGCTTAGTTTTTCTTGTTAGACGCCTACGTACGTACAACGGAATATAGAAAAAAAAATAGTTTATATATAACGTAGTATATTATTAAAATAAAAACTGTTTTAAGATTAGGTTCTGTTTATTTATTTTATAAAAAACGACGTTTCGACGAAACTCAACGTCCGTCCGTATATTTCGTTTTTGGTTTGTTGTTATATTTATTTATTATTATATGTATATTTGTTTGTATTGGTATGTGTACATATTTCTAATCATTGTAGGGTCCTAAAGAAGGCAATAGTGATTGCCGAAACGTTGGCTTAGTAGTTAATAAAAATATTTAAAAAACTGAATTCCGTCAATTATTAATTATTTATTAAATATTAACAGTCGACTACTTTTCCAATTTAATTTTGTATATTAATATTTTAACATACCTGAAATATTTCGATCCAGAATCCAGAACCTGAAACAAATATAAATATGAGATTGTGAAAAACAACATATATTTTATTTAATATGATTTTTTTTATTAAATTAATTATTCAATAATATCACATAATATAAATATTACAATAACAAAAGTGTGAGATTTAATAAATTTGATATTTAAGCTTGTCACGTCATATAAATAAAAACAAGACATATTGCTTAAAGAAGTAAAAATTTGGAGAGTAAAGTTTTTCAGTATAAAAATAAGATATCTTGATGTTACTGACCAGAACTGGTTAACCGATTAACTCGTAAAAGTTTCGTATATATACTATATATATATATATATATATATATATATATATATATATATATATATATATATATAAAATTTTAACTTTCCATTCTCTTGTGTAACTAATTCTATTACGATAATAAATTCTAAAACAAAATAAAAATCCATTAAAATCGAAAGTAGTAAAATTTGTCGCTAATAAACCAGCCCCCATCTCCCTAAGAAAAAAAGAAAAAAACCACGCAGATATATAGCATCGTCCATCGCACCAAATTCACATCAATATAATTCTCGTGGTCCCCATCAATAAATCTCTTTCACTTTCTCCAAACGGGGCGCGCGCGCGACCGAATCCTTACAACCCACTTTCCATCCATCCATCCATCGAGAAACCACCAACGCACCAACACACCAACGACAATGTTTCCTTGCCATATCTCAGCTTACTTGAGAATCGTTCGCACACAGACACAGCAACCCAGTATGAAACTTGTGCCCAGCGCGCGCCACTGTTTTAAAAAAGTCAATTAAAAATAATCTTTTAAGGCAACTAATCTCGATTTTTTTTCTGCCGACTCTTCAAATGTCGTACCAGTTGAAATCGTTTGCTCCCTACTCCACCCTCCCTGTACATGCGACAAACCGTGTTGCGACCGGAAGAGACGAAGAAATAAAACACAAAAACGACCAAGCAACGATCGAAATGAACTGATGATGGGAAGAGGTTTCAAGTTAGGGTTCATTTACTATCATGGTGTCAATGATTGTAATATTAGTTATTACCAAAAAATTATAAATTTTTATAAAGATTTTAATTAGAAATATTTGAATAATAAAATAGTAATATTTAAAAAATATTAAGTAAAATATACAGTGTGTAAAGTAATGAGGTTTCCTAGAGGAAAAAAATTTTAATATGAGTTTAGGAGAAAAACTTATTCTTTATAAAAAAAATTGCTGCTATCAAAACCCCTTATAGTCAAAGAAAAATCCAGTAATCACTTAAGATAAGATCGAAATATAAATACATTTTTTTAAATTATATTTTGGCAAATTAATAATAATAATAATAATTAAAAAGTAAGTCTCTTGAATGACAAATATTTTTAACATTTTTCACTCGATATTGATGTAACATTCGGACTTAGTCATATTTAGAATCAACAACTCGACATAATATCAAGTTACTGATATTATCTTAAGAGATTACTGGATTTTTCTTTGACTATAAGGGGTTTTGATACAAGCAAATTTTTTTATAAAGAATAAGTTTTTTTCCTAAAACTCATATTAAATTTTTTTTCCCTATAGGAAACCTCATCACTTTACACACTGTATATAGTGACTGGATTCCATAGCAACTTTAAAAATGACATCATTTATAGCAATTACGTCTGATGCGATTGGTTGTACAGTTATAATTTTTATCACTTGTCATTTCCAATATTTTCAGAAAATAAATTGACAAATTTTATAATGAGCGCTTAGATTTGCATTTAGAACTAAAAAGTGACTAATAGATAAATTAAGAATAAATGTACTAATATATATTCAACTACGTTGAAACTAACTATATGAAGTGTTTAATCGTATCGAAAATAATTCTAAACAAATAATATGCAGCAAATTAGAAATTAATAACAAAGTCAAAGCAATACATCTTCAAATGTAATTCAACCTTTTAAAAAAAATCTACCGGTAAACACAGAGCAGCTTCAAGTCTAAGCACAGCTTCCCAAAAGGAGGTCTCGACTAAAAACTACCCCTAATTAATAAAGCGAAGAGAAATGCAACGGACGGGCTCGTCGTTTTTTTTTTCTTTCTCCAACCCCCCTACATTACAAACCATATATATCGCGAGTACGACTCTCTCTCCTTACCGCATTCTCTGGCTGTGAGGGAGGTAGGCAAAATTCAACCGCCACAAGGAGTATGCAGATGTATGTACCACGCCCCGGAGTAACTAAGAATCTACTCATTCCCCTCCCCCCCCCTCGCCATCCCATCCACCCCCCCGGCCTTAATGACGTAAGCAAAGCAAAACAAAGAAACGTTCCGGCGGACCGCAACACACTGCTCTCGCGACCGGAGCAGCGCCGCATATTTTTAATGTTACGACATACGCTTAGTTATACTTTGTTAGTGCTGTCTCTTTCTAACATTCGTCATTTTTACTGAAGAGGGATGCGTTCTGCATATATGTCTGTGTGTGTGTGAATGTGTTTGTGATTTTACAAGGAATAAGATGTTTGCTGGATGCGAATAAAATAAGATTTTTTTTCTTGTTGTTTGTGTTTGATGACGTTGTAGATTGTATTGTTGTTTATATTTTTATAGACTTGTATATTTTATTATTTTAAGTTCTGAAAATGTCTTCATTTGTTTGAACAGATTATGAAGTTGTAAATGTAAAAACAATAAGGTATAGATTTTACTGTATTGTTATTTGTAATAGATAAATATTAATTGGATTATCTAGAAATATATTTTAAACGGTAATTTAGTTATGTCTTATGAATATTTGTTTTAAAAAAAATATATTATGGCAAGTACTATTTTTTTAAATAAAATTTTGATAAATTATTTAACGCGGATATATATAATATATTTATTTGCAATCTATCTATTTATATAAAGACAATAAGCAAATTTTTTAACTACTTCAGTGGGCATGAAGAAGTTACACCCATTGGTAAAATAAAACTGCTTTAGGTGAAAGTTCTGTATTAATATATATTTAAAATCGACATTTCAACGAAACTCAACATCTATATCTTCATCAGGATAAATGATATAAATTATATTACAGTAAATGACAAAACATAGAAACAAGTTACTAGGTAAAAAATTAAGGAACTAGATAATAAAGTTTATGGATTTTTAATTAATGAAAGCCAAATTTTATTTAACTCAGTGTCTTTACAGTGATGTTATCGTTTTCAATAACACTGAAGGCACTGGGTTATATAAAATTTGACTTCCATTAATTAAAAATTTATAAATTGTATGATATAGTTACTTATTTTGTTACCTAGTAACTTATTTCCATGCTCTGTTATTTACTATAATATCATTTATATCATTTATCCGGAAGAAGACGGGCATTGACCTGTTTCCAATTAGTAGGAATAAAAGATATGAAAAATATATATATAAAAAAATCGTATAAGTCACGGCTTTCAACTCCTCGTAACATAATATGCTATTCACTAAAGTATGACACAAACTTTCCATTTTAAAATAACACTTTTTTCATTTATTTTATTAATGAAACATCCACTAATCGCCAATCTATCTTGGTCACATCACACCTAATAATAATTTCTCTTAACAATCTCTTAAAAAGTTTAAAATAGAAATGTTAAAAGTTATTGTAATACATAAAGAAAAACTATAGAGTACGGTGCGGTATCTATATAAGTTTCTTAATAAAAACTTCATTACAGTTTCCTTTAAAATTGAGTTTTATCATAAAATTTCATAGTGGTAACGTTCATTAATCTAAACTTAACAAATAGCAAATGTTTAACATCGACATTTAAAACCAATTACAATAGTTTTTATTCGTTGCAATACTGATAAGATCAAAACGGTAGCTAATTTTCATTTCAAAACATGCAAAGCAAAAATATCGCACCTTTATTTAGCATTACTGCACATAAATATCAAAAGTTTTGCTGTAAAACAAGTCAAACAACAACAGAAAATAAAAGAAAAAATTAATTTCAATTGCAAAAAATATCTTTTTAAAAATATTATTTATTACATTGCTTTAGAATTTGATATAAATGATTAAACACACATCCATTATCAAAAAAAATAATTGTTACTATGTATATCAAATTTTGGATGCATTTATTTTTGTTACAGATATACATATAAAATCACATCATGTACCCAATATAGTGTGGCACAAACTCTTTCTACAATCCCAAAATTAGTTTGTTCCAAACATTTCTATCCAAACAGGTAACTCTAGCTTCATTCACATTTATGACACCACTCATAGATGTTTAATTTCTTTTACTTGGAAACATTCACTCACGCAAAACAATCATACCGCTTCATCTATTAATCAAACGTCCACGCGAACTTATACCGTCAAAATCATTTACATATATTCTATTAACCATACGTTCATAAGATAAACTAAAATACTAGCTGGTAATAGATAAAAATAGGAAACAAATATTGATATTATATCACCATATTATCAATGTAGAAGGAGATCATTATGTTGCTAGTACAATAATGTAAACATTATTATACAGTAATAGCATTATTATAAACTGGTAGCAGCGTGCCATATGACTACACGGTCAACTGTATTTAATCTGATATTTCCGCCAACAATATTGAAAAATATATAGTGACATTTGTAGTGTTCATTTTTACTTGAATTTATTTATTAAAAATATGTGAAGAAGTACAAAAAATGCAATATACAAAGCCAGATTTGTCAAAAATTGCATATTTAAACAAAAATATTAATTCTCACAAATCTTATAACAAATTAATATAATGCTCTACAACGGTAAAAGTTACTTGCTATGTATTTTTATTTATTTTTAGTTTAGTTTCGTTTTGTACGCTTAGCATATATCACTCGGAGCAAAATGTTCTTTTTATGCTTGGCCTCAGTTCTGCCTCAGCCGTAAGTATCTGGACTCAATACAATAATAATTGTTTTTGCTCCTCGTAACATAATGTAATATTCTTTACAAAAAATTTAAGATAAAAATTAAAATTATAAATAATTATAATGTCTATTATAGCAAAGCGTTTTAAAATCTAAAAGTTAGTTATACAAAATGTTATTAATTTAATCTATAAATTAACTAAGTAATTAGATTGTCAGCTGTTTTTCAAGCGTCTCATTCATTGGTCAAGTGGCAAGTTAATAGAAAGAGTTAACTTACAAAATGTTTAACAAATTGTTAATTGTTAATAACAATATTTTATACAAACAAATCTATAAATGTACACAAAAATTTCAACATTATATTTATTTTTGTGTAATTCAAACATGCAGTATAATTAATAATTATAAATAAGAATAATCTATTGTTTCATAAAAAAGAAAACAAAATAAAAAATTATGTAATATCTTTTGTCATATTTTTAATCATATTAAGAACAAAATTATATTGGTTCAGTATTGCATAAACGCAACCTACAATACTATAATACTAAATATAAACAATCCCTTTACGAAACAAACCAACAAAAAATTATACAAAAAAAAAAGAACGGAGAAAAAAAATCCGCGGTATGTCCGTCATAATTTGACAAATATCTCTCGCGCCCCAACTAATTCAAATCACTTCATCCCTTGACTCTTTTCCCTACTGCCCTCTCCTTCTCCTGGCCTGTTCCACCAACTTCCAGCTTCTCAACCCAACCGAAATCAAAAACGTAGAACAAAGACAAAGTACGACAACACAAAAGTAGATGCAGAACAGAACCGACGAAGAACGAAGAACGAACAGCCGAAAAGAAACAGCGAGCGCGCGTATATGAGAGTGTGCGAATCGGTATATATACAGTGTCCGTCAAAAAGTCGGCATCGTATAAAAAAAAAATGTTTAGTATTTGTTTATTGAAAATTATTATTAGAGGAAATTTTTAGTGCTTGTCACGTAACAAATATAATATTCTACAGCTGCATTTTTATTTATTTTTAGTTTTAGACAGTTGCAGTATTTATTTTTGCTTGAATTTGAATTTATTTATAGAAAATGTAATGTACACCGCAAGATTTGTCAGAAATTGTATAATCAATCAAAAAGATATTAATTCTCACATATCATGTAACATATACAATGTTTTACGGCTATTAGTAAGGCAAGGTTAGTTGATATGCATTTTTATTTATTTTTAGTTTAGTTTCATTTGGAACGCTTAAAGAAAAAATGGACGTCCATGATCATTTATCCTGATGAACAAGGATGTTGAGTTCGTTGAAACGTCCATTATAAATAAATATTAATAGTTTTATTTTAATGAGTTCTGACAGATTTTTTTACTATGTTAGTGTATTTTTAGTATTTAGACAAGCACCAAAAACTCCTGTAGTAATAATTTTCAAAAAACAAATAATAGAAATTTTTTCCCACATGATGCAGACTTTTTGACGGACACTGTACATATATAAGATAGACAAAGCAAATGAATAATTACGGTGTGCGAGCGAGACGGGGTGATAAGCAAGAGAAGCCGGCCGGAGAGGAATGTCTTGAAGAGAAGAAAATGCTGGCGCAAAAAAAAAATTATAAATTCATCCACCCCGGGAGTGGTAGTGGCACGGCGGCGGGCGGTTGGGTGTGTGTGTGTGTGTGTGGGGGAGTGAGGGTGCGAAACACACATGCGCGCGCGTTTATAACACACGTTCGCCGTTCATACGCGTCGCGTTGCCGTCCGCAAAGTTAGTCTGAGCTTAATTCACACGCGCGCCACTCTTCCGTTTCTTTTCTGCATGCATAGCGTTTCATTCGGGCCCCTTTGCGCCCATAGCCCGCTAGATCCCTGACGGCTGAAAGGGTGGAGGTGCGCTATCGCTGCCACCATATATCCCCGATTGTTTAACAGCGAGCTTTAATTCTTTAATTTTTCATTGTTATTATACTTTCGATATAATGATAGATTTTCGTTTTGGTAACATGTAATAAACATAAATATTTGTTTACGAATTGTTTCATTATGTCAATATATTGATTAGTAAAGATATCATTATGTTATAATTAAGTACATTTTATAATTTAGTTAAGAATAGTAAATTAGTTGATCTTGTCATAACTACGAAAAAGCATATTGATAAGTATAAACTTTAGTATTTAAAATTATTTTCTCATATATTTTTCTTTATTTGCATACATTATGTGTGTATACATAATCACGCCATGTACCCATAAGAGTATGGCAATTAGTTTCCGTTAAATATTCCTATCCAGATAAACAACTTTTTTTTTAATCCACATTTATGATGCCTCTTCTATTCTTACCACTTGAAAATATTTTCAATTTAATATTTTTGTTTATTAAAAAAGATTTACTATGTATAATATAAATTTAAGTCTTCATAAAAAATTTCCTATTTCTTAAACTATTTTTTCTTAATTTGTATTTATAATGCAAATTTAAAAATATATACTTATATAATTTTTACAAAATGCTAATGTTGCAAATTTATACAAGTAATAACAAAGATAAAATAAATACATATATTGAAAAATTGTTATTCCAATAAAAAATTGTCAGTGTCAAAAGTATAGTAATTATTATGTTTTCTTTTTAAAAATCATTTTTTAATCATGCTCAATTTGTGTGACATAATTTGATAAATATGCCATCTATTTATATATATATATATATATATATATATATATATATATATATATATATATATATATATAAAATATAAAATGAAGCTCTAGATTAGTAAAAATATCTAAAACTATTCGACCAAATCTTTATCTGCCTTTCTTAATGTGGTTGGAACCAATAATTATTATAATTATCAAGTTTTTCATTAACAAGTAATTATTCATTCACAAAAATAATTATTATGTTTTGAAGAATACCACTCAACTTTTTTACATAACTCAATCATATTTTTCGAATAAAAATCTAACAATTATAGACTCAATGAAAGATAGGAATAAAATCTATTTTCTTTTTCTTTTAGTGATTTCTATACATAGGCACTTGGTGCCAATAAATTTTGAATTAGAATAACTTTGAATAATCAAGCATTAATAATTCTATTTGACTTATTAATTAATATTATCTATAAATAAATTACAAACATATAAATTAAAATCACTATTTCAATTACAATATAAACTTAGCAAAAAGTACGTAATAAAATTGCTAGGTGTAAGTCTATATACAGTGTGTTGGTATAATAATAATAATATCTGAAGAGATGTATATTTTGCGTAGAGGCATCCAGGTCATTTGGTGTTCGTTCCTTATCTGGGGGGATGCTTACTGCTTAGTTTTCACTCCGCGGCGCGGCAACCGGCAAGGCATGTAGCCCTCTTACACTCACCCCCCATGAGATGGGAAGGGGGGGAGGGAGAGTGAGTTCTTCTCATCGTTTGGAAGAAGGCAGAGGCGTGCGGGTCCAAACGCCGCGCTAACTAAGGCCGCCCGTGTAGAGGGCATGATGGGGTATGGGTAGAGTTTTTGCCACAGGCTCACATGCGCAAATGAAATCGATTAAAATGCGAGTTTGTGCTCTGAAGAAGAAGTATTAATGGCAGACGACGCGGCGGGAAACGATAGGCGGGGGTAAGAAAGTTGACTGCGCTCGTGTGTGTGTGAGTTGCGAACGGTTTTTCTTCTTCTTCTATTCCGGTGACGGTGTCTCGCTTACACCCCATCGTTCTTTCTCCGTTCGCGTCTTTGCCGAACATCGTTCCATTTCTTTCCGACTAATGAATGTTAGGTATACGCGTCGGCCGTCTCTTTCTCCTCACGACTTTTTTGTTTCGGCTTTAATTACTTTCTACCCCGTCGTCGTAGCGTTGTTTATCAGCTGAGGTATATACGCAGTCTCGCTAGACTCACACCACTTACCCATCTACATACTCTTGACAACTTTAACCATTTCTTTTTTTGCCCATTCTGCCAGTCAACAAACACTATCCGACAATATATTTTACCAGGTTTAGAGAAATATTGAAAGGGTTACTGACCATAGACACTGTAGAAGAAATGTGAGAAATCACGAAACTACTTTGTAAATTTTATGATGAAATTATTCTATGTAGATGCAACCCCGCATGCTTAATTGTATGATGGTTTACTTGTATAACTATAGTTATATATTTGGAATAATTTTTATAGAGTTGTTGTTGTTTTTATGTTCTGTTTATTTACTGTAAATACGTACGTTGAATACATCGAAACGTCAATTATTAATAAATATTAATTCAGAACAACAACCTAAAGCCGTTTTATTTTAAATTTAAAGAATTATTTGAAAAAAATTATATATATGATAAAATAATTTTGTGTGTTAAAAGCAGTCTCATCAATTGTGTTTTGTTTATCCACGGAAAATTTTTATCTTTAATTATTGTTATTCAATCACGACAAATCCGATATTATATATATATATATATATATATATATATATATATATATATATATATATATATATATATAATGATTATTTGTAACGACTAGGAAATTTATTAATTAACATCTATTCCAACCAATGACTACAACACCCACTATCAATCTTAATTAATTTATATATATATATATATATATATATATATATATATATATATATTTAGTAACAAAATACAAAGAGTTACTAACCTAGGACACTATCAAGTAATGCAGGACTCAATACTTCTCATATTATATTATATAGTAAAATATTAATTTAATAACTTGCATAAACATATTTGGTATATGTTTTTAAGTCGTACAAATAAAATATTAACCCCTAAAATAATCATTAAATATGAAAATCTAGAATTTCGTGTAATTTTTAACTGAATTTACGAGGTGTAACGTAGCAAACATTTTATATAGTCTTATAATAATTGTTATAAAGATATTTATGATTTTATTTATAAATTCTAAAAAAAATTATAAACTATAAATGGCTACGTACAAGTCTAAAACAGTTTGAATATGAATTTATATATATGTAGATAAAAATTATGGAAATTGTAGTCAAACTGAATGGCTGTTTAACTAAAAAATCTCATTGTGGATTTTACTTAGTTAATTTTTATAGTTTACAGCGTGGGCCACAGGCGATAAATGATAAAAAAAAAAAAACACGTTACAATAAAAATTCTTGGATTCCGTAAGAAATCTTTCTTATGGAATCCAAGATTTTCCATTTTAACGAACCATTATTTATAACGAAAATGTTTACGCATAACGGGCATTAAAGTTGAAAATCACGTAGCAAAACACGGGCATTATACTAGTATATTAATAATATTCGAACTAATTCACAGAATCGTTTATTATCATCATATATCTTTAATTTTAGTTTTGAAATAATTTAGTAAAGAAGAAACCAAAATCTAATTGAAAATGTAGTATCTATGCAAAGATTTCACTGTAAAATAACAAAAATATTCTAATTACTTCACACATCTTTCCACTCAGTACCATGTAACGTGCACGACAAAGATAAACACACACTCACACAAACATATACACACACACAGAAATAAACTGAACGAGGTGCCAATGTTAAACAGTTAAAGAGTTGGGCTACCACTCGTAAATCCATATATGCCCTCGCCTCTATCGACAGACATATACAACACAACACAACACATTCAACACATCTCCCGAACACACATACACACACACACAGAGGCGACACGACGAACGCGCGAAAGTACTTATAGGCTACGGTGTGGCGCGCGTATCGCCTCCGGGTTGTTAACACGTATTTGTTGTTAATTACTGAGTAATTCATTAATGTTATTAACGTGTTAACGCCTCTCTGCATAAATACTAATTAAGTCAAACGGTTGTGCCTTGATTTATACAGGTGTTTAATATTTGCATGAGACGCTCTCGCGCTGCTGTTATACGTGTGTGTGTGTGTGTGTGTGTGTGTGTGTGTGTGTGTGGAGAACTTTGGAGATGAGAGAGAAAAGATTGGAAAAGAGCGAAAGAGAAAGAGAGAATGAGAGAAGTTGTATATTGCTTTTTGAATGTTTTGTTGTTCGGTTGTGAAGAATTATTGGATCGGTGATAATTTTGCGATTATTGTGATACGTTTTGGATTTATTATGATTAATTGGGACTGTTGCGGGTGAAGAAATTATGAGCTATTATTAGTGTAATATTTTAAACCCTAAATTATCCTATTTTAATTTAAAAGTTCAAACTTAGATATAGTAGCGTAACTACAAATTTTAGATAGCCCTGCAAAATCTGAAAATAAGCAACCCTTAAAGGGGTAGTCTAGTTCTCCAAAGCTGAAAAAACTGTTATTTTCAAACGCGCACAGCTCAAATGGGAATTAATTTTTGATTATAACTTCGAAATTTTTTCGAATTCGGGAAAACCGTTTTGGCCACACATTTTACGTACTTATAGCATTAATTTTATGCAAAAAAGAACAATCGATTTTATGGAGTTATATATAACACTCTGATTATATTTTTTTAAATTGTCACATTTATAAATTTGAATTATTATCAAATAACCTGTTAGTTTTTTGATGTAAAACACAGACTATGAAATTAAAATGTTTCAAAACGAACAAATATGTTAAAATTTATCAAAATTGGATTATAAAACATAGTCAAAAATCTTTTAGAACTTATTATATTAAATTTAGGTTAAAGTTCTGTATATTTTTTATTAAAATTCAACATTTCGATATACTAAATATATAATACCATCAAGTTTACATAAATTTCTATACCGACATGTAAAAAAGAACACATATTAAATTATTATTTATATAATTATTTATATATTCTACTGCATTTTCATTGTTGTTTTTCTAATTTGGAATATTTTCTTTACAAATTTATATACGTTCTCTATTTATCAGTTGTTGTCTTGTTAATTGTGTAAAACTGTTGATTATTAAATAAACAAAAATAAATTTACCTTAACAAACTAATTATCTAACTAATTAACTAACTAGTACAGTAAAAACAAAAACTACCTAATAATATTTTTTAATTCCCTTCCAAAATACATTCCTGCCCTTTTAATCAAGAAAAAAAAAATAAACATCAGCAAAACTCACCCTTATATCAACATCGACACAAATCCATACAAATATCTTAAATACACCTTTCCAATCTCATCAACTCCCAACTGAAGACAACAAAAAATAAAATCACCCCCTAAAAACTAAAACATCATTGCCGCATCCCATCCCACTAACGTAAAAAAAATCACTCCCCGAGTCCACCCTTACATTTCCTTATCAACACCCTGTACACAAACCCCATCTGACAAGGACAAAACACTTTCGACACGATGAATGTAAGACCATCTACCACCCTTCGCAGCAAGAGGGGGTTGGAGAGGAACAGAGTTAGGAAACGCGCGCGAGTGTAAAGTTTTAAGAAAAGCGTACATACTCAACCGTCTTAATGAGCGAACTTAGTTACGATGGACGTGCCTTTTTTTCCTTGCCCCCGTCCTTTTTTGTTTTTCAGCATTGGGCAGGATGATGAAAGCAAGACAGTGGCCGAGAGGGGGAGGGGGAGCGAGAAAGACAGGGGTAAAAGAGTAAAAGGAACCACGCGTACATTGTGCAGATTATGTTTTCGCTCGCTGGCGCGCGTTCGCCAGCCAAAAGGATTTAAGTTGCTATCAGAATGAAGGGGAGAGATGGGGGAAGTATGACCAGTTTTTGGTTTTGCTGAGAGTTTTTGTCAACTGGACAGAAGTTTTGAGATTGGGATCACAAATGGCTGGATGCTTCAATGCGAATAAGTTGTATGTAAGAATATTACAAATTTTTTTCTGCTAACTTTATATTATTAATTTATTTTATCTAAGGCTGCTTCTAAAGTTTACACTTTACACACTATAGACACTGTGAAAAATTAATGTTATAATACGATTATATATATATATATATATATATATATATATATATATATATATATATATATATATATATATAAAATACAATTTGTAATGCTAAAATCAATGGATCGAACAGAATTTCAGTTTGGTCAACTGTTCTATGCGAACGCACGACTTGCAGTTTCAAAAAGTGTCTAAATAAATAATCGCGGAACAAGTACTTTTGTACTTGCAGTCAAGGCTCTCCTAGAACTGTCGTACTGGCAGTTACATGTTATGTAAATGACAAAACTCTGCACCATTTACAATTTACAGTAAAACGCAAGACAGTCAATCGAACAAATCTAAGATGAATACAATTTGTAAAAATTTATATTTTGATTCACACTATGAAAGTTATAAGATATAACAAAGCTTACATGCATTAAGGCACCTTGGTATACAACTTCATCGGTGGTCGAGTACGGGGGGAAGATAACATTTACAGTCCTTAGTAATAGTAACATGGCAGACAAAATCTCAAGTATCTTCCAGTATTTGTTAGATTTTAATTCGGTTATTAAGATGGTAATATTATATGTTTTGGGTCAGTTGTCTCGATATTTAATGTTTTTATAAATTTTATACATATTTTACTTTTAAATTTATTATTGTTTTAATAATTATTTATACTGTTCTTGTTCATCTAGCAACTATTTTTTAATATATTTTTTTTTCTAGTTTTCTGTAATATACTTAGATTCTATTACTAAATATTTAACTTTTTGGGATTATTCTAAGCATACTTATTCAATTCTTATATCTAACTTTTTTTTATCTTCGAATAATTTATATAATTATGTTAGTGACACAAATGAGTTAAATATTTTTCATTATCAAAAACTAACATTAATTAAATATATAAATATACTGTATAGTAATAATTTATATTATTTTTAGTTTAATATATTCAAATATAAAACTGGTTCAATCAATCAATTGTGTTCTAATTTTATTCTTTCTGGAAAAAAAAATTTCACAATAAAAATGTAAATGTAAAAATAATAAAAATTAAAATTTATTCAATATATTTTCACGCTTCATTCAATTGCACATTTACAAAAAAAAATTGTTTCAATTATTAAAAATTAATAACGTTTTCAATTTAAATATTTAGATCTTCATACTCGTAAAAATATAGTAGTTTCTTCATTGAAAATCTTAAATTTCAAAACTAAACAAAATAAAACACCTATTACATTTTAAGGTTAAGAAAAAGATAATATCAATCAGTGTGAACGCATTGATTTAAGTAAAATTTGCCTTTTATAATCTAGTTCTGCTTATTTACTGTATGTCATTTGTCATTTTTCCTGATGATGATGTACGCAGAGTACATCGAAACTTTGACTATTATTAAAAAACTTATTTTTAGTTTAATATTACATACATTTTGTAAAATACTGGCATCTGTAAATTTACATATTAAACTAGTGTAAAATCAGTTGTCCCAGATTTTTATGTAAAATTACCGAATATTTTTTTAAAGTGCACGATACATTTTTCTACACAAAAAATTATTGTTTTCTGTATAAACAAATTTTTATTATAGTAATCTGTATAGAATATTTTACACATGCGGATGCTCAGTTTGTCCATACCAGTTTATATAAAAAAATGTATGAATTCGAACACGTCCTATTTTCATGTATTTTCGATGCAAAACTGAATGCGCATTGGTATTCTAAACGTCAAACTTTCATTTAGATTATGTATTAACATCAATTCAAATTTATGTGCACAGTTATTTTAAAAAAAATTCTTATTTAGTTGAAGCAGTAAATATTATATCGTAATAAAAAAATCTTTTAAAACTCATTATATAAAAATAAACAGGCTTTACGATTTAGGATTTAATGATGATGATGTACATAGACTACTTCAAAACGTCGAATTTTAAATAAAATGAATACAGAACAAAATCCTAAAGCCTATTTATTTTAGTAAATATTATTTATTGATAAATATGCAATTTTCCGATTAGATATACGTCTGTATATTTTATTTTTTTTGTGTAGGAAAATGTATCGTGTAAAGCCAGTATTACAATCAAATTTCGAGGCATATAAACAAAAATAAAATATGAAAACCTAACACAATTTCAGCAGCAACGAAAGCGGGTTAGTTTAAGGTAAACAAGAAAAACATTAATTTAAATTTGACGAAAGAGAGGCACAGTGGAAAAAATAAAAACAAATCACAAGCAAGAAGAAACGGAACAATAGTCGTGCAGTTGTTTTCGGGGGAAAAGTTCGCGTTTTACGAAAGAAAAAAAAACAAGTAAACAAATCAATACCTCGAAAACATTTAATTAACACATTTAATTACTAACTTTCAAAACATGAACCATTAAAAACATGAAAATCCGGAGAGCGGGCACCCTCAATAAGTATATCGTGCTAGACAATGACGGACAATACCAACAAAGAGTGAAACAACACTATATATGGTATAGGTTTAACGAATAGGCGATAGCACGTGCCGAAAATATTAAAACAATTCGGTTTAAAATTACTCCGGAACCCTCATCAAAAAGAGAAAAGAAATAGCACGTTCGTCTTTGATTAGACGCTATAATATAAGAATGTACGCAAGAGTTGATGAGTGTACAGGAATGCGCGACAAGGACCCCACGCAAAGGCCCCCCCGCCATTCATTTAGCATTGTGCGGAAGCGAGATGGAAAACGAAATGAAGAAATTCTATCTACATTTGCAAGTAGAAGTTTTCTTTGGGCTGTCATGCAAAAACCTCCCCTTTCGGCCATTCTTACTCTCGGCCAGGCCAGGCGGGTAGCAGCAGCGAAAGAAGACTAGGAGCGAGGCGGGAGGATGAGAAAATACCGCGCGCGCGGTGAAGGATTGCGCCCTGGCAAAAGGGGTGGCTACCCCTTTACAATGCTAGTGGAGACAATAAAAGTAATTCTTTTCTCCAGTACATCTTTTATCGTTCACGGAATGTGTACGCAGATTTTTATTCTGTTGCCAAAGACTACTAGATACATTTTTCTTCGCCACAATAGATGTACATCTCTCACTGTCTAGCTCATATTCTTTTTTTTCGCAATACGTGCATCTCACTCGCGCATCTATTATAAAATACACTTGCCTATTTCTAGGAGGAATTTCAATTAAAATTTTTAATAAACGATTGCTCAATATTCCTTTGCGCGGTCGTATTTCCTTAGTTTTTGAATTATTAAAAACTTACATTTCATATATTTCATAAGGTATAATTATATTCGACTATTTTTAAAACTTGTAAAAATATTTATTCGTTTTTTTTTTACTACTAGCTTTTAAACACACCATTATTTAACATAGTAAAAAAAATCTTTTAGAACTCATTATATTAAAATAAAACGGTTTTAGGTTGTAGTTCCGTATTAATATTTATTAATAATTGACGTTTCAACAAACTCAATGTATGTCTTGTCTTCATCAGGAAAAACGCTACAAATGACATTTACAGTAAATAAACAAAACAAAGAAACCATTATTATCTTGTTTTTAATCCGAAAAAATAATTTTCTTCACCCTGGGGGGCAATAATCAATTTTTTCTTTAATCGTATTAAAATATTGATACACTCGGCAAAAAAAAATGCGCTACTTGAAAAATCAGAAAAATTATCGATTTTCAAATAGGTGTAACTCGACCAATTTTGAACGAAATTAAATGAAATTTTTTGTATAACAAAGTCTTTAAGGTCATGCAAGACATGTCCCATTTGATTTATTACGCTCCCCACCACACCCCGCAGAAAAAATTTACCAAGCGGGCGTAAAAACTCAAACATTTCTACGTAAATTGTCTTTAATTTCAAAGACCTGCGATGCTTTGCCGCAAATTTACCCTGCATTTTGCGAGTTTTTGTGGCATAACTTGGTTAATTTTGAATAAAAATGGATGAATTTTTGAAGAAGAAATTTGAAGCCTCTTTTTTAAGACCTTGCAAAATAATGCAACGTTTAAGCCATTCCGCTCCCCACCACAACCCGCGAGGATAAAAATGTTTTTGATTTAATAAATTGTCAAATTTTGACATGTGTTCTCAAACTTTGACAACATTTGTGGTAAACAAAAAAAAAATTTTCAACAAAATTTACCAAGAGGGCGTAAAAATTAAAACATTTCTACGTAAAATTCGCTTAATTTCAAGGACTTACGATGCTTTGGCGCAAAATTGTAGTTTTTTTAATTTACCCTGCATTTTGCGAATTTTTTCTAGGTTGATTCTGCAAAATGCTTCACGATTTCGAACTTTTCTTTTAACCGAAGAATGTTTTACCATTGAACACATTTGTTTGGTCGTTAAAATGGTCTAAATGGTCAAAATTTGTCAGAACTTTAAACTCGCAAAATGCAGGGTAAATTTCAAAAAAAAATCATAACTTGGCGCCAAAACATCGCAAGTCCTTAAAATTAAGCGGAATTTACGTAAAAATGTTTGAATTTTTACGCCCGTTTAGTAAATTAAATCGAAAAAATTTTTTGTATGCTATACATGTTGTCAAAGTTCGACAATTTTAAAAGTCAAAACATGTTTTTTTCTGCGGGGTGTGGTGAGGAACGAAATAGACTTTGTTGTACAAAAAATTTCATTTAATTTCGTTTAAAATTGGCCGAATTACACCTATTTGAAAATCGGTAATTTTTCTGATTTTTCAAGTGGCGCGTTTTTTTTGCCGAGTTATGTTATCATATTGTTTATGTAGAAGAAAGTCATTATGTTACTTGTACAATAATGTACATTATTATACAGCCGTTAATTTCTATATACACTACTGGTGACAACACTATACGTGACTAAAATGTCAAGTTAAGCATATGACAAATGCATTGTTTATTTGCACTTGAGTTTGATTTTGATTATTAAAAATATGTAAAGAAGTGCAAGAAATGCATATACTCCGCCAGATTATGTCAGAAGCTGTATATTCGGCCAAAGAAATACTAACTACTGTAATTATGATAACTACAGACGAAACTGTCTTGATATAAATATACCACCTATAAATAAAAATATCTATCCGTGTCTAAAACTATTCCAAACAAAAGTTGTTAATTATAGCTTTCGTTAAATATATGTTTTCGTAATGTGCCTATGCTTCAAAATATTCGTAAAACACATAAAAAGTGACATCAGTAAATTACAACTTTCGATTGGCAAATCTTTACCAAAAGTTGATCAAAATGAGGTGTTCACCTCCGAAGCTTAAATATGAAATTTTATAACAATCAATTTAGTCATCAATAAAAAGAGTTGATTCGTGTTACTATTAATTCAGTTTTTTCGTGCCTACGTATCTATAAAAATTTCGATATATCAAATTTACTATGATTACAATATCTCCCTTATCATATATGATACGATGGTCGACAAATAAAATTATTATTTTCTGTTAAAGGTTATCGATTTTTAAAGATTTTTCAAATATCTGTTAAGGTTACTGTTAACGTTCACAAAATATTTACAACAATATCAGTTTAATTAACCTTTTTTTTGAACCAGTTTCAAGCCCTGATTATAACCTCGGAATCTTATTCCCTACAATGATATATCTCCTCAACCTTGATATACCTATAATTATTACTATTAGATAAAATAATTACAGTATTAAAAAAGAAAAAAAATTAAATCATTTGATATAAAAATAAAATTATACATAAAGTGCCCACTAAACATTAACGACAATTTATTTAAAGCTAGCATACTCATCACAAACACAAGTATCGCTGTAACCTAGTCGGGGTATTTAGTAAGTTAGTTAGTTAGTTAGGTAGTTAGTGTAACCCGCCCCCCGCTTTAAACGGGCCGTAACCGGAGTCAACTCTTTACTCCGGGCAAACGGGGCGACGCGGCAGCAATGCACTCTAACCCGAGACAGCGGCACAACGCATAATCAAGGACAGTTTTGCATTTTCTCTACATATAAATATTCGTGCTTCACGTACATTTAAACTGAAGATGCATGCTAAATGTTTACTTTGTATTGTTTTCTCGGTGGCCAGGAGGTTAGTTCAAGTTGTTTCCGGCTCAGTTGTTTAGACAAAGACATCATTTCCGGATTACAAAATAATAAAGAAATATTCTATTATTTAAAATTGTGATTTATTAGTTTTAGACTCAATTTCTAGATAAATTTACTTTAGAAATAATTACTCTGTAAATTTTGTCGTATTATAAATTTAATCTATTGGCTATTAAAAAATAGTTATTAATATTAATAATAGTAATCTGCTAATAAATTGTTGAAATAATATTTGTTTTGAAGGTTTTTTAGTAAGAGTATAATATTTACTTTACTAAATTTATTTATTGTATGTAACAGCGGTTCTCAACCTGGAGGTACGCGTACCCCCTTGGGACTACGCGACGAGACAGACACTTCACTTTGCATATCTATCTTTTTATATTACAATTTTTATTTTTAAATTGGAAAATATACTGACATTAAACTAGATTTACATAACTACAATTAAAAAAACTATCAGAATTATTAGTTTTGTTAAATTCATTAAATGTAAAATAAATATGACTTGTTTCCAAATGTGTTTCTTTCATTTTAAACCCAAAAAATAATAATCTACATACAGTCAAGCTGAGCAAACAAGTCTCTTGGGTAGGCGTGGTTTGTTGTCTCTGTATTCTAGAGGTACACTCAGTGTCAATAGTACTTTGACATATAAAATATATATTTTGAGGCTATGCGATAATTTCATTTTAAAAATACTTTAAATTATCTATAAAATATATGCCTACCTTATTTCAAATAAGATTAAGTCTAAAAAAAGACTGATTTTTTTTATAAAGATGAGCAACAGCAGAGAAAATTAAGAAAAACAAACACGCGATAATCTGTCAGTTTGCCAGCTACTTTTACTTTTGTTACGGAATGTACAACGGCGGCAGAAATTGTTTTTATTGGCTTAAACTTTTACCGCCACAAATTTTTAAAATTAGTTGGCATATTTTCCGATGGACTTGTTTGCTTGGTGGAGCTGTATATAACGTGTATATATACACTATAAAAAAATTGCCATTTTACATAGATAGCACAGTGAAAAAAATTACATGTTATTTCAGCAAAACGATGTTTTACAGACATTTTCTGTAAAAATAATATAATTTTGTAATTGTAAGTAAAATAATTAATTTACCGTATTATATATGATCGTAATAAATATTAATATTCCATCCTATAGTTGTTTTATTTTGATCATTCTCTACTTAATAATAATCTTGGTTTAGATAATTATTTCTTTATTTCTTGCAATAAATATAAGAAATATACTTGATTTGTAATATACAATATCTTTTTATCACTATTCATATTTGACAAACAACTGTAAAATATATTAAAATAAAAAAGCTTTAAGATTAAGTTCTGTATATATTTTATTTAAAAAATCGACGTTATGATCATCAGGAAAATTATACAAATGACATAAATAATAACAAACAAAACAAAGATACAAATTACTAGGAAACAAGGTATCGGTCATCGATAGTGTATAGTAAGTATAATAAAGTTCACATTATTGTACAAGTAACATATAACTTCCTTCTAGATAGACAATATAGTAATGTAATATCAATATTTTGCTATGCTTGAAGAAAAAACATATTTTTTTTTGTATAGAAACAATTATTAGAATAATAACAGTATTTCTATTTCAAATCAAAAAAACACCACTTTCAAACTTTGCATACACTTTCTCCCGACAGTGTTTACATATTTATGAATATGATATTCTTTTAACGAATTTCTCCAAATGCCAATGACATTTCATTAGACCAACTAATGACTCCCCTCTTACATTGCTCCAACGAAATTCATTAAAAATGCTAATAAAGTTCTTTGTCCAAGATTCAGCTTGTGCTTCTTTCTCCGTACGTAAGATGGTTAGTAGTTCCTGTCGAGCTGTTACCACCGCTAGCTTACATCGGAGGGGGGCGAGGGGGGCTAGATACTACTTTGTTGTTTTTTTTTCCTGCTCCGTGCTCGTCATCCTCTTTTACTCCCGTTTCGTAGCTAATAGAGGCTTTTAAATCCCCTTTGTATTTTCGGCTGTAGTACGAAATGCCTGAGACCGGATGATGAATATATATCTTTACACTGAGCTGCTTTCGTTCGCTGATGGCGAATTGACAGTTCGCACCGATTCCTGCAGTATTCCGACGTGAAACTGCAGCAGAATATATTAACATTTTTTAAACGGGGTTGTTTGAAGAACGAGTGTTATTTCTAACTAATGTCTTCGCTTTCTAATTTCAGTTTTTTGGTCGGATAACTATAATGTATTTTACTTGCCGTAACTTTCAAATGAAACTGATGAATTGTAGAGTTTTATTGGAAATTTGTAGCTTACTGCTTCAAATTAATAATTTTCAGTTGATAATTTTTAGTTCGTTTTTTTAAATGATATAATCATACTTAAACATTATGTTAATATACATAAAATAATTATTTAAATAATTAAAAAACACAAATTAAAAAGTATATAAAATAATTTCTTCTAGCCCCATACAGATTAATTTTTACCACTTTGACTGCAAGGAAAAGTGGTATAGCGTTTGGTACGGTGTCTGTAACATTTTCAAAAAAAAAAAAAATATGCATAGAAATCCTTCATATAGTCCCTAGATGACAAATCTGAACTTAGTTTATGTGGATGTATGTGTGTGCGTCGTCAGCTCGCTCGCTCGGTCGTAAGTCAAAATTTTGTGGCCGCAACTCCTCCTAGAACGGTTCAACCGATTTTAATGAAATTTTCAGGATAAATTTGTCTAGTACCCAAGATGGTCACGTGGTTTTATTTTTTTCCAATGATGCCAACTTTCCGAGAAAAAAATTACTAAAGTTTTAGAAAATTTATTATGACCACTATTTAACCGATTTTAATCAAATTTTTATAAAAAATTCTCTTAGTGCCTAAATAAATTATGAAATTTTAACAAAATACAGTGTTGCTAACTTATCGAGAAAAAAAATCATATTTTTTTAAAAAATTCATTGTGGCTACATTATTTATTCGATTTTCATCAAATTTTTAGGAAAGTTTCTTCTAGTGCTCACATAAATTATAATTTTATTAAAGATATTGTGTTGCCAACTTTCCTTGAAATGTCAAAGTGGTATATATGGAGATTTACCCATATACTTCTAATCTTGTTTTCATAGTGTCTATAGTATGTAAAATATAAACTTTAGAGACGGCCGTAGATAAACATTTTTAAATAAAAATGACTCAAATATCAATAAAAAATGATATTATTTTCAAATAGAAGCACATACAGATAATCTCTATACGAACATCTTCAACTAACAATAACAAAGAAAACAAAAAAGTGAAAAAAAATTCGCAAAGTAATAAAGTGTTCTTTCTATCTTACGTAGAGAACCGGATATTACGAAGCTAAGAAAACTAATATATACATGCACTAATACATGCGAAAATAAATACTTTTCACTCATACAAACTTACAACATAGGTACATACTAGCCGGTTGCATTATTTAAAGTGGAAATTAAAAATTATTTTTGCAAAAAGAAGCGCGCGTAAAGTCACGTCACTTGAAATGAAGTATGGATGTGATCCGTATGAAATTGCCCTAGCCCCGTTCACAGAGTATTGTCCTTGCAAACGTAATTTCAAACATTTTCTACATTAATATTAGCCCTGTTAGATTCGCTAACTTGGGGTCTACTGTTTACTGCTGTGTCAATGTTTGTTGTTTTATTCACTTAGCAAATTGCTGCATCATATACTGCGGCGTTTTTCAGTAAAACGCAAGAGAATTAATCGAACAAATCTATTAACTTTATGTAATACTAATGCTAGCAACAAGTTAGTTTTTCTTCAAGCGAATTACAATATTATTATTACATTACTATATTGTCTATATAGAAGAAGATAATTATGTTACTAGTATAATAATGTAATTAATTACTATATATACCACTGGTGGCACCACCAAACATGACTTCAACGTCAAGTATATTTAATCAAATATCTTCGGCGGCCATATTGAAAACTATTACATCCAATTACGTTAATTGACAATTGCATTATTTATTTTCACTTGAATTTAAATTTGATTATTAAATATGTGTGAAAAAGTGCAAGAAATGAAATCTACACAGCCAGATTTGTCAAAAATTGCATATTCGACCAAAAGAAAAAAAAATAATTTTCACAAATAACACAATAACACAAATTTATAATTTAACAAATATAAATAATATATACATATACAAACTATGTTAATATATAAATTATTTCCATAGTGTTATTTTATAAAATTAATCGTTTAAAACCGATTTAGAGTATTTAAAAAAAAAAAACCGATATTAGAAAATAGTTTTCGATACTGATTGATCGTTAACCGATATTTTTATCGATTACATACCCTGCTTAAAAGTTAAAATACTAATTAATAATACAGAAACATTCAACTGTCATTTGTTTATTTGATTGTACAGTATGTCTGTAAAAGTTGGCAACAAATGGGCAATTTTTTTATTATTGATTTTACGACAAAAAATCATTCTTTATAAAAAGTTCTGCTTGTTGAATAAATAAGTTTACCGTCAGAAAATCTAAGATTAAATGTACAGATTGTCCCTAAATTAAGATAATATGAAAGGAGAAGTACCATTTATTAATTTTCAATAATTTTTTCTGTCAAACCAGTATGAGTTAGAAAAAAAGTTACTTAGCTGTTATGTAGCTAATTTTTTTGTCTATTTTACTGAATTTTTCAAATTTTTTTTTAGCAAATTTTGAACTTGACCCTTGATATTACTTTCAAAAATTTAAAAAAAAAACAGTTTTTAATTTTTTTCTTTTAAACGATGCATCCTAGAGCAATGGTCTTCTAGAATAATTTTTGTTGACTTTCTTAATTGATTGAAATTTTGTATTTAAACTAAAAAAATGCAATAAATGGTACTTCTCTTTTCATGTTATTTTAAATTAGGGACATTCTGTACATTGAATCTTAGATTTTCTGATGGTAAACGTATTTATTTAACAAGCAGAACTTTTTATAAAGCATGACTTTTTGTCGTAAAATCAATAATAAAAAAATTTCACATTTGTTGCCAAATTTTACAGACATACTGTATTTGATTCTTATAATTTATAATTTAAAAAGATGTTTAGTTTTCCTGTTGAGTCAAACTTCTTATTTTAAAAACAAATTTTTATTTAGAGTTTTTGACAAAACACTTGTTATCTTCTTCAACTATCATTTTCATCACTTGTCCTTCATTTAATCTTATCTCTTTCTCTCTCTCTCTTGTCTTCTCCAAGGATAACCAAAACTTAAATCACACCTCATACTCACAGCGCAATAACGCAAACGCGTAGTACCAGATTACATTCGTATTGGGGGGGAGGGCCTTCTCCTGCACGCATTATAACGTGACTCCTGGCTTCATATTATATACTCCGGCAGAAGCCATCGCGTTGAAATGGCATTGCTAATTATACAGTAATTTAGTAATTTGCGCACGAGCTGCGTTGGACGCGGGCACTCGTGTTTGGTCCAAACATTCGGTATTAGGTTTGGTACATCGGTCCCGTATATTATGTGGCCCTGATGTGCTACGCGCCTATTCTGACATCTATTGCGATAGCGCGGTGAAACAATTTAGTTCTTGGAGTGAGAGGAGTAAATTTAGTGTATTGAAATTGTTAGTTAGTCTGTTCAATTCGTGATTTGATTTCAAGTTAATGTAAAGTCGTCTTAATTTTTTTGTTAATACCTCTATCGTTTAAGAACAAATGTTTTTATTTTTTGCTTTAAAATAAATTTTTACTTTTATCTCTTATCAAATATTACTATATTTGCTATTATAAAATTCAAATAAATTGATTAAAATTGTTTAATATGTAATTTTAGGTAAACGTCAAAAGTAATTACCTATGATAGAAATCACTTTCAAAAGTGTTTGAACTCACTTTTTTCAGACATCAAATTTAATTAAATATCAAAATATTGATATTACAGGAGGAGGTCATTATGTTAATAGTACAATAATGTACATTTTTTATACAGTATTTAGTTACTATATGCATCACTGTTGACAGCACCAAATATAACTACACGATCAAGTGTATTTAAAGTAAATTGACAGTTGCACTGTTTATTTTTGCTTAAATTTAATTAATAAAAATGTGAAAAGAAGTGCAACAAATGCAATAGAGTAGATTTGTCAGAAATTATATGTTTGGCCAAAAAAACATTAATTTTCATAATATGTCTATTGGCATGTATTTATATTTATTTTTAGTTTCGTTTCATTTGGAACGGTTGAAGTAAAAATAGTACACGTCACTCAAAGCAGAATGCTTTTTTTAAGTTTCATCCAGATTGTTTAGCCTCAACTTTGCCTCGGTCGCTCAACACAATGAAGATCGATTTCATAACATAACCATTAAAAAAAACCGAATTATTACCAGTTTTTAAAATACCGGTTAAAGTTAAGGTTAAGATTAAGGTTCGCAAAATATTTACAATAATATTAGTTAACCGATTTAATAAATCGGTTTATTTTACCGGTTTCATGTCCTGATAATTACCATTATTTATTTAAAATTCAAAACAATTTACATCTGTCCAGCATGATCTCATCTCGAAACACTGTTCAATCACATCATTTGAATGCTAGCCTCTCATTTATTTAATTGTCTTCGATATCCATTTCATCAGCGATACCATCCCAGCTACCGTCAATCGGCACACTTACCCCTAGACTATCTCCAGATAGTTGGAAATGTAATAACATTTAACTCTCTCTCTAGCCTAGCCACACCACTTACATCGTCAGGTAACTAATATCAGTTGATAGGTGTTTGTTGTTTCTGTATGCGCCAGCTGCCGCCCCCTCCCCTCTCTGCATTGTTTAGCGGACGGCGACCGCAGGGCACACGCAAGACTAATGTGCCACCACTACGTCCAGTTACCGGGTTGTTCCTAGCAGCCACGGGGAGAAGTCAAACCAAGACAAATGGCATTTTGGAGAGGGCGCGAGGAATGAGAGTATAGTAGTTGTTTTCGTTGTTTAGCTTAGGTTTAGGTGAAACTTAAACGAGATCGTCCTGCATTCCACGCGGCAAGTGGATGAGAGGTGGGTGTAGCAAAAGGTGCTGGTCTGGACTATGGAGAAATGAGAATTGGGTAGCGGCCATGTGGGTAATGGATGCTGAGATAGTTTGGGCGATTTCAAAGAGTTGATGACAACAGCGGCGGATGTTGAAGCTATAGAGGGTTTAGATTTATAGTTTTTATTTTTTTTTAAATGATTTGAGTTAGTGCATGTTATACGTTTAAAAATTTGTCATAATTTAAATATCTTCAGTTTTTATTTTAATCATTATATAAATATATATAGTAAAAATTGATGGGAAAAGCAGCCAAGGTTGTTTATTTAATTTAATTAAATACTCATTGTTTTATATTTGACGAGCTTTCGACCAAAGTTCGAGTCTTTTTCAAGTCGCAAAAAAAGAACTATGAAGAAAGCATTTATTAGAAAAATATCATATAAATATAAATACAAATTTCATAATAAAAAAACAAACAAAATATCATTACAAATTTAACACATTGTACAAAACTAGTTTAAATCAAATAAACTTACTTAAGATTTAAACTAGTTTTGTACAATGTGTTAAATTTGTAATGATATCTGATTTGATTTCCTAATCTGCTACGTTGTGCTAAAAACGAACGCCACTGTACAATGGATATGTATTCGTAGCATTCACTCGAAAGGTATGTATATAAACTAAACAGCCAAGCAGCATTGGTAACAGATATTGGACGCTTCGTCTAAAACGACGGCTACCTTAACATATATAGGGCCAGGCGTCCCGACAGAGTTTGTATTATGTTTGTTACTGTCTTCCTTTCGAGTAACCCTCTCTCTACTTAAATTTCCATTCTATTTTCTCCTCCTACACACAAGACGTTATCCATATTTCGATCTATTGTTAACTGACATAAACTGAAACGACAACTACTGGCAAAAAAAGTGAACTGTTCAGATTAGTTATTGTTTATATGCAACTATCAAATAATACCAAAATAATTAATAAAACAAATTTAAAAACTTTTTTAAGTGTACGTAATAGAAAACATCATCATAAATATACTTTAATTATAAAAAATGGCAGAAATATTTGAAATTCATGACGTTGCTGCCATCATCGATAAAAAACGATAAAAATTTTATCACTAAACGAGTGTTGTCCCTCACTAGTATTTTTTAGTAGCCATCGTGCTATATTTCATACCTAACCTAGTCTCAACCGTAATAGAAGTAACGCTCAGTGTAAACAATCTGTATTATTTGATTTTGCAAAACACTGTTATAAATATTATAGAAGTAAAATAAATATATTGTATTCAATAAAAAAATACAATAATTTTATTCAAATAAGATATTTAAATGTTAAAATAAAACTGCTTTAAATTAAAGTTCTATATTAATATTCATTTAAAATCGACGTTTCGACGAAATTTAACGTCCGTCTTCATCAGGATAAACAATATAATTAACATTACAGTAAATAATAGAACACAGAAACAAGTTACTAGGTAACAAATAAGTAACTAGATCATACAATTTATAGATTTTTAATTAATGGAAGTCAAATTTTAATAAAATAACTAAAAATCTATAAATTGTATGATCTAGTTACATATTTGTTACCTAGTAACTTGTTTCTATGTTTTGTAATATATTGTAATGTCATGTGTGTTATTTATCCTAATGAAAACGGACGCTGAATTTCGTCGAAACGTCGATTTTAATACAGGACTTTAATCTAAAGCAGTTTTAATATTAAAGTGCATTAATCGCCATTAATTTTTAATACGAAGAACTAATTAAACAGTATAATTTTTTAAATAAAGAAAAATGTATTGACTCTGCCCGGGTTCAAACCCGGGACCTTTTGCTTTCGCGGCATCTTTATTTAAAAAATTATACTAATGTTTATTTAGTTCTTCGTATTAAAAATTAATGGCGATTAATGCACTTTAATATTACTGTATTAATTTCCTATCATCGAATAAAAATTTAAAAACTAAAGCAGTTTTATTTTAATATAAAAACATTCATATTGCAGTTCCCCTCCCCCTAGATTATGACGTGCCTTCAAGGTTTTACCGATTTACCTATAGGTCCTTAATATTGGTCTGAGAAGCAGTCCGCGGCTTGATATATGAGTGCATAGACAAAATGCTCTTTCCAGTGAGAGAGAGAAAAGGGTTAGTTGTGTATACACAGTTTGTTCGGTCCGGGGTATTGGTCAATGGCAAAACAAAACACAATCGATCTTGACTGTTTTTCTTCTCTGACCCACATCGATTATCGGCAGATTATCTGTTCGCGGTTTCTCGTGGACATGTTAGAGGGCGGCCGGGCCCGGTTCGATGGATGATTATTTAACGGGTAAACGCGCAAGTTTTAGACCTAGCGGGATGGACAAGACTGATTTCTCTTTGGTTGTGAGGTTAGGATGGAATTGTAGAAGGAAAGAGGAGGGAGGGGGGAGAAAGGAAAAACGGGAAGAGAAATAAGGGTTGGTAGTTTATATACCCGGAGTTGATTTGCGAGAGAGTGACTTATACATATGGTTGGTTCCGTAGGATATATTGTTGTTTAGGAGTTTGCTGAGGAAATTAAATATTACCTTAACGAATTTTAATGTACCTGTTATTTGTATAATAAATTTGACAAAAACAAATAACAAATTATTAGTCAATATGTTGTTTTTTAATTGAAAAAAAATTGTTTTGTTTTATTAAAGATATTATAAACGTAGATAAAGCAAAAATTACTTGTCGGATAGAATTATTTGGCGGAAGCTAATTTCTACACGATGGAAAAAGTTTGTGCCATCTCATATGAGTACAAGGCGTGATTGTGTGTGTATGTTTTAATTGATAAATAGTAAAATTAACTTTGCAACATTTAAATACTTTATATATCATTTTCGATCTTAGAAACTATAAGAGATGTGAATTTAATTTCTTCTCCAACAGGGATGTAGGTCACGATTTTTTTTAAATAAAACTACTTTGATTTTATTTTACATGCAACTAGTTTCGGTACTATCGCGTACCTTCATCAGGCAATCTATTTTATTTTGTGAAAAAATAGCAGTGTTAAAAATCTTACAATCATACATTAATAAATTTCAATGACAATATAACTTACGTAAAATGTAGATTGAACAAAAACATTTGACGTTGAATAAGTCGTACCAGAATATATAAATAAACAACAGCACACACAGATTTTAACAATTATTTATATCAATACAATATACGTCAAATTTTTTAAAATAATAAATATATAAAACATTAAAACTTATTAAAAAACAAACAATTTCGGTTTTTAAAATACTACTGATACATTCAAAAACTGCCGATACACTAACTGAATTTCATGTGGATACACGTATTAAATTATTACTTTTTCATATGTTTTTTTTTGATATGCATCAAAATATTGTCATATGCTTTATTTAAATTATACACATCTTGTTGTATGTTATTATAAAACCGGTTGTTGTATTAATAATTATTTAAAGAATAAATATTTGGCCATAATCAGAATGACGAAAATTTTTCAGTAATACATCATATGATCATGACAATATTAGAATAAACAGTATTATATGAAAACCAAATTCAATTTTTGTATTATATTTATAACATGTTTATCTAAACAAAATAAGAAAATAATAAATTTTTTGCAATGTCATAACATTTGATAAGTAAAAAATTGAAATTCATATTTTGAATATATACACGATGTAGTTTTAATATTAATCTTCGTAAAAGAAAACACATTATTTCGATGAGTTTGATATATATGTATATATACTTATGTGATACAACCCGCATAAAGTGGAAACAATCTAGGAAATGCATTGAACACACATAGATAAAACAGCGTCAAATGGATATAAATGACATGTCGAACCATTAATGTGTGATTGAAAACAAAAAATAGCAGGCAAGGTGTTCTTATCACGATCAAGATGATATATGTAAATGATTCTATAATTGTATGAAAAAATAGTTTTTTGTTATTTTCAAATATTCTCACCTCACTTTTAAAAGTGATTTTTGTCAAAATTATTTTTAACGTTTACTTAAAAATACTTATTAAGTAATTTTAATTAATTTATTTGAATCAAAAATTGAAATACTATTTATATTTGAAAAGAGGTAGAAGTTAAACTATAAGTAAAAGCACTTTTTCATAAACAGAAGTTTTCTGAAGATATAAGAATGTGAATTAAAAGGCATTAGAATTTAGTTGTACCATTTTTCCTAAAGATAACGTACATAGAGTATGCCAAAACGTAGATTTATAATTAAAATTAATACAGAACTAAATCCTAAAGCCTTTTAGTTTTAATATAATGAGTCCTGAAAGATTTTTTACTACCTATATATTAAAGATATTTTATTTCAAATTTATATTAAAAATAATAATTACATAAGTACCTAGTATTTTTTTAAAATTTACAATATATATTTATAATTCTCTTATAAATCATAGATAAATAATTAGTATATTAGTCGAACTGTTGTATCAGTTGCAAAGGTGTTAACTGAACAAAAAAGTCATTTATATTATTTTGATTTTAAAATGTAGCAAAAAAAAGTACAATAAAAAATCTTTCAGAACTCATTATATTAATTTGTTTCTATGTATTGTTTGTTTATCATTTACGTCATTTGTATTATTTTCCTATTAATAATATACATATAGTATATCGAAATGTTGATTTTTATACAGAACTTAATCCTAAATCTTTTTTATTTTAAAAAAGCACATTTTTTTAAATTTTTAATCGATATATAAACTATATTAAATAGAAATTTATGAATGCAAATTTTTTTTGAAATAAAAATAAATAAACAACGACAATATTTCGAACTTCTTTTAATTTTAATCCGGTATAATTCATATGGCTGAGGTAAGCGCTGTACACGTGTATCTCGTCAGTATGGCAGTTAAGCATGCAACAACACTTTACGGAGGCATTAGCAACATTACTCAGGAGAGAGAGTGAGAAAAGTAATCGAAAAATAATTAGTTTAAAAGACGATTATAACAAAACGCAAAGTTTTGCGCTAATTTTTGCAAAGGCGCGCACAGCGCACAGCTCGCACATCAAAATCATTTTCTAAAAACTCCTGAGTTCGGCAGCGGCGACGGCGACGGCGGCGGCGGCGAGAGAGAGTCCAGTTTGAACCTCTAAGTTGCAATGAGTGTATAAAACATCCGAGTCGCGCTGCTCCATCCTTAACAACGTTCTCGTAGAGCCGAAGCTAAAAAGAAAATAGAAAATGACATCATAATCTCTTGCACAATCTCATTACGAATTCATAACTACAGAAAAGACCTGAAATAAGAAGAAAAATGCGCTCTACGGAAATGTGAAGTACATTAAAAATTAATTAATACTACAAGATGAGACTCCGGACTGGATTTTTTTCATATTTCTGTTTTAATGCGCGCATCACCGGACTTGCGTTTCTAACTACGCCTTCCCCTCCTCTCATCCTCAATACTACTCCCACTCCGGGCAAACCCCCAAACAACCCTGTTTTCTTGCTACCTTGCTAACTGCTTCGTTTGCCAGGCGGCCAGGTGTACGATTCAAGGGAAAAAAATAACTGCTGAGGTTTGATTTCTGATCGGACGAGAATCTTAACCTCTCCTTTTTTTATAGTTCGAAATATTGTGAATAATTTTAATTGAATTGGTTTAATAATATTGCATTGTGATTAAAATTAATGATGTACTTATTGCATTAGTTAACATTGTATGATTTTTATGAACTATGAAAATTAAATGTAAAGGCTAACCTAACTATAATTTTAAGTATAATAATAAATAAATAAATGTAAAATAAATGCATTGTACAGTAATATATTTAATATAATATTAATGTACTATATATATCTACCCTTTTAAAGGGCCGTTGTATAATCTATGTACCTGATCGAAGCAGAGAAATAAGGAAAAATAATAATATTAATATAATATTATATATATATATATATATATATATATATATATATATATATATATATATATGTAAATACAATATTTTAATAATAATAAAATGTATATATGTATATTTGTAGTGTACAGTTTTTCTTTAAAATTTATTGTAATACTTTCCTCAATTTAGGTCGTGTACAAAAATTGTAACCTCTTTAAGAGTTTTTAAGCAGAAATTGTCATTCAGTCATCAAGCACTGAGAATACCATCTATGAAGTATGGTGAAACGTCTGCAACGAAGATAGATCGGCCAGGTATATAAGCCCAGAAAATTATATAATTTTAATGGATACCGACCATAAAAGTCTGAAGATTACAAATTATTATTATATATAATAATAACTATTTTTATTATCATTAGATTAAATTTTTATTCCTTTGTTTTAATGCTAAAATAGATTTAACCAATGTTTATAAAGCCGGACCACAAAAAAAAAATATATTTATAAAATATACTCAACATTCAAGTATATAAAATAAACATACATGCAAATAAATATTAGAAAATAAAACAAAATTAAAAGCAATCAAAATTACCATTACCATTTCATAAACTAAATTCCTACTTACGGTGAATCAAGCCAGATAACATTTATGAAACGTAAATATCACATACAAAATTAGATATATTTACATCGGTATATGTACATATTACGTATCTTTAATAAACTAAGTTTTACTTGATTTCAGAAACTCATCCAGTTATTCAGTACAAATTGCATCTCGAAGATCAAACAAAGACAGACTTATCGCCCCGATACATAGGTGCGAAAGAGTTACCACCTAGAAACACCTCACAAGAGGAAAATTCGTTTAAAATTTAGTTAGTTTCTCTGAAATATGTTGTTTATTTTACGTGAAACCTTGTCAAGTAATTAGGCCTCACTTTACCGCAAGGCAGGCTAAGAGAGAGAGAGACATCTATTTTCAGTTATTGGAAATTACGAGAGTTCATCTCTCCACAGTTTATTCAATTCCGCATGTACTTATATTAATTAATTTCAAGCGAGAGGAAAAAAGACAAGAGATAGATAGAAAGAGAGAGAGAGAGAGAGAGAGAGAGAGAGACAGAGAGAATAAGAAGAAGAAAAAAAGTAACGTAATGCTCGTCGCTTTTAATTTACAAGACGAAACACAAATATAAAAGTTGATACTTATTTGAAAACTGGCAAGCTACCCGTTGAGTAAATACAATCAGATGGCGAATGCGAAATTTCCTACCGACAGACTTACTCACGGAAAAGAGAAAGCTGCTACCGTTTTGCGTGGATGGATGAAGAAAATATCTACGTTTATTAATTAATTTCTGAAGAGATTTACCTGATGAATATATAGAAAAGAAGCCCCCTGAATCCATAATCTTTCGTAATTACGCTACAATACTAAATATCGCTGATGTGTCCCAATCTAAATAGCACGTCGTATAATATTTATTAGGTTGGTGCTGCTGGTGCCATCTTCAAATTAAAAATATATTACGATATATTCATGTAGTAAAAATATATGAAGATTGAAATTTATAATAATTACGATCTATAATAAATCTTACTGTATGTGTGTGTGCATTTTTGAATTTTAGAAACTACAATCTGTAATAAATTTTGATGTTTCAATAACTTTAAGTAAATAAAAATCAAATAATTAAATAAACTATTTATGATAAAATAACAAAAAAACATTTTCTTGAAAAAAAAAAAGAAACTTTTTAAGTTGGCATATCTGAAAAAAATTTTGAATTTCACAAACTAAGATCTGTAATAAATTTTAATGTATTAATAACTATGTGTAAATAAAAATAATAAATTAAAAAAAACTATTAATAATAAAATAACAAAAAACTTTTTCTTGCAACAAAGCTATCTTAAAGTTGTCACATCTGAAAATATTTTCAAATTTTAGAAACTAAGATCTGTAATAAATTTTAATGTTTCAATAACTTTGAGTAAATAAAAAAATAAACAATATAAAAAAGAAACACTATTTTAAGTTGGCATATCTGAAAATATTTTAGAATTTCAGAAACAATAATCTTACAATTAGTTATATTTGAACAAAATTTTCGGTTTTATAGATCAGTAAAAATTATGATATGATTTAAATTTTACTTTTATGTGCAATCAGTAAATTTCTTCGGATTCAGCAAATAACAGATTGTTTTTGAAAATAAATGAACAAATATCTATTATCCAATATATTATTTAGATAAATTTTTAATTTGTCATCTATTATCTTATTGAGATTACAAAATAATAGATACTGATCCATATTCTCATCTCACTGTTAAACAAAAGTGATTTTTGTCAAAAATATGTTTGGCATTTATTTACAATTACTTATTCTGCACTTCCTAAAGCCGCCTCTAAAGTTTACACTTTGCAAACTTTAAACACTGAGAAAAATTAACGTTTGCCAAACGAAGTTATATAAAACGATGCGTAAAGTAACCAGCGATACCAATATCGATGATGCTATTGAAATTAGATCAGATTTATTAATATTTATTACTATTTCATTATTTATTATTATTATTTAAACATGACCTAACATGACCTAATTTAACTCTAACCTGTAAATGGTAAATCAGTCTTTTTGCGGTTTGATATTTGTTAATAATTTTCGTAAACATGTCAATTAAAATAATAAATTAGAATCTGCAATAAAATTAACTATCAATAAATGTGTTTAATAATGTAAGTATCAGTTTTATGTTATTGTAAATGACATTTAATCGAAAAACTTAATTTAACTCACGATCAGATGTTTTCGTTTCCAAACTTGTCATAAAAATCCATCTTTACACACTTGTTATATAAAATAATTTATTTAAATTTTATAGTATCAAATATAATAAAAAATATTAAAAATAGAAAAATCTATTTATATTTCAGAAAAAAAAACTAAAAGCAAAAATTTATTTCTGAAATTAGTAATAAAAGCATTTTTACACCAAAATTGAATTTATCTTATCTAAATTAAATTTTAAAAATCTTTAAAGCTTTCATAAATAATTATGTACTTGATTTTATTTTATTTTTTTTACAAAATAAAGTCTCTAATATACCAAAACTATTTGTTCTTCTTCACATTCTCTCTATATATATATATATATTTGCCACCTACACCAAACCAAAACTCTCCAACTCTAACCGATCTAGTTTCAGCATAGCTTCTCCTCCACATCTCATAAACGTTGTTCGTAATACACTTTGTTACCTTACCAGAGAACTGTCCTCTAGTTGTAGTACATAACCCTCATTCCAATCTATCTTCCCGATAGATATATTCGCCATACAACTCTAAAAGCCAGCATTCTGATTTCGTCCCAAAGTAGCCGGACAATTGAATACATACATTTAACCAATAACAAAACAGCATCGAACCTGATCGTCCGTTTATTATTCGAATATTCTCTCGACTTGTTGAAAGATTCCTTTCCGAAATACATATCTACGTGGGGGTAAGAAGCAGAGCCGTGCCAAGGATGTGCTAAGTGTGGCAGTTGCCTCAGGTGAATATATATATATATATATATATATATATATATATATATATATATATATATATATATATAAGATAAGAATGAATAAATATGATTGATTTTTGTCAATTCTATCGTCTGGTGAGAAAGAACCCAGGACCTTTCAGGTTCCGGCTGGTCGCTCTAGCTTCAGAGATAACAGACGACTGAGTTGACAATTTTAATCATTATTAAATATTGATATTAAAATTAATAAATTAAATATTAAATTAAATAAATTATAATTATAATTATTATATTGTTATATTATTATAATTATAATAAATTAAATATTTATGTAATATAACATATTTAAAAAAAAAATATTTCATTTGGTATTCAATCAGAAAATACATAAAAATATGAGAGAAAAAAATATAAAGCAATAGAAAAATAAATGGTTTATATTATAATATTATTTTTAATAGATTGTTAAAAAATTTATACTTTATTTCTCTTATTTTATTATGCCGCAATATGTCATCATTTTACTCTAACATTAACGCTGTGGGCTAATGACCTGCACAATTGACAATGCAAGTAGAAATTATTAAGAAACTATATGTTCAGTTTCTCGAACATACAACCCCTATGTTCCGCCTAAGAATTAAGGAAACCGATGATTACATAAACACAGATATCAAAAGAGAGCATAGAAAAACCATTGTAACAAGTTTCGCTATTTTGGTAATAGAAATGTTAAATTTTAATGTTTGTACAAGGTGGCACAAAAATCATCACTTTATCTGATAATACTCTAATTTTTTTCAAGTGTCTCAAGTCATCACGATTTTGTAATTTGTGAAGTAAACAAATTCAGAATGTACGTAGATGAACCATGAATTTCTATACTCCTCAAGAACGTGGAATAATTCTGTCAATGTTTTTTGACAAATAATCAGAACCAGTTCTTTTTAATAATAACATTGAACAAAAGTTCATTAATATATCAAGAAATTAATAAAATGTTGAGAAGAAATTTGGGTCGCAATTTTGCAATTTGCTTCAGGTGTTAAAAATTTCTCGGTACGGTTCTGGTAAGAGGTAATAGAAATAGATAAGTTCACCGGGTCCATTCAGTTTCAGATTCGGTGGAGAATTTTGTTTGATGATAGATTCGTAGTACAAGGAGCCGTGCTACACTAAATGTAACAAGAATTATATAATACAGAGTTAGTTGGCCGTTTCTAACCGATCGGTGTTGTATTATTGTCTTGCGAGAGAGAAATATTTCGATACCTGTGTACGTGTACGTGTATGTGTGTGTGTGTGTGTGTGCTGCTGGGTGGTGGTCCTTTGGTGAAATGCTAAAGGGTTTTCGATGGTAATGAATACATACTTTGGACAAAGTTTCGGGAGAATGTTATGTTCTTTGGATCTATTATCGTTTATTAGAAACGATAGGTTATTGATATTATTGATAGTAAACAATATATTGGTACTCTGTGTGTTTTTAAGTGTACGATTAAATTTACAGTAGTACATTTTCAATTTGCCAATATTTAACAATAAACAAAATTATTACATTTATTTTAAGTGTAATAAACATGTTTTATCTTGAATATAATTTATTTATAATTAATTAAATTTTCCTTAAGAGTGAGTCGCGAACCAATGATGGGTCGCGAGCTAGTTTCAAGTGGGTCGCATTAAATATTAAAATATAAAAGTAGTTTTTCGTGTTTTAGAACTCGTTGAATAATAGTACAACTGAGGTCAGCATGCAACAATATTCATATTTTTCACAATGATTAATTTTATAGAATTTTCTGGGCTGGTATCCCGTGATTATACATACTGATTGCAGACGTTTCACCATACATAATAGATGCTTTATGATTGAGTGATAGTTTCTACTCCGCAATGTAGTATATATACCTGTATCACAACCATTCTTTACAGGTGAAATTACACACATTTTTTCACTAATCAAATTCAAACTCAAGCGAACATAAACAATGCAATTGTTTGTTACTTAACTTGACTTAACAATTTTTAATATGGCCGCAGGAGTTGTCAACTTAAATATACATAATCGTGTTTCTTTAGTCGAATATGCAATTTTTGACCGATCTGGTTGCGTACATTATATTTCTTGCACTTCTTCACATATTTTCAATAACCAAATTCAAATTTAAGCGAAAATAAACAATTATCTTGAATATAAGTATAATCTTCAATATGGCCACTAAAGATGTCAGATTAAATACACTTGACGTTATAATCATGTTTGGTGCTGCCACCAGTGTTATATATAGTAAATAACTGCTGTATAATAATGTACACTATTGTACTAGTAACATAATGAGCTTTAACCTATATTGTTCTCAATAACTCAATAATTCTAAATGAACAGAATATAGAAACAAGTTACTAGGTAACAAAATAAGCAACTAGTAAGCAATATAGTAATATAATACAGCTCCACCAAGCAAACAAGTCCATCGGAAAATATGCGAACTAATTTTAAAAATTCGTGGCGGTAAAAGTTTAAGCCAATAAAAACAATTTCTGCCGCCGTTGTACATTCCGTAACAAAAGTAAAAGTAGCTAGCAAACTGACAGATTATCGCGTGTTTGTTTTTCTTAATTTTCTCTGCTGTTGCTCATCTTTATAAAAAAAAATCAGTCTTTTTTAAGACTTAATCTTATTTGAAATAAGGTAGGCATATATTTTATAGATAATTTAAAGTATTTTTAAAATGAAATTATCGCATAACCTCAAAATATATATTTTATATGTCAAAGTACTATTGACACTGAGTGTACCTCTAGAATACAGAGACAACAAACCACGGCCTACCCACGAGACTTGTTTGCTTGGCTTGACTATATTAGTATTTTAATACGCTTGAAGAAAAATGCATATTTTTATAATTTTGTAATATACCAACATTTCTAAATATAGCTATTATAACAAAATCACTTTGTTTAAACATTTACGTACAAATTAAAAGTTTACTGAAGCAGAAAGAAGAATATTACAAAAATAAAATAAAATAAAAATTCTGATAAACAAACGCAGTTCTTAGTTTATATGTAATGTAAAAAGGAAAAGTTTGCAAATAGCTAGTGATGCTCGTTCATATTTGATATAATTGGTAATTAATGTAATTTTTGTTTTTATTTTGCACTAATTGCCGTTAATTTATAGTTGAAACTAATTTAAATGCCGTCCGTGCGCCGTGAAAAACATTTCGTGTTTGTTAAACAGTTAAACGCAGAAATGAAACCACACCCTGCATTTACATCTTACGTAACATTTCTTTCGCTTCATATAATATATAATCTTTTTCAAAATCTTTTGACAAAATCATTATATTGTCAAACTAAAATTTTCTATCATTGTTCAATATTTACATTATACAATTTCATTTACTACAGTATTATAAAATCTCATGATTAAAAACAAAATTGCATATAAGTTTAATTTAATTTATATTAATAAAGAAACGTCCACTAATTTTTTTTCCTCTTGTAATTTAAAATAATATATATATACATATACATACTATTCTACAAATTTTAGTAAGGGTAAGGTAACTTAGTTTTTTCAGTTTAATTTCGTGTGGATTACTTGAAGAAAAACTTGTATATATCACTCGGAATAGAAAGCTTTTTTTTGTGTTTCGTACAGATCGCTTAGTCTCGGCTCTGCCACAATCTCAAGTATCTAAGTTCAATACAATAAAGATCGCTTTCTGCTCCTAGTAACATAATATACTATTATTATTTACCTATACTTAACAAATAAAATAATAAAAAAACTACACAAACTAAAATTTAAACACATTTTTCAAAAACAATAGTATATTATATTATGTGACGAGAATACAAAGCGATGATTATTGTGTTGAGCGCAGATATTTGTGACCGAGGAAAGTTGAGACCAAGCCGAGACCAAGCATCTGGACGAAACACAAAAAGAACTATCTATGATAGTGACGTACGATTTTTTCTTCTAAACGAAACGAAACTAAAAATAAATAAAAATTACAGTTACTAACAGTTATAGAATAGTATGTATATGTTATTTATATTGGTTAAGTAATTTGTGAGAATTAATCATTCTTTGGTCGAATATATAATTTCTGAGTGCATTTCTTGCACTTCTTCACACATTTTCAATAATCAAATCCAAATTCAAAAGAAAATAAACAATACAAATGTCTATTAAATTAAAATGACGTAATAATTTTTAATATGGTCGCCGGAGATGTCAGATTAAATACATTTGACCGTGTTTTTTTGGTCAAATATGTAGTTTCTGACCACCACATTGCATTTCTTGCACTTCTTCACACATTTTTAATAATCAAATTAAAATTCAAGCGAAAATAAACAATGCAAATGTCAATTATATTAAATTGACGTAATAATTTTTAATATGATAGTCAAAGATGTCAAATTAAATACACTGGACCGTGTTTCTTTGGTCGAATATGCAGTTTATGACCACCACATTGCATTTCTTGCACTTCTTCACACATTTTCAATAATCAAATTAAAATTCAAGCGAAAATAAACAATGCAATTGTCAATTAACTTAACTTACTTGACTTGTAATAGTTTTCTCAATGTGCCCTCACCGAATATGTCAGATTAAATACACTTGACGTTGTAGTTATGTTTGGTGTTGCCATCAGTGATATATATAGTAGCTAACTGCTGTATAATAACGTCGTTATTGTACTAGTAACATATTGGCCTCTTCCTACATAAACAATATGGTAATCAAAATTTCGACCGTTTTCACATAAATTTATTATTATTATTATTATTTTTTAGTAAAGCGAGCTTTACAACTTAAAACTAAACACAAGATTAGATAAGATTACAGAAGAACCATCTTTAGAGCGGCTATCTTCACACATGCACATTATCTCGCCATATATTTTTTATAATGTGCAAACAATTTAAAACAATTTAAAGGAAATCTTAAAGGGCAAAGCAGCAAAAGTATTAATTATGAAAATTCACTTGGCAACCGATAAAATTTTACGACCATCTATAAAATAAAATATTCTTTTTCTGCTAGCTGTCTGTGGCAGTGCGTCAAATGTATTGTACTTATATGACGATAAAACTCTGTATAGATTATTATACTATACACTTGTTAGATAAATCTGATATCGATAGGGAAGAATCTATATGAAGAGATACATAAAGACGTACTATATACTCGTAACAATAAGTTAATGAGAGCGTTTTCAAATTGCCATCTTGTAATTTCAGAACGTGATAATTTAACTTCTCTACATAGAGGTTTTACATTCTATACCAATTTTCTAACACGATTTCTCTGTGTGAATTCTGCGATTTGTTGCTTCAGAAAATATTTATATTACGTTACTATATTGCCTATATAGAAAGAAGTCATTATGTTACTAGGTACAATAATGAGAACATATATCAAATATCACCCAGTGATCTTTGACCAATGAGTACATCGAGTATTTATGTAACTGATGATGAATGCTTAGCTTTTGAAATACCTATATGATTGTATGTATGTGGTTTAAGGAAAATTATTTCATTTTAATAATAAAATTTTAATAAAAAATAATAAAATAAAGTTTTTATTTCATTAAAATGATTTATATTTAAAATAAAAAAATTAAACCTATTTTAGGATTAGATTCTGTTTTATTATTTTATCTAAAATATAAAATTAAAAATTAAAAAAATTAAAATATAAAATATTAGATCTAAAATATAAAATCTTGCTAAACATACTTTAGCAAATCTTCATAATATAAAATTTGAAGATACAGTAATAATTGCTAAACCAATCAATATTAGCAGAAAATTAATAAGAGAAGCAATAAAGATTTATAAAGAAAAGAATAACATAAATCACTATAAAGGCACGGAATTAAATAGAATTTAGCATTCATTAATTAAAAATCAATAATTTTTATGATCTAATTACTTATAAGTTACATTTTTATAAAATAATTAAACAGAATCTAATCCTAAAACAATTTTTATTTTAATACAATAAGTTCTGAAAAATATTTTAGTATGATTTATATTTATTTTAATAAAAATTTGATTACTAATATTTAAAATATCCAATAGAATATTTTCCTTTTCTATATAGGTACATTAAACTAATCTATACACTGATAGAAATACATAAATACAATCTTAGACACAAGTGCGCAGCTGTAGTAATAATGTGTTCGATTCAGTGTATACTGCGCTATATAAACGGTATAAAATAGTTGACTATAGTATTTAACCAATTTCGAATTACACTTATTATAGACGCGACATGTGTTTTATATGGATGCTTACACACCGTGCAACATTAGGTCTTTTTTCACGGACCACCGAACTACGGTACACACAAAGTATAATCACAATTTTTCCCTCCCCGTAATATTAATATTTAAACTTTGAATTTTTTACTGACTTATTGGTAATATTTGTGGTGTAGATCAAGTAATTGTTATAGGTGTTGTATCGCAAATCTTTCGGATATTATAATATCGTATTATTGATTCTGATTTTGATGTTGTTTGGCGATAATAATTTATCGTAAACGAGATCGGATCGGATGTATTTTGTGTTCGTTTGAGTAAAAGGTGATTGTAAATATTATCATTAATTAAGATGATCTAGATTAGGTTTTGTTTTTCTCTTTTCTACTTTCTTTTCAAGATCTAGTGTGCTGTTTTGATATGATGATTATGTTGCGAAACTTGTAATCATTTGATGAGAGTAAAATACAAGATTTCTTAAAATACTGTAATTTAAAATTCTACATTTTATAAATGAAATAGATATGACAGATAAATATTAAACAAAAATTAAAAATCTTGTTTTATTTTAAACTAATATTTTTTTATAAGATAATAAAAATATATTTTCAATATTTTAAATTTAAAATTTTGTTATTTATATATAAGCCGTTATAGGCTTTATACGTTTATTTTCGTGTACATTTAACTAATGCGGAAATTCTTCTGAGTCTCGTAGCGTTACCAGATATTTTACTCTTCTGAGTACATGGCGTGATTGTATATTTAAGCATACATACATACATAATCACGCCATGTACCCAAAAGAGTGTGACATAAACTCTTTCCATTGTCCCGAAATCAGCCATGTCGAAACATTCCTATCCTAACAAGCAACTTTGGCTACATCCACATTCATAGTTCCTCTCTCATACATGCTATTCTATCTAAAAAAAAAAACATAAATTAAAGTTTTTACGTATAAAACTACAGTAAAACATTATCTAAAATTATAATTTTAAAAAAATCTCTTTAATTTTCTACTGAAAAAAATTTTACTATTCTATATTTTAAAAGAAGAAAATTGTATGAAAAAAAAAATTCGATAATTTTACATAAAAACCTGAGACAACTGATTTACACCAGTTTAATAAGTAAATTTACAGACGACACAAAAATAAATTTACATTATATAAATATAAAATACATATATATTACTTTTTCGGTAAAAAGAAACATATATAATAGATAAATTAATTAGAAAATGTATGTAAGCTATAAGTTTTGCTCAAATAATATGTAATGTTTTACAATGGTTTTTATGTGTTTTTTACAGTGTAGCATACATATTTTTGTTATTGATATTACGATTAATAAAATAACAGCGTAACGTGGCAATCTGATTGACAAGTTTTTGCTTATTATATATATTCTAGTTTTTCTTAATCATTTTTATCAATTCAATAATATTGATGATGCATCGTCATACACACACGTACATATTAAAACGTGTGTCATTTACATTATAACATGGTCAAAGAACGTGGAGAATTTTAATGGATTAACAGGAATCAATCAGGAGTTTTTTTTTTGTGCATCGACTATAAATAAAGATATTTAATTATTACAAAAATCAAATTACTCAGTCATTGCATTCATGATATATTTTATTCATACTAATAATTAAAAAGCTATTTTTAACTATATTGTAAGACTAATTAACTGGTTTTTAGTTTTATTTTTCAAAGAAATTTTCAGATGAAGTTGTTTGTAGCTGACTGAAGTAAATAAGTTCTTGTAATCTGATCACACATGTTGATAATTGTTCAATAATTTATTATTTATTGTTTAATTTTTATACTTCAATGAAGCAAATGCCGTATTTCTAATATTTCTTTTTTTTTAATAAAACGGCTTTAGATTTAAGTTCTGTATTAATATGTGTCTTTATTAGGAAAACTGACACAAATGACATTTAGAGTAAATAACAGAACATGGAAACAAGTTACTAGGTATCAAAATAAGTAAGTAGATCATAAAAATTTATAAATATTTAATTAATGGAAGCCAAATTAACGTTAATTCACACGGTTCTAATTGCTATATTCAGACAGGTAGCTCAAATACAAAACATGTTGAAGTTAATATTGAATTTGTTCGTTTAATACAACTTATTTATTGTAACTGACTGTGTTGAATGTTAAATTAATAATTCAATAATTAATTTAATATTATTAATTGATTTATATAAAATAAAAAATAGTATATTTTTTAACTGGCTCTATTTTCTAAAAATACCTGAAATATAATATCCTATGTAGAATAATACATATTTTTTTGAATTTTTTCGTATTTATAATTTGGCCAAAAAAAGCAAAAAAGTTTACAAAAAATTCAAAAAAATATATATTATTCTACATAGAATATTATATCTCAGGTATTTTTTTGGTACATTAATAATTGTTTTTGTAGAAATAGAGCCAGTTAAAAAATATACTATATTTTATTTGATATAAATCAATTAATAATATTAAATTAATTATTGAATTATTAATTCAACATTTATTATGTAATTTTCGGAACAGTCAAATCAATAAATAAGTTGTATTAAACGAATAAATTCAATATTAACTCTAACATGTTTTGTATTTGAGCTACCTGTCTTAATATAGCAATTAGAACCGTGTGAACTAACGTTAAAGTACTGACTGAAATAAAATTTGACTTTCTTTACCAAGTTACTATTTGTTACCTAGTAATTTATTTCTATGTTCTCTTATTTACTGTAAATATTATTATTTGTAACAGTTTTCCTGATGAAGATGGACTTGAGTTCATCGAAACGTCGATTATTAATAAATATTAATACAGAACTTAAACCTTAAGCTGTTTTATTTTATATAATGAGTTCTGAAAGATTTTTTACTATGTTATTTATTTTTTAATATACAATATGATTATTTTTAATAAAACTATAAGAATTTTTGATCATTATATTTTGCATTAAAAAGAAAGAATAAAAATTTGTTGATTTTCACTGAAAAATAATAAAAATTAAATCTGAAATTAAAATTTTAGTAATTCCATTTTCAACTACTATTTTCAAAATGGAACCAAAAATATAACATCAAACATAAAACAAATTAATTAAAATCGTCTAAAATCATTTTAATTAATTTTTACAACAAACCAATCTTTATGTTCGAGTAATCATCATTTGAAGTCATCACACAATTACTGACAATGATTCAAACTAACAGAAAAAAAAAACAGTTAAACAGCTGAAAGTCGGAAACGCATCACTGCCTACTGCGTCCGAATTCAATCTATCCAATCAAAACTAAATCATCATACACACATGCCCGAACAATCGACAATCGCTAAATAAAACACCATCGAAATAACCTCAAAACTTCGAAAATCTAAATTACCTATTACCTTACATGTGCATTTCCAAGCATCATTGATTCTATCCCAACTTCAGCTGCTATTTTTTATTAGTTTTATTTTTACGTTTTGAAAAAAAAATTGACGAGAAATTAAATCTTTCTCTGTCTGATGCAGGTGAATGCAATGATTGTAAGTAGCGCTACAGTGGTCAGAACGGTAACTAATGAAAGTTGTAACAGATGTTGTAAGCATATTATATTTATATGATTAGGTTTTTGAGCATATATGATTTTGAGATTTGAATTAGTGATATTATAGAAATAATAGTATATGATGTACCTGAATTTATGTGTTAGAAACTTTATTAACAAGTCATGCTGAACGAAAAAAATTGAAAATCGTGTAAATACACTACTGTGTATGATATTAGCATGTTTAATAACAACGCAAAATAGAAGAGCTATTAAAAATGTTAGATATTATTATACAGATTTTGTGACACAGTAAACCAGTAAGGCCCAGCTGCATAAAGCATTGTTAACTTAGACTTAGTATTTCCAAATGTTGGAATAAATTTATTCTTGGAATAATTTTCCAATTAGCCAATCGAATTTTGTCATTTATTCTAAGGATACATTTTTAGCCAATCACAAATATTTTAGTATTTTTACAGATTATTTATATATAAATACCTGAAGTATAATAGAAAAATTTTCATAAAATATCTGTAAATAATATTAGATACATTTTGTAAAAATAATGTCGTCTATAAATTTACATATAAATAAATAAATCCTTATTGCTCAACAGTATATACCAATTACAGGACAAATTATTAAATATAAACAAAATTTCTTAAAAACTAAACAATAAACAAGCTACGATTAGAAATTCTTAATGTAAGCATAATTGAAAAAAATATTTAAGAACTACTAACTAAATAGGTGTCGTGTCACTTGCGTACGTGTCAGATGCGTACAAATATTATTTAGTATCACTTGCGTACAAATAAGGGTCGGCTCAAGCCCAGGTAGTGAAGGTACTTAGGCCGAGTGTCAGATGCGTACAAAGGTTTCGGAAATGTCGAGTTGTCATTTGCGTCAATAGTGGTATATCATTTGCGCCACGAAACCCTATCATCTGCGCCACTGTTGGCTTAGGGTAGGTTAGGCTAAGATTTAAGGTTTAGTTATGTTATTATTCAATATAGGCGCTTATCTCATTGGCGCAAATGACGACTGGCGCAAATGATTGGCTAAGTTAAGTTAGATTACCTTTTAATCTTGGGAGACCATTTAAACCACTAAATATAAACTTGGTCAATATTAAAATTGAATACTAACTTGATTATTTGTAAAATCGCTGTACGCATCTGACACTCGGCCTAAGTAGCTACACTACCTGGGCTTGAGCCGACCCTTATGTGTACGCAAATGATACTAAATAATGTTTGTACGCATCTGACACGTACGCAAGTAAGCCTATTTCCCTAAATAAACTTACGCCAGTCAACGAATAATTAAATATATCAACTTCACTCACATAATTGTTAAAATTATTACACATAATAAAAACAGGTGATTTATTGTAATTATTCGTTTTTCCGACGTAGTTATAAAAAGTATAACAGTTTCTGGCAAAAATATCTGTAAATAATATTATAAAATTTTGTAAAAATAATGTTACCCATAAATTTACATATTAAATTGGTGTAAATCAGTTGCTCCAGGTTGTTATTTAAAATGATTTTTTTACAGTGTAGTTCAGTTTATAAATCGGAATATACACAACAATTACTAACCAATAACGAGTTAGTAAATAGCATTTTATTTATAATCATAGAAAAAAACCAACATTTCGTATGTTTGATTCATATTTGCATCTAAATAGATGTAAATATTCCAATCCCTAATATTCACAATATGCAACATTAAAAAAAGAAAAAGAACTAAACCCTAATGAGAACATAATGAGGATCGAAGCAAAACTATATGAACAGTTAGTTGGTAAAAGCTATTTAGCCAAAAACATATATAGATACATTAATCAACGACAATTCTTCCGCCTTCATCAAGGAATCCGAAATACACAATTCCTATTTCAAAACACACACATACACACATATACATACATTCATCCTTAAAAAACCTTTTCTTTCGCGATTCCAATTTTCCTGTTTGTTGTTATACATATCGATTCCTTTTCTGCATGATTTTTTTTTGCATTATAAATTACGAACTTAAAAAGGAGAAACTATACTACGTCTCAGAATTAGTTTTAACTTAAACGAAAGATAGGATTTATTTTTCAAACTTTATATTTGGTTTATGATCGAGTGAAATTTATATAACAAAATCTCTACTTTCCTGTTTTGAGTTATCAAAGTAGTACAAATAAAAAACAAAAAAATATTGTATGTAAAAACTAATCTATTACTATTTTTCGACCGTCATTTGTTAATCATTTTCACTATATTTTTTTTCAATGCTGTTATCTTCTTGCATTTACGCATGTGCAATAACAGATTTATCTATACGTATTGACAGGTAGAACTATTTCTACTAGATTGACAAAACACTAGCAGTCAATACGTCTAAACCATCCAGATAAATCTGTTATTGCACAACATGTGTTAGAAAATCTTTATGATGTAAAATTCGAAGATACTATTATAATTGCAAGACCCAGTATTAACAGTAGATTGATAAGAGAAGCTATAGAAATTTACAAAGATAATAATATTAATCAGTGCGGAGGCACAGATTTAAATAAAATTTATAATGTAGTTATTTATTTTGTTAGCTCTAGTAACTTGTTTCTATGTTCTGTTTATTTATTGTATAAGTCATTTGAATCATTTTTCCTAATGATGTACATGGATTACGAATACATGGTCAAAACGTCGATTATTACATACATACATAATCACGCCATATACCCAAAAGGATGTGGCACAAACTCTTTCCATTATTCCAAAATCAGTTTCGATTATTAATAAAAATCAATATAAAAAATATATCCTAAAGCTGTTTTATTTTAATATAATGCGTTTTGAAAGATTTTTTAGTATGTTAGGGATCAGTATGTTATTTATACTAATTTAAATTTAACTTTGTAAGTCTAGTTACCATCAACTTACACCTAGATATGAAACGGCAGTATAAAACCGAAGCGCAAAGAGAGCGCATTGCGTAAAAAAGACGAAGCATAGCAAATTATGAGGTTCGGATGAGTAGTTTAGTCGAGTGTGGGAAACAACGACGCGGTGGGCCGCTTTACTCTTTCACCATTCGCGGTCCGCCCCATCTTTGTCGCACTCACAGGCCGCCTCCAAGCCAAAGGTGAGTTAGCAAAAGGTATACCCTCTCTTGCGCGCAGTCAGATCTAGATCAAGCGTGCACTTGTGTGTGTTTGTGTGTGCTCTATGCTCTTCGCGGATAGTGGAAACAGGTATGGTAGGATGAGTGATGAGGCGAGACGAAAGAAGATGTAGTGGAGATGAGAGAGGGGGGACAATAATAAGTCTGATGTTTTGGAAATTGGTCGTGTTTTCTGAAATGTTTTAAATGATTGGGCCATTAATTGCAAGACACGGTTTTTCAATCATATTTATGTCGCAAGTTATTAGAAGAATATGCTCAATGATTGTTTTGTACTATTTAATTTTTTTCTTTCAAATACAGTCAAGTTTTTTTAAAAATACTTGAGAAATATTCCTATAAAATATATGAATCAAGAATTTGACAAGATATAGCGTAAGTATAGAGTTGCCATTGTACCTAATATTTGATTCTTCGAGTTTGTTTTGCTTTATTTCTCGTATATATATATATATATATATATATACATCAGTATTATCATTTTAAAAAAATATGACAAAATCACAACAGAAATAAATACTATACAATCTCTGGTAATAATAATTATAGAAAATAACAAAATAATAAAGGTTAATTACTACCAGAACATAAATTCTGATTAAGTTAATTCATCAATGATATCAAAATAGGATTATTGATAGAATAACTAATGATAATGATGTACGTCGAGTACGTCGAAACGTCGATTTTTTATTAAAATATAAACAGAACTTAATCCTAAAGCCTTTTATTTTAACTAATAGGAGAATAAGAAAATATATATTATTACCAGATAATATTTGCAAAATATATCTACAAAACTTATTCATACCAATATTTGTTATCTGTTGATATATTCCAGTAGAAAAATGTATGATCCGGCATATTTCCGGATATTACAAAAGAGTTGTAACATAAGTGCATTTTTAATGAATCACTAAAAATAATGATACAATTAAAAATTTAATGATTTCCAATTAATAAAATAAAATAAATGGAAAATTTAATTCTAGAATACAAAAAAGTATTTGTTGTATCCAAATTGATTTATTTTAACGTATACACCTTTTTACATTAAAACCCATTTAAATATGAGTACCTATAGTTTTCCTACTTGTATATATAATAAATATTACATCAAAATTAATTACATCAAATTTGGTAATTCCAAAATATGCATAAAATATATCTAATATATATATATATACATATTGACTACAAAATTTGTAAATTGCATGTAAAATTAATAAAAAATTATAAAATTACATCTCCAATAAGTAATATTAATTCATTTGTTCATTAACAAAATTGTAAAAAAGCTTAATTTTTTATAGCTAACATCTTAAATTACAAACACAAATAATGAAATACATACAAACATTATACAAAATCTTAGTAAATGTTAATCAAGAGTGAATAGATCATATACATATTTTCATTAGAAACGTAACATTAAAATTATTGAACAAACACACTAGTAAACCTGAAAGTATAATACTTGATGCATAAATGAACCAACGTAAGAATATTTTATGAAACGTCTCATTGTAAAAAGCGAACTTTAACTAACTTTTATTCAACCTAACGTTCGACCTTTTTTTTTATATTTAAACACTAAATGCCATAATAATTATTATAAAACTCATCTTCTAAAACTGTATTACGCAGATACTAATTAAATAAAAACCGTCAGACGCCATTCGCATAAGGAAAGAAAACGAGAAATTTTCTATCGTCTCTATAAGACATTTTTGCGCTAGACAAACTCTTAAAACATTAAAGTTACTTCGATTAACCTGTTGCACATTCTACTCACTGTCTGTTAGACGACGGATAAAATAACTATTATGAAATAACAAATAAAACGCTTAAAACACTTGACGCCATTACACATATTAAGATTGCAAATATTTGTTCACAGAAATTAATCAAAGTTCGTGAATAATTAATGATTTCGTGTCAATGTAAAACTCGAATTAACTTACCTAGTAAGTGAATAATCGTTTTTGCACTTTTACTCGCACTAAACATCACAAAAAGTTTATGAAAATAGTTAATTTCATATTAATAAAACTTATTAATAAAGCTATTACATGACACCTCACAACAATGATACAACTAGCGCCGCACCTTATCAACTGTCTGAACTATATTTCACAGCCAACTTTGATTACAATAATGCATTTATTTACTTGATAGATAAAAATAATATATTATTTAAAGATAAAAAGTAAATTAAAAATAATTAATTATTATTTATATAAAAAAAAAATGTATTAAGAATGTTTTACAAGCGTTTTAATACTTGTTGGTATGCATAAACTGTATCCGAAAGATACATTTAGATACGGCAAGTTATAAGTGCTTTTTAAGAGCCTTTCATTACCATATGAGTCTTCCCTCGTTTACATACTTGTACATTATGAAATTTTCATGCATATATTCGTTAATTATTCCAGCGGCTTTAAATGGATTACTACCGAGGCATGCTTAGATTAACAACTAATATATATGGGATCTAAATTTATCAAATTATCTCATGATTGTTTCATATAAAATTTATATTATATTGCACTGTTATTATAATTTTGTAATAAATATGTTTGAAATATGAATTAATATGTTGTAAACAAAAAACAAATGAAATATTTGCCGATAAAATCACGATCACACGATTGAAATAATTGAATATCACCCGTAAAACAAAGTGCTTATTATGAGAGTTATCAGTATGTTTCAGAAACATGAAAACAATATATGTTTGCAATGTACTATATGTAATTTTTGTTGTTTCCGAACAGGAAGAAACAAAATGCAGTTTAGATCTCACGTATGAATAACACACACATATATAATTATCTGCAATTACTTCAGGCTGTATGATGACTGTAATTGCACTGTTCCATTTTGTTTTAATTAAAAAATGTAATTATTTACAATTAAACACAATTATTGTTTCGGTTTTTAGTTGGATTAAAGTAAAATTAACTTTAATAAAAATTTGAAAAAATTAAAAAAAGTTTCCGATACCGGGAATCGAACCCGAGCCTCCTGGGTGAAAGCCAGGTATCCTAGCCACTAGACCATATCGGACTTATACATAGTTAAATGAATAAGTGTGTTTTATATATTTACAAAATAATAATTATAATTGTATTATGATTAAAATATAATTTATTTAATTATAAAATACAACACCTATATTAATATTATTTTAAACTTTTTTTTTGTAGTTAATACGTTTTTATTTTTTTTTTTATTTGATATTAATTTTAACGTATATTTATTATAATCAGGGCCGCTCAGAGGTCGGGACTTCGGTGATTCTTTCCGAGGCCCCGCGCTTCCATATTACATAAAACATAAGTAGAGAATCGAATAGAAATAATTACTAAATATTGTTAAATTTAATCATTGTGTACTTAATATGTGTGTAGCTGCCGCCGAACTTAGTTTTTCTAAATTAAAATTAATTAAAAATGATTTAAGATCATCTATGAGACAAGACTGGTCGCTATGTTGTCAATAGAACAGAAAGTAGCGAAAGACATAAATTTCAATGATGTTATCGAGCAATTAGCTATAAAAAAAATTTGTACGCAATAGAAATATATATTATAGATTTTATTATATTATTTATTGAAGAAAGAGATATTTCATTAAATAATTAATAAAATTATGTTCATGTATCATTTCTTTCTTTTTTGAGAAGGGGCCCCGCATATAATATTTTTCCGAGGCCCCGCAAAACCCGCAACTGGCCCTGATTGTAATATATAATACATTTATCTAGGAATACACAAAATTTAATCATTTTCAAACAATATTATTTCTTTTATTATTTTTGTGCATATATGTTACCCGAATTACATCGTTGTATATATTTCATGTAGTTGCCTAATTTGGAATATATTTTTCAAATGTTTCACATGAGAAGAATGTGATGTACTCCATATTATTAAAAGTTTTCAAATTTAATTGGCAATAAGTCATTTAAACTAAAAGGCTTTTTAGGTATTTATCAAATTTAAATATCATTCTAAGATGTTCACACATTATTTCTAATGTTTAATATAATTTAGCATTTAAATACAATGACTAGTATATTTTGTGATATATAACTAATTTATACTTATGTGGTTATGTGAGATTCAAAGCAATAATTTTTTTAGTGATTTTTTTCTTTTGTTAATAATTTTTTTTATAGTATTCACAAGTAGATTAAACGCTACGTGAAATGTTATAATATTTCTGTGCAAAAACTGTTAATGTAAATAAGTTTGTACAAGAACTGATCAAAAAGTAACATCGCCAAACTTTATAGCAAAATTTTGGAAAAATAATTAATAGTATTATAATGTCTGATAATGCAAAAGTGTACTAAAAAAAATAAAATTTGAATGTTAGAGCATTTATGATTATATTTTTAATTGATGATATATCATAAAATACTTTTTACAATTTTCTAAACTACTGTTCATTCTGAGAAACAGTATTTCTTTCATTTAAAAAAAATATTTTCCTATTCAATTTGCGAAAAACTGAAATTGTTGAAAAAGTCTATTAATAACGAAAATATTATTTCGATAACATTACTTCTTGATAAACCGTTATATGATAATTAAACGTAACATTAATTCGTAACATTGTTCAGCTGAAAAAAAAATTATGACTATAAATTATAATTGTGGCATGATTTAAATAAAATGTCGTCGCATCTTAATTCAGCTATTCTGTACGGGTACAAGTTCAATTGTGACAAAACAAACATCGGAAGGGAAAACGCGACTTTCTTCTCGCAAAGGTGACTTATTATTATTAAAGTAAGCCGCAGACAAGACAAGTTCGAGAAATGATGAAACCGTCACATTATCTTAGTAAATGCCTTTTTCGCGCATTGTTTCGCAAAACACCTAGTGACATTTTGTTAAATGTTCATTGGAATGGGAGATCTCGTAAACAGCAGTTCAACTGTTTTTTACTATTATTAAAACAAACAAAAAGTTTTATAAACGCATAAACAAACAAAAGCGATAAAACGCGTGAACAAACGAACATTAATTTAAACATTAACATTCTATTAAAGTTTAAAACAATTGACCGTCACCGCCGCCACCACCGCCGCTAAACAGATGAACATCGTTGATATTTAACAATTGCCACGGACAACAATTTCCATACATGAATACTCGTTTAATAATTAACCATTTAATTGCTCATCATCATTTAAGTTTGTGTCCGTTTTTCGAGTAACAAAACAGCAGCGCGACTGTGGGAACTCTTTAAACTACATGTGAACTATTTCATTTGTTTTGTTTCCACCTCAACATGTTATTAGCGCGGTTGGCCGTGGCGGTTTGAATTTAAAGAGTGGAATGAGAGAGGTAAGGAGAGTGAATAACGCATGTATGCACATCTCTGACGTGTTAATTGTTCGCTTTGCTCTCTCGTTCAAAGAGCAAAATGACTCGTTTTGTGTTCTAGATTCGTTATCAAAACGATGAAAAAGAGAAAATTTTACCGACAATTAGAGAATTGCACGCCCACACTGCTTATACACACAGAAAAGATTTCTTTATCTTATTTTTCTATAAAGTTTTACTGTATGTCTTTACCGTTTATTATAATACATAGATTCAAACTTAAATTATATTAGCTATAAAAAAACAGAGAAAACTCACTTTATTTTTATAATATTATAGCTATTATATATCACAATTATTAGCTATTTTATACATACTAATTGTGTATATTATTTATAAAATTATGTTCAAATATTTTACATAAGTAAATATAAAATGTCAATTCAATTTTAAAATAAAAAATATAAATAATATTAAAAAATATATTAAAGATATAATTTGTTTTTAAAATAAAACAATATTTTTATCAAAAAAAATATAATATTCTTCTTTTGCAAACAAAAACAGACAAATCTATTTCGTTTCTGTTGATTCTCGTTTTTGTCCCTTGCAATTTTAGAACAAAAACACATCGGAAAACATATTAAAAGTTCATTGTAAAGGTCAAATGTGATTAAAGTACACACAAAGTATTCAGTTATTAAAAAAAAAATAATAATCGATAATTTTTATCATACCTCTCTGCCTAAGAAGAATGCAAATTATATTATACGGCATAATATACATAAATCATATGTTACATTTGCAAACAGATATTTTTAATAAAATATCATACTCCCACGCTGGCATCTATTGTTATTGATCATTGGTAATGTTTAATATATATGTATCGTTCAACAACATACTCTAGCCCGAGACACAATTCTCATGACTGTAAATCCATCAGAAAAATTTCAAATTCCGGATTTGTTGTATTATAACTATATTTGTTTATATTTTTAGGTGCATGGATTCCAATTGCAGTTATAGTATAATAAATATTTCGAATAATTAATGTACAATTAAAAAAAATTGATATGATTTGTTTCTCATAGTAATATCTTAAATATCTTTAATTGTTTCACATAATTTTCAATAAAGATAAATAAACTAAAAATGATAAACATATTTTGCAATTAAATAAGTGAATATAATTCAAACATATACGTCAAATACTTATCATAAATAACACTTTTACTACTCGGCTACTTTGACGTCATCATTTTTAAACAATTATATTTCGAAAAAGTGAAGATACTGTAATTATTGCAAGACCAATCAATATTAACAGCAGATTGATAAGAGAAGCAATTGAAATTTATAAAGAAAAAGATAACATCAATTAGTGTGACATTTAAATAAAATTTGAATTAATTAAAAACTTGTATGATCTATTTACTTATTTTGTTACCTAGTAGCTTGTTTCTATATTTTGTAAATCTCATTTGTATCAGTTTTCTTGATGAAGACAGACGTTGAGTTCATAAAAATGTCAATTATTAAGAAATATTAATTTAGAACTATATCCTAAAGCCGTTTTATGTTTTAAAGAAATGATGTTTCAAATATATATTTCATCATCCTTTAAAGATAATTATATATTATATAATATTCTTGTAATTTAAAATATAATAATTCGGTAATCTTACATAAAAACCCGGAGCAACTGATTCACACCAGTTTAATATATGAGTCGTATAGATGCAAAACTCACTATTTGCAAAAAACTGTTATATATAGCTAAGTGTAATTGTATTTTGATGATAAAATCTTGTTACTAGATGGCAACACTTATTTAAAACGTGAATCATTGGTTTTATACATCATTAATTCATACAAAGTAACTGTTTGCTTTCCACCAATAAAATTTTTATTGGTGTAAAAGCAAACAGTTACTTTTGCATGTAAACTATCAACGAAAATAGTGAGTTTTGCATCCAACACTAAACTTTAAAGAGTGTTTCTCATATTAAATACTGAGTTTTTTTCTAACTAACCTAAATATCGTATTCCTTGTAAAATTCTACGTCCAAATCGCGCAAAATCTCATTTTTCACTTTTTGTCGAATAGTGAGTTTTGCATCTATACGACTCATATAAATTTACAGAGGTCACAGATAAAATTTTACATAACATGAATATAAAATACGTATATTTTATGTAAGTTTACTTACTTTATCGATAAAAAAATATATATTTATAATATAATAAATTAATTATTTTACTTAAAATTTCGAAATTATATTATTTTTATAGAAAATTTATGTAAACCATCGGTTTTGCTAAAATAATATGCAATTTTTTTACCATGGTTTTTATATAAAATGACAACTTTTTTACAGTGTACTTTTAGAATCTGACAATTAGTATTATTTTAAAATAGTACTCCAAAACTTGTTATCAAAAGAATCAAATATTAAATTTCAAGTTTTACAATGTTATATTTTTAGAATTGTATTTAAATAAAAATGAGAACAAGCACATGTCGTTAAAAATAGTTCTTTTCTGTTTGGATATATTTAAATTTCATTTTTTATTACCTCACTAAATTCTTGTATATATTTTAGGCTGCTCTACAACTGTGAAATTTATATAAAATATAATCAAATTATATTTTATTTAAGTGGTATATTACACCAATGAGTTTTTGTATTATTACTCAACACATTTTAGCCAATCAAAATTTAGTTTGTAACTAACACATCAATGAGTTTTTCTATTATTACTCAACACTTTTTAGCCAAACAAAATGTTGTTTATAACTAACACAAAATTGCATTTGAAATATCTGACAAGTTATCTGCTGTTGTGAGAGAGCAATTTCTATATTATATTTAATTTAATCCGATTGAAAAATTCTTCTATTTTAGAGTCCTAGAAAAAGTATATTATCTATTCACATATATAATGATTATTACTAATTCTCATCGTAAACAAAAACATAAATAAAACAAAAATTATTTTTTAAAGATAGTGTATGCACTGTTTTGCATATTTCAAGTAATAACCATCATTAATTTAGTAGGAAAGTAAATATATTTATTCCTATTGTAACTGTACTAACTACGCTTAGTAAATTTACTAGATGAACTCTAGAAGTAAATAAGTTTATAACCTATACATTTTATTTCGGTATTATTTCCAGCATATCTATTTCTAACAAATTCTTTTTGCAAGATTCTGTGTAGTTTTTGCATCTGTCACGATTTTTATCCATTTTCAAGTGTTTTTAATAATTGAAAAATGTTATTGAATAAATTGAAAGTTATATCGATAATGTCAAAATTCTCAATCAGTAAATCTCTCAATAGTTAAAATAGAATGGCTTCAAGTTATAGTTCTGTATTAAGTTTAATTAATAATCAACGTTTCGACGTACTCAATGTACATGTAATAAAAATTAAAACAAAACTATCACCTAAAGTCGTTCTATTTTAATATAATGAGTTCTGAAAGAAATATTAAATGTATATTTGTGAAATTACAGAGAAATTTTACTCGTTTATTAAATTTACATGTAAAGTAGCTACTCTATAATTTAATTTGGCACTAAGATGAAATAATAAAACACAATTACTTTGTAAAAATATCACAATATTTATTAAAAATTAGTTACTGCAGTTTCAACCGTTAGGTCATCTTTAGACTAAACTGTCAATTCTGTTCGGATTGTAAAACTAGTAGCATAATGGAATAGTTTGTCTTTTTCTATCAAAAGAACAATTTCATTTACTAGAAAAAGACAAAATATGTCGTAACGTTACGAGTCTTACGAGATGTGAACAGAATTGACAGATAAGTAAGTGAATGAGTTACAAAATGTTTGTTGGTTACTTTTATTTGTTTTTTGTTGGTTGTTATTTGTTGGTTGTTATTTGTTGTTTTTTGTTATTAATTATTTTATATATCTTATTACTCAATATGTATCACAAAGCAAAGGCTGATCAAATTCAATTTAACATAGTAAAATATTTTTCAGAACTCATTGTACTAATATAAAAACTATTTTAGGATAAAATTCTATTAATTATTTATATAAAAACGACGTACCGACGAAACTGAACGCTTGTATTAAAATTTATCAATGACATTACTTTAATGTCATTGATAAATTTTAATCTAATGAAGACGAGCGTTTAGTTTCGTTGAAACGTCGTTTCTATATAAATAATTAACAGAATTTTATCCCAAAACAGTTTTTATATTAAATTTAATTGAATTTGGTGTTTATGAAATCAAACCTTTTTTTTTTAAAAAAAACAATTTTTTTTTTAAATTATGGATGTATTTATACTCGAAATCCATTCATTTAAATTTAACCCGATCTTCACCGATTCAAATCAGAAGCGAATGGAAAGCAAGACGTAGCACAGGCAAAGCGGGCGTCCATTTCGCCCATACTTCTCCTCCACACACACACATCCATCCATATAGAGAAACGTCGGGACGCGGGTGCTGCCAGGGCCAACACACATATACATATAAGACAAGAAGACATTTGCACGACAGAGAAACAAACTGCTCGGTTTGGCTGACAGAGTCAGAGCAAGCCAGCAGGCAAGCAAGGCTACAATAATAATTATTCGCAAGCTCGTCGCGCGGACGGTTGCTTGAATCAATACGTAGGGTCCGGTCAGGCATGATTTGCATGTTCCTTTCTCTTCGGTCTTCCTTAATACACACACACATACATACATACACATCTACTACCGCCGCTAAAGATGTCATGCAGTCGTCTTTGTTCAACACGTCCCGGATTCTGACAAATATGTACAGGACGCGGCGGGCACATGTTGTACGACAGTATACCTCAACCTTTTTTCACACAACTAACACCAAGTACATATATCTCATATTTTTAGCAATTATTAATAAACTAAAAATTTGGCATAATTCATTAGTAATGCTGTAACACGATCAAGCAATTAGCATATATTTAATAACTTTAAGGAACGTGCATAAAAAGTAGTGACCAGCTAATTCCAATATTTTTGTCTATTATTTATGCTTTAATTAAATAATAAATTAACAATATAAATTGATACAAATATAAACTTTAAGCGATCTACAAACTAAACTAAAACTAATAAAATTTGACAAATAAAGCGATCTAGAGACCTCTGGCTCGCTAAGCGTGACTTAATTAGAGCGAAAGCAAATGTGAACTGACGATGCAAACACTTTATAACAACTTTACTCAAAACTAAATTGTGACTTTTACGAAAGATACAGCAAAAATCTGAAACACTTCAAAATATTTTCAGTGGTTGGCTGCGAAACTTTGATCACTAGGCCGAATCTAACAGATATAAAATTAATTAGTTTCAGAAATATGTATCAAGGTGCAATAACCACATGGCTCAAAACTGTCCTGTTACAGTAACATATAAATTATTTGGATACCTGTGCACAAAATTTCATCAAAATCGTGAGAGTGTTAATTAAATGCTACAATTCTGTTTCTATCTCGTAAGACTACATGTTACAAGATTTTTTACTAATAAATGACATCGTTTTTTTGATAAAAATGGACAGAATAAATTTGGAATATAATATAATAATAATAATCAAACTTTATTTAGCTTTTTGGCTAATTAATTACATTGTAATACATATTTACAAAATTATAGAAATTACAAGAAATCTCCTACTGTAGCATAATATTTACATAATTGGTGTGACATTTATAATTTATCAAATTGTCAACTTAATTATTAACTTGCACTAACTTTATTAAAATCGAAAAAAATAATTTCAAACTTAAAAAGAATGTAAATATTTTGAATCTTGAATATATTTCGGCAATTTATTATATTCAATTAATCCATTGCGAAATATATTATTAATATAGCACTACTTTTAGTTTTTTTAGTAATATAAAAATTATCTGCATTTTTACATCATAATTATGTACAACTATTAAATTTCAGACTGCCACAGAAATTTCTCAAATACAAATATACAATATATTATGTATTCAATTTCAAGTTATAACATTATGTTAACATAATATGACATAAGTAACATTAATTTTTCAGGAAGATCTTTTTCAGAATATTTCTTGCCAATTTCAATGTAAAAACTTTATTTATTTATGTTCTGTTTATTTACTGTAAATGTCATTCGTATCTTTTTTCCTGATAAAAACGTACGTTGAATACGTCGAAACGTGGATTATCAGTATTTATTAATACAGAACTACAACCTAAAGCCGTTTTATTTACATTTTCTTAAGTTGTGCTCTTGTGACCAAACTCTATTGTTATTCTGTCATTGCTTATCTCACACATGCTAACTATTTTATTCTCCCAACTTTAATTTAAAGAAAAATATCCTTAAAATTTGGTAACTTAATTTTAGAGAAACATAGATATCCCACTGTTGAGAAACACTGTACTAACGGTATGGATAGAGATTCTAAGATGTTCGAAGGGCTAGAAAAGGGATAGGAGAATGGGAGTTATGTTATCTGTTGTCTGTTGGTGTGTTAGTGCGTGTCTTGTACGTAATTCTGGTAATATATTTGCGTTTGCTTCGAATCTGCCCGTACTGTGCTTTACTTTGGATATATATGGATGTGTGTATAGATGTATGATGATGAATCGATCATTGATAACTTACTCCAAAGTTTGGAATATTGTTTTAGGAATTAATATGCCTTAAAAAGTTTCCAGATGATGTTGGCTTAGAATTATTTTTATACTTTCATACATAATAATAATCTATAAAAACAATCCTAACGTACAAAACCCTTTTTTTTAATTTTATTTATTCTTTAAATAAGTAAAAAATCATATGTAATTCGCTAAAAATATTTCCTCAGAATAAATTGACAATATTTCATTGGCTAAAGTAAAATTTGTTCCAAACATAAGTTATTCTTTTGGAAATTTTCTTATCCATCAGTTTCGTCTTTTCCATAAGGACACATGGGGCACGAGCCCAGAGCCCCCGGAACAATGGGGGCCCCAAAGTGCTGACATCGTCGTTTACACCGAAAGAGAGGAGCTCAATATTTAGTGTATTTTACTAAGAATTGCCGTTGAAATTTCTAAATTTGAATGTAAATCGGAAACCCGATGAGATTTCTAATATTTTTTAAACAGTGAACAAAATTTTACTAAATTTTGTACAACAAAAATCTTGGAAAAAACCATTATAGTTAACGTAAGTTCAATTCAAAACAGTAATCACTTTACTTATATTCGATTTGTGTAAAGTTAACCATAATAACCAATAAAGTCACTAAATAAAACTACATACTGATGTTTTCATTCACATTTTTTTGTTGACTTTCTAAAAGGGCCCAAACTCTGTGTACCCAATGGCATGGCCTAAAACGGCCCTGTTATCCATACTTTGTGATAAATTACTTATTTGTTCCAGATAAATAAATTCACTCCTGCCAAAATTTTACATAAGTACATACATACATACACAATCACGCCATGTACCCAAAAAGATGTGGAGCAAACTTTTTCCACTATGTCAAAATAAGTTTCCTCCAAGCATTCCTATCTGGACAAATAACTTTTGCTTCATCCATATAAGTAATTGCACAAATATCTAAAGCAAAATCCACATAGGTATTAATGGAAATTTCGTAAAATTAACTTTTTCATTAAATAAAAAAGAAAAAACTTAGTAATCTTCAGATAAGTTCTACACCAAGATGAAATAATTGTGGACGATATTTATCCAACATATTCGATATTAATGTAGATAGTTACCATGAGGAAATTCGAACAAATATTCGTGTACTTTAGTATGTGTCCAAATATTCGCATACCAATAAAAATACTTTAATCTGCTTCAGCATCGAAAGTTATTTAATATATAAAATAACAAACATTTGTTAAAAGTTTTTTAAGTATTCATAAATATTCTAATTGTTATTTCTGGTACAGTTAGCATTTGTTTTATTTATTGTCTAAATTATGTATAATTATCTTACTGTATTATTGTTTAAAATGAGAAATGTAGTAACTGTTAAGTCTAATTATTATATTTTAAAGTTGAAACGTTTAGATATTTATGTTTGTAAATAGGTTGATAATTTGCAGCTAACACTTAACAAAATATGTGTGAAATTTTTTGTTAACTGATGTAGTAAAGTAGTAATTGTAAATTTATAATTGTTTTTCTCATTTAACATTTGCAATGATTCGTAGATTTATTACCAAATATAAACGAAATATTGTACTTTGTATCCAAAATATGTAAATAATTTTTTATCATATATGATATAATTCATCAGAGATATTTTAATGAGATATATTTGAAAAGTAATTTAAAGAAAATTATTACCAGTAAGTGTGGTTCTGCTCGAAATTTATAATTTTATAATAAGTCGACGTTTTTATTTCCACCCCGATTCCGATCTTTTAGTATTTGTACTGATAAAAAATAATATTCATTTTTCTTGTAATAATTTGCCATTCCGATGATTACTAACGGAGTGGTGTGAATTTGAAAAATACGATTTCTGACTCAGAAAAAAGCTATAATGATTAAGGATTATTAATTATTTAATAACTGATTGTGTTACGGATATTTCTGTTTAACTGAGAATGTATGTTATTTATCTTTGTATTATGACTTAAGTCTATGTACTTTTTCTGTATTTTTAAATAAATATTATTATTATTATTATTATTATATTATTACAAATATTAGTAAAAAGTTAATATTATTATTACTAGTAATAATAATAATAATGAGCTTCAGTAACCCCATTTCTGAGAATATCGATGTCAATGTCCTGCTATAGTATAGTAACAATCCCATTAAACTGCAAAAACACAGAATAAAAATCAAAACTTTCGTATCAATATCAGTGTAAACATACCGTGAACTGATATGATGACTGACTAAAAACAAGCTGTAAATTTCTTCGTTACGTCGTTGCACGGACATACACACACACTCACACACACACACTTATACATACACCACCGCACCCCCTTATTTTCATTCTCCGCGATGCGTCGCCCCCCCAACCCTCCCTTTCGAACTTACCCCCTTGCGAACGGGAACGCGAAACCGGGCGTTGCCGTGAAAAACCGAGAAGAAAACACTCATTTTATTGATGAGTTTCTAGCATCGTCTTTAATTTACGTACCCCCCGCAATCCGCCGCCGCCCCGTCTATGCTGCTGCTGCTGCTTCTTCAGGCCGTCTTGGATGGGCGCCCCCCTGCGCGCATATACGCGCCACGGACCTTACACATCAGCTCCTCCTACCCGCGACTGTTTTCCATCTGCAGTGGCGTACTTTGCACTTTTTTTAAGCGATAATTAACGATTTAGCGACAATTAATTGATTGCAAGTTAATAATAATTGCAAGGCAGTAATAATATGAGTTTATTTGCATGACACCAGTGCGGAACAGATACAAATCTAAATTAATAATAGATAACAAATTAAAAATTTACTTAAATAATAAATGACAAAATAATAAAAAAAGCTGGTTTATCGGGCATTGTAATTATTAATACCGTGATACATAATGAAGCCAATCCGATATTCGTCATTTTTTAAAGCCAGCTGTGTTTATTTCTTGTAATATAATTTATTTTAGTTTGTTTATTAAATACAAAATATACGGGATGGCGCAAAAGTACATTCACGATTAAATAATGCTTCTTCTGTTTTCCAAATAAAAAGTTACGATCTTTACCCTTTCTGCAAGCGTGAATTGTTCCATATCGAAACTCCCACGTATTTATTTTAATCTAAAAAAAGAGAAACTCAATAAATATTAATTCCAGAAAGAATTATTGAAATTAAAAATCGTGAAGGTACTTTTGCATCGTGAAGGTACTTTTGCGCCACCCTGAACAAAAAAAAAACATTGACCCGTATTCTCACATCACTTTTAATAGTGATTACTGTCAAAAGGACTTTTGACGTTCACTTAAAATTACTTATTAAGCAATGAATTTTATAATATTAGATATCAAAAATTGAAATATTATTCATATTTGATACGAAGTAGAAGTAAAAATTTATTTGAAAGCAATAAATAAAAGAACTTTTTCATAAACAAAAGAGGTGAGAATACGGGCCATAAAATTTAACATATCTGCATAGTTAGAACTTTAATTTAACACACAGACTATAAATGTATCAATAAATAATCTATAAACAAAACTAATATAATATACGAAAATAAAATTTAAATTTTTTATCATTTCCGCAATTGTGCATATCTGCTTTGATAATAAAGAAAATAGATAACTTTTACTGTACGTATGCTTTAAAATTTTCTTGTGTTTGATAAAAGTAAAAGCAGGAAAATAGTTATTTCTATACAATTAAATTTGAGAGCAAAGAAAATCTGAGGAAACAGTAAATAAAAGATATGTAAAAGCTATTAATCTAAATTAAAATCCTTTGTAAAAGAACGAACCTATTTCCAATGCAAAAGCTATTTTTAACCGCTATTTATTGCAGGAGAACAATTAATAAAAGATTTACTTTTTTCACAAACACTTTTTGAAAACTTTAATCTTAAATTAGTCCCCTTCCAGAAAAAATGATACCAAAAACATTTTTGAATACTCCTAACAAATTTCATTAGAAACAAACATTACAAATTAAAAAAAATAAAATATTAAATTAAAAATATAGAAATGCAACTTCTGTTAACAAATTAATGCATATATCTACATAACGTAAATTCCAGAAACGTATTCCAAAAAAATTCTTACCTAACATTTTCCAATTTTTTAATATTTTTCATATTCTATAACTATTTTTAATTAGATGAATAACATATATTATTCTGATTTTAATAGTATGCATATATACTTCACGTTATTTAAAATAAAAATTAAAAGTTTACAAGATATTGAATTTTATTTAAAAAAAATATGCTAGTTTTGTTGCTTTTTATAATCATATATTTCCAACATTTTTAACCAGTTCATGTCATAAACTTGTAGTAATTTTCAAAATTATGTAACATTTATTTCCAAAAATTAATTAAAAATAGAATTTTATCATAAAAATATAATCTTAATTAAAATTTTAAAAGTGTTATCGTATAACGTATAACAAATTATTAAAGTTGAACAGTAAAATATTATTTATAATCAAAAATTGATAACAAAAAACATTTTTATCTTATTTTCTTACATAAATTTTATGCAGTCTAGAAAATTATAAAATATCTAAAAAAAAAATGAAATATTTATAACATTTTATAATTTATTATTGCCAATGATAAGTAATAAATATTATTTATTATAATAAAAATAGAATTTTTTTTAACTAACACTGTTTTTTTCAAATACAAAATTAAGTTTAAAATTGTTTCTAAAAATATATCTTAGCAAATATTATGTTTATTATTTACACCAATAAAATTGTATAAAATGCTACGATGCTATTAATAGAAAAAATAAATCATAAATCTAAATTATTTAATCAACAAATCTGAGTGTATTTAAATGATAGTCAAGAACAAATTAATTTATTAATATTTACATATAAAGATATGATGTTATACATCAATATATTACAGATTTCAATTATATATCATCAAAGTAAATAATAATATATTCGAATATATTAGTTTATTTATTAATAAACATGTAATAATGATTATTACTCATTTATAAGAACAAAGTTCAGGGTATTGAGCCGTAGGCGAGTACCGTCATTCATCCGAATAAATAATAATCTAATAATCAATAAACGTCAATAGAATATTACTTTTTCTATGAATAATATTTTAAAATAATTTTAAAATAATTTTAAAATAAAAATTGCACTGTAAAGTAATAGAAATTACTCGTCAGATATTTTAAATAAAATTTTATGGTTGGTTACTAATGAACAAAATTTTGATTAGTTAAAAAAGTTGAGTAATAATTCAAAAAAATCACTAATGTAAGTAAAGAGTAACATTAACTATCAATGTAGTGAAAATATTAAACTTTCACACAAACAAAAATAACTATTACTCCTATATTTTATTTGAGTTAAAACATGCATTTTTATAAAATTCTTTTTACATACATACATACATACACAATCACGCCATGTACCCAAAAGGGTGTGGCACAAACTCTTTTCATCATTCCGAAATCAGTCGCCTCCAAACATTCCTATCCAAACAAGCAACTTTCGCTTCATCCACATTCATAATTCCTCTCATACATGCTCTTTAAATTATTAAAAATATAGTGTAAATAATTTATATAATTTTACATGTTTTGTAAATGTAATTTTTCATAAAATAATGTAATATTACGTTAATTATCACAGTAAAATTACAAAATATTGTTATTTTTATTATTAAAACCTATGTAAAATTATATAAATTTAAGATATATTTTTTACAGTGTATATTGAAACATCTGCATACATATTTTTATAGAACTTAACTAAAAGTTTTTTATTTTATTAAAATATACTTTCTAATTTTAAAATTTTTGAAATTAATTATAACAAAAATTAAATAAAACAAGGAATATATAAATTATCCGTATACATTTAATTATTATAACAATACAGTAATGTAAAAGTAGGTACATATATTAAAAATTGACAACATTAAATATCTACTCGTATAGTAATAATATTATACCTTCAAATGTTTAACATGAATTATAAATCGCATTTACATTTCGCGTGCTATTGAAGATATACGTAACATATCCATATACCTAGGTTAACCGCTATACAAATGCCCTAAATTGACGTACGCCAGTGCGTTCCGTCGCCTATATTCAACCCCCTTGCTCCTATGTCCAGGATTTCTCACCACATCTGAGGTCCGCGTACATCCCACTGTCTTATTTCGTATGCATATCTTATGGCATACACACATTCACTGCCTAGCACAAATTATTGATTTGAAAATATATTCTTCGGTTATGTACCCACTCATTACAAACGATGCATTTTCCATTTCCTTTTCTTTTTTTTTTTTCATTTTCCGACTTTTCTTTAATTTTCTTTCGGTGTCTTACTTCATTTATTTTATGTTTAAAATATTAAATAAATACATAATTTAATAAACATTTTCAGTTATACAACTATACAACTTTTGTTCTTATCAACTATGTTTTATTATTTGAAATTTAAAGTTATTGCAACAAATGCAGCAAAAAATAATGTTGATAAGATAATGCTTATATAAAAAGTTGAGTAATGTATAACAAAATACAAGTTTTCATATTTGCAGAAAGTTCATAAACAAGATAAACTTGACATATATTAAATATTATCTCACTTGTTAAATATTATAATAATTGGGTTTAAAAGCAAATTTAAACATATGATACATCCATTGTAGTAACAGTAACACAAACTATTAAAAAAAAAGTGACGTAGGAAAAGAAAAAAAACCATATGTCAGACCTTGAAGTAAATAATTATAGGAATTAAAATATACTTATTTTTAGTGTTTAAACAATCAAAAAAGTGTGCGAAACTGCAAAATCATATATAAAACAGCAAAAGTAATATCAGTAGTGACATCTGTTAGAAGAGCAGTGAACTAAATTGGTTTATATTTAATCTATTCATCTGCACATTATCGTTTAAAGGTTATCTCCAGCTCATGCTTTATATTTTTGAATGATTTTAAAGTCATTTGAACAAGATCTATCAGTTTAGTAATAATCGTTACGTTGTCAGTAACAGTTGACGCACAAAATGCAAGAAGGACTCAGGTATTTCATAGAAAATTCATCTCAATTAACTTGTACAATTAGCTAAAAACTACATTTTCTTACAGAACAAATCTTTTACTGGGAATGGGTAATCCATTACTGGATATATCAGCCGTTGTGGATAAGAATTTTTTAGATAAATACAATTTAAAAGAAAACGATGCTATATTAGCGGAAGATAAACACAAACCAATTTATGACGAACTCATTCAAAAATACAAAGCTGATTTTATTGCTGGCGGTAGTGTACAAAACGCTCTCAGGGTTGCTCAGTGGATTTTGGAAAAGCCCAATGTAACGACATTTTTCGGTTGTGTCGGCGAAGATAAATATTCGAAGATTCTCGAAGATAAAGCTAAAAACGATGGTGTTAATGTAAAATATCAATATACAGAAAATACACCAACAGGTACTTGTGCTGTGTTAATAACGAATAATCACAGATCGCTATGCGCTAACTTAGCTGCAGCAAATTTATTCACAATAGACCATATACGAAAACCGGAAAATAAAAAATTAATCGAGGCTGCACAATTTTATTATATATCAGTAAGTCAATTTATCACATAAAATTACATTTACACTTTACAATCATTACACAAAACATTACCTAGACATTGTCGAGTAAATATGTTACAAAAATTTTATCTAAACATAAAATTCAATATTATTTTTTATATCAAATTTAACAAGTGTTTACAGTGTTCAATATAATATATATATATATATATATATATATATATATATATATATATATATATATATATATATATATTCATATTTATTTCTGTTTGTTGATTATTATTTATAAAAACGTAATTATCTATTGAACATTACTTTATCAAAGTGACTTTAGAATTGTTATAATATATTTTTATATTTCATAATGGCAGAATTATTTAAAGCTTAATGTCGCTGTACATAAGTGTGTTACATATAATTGGATTTTTTTTATTTATATAAGTTAATTATATTTAATAGATTATTAAATAATATATCATAAAATGATTATAAATAACTAATACGCATGTGCAATATTTGTTTCATAAGAACAATATTAATAATCGTATGTATCATCGTTGTAAATATAGATTATTCACCAAACCAGTTTGTACATATAACAAAAAGTAATAATAGTTTTGTTTCTTTTTAATAAAACTAAATTTTCTAATATATCGTATTAATTATAAAACAAGTGAACATAATAAAATATAACAATAAATATTTCTTATAATCGTTGTTATTACGGAAATTATTAATAACATGCATAATTAAATATAGTAGTCAATCAAATTTTCAAGTATATAGTACTTTTTTTTCTTTCTATTTCCACTAAAACTATAAACATAAACAAATTGCTTTGATGAATTACCTATAAATGAAAAATGAATCAACTGAAAATATTTTAGAAGAATTAAAATTTATATATTTATTTTTTTAGGGGTTTTTCTTAACTGTAAGTCCACCATCTTTAGTAGAAGTAGCAAAACATGCATTGGCTCATGATCGACCATTTTTAATGAATTTAAGTGCCCCATTTATATCTCAGTATTATAAAGAACCATTAATGGAAGCGATGCCTTATGTAGATGTTTTATTCGGAAACGAACAGGTAATAAATACATCATTTTTTCATATCTAAAGTGATCAGACTTTCCAAATTTCACAAGATTCTACACAACTATTGAATTTCAATTTTTTTCTTAACAATAAATATACAATGTTATTGTCTACAACGCGAAATTTTATTCTAAATTTCATGTTTCCCTATAACTATTTTTCTTATTTTTTTTTAATAAATTCATATTTGCTTACGTCATAAATATTTTGCTATGATTATTACACAATTTTTTCAGTACAATTTTTATATAAGGATACAGTAATAATATTTTTCTATTAAAATATCAGGAACTAATATATTTTAATTTTTTTACTATATGTTTCGCATTAATAAATAAAAAATTTCAAAATAAAAAATTCAGTTTACCATAGAATATTTTGAAACGAAATGTTCTTGAATATAAAAATATATCTTACTTCTATTTTATTGGATTTCAAATTGAAAATTAAATTATTAAAAAATTTTGTTTTTAATTTTGATAATTAAAAAATACACAATGTTCAAAATAACGGAAAGGAAGAAAAATGACTAACATGTTAAAGTGTCAAATTCATTCCACAGAAACTGCGATTTGTTTACAGTTTTTTGGTAATGATAGATATATAAATATTTAATACATCCTTCCGGATTAGATTCTTGGAAATCTGATCACTTTAGCCTAACCAAACCTTGAAATAAGGAATACTATGGAAGTGATATTAATCCATATAACTAAATTAAAATTAAACCTTGTGTTCCAGGAAGCCGAAGTTTTCGCAAAAGAGCAAAACTTCGGCACGGAAGACTTAAAAGAAATCGCGTTAAAAATCTGCGACTTACCGAAACAGAACGAGAAACGGCGGCGTGTTGCTATTATAACACAGGGTCGTTTGCCTGTTCTACTGGCCGTTGACGGGAAAATAACAGAGATTCCAGTTGAAGCATTGCCACCAGAGAAAATCGTCGACACAAATGGAGCGGGCGATGCGTTTGTCGGCGGCTTTTTAGCGCAATTTATCCAAAATCAAAAGCTGGAAGTTTGTGTTAGATGTGGTATTTGGACAGCCGCGCAAATTATCCAACGTTCTGGATGTACTTACGAAGGAAGAGCTACTTTTAAGCCTTAACGTAGGCGCAATGCAATAGGATTTTTTTAAATATTTTTCGAATCAATAATTTTAGAGTCAATTATTAAATATTATAATAATAATATATAATATATTTTTAATAGTTTAATGGATTTACTCTGCATGGTTGTACAAGTTCTAGAATGCATTGAAATATCAAATAAACAAACATTGTGTAATTCATAATTTTTTTTCTCTTAATTTACGAAAAAAGACAGACAATTTTCTATTACTATAGGAGCTTATAGAATCCATACAGAATAAATTCATAAATATTGTAATGTTTGGTACTGTACTTACACTCACGTTTTACATATTTTTGCATTTTTTATTATATTCGGTACAAATTTATAAGTAATTGTTGGCGATTGCTATCACAGAAATTGTGTATAGTTAATAAAACTAATAAATTGTTGAACACAATTTGCGTTGGTCGAGTTCCTGAAATGTACCCTTGTTGAAGTTCCTGAATTGTTCCCTCGTTAAAATGGTGCCGGTTATTTTAATTGACTTTAGTCTTTTACAGTTTAATACTAACGATCTAAAATAAATCAAATATAGACAATTAGATACTAATTTTTAATCAATTCAATATTTTAAAATTATTTTTATGCTTCAGCAATTTTTTTTAATTAAATTATATTCTACAGTAAAATTAACTAAAGAAGTTTTTTAAATAGCATGCAATATAATAAGTTTTTTATTTTTTAAAAATTTGTATTCATACATTTAAATAATACTAATATAGGTATATTATGACAAATTAATTTTATTAAAGATATGATAAACAGTACTTTTTACATTACCTTACTGCAGAATCGGTAACTATACAGCCAGTAATATTTAAATATTCCAAATATTCGCAAGAGTTACTAATAGTATGTAAAGTGTCATCCGTTACTGACGGAATATAGGCTAAAGACAAGTCTTTTAAATCGGAAAATTTTATAATAAATTTAATAATACATTTCTCAAAAAGTAGAATACATCTAGAGAAATCTACAGACGCAAGATTATCTTGATGATACATTAGAGCATCAAGTGTTCCTGGCAGAAGCCATCTGCAATCCGCCATTCGCAGGACTTGTAAATTTTTGCAATTTAAAATTAATGCTTGCATCGATTTTGTGCCAATTGCGTTACAATAACTTAAATCTATTTCTATAATATGACTATTATTCAACAAAAACGGTATCAACATGTAGTCATACATCCAATTACATTTAGAAATGTTCAAATATTTTACATTTCTACAGCATTCACTTAACACCTACAACATTAAAAATTTATACTTTCTATTACTACAATTATTGAAAAATATTCTTGCCTTAAATGCATCTGCGTTCAAATTTTTATTACGAGCTAAATTAATTTCCATACATTTTCGAAAATACGATTCTACTAAATTTTTATATGATTTTGATACAAAACGTAAATTAAATAGATCTTTGAGGTCAAGATAAAATAACACATTTTTAAATAATATATCAGCCCATGGTAAATTAATTAATGTCATTTTGTTATTATCCATTTAGAAAAGTACAAATATTTATTAGTATAATAACAAACTTACTGCACTATTTACATCATTTTTGACGTTTAATAATCTATTACACATGCGCATTATAAGCGGTCGCCAGCTATGAAATAGGAACTTCCATCATTACTAAGCGGCATCGTAAATTCTTTTTTGGAAAATATATTATATTTTTAATACATTTTCAATACATATTTTAAATTATATTAATTTAATATGTATCTCTGTTAATTTTAATTTATTGTATTTGTTTTAATAAACTATTTAACAAAAATTAAGTTCGCAACAATGTGCCGCAATATCTAAATAACTATCACATTTTGATGTAACCAAACATACCAAAATAGTTTTGAGTGTTTGCTATTTGTAATTTAAAAATTGTATATTATTTACAGAATATGTATAAGTGAACTTTTTAATATTTATTAATTGACAATTATAATTAAAAATTACGCGCGCATAAGTAATTATTAAAATGGTTAGAAGTGGGTAAGTTCTAGTTGTTTGCAAATATAACCTCAAAATGCATACGTTTATATTACGTTATACTAATTTCTATAAAATATTTTAGTCGAGAAAGATCACCAGATCATAAACGCAGAAGATCACGGAGTAGAGAACGTGCATCTAAATCTAATCGACACCGGAGAAGTCGATCTAGAGAAAGGGAGAGAAGAGAACGTAGATCTCATAGTAGGGATCGCAGATCTAGAAGTAGAGAAAAGCGACGGTAGTATTCATATTTTTATTATCTAATTTGTATAAAAAAAAATTATGTATACATATTTTTTTTTTCTTTTGAAAATGATAGTTTATTATGTATATATTTAAATATGTTTTCGGTCTGAAGTGGTGACAGTAAAGAAAAGCGGATTTCAGGGAGTAAATCACGGAGACGTGAAGGACGGGATAGGTCAAAAGATAGATCTAGATCGCCAAGAGATAGTAAGTCTAAAAATGATGATAATCATTCCGATGAAATTTTTGATCCGACAAATCTTGATAAGGTAAAAAGTTTACTTATTATTGTTTAATTTATTTATTTAATTTTAAATAAAAATGTACATATATATTCTTTTCCGATCGCATTTTTTATTGAAATAATCAGGAGGAAGAACAAAAACGTTTAGAACAGGAAATGCAGAAACGACGAGAACGCATTGAACGCTGGCGGGCGGAACGTAAAAAAAAAGAACAAGAATTAACCAAAAAGGAAGCTCAAAAAGGCACATTAATATCAAATTTAACAATACCGCAAGGAACGGTGAAGAAGTGGTCTTTAGAAAATGATTCCGACGAAGAAGAAGAGGAGAAAGGCGATGGAGAAGGCATAGAAGAACAAGAAATAGATCCACTTGACGCTTTTATGCAAGGCGTTCACGAAGAAGTTCGTAACATAAACAAATTAGACCTGAAAAAAGATACAGGTGGACCAACGCAAGGCGTTGTCATAGTTACTGGCGTTGCAAAGAAAGCCGCAACGAGTAATCGTGGTGAGCTAATTGAAGAAAATCAAGATGGTCTTGAATATTCTTCGGAAGAAGAACAAGAAGATTTGAAAGATACGGCTGCTTCAATTGCCAATAAACAAAAAAAAGAATTAGCTAAAGTTGATCATGCGGAAATGGATTATATTCCGTTTCGGAAAAATTTCTATGTTGAAGTACCCGAAATAGCACGAATGACGTCGGAAGAAGTCGATGCTTATAAAGAAGAACTTGAAGGTATTCGAGTTAAAGGTAAAGGTTGTCCAAAACCGATAAAAACATGGGCTCAATGTGGAGTATCTAAAAAAGAATTAGATGTGTTAAAGAAATTAAACTACGAAAAACCAACGCCAATTCAAACTCAAGCAATTCCAGCCATCATGTCGGGACGAGATCTAATCGGAATTGCTAAAACTGGAAGTGGCAAAACCTTAGCGTTTATGTTACCAATGTTTCGACATATTTTAGATCAACCAGCTTTGGAAGAAACTGATGGTCCGATTTCGATAATAATGACACCGACTAGAGAACTTTGTATGCAAATTGGCAAAGACATAAAGAAGTTTACAAAGAGTTTAAACCTACACGCTGTTTGTGTTTACGGTGGAACTGGTATTTCGGAACAGATTGCCGAATTAAAACGGGGAGCAGAAATTATCGTTTGTACGCCGGGAAGAATGATTGATATGCTGGCTGCAAATAGTGGAAAAGTTACCAATTTAAAACGCGTCACTTATATTGTCTTAGATGAAGCTGATCGAATGTTTGATATGGGTTTCGAACCGCAAGTTATGAGAATTATTGAAAATGTACGTCCTGACAGACAAACGGTTATGTTTAGCGCGACTTTCCCCCGACAGATGGAAGCATTAGCTCGACGAATTTTACAGAAACCGATTGAAATTCAAGTTGGAGGAAGATCGGTTGTTTGTAAAGATGTTGAACAACATGTTGTTATCCTTGAAGAAGATCAAAAATTCTTGAAATTATTAGAACTTCTAGGACTTTATCAGGAACATGGTAGTATTTTAGTGTTTGTTGATAAACAAGAAAATGCTGATATTCTACTTAAAGATTTAATGAAAGCTTCGTACAATTGTATGAGTTTACATGGAGGAATCGATCAGTTTGATAGAGATTCGACAATAATTGATTTTAAAAACGGAAAAGTCAAATTACTTATCGCGACATCAGTGGCAGCTCGTGGATTAGATGTCAAACAACTAATCCTAGTTGTCAACTATGATTGTCCGAACCACTATGAAGATTATGTCCACAGGTGTGGTCGTACAGGTCGGGCAGGAAATAAAGGTTTTGCTTATACTTTCATCACTCCCGAACAAGAACGATACGCTGGTGATATTATTCGTGCTTTTGAACAGGCGCAAGTTTCCGTTCCGGAAAACTTACGAAACTTATGGGAAACTTACAAACAAAAGGCAGAAGCGGAAGGAAAAAAAGTGCATACAGGTGGTGGTTTCAGCGGAAAAGGATTTAAATTTGATGAAAATGAAGCGGCCGCTGCTAATGAAAGAAAAAAATTCCAGAAAGCCGCATTGGGACTGCAAGATTCGGATGATGAAGATTTGGAACACGATATTGACCAGCAGATTGAAAGTATGTTTGCAACGAAACGAATTGTTAAAGAAATTAAAGCACCAATGGGTATTATTAATAATCCTACTAATCCGACGGTACCTCAAAATTCGGCAATGGATAAATTGGAATTAGCTAAGCGCTTGGCGTCTCGAATTAATTTGACGAAAAATTTGGGCACTGATGCTAAATGGGCCACGCAACAAGCTGCTGAAGCTATTTTGAAGGGTGCCGGAAGTCAACCGTTAATAACAGTAAGTTTTTATTGTTGTATATTTTATTATAACAATTATAGTAATTTTTATACAAACATTATTATTTTAAAATTTTATTCACTAAACTGCTTTAATAATTAAATATCTTGTGTAAGATTTCAAATAAATTCAAAAACAATTTAATATATTATATTTTAAAATTTAGTTATTACAATTAATTGCATATTTAAATCGTGCAGTAGCATGTTTTTTTTTTATATATAGAATAATTATTATGCAGTGCAAAAATGTAAAAATTAAACTAGATCTTAGGGTTTAAAAGAATTCAAAGGAAGTGTCTAATTGAAGGTTTTTAAATAAATAAAACTAATATTTAAAAAAAAATATATTTTTGAAGTTTTTTCTGATAGTTTTAATTTTCAAAACTACGAAACAAAGGCCCGTATTCTCACCTCACTTTTTCATGAAAAAGTGCTTTTATCATTAATTTCAAAATAACTTTTTGTTTCTGTTTTTCATTAAATATAAATAAATTTTCTATTTTTGATCATTTTTATTATATTTAGTATTATAAAATTTACATAATCTATTTTAAAATGCTTAATAAATGATTTTAAGTGAACGTCAAAAATACTTTTGGGAAAAATCACTTTTATAAATGAGGTGAGAATACGGGCCAAAGTTCTTTAGTAGTTTTAAATATTATTAGTTAAAATTTACCACATCTACATAATCAATAATATAGTTTTGTTTCATATTAACTTAATTTAAAAATGTCCCTTTAAACTTATTTATTTTTAATTTAAAAGGAAAATAGTTCTATTAATAATATTTGTAGGATTGCAATAATATAATTGTATTTTTAGGCTAAGACAGTAGCTGAGCAGTTGGCTGCAAAATTAAACACACGACTCAATTATCAACCAAAAGACGAAGACGAGAAAGCCGATGAAGAATCAGAACAAACATTCCGAAAATACGAAGAAGAATTGGAAATTAACGACTTTCCTCAGCAAGCAAGATGGCGAGTCACATCAAAGGTAAATTTAGAATTTTTATCATTCATGTTAAAAATTAAAAATAATATTACGTAAATAAATTCGATAACAATTATCTTACAAGTTCATAAGTAAAACAATAAAAAAGCAAAAAGAATTTATTTTTAATTTGCAAAAATCTTGACCTGTATGATCTTTGCCAAATTGATAATCAAAAAATTGTTTGATCCGAAAAATGTACGTAACTAAATATTTTTTATTTTAATTTTTAGGAGGCTTTAGCGCAAATTTCGGAATATTCTGAAGCTGGTATAACCGTAAGAGGAACTTACGTAATGCCTGGAAAAGCTCCACCTGAAGGTGAACGGAAGCTGTATCTTGCAATTGAAAGCACAAGTGATATTGCTGTTTCAAAAGCTAAAGCTGAAATCACGCGATTGATTAAGGAAGAATTACTTAAATTACAAACATCTGGCCATCATACATTTAATAAAGCTAGATATAAGGTTTTGTAAATGTCGATTTATATTTAATAAAGGTTTTTTTTTGAAAGAAGCATACGTGAAGTGTAAACATTTAATTATAAGAATTATAACGTATTTTGTCGTGTTATAATGTATATTATGCAAATACATATTTTAATTCTATTCTATTTATTTATTTCAATTTTTTCCCTAAAAATTCTAAAGCAATTTAAAATTTAATTATTATTATATTATATGAAATCTATTTTAAGAAAACAAAAATACAATTTATTGCAACTATCTTAATGAGTTAATTATTTATTATCAATATTTCTAGAAGAATTATACAGTTTATTTTTTAATTATCGCAATTTTTATTTATCTGCAACTTATGTAACCGTTATGATCATTTGTAAATTATAAATAGGAATAATATTTCTATCAAATAATATATATAAATTTTAGAAAAATAATTAGTAATAACTAGGTGAGAATTGACAAAATATAACTACATATGCGAAAGGTTATGAGTAATTTTTGTTAATTTTTTTTTCAATTTCAAAGCGTTTCATGAGAATTTAAAATGATTGTTACCTTACAGAAAATTATAAAACAATATCCAATAAATTATGTACCTAGTAAAATTTCGTATCCGGTACGCGCAAAATACACTGAAAGAATTTTTGTTAGGAAAAAAACTAATAATAAATGAATTTTTTCATATGCAAATACGACATGACTTTATCATGAATTGTTATGGTAACAAAATAAGAAAAGGTCAATGATGTGACCTGATATACAATAATTGGTGGAAGATTCAGAGTATATAAGCTCCCGCATTTCTAGTATTCGGTACACTCACGGTTTTGTGTCTTTGGGAAAACATTACCATGAGGACCACTATTGCCTTGCTTTTGGTAGGCCTTTGCGCCTTGGCTGCCGCCGGCCCGACAACCAATGTCAACCAATACGGAAAACAACACAAAGTTGGTGAGTGAAATAAATTTTTAAATTATTCAAAAATATAAAAAACTAAAATCGCATATATTAAATACAATATTTTTTTCTATTAGCTGACAAGGTCTTCCTTGAAAAACAAAAGGATCTCCTCCGTCTCTTCAGATATGTCTTCCAATCCAACTACTACAAAGATCAGGCCGCCATTGCCCAGAGCTGGGACATCGAACAACACTTGGACCAATACACTCACCAGCAATACGTAAAAGAGTTCGTGCACTACTACAAGCAAGGACTCTTGCCACGTGGTGAAGTATTCAGCATCTTCTACCAAGAACACCGCGACCAAGCTGTTGCCTTGTTCCATGTTCTCTACCATGCCAAGGACTACGAAACCTTCTACAAGACCGCTTGCTGGGCTCGCGAATACGTCAACGAAGGCATGTACGTTTACGCCATGCACGTTGCCGTCCTTCACCGTGACGACACCCAGGGAATGATCTTGCCCCCCATCTACGAAGTATACCCATACTTCTTCGTCAACAGCGAAGTCATCGACAAAGCTTACGAATACAAGATGAAATACGGTTTCCACTACCAAGGACAAGACAAACACGACAAATACTACGTCCAAGCTAACTACTCCGGCTGGTACTTGAACTCCAACCCAGAACAATACGACTTATCTTACTTCACCGAAGATGTCGGCCTCAACGCCTACTACTACTACTACAACCTCGACTATCCCTTCTGGATGGGCGGTGAAGAATATGGTCTCAACAAGGACAGACGTGGCGAACTCTACTACTTCGTCCACCAACAGCTCCTTGCCCGTTACTACATGGAACGTTTGTCCAACGACTATGGCAGCATCCACGTTTACGACTGGGAAGAACCCATCAAGACCGGCTACGTTCCATCCATGCGTTACCCCAACGGACTCGAATTCCCCGTCAGGCCCGCCTACGCTCACCTCGTCTACAACCCACACAACCAAGCTTACACTTTCAACGGTGAAGACAATGTCTTCTTAGTTCAGGAAATCGAAGATTTCGAACGTAGAATCCGTGACGCCATCGACCTTGGCTACATCCTCTCCGAAGAAGGCCAAAAGATCAACTTGTACGAACAACACGGTTTCGACACCCTCGGCAAAATCATCGAATCCAACCCCGATTCTCCCAACAACCGCTTCTACGGTTACTTGCAAGTCATCGCTCACCAAGTTCTCGGCTACGCTCACCACCCCGTCCACCAATACCGCGTCAGCCCCAGCGCCTTGGAACACTTCGAGACCGCTCTCCGTGATCCAATCTTCTACCAATTCTACAAGCGCATCACCTACTATTTCTTGAAATACAAGAGCCACTTGCCCCACTACACCTACACCGAATTGAACTACGCCGGCGTTAAAGTTGAAGGCATCAACGTAGACAAATTGGTCACCTACTTCGACCATTTCGACTTTGAAATCACCAACGCTTTGTACGTCACCGAACAAGAATACGAAAGCAATGACTTCCAAGTCTGGGCCCGCCAATTCCGTCTTAACCACAAGCCCTTCACCTACAAGGTCAACGTACAGAGTGACAAGGCTACCGACGTAGTTGTCCGCGTCTTCTTCGGACCCAAATACGACGAACAAGGACACGAAATCCCATTGAACGAAAACAGAGTTAACTTTGTTGAATTCGACAAATTCGTGTACACCCTCCAAGCTGGCAAGAACACCATCGAACGTCAATCCCACCAAGGTGAGACCGTCAAGGACCGCACCAGCTACCGCGCTCTCTACCAACACGTCATGGCCGCCCTCCAAGGTCAAGAAGAATTCCACTTAGACATGAGCGAAGCCCACAATGGCTTCCCCACCCGCTTCGTCCTCCCCAAGGGCAAACAAGGTGGCCAAGTCTACCAATTCTACGTGTACGTCAGCCCCTACCAGGCACATCAACACACCTACGACCACATCGTCTCCGCCGGTGTTGGCAGCGGTTCCCGCTACATCGATGAATTGCCATTCGGCTATCCCTTCGATCGTCAAATCGTAGATGAACATACCTTCTACGTACCCAACTCTTACTTCGAAGATGTCGTCGTCTTCCACAAGACCGAGAGCGAACTCAACAACGCTCACTACCAATATTAAATATGACGACTTCGCAATGTTCAACAGATATTCAGATTAGGAATTATTTTAATTTATTAGTTACAGAAAAATTTTATGACGACCCCTGCTAATAAATACGTACTTTTATGACAACTCTGCATTTACATAATTTTTTACAGATCATTTTATGCCGACCCAGCCATGAATTATTGACAGATTTATAGACGACCGTGCTAATTAAATCATAGATAATCTTGATGACGACTCTGCAAAGTTTATATAATACATACGTAAATTTTATTGTGACTTTAACTAATATTTGTTAGAGAAACCTGATGACAACCTGAGCTATTATAAAGTGATAGACAAACATTATGACGACCTAAGCTATTGTATAATATTATTCTAGAAAAATAATATGATGTTTTATTAGATCTATTTGATGACGACCTTAGCTAATGTTTTTATTTACAGACAAACTTGATGACGACCCTGCTAGAGTCTTTTACATTCGCACACAATCTGATTGTGATTTTTTGTACTGTCAGTTCATGTGTTAATTACATAAATTCAGCAAATCAATAAAACAGTTTTACACTCCATATATGCATTTTTATGTCTTATAATCCTTTCAACCTTTCTTTTCCATTTAATGAAATAAATAAATTTTGTTTAATTATTTATTCGATATTTAATACTACTAATAAATTTGTACGTAAATTTTATTTTGTGAATATAACATTTATAAAATATTGAAATATTTTTATTTCATACTATATTTTTTTCTATTAAAATGGTTCAGACTTACAACTTATCTTAAAAGTACATTTAGTTAAAAGCAATATTTTAAAATATTTATACTTATATGTCATACGTAAGAGTTTTATTTAGTTTTGTTATAGATTAAAAATGTCAAATGTAATAAGAATATCAAATATTCAGTGACGTAACCAAAAATTTTAGTCCTTTAAGTTGAGTATGAAAAATATTTTTTCTATATAATTAATTAAATTCTTACATTTATAATGAAACAAACGTTGCTCGCAAACTTGTCTATTAAAAAAAAAGAAATAAATTTTTAAAAGAAACAAAGCAAAAACAATTTGAAATAAATGCCAATGTTTTAACAATTTATTAAAAATTATGTAAGTATTTTGAGGTATAATCAAAATATGAAATAAACAAGATTAGAAGTATATGGGTAAACCCATATATAGACTACTTTGACATTTCTCGGAAAGTTGGCAACACTGTATTTTAATAATATTATAATTTATGTGGGCAATAGGAGATACTTTTCTGAAAATTTGATCAAAATCGAATAAATAATGTAGCCACAATGAATTTTTTAAAAATTTTGTGATTTTTTTTTCTCGATAAGTTGGCAACACTGTATTTTGTTAAAATTGCATAATTTATTTAGGCACTAGGAAAAACTTTTATAAATATTTGATTAAAATCGGTTAAATAAAATGGTCAAAATAAATTTTTAAAAATTTTACTAATTTTTTTCTCGGAAAGTTGGCAACACTGTATTTTGTTAAAATTACATAAATTATATGAATACTAGGAGAATCTTTTGTGAAAATTTGAGTAAAATCGGTTGAATAACATGGCCATAATAAAAATTTTAAAACTTTAGTAATTTTTTTCTCGGAAAGTTGGCAACACTGAAAATTAATAAAATTATGTAATTAATGGGAGCATTAGGGAAATCTTTTCTGAAAATTTGATCAAAATCGGATAAATAACGTAGCCAATATGAATTTTTAAAAACTTTAGTAATTTTTTTCTCGGAAAGTTGGCATCACTGGAAAAAAATAAAATCACATGACCATCTTGGGTACTAGACAAATTTATCCTGAAAATTTCATTAAAATCGGTTGAACCGTCTAGGAGGAGTTGCGGCCACAAAATTTTGACTTACGACCGAGCGAGCTGACGACGCACACACATACACCCACATAAACTAAGTTCAGATTCGTCATCTACAGGCTATATGAAGGATTTCTATACAATTTTTTTTTTTTTTTGAAAATGTTACAGACACCGTACCAAACGCTTAACTACTTTTCCTTGCAGTCAAAGTAGTAAAAATGAATATAAATTAATGTATAAAATATTTACATATTAACAATAATTATACAATATATTATCTTTTACTAGTGATGTAATGGATAATGATCAGAAAGCCGGATAGAGATTATCCGGCCGGATAATAAATTTGTTAACAAACAAATCGTAAATACCAAGTTCTGACATCAAATTTTGTTGGAATAGTTTTTAAGATAAAAAAACGAATAAATGATTACCAGAAAAGGGCAAAATGCTAACAGTTTTACACCACAATTTATCTTTAACTATAATTATTTTAGTTAATAAAAAATGTGTATCTACTTGTTTTATTTTTATATTAGCAATGTTAAATGTATTTAGTTTATTTTATGTATTTAAAAATATATTTTTTCTTTATTCTTAAAATTTATCATAGACCTTAAGACTTTTGTGTATTGATCAGGCATTAAGTGCTATTTTGTTAAATTGAAGTAAATGTCGTTTAGTGCCTGAAAGACTGAAGATTACAATTACTATAGATATTGATAGTATCTACACTTATAGATGACAATTTTGCAGTATTGTAAGAAAATATTCTTATTTTACAAAAATCATATACAGGTAACCTTCTTATAACGCGGTAGATAGGTTCCAAGAAAACAGCGTGTTATGTGAGACCCAGAGCCAATAGAAACAAGATTAGAAAGATATGAGTAAACCCATATATAGACTACTTTGACATTTCTCGGACAATTGGCAACATTGTATTTTAATAATATTATAATTTATGTGGGCACTAGGAGATACTTTTCTGAAAATTTGATCAAAATCGAATAAATAATGAAGCCACAATAAATTTTTAAAAAATTTTGTGATTTTTTTTCTCGATAAGTTGGCAACACTGTATTTTGTTAAAATTGCATAATTTATTTAGGCACTAGAAAAACTTTTTTATGAAAATTTGATTAAAATCGGTTAAATAAAATGGTCATAATAAATTTTTAAAAAATTTACTAATTTTTTTCTCCGAAAGTTGGCAACACTGTATTTTGTTAAAATTACATAAATTATATGAATACTAGGAAAATCTTTTGTGAAAATTTGAGTAAAATCGGTTGAATAACATGGCCATAATAAAAATTTTAAAACTTTAGTAATTTTTTTCTCGGAAAGTTGGCAACACTGAATATTAATAAAATTATGTAATTAATGGGAGCATTAAAGAAATCTTTTCTGAAAATTTGATCAAAATCGGATAAATAACGTAGCCAATATGAATTTTTAAAAACTTTAGTAATTTTTTTCTCGGAAAGTTGGCATCACTGGGAAAAAACAAAACCACATGACCATCTTGGGCACTAGACAAATTTATCCTGAAAATTTCATTAAAATCGGTTGAACCGTCTAGGAGGAGTTGCGGCCACAAAATTTTGACTTACGACCGAGCGAGCGAGCGAGCGAGTGAGCGAGCGAGCTGACGACGCACATCCATACACCCACATAAACTAAGTTCAGATTCGTCATCTACAGGCTATATGAAGGATTTCTATACAATTTTTTTTTTTTTTTGAAAATGTTACAGACACCGTACCAAACGCTATACTACTTTTCCTTGCAGTCAAAGTAGTAACAAGATTAGAAGTATATGGGTAAACCCATATATAGACCACTTTGACATTATCACATAAATGATAAGAAATAGGAATAAAAAATTTTTTCATCAAAAGTTGGCAACATTGTGTTTTGCTAATATATAATATTATAGGCGCTAAGGGTATCTTCTGTAAAAATTTCATTAAACTCGTATAAATAATGCGGGCATAACAAATTTTTAGAAAATTATTAATTTATTTTTTGGAAAGTTGGCAACACCGTATTTTAATAACATTATAATTTATTTGAGCACTAGGAGAAACTTTTCTAAAAATTTGATCAAAATCGGATAAATAATGTAGCCACAATAAATTTTTTTTAATTTTAGTATTTTTTTCTCGATAAGTTGGCAACACTGTATTTTGTTAAAATTGCATAATTTCTGCGGGCACCAGGAGAATCTTTAATGAAAATTTTATTAAAGTCGGTTAAATAACGTGGTCATACTAAACTTTTTAAAATTTTAGTAATTTTTTTCTCAGAAAGTTGGCCACACTGTATTTTATTCAAATTACGAAATGTATGTGGGCACTAGGGGAATCTTTCCTGAAAATTTGATCAAAATCGGATAAATAATGTAGCCACAATAAATTTTTAAAAACTTTAGTATTTTTTTTCTCGGAAAGCTGGCAACACTGTATTATATTAAAATTACGTAATTTATGTGGGCACTAGGGGAATCTTTCCTGAAAATTTGATCAAAATCGGATAAATAATGTAGCCACAATGAATTTTTAAAAACTTTACTAATTGTTTTCTCGGAATGTTGGCATCACTGGAAAAAACCAAAACCACATGACCATCTTGGGTACCAGACAAATTTATCCTGAAAATTTCATTAAAATCGGTTGAACCGTCTAGGAGGAGTTGCGATCACAAAATTTTGTCTGAGGACCGAGCGAGCTGACGACGCACATTCATACACCCACATAAACTAAGTTCAGATTCGTCATCTAGAGGCTATATGAAGGATTTCTATACACAATTTTTTTTTTTTTAAATGTTACAGACACCGTACCAAACGCTATACCACTTTTTCCTTGCAGTCAAAGTGGTAAAAAGGGAGTTAGGTTCCAAAAATTAAAATACATTTGTACATATATTTTTTAAGATACATAGAAATAATTTCAATTTTATTAAAAATGTACCTGAGAGGTAAACAGTTATTTTTGTCATTTTTACAGTAGACGCAAAAAACTAAAAATTACATAGTTCTTTTTACCACTTTGACTGCAAGGAAAAAGTGGTATAGCGTTTGGTACGGTGTCTGTAACATTTTCAAAAAAAAATTGTGTATAGAAATCCTTCATATAGCCTCTAGATGACGAATCTAAACTTAGTTTATGTGGGTGCATGGATGTGCGTCGTCAGCTCGCTCGCTCGCTCGCTCGGTCCTCAGACAAAATTTTGTGGCCACAATTCCTCCTAGACGGTTCAACCGATTTTAATGAAATTTTCAGGATAAATTTGTCTAGTGCCCAAGATGGTCATGTGTTTTTGGTTTTTTCCAGTGATGTCAACTTTCCGAGAAAAAATTACTAAAGTTTTTAATAATTCATTGTGGCTACATTATTTATCCGATTTTGATCAAATTTTCAGGAAATATTCCGGTAGTGCCCACATAAATTACATAATTTTAATATAAATACAGTGTTGCCAACTTTCCGAAAAAAAAATTACTAAAATTTTTAAAAATTTATTGTGGCTACATTATTTATCTGATTTTGATCAAATTTTCAGGAAAGATTCCCTTGATGCCCACATACATTTCTTAATTTTAATAATATACAGTGTTTCCAACTTTCTGAGAAAAAAATTACTAAAATTTTTAAAAATTTATTACGGCCATGTTGTTTAACCAATTTTGTTCAAATTTTCACAAAAAATTCTTCTGGTATTCCTATAAATTAAATAATTACAACAAAGTACAGTATTGCCAATTTTCTGAGAAAAAAATTACTAAAATTTTTAAAATTTATTATGACCACGTTATTTAACCGATTTTAAGCAAATTTTCACTAAAGATTCTCCTGGTGTTCGCACAAATTATGCAATTTTAACAAAATACAGTGTTGCCAACTTATCGAGAAAAAAAATTACTAAATTATAAAAAAAATCATTGTGGCTACATTACTTATCCGATTTTGATCAAATTTTCAGAAAAGTTTCTCCTAGTGCTCACATAAATTATAATTTTATTAAAATACGGTGTTGCCAACTTTCCAAAAAAAAATTAATAATTTTCTAAAAATTTGTTATGCCCGCATTATTTATCCGATTTTAATCAAATTTTTACAGAAGATACCTTTAGCGCCTATAATATTATATATTATCAAAATACAATGTTGCCAATTTTCGGTGAAAAATTTTTTATTCCTATTTCTTATCATTTATGTGATAATGTCAAAGTGGTCTATATATGGGTTTACCCATATACTTCTAATCTTGTTAAGAAAATAGTCGTACAGATTAAAATTGAGACAGTTATAGACACATTATGTTAGCACATGCAGGTGATTATGAACTTATTACTGTTTGCCTCTTATGTAAAGACAGGAAAAAGTAAAACCAAAAGTCGTAGTTGACAAAAACTTCTTTAATAATAAACTTTTTTTTTAATAGCTGGTGCGCTTATTAAATGTATATGTACATACACGTTACTGTAAGTAAAAACCTGAAAACTGCGTTGTAAGCAAAAATGTGTTAGAACGAAACCGTGTTGTTGGATACCGTGTTATAGGAGGGCTAGTGCATTTAAGCGAAACGTGTTAGAACGAAACCGTGTTGTCGGATACCGTGTTGTAAGAGGGTTACCTGTATTTGGTTTTTACATATTTTTCTCTTTTTTTTGTAATATATAAATAATTCAATAAAATTTGATTGAAAGTGTAATTTTAATTATTTTTAATAATTTGGTTAAATACTTTACACTATTCGGTATTTGGCCCACGAATAGTAAGCAAATATTTATGTCTAAATAGCGGCCAATATTTTTTTAAGAATAAAAATAGCCAGATTATTTTTTCCATAATTTTGATATAATTTTTAAAATATAATATTTTAAAATAAAAATAAATTAACAAGTAATGGTACTTCTACAAATAAAATAATATTTTAATGTTTTGAATATTTTTTCTAAGTATCTATTATGGAATACCTATGTAGGTACGTTTCCATAACTACGTATCATAAAATTGTCGACGTAATTATTATTAACTTTTTCAATAATAATATTTCTATTAGAAAATATTTATCTTTAATATTTATCTTTATAGTGATCACTGATTCTGTGATGGCACAGTCACAGCAGAACTAGTAAAATTTCAAAAAAACTAATCGAAAATAGTGGTCATTCTAATTTCTCGCTATCCATTTGATCAAAGGGGCCAAACCTTCATTTTCGATTCTTAATAATAATAATAAAAGCTATAACCATAAATATTCCTTAGATATTTTACTTTATCTTATTTTAATATGTATGATATACTGTATTTTATTTAAGTATTAAATAAAAAGAAAAAGATAAAATATACTGACGATAGATATCTAATTTAAATTTTTAAATTAATTTATATTTATGTCAAATTTTACATAAAACTAGATTAATTTTTATTTTGTGATATATTCTACTTTTTTAAGATCAAATTTATAATGTAATTGTCACTGCTCATGCTTTTGTTATAATAAGCAACATATTAATTACGAATTATAATTAATAAAATTATAAAGAAATATATATATATATATATATATATATTTCTGAAATTTATGTGAAAAAAAATTCACTAATTAGAAAAACAACAAAAATAATAATTTTCACGAAACCTATCCAAAACAACAAAGTTATAAATAATGAAATTGTTAGTTTTTTTTTATTAGATACTAACAATTACAATTTTAATAAGAATATAGCATCAATTTCATAGAAATTTTCCACTATGGAAAAAAATTATCATATACACATAAAGTAGGCAAATGATAAAAATGTATACGCATAATTAATCACAAATAAAAAATAATAAAAATATTGGTCTTGACAACACAAATGTAATCTTAAAAACACAAACTATAAGGTTAAAGATTAAACAAGGATTTCAGGTCAATTTTAGAACTATATAAACTCAAAGAAATGTCAGCATCAGTACACTCACGGTTTTGTGTCTACGTGAAAACATTACCATGAGGACCACGATTGCTTTGCTCTTGGTAGGCCTTTGCGCCTTGGCTGCCGCCGGCCCGACAACCAATGTCAACCAATACGGAAAACAACACAAAGTTGGTAAGTATTTAACTTCTAAGTCGAATTATTCTTATTTTAAATACAATAAATTAATATACAAATTCGTATTTTTTAATAATTAGCTGACAAGGTGTTCCTTGAAAAACAAAAGGATCTCCTCCGTCTCTTCAGATATGTCTTCCAATCCAACTACTACAAAGATCAGGCCGCCATTGCCCAGAGCTGGGACATCGAACAACACTTGGACCAATACACTCACCAACAATACGTAAAAGAGTTCGTGCACTACTACAAGCAAGGACTCTTGCCACGTGGTGAAGTATTCAGCATCTTCTACCAAGAACACCGCGACCAAGCTGTTGCCTTGTTCCATGTTCTCTACCATGCCAAGGACTACGAAACCTTCTACAAGACCGCTTGCTGGGCTCGCGAATACGTCAACGAAGGCATGTACGTTTACGCCATGCACGTTGCCGTCCTCCACCGTGACGACACCCAGGGAATGATCTTGCCCCCCATCTACGAAGTATACCCATACTTCTTCGTCAACAGCGAAGTCATCGACAAAGCTTACGAATACAAGATGAAATACGGTTTCCACTACCAAGGACAAGACAAACACGACAAATACTACGTCCAAGCTAACTACTCCGGCTGGTACTTGAACTCCAACCCAGAACAATACGACTTATCTTACTTCACCGAAGATGTCGGCCTCAACGCCTACTACTACTACTACAACCTCGACTATCCCTTCTGGATGGGCGGTGAAGAATATGGTCTCAACAAGGACAGACGTGGCGAACTCTACTACTTCGTCCACCAACAGCTCCTTGCCCGTTACTACATGGAACGTTTGTCCAACGACTATGGCAGCATCCACGTTTACGACTGGGAAGAACCCATCAAGACCGGCTACGTTCCATCCATGCGTTACCCCAACGGACTCGAATTCCCCGTCAGGCCCGCCTACGCTCACCTCGTCTACAACCCACACAACCAAGCTTACACTTTCAACGGTGAAGACAATGTCTTCTTAGTTCAGGAAATCGAAGATTTCGAACGTAGAATCCGTGACGCCATCGACCTTGGCTACATCCTCTCCGAAGAAGGCCAAAAGATCAACTTGTACGAACAACACGGTTTCGACACCCTCGGCAAAATCATCGAATCCAACCCCGATTCTCCCAACAACCGCTTCTACGGTTACTTGCAAGTCATCGCTCACCAAGTTCTCGGCTACGCTCACCACCCCGTCCACCAATACCGCGTCAGCCCCAGCGCCTTGGAACACTTCGAGACCGCTCTCCGTGATCCAATCTTCTACCAATTCTACAAGCGCATCACCTACTATTTCTTGAAATACAAGAGCCACTTGCCCCACTACACCTACACCGAATTGAACTACGCCGGCGTTAAAGTTGAAGGCATCAACGTAGACAAATTGGTCACCTACTTCGACCATTTCGACTTTGAAATCACCAACGCTTTGTACGTCACCGAACAAGAATACGAAAGCAATGACTTCCAAGTCTGGGCCCGCCAATTCCGTCTTAACCACAAGCCCTTCACCTACAAGGTCAACGTTCAGAGTGACAAGGCTACCGACGTAGTTGTCCGCGTCTTCTTCGGACCCAAATACGACGAACAAGGACACGAAATCCCATTGAACGAAAACAGAGTTAACTTTGTTGAATTCGACAAATTCGTGTACACCCTCCAAGCTGGCAAGAACACCATCGAACGTCAATCCCACCAAGGTGAGACCGTCAAGGACCGCACCAGCTACCGCGCTCTCTACCAACACGTCATGGCCGCCCTCCAAGGTCAAGAAGAATTCCACTTAGACATGAGCGAAGCCCACAATGGCTTCCCCACCCGCTTCGTCCTCCCCAAGGGCAAACAAGGTGGCCAAGTCTACCAATTCTACGTGTACGTCAGCCCCTACCAGGCACATCAACACACCTACGACCACATCGTCTCCGCCGGTGTTGGCAGCGGTTCCCGCTACATCGATGAATTGCCATTCGGCTATCCCTTCGATCGTCAAATCGTAGATGAACACACCTTCTACGTACCCAACTCTTACTTCGAAGATGTCGTCGTCTTCCACAAGACCGAGAGCGAACTCAACAACGCTCATTACCAATATTAAATTTTTATGACAACTTTTGATTGAGTATATGACGACCATGCTATGTTAAAATACAAATTTCTTTTTACAACTTGTACCTATGTCTTATGACAAACTGGCTATTGTTTTTATCATTGTTGTGATTTTTTTATTATTTAATAAGTAGTTTTAGTTTTAGCAATAAAATCATAAATATTTTCCTAAAATTTTAATTTTATTTACATGTCATTCCTAATTTGTACCTACTGCAAATAATATTTTTCATATGAATTTCATTATTTTTCTTACTACATTATAATTATTTTAATTAATTTAACAATCATTTAAATATAATAATTTATAATTTGTTGCAACTTAATAAATTAATGCTAATATTTAATGAAAATTCAGATAAATATTTCACAAAACGTTTCATTTAAATAAAATAATATGTATTTTCAAATTTTATTTTTAACAAAATAACAATTAAAGATACTTCCACGTATATATATATATATATATATATATATATATATATATAATTAATATTATAAAATTAATAACATTTAATTATTTCATTTAAAGACTATTTCAGTAATTTTTAGTTAAAAGCAGTCATAATTACAAAATAAATTTTTGCTTTTATTATTTATCAAACGGAATTTTTTTTTTATAGATTAAATAATTTTTTTTTCAAGCGGATTAAAATATTGATATTACCATTGATTATATTGCCACTGTAGAAAATAATTTGATCATTATGTTTCTAGGTTGACAGTACCGTAATGTAACATTACTTACGGTACCTAGTTACTTAATTATTTTATATATGATTATCTACATTGGCGGTAACACCACACCGGACTGCATAGTCATGTAAATTTAATCTGATATCTCTAATGGCCATATTGAAAATTATGCAATGAAAATTGAATATTTACGCTTGAATTTGAATTTAATTAGAAAAAATATATAAAGTAGGGCAGGAAATACAATGTATATCACCAGATTTGTTAGAAATTGGATATTCTACCGATACAATATAAAATAGTAGATGAGTTTAATTAAGAAGTTTCCTGATTTTTTCTTACATAGTGCATACGTTCTTGATTTAAATTGATCTGCATACAATATTGTTATGTTCAATTTTATATTTATGACTCAGTAATATTTAAAAAAATAACATATACTTGCAAACAAAATATATTATATAATTATTAAACTAATCAATTATTATTTACGCATCGCCCATGCTTTACACAGTAAAGAATAAACAGTCCTATTCATAGTCCTTTTTTGAAGTATTTTTAACATCGTAAAGAATCTTTCAGAACTCATAATATTAAATTTAAAACAAGATTAGAAGTATATGGGTAAACCCATATATAGACCACTTTGACATTTCTCAGAAAGTTGGCAACACTGTATTTTAATAATATTATAATTTATGTGGGCACTAGGAAAATTTTTTCTGAAAATTTGATCAAAATCGAGTAAATAATATAGCCACAATGAATTTTTTAAAAATTTTGTGATTTTTTCCTCGATAAGTTTGTAACACTGTATTTTGTTAAAAATGCATAATTTATTTAAGCACTAAGAGAATCTTTTATGAAAATTTGATTAAAATCGGTTAAATAAAGTGGTCATAATAAATTTTTTAAAACTTTAGTAATTTTTTTCTCGGAAAGTTGGCAACACTGTATTTTGTTAAAATTACATAAATTATATGAATACTAGGAGAATCTTTGATGAAAATTTGAGTAAAATCGGTTAAATAACAAGGCCATAATAAATTTTTTAAAACTTTTGTAATTTTTTTCTCAGAAAGTTGGCATTACTGGAAAAAAATAAAACCACATGACCATCTTGGGTACTAGACAAATTTATCCTGAAAATTTCATTAAAATCGGTTGAACCGTCTAGGAGGAGTTGCGGCCACAAAATTTTGACTTACGACCGAGCGAGCGAGCGAGTGAGCGAGCGAGCTGACGATGCACACACATACACCCACATAAACTAAGTTCAGATTCGTCATCTAGGGACTATATGAAGGATTTCTATACGCATTTTTTTTTTTTTTGAAAATGTTACAGACACCGTACCAAACGCTATACCACTTTTCTTTGCAGTCAAAGTGGTAAAAATGTAAGATGTTAAATAAACTTTTTCATATAACTTTTGTCATGTTCTAATATATTTATATATTTATATAACTTTCATCTCCTTTTCTATTGATAAATTTCCGTTAATGGGTTAATATTTTATTTCAAAAATTCATTAGCAAGAAAATATTTGTAATTAAGTAAATAAGGTCGTGCTAATTAATATATTAAAACAAAATTAGAAGTATATGGGTAAACCCATATATAGAATACTTTGACGTTGGCAACACTGTATTTTAATAATATTATAATTTATGTGGGCACTAGGAGATACTTTTCTGAAAATTTGATCAAAATCGAATAAATAATGAAGCCACAATGAATTTTTAAAAAAATTTGTGATTTTTTTCTCGATAAGTTGGCAACACTGTATTTTGTTAAAATTGCATAATTTATTTAGGCACTAGGAAAAACTTTTATGAAAATTTGATTAAAATCGGTTAAATAAAATGGTCAAAATTAATTTTTTTAAATTTTACTAATTTTTTTCTCGGAAAGTTGGCAACACTGTATTTTGTTAAAATTACATAAATTATATGAATACTAGGAAAATCATTTGTAAAAATTTGAGTAAAATCGGTTGAATAACATGGCCATAATAAAATTTTTAAAACCTAAGTAATTTTTTTTTCGGAAAGTTGGCAACACTGAATATTAATAAAATTATGTAATTAATGGGAGCAATAGGGAAATCTTTTCTGAAAATTTGATCAAAATCGGATAAATAACGTAGCCAATATGAATTTTTAAAAACTTTAGTAATTTTTTTCTCGGAAAGTTGGCATCACTGAAAAAAAACAAAATCACATAACCATCTTGGGCACTAGACAAATTTATCCTGAAAATTTCATTAAAATCGGTTGAACCGTCTAGAAGGAGTTGCGGCCACAAAATTTTGACTTACGACCGAGCGAGTGAGCGAGCTGACGACGCACATCCATACACCCACATAAATTAAGTTCAGATTCGTCATCTACAGGCTATATGAAGGATTTCTATACAATTTTTTTTTTTTGAAAATGTTACAGACACCGTACCAAACGCTATACTATTTTTTCCTTGCAGTCAAAGTAGTAAAAATAGATGGCTTTAACTAAAGTCATTAGTTTTAAAATGTATGTAAAATAATATAAAACAAGATTAGAAGTATATGGGTAAACCCATATAGAGACCACTTTGACATTTCTCGGAAAATTGGCAACACTGTATTTTATTAAACTTATAATTTATGTGGGCACTAGGAGAAACTTTTCTGAAAATTTTATCAAAATCGTATAAATGATGTAGCCACAATGAATTTTGGTAATTTTTTCTTGTAAAGTTGGCAACACTGTATTTTGTTAAAATTACATAAATTATATGAATACTAGGACAATCTTTTGTGAAAATTTGAGTAAAATCGGTTAAATAACATGTCCATAATAAATTTTTTAAAACCTAAGTAATTTTTTTTTTGGAAAGTTGGCAACACTGAACATTAATAAAATTATTTAATTAATGGAAGTATTAGGGAATTTTTTTCTGAAAATTTGATCAAAATCGAATAAATAACGTAGCCAATATGATATTTTAATAAATTTAGTAATTTTTTTCTCGGAAAGTTGGCATCACTGGAAAAAAATAAAACCACATGACCATCTTAGGTACTAGACAAATTTGTCCTGAAAATTTCATTAAAATCGGTTGAACCGTCTAGGGGGAGTTGCGGCCACAAAATTTTGACTTACGACCGAGTGAGCGAGCGAGCGAGCGAGCTGACGACGCACATCCATACACCCACATAAACTAACTTCAGATTAGTCATCTAGAGGCTATATAAAGGATTTCTATATACAAATTTTTTTTTTTGAAAATGTTACAGACACCGTACCAAACGCTATACCACTTTTTCCTTGCAGTCAAAGTGGTAAAAAGCACATATTTCAAATTGTGGTTTTTCAATTTTTTGTTAACAAATATAATTAATATTTTTTATAATTTATATTTTTATTATATTTCACATTTTTAAATATACACATAACTGAATAGAACTCTTGAAAATAATACCAAATAATTTAAAGTACATATACATGAAATAGTGCATTTATCTATAATTGTTTCTAAAAGGGGTTATAAACACGGACCTAAGTTTTTATTTAACCAAATAAAATATCAGAAGTTTAATTTAATAATAATTATAATATCTAAAACTAATTGGCTTACAATTCAGCTAATATGTTCATAACTCGTTTTAAAGTATTTTAGATAAAAGTAGTATGTATATTTAGAAATGTTTGGCCAGTTTCATAATAAACATTCTAATTAAAATCAACTTTAGCTCTACAAAAAAGCATTGCTTAATTGATATCAGCAAATAATTTGTCATTAGATATTTAAAAACTTGACAAAAAAGCATCGTTTCATTTATATCAATAATAATTTTCTCCGTAAAATTCAAAATCATTGGCCCGTATTCATAGCCCCTTTTAGAAGTCCTTTTAGTCTAAAAGCGGTAACTAAAAGCGCGCTCCTAGATTTTCCGTATTCATAGCCCCTTTTAGATGTAAAAAGTGCACTTTTAGTTCAAGGTCAAAAGTCCTTTTTATGAAAGTGGGGATGACCACTTTTAGTGATCATTTTTGTTAAATAATTATTTATAGAAATGTTAAATTAGTAAAATGAATATAAAATATTAATAAGGGAGTGAAAACTATATTTTAAAATAAATTATGAAATTTATTTTAATAAAAAATAAAAACCCAGGAATATATGACTATTTATGGTTATGGTACATATATCGCATTAGAATTATTCAGGCTGTTCGCGACGTTCACAATGGAATTGTATTTGGAATATTTGCAAACAAGAGCTGCTCGTAAAGCAAGAATCAGACATAGACAAAGACGCAATTTTAGAGAAAGAATAAATCCGCTGGAAATATTCAACGAAACAGAATTTCGTAAAAGGTATCGTTTGAAGAAAGACACTGCAAGATATGTCATCGAGTTGGTTCAAGATGAATTGTCCCATACATGCGATCGCTCTGTCTCTATATCTGCGACATCTGTGACATAAATTTAAATAATAACAAGATTAGAAGTATATGCATAAACCCATATATAGACTACTTTGACATTTCTCGGAAAGTTGGAAACACTGTATTTTAATAATATTATAATTTATGTGGGCACTAGAAGAAACTTTACGGAAAATTTGATCAAAATCGAATAAATAATGTAGCCACAATGAATTTTTAAAAAAATTTGTGATTTTTTTCTTGATAAGTTGGCAACACTGTATTTTGTTAAAATTCCATAATTTATTTAGGCACTAAAAAAAACTTTTATGAAAATTTGATTAAAATCGGTTAAATAAAATGGTCATAATAAATTTTTAAAAATTTTACTAATTTTTTCTCGGAAAGTTGGCAACACTGTATTTTGTTAAAATTACATAAATTATATGAATACTAGGAGAATCTTTTGTGAAAATTTGAGTAAAATCGGTTGAATAACATGGCCATAATAAAATTTTTAAAACTTTAGTAATTTTTTTCTCGGAAAGTTGGCAACACTGAATAGTAATAAAATTATGTAATTAATAGGAGCATTAGGGAAATCTTTTCTGAAAATTTGATCAAAATTGGATAAATAATGTAGCCACAATGAATTTTTAAAAACTTTAGTAATTTTTTTCTCGGAAAGTTGGCATCACTGGAAAAAACCAAAACCACATGACCATCTTGGGCACTAGGCAAATTTATCCTGAAAATTTCATTATAATCGGTTGAACCGTCTAGGAGGAGTTGCGATCACAAAATTTTGTCTGACGACCGAGCGAGCTGACGACGCACATCCATACACCCACATAAACTAAGTTCAGATTCGTCATCTACAGGCTATATGAAGGATTTCTATACAATTTTTTTTTTTTTTGAAAATGTTACAGACACCGTACCAAACGCTTAACTACTTTTCCTTGCAGTCAAAGTAGTAATAATATGATTTCGAAAATAATAAAATATAAGTTTTACCATGTCTTGCTGTATCTTCAACGAAACACTATCTAAAAATATTTTTGCTGGAATGTTTTGTTCTATTTCGTTGTAATATGTACACAATACAGTCCTAACATGCATGCTTTAATGTACAAATTTCTTTTATTATAAATACAAATTTTAAATACAATAGTAATAACCTAACTTATATAATATCGCACTTGTCACATTTGAAAATGACAGTTAATGCTGTGTTGCCAAGAATATTATGGTGACATCACACGCTTTTACTAAAAGGGGTTATAAAAGTGGCTATGAATACGGACCACTCTTAGATTACGTACGCAAACTAAAAGCACTTTTATTAAAAGGACCGTCTAGAAGCGCAACTAAAAGGGGCTATGAATACGGGCCAAATGCTTTTTGTTGGCTTAAAGTCTACTTGGCTTTAGTCTACTTTAGTTAAACTGTTCATTATGAAATTGGCCGTTATTTAAAAAGATAAAGCTGTCTTAGCTCTATTCATATTTATATTTTGTTAAATTTAATAACAAGTATAAAGTAATTCACATTTGATAAACAATAAAAATAAAAATTTATTTTTAAATTGTGATTACTTTTCATTAAAAATAAAAGAGGCTATAAATACGGACCACTATATTTAAGTAATTCTAATTAAATTTAATTGTTAATTTGATAAAAATAAAATAATTATTATTTATTTAAATGAAACTTTTTGTGAAATATTTATCTGAATTTTCATTAAATATTAGCATTAATTTATTAAGTTGCAACAAATTATAAATTATTATATTTAAATGATTGTTAAATTAATTAAAATAATTATAATGTAGTAAGAAAAATAATGAAATTCATATGAAAAATATTATTTGCAGTAGGTACAAATTAGGAATGACATGTAAATAAAATTAAAATTTTAGGAAAATATTTATGATTTTATTGCTAAAACTAAAACTACTTATTAAATAATAAAAAAATCACAACAATGATAAAAACAATAGCCAGTTTGTCATAAGACATAGGTACAAGTTGTAAAAAGAAATTTGTATTTTAACATAGCATGGTCGTCATATACTCAATCAAAAGTTGTCATAAAAATTTAATATTGGTAATGAGCGTTGTTGAGTTCGCTCTCGGTCTTGTGGAAGACGACGACATCTTCGAAGTAAGAGTTGGGTACGTAGAAGGTGTGTTCATCTACGATTTGACGATCGAAGGGATAGCCGAATGGCAATTCATCGATGTAGCGGGAACCGCTGCCAACACCGGCGGAGACGATGTGGTCGTAGGTGTGTTGATGTGCCTGGTAGGGGCTGACGTACACGTAGAATTGGTAGACTTGGCCACCTTGTTTGCCCTTGGGGAGGACGAAGCGGGTGGGGAAGCCATTGTGGGCTTCGCTCATGTCTAAGTGGAATTCTTCTTGACCTTGGAGGGCGGCCATGACGTGTTGGTAGAGAGCGCGGTAGCTGGTGCGGTCCTTGACGGTCTCACCTTGGTGGGATTGACGTTCGATGGTGTTCTTGCCAGCTTGGAGGGTGTACACGAATTTGTCGAATTCAACAAAGTTAACTCTGTTTTCGTTCAATGGGATTTCGTGTCCTTGTTCGTCGTATTTGGGTCCGAAGAAGACGCGGACAACTACGTCGGTAGCCTTGTCACTCTGTACGTTGACCTTGTAGGTGAAGGGCTTGTGGTTAAGACGGAATTGGCGGGCCCAGACTTGGAAGTCATTGCTTTCGTATTCTTGTTCGGTGACGTACAAAGCGTTGGTGATTTCAAAGTCGAAATGGTCGAAGTAGGTGACCAATTTGTCTACGTTGATGCCTTCAACTTTAACGCCGGCGTAGTTCAATTCGGTGTAGGTGTAGTGGGGCAAGTGGCTCTTGTATTTCAAGAAATAGTAGGTGATGCGCTTGTAGAATTGGTAGAAGATTGGATCACGGAGAGCGGTCTCGAAGTGTTCCAAGGCGCTGGGGCTGACGCGGTATTGGTGGACGGGGTGGTGAGCGTAGCCGAGAACTTGGTGAGCGATGACTTGCAAGTAACCGTAGAAGCGGTTGTTGGGAGAATCGGGGTTGGATTCGATGATTTTGCCGAGGGTGTCGAAACCGTGTTGTTCGTACAAGTTGATCTTTTGGCCTTCTTCGGAGAGGATGTAGCCAAGGTCGATGGCGTCACGGATTCTACGTTCGAAATCTTCGATTTCCTGAACTAAGAAGACATTGTCTTCACCGTTGAAAGTGTAAGCTTGGTTGTGTGGGTTGTAGACGAGGTGAGCGTAGGCGGGCCTGACGGGGAATTCGAGTCCGTTGGGGTAACGCATGGATGGAACGTAGCCGGTCTTGATGGGTTCTTCCCAGTCGTAAACGTGGATGCTGCCATAGTCGTTGGACAAACGTTCCATGTAGTAACGGGCAAGGAGCTGTTGGTGGACGAAGTAGTAGAGTTCGCCACGTCTGTCCTTGTTGAGACCATATTCTTCACCGCCCATCCAGAAGGGATAGTCGAGGTTGTAGTAGTAGTAGTAGGCGTTGAGGCCGACATCTTCGGTGAAGTAAGATAAGTCGTATTGTTCTGGGTTGGAGTTCAAGTACCAGCCGGAGTAGTTAGCTTGGACGTAGTATTTGTCGTGTTTGTCTTGTCCTTGGTAGTGGAAACCGTATTTCATCTTGTATTCGTAAGCTTTGTCGATGACTTCGCTGTTGACGAAGAAGTATGGGTATACTTCGTAGATGGGGGGCAAGATCATTCCCTGGGTGTCGTCACGGTGGAGGACGGCAACGTGCATGGCGTAAACGTACATGCCTTCGTTGACGTATTCGCGAGCCCAGCAAGCGGTCTTGTAGAAGGTTTCGTAGTCCTTGGCATGGTAGAGAACATGGAACAAGGCAACAGCTTGGTCGCGGTGTTCTTGGTAGAAGATGCTGAATACTTCACCACGTGGCAAGAGTCCTTGCTTGTAGTAGTGCACGAACTCTTTTACGTATTGTTGGTGAGTGTATTGGTCCAAGTGTTGTTCGATGTCCCAGCTCTGGGCAATGGCGGCCTGATCTTTGTAGTAGTTGGATTGGAAGACATATCTGAAGAGACGGAGGAGATCCTTTTGTTTTTCAAGGAACACCTTGTCAGCTAATTATTAAAAAATACGAATTTGTATATTAATTTATTGTATTTAAAATAAGAATAATTCGACTTAGAAGTTAAATACTTACCAACTTTGTGTTGTTTTCCGTATTGGTTGACATTGGTTGTCGGGCCGGCGGCAGCCAAGGCGCAAAGGCCTACCAAGAGCAAAGCAATCGTGGTCCTCATGGTAATGTTTTCACGTAGACACAAAACCGTGAGTGTGCTTTTGCCAAAAATTCCTCCATCTTTTATAGTACTATATGTAACCTTTAATCCCGGGTTTGATAATATTTTTCGTATTCTATTATCATACAAGTAAATGTTATGATTTTTATTCATATAGTTATTATTAGAAAATATTATATTATCAAACTAATTTGAATTAAAAAATTATCGTTATGTAAAAATGACAAGATTATAACAAATTCGAAAAATACATAATTTATATATTTACGGATTCAACAAAAAATATTTTTGAATTTCTAATACATAAAAAATTATAATATACTTTTTGACACATATATAAAAAAAATATTACCCTGTACTGTGAGACAAAAATATAGAAAAAAAATATTAATATATGATATTATTTAAAAACATTGTAATACAATTTTTACGAATTAAATTTGATATCTCAAATTTATTGAAATAAAATTTGTTATCAATTGTAGTATCAACTTCTTTATTTTAAATGTTTTTTATTATTTATTTATTTATTATTTATTTTCAGTTCATTATTTATTTACTTCAGTTTCAGCGATTAACAATTAAAATTTTATAATAAAAAAAAATTATACAGCAGATTTAAATAGTATATAAAATAATTGCTCATTCAAGCACATAGTATTAAAAAACAAAACTGTCGTAACAAGTAGATTTTAGTGTATGCATTTTCGACTTTTTCTTGCAAAGACTGTGCCAAGTTTTTATCCGTGTTTTTTTCTTTACCATCTCGCATAATCATGAGTCTACTATGCTATATATATTTCCTTGTCGTAAATTAAACTCAAAACGTCTTATGGCTATCAAAGACCCTTAGCATATTTGCCTTCGTTGGTCCCTGTAAATATAAATTTTTTTCTAAAATTATATAATTTTAAAATAGTCTGATATAAAATTTACATAAATTTACTTAAACAAGATTAGAAGTATATGGATAAACCCATATATAGACTACTTTGACATTTCTCGAAAAGTTGGCAACACTGTATTTTAATAATATTATAATTTATGTGGGCACTAGGAGATACTTTTCTAAAAATTTGATCAAAATCGAATAAATAATGTAGCCACAATGATTTTTTAAAAAAAATTTGTGATTTTTTTCTTGATAAGTTGGCAACACTGTATTTTGTTAAAATGGCATAATTTATTTAGGCACTAGGAAAAACTTTTATGAAAATTTGATTAAAATCGGTTAAATAAAATGGTCATAATAAATTTTTAAAAATTTTACTAATTTTTTCTCGGAAAGTTGGCAACACTGTATTTTGTTAAAATTACATACATTATATGAATACTAGGAGAATCTTTTGTGAAAATTTGAGTAAAATCGGTTGAATAACATGGCCATAATAAAATTTTTAAAACTTTAGTAATTTTTTTCTCGGAAAGTGAATATTAATAAAATTATGTAATTAATGCGAGCATTAGGAAAATCTTTTCTGAAAATTTGATCAAAATCGGATAAATAACGTAGCCAATATGAATTTTTAAAAACTTTAGTAATTTTTTTCTCGGAAAGTTGGCATCACTGCAAAAAGCAAAATCACATGATCATCTTGGGCATTAGACAAATTTATCCTGAAAATTTCATTAAAATCGGTTGAACCGTCTAGGAGGAGTTGCGGCCACAAAATTTTGACTTACGACCGAGCGAGCTGACGACGCACACACATCACCCACATAAACTAAGTTCAGATTCGTCATCTACAGGCTATATCTACACAATTTTTTTTTTTTTGAAAATGTTATAGACACCGTACAAAACGCTATACTACTTTTTCCTTGCAGTCAAAGTAGTAAAAAAATTAAATCCGTAGCATTTTTTAGACTATACAGCTATACTTATTAGATAATTTTATTTATTATGATAACTTCTATTTCGATAAATTCATTTACAATTAATTGTTATTTATTATTGTCATCAAACTATTAGAAATATAATTGCGTTTAAAAAAATTTTCATCTACAATTTAGAAAAAAATATAAACAAGAATAACGCAAAAGTTAATCAAAGTATAACAAAACAATACTTTTCTAAGATTACTTTCATGATAAGACAGTGAAGATTTCTTGAAATATAATTTTTTTATTTACGGAATATTTTAATTAATATTATATATTGTATCACATAATATAAATTTCTAATTCAGTTTACGACAACTATAATCCTATAAACTTTAAATTTTTCTAATATTGTTTTAATATTTTATCTCAGGAATCTAATTAAATATAAAAAACATATTTAAGAAAATGTTAATCTTGTAATTTATAAATATAAATAATAATAATAATAATTTACGATGTATAAATACAGGGGTGGAAAGGATATATTTAAGTTTTTGTAGCACACTAAATTAATTATTTTAGTACCAAGGGACTGTTTGTTTATTTTAATATTGTAAACATAAAGTTTTTTTTTTCAGATAAATTAAATCTTCTATATAACTAAATTAATACAGTATTTTGTTGTAAATAAAAATATTAATTAATGCGTAAATATAATAAAAATAAATACGCACAGACATCTTCTCATTATTATTATTTATTTGTTTTATATCAGACACATTTTGTTCATTATAATTATCAAACAACCTATAAGTAAATACAACTATGTGCAAAAAATATCTTTACCGACAGCTAATTAATTATTTATTTTTCACAAATATATAATTTGAATATCTAAATTGTTATCACATGTAAATAAAAGATGATCGGTCATTAACCGGTATAAAGAATAGATTCAATTAAAACATTCTGATGCAATAATACAAACACCCGCATAAGAATATAGTATAAAAGATGGTTAAATCTACTGGATCTACACACTCACGGTTTTGTGACAAGTGGCGAACAACATGAAGACTGCACTCATCTTCCTAGGTCTTTGCGCTTTGGCCATTGCCGGCCCAACTCAAGTCAACCAACAAGGACGACAATACAGAGTCGGTAAGTTAAATATCAAGATTTTATTTTAGAAACTTAGTAAAAATACAAAATTATAATTCTAGCCGACAAAATTTTCTTGGAGAAACAAAAAGACATTCTTCGTCTATTGAAAAATGTTCTTCAACCAAGCAATTACAAAGATCAGGCTGAAATCGCAAGAAGCTATAACATTGAAGAAAATTTGCAGTTATATGGAAACCAACAAGCTGTGAGAGATCTTCTGAACATAGTAAGAGAAGGTCTCTTACCTCGTGGACAAGTATTCTCTATCCTATACGAAGAACAAAGACAGCAAGCTGCTGCTCTTGTCAACGTTCTCTACACCGCCAAGGACTGGGATACTTTCTACAAGACCGCTTGTTGGGCCCGTGAAAATGTCAACGAAGGCCTGTTCGTCTATGCCATTAACCTTGTTGTACTCCACCGTTCTGATCTTCAAGGCATTGTCTTGCCTCCCATCTATGAAATCTACCCCTACTTGTTCGTCAACAGCGAAGTCATCAACAAAGCTAATGAAATCAAAATGAGAGTTGGCGGCGAAAAACAACAAAAAATCTACATCCAAGCTAACTATTCCGGCTGGTACTTAAATACTAACCCAGAACAAAGCACTTTGTCCTACCTCACTGAAGATGTTGGTCTTAATGCTTACTACTATTACTACAACTTGGACTACCCCTTCTATTTGGGCGGTGAAGAATTAGGTCTCATCAAGGACAGACGTGGAGAATTATACTACTGGGTGCATCAACAACTCCTCGCCCGTTACTATTTGGAACGCTTATCCAACGGCTTGGGTAGCATCCCTGTCTTTGATTGGAGAGAACCAATCAAGACCGGCTACGTTCCATCTCTGCGCTACCAAAACGGTTTGGAATTGCCCACCCGTCCTGCCTGGGTCAACATTGTTTATAACCCACAAAACCAAGCTTACACTGTTTCCGCTGACGACAACGTTCTCTTGATCCAAGAAATTGAAGACTACGAACGTAGAATTCGTGACGCTATTGACAGCGGCATTGTTATCACTGAAGACGGTCAACGCATCAACTTATACGAACAAAACGGTTTCGATTTACTCGGCAGACTTATCGAATCTAGCCCAGACTCCCCTAACACTCGTTACTACGGACAATTGTTAGTCATCGCCAGACAAGTTCTCGGTTACTCTGCTATTCCAATTGACGGCTACCAAATCAGCCCCAGCGTTTTGGAACAATTCGAAACTAACTTGCGTGACCCAGTCTTCTATCAACTCTACAAGCGCATCACCTTATACTTCTTGCAATACAAGAGCAATTTGCCTAACTACACTCAACAACAATTGCTCCTTCAGGGCGTTAAAATCGAAAACGTTGAAGTAGACAAACTCGTTACTTACTTCGACCGTTACGATTTCGAAATCACCAACGCTGTATACTTGAACGAACAAGACCAAGAAAAAGACAGCAACCTCCAAATCTGGGCTCGCCAACAACGTCTTAACCACAAACCCTACACCATCAAAATCAACGTAAACAGCGACAAAGCCACCGACGTAGTTGTCCGCATCTATTTGGGTCCTAAATCCGACGAGCAAGGCCGTGAAATCCCATTGAATGAAAACCGCGTTAACTTCATTGAATTGGATCAATTCGAGACCTCCTTGCAAATTGGTAAGAACGTCATCGAACGTCAATCGCAACAAAATGACCTCGTTAAGGACCGCACCAGCTACCGCGCTTTGTATCAACGCGTCTTAGCCGCTCTCCAAGGACAAGAAGAATTCCGTTTGGACATGTCTGAAGCTCACAATGGCTTCCCCAGCCGTCTTATCTTGCCCAAAGGTACTCAAAACGGTCAAGTCTACCAACTATACGTTTACATTGGTCAAAGCCAAGGTCAACAAGGTAAACAACAACAGCAACAACAACAGCAACAGCAACAACAACAACAAAACCAAATCTACGATTCTGTCATTTCTGCTGGAGTCGGTAGCGGACTTCGTTACATTGATAATCTTCCATTGGGCTATCCTTTGGACAGACAAATTCAAAACGAACAAGTCTTCATCGTACCCAACTCCATCATACAGGATGTCATCATCTACCACAAAACCGAGAGTGCATTGAACTCTGTTCGCAACTAAATATTTGATCTTTAAGAATGACGACCAGCGCTATTTACCTATGTTACTCTAAATCTTACAATTTGTTTTGTTGTGTGATAAATTTTGTAGTTTGTAGATGCTGCAATTTCATTAAAAAAAACTTTAAAAAAATTGTTTCATATTTTAATCCTTTCAGGCTCTTTTTATAATTAAACATTTATTTTTTTATCCATTTTATTATTCAAAAAGTTAAATAAAAATTGCTTTTTAATATTTAAAAATATGTTTCAATAAAGATATTAAATCTAAAGAAATTGTAAATCATAATCATAAAGTAAAAATAAAAACAGTAAAAAATACAATAACATATGATTATTAAAAACAGTAAATTTTTAACAAAACATCTAATTAAGATATATGTACATTTTATCAATAAATAACAAAATTAAAATATCTCAATTTTAATTAAATTCTATAATTATTACTTTAATTAAGACAAGACATAATAATTAGTAGAGATAAATTATTTCATTCTTTATTATCTTGCAACTATGCGGTATCGATGATTCGACCTTTTGACACGCACATAATAAAATAATTTTTTGCAAAAACATTCTTCGTACTAAAATAAAAATTACAGGTCATTCATTTTAATTTACATTAAATTATTATATCACACGAGTATTTTTATCGGACATGTTTAGATATTTCTAGAATAATACTCGTACGATATAAATAATTTAAAATTTTTGTTTTTATTTTATGTGTAGTAGATATATTATCAAAATAATAAATATAGTAAACAGGATCTTTTTCAAAAAAAATCATATAAGACTTTTGTTCTATAAATTTCTTATAAAAGTAAATTCAAATTCGTAATTTTTATTTGCTGAAATCACGAGACATCAAACTTACAATAAAAAAAAACTCAATCTTTACAATCAATGAAAAAATATATTTGAAAAATATGTGTGGTAATGATATTAATCAAAACATATATTTAACGATAAAAAAAACGATATTTCTCCTGAAATTAATGTCCTAAATCGCACCATCGTTAATAATAATATTATCATCTAAAATAGTAATTAAAAAAAAGATAGTCTCCTAATTATTATTAAAAACTCTTTTCGAGTTAAAGTTTTTTTATAAAATATCAGTGTTTAAAAACGTAATTTATCTACTATTTAGGAAACATTTTTATTTTCAGATATAATTTTATCTATATGGAAATTTTAGCGTTGACTTCAATTTTAGCAATAAATTTTGAGTAAAAAAATTATTAAGTTTTTATTGTGAAATTACTTCTAAAATACAATATCTGGAAACTTTAAACTTTTGTAAAGAATTTAAAAACATCATAGCATTATATAAATTTGCTGTGGCTACAACAGAACTGACCGTCACTATAAAGTATAAAGTACTTAAACAAAATACAGAGTGCGGCAGAAATAACTCCCACATTTCAAAGGGGAATTGAAAAAAAAATTCCCGAATTTCGAAAAATCACTGTGGGTCCCCAAAGATCAAAATTATTGTCACATCTGAAAAAGATTAACATCCATACAATTTCATAATAATATTTATTTACAAATACGTGACTTTTGATTATTTTCTTTTTTATAGCAAAAATAATACAAAATTTAAAAATATTTTTTGCAAATAGTTTTTTGTCATGATATGTATTTATTTTATATTTATTATTTATTTACATAAAATTTTGTTTATTTTATATTTCTATATTAAATATAGAAATTTAAACTGCTAACCGTAAACGAAACGAAAACCGAACCAATCCGAAATAAAATAAGCGTAACCGAAACCAAGAACCCAAATTTGTATTTCCACGTAGCCGAAACCAAAACCATAATTTTGTAGAAGAACAAACCATTAACCAAACTTCAATTTTTTTCGTTTTAAAACTCTGTACCAATTAGATAACTTTTATAGCAAATTTTACATAATATTTTTTTCCGAAAAGTTTCTCCGCTGCGAAATATGAATAATATCATATAATATTAATAAATTATCACTGATGGATCTATAACAAAAATTGATTAGGTTTAGAGATTCACGTAGGAAGCTTAAATATGATTTTTTTAAAAACCCGGTGAACCAAATTTGCTCTTCACACATGACCGTAGACAAAAAAAAAACCTCGTGCTAAAAACAGTTGATTTATGTTACAAAGAGCTTAATTCGTGATTATCTTTAATATAATGAGTTATAAAAGATTTTTTACTGTCAGATAAAATATTTTAGATGACCGAATTCAATTCAATAAATTGGTTTAAAAAATTAACAAATTGATTTATTTTTTAAAGTTTCTATTCGATTTAAAAACTTATTGTAAACTGTTAGTTGATATTTTAAATGTACCTACAATAAAAAGAATGATCTTTGAAAATATTAAAATATTGTCATTTATTTGATATAACTAAAGTCCGGCTGCACAAAGCATTGTTAAATGCTTTGTAAGTTAACCAGTTCTTTAACCAATCAATGAAGTAGATAATCTACTCGTAGTTACCTAGTTAAACTGATTAAGTTAACAATGCTTTGTGCAACTGAGCCTAAATATATTTAATTCAAAAATAAATAAAATTGAACTAAAAAACTAGATAACGAATGCATTTGCATTTGAATGTAATATTTCGCTTAAAATTTGAAAATAAGAAGCATATTGTGATAAAAATAATATATAAAACTCTATTTTCCTAAAAAAACATTGCAAAAATAAATATAAATAAATGAAATAAACATTTCATATGAAATTAATTTTCTACATTTAAAATATTTTACAATAATTTAATAATAATGGTAGGCATTATTTTTAATAATATTAAAGAACAAAATAAAAAATAACAATCGGTCTATTTTTTATGAGAAAGATAAAAAATTGCATAAGGTCAACATTGCTATATTAAAGCAAACATGGGGTCATTTATTTAGTATATAAACTCCTCAAAATCGAGCATTCAGTACACTCACGGTTTTGTGTCTACGTGAAAACATTACCATGAGGACCACGATTGCTTTGCTCTTGGTAGGCCTTTGCGCCTTGGCTGCCGCCGGCCCGACAACCAATGTCAACCAATACGGAAAACAACACAAAGTTGGTAAGTATTTAACTTCTAAGTCGAATTATTCTTATTTTAAATACAATAAATTAATATACAAATTCGTATTTTTTAATAATTAGCTGACAAGGTGTTCCTTGAAAAACAAAAGGATCTCCTCCGTCTCTTCAGATATGTCTTCCAATCCAACTACTACAAAGATCAGGCCGCCATTGCCCAGAGCTGGGACATCGAACAACACTTGGACCAATACACTCACCAACAATACGTAAAAGAGTTCGTGCATTACTACAAGCAAGGACTCTTGCCACGTGGTGAAGTATTCAGCATCTTCTACCAAGAACACCGCGACCAAGCTGTTGCCTTGTTCCATGTTCTCTACCATGCCAAGGACTACGAAACCTTCTACAAGACCGCTTGCTGGGCTCGCGAATACGTCAACGAAGGCATGTACGTTTACGCCATGCACGTTGCCGTCCTCCACCGTGACGACACCCAGGGAATGATCTTGCCCCCCATCTACGAAGTATACCCATACTTCTTCGTCAACAGCGAAGTCATCGACAAAGCTTACGAATACAAGATGAAATACGGTTTCCACTACCAAGGACAAGACAAACACGACAAATACTACGTCCAAGCTAACTACTCCGGCTGGTACTTGAACTCCAACCCAGAACAATACGACTTATCTTACTTCACCGAAGATGTCGGCCTCAACGCCTACTACTACTACTACAACCTCGACTATCCCTTCTGGATGGGCGGTGAAGAATATGGTCTCAACAAGGACAGACGTGGCGAACTCTACTACTTCGTCCACCAACAGCTCCTTGCCCGTTACTACATGGAACGTTTGTCCAACGACTATGGCAGCATCCACGTTTACGACTGGGAAGAACCCATCAAGACCGGCTACGTTCCATCCATGCGTTACCCCAACGGACTCGAATTCCCCGTCAGGCCCGCCTACGCTCACCTCGTCTACAACCCACACAACCAAGCTTACACTTTCAACGGTGAAGACAATGTCTTCTTAGTTCAGGAAATCGAAGATTTCGAACGTAGAATCCGTGACGCCATCGACCTTGGCTACATCCTCTCCGAAGAAGGCCAAAAGATCAACTTGTACGAACAACACGGTTTCGACACCCTCGGCAAAATCATCGAATCCAACCCCGATTCTCCCAACAACCGCTTCTACGGTTACTTGCAAGTCATCGCTCACCAAGTTCTCGGCTACGCTCACCACCCCGTCCACCAATACCGCGTCAGCCCCAGCGCCTTGGAACACTTCGAGACCGCTCTCCGTGATCCAATCTTCTACCAATTCTACAAGCGCATCACCTACTATTTCTTGAAATACAAGAGCCACTTGCCCCACTACACCTACACCGAATTGAACTATGCCGGCGTTAAAATTGAAGGCATCAATGTAGACAAATTGGTCACCTACTTCGACCATTTCGACTTTGAAATCACCAACGCTTTGTACGTCACCGAACAAGAATACGAAAGCAATGACTTCCAAGTCTGGGCCCGCCAATTCCGTCTTAACCACAAACCCTTCACCTACAAGGTCAACGTACAGAGTGACAAGGCTACCGACGTAGTTGTCCGCGTCTTCTTCGGACCCAAATACGACGAACAAGGACACGAAATCCCATTGAACGAAAACAGAGTTAACTTTGTTGAATTCGACAAATTCATGTACACCCTCCAAGCTGGCAAGAACACCATCGAACGTCAATCCCACCAAGGTGAGACCGTCAAGGACCGCACCAGCTACCGCGCTCTCTACCAACATGTCATGGCTGCCCTCCAAGGCCAAGAAGAATTCCACTTGGACATGAGCGAAGCCCACAATGGCTTCCCCACCCGCTTCGTCCTCCCCAAGGGCAAACAAGGTGGCCAAGTCTACCAATTCTACGTTCACGTCAGCCCCTACAAGGCACACCAACACACCTACGACCACATCGTCTCCGCCGGTGTTGGCAGCGGCTCCCGCTACATCGATGAATTGCCATTTGGCTATCCCTTCGATCGTCAAATCGTAGATGAACACACTTTCTACGTACCCAACTCTTACTTCGAAGATGTCGTCGTCTTCCACAAGACCGAAAGTGAACTTAACAACGCTCACTACCAATATTAAATTTTGATAACGATTCCGCATTGTTATTTTTGTTAGTTTTAGTGTTTTCAAATTAATAAAATTTAAAAAAAAAATAAAAAAATTATAATAAAAGAATTTGTTATTAATTAAAAATCCCATACCTTAATAAATAATTAATTGCAATATTATGAAATTAAAATATATAAAATTTTAAATGATACTTAATTTTTTTAATTAAAACAAATATTTGTGTTATTTCTTAGGTAATTAAAAAATATCAGTAAATATTTATTTACTAATCTTAAACTTGAACTTGAATGTTTCTATTTAAATATTTTATGAAAGTTCAATTTATTATGTCATTATGGATAAGAAACTTTTTATCAATTTTTACTATAACGAACTTCATATGCTTGCAACAAATATAAAAACCAATTAATTTAAAATTAATATGTTATGTATTTTATTTTTAAAATATTTATGTTACATTTCTTAATTAATAATCGTCTATTACGATCAGTTATAAAATTTAAAAAATGGTATTTGTAAAATAAATAAATGTGTTAAGTTAAAATAATATGTAAAGATAAATAAAATAATGATATGTTTGAAATTAATTATTCATTTAAATTTAAACAAAAAATTAAACTAAAAGTTGTTTTATTGTTAATTACTCTTATTTATAATTTTATAATTAAAAACAACTAAAACCTTATTAACGTTTAAAATAAATTGATTTTATTTGTACATTTTTATGAAATCTAAATTAAGTAAAAATAATATATCAAGTAATATAAAAAAATATCTAATTAATACTGAAATACAAAATCTAAATAAGGCCAAACTAATATCTTAATTATTATAAGATATTTGTTCAATTTTTTTATCTTTCAAATATGTATAACCAGATTTTATAAAAAAATACTTGAAACACATTTATAAAATATTAATTATAATATATTATATTACGTGGAGTAGAAAGCCATGGTTATTGTATTGAGGCCGGCAATCTGGGCGAAACACAAAAAGAGTTTTTTATTCCGAGTGACTTATACGATTTTTTCTTCAACATTTCTAAACTAAACTAAACTAGAAATAAATAAAAATACATATTCAGTTTTCTTAACTTTACTAATAGTTCTTGAATAATATGTTATTTATATTTATTACGTGATTTGTGTGAATTAATCTTTCTTTGGTCGAATATACAATTTCTGACAATTAATTTGGAGATATACATTGTATTTCTTCACACATTTTCAATAATCCAATTCAAATTCAAGCCAAAATAAACAATGCAATTCTCAATTAACTTAATTTTTAATATAGCCGTCGAAGATATCAAATGAAATACACTTGACCGTATTCCTTAGGTCAAGTATGCAGTTTCTGACCATCCTGGACTTGTTCACATTTTTTCAATAATCAAATTAAAATTCAAGCAAAAATAAACAGTGTAATTGTCAATTAACTTAATTTGACTTAATTTTTAATATAGGCGTTGGAGATATCAAATGAAATACACTTGACCGTATTCCTTGGGTCAAGTATGCAGTTTCTGACCATCCTGGACTTGTTCACATTTTTTCAATAATCAAATTAAAATTCAAGCGAAAATAAACAGTGCAATTGTCAATTAACTTAATTTGACTTAATTTTTAATATAGGCGTTGGAGATATCAAATGAAATACACTTGCCCGTATTCCTTTGGTCAAATATGCAGTTTCTGACCATCCTGGACAGTGCACATTGCATTTCTTACACTTCTTCACATATTTTCAATAATCAAATTAAAATTCAAGCAAAAATAAACAATGCAATTGTCAATTAACTGAATTTGACTTAATTTTTAATGTAGCCGTTGGAGATATTAAATGAAATACACTTGACCGTATTCCTTTGGTCAAGTATGCAGTTTCTGACCATCCTGGACGATGCACATTGCATTTCTTACACGTCTTCACATATTTTCAATAATCAAATTAAAATTCAAGCGAAAATAAACAGTGCAATTGTGAATTAACTTAACTTGACATAATAGTTACCTCTTTCCACATAGGCAATATGCTAACATAATATTAATATTATGATACGCTTGAAGAATAATATTTTTATCAAACATAGATAAACATTCTTAATACTTATAATAAAAAAATACTGTAACATTTAAAAATAAAAGTTAAATTTAGATAAAGTTAGATCACATTTATTTATTTCAAGATATTCAAATTTAGAAATAATTAATTTTACAGTAATAACACTGTTTCTAATAAATATGTAACCTAGTAAATAATATGTAACGACACTTACCATATGTTATTTAATTAAACATTGTGTATAAAAAACACTGAATGCTTTATGAAACAGAATCAATTATCTTTATAAAACAATGTAACATGCTTATATGACGATGTCAAAAATGAAAAAAAAATTATTTGTATTATTTCGTACCTATTACTTTCTTTAAATAATCGGACTATACATATTATTTTTAAATAATATATTATTATTTGAATTATTTCAGAACAAATGCAATTGTTTAGAAAAATATCCGAAATTTTAGTTTTATTTCAGTAATATGTAAATTCTGAAAGAGTAAGTTAAAAATGTTTCAGAACTCATTATATTAAAATAAAACGGGTTTAGGATATAGGTTTTTTTTTAAATGTTAATTTATTAAAATCATTTTACTAATTTAATAATTCAGAACGTAAAATCTTTACTTTAAAATTTATTATTAATAACTATTAACCGTTTGAATATTTTCAAATATTAAATTTTTTAATAAATATTTTGTTGAGATTTTTGTTCTATTCTCATAAAAAATTAATTATTAAAATATTAGAAAAAATATATATTTTATCAATAAAAACAGTTTTCAATAAAATTCTTGAATTGTTACAATCAAACTTGACTCAAATTTGTTATTAAAAATTTCCTGTCAAGTTCGTTCTGCTTATTGTTAAGTGCTCGGTTTCTTCTTATTATTTAATTTTAATACTTGTATATGTACATATAGTAATTGGCAAAATTGTTAAATGTGACTTAATAAATAAAAATAGATTTTCAATTTCATAAGTAATTGATTGGTTTTTTTTTGATGCAACTAACAAATCTTACAATTTCTTCATATCTTCATATTTCTAAATATATATTTCAATCTAATATACAATCGTATTCTGCAAATATTATATAACAATAATAATTTTAATATTTCAATTTTTTAATCGATAAATATGACATTTTATTTCCAATTATTTTTGTTGGAAAATTATTCTATTGAAATCCGGAATCGGAACTAAATCGAACTAAAAATAATCAAACAAAATTAAATTGTTTGGCGCAAATTTGAATTGAACGCTTTAGCAATCAGCTGAAGTACCTGTTCTTCCAATATTTTCAAAAAAATACGATTACAATACATTAGGTAGAAATATAATGTAAATTTGCTATAATATAACTTCATAACTTTGAAGAATCATTTTAAAATTAAATTTAAACGAAAATTTCTTTATAATTGTAAATATTATTTAAATATAAAATTATAAAAATGTATATAATTGAAAAATTTTACTAGTATATTATAACCATTTATAATCTTTTTGCAGTTTCAAAAATTATAGCACATAAAATCATATGATCTCGTATCTTTAATTAATAACAAAAAATGTTATATATTTTAATACTATAATTTATAATTAGAATAAAAATTATTAATTATTTATATAATTAATAAATTACTCAATAAAATGAATTAGAATATTTTTAGAATTTTTTCTAGAAAAATAAAAAAATGTTTGCAAGAAGGATTTTCATTATCATATTAACAATAATTGTAAAATAATGATAATAGAAGATGCAAAAGAATTGAGACACATAGTTACGAGATAAGTAACATGTTATATTAATAAAATAATAATTGAAGTGCAAAGGGGTATCAAAAATTATCAGCGTAGAAAAAACAAGTAGAGGTCAAAATAGAAAAAATTTAGAGGGCAATATTATAGTATAAAAGATGTACGAAAATTCATAAACGGTACACTCACGGTTTTGTGTCGTTCAGGAAAACATAACCATGAGGACATCTGTTGCATTGCTTTTGGTAGGCCTCTGCGCCTTCGCCCTCGCTGGCCCCACCACTCAAGTAGATGAAACTGGAATGCAATACAGAGTTGGTATGTATAACAATTCATTTTAAATAAGTTATAATTTATAAAATTTGCTATAAATTTCAATTAACTCAATTTTCAATTTACAGCTGACAAGGTTTTCCTTCACAAACAGAAGGATATCCTTCGTCTCTTCAAATATGTATTCCAATCCAACTACTACAAGGACCAAGCTGAGATCGCCCAGAACTACCGCATTGAAGAACACATGGACAACTACGTCAACCACAAGATCGTAAAAGAATTCTTGCATTACTACAAACAAGGATTCTTGCCCCGTGGTGAAGTGTTCTCCATCTTCCACGAAGAACATAGACAACAAGCTATTGCTTTGTTCCATGTGCTCTACTATGCCAAGAACTGGGAAACTTTCTACCAGACTGCTTGCTGGGCTCGTGAATACGTCAACGAAGGCATGTTCGTCTACGCCATGCACGTTGCTGTCATTCACCGCCACGACATGGAAGGCATCATCTTGCCCCCCATCTACGAAATCTACCCCTATTTCTTCGTCAACAGCGAAGTCATCGACAAAGCTTACGAATACAAGATGAAATACGGTTTCCACTACCAAGGCAATGACAAACAACAGAAATACTACATTCAAGCTAACTACACTGGCTGGTACATGAACTCTAACCCAGAACAACACGATATGGCCTACTATACCGAAGATGTTGCTGTCAACGCTTTCTACTACTACTTCAACATCGACTATCCCTTCTGGATGGGCGGTGAAGAATACAGTCTCCAAAAGGACAGACGTGGTGAACTTTACTACTTTGTTCACCAACAAATCCTCGCCAAATACTACATGGAACGTTTATCCAATGGATATGGCAGCATCTCCGTGTTCAACTGGGAAGAACCCATCAAGACTGGCTACGTACCATCCATGCGCTACCCTAACGGACTCCGATTCCCAGTCAGACCCGCCTACGCTCATCTCGCCTACAACCCATACAACCAGGCTTACACTTACACTGCTGATGACAATGTATTCATGGTTCAAGAAATCCAAGACTACGAACGCAGAATCCGCGATGCTATCGATCGTGGCTTCATCATGACTGAAGAAGGTCAGAAAATCAACATCTACGAAAAGGAAGGTTTCGATATGCTCGGCAGAATGATGCAATCCAACCCTGACTCTCCCAACTACCGCTTCTACGGTTACCTTCAAGTCATCGCTCACCAAGTTCTTGGCTACGGTCAACACCCACACCACCAATACAAGATCCACGCTAGTGTTTTGGAACACTTCGAAACCGCTCTTCGCGATCCCATCTTCTACCAATTCTACAAGCGCATGACTTACTATTTCTTGCAATATAAGAGCAACTTGCCCAGCTACACTTATACTCAGCTCAACTACCCTGGTATCACCGTTGAAGGCATGACCGTAGACCAATTGATTACCTACTTCGATAACTTCGAATTCGAACTCACTAATGCCTTGTACGTTAATGAACAAGAATACGAAAGTGACGACTTCCAAGTCTGGGCCCGTCAATACCGTCTCAACCACCAACCCTTCAACTTCAAGATCAACGTACAGAGCGACAAAGCTACCGATGTAGTTGTCCGTGTCTTCCTTGGACCCAAATACGATGAACAAGGACATGAAATCCCAATCAATGAAAACAGAGTTAACTTTGTTGAATTCGACAAATTCATCTACACCTTACAAGCCGGCAAGAACGTCATTGAACGCAACTCTCGTCAAGCCCATTTCATCAAGGACCGTACCAGCTACCGTGCTCTCTACCAACATGTCATGGCCGCTCTCGAAGGCAAGGAAGAATTCCACCTCGACATGTCTGAAGCTCACACTGGTTTCCCCAATCGCTTCGTCCTCCCCATGGGAACTGAAGAAGGTCAAGTCTATCAATTCTACGTCTATGTCAGCCCTTGCAAGATGTCCTACGAAAAAACCACATTCGACAAAATTATCTCTGCTGGAATTGGCAGTGGTGCTCGCTATGTTGATGATATGGCATTCGGTTATCCATTGGACCGTCAAATCAAATACGAACACAACTTCCATGTCCCCAACTCGCACTTCGAAGAAGTTATTGTCTACCACAAAACCGAAAACCGCATGGGACAACACTACAATACCCAAGGTCATATGGGACAATACTACAACACCGAAGGTCAACAATACCATAAAACTGAAGGTCAACAATACTACAAGCCCGAAGGCCAACAATACCACGGTCAACAATACCACGGTCAACAATACCACGGTCAACAATACAACGGTCAACAATACCACGGTCAACAATACCACAAGACCGAAGGTCAACAATACTACAAGACCGAAGAACAATACAACAAGCCTGAAGGTCATCAATACTACAAGACCGAAGGACAACAATATTACAAGCCCGAAGGTCAACAATACCACGGTCAACAATACCACAAGACCGAAGGTCAACAATACTACAAGACCGAAGGACAACAATACTACAAACCCGAAGGCCGTATGGGACAATACCACATGTCCGAAAACCGTATGGGACAACACTACAAGCCCGAAGGCCGTATGGAACAATACCATCATTATTAAATTTGTAAATATTGTCGGTTGATTTAAGTCAATCATTTTTGTATTGATTTTACATCTGCCAGTTTGTTATTGCTATGCGTTAAATAAACTATTGCAAAATTACACATATTTTTTACTTTAACTAACAAAAACCTAATACCTAAACATTTTAACATTTATAATTTATCCTTCCAATATTTTTGATATTATTTTAATTAATCGACATGTAAATTAAATTCACTACATAGTAATCTTCAGGCTTTCACGGCCGGTATCCATTGAATTTATAGAATTTTGTGGGCTGATATGCCGTGGTCGATCTATCCTCATCGCAGATGTTTTGCCATACATCGTAGATAACATCCTCAGTGCTTGGTGACTGTCACCAAGCACTGAAGATGTCATCTACGATGTATGGCAAAACGTCTGCGACAAGAATAGATCGACCATGCCATACCAGACCAGAAAATCCTATAAATTAATTACAATTTAATTTAATTTTCAATAAACAGAAATAAAATTCTATTTACAGCTATATAGTACAGTAAAGTAAAGTATAAAGTTATATAGTAGCTAAAGTATAAGAAATCGATAAAAATTAAAATACAAATTGGAGTGCGGATAAAACATTAAAAAAAAAATGATGTTTTGCAGCGAATTAAAGTTTTATTTATCTTACTAAACATTTAGTCAATATCCTCTTTTGCAAGTATTTTTTCATATGAAACAAGAGATGAAAATGTCATGTACCAAATAAATGCTATGATGTAATAAAGCAAAATTAATTTTTACTCATAAGATGCTCAAAACAACTCCTTTATTCACTCATCCATTTATTTTTATTCAGTCTAAATATTAGTAAGAGACTGTAAACTTATAGTATATATTTACATTTTAAAAATATTCTATTTTATAATAAATATAATACATCAGTAAATTGTAATATTGTCATTAATTACTGTTAATCAGTTTCTTCAAAGTTCTCCATTACCTGTGGTAAATTTTTTCTTGTATTGCTTAGGTGGAGGACAATAACATGCTTTAGTTTGTGCATCAATAAATGATTTGCAGCCCAGTGTTGTAGTTCCTGTAAATAACATCTTTGCTGCTGCTTTGCAAGCTACACAAAAACAAAATAACAATTATAATTATCATGTAATTTACCAAAAAATATATTCTATTACTTTTAACAACTGCGTTCCCTCCAACATTCTTTTGATATGTATCACAGTATCGATATAAACATCTTTTAAATTCCATATCACAAACTTCTTTGTCAGAATTACATGTATCGTAACAAATATCATGTGTGTCGCAACATTTTGTCATTTCACCAACTGGTAAATATTCATTGGTAATTTCTAATCCCAATGATCCACAACCATCCGATTTTGGAACATGATTTCTATTAGGTTTTGGTATTCCTCCTACAATTCATTGTAAATATACATGTTTTATTACACACAAATTTTCAACATAAAATTAAGATAAATGAAAAACATATTAAAAAATAAATTGGTAACTGCATTTTTTTAATCATTTGTAAAAAAAATTAAATCTAGCAAAAACAATACGATGTCATATGTACAATTAACAAAAACATTAAAAAATAAGTTATGTAAACATAATAAAAGTGCTTAGTTAATTAGATTAATGATATCAGATCTATTGTGTCATATTTAAATATAATGTGAGGTTAACCACAAAAATCTTATATATATATATTATACGCATTAATACATACCATTTGGACATTGAAAAATACAATGTTCTTCCACTGCTGCGTCAAAAACATCATGAACTATTTTAAATCTTTGAGCTATTGTTATAACATTTTGAAGAACATCACCAAAAACTGTTTCTGCGGCCAATACAGCATCTTTTAAATTATTTAATAAACCTGAACCATAACCACTATATGCATAACCCAAAAATGTTAATGCATAAATTAATACTTTCATATATGGAATTTCCATTTTATATAATTTTCTGAGATCATTTGACTACAACTTTACTTATCTGTCATAAATGTGAGGTTATGCAATGGAAAATCCTATGACAGTTTTAATTTTAGAATTTAAAAATGATGTGGCTTTTTCCTATTTGTGATCAGGTATTTCACAATAAATAAAAAAAAAGATTTAAAAATGATTAATATTTATTCACTGCAAAGAATATAAATATCTATATATTTTAGTTCTTACTTCAATAAAAAAAAAAATGAAATATTGTCAATACATATCATAATCGGTATTGTTTCTTTTTTTTGAATATTAACATTTAATAAAATTTACATATTATTATTGTCCAGTAACAAGTACAGCAAGTTCTCCTGTATTGTAAAGCGTTTTGACATCTGTTCCACCTCCTAAACAATTTCCATCAACGAACACACGAGGAACCTAAACATTTTTATTTTAATAAAAATTGTAGAAAAAAAATCATAAATTTTACCGTTTTAGCTCCTGTCAAATCGCCTAATACTAATTGAATACCGTCAGCATCTTCCCTCTCATCCAATTCAATCGCAGTATATTTTTGGTTAAGTTTATCAAATACCTGAATACGAATAATTTAATTAATGAAATGAATTGAAAATATAAATAATCTATTACCTCTTTGGCCATTTTACAATAAGGACAATAGGTTTTCGAGAAAATAACTACACGGTCACTTGAAATCAAATCTTTGACCATTTTAATAGTTTCTTCGGACATGATAATCGCTGGTCTTGAACTGAAAATTCCCATTTTGTTAATTTTTGGATAATTTCTATCTATAACAATATTATAATATCTAAAATTTAGTGGATTCTACGCCTATTTTTTTTTTGCTTAAGTCAGGCTTAAGTCAAGGACGGCAAATTTGGTTACTGTTTTTCTGAATTGTCAAATGTCAAGGAAACCATGATGAAACAAATGAAGTTCCTGTATCGTATATATTTACTCGAATATTTATTTAACAATAATTTAATTGTGTGGACAATAATAAAAATAATAATTAATCTTTACCTGTAGAAATATGCGAGTGAAAGTTAAAGTGTGTTAAGTGTCAGTGAGTATCGCTTTTTTATCGAAATATTCAAATTGACAGGAAATCAATATTTTTAGCGCCATCTGTTAATTAAAAAATATATATATATATATATATATATATTAAATTTAATTCAATTGAAATTTTTGTATTAATATTAATGCACCACAATTATTCAAAATTTATGTAAAGCAAGCTATAATATAATACGTAAATATTTAAAATTATTTTAAATACAATATAAATTAATTTTTTGTTTTACATTTGGTATACCTGTGCTCGTCAATGATTGTAGTGTTGGAAGTTTGACGTTTGAGGTGTATTTTGTGAAAATAGTGAATATGTAATTTTAAAAATTATTTAAAATAATAAGTATCAAAATGTCATTACCAGGAAATGGTATTTTCGTCGTACAAGGCGAAATGGCCATTCTGGTCACCGCGATGCGACGCGGTGCCCGATGGTCATCGCATTCTCATCAAGATGAAGAACACGACAATTTAATGAAAAGTTTTCAAGAATTAAAGGACATTTTAATTAAAATTGATGATTTAAAATTATTGGATCCGAATGTCTTTCTTAGTCCTTTTCTAGAAGTTATTAGATCGGAAGAAACTACAGGGCCTGTAACTAGTTTAGCGCTGTCAGCTGTTAATAAATTTCTTTCGTATGGTTTAATTGGTAATTATGACAGTTAGTTTATTTGTTACATTTTTGATGTATGCGATATATTTTAATTTTTATAAACAGATCCAACACATATTTCAACACCAACCACAGTTGAAAATATAGCCGATGCTGTTACACACGCTAGATTTGTTGGTACCGATCAGGCATCAGATGGTATTGTTTTAATGAAAATATTGCAAGTTTTACGTACGCTAATGTTAGCACCAGAAGGTGCTGCATTAACAAATGAAAGTGTATGCGAAATCATGTTGTCGTGCTTTCGTATTTGTTTTGAAATGCGACTGAGTGGTAATTTTAATTTTTACAAAATTACTATAATTCGTAATAATTATTATTGTATTTCATTTTAGAATTATTACGAAAAGCTGCTGAACATTGTCTGAAAGATATGGTTCAATTATTATTTATGCGTCTTCCTCAGTTTACGGAAGATCTTCGAATACATATTAATATGAAACAATTGAAAATGCGGGCAGGTGTTATTGATCAACCTAGAGGAAAAAGAAAATCGAGATCTTCGTACAAATATAAAAATAAAAATTTAAACGATAACACTCTTACGCCTGTTAGTGATAATAAATTAGGTAAATATCATTGTTACTTCATCGGACATCTTCAGGATAACAAAATATTAATAATATTTTGTTATCATGAATATGACCGAAAGGTCGTAATGATCGTAGATCAATAATAAATTTTGTGAAACTACCAAGTGTTTTATTTTTATATTTATTTTAGAATTTAAAATATATATTTTATACTATAATTTATAGATTTTTATTTTTTAAATTTAATGAACTAATCTGAACCGGTTATAAAATATTGGATCTTAAAGTGTAATATTTGCAACACGTAGACATTCGGAGTTTCGAGTCTTATAAAAATGTCAATTATTTTAATATTAAATAATCTTATCAATTTACAATAATTTTTAGATGGTCAAAATGAAAATTCCACTGATAACAAACATCTGAATAGCTTAAGAACAAATCACTTAGCAACCACACCTATGACACCAGCCGGTAATATAGTTGATATGCAGGGATCAATATCACAAAGTACTCCCCAAGAAACTATATGCGAAACTAACGTCTATTCCACTCCAGAAAATTGCATTATTGAGAAAGAATCAAACGAACCAGAATTAGAAGAGTCGTCAGGGATTATTATCAAACTTCAAACGCCAGGCGATAGCGAAAATCTAGACTTAGAAAATCAGTTTAAAGAGGAAACTGACGAAAATGATGAACCAAAAAACGAAAGTACGGATAGTATAAACGACGATAATGATAATGAAAGCAAAGAACAATTTGATAGTTTAGTATCGAATACGGATTCGGAAAGTGCCAATTTAGTTAATAATCAAGGTAGTAGTAATCATGAAGAGTATGTTAATCCGAGAGGTGTGCGTTTTACAGCACAAAATCAGGAAGGTGTTCCGCTAGTACCCTACGGGCTAGTTTGTGTTCGGGAATTGTTTAGATTTTTAATATCATTATGTAATCCGTTAGATAAACAAAATACGGAAGTTATGATACATTTAGGTTTAACTCTGTTGACTGTTGCACTTGAAGTAGGCGCTGATAGCATTGGAAAATATACGACCCTCTTAGCATTAGTTAAGAACGAATTGTGCAGAAATTTATTTTCGGTAAGTTATTTTTTTTTTTAACTTATAATTTACATAAGAAATATACAATGTTTAAAAGATTCCACGTCACTTTATTTTTAAAATTAAAAGATGAATCACGTAATAATATGTCTCTCCCCCTTCCACATATATATATATATATATATATATATATATATATATATATATATATATATATAACTTTAAAATTTTAAATATCAACACCACGTTCATTAATAGGTTTTTCTCTCCCATTAATTTTTATTTCTAAATTTTTAGTGTAAAAACTTTTGAATAAACAAGCTTTGTAATTTAATTGGAAATAGTAATCATTTAATGTGTAAAGAAACTGTATATTTTATTACAAAAAAAATGTGACGTGACAGCGTTTTCATAACAAATAAAACTCAGAAATATACAATTGATTTTGTTTTCAAATTATAATAGTATTTATATTTCGTAAACAATACATTAACTTTTTTGTTTTAAATAATATTTTTGTATTACATCATTTTTTAATCATATTCATTATTTAATATGACGCAATTTATTTTAATTTTAGTTATTGTCTACCGAAAGATTATCAATTTTTGCTGCCGATCTTCAAGTGTCATTTCTTTTATTCGAGGCATTACGTACACATTTAAAATTTCAATTGGAATATTATTTAACAAAATTAATCGATATAATTGTCTCTGATTCACCAAAAATTACTTACGAACATAAAGAAATTGCACTGGATAATATAGTGCAGTTATGGCGAATACCAGGATTAGTAACAGAATTATATATTAACTACGATTGCGATTTATACTGTACAAATTTGTTTGAAGATCTTACGAAACTTTTAGCAAAAAATGCATTTCCTGTAACAGCTGGAGTATATCACACTCATCTACTGTCATTAGATGCGTTGTTAACGATTATTGAATCAATTGAGAAACATTGTAATAGTAAAAATGAAAAGACAACGGAACAAATTGATTTAAATCTTTCTCTTGATGATGATAAGAACAATTCGGATGTGGAGAATATTGAAAGTTTTCTTTGTACTGCGATTTCTGCTCGACAGAAAATTTCCGATAAAATTCCCTCTCGAGAAGAGTTAATTGACCTCAAAAACATCAAAAAAGTATAATAATTCTTATTGTATTTTTTTTTTTAAATAATAATTTTGCAAAAATTGTTTTTAGTGGTTGCCAATGGGAACAGAACATTTCAACAATAAACCGAAAAAAGGAATACAATTTTTACAAGAACACGGTGTTTTAAAACCCGAAATGGATCCAGAAGAAATTGTACATTTTTTGAGAGAAAATCCCGGTTTAGATAAGAAAATGATAGGAGATTATATTAGCGGAAGAAATAATTTTCAAGTATTAGAGACATTTGTTAAAATGTTTGATTTTACCGAGACGAGAATTGATGAAGCACTTCGAATGTATTTGGAAACATTTAGATTACCAGGAGAAGCTCCGCTTATTTCTTTATTGATGGAACATTTTGCTGAACACTGGCATGTAAGTTTCAATTAATAATTTCCAAGTCAAGTTACATTTAAACTGTGCTTTTAAAGACATATTTGTGATAATGACAAAGAAATTATTAATTAACTCTAATGATGTAGAATTTCTAATCTTAGAATAGATATCTATAGAATAAAAATATTTGGAAATACAAATTTTTATTTACTCCGAAATTTATTCAATATTTTAATTATTCCACATTTTATCCGGTATTGGAAATACCGAACTTTAAATTAATCAAAATATTAAAACTTATGCGATTTCCAGTAAGCTACTACGGATCAACTGATGTTTGACTGAAATTTATTTGGCATTTAATCAAACTTAATATGATATTTTACTGTCATGTATGTCACTGTTGTTCCGGTTTCTTATTGGTTATGCACATATTTTGACGATTTTAATAACATAAAATAAATATAATAATTTTTTTGATATTGTTTTCATATAATCTTTATTTTTGCCATTCAATATTGTATGGTATGTGTCATGTTCCGTGTGATTATATAATTTATATATTTATAGAAATGTAATGGCGAACCATTTGCAAATGCAGATGCTGCATTTACGTTAGCGTATGCAGTAATTATGTTAAATGTTGATCAACATAATTATAACGTTAAGAAACAGAATAATCCAATGACAACCGACCAATTCAAACGCAATCTGAAAAAAGTTAATGGTGGCAACGATTTTGATCAGGATATGTTGGATGAAATATACAACGCTATTAAGTAATTAATTGAATTATAATTTTGTATTGTAAACATTACCAAAAAAATTATATTGTTTTTAGAACTGAGGAAATTGTAATGCCAGCCGAACAAACTGGAATCGTTCGCGAGAATTATTTATGGAAAGTTTTACTGCGACGAGGCGTATCGAAAGACGGAATCTACGTTCATGTTCCTAACGGCTCATTCGACTATGATTTATGCACGTTAATTTGGGGCCCAACAGTTGCTGCACTAAGTTTCGTATTTGATAAATCTGATGATGTAACTGTGTATCAAAATGCGATGAAAGGTTTCGAAAAATGCGCATTTATTGCCGCCCAATTTGGAATGAATTCGAATTTGGATACGTTAATTTTATCACTCTGTAAATTCACTATGTTGTACAATCAACAAAAAAATATATCCAACCTCGCAATTCAATTCGGTAGCTCGCCAAAAGCTCAACTTGCTTTGAAAACTGTCTTTGATTTAGTGCATCAGCACGGAGATAATCTACGTGAAGGATGGAAGAATGTTTTAGATTTAGTTTTGGCTTTATATAGTTACAAAATGTTACCGAAAATTTTAATGGAAGCCGAAGATTTTATAGAACCGAGCGGAAAAATTTCCTTAATTCAGGAACAAGCACAATCGCAAAAGACTGAAACTGGTCTACTTAGTTCTTTGTATTCTTATATGTTGTCTTCTGAAAATCTGTCACAAAAAATACCAACGCCCGCTGAAGAAGAATGCATTGATTTAGCGAAAAAATGCATTAAAGACTGCAATCTTGAACAAGTAGTTACTGATTCAAAATTCCTTCATTTAGATTCGTTACAAGAACTCGTAAAGGCTTTAGTTGAATTCTCTCGTGGCCCCGACGAGCACAAATCGCTTGGATTAAATTACAACGAAAATATCGCAGTATTCTTTTTGGAACTTTTATTAAAAGTTGTAATTCAAAATCGCGACAGGGTTCTATCAATATGGCAAACAATACGCGATCATCTTTACACTTTAGTAATGGGTGCATCAACTTGTGATTATCAGTTGCTTTTAGAACGATCTGTTATCGGTCTTTTACGTTTGGCAATTCGACTAATGCGAAACGAAGAAATGAGTCCTACAGTATTACAATCTTTACGAATGTTGTTGCTTTTAAAACCAAATGTTTTGTTCCGGATAAGCAGACAGATTTCGTTTGGTTTATATGAGTTGTTGAAGACTTCTGCGCAAAATATTCATACTGATATGGATTGGTCGATTATTTTTACGCTTTTAGAGTGTGTTGGTGCAGGTGCTCAACCTCCGAAAATAGTTACGGAAGATAATCAAACTGATCAAGGTAAATATTTTCGTTTTTAGTCATTGAAGCGTATAAATTTTATTAATTATTATTTAGGTGCCAAATCTGACGGCGAAGGACCAATAAGTAGTGAGGAAGAGTCTGTTGCTACTGATCGTGGTTACACATCCGATTCCGAATTAACTCGTAGTCCACGACATAATTCTAGGCCTCAAAGTCCTTTGGTAACAGTGCCACAAAATACTAACACAACTGGAGGATGGATTTTGGTAATGTCAATTGCTAATTAACAATTATTTCAAAAATAAACTGAATTTTAATCATTAGGTGGGTCGTGAAGGCGATATCCAACCAATGTTATCACATTCAATCTCTGCCAATCTCAATCAGTACAGCATCGTTCATGAACGACAATTACTAGCACACGATCCACAAGGACTTGTTAAATGTTGTGAAAGTTTAGCATTTTTAGTGCGTGATGTTGCTCATATTACACCTTATAATTTCGAAAATTGTGTTCATTGCATCCGAACTTTTGTTGAAGCAAGTTTACACGGCAGTGAGTTAAACCTGTTAAAATATTTTTTCGATTCGAATCTATATATGTATTTCATAATTCAGATGGTAGATCAAGACGAACATCAAATCGTGGTTCGAGAAATCGTAAGAAATCGAGTAATAGACGTCGAGCAAGAATAACGCATCGTAGTCCACCGGGAAGTGGTCCTGATGAAGATGAAGATAGTGATTATGATGATTTGCCGAGTGGTTATCATCAAGTATCGATACAAGTAGGAGATTTCTCGTGTATATTTTGTTTTTAATATTGAAAATGTTATACGTGTTTTTGTGTTGCAGCTGTTGGATTTAATGCATACTTTACACACAAGAACAGCTCAAATATTTAGATGGTGGGCAGAAGAAAATGGCGATATACCAAATTGTACTTCATTGTGGGTACAAGGCTGGTGTCCACTCTTACAAGGAATTGCTAGACTTTGCTGTGACACTAGACGACAGGTAAAAATTTCACAGTAATTTTAATTAATCTATAATTCACTCACAATTCATACCATTTGCAATTAATTGTTTTCTTTTTATATAACAAGAAATTATGTATAATTTAAGGTAGATTTAGTAAATCGTATTTCTTTATTTAATAATTTTATCAACACTAGGGCTGGGCGATATTGGAATTTCAATATCGATATTTTATATTCAAAAAATATCGATATATCAATTTATCGATATATCGATAAATCGATATATCGATATATCGATATTATCGATAAATTGATATATCGATATATCGAAATATCGATATATCGAAATATTGATATATTGATATATCGGTATTTCGATATATCGATATTTAAGATAGATGATATCCTCTTTGTAAGCTACAAATATTTGATCTCGCATATGGATGAGACATAATAAAAATGATTGGTTTTAATTGAAATATATAACGGTTTACAATAACGACATTTCAATTAAATGTCATTTTTATTATGTCTCATCCATATAGCTTTGTAGCTTACAAAGAGGATATCATCTATCTTAAATATCGATATATCGAAATACCGATATATCAATATATCGATATATCAATATATCGATATTTCGATATATCGATATTTCGATATATCGATAATTTTTATTTTTAATATCAATTATCGATATATCGATAAATTATCGATATATCGAGATTTTTTCCCAGCCCTAATCAACACTTATATGCGCATATGTACTACAGATGTATTTTTTTTTTTTTTTTTTGAGATTTCAATTTTTCTGTCTACAATAAGACTGAAAATAGAGCAGTTAACATTTAGTATAACATAAATTCAATGTAAAATATTGTAAATTTTATTTAAAATTCTTCAAAAATTACTTCTCATGTGCGCAAAAATTAGAATGTAGTAGGTATATATACCGTCATCGAAACTATTTTACTTGTGTTGTATGAAAGGAGAGACGGTTAGCACTCCCCTAGACAAGGTTGGAATTTACACACAAATATGGTTAAGGCACAACTTAACCACATTTTTTTTTTAATTATTTTTATATACTATATTTATACTTAATTTACCCGATTTTTTTTTTATAATTAAAAATTATGATGTTTAAGTGTTAGGAATTTTAAGAAAAGAATTTATAATAGTAATATTGCTCTAACTTATTCTAACAAATAAAAATGAAAGAAAATTGTATATTTTAATTATAAAAATAAAAATCACAAACTGTTGCTTTGTCGTGAATCATCTATATTGGGTTTAAGTGTCTATAATAAATAAAAGTAGCAGTAATATATAAGACCAATATCAGTAACAAATGTTTTTTAATAATTTAATAAAATATTTTATTCCAGATTCGTATGAGCGCAATAACTTATTTACAACGTGCATTACTAGTACACGATTTACAAACATTAAGCGGTCCCGAATGGGAGGCATGTTTCAATAAAGTATTATTCCCTCTTCTCGCTAAATTACTAGAAACTTTAAGTCTAAATGATCCTTCCGGTGTTGAAGAAACACGTATGCGTGCTGCGACTGTATTATCGAAAGTATGTCACATGTCACAAGGTGTTCATTGTAATCGACTCACTATTAAGTTATTTTTTTTTGTTTGAAGAAATACAATGTTGATTAAACAAATGGATCAAAATTTTATTTAATTTTGTCTCTTCAAATAGTGAGTTGGTTACAGTAAACTGTATATTTGAATAAATTATAGGAACGATATATATAAAACGAAACATGTTTGTAGGTTTTCTTACATCACTTAACGCCACTTTTATCACTACCAACATTTACAGCACTGTGGTTAACGATTCTTGATTTCATGGATAAATATATGCATGCCGATAATAGCGATTTATTGTATGAAGCAATTCCGGAAAGTTTGAAGAATATGTTACTTGTTATGGATTCGGCAAAAGTATTTGATTGTGTCGATGGCCGATCGCAGTTATGGACAATAACTTGGGATCGTATTGGCACATTTCTACCGCATATGAAAGACGAACTATTCAAAGATCATGTTCCACTGTCGCCTGTTGAAAATGTCATTGAAAAGGTACTTCAATTTTTATTAGTCAAAATTTTTTATTTGAATTAGTAAAAAATAATTTTACAAGTTACAAGTTTACAAATTAAATGCACAATATCTTCACTCTTGTTTCTAAACTGATAAAAATTATATGTTATAATATTTGAATGTTTAAATTTAATTAATTAATTTTGTAGATATAGTACTTCTAAGCAAACAAAAACACTACTTACTGATAATTAATATCTTTATTCATTTAGCGTGCAGTCAACATATCAAATTTTTAAAAATCTAGGATTTTATCGCTTAGAAACAATATATTTACTTAACGATATAGTTAATACGTATTTTTCTCTACAGTTTAGATTTTATATTGCATTTATAAATTTTTCTAGGAAAAAATACCAGAACCTGTCGTACCTATAGTTCAAAACGTCGAAACTGCAACCCGATCCAGTATTATACTTCAACCCCCAAATTCTGATGGTAATATTTCATCACAACTTTTTGCTCATCTTGGGCAGGTAAGTAAATTAATTTTTATCTTTCTAAAGCAGTATGTTCTAAGACAAATATTTTCTAATCTATAGATGGTATCAACACCAATTGGAGCGCCAAACTCTCCTGAAAAATATCCTCAAATACCTGTTACTCCCGTTAATCCTAATCTCACTTCCGACTCTAGTCAAAATTTAGTAAATCAACCACCTCATTCCTATCCTGTATTATATACAACACCTCAAACTAATCCATCTGCTCCTTTAGAAACTACACCGTCCCCTATTTCTTTATATTCGGAATTTATGGGCAATCCTTATAATTTATCTAATACTTATTCGCCACAACCCGTAATTGTTTATCAAACTCAACAACAACAACAACAACCACAACAATCTGAAACACCCATAGAAAATAAAGTAGTCAGTGTTAATCAAGATGCAGTAGCCGTTACAACAATTTCATCTTGCTCAAATAGTGAACCAGTTATTAGTGAAATTGCAACCGAATATAGAACTGCTGAAATTAATTACGATGTACTACAACAACAACAGCATCAGTATCAACAACAAACAGCGAATATTTTCCAATCATCGCATTATTTTTACACCGATCCGAGTAATACAAATATTCCACCTGGTTCGGAGATTTTATTTGGCACCGATAAAAATCAAGCATCGACGAATGTTCTGTTTTTCGATACGGGTGTTAAAAATAATGACATTCCATTGTTGACCCCTCCTAACTCAAAATCGTGAACTAATTCTTCGATTATGTAAAGTATATTTTAATTAATTGGAACATATTTTTAGGATCGACAAATTATAAAAATATAGAACATAACCTATGTTTTAACATTGAATTAGGGATTAGATTTCAGTATTGCTCATTAGTTTTGTATGTATTTATTTAAAATATAAATATATTTCAAAAAATACGTTGTGTCATTATAGCCAAATCTAAATCAAAAGATAAATAAAGTTTATTCAAAAAGTCAAGTTACTTATTATAACTGATGGTAAATACGTTAATATTGAAAATTGTTCCCACGTTAATAATATTTAGTTAGTAACACTTTGTTGCATTCTAATCTACAATATTAAAACATTGGCTTATATGTTCGGTAATTGGTCTATATTATTATTTGTCGATAGTTTTTAGCATGGAATTTTTATTGATAAAGATAATTTTTAGTTCAATTTGATTATGTGTTCTAATTATGGAACGTTCTGCATATTATGAACGTTTTAGTCAATTCTCTGAAACTATATAAAAATATTTAATTGTCCGTAAAGTAGGAGAATTTTTTTCAATAATGGTGTGCATTCCAAATGAAATTTATAATAAAAAAATTCATGAAAATCTGTAGAAAATCGTTGGATAAATTAATTAATATATAATTAATTGTGTGTAATTTATAATAATATTATTTATATAATGAAAAAATACGAATATTTTAAATATAGATTATGAATATTTGAAATACACACATTCGATTTATTTATTTTATTCCAATTTTATTTCTTGAAGATACGTTAAACAATTCAAACCAAATATTTGTTAACGCTTTTATTCGTGCAATAATATTTATCGTTTTAAATTGTAAAAGTGACTTTTGAAAGCTCGAATTGAGCTTAAAAACAGCTTTAAATATACTTACACAAATGTATGATGAAAAGTAACTAGATGTTCACATTTTATAATTTTCGTATTTTGAGAAACGATATGGTTTATATATATATTTTATAAAATTTAAATAATATTTGTATTATATTATTTGTCATGTATTTAATTTGTATATAGTTATAATTTTGTGTTATATAAGGAAACTATTCCGACCAACTTTAAACAATAGAGAATACAAAAAATTGCATATATATTTTATTGGTGATTAATAGGTAATTAATTAATTGTTATATATATTATATATAATTATTATACAATACATCATCAAGGGAATTTTACATATCTCTTTATTTACGTTGATGTATGTATACTGTTATGTCTTACAATAAATAACAATATTAATAAAAATGTAGTTTTTTTTAATTTTTTTTTTATAAATTCTTAATCTCTTAATTTTACCATGAAATAAAAAATAACATAATTGATAATATTTTTTTATATTTGTGTTTTTAAATAAAAATTTTAATAATAAAATATACGAATTGTAATACTACCGTTTTCTCTTGAATTTTTTAAATGGAGTTTTAGCTGCGTTTAATTATCTTTTTTATATCGAAATGTAAAACTAGAATGATTTTTATAATATTTTTAAAGTTTTAGAATAGCAGAATTTTTTCTGTACCATAATAATTTTTTTTGGAAATATTTAGTATTCTCTAAGTTATACTTAAAGTAAAAAATATAAATATAACTTTTTATATTTTTTTGTTTTTTAGTCGTACTAACGTTCTACCAATATTAGGTGTATTTTTTATCTTTATTATTTATAATATCAATTTTTTACTTAAATTAGTATATAATAAAAAAATGTTGCATTTTTATAAGTTTTGTTTATAATACATATAATAAAATATAGATAAATTATAAAACTTATGAAGTTAATCAATATACACAAACACTGCACAGAATATTTTATTTACGTTTCTTAGCAACAAGGAACAAGTTTTATATATAAGTTAGATTCACCTCGTTTATTTAGATTTGTAAATGTAATTAAATGGATATCATCGCCGGTTTACAACCACGATATTTTTTCGGTCTTCGTACTGATATCAAAGGTAATATCCACCATATTACCGAAGATGATGTACTTTATCCAATCGGCGGTGTACTCGTACTACATAATTTTCCCGAAAAACGGCAGAAATATATTCGATTATCAGACAAAGGGAATAATGTTACCTCCATTGCTGTCACTCCAAATAAGTAAGTTTAAAGTATAAAAATATTCATAAATATATCAACTTATCGACACATGAATAATTTACTACATTTTTGACTTAAAGACTAATATACAGCAACTGTATAGCCAACTATAGCGAAATTTGTTAATATTATTTAGGAGGGCAATAGCAGTTGCCGAAACTGGTGAAGTGCCTAGTATATCAATCTACGATGCTTCGACATTAAAACGTAAAAAACAAATTCTAGCACCGACCGATCGTGGCATTACAGCGAAAAAAATCGAATACATGTCATTTACTTCCGATAGTAAAAGTCTAATTGTTGTATATGGTGAACCTGATTGGATGTTATTCAGTTACAAATATGATCGGGGGAAAATTGAGAGTTCTACGCGTGCAAATAATATGAATAATACGGGCGTTTTACGTCAGGTTTCATGTAATCCAAATGATCCAACTGTTATCGTAATCATCGGCGATGTACTGTTCCGTTTGTTGGCCGTTACGGAAAATATTTGGCGTCAATATGGTTACAGCAAATCGGAAAATTTATATTTACGTAGCGTTGCTTGGCTTTCCCAGGAACGACTAATTACGGGAACATCGGATGGTCGAATTTTAATGATTGAAAATGGCGAAATGAAAGCTGTTTTTCGTGTTGAAGAGGCTATGTATTTGAATCTGATGATGCGCGAAGAGTACGTACTGTTGTTTTCTGTTTGTAACTGTAGCGAAATTATTGAAATTATTCTATTCCAGGATTCAGCAGACATCAGCAACAGCATTGCTATCTGTTGGTAGCTTTTCAGCTGCAGCTAGTCAAGAGGTAAATTGTATTATAGCGTTTCCAAAAGGAATTATTTTGGAATATGGTGCTGGCCGTATAATATTATTTGAAAAAGAAACACCTCATAAATATAAACGAAGAAATGTATTTCGATTAGATGATGATACACGCGAAGATGAAAAGAAAGGAGAAGAACCAGCAAATAAAATTAATTTTATGTCTGTTAGTCCAACGCAAGACTATCTTGTTATTAGTAGTGGATTACCTCAACTTTATTATATTTATTTATGGGGACCAGATATCACTAGGTACTTTTATATAATTAAAATTTTAACAAAGCTTATGTTTGCTTTTCTAATATTTTATTAGTTCATATTATTATTAATTTTAGATATCCCGAAATTAAATTTCAAGAATTAGGTCCGTCATTACATCGTGGTTCAATTTTCAACATAGCTGTGTGCTCTTGGAAATCAATTTTATTAACTGTAGGTCGTGAAGACCGCAGCGTTCGCGTTTGGAACTACGAAACAATGGATCTACTTATGATGAAAATTTACCAAGAAGATATCTATGGCGTTTCCTTGCATCCAAGTGGTCTGTTTGTTTTAGTAGGATTTTCAGGAAAACTACGATTTATGACAATATTAATTGATGATTTTAATGTGACGAGAGAGTTTGCTATTCGGTATTGTTCTGTATGTCGTTTTAGTACACAGGGTCATATGTTTGCAGCTGTTAATGGCAATGTTATACAAATTTATTCATCGATTTCTTATGAGAATATTATGAATTTAAAAGGACACAACGGAAAGGTAAGTTATTTTTTTCATGTAACAATTATGTATGTCGTTTTTCTGAAAACATTTGATAAAATTTATACAGTTTTCAATTATTTTCTTAATGATAAAATTTCGTTAATGTTCATTTGAGTATTTGAATGTAATTTAATATTACTATATCTAAAAAATATAGCAAGTTACTGAACTGATTAATTTTTTTTAATACAATTTTTTATTGCATGTGCTTTTTTCGAAAAAAAATGTAATATTTTCAAAATTATTTTTTCTCATTTTATTTACATAATTTTATTATGAAAATATTTTGTATAAAATACATTTTTTATAATATAATAAATATATTGTTGCATTTATTATGGAAACAAAAATAATTACATCTGTATAATAAAAATCATAAATATTAGGTGACTTCAGTGTCATGGACTCATAGTGATCATAAATTGGTGTCATGTGGTACAGAAGGTGCTGTTTACGAATGGGATATGCAAACTGGCAAACGTGTGGTAGAAATTATCGTAAAAACTTGCTCATTTACCGGCTGTGAAATTACCACCGATGGTAAAATCAGTTACGGTGTCGCTTCCGATGGTGAAGTCAAAGAAATTTCCAACGCTTTAGTGCGTACCAATCATCCTATCGATAGTTCCGGTTTAGATTGTGTTGCATTAGCTAATTCCGATATGATGCTATTTGTTTCCGGTAAAAATGGCACTATTTTTTCCGTTAAATTACCGTTGATGGATAAACCGGAACATCTGGAGTTTAATATGCATAATTGTACCGTAACAATGGTAAATATTACTTGAAAATGTTTTTTTTTAATAAAAATAAAAGTTACTCTATTTAAAACTTAAAAGGTCAGTTGTATAAAACATTGGTAACTTTAATAATGGTCAATTATTTTAATTCAATTGTTAATTATCTTCAAAGTGTTTCATTGATTGGACATTTGACAATTTAACGAAATTGTTAACTTAATGAATTTAACAAAGTTTTATGCAATCAGCCCGAAAAATTTTCAAGTTTCCTTAATATTTTACTTATAATTTTGTATTTTGTCTAATAAAATTAAAAAAATTGTTGTGGTCCGAAGCTTATAATAACTTTTTACAATTTAGTCGAACTTCCCCTATTCCTTCTTAATTCCGAATTTGTGTTATAAAATAGTAATACGCAAGGAATTCTAATATAGTTTTAATCTAATATATGAAACATTAGGATTAGAGAGCAAAAATATCTCTTAACTAAATTTTTCCAGTTAAATATTTCATACGACGATAAATATTTGATAAGCAGTTCGATAGACGGTAGCCTCTGCGTTTGGAAGTTGGTAAATGTTTTAGGCAAAGGCGTTAAAATTGATAAAGACTTTCAACCCTCCGGTGACATTTTAATCCCTTACAACGATCTCGAAGAAAAGATACAATCGATAAAGGACCTCAATATGCGAATGGCTGAATTAGATAGAGAACACGCTTATCAAATAAGACAAATTGAAACTAAACACACGGGAAAATTAACCGAAGTACACGAGGCCTATCGAGAAGCTATCGAAGAATTAAAAGATAAAAATAATGTAAATATATTTTTCTACTTCTACAGATAACTTAGTTTTGAATCTTATTTGTCGCAGAAATATTGTATAATTCGTTTGTTTGCAAAATTATTAGAATTTTTTTTTTTAAATTTATTGCAGGATAAGTTAGGTAAAAAGGTTGGTATTCTTTTTATGTTTACAGAAAAAAATTGAAAATAGAAATTAAATTTCCAAAAATATTAGGAATTTTTGCAAAAAAAAAAACTTGATTATATAATATTCCTGCAACATCTTTATTATATATGCGTTTCTTGGCAAGTAATGCTATTGATTACTCACACTAGTGAATTTTTAAATAATTTTACTCCACAACTTTTGACTTACCAAGTTTATTACCAATATCAAATTTGCTTTATAAATATCTGATGAATTATTGCTGTTGTTTGCATACGGTACAATTTTCTTATATTCATTATTTTCAAATGTTATTTATGACAGACAAAAAAGTACAAATTCTTATTGTATAATCGTAGAAAAAGTATAGTGTATTACTTATTTAGATAATAAACTTTATTCTTATTACTAATTACCATAAATGCATGTTTGCTGAATTATATGTAATATTTTTATTCAGTATTTTGTTGTTTATTTTATTATTTTACTGTTTTAAAACTGTATTTTTTTTGGTTATCTACATCTGATAGTAAAAATAACATGTATGATATTTAAATTCTAAATCTAAATATTTGCTTTTTTTATTTAAACTAACCGCAAAGTTTTTTGCTGTTTTTGAATTTAAATTGTGCATAAATTAAATAGGTAGCGTGTGCTACACTAATTTGCAATTTTCTTGTAGTGGAATGTTAATTTTGTCAGATATTTTACGATAATTTTTAATTATATCTTGTTGAAAAAACTGTATTTTTTTATTATTTGATATATAATTTTATTCTTGATTATTAAAGAATATTTATCAGTATCATTTATCAAAATTCTTTCATATATTTTATTAATTTTAATATATATTTTAAAATTCCATAAATTTTTTTAAATCTAGGCGTTAGAACAAGAGCATGTTCAAGAGATACATAGTATAAATTTGGAAATTACAAACATGAAACGTAATCATGACATGGCTATTGAAGATGTAGAAGCAACATACAATGAAAAGTTGATAAATGAATATAATAAATACACGGATTTAGAAGATAAACTTGTTAAAATTCGAAAAGATTATGAACTAAAACTAGAAGATTTAGAACAAGCTAAAAAGAAATCGGAGAACGATATAACTGATGAATTTTTGGAAAAATTGAAGAATAAAGATACAAACATTTATGAGGTAGATAATTATTTATTTGTTTTAATTAAAAAGTTTTTAATTTATGGAAAAAAAAAATATAAAATACTAAAATATTTATGTATATAAATATATTTCGTTAGTTAAAAGAGGAGATTCAGCAACAACTAAAAGATCACGAAGTAATCAAACAACAAATCGAAGACGATGCAGATCGTGAAATCTACGAACTAAAAACATCACACGAAGGAGAATTAAAAGAGGAACAAACCGTTAACATTAAACTTCGTGCCGAAAACGGAATATTCCGTAAAAAACTTAATTCAGGACAAAAGGAAATTGAAGAACTAAAGCATATGATTTTTACACTTGGAAGCGAACATGTTAAATTTAAAAATGTTATACAAGGATTGGAGAAAGATATATCCGAAATGAAAAAAGAAATTTCCGAACGTGACGAGACGATACAAGAGAAGGAAAAACGAATTTACGATCTAAAGAAAAAAACGCAAGAATTGGAAAAATATAAATTCGTGCTCGAATTTAAAATCGATGCGTTGAAGGCACAAATTGAGCCAAGAGAAAGAAAAATACATGATCAAAAAGAAGAGATTGACGATATGATAATGGAACTGGAAAATTTACAAAAGAATATTATTTCATTAGGTTACTTAAATGAATTAAATGTTGATTTATTTCTTATCGCAAATAAAATGTTTGTTTTAGAACTGCAACTCGGCGAATTACGAGAAAAATTAAACGCATCTCATAATGAATATAAAAGAGAACAAGCTAAATTTCAGCAGGCGTGCGAATTCATTAAAGCAATTAGAACTGATCTGCATCATGTCTCTGGATTGATTCAGGAGCCTAATAAATTGAAAATTGCTCTTAAAGTATGTCTTTTGCTCTTCAAATACATTTCTTATTTGATATTTTAAAAAAAATTACCCATTTTTTTTTTCGTTTTTATATAAAGAATAGATATTATGATTTATGAGTGTGAATTAGGCGAAAGTTGTATGATTGTAATTGAAAAACTAAATATCAGTATTATGAACTGTCATATGTAGAATATGTCAAGCAATAACTTTTAATATGACTTTAAATTTTTATAATTCTTGATAAAAACAAAAACAGAAATGTTATTTATGAAGGATTAATTTTGGGACCAAATAAAATTAAAAGAACAATTTGAGAAAATAGTGGGTACCAGAAAAAATTGTAAAAATTAAACTTATAGTAGTCGAGCAGTGCCAAGCAGTTTTTCTTTAGTATTGATGCCACCGTTAAAGCGTGTAATCCGATATTTCATGAAATAACTAGTTATTTCATAAAATACTGATCTTGGATAGTTATATTATAGAATAGTTTTGTTATTTGATACTTTAGATTAGGTTAGATTAGGTATTTTGTAAAATAATTAGGTATTTTATGAAATATCGAAATTATACACTTTAACGCTAACATTTACATTAAAAAGACTGAGCTTTTATAGGCTTAACACTTTTATAAATAGTATACATAACTATTCAGCATGAAAAACATCGTTTTACAACGAAATAGAAACAAAAAATCAAAGAGTTATTATAATAACAAATACAATTTGATAAAATATTTGCTGTTTTACATTTTACTATGGTAACATTAAAATTTTGCTTGACATAATATTTGAAACTAAAAATTTTAAAACAGAATTTTTATTTTCGAATTATATTACTTTATTAATTCATTTACTATATACACATTTTTAGTGAAATATTGAAATTATTTTTTGTAGAATATGTATCACAAATACAATGCTGATAAAGAATTTGTGATAACTCGTGAAGAAGATTGTGATGCAAGAAACGAATTTCAAAAACAAAGACATTATTTAGAAAAAACTGTTGACGGACTCAAGGAAGTCGTATGTGTTTATTTCAATTTTTTTTTCTTTATTAAAATAAATATCGAATATAATAGTTATGATTTGCATTTTTCATGCTTCTTTATTATAAACTGTAAGTACTTATTATTCATTGTAAATAAAATTGTATAACCAACTCGTTTGAAATGTAAAAACTGTTTGATCAAATTTACATATAAATCAAATTGTATTTAGGTTGCAAAACGCTACGATAAGAACGCAGATAAATTGAAAATAATGGAGGAAAGTACACAACTAATAACTGAAACGAATATCTTAAGAAATCAATTAAAAGCTGCCCAGAAACGTAACCACCAAATGGAGTCTATTTTAGGCATTAGCAAGAAATGTATGCAGCCCCGTGAAGCGCAAAAACGTCTTGCTGATGCTGTCAGAACCAGAGAAGATATACATAAAGAATATCAAGAAATTTTACATGTATTTACATTTATTTTTTTTTTGCTTTTATTTTAATTGTGTCTAACTTGTTTGCATTTCTATTCACGTAATTTTTACTTGTGCGTTGAATCATATAGAATGCTCACTTGATATAGAAATAATTCAGTCAAATTCTTTATTACATTGAAATATATTTCTATGAAAAATAAAACTGTGATAGTTATTACTAAAAATTAGTATAAAATTATTTTGTGTCTTATTTTTAGATACATACTCGTTGTATAATAATGTAATCAATTTCTATAGTTTTAAATGTTTTAATTCTGAAAAACATATTTTGGAGCGAAAAATTATATTTGGTATTTAAACATATATCTACGTACATTTATTATTTATACTGTTTTATCTACTTTTATGAAAATTATTTAAAATTTTTCACTATATCGGAAATGTGTATACAAATAGATGTATAATTAACTAAATATTTTTTAAATTATTTTTTCAGATGAATGAAGTCAGAATAGAAAATTTGAAAGATGAAAATGCACGATTAAAACAAAGACTTAATTACGCAGATAGAAATGTCGATTTTATGGATTAAAATTATAAAATGTATTATAGTTTTATTAATAAATTTTATATATTGCATATTGCGTTATATTTTACATAATCAATTTAAAAAAATTTTAGTTATAAAATTTGACTGTTAATCGTTATGAATTTGTATTGTGTATTTTTTTAACTCTTATATAGCTACTTAGATATTATGCATTTAAAAACTAGACAAATAAAACTGAAAGTTGTTAATTTATTTTATAAAATTTATTTTTTTAAAATTATATAAATTAATGCTTACAATGTCATGGCAAAACCTATAACGGAAACTGAAGGTGGCATCCAGAATCGATCAATGGCGTAACGGCACCTGTAGAGGATGATGGGGTACAAGTATATATATATCAGATGATGGAGCAGAAACTGTCATTCATTGGCTGAGGATGCCATCTACGATGTATGGAAAAACGCTTGCGACAAGGATAGATCGACTACCAAACCAGAAAATTCTATAAATTCAGTGGATACCGGCCATGAAAAGCCTGAAGATTACTAATGTTTACATTTTATTTTTATAAATTATTTATTTGAAACCGAAATTGTCCTACGATTCACGTAAAATGAAATTGACGAGTAAACACAAATTGAATAAAAACATTATTTTATAGCGATTTTGCGACATGACATAATTCAAACTTTTAAATCTGACATAAAAATCCCGTACGATGTTTCAATCTTATTTTCGCCGTGGCAAGGAATCGGCTTTATGGTCGATAAAATAAGGGCGCAGGGCCGAAGTTGTTAGACGCTGTCAGATTCGGACCGAAAATCGTAAATAAACTTTCAACAAGGGTTGTTATAGTCTATACAATCTCATAGTGTCTGTGCGTGCGTGGTTGTGTGCACAGACTCAAAGTACTGAATTATTACGGGCCATTTCTTTGCTGGTTCACTGGGCGATGTCTGTCAAAGACGATCGTGGTTTCGGTGTGCACTTCCGGTTGGTTTCCGCTTCACTCTTCGGGTTCCGGTTCATGGACAGCCTTATAGAAAAATTTTACTTCAGATATTTGGGATTAAATGTTGTTTTATAGTTTGATTTGGCATCAAGTTGATTTATAATGTTGCTAATTTTGTTTATTGAAATATCGAAAAAAGTATTTGGTAATGTAAGTAGTATATATTTAAAATATTTCACTAAAGGCCGGTTACATAATAAACACTTTAATTCAAGTCAACCTTAAGCCGATAAAAAATTCCATTATTACAACAAATAATTTTACAATTCGAAATTTTCAAAGTTGACAAAATGTTTTGTTTTATTGACAACAATAATAATAATTATTATGGAAGTTAATGTCAGTACTATTTTGTCGATTTAAAATCGATTTGATTTAAAGTGTTTATTACTAAGAATTATTAAAAAATATAAAACAAAAAATTTAAATAGCTAATCTAATTATAAATTTAGAAACAGTGAAATTTGGATGTATCGTTTTGAAGAGAATGGAAAAATACTTAAACTTTTTTTCGTATATATAAGATTTATGGTGAATTATTTATGATTTTGAAAAAATAAATAATTAAATTAATTATTTTACTTAAAATTACAAAATTATATTAATTATAATGTTATTAAATTCCCTATCAGGTTCGTTATTGTTTTTAACAATAATTGTTAAAAACAATAACGAACCTGATAGGGAATTTAATAACATTATAATTAATCATAACGCAGGTTCAGCACCAAAGAACAAAAGTTTATCTTTTGACATTAATACAAAATTATATTATTTTTACAGAAAACCATTGGTTTTGCTGAAATAATGTGTAATTTTTTTTACTGTGGTTTTTATGTAAAATGGCAACTTTTCTTACAGTGTACATATTGTGGTTTCAAAAATAAATTATAATATAGTTTAATAAATTAAAAAGATTACATTTTTCTAATTGAGACAAAACAATTAAGGCAAATAAATAATGATAATGAACATTAATACATTAAAAATGTACTTTAAATTTATTTTCAAATTTTAATCTAAAATTTTTCTTTTCTTTTGCAATTGCGCAAATACTGAGAATTTAAAAATTCATACTGCACATTTCATGTACTACAAGTTAGATAAGGTCTGTCTATTTTATATAATAAATAATTTTATATTTATATTGTAAAATTAAACCATTTCAAAGTAAAAATAAACTTCATACAAATACCGTTATAGAAATTCCAAATATTACATCGCAATTTACTAAATATACGTTTTAATTTCTATTATGAATACAATTTTTATTGTACATTTGTATGCAATATAGTTAATAATAAATATCGAAAGATACATTACACGTAACATGTGTGTGTGGATATATCTATTATTAATCGATAATCGATTCGTTCTCATCAATTATTTATCCATTTAATGATAGACACTAGTACGCCTTTAGGGAAATATCTAACCTAGCGCCGCCTATGAGTTGGCTACATTGAAACATGTTAGCAATAAGCATTTCATCATAGCGACTTTTTCTTGCTCTTTTTTCTACTTTTGCTGTTGGCTGTACGCGATGTGTGATTATATTTCTTGCAGTTTACAGTAAAAGAAATCCGTTCTCGAGTGTTATTTTCGTTCTTTTACGGGAAAAAGAAAACGTGGTAACAATTGCTCCCTTTTAACGCGTTTCAAAACATATCATCGTATTGCTAGACACATATTGGTGGTATTTTTAAAGATAATGACTGTAATTTTTCGTTCTAAAATTGTCTGTTTTGTTCGAGAAGTTGTTTAAATTGACGACGTGTATTTAGAATTGGTTTTTTAGTGTTTTATTTATTTATTTTTCTATAGAAATTTAATGACAAATTTAAAAATATTTTAAAATAGACCTGTTCTAGAGAAAAAAACAAAATAAAAGAAATGGACGAACTTGGAATATTTTTTCCATAAGAAACAATTCGTTGCAGTATATTTTTAATTATAAAATTATAACAAATTGAAAAAATATACTATTATTATTTTTAATAAATATGACAAATATTATCAAAGTTTTTATTAATAAAAACTCAAGTAAATATTTTTAAAATATCAATATTTAAACATATAGATATATAAAGTGCAAAATTACTGTCTGAAAGGCTGCAACCGACTTTGGCATTTGTACCTGAGATAATCCCTTGCTACTTACCTAATAACCAATAACTCAGATTAAGAGACCCCCTACCGAATGTCCAACTCGGCTACACCGGTCAGAAAGACTTTATGTTTTCGAATACGTTAATTTTGTTCATTATCGAAAATTACAAATGAAAAATACGTGTATTTACAACAAAAATTTTGATTTATTTTAATCAAGCCAAATGTTCTTTTATTCAAAACCAAATATTAAGGTCCTTATTTTCTATTTCTTTTTTTTTGTTAAAAGTACTTTTTACATTAATTTACAATATTGACTAATTTCAGGTTATTAAAAAAACAATTAAATTGATTACGAATTAAATTTACATTTACATTTAATTTATACAAGTTTATACAAAATTTATTTATTTTTAAATTATCGATGTCATTTTGTAACTTTCAAGAATTCTGTATTAATTTGAAACTATCAGAGTTAATAGAAAATATAAAAAATAAATACTTGTTTTATCTGAGATCTGACAAAGAATGGAAACAAAAGCACATAAATTTACAGTAAACTTTTTGGTGAAGCAATATTATGGGCTACATTATTTGAAAGAGTCTCTCTTTTTAAAGATTAAATGATGATAGAATGTCCCTTTTTCATTAGCATCAATTTCAGATAAATAATTCCATTGTAAACTGATTTATTTGTTGAAATAGACATGAATTATTACACTGTATTATGTATTAATTAAAATATTTGAATACATTAAATAAAGCATTCTTATTTGAATACTAATCACAGTGTTACTACGTGATTCGACTCACGTTGTCAGAGAAAAATTATAATGATGCATTGTTATCTATTATCGAAAAACGTGACATGTATTTTTAGACTTTTTTTTCTATTATTACAGTACCATATTTACTAGAGTTATTTTTAGTTATCTATCTAAAATCCTATTGAAAACAATGTTATGATTATTTACAAGTATTTTTTTAAATTTTTGAATTAAAAAATAAAGAAATATTTATTTTTATTAGTAATAAAAAAAAACATACAACACGTAGATCACCATATAAATATTTTTCTTTGATTTATTTTTTTTATTCTTATTTTAAATATTAGTTAAAAGGCAAATATGTTTAGAACATGGAAATTATGAGGAAAAAACACTGATGTATAAGGTAGTAAATATGAAATGTAATATTTTTTAATAAAATTTTATTATTAAAAAAATAAAAAATATAAATATACGCAGAACATAATGTATAGATAGACTCAGTACAAATGCAGAGCAGTCGTTTTTTAAAAAATAATTCATACAAAATACACATTCTACATTTAGTTAAATAATTTACATTAACTGATAAATGTTCTAAATTACTATTAAAATAAGTTAATTTTGTGATTATTTAGTTTTTTTGTTAATTGACAGGGAATGTATTATATATTTTATTCATGATTACGCGATTTTAAAAATGATTTGTATGAAATACATTGATATAAAATTGTTTACAATAAATATATTTCTATAAATATATTAGTGATGCATAAATATAAATATGTATATGTTAGTAAACATTATTATTATTATCATAATTGACATATATAAACTCATAACATTGTTGAAATTACATTTGTAAATATAAACAATATTAATAAGAAACATTGCTTTTTTTACCGTTCACTGTACAAGTATAAATATATAGTAATTAGTATATTAGCATTTATATACTGATATGTTAAAATAATACATTGTAAGAAATAACAGTTATTTTAATATTTGTTTAACCTATATTTAAATAAGATCTATGTGTATATGGCTCAGAAATACATAGTTAAAATAACGTACACTTATTCGACAAAATTATTCTAAAGACATTAAAATTTGCGAGAATGAAAATAATAAAAAATTTATTTTGATTTTCAACATTGAATTTTATTTAAAAAAGATAAAGTCACTTGTAAGAAAACAATAATAAGGTTTTACCATAAAACTAAATGTTAAAATAATTAACTGTTAAAAAATCAACGGTCAGTAGAATTAAAAATACAGATTTGTGAAGTATTTATAATATACAGTATGACTGACTTAAAATTGAAATAAATTCTTGCTTTGTTTCAAATTATTATTAAAAGTTGATGTAATTATAGATTGATGTTTTTAAAATTCTGATGTAAAATTAGATTTTCTTTAAAAATATGGAATCAAAATAATTTTAACATGACTTAATAATTTTTTTCAAATTTTATAAATAAATCTTCGACTCAGCACTTAAAAATTGATGCTGAGACACTGTGCATTTTCTGTAGTTTACAAAACAAAATAGTATAAAATATTAAAATGTATTTTACTAAATTCATCGATAAAATTAATCAAGATTCTTAAAATTTATAAACAAAATGAAATAAGATTAAAATTTTGCTGAAATATTAATATTAATTATTTTTTTAGATTTGTAAAATAAAAAAATATATATTTCACTAATGAATTTAGAAATGACTTTGCTTGAGATGAATTTAGTAGAATGACAGCAATAATTTTTAATTTGTCTTTTTAAAACAATACCATTTTATCAAATTTTGAAGACCTGTAAAATCACAATAAAAAAATGCGCAGAAGTTCATCGTTATAGTCAAGTCCACAGTCGCTCGCTCAGATACGTAATAACTCACTCAAATCACTCAGAAATATTGCACCCAATTCAAACATGAAACATTGCACCCTTTTAACACCAAAAATTTCCAAAAAAACAATAAAATAACCATCTCACTATACCAGCAACTTGTGCAGATGTGATTTCTTACTTTTCTCAATCACGTAGAACGAATGCGGTTTCCCATTTCCCGGAAAATACTTATGGAAAGATTGTTTCTTCTGCTTAACCGGCACGTAATAAGTCGGTATTTTTCTCTGATAAACATTAGTAATCGGTGTATATTTACTTTGCACGCTATTAAAATGACGTTCGTCTTTCAATAACCTGTTATCAGCGCCCGATCGATGAGTGATCTTCTTCAGCACGGGAATATTCCAATGGTAGATTCTCTTGGGTTTGCCATTCGCTTGGAAACCAACTGGGACTTTTTTCTTCTCGACAAGGGCGGAATTTTTATCGGGATTGGTGTGCACGTAGTAATGGGGATTAGGGGGTAGTTTGATGACGAACATGTGCGAGTCATCCGAACGACTGTAATGACGTGCATCGACAGCGAGACGTTTTCGATAATGACTCGAAGGCATACGGACTTTGGCAAGACCGAGACTCTTCAGGAGTTTGTGATTCTCATCCTTGCCGTTGACGTCTGTTGTTGCCACCAGAAGGAGGCAGTGGATTGCTATGAAGAGAACGATGTGACTGTATCTGAAAACAAAATTTTCAGTTAGTTTTTCTAGTTGAAGATTGGAGCAAAGAGATGAAACTAAAAGTTACTTATAGAATAAAGTAACATAAACCATAAAATTCAAAGAAAATTTTATTTTAAAAATGTAGTAAAAATTGGCTAAAAAAGAATTTTACATACGTTTTACAGAAGAAATAACAACATTTTGTAACTTTAATGTGATAATTTACGTAATATTACATTTTTTTTATAAAAAATTACATTCACGAAACATGTAAATTACATAAATTTTTTACAGTGCAAACATGCTATGTTTTTCCATTATGTAGAAAATAATTTCCGCCAAACATTTCTATCATGACAAGCAACTTTTGCTTTATCCACATTCATGATATTGTAAGTTAATCATTACAAAAATAAAAATTATTATTTGTAGATTTCATGTCTAACATAAAAAAATATTTCTGTTTTGTGATAATTTACCAACATAAAAGTATTATAACTGTCTGTATTCGTCTGACGATGATCAGCTTGAAATTGCAGTTACGAGAATAAAGTTTTTAGTGTTATAACAAAGTTATTTTTATTTATCTTATTTCGAAAATGTATCACAAAGTTACGGCTAATCAAGTTAAATATTATAACTTCATTAGAATACTTTTTGGATATTCCGTCGCGATCATTTTAGTAACTTATACCAGTATTTTTGTGTGTATATTTATTTGAACTATAAACAATGTATTTCAAAAGTATGTAAACTTCTGTTCTATAAACTGTACAATTAATATTATCTGTTAAAATTATGAATTTGTTTCTTTAAAACTCGAAACTTTGAAAAACAAAGTAAAAAATCTTTCAGAATTTATTATAATAAAATAAAAAAGCTTTAGGATTTAAATTTGTATTAAGTTTAATTAAAAATCAACGTTTTGAAGTACATTATCATCAGGAAAAAAAGATACATATGACATTTATACAATAAATAAACAGAACATACGAACAAGTTACTAGGTAACAAAATAACTAGATTATAAAATTTATAAATTTTTAAAATAAAACTGCTTTAGGTTTAAGTTCTCTATTGAAATTTATTTATAATCAACGTTTCGTCGAAACTCAACGCTCTTCTTCGTCAGTTTTTTTCCTGATGAAGACGAACGTTGAGTTTCATCGAAACATCGATTATAAATAAAAATATTGATACACGACTTGAACCTAAAGCAGTTTTATTTTATAATGAGTTCTAAAAGATTTTTTATAATGTTACACATTTTTTATTAAAAGAAGCTAAATTTTATTTAAATCAGTGCCCCTTCATACTGATTGATGTTATCTGTTCTTTTCTAAATTTCTATTGCTTCTCTTATCAATCTACTGTTAATATCGATGGGTAATTATTATAATAGTATCAGAATTTTACATCGAGAAGGTTTTCTAATGCATGTTGTACAACAGCAGATTTATCTGCAAGGTGTAGACGTATGGTTCTGTCAACCTAGTAGAAATAGATCTAACTGTCTGTACAACAGAAACCTTATAGAACTAAATCCTAAAGCCTTTTTATTTTCAAAAGCAAATTAATTGAATAATGAAACTAAAATATGTACAACATTTTCATAAGATTTAAAAAAATACAAGTACATACCTTTATTAAAAACTTTCATATTTTTATTATATTAAAAGTATATCATCATATTATAATTTGAAGGTAAACTACTTTGCAATAAAAGCAAATAATTTTAAATAAGTTTGAGATTCAATCTCGGCACTTCAAATGGATCAAATGGTATAATGTAATTGAAGTTATAATTATTTACAAATTTATTAATACAAATAAACAAAAACAAACTAAACATTAATATGCGTAAAAACATTATTATATCCAACGTGTTTATTAAGTAAGTAATTAAACCATTTTATTGGCAAAAAAACCTAAGCAGTTTACTGAAAATAATTAACTGCAAGCGATATTTATTTAAGAAACCGTAATTAATTAATTTTATTTAGTTAATTAATATTAGTGTACATTTTCATTATTTTTTTAATACTGTAATTGTTTTCTCAATATGTCCGCCGAAGATGTTAGATTAAATACACTTGTCGTTGTAGTTATGTTTGGTGCTGTATATTAATCTCATTATTGTATTAGTAACATAATAACCTCTTTTCTACATAGACAATATGGTAACGTAATATTAATATTTATGATACGCTTGAAGAAGAAATTCTATATATAACTTTTATGACCATTTCTCTTTTGAGAGTAAGCAAGAATATATAAAAATAAAACGGCTTTATGTTATAGTTCTGTATTAATATTTATTAATAATCGACGTTTCGATAAACTCAATGTATGTCTTCATCAAGAAAAAAAATACAAATGGCTTCCTTTAATTAAAAATTTATAAAATTTATAATCTAGTTATAATTTGGTTACTTGTTTCTGTGTTCTGTTTATTTACTATAACTGTCATTTGTATCTTTTTTCCTGATAAAGACGTGCGTTGAGTTCGTCGAAACGTCGATTAATAATAAATATTAATACGGAACTATAACCTAAAGCCGTTTTATTTTAATATAATGAGTTCTGAAAGATTTTTTACTATGTTAAGAATATATAATCTTTCTGTGTTAGTAAAGAAAATCTATCAATCTTTCGTAAAAAGTTCTGTTTCTGAAATTCGCAGACGTCTAATAATATTCTATCAAAATTAATTATCAAACTGCCAAACTTATATATCGTATGGCATACGTAATTAAAACAGAGAACAGTAAAAAAATTGTTGATAAATGTGCATAAATAAATAAAGTACTATATCAAACTGTTAAGTAAAGTTAGAAAGAAAGCAAAAAAAAACCATTTACAAGTTGAAAATAATCTAACGTAAAAAGGTAACTGTACATTTGACATCCGTAAATCTTTCTCTATTTTAACCACAGACTTACATGAAACCTGATCAATGTCCAAATATAGAAAAAATACTGGTTTGAAGTTTTATATTTTCACTGACATGAAGAAGCGAATGAGAACTAGGATTTTACGATGTTGTGCGACAGGCTCGGGGCGATATTATTCCATATACAGATGATCCTAAAATAACAGACATCTTCTCGTCGTGTCGTTCAGACGGGATCGTTTTCAAGTTTTGCCCCTGTCGTGTCCTCCATCGCAACTCATTTGACTTTCGAGATTGTGAAATAGACGTGACACCGGCAATATTGTTTTAAATAGCAAGTTGCTTTGCTTGTATGTATGTATGTGCCGTCAAAACAATCTTGAACTTCAACTTGAAGATGTTGCGTAAATATGTACCCTATATGCTAGGCTGTTTTAAAGTATTTACTATTGGAGTTGCTTGTTTTACTGTCTGGATATGATCATGAAGAATAGTTAAAGATAATTGCTGAAAATATATGATATTTTATAATCAGGACCGGATTAACAGTAGTGGAGGCCCTGGGGCGGAAAGCTAGTGTGGAGGCCACTCTTTGAAAAAAAATTTTTCACAAACTTGCAAAATAATCAAGATACTTACAGATCAAAAACTAATTTTAGTTGATGTTTAAATACTTTATTTATTAATAGTATGTATGAATATTTAGGTGAACATAATTGATGATTATGAACATAATCATATGAATTGAACGAAAGCTTTATTTTATACAGATATATACACTTTTCGCGACTTTTCTTCAGAAAACTTGTGAGTTAAATCACTGAAATCCAGTTCTCGGAGTAGATCACGTTCGATGCTCAGCAAAGACAGGCACGAAAGACGATCTTGGGTCATTTTTGTGTAAATAATTTTTTTTTGTGGAGGCCCTAATATGTGGAGGCCCTGGGCGAACGCCCCTTCCGCCCACCCGTTAATCCGCCCCTGTTTATAATAGTAATCTTCAGGTTTTCACGACCGGTATCCATTAAATTTATAGTTCCTGGACTGGTATATCGTGGTCGATCTATTTTCGTCACAGACGTTTCGTCATACATCATAGATGTCATTCTCAGTGCTTGGTTATTGAATGACGTCATTCAGTCACCAAGCACTGAGGATGACATCTATGATGTATGACGAAACGTCTGCGACGAGCATAGATCGACGACCACGATATACCAGTCCAGAAAATTATATAAATTCAATGATATTTTGTAGTTTATATAATTTAGTGAAACATTATTTTTTCTTTACTGCAAAATATTTAAAATAGCTCTTGTAACCATCTGCCATAAAAGTAGTTGAAGAAAAATATAATATTCTAAAACAAAATATGTAATATCTGGCCACGCTACAACTGACCAATCAAGCACACGTTTCGAAAACATTTAACAATCTAATCTTTAATCATTGATTATGTTACTTTCGATATTGAAAATATCATCTAATTAAATAAACGAATTAGTTTGCTTGCAACTGCTTGCCTTAAAATATCAGTAGTTTAGATTACTGGCCGGAACTCGTCATTACTCTACTGCATCTAAAATTTAGGCATCTAATCAAACTAAATGGAACTGTTATTTTTTTTTATGCAAAACAAATATAAATATTTTATTAAAATCTCCAATACCGTTTTCTTTTTCTGTTGCACTCTTACACTTTCTTGTAGGATGGTAAATATATTTGCGGAATCTTGATATAACATAATATAGTATTTTAATGCTTCATTGCAGAAATATATAAAATTCTTTCGTAATTTATTGGCTAATAAGAAACGATTTACGATATGTTATAACAATTATTGTGTTGTACTGCATCAACCGATATACAATATATATCTTTACTTATATATTAACTTTTCAGTATCAACAAAGTAACTTTACTTGTACAAGAAAACATAAAATTTTAACCAAATCATCTAGAAAATGACTTTAATTTTACGATCAACCAATTTTCAAAACAATACTTAACATTAAATTTAATAAGAAAATAACTAAGTCGATCCTTGTTCAATTTTAACATAATTGCTTAGCAGTATTTACGAAAAAAAATCTCCATTTATTTTCAATAATAATAACTTATAATCTTTGAAAATATTTTGTAATTTATAAGCTTTACGTATAGAGAATGAAAAATATTCCAAACTACGCCCCTGCCATAATCCTTATGGCATAAACTAATGATAGTTAGCTTTATACGAAAGTAACATATAATGAAGAAATAATTACTAGTATTTTAAGAAGTACTTTGCAGTAATAATGTTAACTAAGTAAACTTTTACCATAATAATTGAAACACATTTATTTAGAGCAATGCACTATTTCTGCACTAATAATGCTGTTAAGAGATTTATTGTTCTAATAAAAATAATTAGAAAGCATGTTTATTTATAATATTGTAAAGAATCCTTTAGAACTCATTATAGTAAAGTAAAAAACTTTAGGTTTTAGTTCTGTAGAATTTTAAATTAAATTTCGACGTCTCGTTATACACATACATCATCATAAAAGAGTTGTTGCGCATTAAAAAAATAATCAAAAATATACATTAAAATAACTACGTAAAAAAATTAAACTGCTTTAGGTTGAAGTTCTGTATTAAAATTTATTTATAATCGACGTTTCGACGAAACTCAACGCTCGTTTTCATCAGTAAAAAATGATACAAAAAAATCAATACAATTTTTTGTATCAGTTTTTCCTGATGAACGTCGTGACGTAATAGCAAGTAAATAAAAATATTATATATATATATATATATATAAATTAGTTTTATACTCCAATCGTGAAATTAGTTCGTTTGTGGACTGGTGTTTTCATTTGTTCTGTTTGGTGATCATAATTTTAAAAAAATATCACGTTTATTAAGTTTTTCTAAACAACAATTAACTAACTTTTTATGATTCATGCAATTTAATTTTTAATAAAATGTATTTACGTGTTAAATGTCAAATTCTAAAAAAAAATTAAAATAAATGTTGTATACGAATACGTTTAAAACACTTAAGAAATTGCATTTAATTAAAATTAATTACTAATTACTTATTCATCTATGACAATTTAATAATCTTAGTAGTTTAACTCAGACATTTAAAATCTAAGTTGTACACTCCTTTGACAACCCATTCATAAGGAGCAGGAAAAATTAATGTTATTTTAAATCACTCTCTACATTTGATATCTGACTTTAAAAGTTGTTATACAATTTTAATTTTATATATTTATTTTGTTGAATAAAATATAGAAAGACGCGTTTTTAAATAGATATGTTATTTTTTAATTATCCGTAATAAAGATAGATGCAGACGTATTCAGATTAATTGAACATAGAGTACTAAAAAAATTTACGATCATCTTATACATAAATAATGATAACATGAAGTATATAAAAGAAACTGGTTCTTTTTATTCATTATTTTATTCCAATTTTATTATATTATATATATTTTTTTTGTTATAAAACTACAACGGATACGTATTTTTATAACCACAAAAATAATCGTGTTTATTTATACATTTTTGCTACTATTAAACTTTTTTATTTGTCTGTAAAATTGAATTTATAGTTTAAATTTAATTTTAAAAAAATTAAAAATTAATTTTTCACTCAAAACAAATTCTGTAATTTTATATAAAAACCTGGGGCAACTGATTTACACCAGTTTGAGATGTATATTTACAGACGTCAGTATTTACACTAAATATATGTAATATTATTTACAGATATTTTAAGGAAAATTTTTACATTATATAAATTAAAATATGTATATTTTATGTAAGTGATTACTTACTCTTCGTAATATGATAAATTAATTATTTTACTTAAAATTATAAAATTATATTATTTTTACAAAAAATTTATGTATACCATTATTTTGCTGAAATAATATGTAATTTTTTTACTATAGCTTTTATGTAAAATGGCAACTTTTTTACAGTGTAGATGGAATTGGCATTAAATTTTTACTCAAATAAAGAGCAATATGCGGTGTTTTTTGTGTTAAATTGTAAATCAATTGTCTATTTTTGAAATAAATATAAATAATATATCAATAATTATGTTATTTTTCTATCAGCATATCAAAATATTGATATTACATTACCATATTGCCTATGTAGAAGGAGGTCGTTATGTTACTAGTATAACAATGTAAACATTATTATACAGCAGTTACTTACTATATACACTACTAGTAGCAGTACCAAACAAGTAAAGTGTATTTAATCTAACATCTCCGGTAATGACATTGAAAATTATATAGTGACAATTGTAGTGTTCATTTTCGATTGAATTTTAATTTACTTATTGAAAATATGTGAAGTACAAGAAATGCAATATGTACCTACTCCGTCAGATTTGTCAGAAATTGTATATTCGACCAAAGAATCATTAATTCTCACAAATCAAGTACAAATATTATATTCTGTTAGTAAACTTATACAGAAAAAGATTTAAATAAAATTTTGCTTTCTTTAATTAAAAACTTATAAATTTTATGATCTAGTTACTTATTTTGTTACCTAGTAACTTGTTTCTATGTTCTGTTTATTTACTGTAAATGTAATTTGTATCAGTTTTTCTGATGAAAATATACGTTGAATACGTTGTAACGTGGATTATTAATAAATATTAATACATAACCTAAAACCGTTTCATTTAATATAATGAGTTCTGAAAGATTCTTTACTATGTTAACAAATTTTTATTGTGTTTTCTCAAACTTGTGGATAGTGCAGTTTAAAACTAATGAAAATGAGGCATTTTCTACAATAATTTCCAAAAATATGCACAAAAAAATATTCCACTTATAAACTAGTTAGAAATAAAAGAAAGTCAACTATCAGAGCATGAAAATAGATAATTTTTTTCTCGTGTTAAACACGTGAAATAATGGGCCCTATATATTCTAATTTCTGAACCACGAAAAATCTTACCTACCACACGTTCCACAATAAAAACAAACAGCATTTCTAAATCGTTTTTCTATTCTAGTTGAACGTGAACTACATCTAAATAGACACGCTAGATACTAAATAGAAGATAATCGAAGAAAAATCATATTTGACGAGTATAGAAAAACTTAAAAGGCCTTAACACAGCTTTCGTGTCAGTATAACAACTTGTCTACGACAGGAAAAAAAAAGAAACGATTATTTTTTGTTGCTTTGTTTTTGAAATTTCAATCATTTAAGTAGTTTGCCGTGTTACACACAAAATTAATTATGTTTTTTACCTTGTTTCTTGTTTATAGAGTAGCTCTTGGTTTTATTTTCAGTAGAGCATTACATGTCGTATAATAATTATTAATAATCATGAGTAACAGAGATTTTTATTAATGGAGTATTAACATTTTTTTTTTGCTTCTATTAGAACATGAAAGAGGTAGAATCTTAATTTATAGTTTTACAGTAATACGAGTATATATTATATATTTACAACTATGTTGTTATATCATAACTATCTCTATTTTACAATATTATTAATTGATATTGAATAATTTCAAAAGAAATGTTACATAATTTTTTTTTTAAATAAAAACCATTTTCAAACATGTAATTATCAAAACAAAGTAATTAAAAAGTTAATTTAATTATAATGAATCAAAGTCTATGAAGAAGCCTGTTCAGAATTTTTTTTGTTTGATTTTTAGTAACTTTCAAATTTATTATACGCAAAAAAATTGGAGAAATAGTCTATATTTTAGTCGTACAAAATAGTATATTAAAATAAAATAGCTTTAGGTTATAGTAATTTTCAGATTTTCATGGCCGTTATTCATTGAATTTATAGAATTTTCTAGGCTGGTATGCCGTGGTCGATCTATCCTAGTCGCAAACGCTTTAGGTTGTTCATTTGTATTAATATTTATTAATAATCGACGTTTCGACGTACTCAACGTACATATTCATCAAGAAAAATGATACAAATGATATAAATTTTTTGGGTACACCTTTTGAGTAGGCATGATTGTGAATAACTTAACATAATACACAAAGATTTAAAATAAAGTGCTTTAACTTCAAGTTCTGTATTAAAATTAATTTATAATCGACGAAACTCAACGCTCGTCCTTATCAGGATAAACTGATTCAAATGACATAACAGTAAATAACAGAACATAGAAACAAGTTACTAAGTAACAAAATAAGTGACTAGATCATAAAATTTTATAGATTTTTAAATAATGGAAGCCAAATTTTATTTAACTCAATGTCTTCACAGTGATTGGTGTTGTCTTACTCCTTACAAATTTCTATTGCTTCTCTTATCAATCTGCTGTTAATATTTATGGGTCTTGCAATTATTATAGTATCTTCGAATTTTATATCATAAAGATATTCTAACGCATGTTCAACAATAGCAGATTTATCTGCTACTTATCAGTTTATTTTATATAATGAGTTCTGAAAGATTTTTTACTATGTTAAAACACATAGATTTGTTCTAACAAGAGTCTCCTTAATAAGAAACTATCAGAAACATGGGTAGTTTGATTTTAACGTGCGATTTTAAATCATCGTGAACACTTAAATCCATACTGCGCTTACTTATAAGATATATTCTAACTATAAGTGGACTCTTGTTGAAACAAACCTATTATAAACCTATTATTCAACAACAGTAGAAAAAATATTAACTACAATTTGCCGGATCTTGTAAATTGTAATTATAATTCAGTAATAAAATAAACATTTCATTTCTCGTGATGATAAAATGATATAAAAAAATATTACAAAATCAAATTCATTTACTTCATATTCTACAATACAATGCGTACAAGTTTTTTTTTCTCGCAAGGTCAAAATATGATTAATTATAAATAAAAAATATTACAAGATGTTGGTCTAACATTAGTGTCTATTGTAAATAACGGCAACGATTTTTTACAAGCATTTTTTTATCGTTTCTATTTATTTTATTTATAGTATTCAACAACTAGTTTAATGAACATGAAATGAAATAAAAAAATATTTATATATAAATATAATTATAAAAAATTATGCATAATATTTAGTTTTTAATTTAAATTGAAATACAAATAAAATTGAGCATCCTGTATTCATAAATAATAAATGAGATACAAGATATTTCATATTACATTTATAAGTAATATAATTTTTTTCATGTTTTCTGTTATTTTTATAAGATATTAAATTACAGAAAAAATAACTTATTTCGTATTCGTAAAAAAAAACATTCGCTTTCAATATACCGTGAATATATTATAAACAGATTCCTTGAACATTTTCATATGAATATATTCTATTATATATTATCCTAAATTAGAAAATTATTTTAATCAACCAAGTATAAAATTTACAAGAAAAATATTGTATTATTTTGATTATGTTGGTGTCAATGAACGTTCGTAAAAGATATTTTTCGCTACTAATTAGAAAACTATTAAAATATATCTTGTAAATTATGTTTTTAAAAATTGACCATATAAATTTTATTTTTATGATAATATTCTTATGGGAAAATTTTAAAAATGAATATTTATAGATCTAATTAAGCTAGTTTTTTTTTTTAAATAGAATATTAAAAATTAATAATTTATGCTAAAGCATTAGTAATTTATTTGTTTGTTTCTAATTTAGGAACAAAAATAAATGTAGATAAAAATTAACGAAAGTGATAAAGTAAAACTCTTCAACGTGATTCACAAAAAACATTCAATAAAATTTAGTGATAGATATACTATAATAGGTAAGACATTTTATTTTTTATTTTTTTGTGAGTTCAGATTACGAGCCTTTACTCGTAACTAAATAATATTTTTGACAACTTTTATGATAAACATTTGAGAATAATTTCATTTTGCAAATGTATCTATAAAAAAAGTTCAATATCATTACAATTTTCTGTCATCGATGTTTTCTTACAAAAAAGCTGACATTGAATTGACTATAATTTAATATCACAAAAGTAATAATTTCAATATACTAATATAATTACTATATATATTTTTTATTCGGCAATAAATTATTATAATTGTGCAATAAAATATCATTATTATCTTCTTGAATACATAATGCATTCATTTTGAAAATGATTCAAGATTTAAAATTGCCCAAATGAAAGAATCGTCATAAATAAACTAGGAAAAAAAGAAATGTTGATAAGTCTGGTCACCTGAAGAAGTCGGGAATAATAAGAAAGAAGACTTTGGTGTTTAGTGTGTGTGTGTGTGTGTGTGACCGCCCTTGACCTCCACGTATGTGTGTGCAACAACGCCATTGCCATTGCCAGCGTGTGTGCATAACATATTACACATTCACATTCATGCACACAAATACGCACGCATACATATACCACATATGAACGTCTCTCCTGTGCAACTCGGTACGTATATATATATTTGTTTGTTTCAACTTTTCTCGAATAATTTTACTTTATGTGCAAACTGTGCTTACTGAAATTGCAATTCTCTTGGTTAGATTCAAAGAAATTTGCGGATTGACAATGTGGAACTATATAGAATCCGTGCTGTCTTCACATTTTAGCCCAAACTTTTACAATCATTTACAATCATTTCATAAACTATGAAAATAATTTCGAATTTCATTTAAAGAAATTTTTCATTGACAAAAATTATTATCAGCTTGACAATTATCTTAGTGACAAGTTCTACTTTTCAATTTTAATATAAATTCTGTATTGTACTACAATTATATATATATATATATATATATATATATATATATATATATATATATATATATATTAATTGACTTTATTCCATACCATCATATTCTGAAAAGTAATGTAACGTAACAGCGTGTTTTGTTTCTTTTTATCGAATGTGAAATTATATTTACTAGAAAAGAACAAAACATTCTGTTATGCTACATCACTGTTCAGAATACTAGCATAATGTTGCAATATTAAAAGAATAATACTAATACTGCAATTCTGTTCTTATCTCATAAGACTGATAACATTACGAGATATTCTGTCTTTTTCTAATAAACAAATAAATTTTTTTATTAGAGAAAACAACAAAATATATCGTAAAACTTCGCCTATTTTCAATTTTTAGCAGATTTATTTAAAAATAATTGAAAAAATTGAAGATTAATTACATCATCCAATTCAGCTTATAACTTAGTAATAATAAATAGAAGTTATACATATACTAACTTAAGAATAAATTTGAATTAAGTTACTTCATCGATTTTCACAGAATAGGATTAATCTTAGAATAACTAATCGGAGAATATGAAAAAATCTATTATTATCAGAGATAATATTGAACAACAAACATCTAAGTTTATTCCCGAGTTATTACTTATTCTCCATTTATTATTACCCGAGTGTAAAAGATATTATTCATATAGGGTTATTTCTAGAATATCTAATTGGAGAATAAGAAAATGTCTGTTATTATCAAAAATAACCTTTTTTCAAATCAATTTCCAAATTTGTTCAGCTTTAAGTAAACACGTAGGCTGGTACCACAAACTCGATTTTAAAATCAGATTTTACTAATACCAATTTTCAAACAACGTAACCTATTATAAGAGCAGAACTAAACAAATGAACTAAAACACCCAAAAAAGCAAGCATCTATTAGATAATAGAATTTTTTTATCTAATTTCTCAATTAAAAAATAAATTTTAAAACTTATAACATTGAATATATTTTACAATGTGCTCTCGTACCTAATAATATAATATTGTTACTGAATTTCCATGTAAAACGAGTATAAGTCAATTTTAAAAATATCTAGTTTATTTAATAAGAAAAAAGAAAATTCCATTTTCCATATTCAAATCTACGACATTACGTTTGTAATAATTCATTCAAAACAATTATTTTTTTGTCTGTGTGTAAATCATAGAAAAACAAAAAATAGAAAAAAAAGACAAACGAATGGCGAGAATAATTGAACATTTTACGAGAATTTAATATCGCGTGACTGACAGATAATATACTTTAACTAGTATTGTCTGCATCTAGCTAGTAAAAGCCTTTTTTGCTCTATTTGTAAATCAATACATTACAGTCTGGCACAAGACTCACTAAAAAAAAACCGGTAGAAAAAAGAATCTCTTTTATCTGATGTAATAATCTCGTTTACTTATAATATAAATTTTATTTTTTTATGATATTTTTTATGTTAATTATTTTTTGTAAATGGTAAAATTTTAATGTCTTTGATGTTATATATGAATATAATTAAATATATTGTAAAATTTTTAATTAGTTCTGAGAACGAGCCATTTGTGTTATAATTAATTTTACTAAATATTTCCTGTTTTAAGATTTTTCTGAAAGATATCTCAAAAATTTTTTTTCTGTTTATCTTATCTACACCAAATAAAAAAATATGTTGTTTAATTTAAAATAAATTAATTGAAAATTCTAAATTTAATAAACACATTTGCTAAATACATTTTTATATTTTTATTAAACTGCAAGTAATATATATGTTACATCTCAATCTTTAAAATACCTAGTTTGTAAACTAGATAAAATTTTGCACAGTTCGCTAACTGGTTTCTTCACTTGACTACTTTAGGCACGAAAAATATGGTGGTGTTTATTGCAGGATAGATAAAGTCAAAAATCTAGTTGTTTATTGTTTATAGATGTCTATAAACAATAAACAACTAAAGAATTAGATTTTTTTAAATTGTGACGTTACAAGTCAATGAATAGAACAAGTAATAAACCAGTTTATGAATTGGGTAATTTCACATTGCGATATATATATATATATATATATATATATATATATGGCTTAGACATAAGTTTGGAACCAGTTAAATTTCTCAAAAACAATTTATTTTATTAACATGAAATTTTATATAAATGTTCTTGATATTAAAATATACTTCAGTAAATATTTTAAATTTTTTAATGTTGGTAGATTTCATAATACACAGCAGTGGCGTAGCCAGGGGGGTGTTAGGGGGGGTTGAAACCCTCCCCCAAGAACCTGAACGACCAAAAACATGTGTATGTGAAATATGAAATATGTTATTTTACTTTCATTTTTATGAAAATAATTTTTATTGCTCTTTGTTTTTTATACAAATTATAGTATTATCTTTATTGATTAATATTAGTAACCCCCCCCCCCCCCCCAATGACAAGTTTCTGGCTACGCCACTGATACACAGTAAACTTCCCTTACTTTAAATTACAATACCGATTAGAAAATATTTATTTATTTATTTATTTATTTATTTATTTTACATTACACAACAGACATAATGCCCAATTACAGTGTAACAAAAAAAAAAAAAAAACAATAACAAAACAGTAAAACAATAAGACAATTATGAACAATTATAAAATTGTGACAAACTGATCTTGACAGATGTCTTAAAATTACCGACAGAGGAACTAAAAATATCGTTACAATCAGTTAAACAATTAAACAAGTGACACATTGAGTAGACAGGAGAGCTATGACAAATGTTAGAGTGTACAGATGGAAGGTAAAATGTGTCAGATTGTCTGGAAGGAAATGAAGGAACACGAAAGTTAAGTGAAGAAAGTAAATGGGAGTCGTCAATAAGGTTGTTAATAAGTTCAAAAAGAAAAGTTAGACAAAGAGTAGATCTACGCAAGCGTAAACTATCAAAAGAAAAAGTTGAAAGAAGTTCGGTATGAGAAAAGAAACGTGGAGGATAAGAGTCAAAAGCTTTAAGATGAAGATAATTAAGAAAACGACGTTGGATAGATTCAACAGCATTAATATGAGATGCATAAAAAGGATCCCATATTATGGACCCGTATTCCAGCTTAGATCGAACCAGGGCAAAATATAAAGTTTTAATAGCTTCAATAGAAGTAAAGTTCCGTGTGTTCCGAATTATAAAACCTAGGGTTTTGTAACTGGATTTTGAGATATGGTCAATGTGCAGATGAAATCTAAGTTTTGGGTCAAATAAAATACCAAGATCTTTTGTAGAATCAACGCGATTCAAGTACTTATTTGAGAGAGAATAATCGTAAATGATGTTAGTTCTTTTTCTCGTAAAAGACATTACCTTACATTTGTCAATATTTAAAAAAAGTTTGTTAGTTGTACACCAAGATTCAAGGCTGTTAACATCGTTCTGCAAAGATATACAGTCATTAACAGAATCAATTGAACAATACAATTTAAGGTCATCAGCAAATAGTAAACACTTGTTGGATATAATCGCAGTAATATCATTGATGAAAAATAAAAATAGTAAGGGGCCGAGATTAGAACCCTGTGGAACCCCAGAATGAGAAGTAAAAGATTTAGAATTATGACCCATATAAGAAACAAATAGAGATCGGTTTTGAAGATATGAAAGAATTAAGGTAGTTAAAGAAGGAGAAAAGCCAAATGAGATAAGTTTATTAACAATAATATTATGATTAATAGTGTCAAACGCTTTGGAAAAGTCTGTGTAAATCACGTCAACTTGTCCACGCTTATCTAAGATAGCGGATGTAAATTCTGTAAAGTTACATAAATTTGTAATAGTAGAACGACGTTCCATAAAGCCATGTTGAAGAGGAGAAAGAAATTGTTTAGATGAAGAATACATAAATTTATATAGAATGGTTTCAAAAATTTTACTAAAATTAGATAACATAGCTATGCCTCTGTAATTCGTAACATCTTTTGAATCTCCACTTTTGAAAATTGGTACGATTTTAGCATTTTTCCAAGCAGTAGGAAATGTTTGCGATGACAAAATAAGATTGAAAATATGATAGAGAGCAATGCAAAATGTATCAGAACAGCCTTTAATAAGAAAGTTGGGAATGAGATCGGGGCCTGAAGATAAATTAGATTTAAGTGAGTTAATAGCACTGGAGATATCTGAACTGGAAATATGTGTTAACGTAATAAAATTGGAGTTGACGGAAGTTATGTTAGAGTATTCATCGTTATCAGGTTCTTTAAAAACGCTAGCAAAAAAAGATGCAAAGGCATTAACAATATCCGGAGGTGTATTGAGTGAAGAGCCGTTAAATTGCATTATTGTTGGAATAGACGAACGATTTCTTTTAGTATTGACAAATTCCCAAAATTTAGTGGGGTTATTCAAAAGTGAACCCTCGGCATCTTGAATAAAAATCAAATAGGAATTATAAATGTCTTTTTTAATTTTGGATCTTAGTATTTTAAAAGATTCAAGATGAGTAGGATCTTTAGTTTTTCTATATTGTTTTTTAATATTATATGTGTATTATTGCTTCCAAGTTTCAACCAATAATATAGTTTTAAAAAGTTTTAAAGCTTTAGGTTTAAGTTCTGTATAATTTTATATTAAAATTCGATATAAACTTATACAAAACTTAAACCTATAGTTTTTTTTTTATTATTATTATTTCAATCAGTGATTTTTTAAGTATATTCTTTAAAAAAAAATCAAATATTGTCATTCCTGTACAAATCAAAATAATATTATACCTTTTCAAATCTGGTATCCATTATGATGAACACATATTTATTTGTATTTTGAAAATAACTTTATGGTATATTTTTATTCCTAATTATTGATAAATAATAAAGGATAGATACTGTTCATCACAATGGATATGTGAAAAATCCAGGAATATAAAAACAAAATATTTTTGCTCTATTAACTTTGTGATTACATTAAAAATTTTATAAATTTACTAAATGTCTCTAAAACTCAAATATTACAAAAAGAATCTCTCGTACAGTTATTTAAAAAAAAAACAATATAAAATTTACGGAATGTCCATTTCTCCAACAATTCCTAAACATACTTCAGACATTCTCAACAAGAATCCAAAACAATAAACATCTTCAAACAGTCATTATAATGTAAGAAGACATTTTGAGAATCATCGGACCATGCTAGACAAAACATCTTCAAGAACAAGCAGTGGAAATTCTTTGCAAGGTTCCAACTTTTTTTTCTATATATATATATATATTTAGAAAGATATAAAAAAAACATTTAATACCGTAAGGTGTGTATTAATATTGATGGAGAATAAAGTGATCAGATATTTCGTATATTTAGCGAAACGCCTTCTAGCATTTTCACATTAACCTCTTTCGTTTCGTTTCACATATACATACCTAACGCATCGTAGCATATATTAAATTATTGAAATTTTTGCTAGAATATTCTTAAGAGTAGAAAAAAAAAACTTATTTTACCGTAAGACTTATGGTAATAAGTAAGGTGTCATGATGATATGTCTTGATAAAACTAAGTTATATATTTGACACGTACTGTTAGCTAATATTTCCTCAAATCAAATTACGAGTATCTGTTATTAAGTTTTAATTTTTAACAGCTGTCTTAGTGCAAACTTTTATGATACTTCAATCATTTTATAGGTTAATTTAAAAGAATTTTAACTTTTTTTATATCATATACCAAACCAGATGACTTAAAATATTATTTTGGACATGTGAGTCTGCGATTTTGTATCACAAGAATGTGGTACTTATTTATTTACTGAGAAAAAAAACCACTTCTTTATGTATAATTCTAGTAATTCAGTACTGATTTTATGGATTTTATACGAAAATTTTAAAATTATAAAAATTTTATTCAAAATTTTATGATTTTTTAAATTGGTTTTACCAATTTACCATTCGCCATGATTTGCAAAGGATTATAAAAGATTTTAATTAATTTGTACACCAGATTTTATAAGTGATTTTTGTCAAAATTATTTTTGACGTATACTTAAAATTACTTATTAAGCAATTTTAATTTGTTTATTTGAATTTTATAATATTTGATATAAAAAAAAACCAAAAATGAAAATACTATAATAGAAATACTAATATGGTAAGAGGTAGGAGTCAAAATTTATTTTAAAGCAAAAATTAAAAACACTTTTTAATAAACAAAAGAGGTGAGAATATAAGCTTTGTTTTTTGTCATACATAACTTCATAGCGCATTGTAAATATAACAAAGATTGCTTTAGATGGTTATAATTTGTTAACAAATATTTATTAATGCGATGTTCACATGATTTGTCGTTACAAACACAAAACACACATATTTCGTATGTACTAACAAATTATAGTCGTCTTAAATTTCTTATTCTTTTGAAAAATATTTATTGAAACGAGTTAGCAATATTAATCTGCTGAATTAATCACAAATAACCACGAGTGAAGAAAAATAATTCTAAAAATCCAACTACAATACTAAAATAAATAAAAGTAATATTAGTATAATATTCTGCTAAATCAATTAGTGAAAATATTCCTTTGATAAAATCAATACAGAAATCTACATATACCTTTGGAGCGTACGATCAATAAAATTAATGACAATTAAAAACCGTTATCAAATTACGATTTAATCTTTAAATCTTATTAGAAATAATGTTACTAAATCCTACTTTAATTCGTTAGCAAATCGTAATTTGAAACTCGTAAAAATAACGATGGCTTATTTTCCTAACGTTTCTTCAGTTATTTTACTTGAAGCCCACACATCTTGACAGGGGCCAGTGCTAAACTACTAGAAAGAAAAAAAAGCCAGAACCACTAATTTGATAGTTTTTTTGTTATGTTTTGTGTGTGGTCAATAATTTGGTTGTAATCTTTTGATTTGTAGGTGTTTAACTGTTATATAATACTTGTAACTACTGTTTAACTTTTTTTGTTGCGTTCTTGATGCTTGTTCAACTTGTAAAAGTTTTTATTTTTCAATTCTTTTAATTATGTTTGTCATAGAATAAATGTGCTTTCTTCATTTTTTTATAATTGGATATTTCAACGTGCTAGTAAATTTTCTGGTTGTCAAATAAATTACAGATGAAATCTTAAATCTCTTGTTAATAGCACTCATAAATAATATTTTTTATTATGTAATTTTATGTACCTATTTGATATTTAGATACTGAAATTCTGGAACTTCTAACATGTACAAAATATTTGATTTTTAAATGAAAACATACTTGTAAACTAAATAAAAAAGCTTTAGATTTTAGTTCTATTTAATTTTATATTAAAAAATTTAACGTTTCGATATATTAAAATGACATAAATAATAAACAAACAAAACTAAGTAACAAAAACAAAATGTAAGTAACTAGATTTCAAATTTTATTATTTATTAATTAAAGGAAACCAGATTTTATTTAAAATTAAAAACAACTAAAATCTAAAGCTTTTTGATTTTAATATAATAAATTCTGAAAGATTTTTTACTATGTTATACTTGTAAACTTTATAAATAGTTATATAAAAATGATAAAACTTTGTTGTTCCATTTGTTATGTTAATCATTTTCAAGTAAATTGTAAATACAAAAAAAAAAACTGGTTGATCTTTGATTTTGTGATAAATAGTTGTTATTGAAACTAATAGAAGCAAATGTTATTAAAATACCTTTAAATTTTAGAGAAAATTTTAATTTAATATTAAATTTAATTGTGTCACTTCTACAGAATTTCTAAAATATAACACAAACTCATATTTTTTTTTAAATAAATTAAATTCCAATTCATATTAAAGACAAATATATTAATTAACAATAAGTAAATTACATCATTTATAAGTATTGCATATTCTATTGAATATTCGTACACTACATTACCCAACCTAATTTCATATAATATGTATTAATTTTCAATCGTCGTCAATTGCACTTTTAGATTTGGGCTTTTGTGCAGTGAGATTTTGTTCATTGGGCTTTAGTCCGGCCACAAAAACGTATATACATACATATAAGATTAGTGCCAAAAAATATTGGAAAATTATTCCAAAAATATATAATTTGTTAACTTTATTATTTATTAAATAGTGTACTAAAATTTTAGATAAAAATACGTAAAATATATCAAGGCGCCCGGCCGGAGATCGAGAGATTGTAGATTTGATTCCCGCCAGATGACGGAATTTTTTCATTTAATATTTCGACTTTAAAATATTAAATATAATAATATAATAAATAAAATAAAACGGATTTAGATTAAAGTTTTGTATTAATATATATTAATAATCTATGTTACGACAAACTCGACGCCCATCTCCATCAGGAAAAATAAAGACGGACGTTGAGTTCATCGAAACGTCAATTATTAAAAAATATTAATACAGAACGTTAACCTAAAGCCGTTTTATTTTAATATGAGTTCTGAAAGATTTTTTTTTACTATGTTGTAATAAATATTCAATTGAAACACTAAATCGTTATATATTATCATATATTAAATATATCAATTTTTTCTAAATTATATATCAGTTAAATAAAAATCAGTATCTTATAGATTTTTATGAAAATTATTTACAAAATATTGTACAGTAATAATACGTTCAAAAATATTCTCAAGACAAAAATAAATTAAAAATAATTACAATAATAAATTTTACGGTAAAACAATTTTTAAAACACCTCAGACAACAATTTAAATTTCAAATTTTTCACACAAAAACTGTTATTTACGATAATTGTCTGATATTAATTTAAAATTGCAAAATTCTCCAGGCATTTTTTTAGATATAATACAGACAGGTAATGTTCGGAAATTGATAGCTACTGTAGTTTTACCGTTATCTGATGTGAAATGTTTTATGTAATATATAAAATATAATATTTTATTATAATTTTAATTATGTGCAAAAAAAAAATGCAAAAAAGTTGTTCTTCCTTATATAACAAATTCATAGTTCTTCACAAACAATATGTTATTATAATTTGCTGTATAAATGTAGGTATTATAACAAGTAACTGTTAATGTGTATTTAAATTTGCACCAAGAACATTAATTATTATAAAATAATTCAAAAAAAAAATTCTTACTCAAATTCTAGTATAATATTCTAAAGTTTCACACTTCCCTACTTATCTCGAAATTAGTCATATTGTTTGGTTTTAAACTGTTTTATCTACTAGCTTGTGTAAATACAATAAAAATTTGTTAAAAAAATTATCAAATTGAGTTCGCCGAAACGTTGATTATTAATAAATATTAATACAGAACTAGAACCCAAATAATAATAATAATGACTTTATTACCCAATAGTTATACAAGTATTTGCAGGACAAAATATAAAAAAAAATAAATGACAAATCAGTTACTTAATTATTTAAGCTATTAATTAATGATTGTAAACTTTCATAAAAAAATTAGATAAGTAATTGTTTAAATTTCTGCAATTATTGATTGGTATCTTATATAAAACACAATAAAACAATAAAACATTAGCGTAGAACTACACGAAAGTCTTCGAACTGAAAAATTAAGTTTTTCAAGTAAGCTAGGACGTTCCACCATATTACGGTGTTTTATTTTAATATAATGAGTTTTGAAAGTTTTACATACATACATACATACATACACATTCACGCCATGTACCCAAAAGGGTGTGGCACAAACTCTTTTCATCATTCCGAAATCAGTCGCCTCCAAACACACCTATCCAAACAAGCAACTTTCGCTTCATCCACATTCATAATTCCTCTCATACATGCTCTTTTATTCCTACTACTTGGAAACTTTCGCTCACGCAAAACACTCTTAATCATACCACTCCAACTACTCATCGGACGTCCACGCAAACGTATACCATCAAAATCATTCAAATAAATCTTTTTAACCAGACGTTCATTATTTAAATTTTTAGCTGCAATAAAACCAATAACAACTGATAAAACTAAAATCGTGCATTTGCGTTCCTTTATTATTAGTTAGTAAATAGTTTGGTTCAGAATTATCAGCCTTGCGCTAAATAGTCCAATAATGGATTATCCAATTTAAAATGCTCGATAAAATTAATTAAATTTGTATTTTCAAAATTTTTCTGTTAAATGTTTGTTCCTTTATACAATTTTAATAACTGGCTTAACATGATGCAATTCTCTATACAAAAAGTGTATAGTTTTCTGTACAAACACAATTTTCTCTATTACACGACCCAATATTCGATTCTATGTGCAGAATACACGTGTATGTTCAGTTTTTCCGCGACGGTCTATATAGAAAAATATGAATTAGAACATGTCCTATTTTTCATGTATTTTCGACGCGAAACTATATACTATACTATACACATTAAAGCAGTAAAGCAATAAATAAACTGTCAAAATGTAAAATATCATTGCCCATGCGTCTCTACATTTTATTGTATATCGTGTAAAACGTATTCATTTTGTGTATTTTCTATATATAATTTTTTATACAGGGTGTAACAAAATAACTATTCCTAATTTTCAGAAATGGTAGAGTGCACTTAGAGAAACATTTTTTATTAATAAACTAGTGTCCGGAAATTTCTCGGTGCCAAGATACACTAGATATCGTTAAAAACAATTTTAATCAACACATCAAAGAGTAGTTATTAGAAATAATAGCGCATTAAACTTTATAAAAATTGTTCGAAGTTACGACCACCATTTTCGATACACAAGTTGTAACGATGTACAATCGACTGCCGAAAAAAAAAAAGAAAAAAAAAAGAAAAAAAAAATTTACGGACACTAGTTTATTAATAAAAAATGTTTCTTTATGTGCCCTCTATCATTTCTGAAAATTAGGAATAGTTATTCTGTTACACCCTGTATAGAATATTGTATTAATTGTTAGTGTGTAAAGTTGGTATAACATAATAAAACGTTAAAACGTATTTAATTAAAAGTCAATATTTGTATTTGTTTTTTGAAAATTCTTTCCCAAGAAAATTATAACAAGTTTCGCCCAAGGATGTCCAAACTTAATAACTCAAATATGTTACACATAACAAGACAATTGCTGCAAGTTTTATTTGTAAATCTCAACGCCTACGGCCTTCAAGATCATATTTTATTGCTTTTTTTATAGTTATATTTCAAAATTATTTTAAATTAGAATTTCCTGTATTATATTAAACATTTCTTTTTAATTAAGTGAGATATATTTCAGAAATATTAATGATATATTGCTGTTTTTATACAAATTATTTTTTTTGCAATATTCTTATTTAAAACATTATATACTTTTTTTAAATTATTTTTATAAAACACGTGATTATAAATTATAAATGTGATTTGTCAAATGTCATCATTAATGAAAATATTTAACTGTAAATTTTTGAAAATATTAAGAGGCACAAGCTTATTAAATTAGGCAGATAAACATGGCAATAATGTAGTGATTTTTTTCAAATATTTACTAATAATTATGTAGTTATAATCAGCGTTCATATTAAAAAAATGATTAATGATACTTAAAAGCGGATACGAAAGATTAAATTGACTTTAATTTAATTAATGCATATAAAATTAAGTATAAAGATAATTGATTTAAGTTCACTTTTTAAACTGATTATCATAATTTAAAGATTGGCTTACAAGCTAATATTTAATATTTGTTTTAATAAAATTAAGATATCTGGTTCTCTCTTATAATTTAAAAAAAGTATAAATCAATTTCATATTTTGTTTTATAGAAACGTATATGTTTTTCGTAGACATCTTTCGTTTTAATTGTAGAGATATAATATCACTTAGATAAAAGACAATTCAAAATAATGTTAAAGCTTAATTGAGTAATATGATTGAGAGTGTATTGCGTGAGAGAATGCGAATGAAGCCAAAGTTGCTTGTCTGGATAGGAATGTTTAGAGAAAATTGATTTCGGAATAGTGGAAAGAATTTGTGCCATATCCTTCTTGAGTACATGGTGTGGTATGATTTAATAAAATAGTTAAGAATCTTTCAGAACTCATTGAAATAAAAAAAAAGCTTTAGGTGAAAATGTTTTGTACAATTTTTAATTAAAATTCGATATTTCGATATTCTGTTCGTATATTATTATTATTATCATAATTGATTTGTTTTCTCCAATTACAATCTACAATTTGTTATACATATGTCCTTATTATTATTGTTATTACTATTGTCATCAGAAAAATAAACAAATGACATAAATACATAAATTAACCAAACTAAACATAGAAACAAGTTACTAGATAAAAAAAATACAAGTAACTAGATCATAAAATTTATAAATTATTAATTAAAGGAAGCTAAATTTTATTTAAATCAGTGCCTTCTTACTAATTGATGTTATCTTTTTTGATATAATAAAAGATTTTCTCTATATTTCTTATTCTTGTTAAATAATAGATTAATATCAGTAAGTTTTAGAATTATTACTGAATACTTTTTAATCAATCAAAATTTGTAAAGTCATTACTCAACAGTTCGTGACCAACCATTAAATTGGATTTGAAATATCTGCTATCTATAAGATACAAACCAATTGTCAGATTATAATTATTTTGAAATGTCTAGTATTTCACTCGTATGTAATGTTTATTACTCATTCGAATAAATGTGTTAAACTTCATCTTTATTACATGCTTGTTGAATAATATATTAATTTTATGTAAATATAAATCTAATTTTATACGATTATACAGGGTTACTTAGAAATAAATTATTCTTTTACAATATATCATTTAATTACTAATTAATACGCTATTTTAATAATTAAATTAAATTGCTTTATTAAGTAATTTCATAAATAGTATTAAAATTATTAATTTCTTTATTGATATCCATAATAATAACAACACAATTAACTGCCGAATAAAAGTAACAAAACTTTATAAACTCTTATGTAATATATAATAATTAATGAAAATTATACTAATAGTCTGATAAATATTAATAATTAATTTATTAGAAATATTTTTATTAGTAAAATAAACTTATATTCAAACATTTTGTTAAATCTATTAAAAATTTATAAAATTTCTTCTCACAGTAATATTATTTTTTTAAAAACTGCATACTTTTGAAAATTACAGCTGCTTAGTTACATCCACTTCCTATAAGACACCCTATATCATTAGCTTATTAGCATATTTTTTTTATTACCGCGAAAGTCTAGTCTGGTCTAGTACACCAAAAGAGCAGTACATACACCAACCAACGAATTGAATTAAGTCATATACCGAATAAAAGTCGTATACCGAGCAAAATTTGTTTCGCCCAAACAGGACGTATTCCGGAATACCACTTTATCTAAAAGTAACAGCTGATTAGTTTCAGCAATTTCTCATGAGACACCTTTTTTGTTACAAAAAATAATCTATAGTTTAAATTATTTACATTCATTCATTATTCATTTTGATAACGAAAGAAAATTAGATGAAAATATGTAAAACCAGAAAATAATCATAGATGAATTGTGTTAATAAAGTTGATATCGTATAAATTAGATATAATAAAGAACCTAAAGCTGATAGTTGGTAAACATTAGAGAGCTTAAAGTTATGCTTAATAAATAATTAATATGTATTATTCATTACTTATAAATTGAATAATTATCTCACCGTTAATAACATGCTTTCATATATAATGTTGGGCAACCTGAACATATTATTGGTATGTAATCGCTGTAAGGCAATTGTTTAACTTACCATAAATTTGACTTATATTCCATCTTACTTGATGAAGATAATAAATATTTATAGATACCCCCTGTATATTTATTTCCAAGGATTAAACAAAAAGTACTGCCTCTGAATTTTTATCAGAGTCAAATAATAATTGTTTTTAAATAAAATTTTAAATATTCTTTATATAAAAAGATTTTATTTGGTAATTTTATCCTATTTTTTTTATTATATTCTTGATAAAAAATAGTTCAAAAAATATATATAAAAATACTCAAGCGAGACAGTGTTGCTATTCTGATCAATAAATTTAGCTAAAATCTTTAAATTTAAAGTACTTTAAGTAAAATAAAACTGCATATTTATTAATTTAAATATTATTGGCGTAGAAAATTGTTTAAAGTAAATATAAATGCATTAATCGCCGTATATATTTATTACAAAGAACTAATTAATCATTAGTTAACTAATGATTAATTAGTTCTTTATAATAAATATATATATATATATATATATATATATATATTTATATATATATATATATATATATATATATATAAATGTTAAGAATTACCTTATCTAAATTTTTTTCTTCTTTAAGTTAAAGTCTCATTTAAGCGAAATATCTTTAAATTTAAATATGATGACCAGAATAGCAGTACGAGTATTTTTCTAATAGACATCAAAAGTAAATCGCACAATATTAGCAATTTATTTACAAATTGCAAATACTAGATTCAGTAAAGCATACCATATACTTATAAGTACTTATATAGGTACAGAGAATATGACCAGAAACTCGTAATGTAATAACAGTGATAGTTCTCTATTAATACAGCACACACAAAGAACACATAACATAACCCAACCACACAGCATTTGATTTGCATCACGAACGAATATATTCGTTCTTTTACATCCCAACCCATGCATACGTACCTATATTAACGCACATACAATTCAACAATAATAAGAGATGTACAGTTAGTTTTTGCGCCATTGATAGTTAAATTGTCCGCTTCTTCAGCTTACCTCAGCTAAGTGAAGTTGTTGTTTACATATCATAGTACAGGTGTTTGCCCTTTGAACCCTCCTACCCTTGCGCAAAATAATATAATACTATGTGAACAGGCACACTGCCGGCCCCCTCTTGTGTTAGATATGCATAGATTTTGATTACGGGTTTATATTATTGTTATAATTTACCGCACGCTATGTATGCTTTACGTTATGCTAACGTAGACTGTTATGATGTGGATATAACCAAATATGCGGAAAATTTCCTATCGGTTTTCATAAATTATTTTCCTTGGAATGTGCTTTATTTTGTCGAGAGATACGTACAGTTATTTTGTCCTGGGGCGAAATATTACCTTTATGATATGTGAAAAGAAATAATTCGAATAAAAATAAAAAAGCTTTCGGATTAAGTTCTGTATATATTGTATTGAAATGAATGATTTTGAAGGTATTACGTTTGCTTGAACGTCTGATGAGTAATTGGACTGATATAATTGAGAGAGTGGTTTGCGTGAGCGATAGTTTCCAAGTAGTAGGAATGGAAGAGCATGTATGACAGAGTGTCAATATGAATGTGGATGAAGTTAAAGTTTGTTTGAAAGAAACTGATTTTGAGATAGTGGAAAGAGTTTGTGCCACACCCTTTTGGGTAGATGACGTGATTGTGTATGTATGTAAAAAACGACGTTTCAATATATTCTACGTATATCATCATCAGGAAAAGATATAATAATTTGTATATGCTATTTTGGTAAGGTAAAACCGTCAAACATTGACACATCTTTAGTTATTAATTTTTTTAAATTTTATTAAGATTTATAATTTTTTTTTTCTTAGCAGAAAAATTAGCTTCATATATTAGTTTCTAAAATGTAAAGTAATTTATTGATTATCATAAACGGTATTGAAAATATTTAATATATATGTATATACCATAATTAGTCAATGTTACCCTACATGTGGGTAACATTGACATGCCTTGTTTTTTCTTGCTTTATGCATTGAAATGGCAATGTTACAATATAGGAATTTAATTTTGACATAAAACTTTCTTTTTATAATTTGACAATTTTAAATTTATTTAAAAAAATTGGTCAAAAGTGCATTTTTATGAAACCAATTATTTCCTTAGTGATAAATAATTCTTCTATTCTTATTATAAGTAAATACTAGGTAGTAAATAAAGGAATAATAACATAAGAGTGAACTTTATTGTAATTTTAAGAAAATTTATAATATACATGCAATTAATTAACAATTAAAGAATTTTACTCCGCATCGAAAAAATTTGTTTGAAAAAAATACATGTCACGACAAATTCGTGGTTGAGGCAGCACGCGTACTATATCTGTAGCAAGAACGTAACTTTTATCTGTAATGTCCGGAAAAGTAAAATGACCTCCTCGCTTTCTTAAAAAAAACGAATTGTGCATGAAATGGTACGCGAATTGCAGGTAAAAACCTCTTAGAATGGAAGTTTCAAACACGAATTGTCACCATATAAAAAACAACACGTCGGTATCCATACGCCATAAGCCCTAAGCTTCGAGCAACGAGCGATGGATGGTGATATTATCTACAGTAGTCATATACATTATTTTTAGAGCTAATCAACAGCGTTCTGTGACTCATTATGAAAATTTTATAAGCCGTTTTCAAAGATGTGTCAATGTTACCCTACTGTCAATGTTAGCCTCCTTTACCTTATAGCAACTGAATTTTCAATTAATTACACATGTTCTGAAGAGAGCTATAATAAAATTTATTTTCCATTTTACAAAGAGATTCATATAAGAAATAAGTAAATTTTATTTTTTTAAGTATCTATTAGTAATTTAGTAATTAATAAACTTTTACAAGTACTTATACATTTGATAGAAGACGGATTTTATAATCTAGTTACTTATTTTGTTACCTAGTAACTTGTTTCTATGTTCTGTTTATTTATTATAAATGTCATTTGTATTTTTTCCTGATGATTATTAATAAATATTAATATAGAACTATAACCTACAACCGTTTTATTGTAATATAAGACTTATGTTTTACATATACCATAATTATCCAAATTCAGAAGTGTAATATTGGAAAATAAAATTAAGATCTTAATATATATATATATATATATATATATATATATATATATATATATATATTATTTTAAAATTATATCCTTTAAATCTAAAGTCATATAGAATAATTTTCCAATAAAAAAGCATTCATAATATACAATTTTAAAACGAATATGGAGTCAAAATTCGCATAAGTAAACCAACTTCATTACACAATATTTGCAATGCAAATTTCATTTTGTACAGATATAAATTATTACGCATTACAAATATTAACACGAATAAATAATTTAATTATTCAAAATAGGTTTGCGTCGTGCAAAAAACTCCAATGCGAAAATCTTATATATGCTAATATGGTAATAAAGAAAAATTATTTAATATATTTAAAAACAAAACAGTTACACGAATAGATCTTATTCAAAAACTAACTGTTTTTCCAATGTGTAAAGTAACTATACGTACCGTCAACATAAAAAAAATCGAAAATACCTATACAATATTAAGACAATATGAAGAATATCTATAGATTTAAAACTTCTTTATCATGATTATGTTGTCTAGATGAAGTTATAACGCAGATGCATTCTTCCGTCATATAATAACCTAGTGTTTCACTTTGTATCAACCCTGTAGATATGACTGATTGTATCTACATAAATCTCACGACCACTTGGGTGGGCCTTAACTAACTATAATACTCTAGTAAAATTGGGGTAACCGAATCTAATACAAAAAAATTAATTTACCTATTTTCATGTACGCACGCTACATTCAGTGGTTTTAAACTTTTTCTATTTCTCACCATGAAAACATGTTGCTGAAGCACGATGAGATTGTGGTTAACAAAAAAAAAAAGTTCTTTTCTAGTTCATCACACAAACACTGTTGAAAAAAATGTGTTAGTAGCCTAATTATGTAGTGAAATGTGTTCCAAATATACTTCCGGAAAAGAAATCAAAATTTTTATTTTTACAATACATACATACACAATCGCGCCATGTAGTCAAAAGGATGTGATACAAACTATTTTCACTATTCCGAAATTAGTTTTCTCCAAACTTTTCTCTCCAGACAAGCAACTCTAGCTTCATCCACATTCATGAATACCTAGAAATATTCTTCTATTCCTACTACATGAAAACTTTTGCTTACGCAAGCCACTCTCTCAGTCATACCAAACGTATACCTTCAAAATTCACATTTTATGATCTAGTTACTTATTTGTTACTTAGTAACTTGTTTCTATGTTTTGTTTATTTACTGTAAATATCATTTGTATCATTTTTCTTGATGAAGTTTGTTCGTTAAGTACATCGAAACGTCGATTATTAATAAATATTAAAACAGAACTACAACCTAAATAATGAATTGTGAAAGATTTTTTTACTATGATATATTATTTCATCTGCAAACAATACAAAAAGTAGAATTTTAATCACATTAAATATAAATACCTAACCCAAGTTATTCTATGATTAATTCCATCAAGATAAAAAAGGTATTTTGTAACTGAACAATATTCTCATTTAAAAGTCATATAGAATCCTTATTAAATATTAATAACACAGCACATGGCGAGGGTTGGATCTAACACTATAGACTCAATTCGATTATATTTAGAAGCTATAATATGAGGGGAACGTTTACAGAATAAATATAACTAAAATATATCCTATAAATTTTTATCTAATCTGACATTACAGCATCGTCACATAATTGCCAAATAATATTCTTCTGTATTGGTTAAAATACATAATATTGTTTTTAATATTTATTTCATTTTAATTAACTATAAATTTACTTTGCAAGATTTGCAAGTCACAGAAAATTGAGTATTGTTTTTCAGTTTCATTACATCCAAGAATAATAGCAAATAAATTAATTCATATATATATATAAACAATTTGAGGTTAAACACGTATGTTTGTCTATAATAACAAAATTACAATATTTCTTGAAAAAATTTCTAGTGTTGAAATTAAATTATTTCATCTTAAATAAATATATACAATAAATTTATATTAAAAAATTGTTTTATTAACATTCATAATATAAAATGAAAAAAATTGAAACACAGGATAAACAAAAAACATCATATAATCATTGCGGTCGTAAAAATTATAAAATAATTGAAGTAAAATTATTAAAAAATATAATAAGTAGTTGACAATACTGCATAAAAATAAAATCATATAACTTTTTTTTCGAAAATTAGCAACATTGTCTAAAACTAAAACTATATGATTATTTTAAACATCAAAGAAATGTACTCTAATAATTTAGTGCAAATTGCATGTCTGTGGTGCGATCACAAAATTCAGACTAATGACCAAATGAGAGTTGACATATGTGTTATATTAGCAGTGGCCCAACCAAGGGGGGGGGCCGACGGGCCTCGGCCCCCCCCCAAGGCTAGCAGAATTAGCACAATTTTTATTCGTTTAGTCATATATTCAGCAGTCACTTCTAACGCTACAATTATTTACCCCAGAATATTGAGCCAAAATTCATTATTTTAAACTATTAATTATTCGATTCATGTAAGATAAAGTGAAAATCTGGTTAGTATTTGCTTTTTTTTTGCTTCTCCAAGATAAAATCCTTGGGCCCCCCCCAAGACAAAATCCTGGCTGCGCTACTGTATATTAGCATTATACAATGCATTTTTCTATACAAAAAATATATAGTTTACTGTACAAAGTTGTCTGTACTACACGATCCAATACTCGATTCTACATAGAAATCTGTACAAAATATTTTAAATACGCGCATGTTCAGTTTGTCCGTGACAGTCTATAAGTATAGAAAAATGTATGAATTAGAACACGTCCTATTTTCATGCATTTTCGACGCGAAACTAAATGCGCATTGATATTAGAAATGTCAATCTCTCATTTAGTTTATATATTATCATCAATTCATATTTATGTGTACAGTTTTTATTTTTTTAATTCTTAATTAGTTGAAGCAGTAAATATTATTATTGCTAAATATGCAATTTTCGGGATGTAAATATAAATTATTAAAATGTAAAAAATATTTGCGCACGCGTCTGTATATTTTATTCTATATCGTGTAAAATGTATTAATTTTGTTTATTTTCTATATAAGTATAATTTTGTATAGATTTTTATACAGAAAAATGTATCGTGTAAAGCCAGTATTAGACACATATACGTACATTCAGATTTGTCATCTACAATCACATGATCTTTTAGCAGTGTTTTGTTTGCTTTTTCTTTATCAAATTTTAGATTTTCATTATTGGTAACGTTTATAAATTTACACAAAGCTAAATAGACCTTATAAAAACAATAAATAAATTGAAAAGTTGGTTAAAAAAACTAATTTTTTATAATCTTTGATAAGAGAAGTATTGTAGTGGCCTTTTTGATGATTTTTTTTAATCTTTTATTTTAACAGTGTAGGTCTATTTTATCACAAGACTTAGAAAACAAATTTTTAAATAAAAACGCATTTACTTATTCAGTTATTGTAATAATTAGAACAAAAACGATTTTTTAATATCAACATATTTTTAACTAATTGAAATAGTGAAACTATTAAAATTTCACAAGTTTAATTTAAAAAAAAACCTTAGAAAAAAAAAACGAAAAATACAAAAGAAATTGTAGAAAATACAAAGTGCTTCAAATGGAACAATTTGTGCGCTTTAAAAAGTTGTAGAAAATAAAATCACCAAAAAAGAATAGTAATAAAATAAAAAGCGCACATACAGCCGTCTCGAATGAAGTTAAATTGAAGTTTTAAATTCTCTCTTCTTTATATTATTCTGCATCACGAACGGATACTAGTTGGACAAAAAATTTTGCAGACTAATTTCTGCATATATAACTTTATAAAAAAGTTTTGTTACATTAAAAAAAAACTTAGGTCTATTTTACGGATTTAAATTTTGTAGATTTAAAGTTAGGATAGCTACGTGACTACTAGCATGGTTTCAAATGTTTTTTTTTCATAAAAAGCAATTTTTAAAGATTTAAATATGAATATAAAATAGATAAATATTAAATTAGAAAAATGTTTCATTCTAATATGCAGTACTGAAATATAATAAAAAAAAAGATTACTCTTTTAAGATGATATATTATATTTTTCAAGTTTAGTTGTTAGCTTTCTGTTTTATAATTAAACATTTTTTTAAACATTATTAAACATGATTTTATGTTTTAACATATATATTGGCCATAATTGCTAAGACTTTAGCCAGTACACTTCTAATTAAATTTTCAAAGTAGTTTGGACGATAGAAAGATCTCGCAAATATTCATACACCAAGCGAGATTCGAACCCGGGCCCACATAGGTACGAGCCGCTCAGCCATGCAAATCTGGTAATTTTATATATAAAAATGAAGATAGCTATATAAAAAATAACTCTTTTTAGAAACATTTTTAAATAAAAACATTATTTCGTGTATTTCAATTAATTTATTATTATTTTCAAAAGTTCTATTGAACTTTGTGTATATTTAGAAATGTCAAATACAATAAAAATATCAGATATAAAATATATTAATTATATTTAAATTAAAACGGCTTTAGGTTCTAGTTCTGTATTAATATTTATTAGTAATCGACGTTTCGACAAATTCAACGTACGTCATCATCAAGAAAAAAGATACAAATGACATTTACAGTAAATAAACAGAACATAGAAACAAGTTAATAGGTAACAAAATAAGTAATTAAATCAAAAATTTTTATAAATTTTTAATCAAAGAAAGCCTAATTTTATTTAAATCAGTTCCATCACATAATGACTTCTGAAAGATTTTTTACTAAAAAAAATACATTTATTAAAATTTAAAATGCATAAAAAATATGTAAAAAAAAAATCAATATTAGTTTAGTATAGATAAAATAGCATAAAATTATTTCTAATCAAAATAATAAATCACTTTTCTCAATTAAAACATTTCGATGAAAAAAGTATTTCTTTAAAGATAATTTATTATAATTCTCGCAGACAAATTATACAATTAAATAATTTCTCTGACATTGAGAAAAAACTAGACCTTGAATTTAATATATGCGCATATGTATACAAAAAAAAACATAATTAGAAGAAAGTAAAAATTACTTTTAATTATTGTTATAAGATCTATTTCATTTTTTTTTTTCGTATAAATTCACTTTTAACCTCAGTATTAAATAAATAAAAATGAAAAATTTTTTTTTAAATCAACATTGATATAATAAAAATTATTCAATTATTTTTTCAGTTATTATGAATTTAACTTATATTTTTTTAAAATACTTAGTAAAAAATCTTTCAGAACTCATTATATTAAAATAAAACGGCTTCCAAATATAGTTCTGTATTAATTTTTATAAATAATTGACGTTTCGATGTACTCCATGTACATGATGTACGTCGATTATTAATAAAAATTAATACAGAACTATATCCTAAAGCAGTTTTATTATTTTTTATCTATTTTTTCTAAAATATGAAAAATATATTTTCCAGGTATTCTAGAAAATTCATTAATTGGGTCTTTACAATGATGTATATTTCTTCTAACAAAATTATTTTCTTTCAATAAAAATACAATTTCTCTTAATTATAACACCCTTTGTAACTTCTGTACTATTTCAATTATAATTTTTGATAATTCACATTCTAATTTGTATTTCTTTATTGAAATATATTTTATAAATGAAAATACGGCATCATATTTCAATGTATCTCTTTTGAAATATATCTTACGATAACAATGAAAATAAAAAGACGAAACATTTTTTAAATTGTTTAATTTAGCTTACTCATCTACCAGTAATTAATTTTCACTAAATTTGGCGGAATGAAAAAAAAAGAATATAAATTAATTCAAGCACGACCACAAGACTCTTCAACTCAACTCAACTCAACTCACCACAGACATATTTAACTAGAAAAATAAATATAAAAATTCACAAATAAAAGGGTAAATAAAAAGTACACATACCTAGCCATATTAGTCACCAAAACGGGTGCACGCAAAAAGTCCGCAACTTCTTCAGAGACTCACCACAAAACACTCGTGTTGTCAGACAACAAAATCAAAATAAAAAAATTCTTCAAACTTTAATGCTTAACCGCTTTAATATTTGACAAATTTCTATCACAAAGTTAATTCGATTAACAATATTTATCGTAAGATAATATAGACGGGGAAGGTTAAGTAAAAATAACGTTGTGTAGCGAGCAACATGCGTTGTGCAACTGAACTGAGTAAGCTGTGAAGATTCAGAAGATGTTGAGAGAAGTCTACCGCCGCGCAAAACATTTCCAGCCAATCGCGTTTGGCGTTACATAGTCTGGAATTGGAGTTTGCCTCGTGCTGGAAATGCATACGACGCTAGTCGCCGCATAGCGGTACGACGCGTGTACCATGTTTTGGAAAGACCGGAATCCAGTTTTCGTCTCACCCGGAATTTTACGGTCTTATCATATTTATATTGTGTGATTTTACTGGATTGTATTTCAAATACTTAAAAAAATACTTAATTTCAATGATAGTTCAGATTTCTAATCACATAATCAGTGTTGGGACAGAAAAAGTAAAAAATTATCTACATAGATAAACATAAAGATAGTGGATAAAGATATTTGTCAAAATCACTTTTGACGTTTACATAAAATTACTTATAAAGCAATTTTTATTAGTTTATTCGAATTTCATAATATTAGATATCAAAAATAGATAGATAGATAAATAGATTAGTGTATGATGAGTGTGAAATTGAAAAAAATGTTGTAGCAAAAGTTGGTGTTAGTCAGTTAAGATGGTTCGGACATGTTGAGCGAATGTTTAATGAACGTTTGGTTAAAAAGATTTATTTGAATGATTTTGATGGTATACGTTTGCGTAGTTGGAGTGGTATGATTGAGAGTGTTTTGCGTGAACGAAAGTTTCCAAGTAGTAGGAATAGAAATGTATGAGAGAAATTATGAATGTGGATGAAGCGAAAGTTGCTTGTTTGGATAGGAATGTTTGGAGGCAACTGATTTCGAGATGATGAAAAGAGTTTGTGCCACACCCTTTTGGGTACATGGCGTGATTGTGTATGTATGTATGTATGTATGTAAAAATAGCAATGCTACTCATATTTGATAAGAGGTAAAAATTAAAATTTATTTAAAAATATCAGAACAAAATGGTAATCTTCAGGCATTTACGGTTGATATCCAGTGAATTTATAGAATTTTTTGGGCTGGTATACCGTGGTCGATCTATCATCGTCGTATACGTTTTGCCATAGATCGTAGATGGCATCTTCAATGCTTGGTGACTGAATTCAGTCACTGAGAATGCCATCTACGATGTATAGCGAAATGTCTGCGACGAAGATAGATCGATCACGGTATTCCAGCTTAAAAAATTCTATAAATTCTATCAGAACAAAAATTTATTTAGATAATAGATAATTACATAATTGGTATTAGTTAAAAAAAATATTTTCAAAATATTCATCCACATATTATTAGAGATAACAAGAGAAATCATGAAATTTTTCTTCATTGTAATTAAAAAATATATATATTATTGATAATAGATATAAATTTATCTACTGGTTAATGTAACTAGTTCACAAAATGCAAAAAATGTGTTTTTTTGCTCAAGTATTAAATTTAACCAATTACCAAATTATTTTAACTATAACTCAAAATACCGGCCCTAAACAAACCTGAAAAAGAAAAGAACATATATGGCAGATATTTTAAATGTGGATGAAGCAAAAGTTATTCATCTGGATAGAAATATTTAGAGAAACGTGGCATGATTGTGTATATTTAGGGTCAGTTGCATAAAACGACGTTTACTTTTGTTCACGAAATTCGATTGTTAATTGTCTTCGAAACACTTCATTAATTGAAAAATTATAAAACAATACTTTCATAAATAATTAAAGTATGTACACTTTGAATTTCCAAGTATAGTTGAAAATAGTCTACAATCTATATTAAATTACGCCATAATTATATCTTTCACAATTTTTTTCCTTCAGACAAATAGAAATGAATTTAAATTCTCATTACAGTCAGTACATGATAACATCTTAGCATTAAAAATTAATTAACAAATCCATTATAATTACTTTGAAAAACATTATTATATTTCAACCCTCGAGCAAGTTGTTGCAGAAGAACTTATATACATTCTACTTCCCCTAAATTTTCATCGAACAAAAAACCTATTTAAATTCTGACATGTAAAGGAAAGACGAATATTTTTTTTGGTATAAAAACACTCAATTTAGCAAACTTGCTTCTTGTAGCAAATGTATGTTTTTGTGCTGGAGGCGGATTTACTATTTATTTTTTTGAGCCCTTCAGCCCTTCTTCGATTTTTATTTAATGTACCTTTGGGTATTTGATTTATATATATTGCTCGTAATGGATTTGAAAGATTGATACTATTTTTTCTTCTAATATCAGCTTACATATTGAGATATATTTTTGAACAGGTTTTATGTACATGTTTTTACGAATAATCTTTATAATAGTATAGTATATTTGTATATTAATATATCAGAATTTTTATTTAAATTAGGAATGAAACAGCGTTTCAAATCTTACATTAATTTATAACGTTATTTATTAGAGTGTTTTTATTCACTTTACGTTAAGCGTACTGTTAACGATAAAATTACGTGACGCAATGTATTTTTATGTCAACTTTTTTATCTATTATAACGTTATATAACGTTATTGTATTAGAAATTATAGTATAATCTTTATTATAACGTTATCCATTTCTGATTTAAATATCTATTGTTTCTACTGTAATTAAATTAATTTTAACATTATTTATTTCATCTTAAAGGTATAGTCCCACTTATTTGACTTACGACAAATTTCACTTATGATTATATTATTCTGTTTGTTTTTAATTTCTTTTTGTACGTTTCCAGAGATAATTTAAAAAATAAAAAATTTTTCACAGAGTTATTATCACCACAAAAAAATTCTAATGTCATACAAATTTTCACTATCGTCAGAGTAAATTTTTATAATTTTCAAAGTTTTTAATGTGTACATGTGTTGTACTACATTTCGTCACATCAGTGCAGAACTAGCTTAAACCTATTTTTGTCATATTGTGATATTTATGAAAAAAGTATTAATATATTTTCATTACAAAACTAGATACACTCTCTAGTCCTATTTAACTATATAATACAAAAAAATATTTCAATAAAATTTAAAAGATACGAGTATATAATTTTGCTTAAAAATGTATATATGTATATAAATTTGAGTCTACTCAAAAACACAGAACAATTTAATTAGTCGGTAATTAAAGGCAAACGAAAATCAATTCATTCGTTAAATATCGACATATCGTTGAATTTGATACACCTTGTACAAATAAATATAGGTACAATTTGTCATATTCAGCATACAGCATATTTATTTAATCCGCCCTGAAATTATAACTGACCGTGCGCAATTCTCGCTCGCAGACAAACAACCAAAAACAGAGAAACTTGCCAGTCTAAGGTCCTATTGCATTCGACGACACGGCGATCTATTGTATTACTAACATATAACGCTGATCTTCCGAACGTCAAATGAGGGAAATACGTGCACAGCTATCAGGTACGATCATGAGTTTCAATACCCCCCATTCAAATTATACTAATTCATCAAAACACTGAAAAAAAATATGACTTCAAAACCAATGTTTTTACTATTAAACATACTTTTATCTGTAAAATTTGGTTTTTATATTAAAAATAATAATAATTAAAATAATAAAATGTTTATTTTCCAATAGGTACAGACACCCAATTAAAGAAAAATATAAAAAATACATTAAATATTTAATATTAATAAATAAAAAAATATGTAACAATACTGGAATAACTAATACATAGAAAAAAATTGTAAACTAAATTAAACTATAATTAAGTACATATAACCTATAATATTTATTTATATTAATAAAGAAAAATATTACATAATATAGATTAATTAATTAATTAAATACTGTAATTACGCATTTTTTTAAAAATTGGAAACTATCATTATATAGTCTTCTTAATAAAAATAAATAATAGTAAATTATAGTATAACAAATTTTGAAACCAATTTGAGAATAAATATATATTTGAATTGAGAATTATTAATAATTTTTCACTTTCAATTTTTTCCAGATAATATTGTGTTTCCAAACCAAATAGTAAATAATTTCATTCAAAATTTTTAAAATAATTACGCTATAACTTACTATTATTAAATTTTATTTAAAAATTTATTTCTATTATAAACACTCAATTTTATAGATCAAAAATATGTTTACTTTGAATTAATAGTAAAAAGATTGGTTTTTAAAGTCATATTTTTTTAGTGTATACAAAATATTACATACTCACTTATTAAATTAAAATTAAGTCAGTGTAAAACTGTTAGTTTTTAATCTCTTCAATGTTGGACACATAAAAAGTCACATAACGTGAAGAAGGAATTAGCAGCATATACTTGGATTAGCGTGAATGAAGATATATAGTTTAAGAGACTATTATGATAGAATATTACAAAAAATGCAAAACCCCTTTTTTCACTTCTTAATATCTAATTTAATTTAAATGTATTTAAAAAATATTTGTAATATGACTAGTTTCTAATAAAATTTTATTTATTAATTCTATATATTTATTTTCTAACGATAATAATGTTCTGTACACTTTCGAAAAATTAAGTGATTTATGATTAAAGTGCTAAGTTAATGGTTAAGCGTGTGCGCGTACAATCAAATGGAATACGACTAAAAAATGCACAAATCTATCTGGTCCACATATACACATGCTAGTTCGTATTTCTTGTATCCGAAAGTGTATGTCATCAGAACGATCCCTAATCTCTTAGCAAACCCGCAAGGGAACTTTATGCGTACGGTGTCTGTGCCAGCCCTAACGTCATTAGTCAGCCTGTAGCCGACAATGGACACCCCTGGCCCTGGGCCGCGTGTGCACTTGTTCAGGTATTAAATGCCACGGGGTGTGGGGAGAGGGGATAGTGCGAGTGCGAAAGCAGGGCAAAAGGGGGGGCCATGAGAATGACGATATGCTCTAGGGCCAATCAATGATTTATATAATAATTCGGTATTTGTATTGATTTTGGATTCCTGATAGTGTACAGAGAGATATGTGTTGAAATAAAGTGATGATTACAGTTTGAGCTTGTATTGGATTTCATTCGGTGTATATAGTTGAAGCAATTCTAATTAAATGTTATTGGATATTTCGTTGCGATAAATAATTTATATTGGAAATGTACTGTCCATCTTAATTAAAGCAACGTAATCAACAAAATATAATGTTTAAAAACGTATATATTTTTATTCTTGCCGAAGTATATTATAATACAGTAGAAATTCTACTAAAGCTCTTTGTCGGGGTGGAAGGGAAGAAGCAATAGAATAAATCTCTGGAAACTGTATCTATTATTAACAACAGATTATAAAAAGAAAAGAAGAGTTTCTATTTGGCGGAACAAACCTAACTAGTCTATAAAATGGTCCAACATACTTATACATTCAGTACAAAAATTGTGCTTTATTTTCTATTAAAATTGATTAAGTTCACACTTTGAAAGTTAAAAATTAACTGAATTTATTTCGTTCTTATCTTAGATTTGCTATTGCACAATCTACCTTCATATACACATTTATTTCTATTGAGAGATGCTTATTTGCGTTTGTGTCTCGTGTATATTTGTATATGTTGGCATTTTTTATTAAAAAAAAGTCTCAATATACAAGTTTTACTGCAATATTAGCAAAATGCATACCTATTTTATAAATCTGGCGATAAGTAGACATATTTTACTAATTAGTAATTTGTGAACGGTAAAAAAATTTCAGTGGTAAAAATAAACATTCATTTGGTAAACCATACTTCAGCGTTAATTTTTACAATAGATTCGTTAATTTTTAAAACTATTTTTCATTAAATTATAACAAATATTTACCCACTTTTCAGTGATTATGTGCTAAAAAAGGAACACATATTAATAAAATTAAAAAGCTTTAGATTTTTTTAAATTTAAATTAATTAAAATATATATATTAGGCTGGTTCACAAAAAAATAAATGTTTTTTTATTATTTTTTACGCACCCTCTAAAAAAGAACTTTATTAAAATAGAAATTTTTTGGGCCAAGTTTTGTCAAAAAATATTGATATCAACCTGTGCCCCACTCAAGTTGAAACTTTATTAAAAAAGAAATTTTTTGAGCCAAGTTTTGTCAAAAAATATTGATATTAACCCGTGCCCCCTCAAATTTAGTTTTTTTAGGTTTTGGATAATTTCATATAACTGCCTGGATTCTCGAAAGTTCTGCTTGAGTGATATGAGGCACGGGTTAATATCAATATTTTTTGACAAAACTTGGCTCAAAACATTTCTTTTTAATGAAGTTTTTTTTAGGGGGTGCGTAAAAATGATTTTTTTTGGACCACCCTAATATATTCAACATTTCGATATACTACACGTATATTTAACGTAAATTTAACAGAATTAAAACCTAATGCTTTTTTATTACTACTTTGACTGCAAGGAAAAGTAGTAAAGCGTTTGGTACGGTGTCTGTAACATTTTCAAAAAAAAAAAAAAAATTGTATAGAAATCCTTCATATAGCCTGTAGATGACGAATCTGAACTTAGTTTATGTGGGTGTATGTGTGTGCGTCGTCAGCTCGCTCGCTCGCTCGGTCGTAAGTCAAAATTTTGTGGCCGCAACTCCTCCTAGACGGTTCAACCGATTTTAATGAAATTTTCAGGATAAATTTGTCTAGTACCCAAGATGGTCATGTGGTTTTGTTTTTTTCCAGTGATGCCAACTTTCCGAGAAAAAAATTACTAAAGTTTTTAAAAATTCATATTGGCTACGTTATTTATCCGATTTTGATCAAATTTTCAGAAAAGATTTCCCTAATGCTCCCATTAATTACATAATTTTATTAATTTTCAGTGTTGCCAACTTTCCGAGAAAAAAATTACTAAAGTTTTAAAAATTTTATTATGGCCATGTTATTCAACCGATTTTACTCAAATTTTCACAAAAGATTCTCCTAGTATTCATGTAATTTATGTAATTTTAACAAAATACAGTGTTGCCAACTTTCCGAAAAAAAATTTAATAAAATTTAAAAAAATTTATTTTGACCATTTTATTTAACCGATTTTAATCAAATATTTATAAAAGTTTTTCCTAGTGCCTAAATAAATTATGCAATTTTAACAAAATACAGTGTTGCCAACTTATCGAGAAAAAAAATCACAAAATTTTTAAAAAATTCATTGTGGCTACATTATTTATTCGATTTTGATCAAATTTTCAGAAAAGTATCTCCTATTGCCCACATAAATTATAATATTATTAAAATACAGTGTTGCCAACTTTCTGAGAAATGTCAAAGTAGTCTATATATGGGTTTACCCATATACTTCTAATCTTGTTTTTTACTATGTTAAGTAATTAATCTTTAACCAAATATAATTGTAGTACATGTTCATGTTATCTCAGAACTTGTAGTTTGTATCTCTATTAGTATTCTTGTTAATTTTGAATCTATATCATATATTTTTTTACATTCTTTTTCTTAACATACAAAAAATATAAATATTTGTTGAGTACTGCTGATTAGTTATGTGTGTTGAGTTTTGGATGTCAAGTGAGAAGACAAATATAATAGGCGTGACCGCAGATAAACGGCAAAAGATAAAACGAAACTAAAAAACTAAACCTGAAAAACTCGAGCTTAAACTAAGCAAAGAAATCTTTCTCTACATATATTATGCCTAACTAACACGCTCGTCCACAAAACATCGAAAAAATATAACAACTATCTAACCATAATATTACAGCCAAGTTAAACACATCGTTATGTTTGTAAAATAAATCTGTCGACAACCCCGAAGAATTGTTAGCTTAAAGAGAGAGAGAGAGAGAGGGAAGGGATTGTGTTTGAAGAGATTCGAAGTAATTAAAAAAAAGTATCAGTTACTGGAGGATAGAATTTTCGGGAACCATTATGGGAAAATTATGGTTGCTAATTGACTTGATGAGCTTTTGTACAAGTTGTGAATCTTTCAATGTTTTTTTCTTTTGCTTTTAATACTTGTGTGGTCTCTAATATTTCTCTGAATCACATTTGGTTTTATTTTACAATGTTTTAATTGAATTATTTGATATTTGGCGCTACTGTTCACTGTTTTAAAAAAAATATTTATAATACTGCTCTTTAAAAAGATGACGGTGTATTGTCACTTAATAAAAGTATGAATAATTTTTTTTATATAAAACTTTATTCTTACATTAAAATAAAATGGCTTTAAATTGTAGTTTTGTATCACTTATTTTATTACCTGGTAACTTATTTCTATGTTCTGTTTATTTACTCTATTTAATTTGTATCCTGTACGTTGAGTTCGTCAAAACGTTTATTATCAATAAATATTAATACAGAACTACAACCTAAAGCCGTCTTATTTTAATACAATGAATTCTGAAAGATTTTTTGCTAAGTTTATTCTTAAATATAAAAAGTTTTGTTTAATTTTTTTGAGTAGTTTTTAGTTATTGTAAATATTTATTATTTATATTTGTATTTTAACTTCTTGTTCGACTTTTAACTAATTGAATATTGTAAAATTAAATAATTAAATAAAAATAATAAAAAGACTACACTGCGATAAATGGTATCTAACTATGTTTTTTTTTTAATTTAATCTAAAAATAAAATATACATAAAACTGCCAATAAAACTGCAAAAACTTTTAAAAATTTTGAGAAAAACAACCTTTTATTTATTTTAGTGTTATACCTATGTATACTAAATTTGCCACAAAGTTATTATACAGACACATATGTCGCGCTTATAACAAACAAACATTAAATAACTTTTGTCTTTTACAACAAAAAAAATTATAAAATAATTTATTACATACAAAAATGATTCTCATAATTATTACATTTCAAATAACATTATTTAAAATTAGTGCTGTTTATTTCAAATTCTATTATAATATCGAAACTTTATTGAAAATGCGCTATACTTTCAAGTTGAATTTTCATTTCGTGTGTTTAGAAGAAGTCTGATATTTCTATCAAAGTTTCAAATTAACAGCACTATTTTCAAGCTTTGACCCCGTATTGATATTAACATTTATTTGTTTACATTTAAAAATATTAAATGTAAGAAAACGTATTAAATATAATTTATTTACATTCGATAAAAGACAAAAGCAAAATTATAATAAGAAATAAACATTCAAAGTACGTTTAAGAGAAGCTATGAATATAAGAAATTATAATTTGCAACCGAATAACAATAGGCATTACGAATAATGTTTAGCAACGTAATTAGTGCACAGTTAGACAGTTGATGAATTCGCGGAATTATTTCAAATGCAACAAACATAAAATTTAGTAATTAACCTTCGCTTGTTTAATGTTTAAATGTTTTAGCTTTTTAACCTTTTGACACGTCGGTCGCTTACAATGCGTGTTGCCTCTTCTATGTGCGTAAATAAAGCCGTGTTTCTTATAATTAAATGAGATATTTTCCAGTCGATTTTTTCAGAAAGAGACTTGCCGCACGTTTGAACAAGCTTTTTCAAAATGGACTTACGGATGGGTTAACTTAAGTTAGTTATAGACAGACAAAATAAACAACAAAAATGTCACGTACAAAGTAAAATAACTTTTAAGTTATATCCCAGTGCTTATCAACATTTTAAAAATATTATACGTAACTCATAGAAACTAAAAAATAAAATTATCAATATGTAACATAATCTATTTAATAAATTTAACTATTTTTTTAAACTATTTAGGAACAACAAAGTTAATACAGTCAAAATAAATTTGAATTTAAAAAAAAAATTATCTATAACATTACATTATTTATATAATATCACAATTATCTGACAAATATAATAAATAATTTAAAATGATTCTAGCATAATTTTTCAAGTGATTTTAAGTAGATAAATTTTACAAATTTCAATTTCATAAATTATAATATCTAAGTTTTTAATATTATATCATTCGTAAAATAATAAATTTATACTATTTTATATCAACTTATATACTATTCTGTCAGTTATTTGTAATAAGATAATTAATTCTATATAATGATAACAAAAAAAATAAGCATTTTATTTGTTAACAAATAAATACATTTATGAATGAATTCTGCAAAATCTAACTGCGATTGCAACAATGTTATTTAACTTTATGTAAATATACATATGTGTTGATCGCATCTGCTAATGATGAGGAAGTTATTTCAATTTTATAGTTGTATATCTAATTTCATTTCACATTTGCATACACAATATCATCTATTCATTGCAATCTGTTTTATATTAAATGAAAAAAAAGTGTTTTCTTATTATGTTAAATCAGTTTAACTTTAAAAATATAATACATACAAAAAAAAAACACAAATATACAGTTAAAATCGTCAAAATTATTTTGTTCCACTGTATGGTTTAGCAAAGAATCAAAGATTGTTAGATATGGTTTGTTAGCTAAATATAGTATACAGTAAGTTAATTTCTGTAAAACAAAAATATAAGTAAAAAACATTTAATTTACAATATTTGTAAATCTATAGAAAAAAACTATTGAATTAATAAATATTGATGTAATACTAAACGCCTGATTAACTATCAACACACATTACATTACCGAGAACGTGTAGTGTGAAAAAAATCTTTTACTTAAAATTTAAAAATAGTAAAACTAAATTAAATTCTTAATTTTTATTTAGTTAGAATTTATAACATCAAGAAATGGATTTGTTTATAAAGTATTTATGTTAAGTAAATCAAATGCATGATTTTATTTAGAGAGCGTATTAAATTTTTGCATAGGTGAAGTGGTAACACTGTAGAGAAATATAATAATACGCTGACTTCATATTCATCAATATTCATTCTATTGTTTTTTCAGAAATTGTAATTCCTAATCTTCGTATATTGTTTATTACGTTTATTACTTGTAAACACATTTATTATTAATAATCATTCTATTTTAGTTGCCATAACATTTATCTTAACTCGATAAATTGCTACTGTAGTAGTGTAATACATATAAATAAATAGGTGTAACCTATTTTCAATTTATCTACGCCGTGTGAGATTTAAGTGAGTTTAAATGCAAATCAGTACAATGACTTCGACGGAGCAAGTAGGCTTAACTAAAACGTGGGAACTGTCCCTATACGAACTGCATCGAACACCACAAGATGCAATAGCGGACAACACAGAAATAGCTGTTTCACCACGAAGTTTACACAGTGAACTAATGTGCCCGATTTGTTTGGATATGCTAAAGAAAACTATGACCACTAAAGAATGTTTACATCGTTTTTGTTCCGATTGTATTATTACAGCGTTACGTTCGGGCAATAAAGAATGTCCAACGTGTCGGAAAAAATTAGTGTCTAAGCGTTCTTTACGTCCTGATCCTAATTTTGATTTGCTAATCTCAAAGATTTATCCCAGTCGCGATGAATACGAAGCGCATCAAGAACGCGTATTAGCCAAGCTAAATAAAAGTCAATCACAGGCAGCACTTGTTAATTCGATAACTGAAGGTATTAAACTACAATCGCAGAATCGTCCACAGCGTTCCCGAAAAAATAACGAAGATGGTCCAGCACCAAATACATCATCGGAAAATAGCCAACCAAATAATAACACAACAACGACAACAACAACAACTACATCAATTAGTCAACCAACTACACCTTTAACTGTAACTCCGACGCAAGTTCCAAGTCCGGGACCTCAATCTGCACGAAGTACTCCATCGCCAGTCCCGTCAAATCAAAGTAGTAGTGCATCTAAATCGATCGGAAAACGTCCTAAATCTGTTTTAACCAGTGAACGATCCGAGGAATCCGAATCTAGCATGGACGGACGTACGGAAGGCGGCGAATCAAACGTAGACACAGAAGGCGAGGGCCCATCCGAACCAATCACTCTAAACGAGATCGAATTAGTTTTTAAGCCTCATCCGACCGAAATGGCCGGCGATAATCAACTGATGAAAGCTTTGAAAGAAAATTCGATACGTTACATTAAAACAACGGCAAATGCAACGGTTGATCACCTTAGTAAATATTTAGCGATGCGTTTAACACTCGATTTAGATAGTGAGCTGCCCGAAAATTATCGATTATTAAATTTTTGTATTTATATTGCGCCAGTTGCTGGTCAGTATGTTGTATTAAGCGGAAATCAAACATTGTCGCAAGTTAATGATAAATTTTGGAAAGTTAATCGACCCTTAGAGATGTATTACTCGTGGAAGAAAACCTAGGGAACGCTTAAGGGGGGTAAAGGAACTGTACGGTGATCTTCCGATTAAGATTTTTTATTTAAATATGACTTAAGTTTGAAGTAAGAAAGATGTGTTGAGATGCAATGTGGTATTAAGATTTACAGAAAGAATTTATTATATATATATTTTTAAATTAAAATTAGAAATGATTTTATTATACATAAGAAAATAAGTTTTATATAAAATTAAATCCTAACAATATTTACTAATTGTTAATAAATTATCATTCAATTATTTTATTTATGAATAACATACTTGAACTTAACCCACAAGCGATAATATTTAAATAAAATATTTAGAATAGTTTGAGATTAAAATATAAATATTGTTAGGATAATCAAGTATTTAATTATATGAATTTGTGATTATCATTTTCCAGATTTTTTTTAGTTGAAATTTAAAATATTTAATTATTAATTAACGAGCTTTTTATGTTAAATAAATTTAGCAGAATCTGTCGTAGAAAATTAAATAATTATAATGGATTATTGTCATAAATTAATGTAATCTGTATATAAAACTTATGTATTAGGTATTTCGAATTGTGACGATAAATACGACAATTATATAACTATTTTATTAGTTTATTTATGAATAAATATAATCATATTTATAACATAATTTCGCAATGCCTAATTGAGATAAATACGACACTTACCAGCGATATATTTATTATAAAAATAGTGTTTTCTTAATTTTATTTTATATTATTATGTAAAACATATTGTACAACATAAATAAAATATATTTTGCAAATTTCTAAGTAAGAAAAATAATATTCAAACAAAGAGGTGTTTGTACAAATTTATATTAAAACTAAATGTTTCTGTAATATATTAGTAAAGTGCATAAAATATTTTATTTGTGGTTTCATTTATATACTTAATTTGCAAATAAAAAATATTTTTTTTTATATTTGGATATATTAATAAATTAGTTGAGTCACTTTTACAAAATAAAATCATGTTTAAAATTTTTGTTATGGTTCATAAATGGTTCTTGTTTTTCGGCGATGTTTAAATATTTTTCAAATTATTGCAAGATTGAAATGAAGAAACAGTGGATAATAATATAACTCAAATCATCAAATGATGTTGCATAAATTAAATTTCTTGTCATATATAAACTTGAAATGGAAATGTTACTAACTTAGTTGGTAACCTTGCAACTTTTTATCGTATCAAACGTAGAGCAAAGGTCGCATCAAGTCAAGTCGCCTAACCAATCTTGATAAAAACGATACGACTTATTTACTGTAATTTTGTTCGCAAGTCACCATCAAATAACAAATACAACAAATAATAATGGCAGTAACAAACACAATTTCTCGATTATTGCTTAAAAATGTTCATTTTACTAGTAAATCAACTTTATTGCCAAAGTTTTACAGTTCTGCTGGTATGTATATTTTTTTAATTTATTAACATCTGCTATGTTTATTATTTATTTAAAAATGCCGCATATTTTCGTTAATAAAAGTAATCCATTATCAATTGTTTTAACCTTTCAAGGATTGCAATATTTAATTTATAATTCAATTAATTTATTACGTAAATAATTAAAAAGTTGATTGTTTAAATTATAAATATGCATGTAATTTATTTATTTGTATTTGAAATTAAGTAATAAAAATGTATAAAGTGAGGTTATGTTAAATTTTTGCAATAAACAGGTAATTGTCATGTATTATGAAATATTATATCCTGATTTTGTTTTATAAATGTAAACAATAATTGATAAATGTTCAGAAAAATTATAATATGAATTTGTAGAGATAAGTATTTATATTAATTTGATCAGTTTGTTATCTGTTCAATTACATAATTCTTATCAGCTTGTTTATATTTGAAAACCAATTTAATTTCACGAATCAAATCCCAAATATAATGTTTATTAACCTAATATAAATTATTCGTTATAGTTGGTTATGAATTCATCAAAGTAGATAAAGCCGGTGCAGCTAAAAATGTCGGCGTTATTACTTTAAATCGTCCGAAAGCATTGAATGCTCTATGCAATGGACTGATGTCCGAAGTAGGCACAGCCCTAACTGAAATGGAAAGAGATGAATCGGTTGGTGCGATTGTTATAACAGGCAGTGAAAAAGCATTTGCTGCTGGTGCTGATATTAAAGAAATGCAGAATAATACTTTTGCCGCTAACATTCAAGGCAATTTCTTAGCACATTGGACCAAAGTTGCTGAATGCAGGAAGCCTGTTATTGCGGCTGTCAACGGATATGCTGTAAGTATATTATTATTATTATCTTCTTTTTTTTCACACAACCTTAAGTTGGCTGGGTATCACTGACCGGCTTATTATTATTATTATTATTATTATTTGAAAACATTTACATTGTTGTACAACAAAACAATTTGACTATAATTTGAAATTTTTCATATGTAATTCCAAAAATCTGCACTAGATGTTGGTAGTAGTACAAAGCCATACCAATGAACTAATTAAAGATAATTTTGTTTTTTAATTAAAAAATACGTACTTAACGATAAAATTTAAATAATAATATATTCCTATAGCTCCTAGAAGAAGCAAAGGGCTTCTACAAAAGATTTCCAACGGGTCCGGTTTTTGGCTAGATTTTTAATTTCGTTCCAACTTTTTACACTCTCTTGCGCTTCTTTTAAAACCGTTCTCCTCCGAGTTATTGGAGGTCGTCCTACCTTCCGTCTACCTTTTTGGTTCCAATATAGTACAACTTTTAAAATCTCTTGACTGTCTGTCCTTAACGCGTGCCCTATCCATCCATAAAATTTAATATGTAGTTAATGAACAATAATAATTTAATGATAATGCTTATCTAAATATTTTTTAATAATTGATAATTATGAATTTGTTTGGCTATTTATTTTAATAAATAACGCACTTTTTTATATTTTAAATGGAAAATTTAAGTCACAATCTATTAAAATAATCATATTTAAAGAATATATGTGAAATATTTATTTTAAATGCGTATATAAAAATTGTTACGTGAACTACTTCATAAAACGAGTAATTCTTTATCATAAATTATTTTGATAAAGTATTTTGCAATATATTTTAAATACATGGCATGTACAGGACTATTTTAATTATAGCTAGCTGTATTACACGCTATTTTATTGAAACAAAACAATTTTCGGTTTTCTAGTTACAAAAATAATTTTTCAGTTATAAAAGCAATACTTTTATAAAATTTCAATTACATTGGAAACAAAATACCTATATGTCAATAGAAAATTAAGAAAATATATTACGTTTGTTTTGTAAAACCATTATATAATATTTATTTTAAATTAGTTTAACGTCAAGAAATTATTTTTTTATATTTTGAAATTGTTTCTGACGTATTAGAATTACTGTAAAATTTAAATTCGTATATTATTGAATAATACTGATAAAAATATTATTTTTGAACATATTTTTTTATATTTAGAGACATTTAACTGTAAAATACTTTTTTTTTAGAAAAGGAATATTTTATATTTAACGTTTTTTTTTCTTATTTTTATATTCTTGATATAATTTTCTGTAAATTTTAAAACTACTAGCCTACTAGTTACTAAGACAAAACAATTTTTATTAATGGGATAAATATTTATATTACTTGTAAAAATTGTTTGACTTTGTATAAATTATCAAATATTTTAATTCAAAACAACATTTATAATAGACCAACGTTTCGACAATATGTACGTACTAGTGTACTATAAATTTGTTTTTAATCATTATGAGTTCTGAAAAATTTTCAATATGTTATGAAATATTTTATTAAAATGGATTTTATATTTAGTTTTTTGTTGTTTATAGATATTTGAAATATTCCGGAAACTAACCTTTAACTTTTCAAAAATCATAAAATTTAAAGGATATTTTACGTATAATTTGTTATTATTTCAACAATTTATTTGGTAGTAATTTACAGTTTTACAGTATATCTCTTGTGCAGCACAAATTAAAATTAGTTTAAATAGGCATTTTTTTATTAAACTTTTACTCGGCATTAATTTTAAATAATTATAAAATAATTCAATGATAAAATTTAATGTTATTATTTCTTAAATACATTTTTGAACGATTTGGGAATTTTTAATGTCAAATATACTTATGATAATTTATAAATAAATTATTGTTATTGTTATGTAAAATAAGCATAGTAAATATTTATATATTTATAAAATTTCAGCTTGGAGGTGGTTGTGAGTTAGCTATGATGTGCGACATCATCTACGCTGGCGAAAAAGCAAAATTCGGTCAGCCTGAAATCGCTCTAGGTGTTACACCAGGTGCTGGAGGTACTCAGCGTCTGACTCGTGCCGTCGGTAAATCAAAAGCCATGGAAATGTGTTTAACGGGCAACCAAATCAATGCGGCTGAAGCCGAGAAAATGGGTCTGGTCAGCAAAGTTGTCCCCGCTGATAAGCTTGTCGCTGAAGCGGTGAAACTCGGCGAAAAAATCAGCTCGCAATCGCAAGTGACTGTCGCTTTGGTAAAAGAATGTGTTAACCGATCTTATGAGAGTTCGTTAGCTGAAGGACTATTGTACGAAAGAAGAATGTTCCAAGCTACATTCGCTCTTGAAGATCAGAAGGAAGGTATGAAGGCCTTCGTTGAGAAGAGACCAGCTAAGTTTACCAATAACTAAGAAGGGAGTTTAGAAACTGCTGGAACTGTGCCTTTATTAACTTTGTTGTATTTTGTATTGTATGATTTGTGGACATACTGTTGTAAAATGAATATTTTATATACTCAATAAATTTGATTATTTACAATTTCTTGTCTCAATTATTTTTCTTTAAATATATTCTTTTTACTAATTCTCTTTCTGAGAAATTTTTTTTTTTATTTTTTGTTTAGATTATTACTCGCATAATTATTTCTTGATATTAAAGGACTGTTTTTATTTATTTTTATCAACGTTTTATAAATATCTTCAATAGTTACACATATATATCAAAACATAGCTGTAATTACTTAATTAGTAATTGACATTGCGACTAGGTTACATTTGTTATATATTGTATAAGTTATAAAAAAAATCTGTTGTAGTCACCACAGAACCGATCGTCAACACAATGTACTTAAAATAATTTCTAACAGAAATTATTATTAAAATATATTAAAAAAAAACTTTTTAAAAACCACGCTTATATTTAAATGCATTAAAAAAAGCAAAATAAATTTTTTCCTGGTTATCCAAAAATTTTAGAAAAAAATAAAAGCGTGGAGCGCTTAATCATCATTGCGAAATATCTGGCGCTCCACGCTTTTATTTTTTTCTAAAATTTTTGGATAACCAGGAAAAAATTTATTTTCCTCTTTTTAATGCATTTAAATATAAGCGTGGTTTTTAAAGTTTTTTTTTTTAATATATTTTATTTTCTGCTTTTTAGTTATCTGTCATTTACATTATTCAATATTGTTAATTGAACAAAAAAATAGTTCATAAGACAGATGTCATTAGTTGCATTAAAAAAATAAATATAAGCGTGTCATATCTCGTAATCTGTTTTTTTTATATAATATTGTGTTGTCTCCTGGAATGAAACTACATGCAAAATTTCAGTGAGATCAAATGATAGGAAGTGGTCTAAAAATTGGTTACAAAATTTGACCGTGACAGACCGCGACAACAGAGTGAGTTAATATAAGCGTGGTAAAAAAGATAATAACATCGGAGTATCATATTACATTGACAGTTTCATGATACGTATTTATAATTTGCTACCGTAACCATAAGAACGTACTTAGATATCAAAATAGATACAAAAAATATCGCAAAAAAAATTAAAAATGATAAGAATGTATTAAGTTGCATCAAAAAATGTTACAAATATAAGTTGTTAAGTACATATAACTAGTATAGCAACATTTGTTAAATAAATTTTTTCCAAATAATTTTCCTTTGCAAAAAATTCGTAACACAACAGTAAAATACTATTTCTGGTGAACGGATTTGTACCAAAGAATATTTTTTTTAAATCCGGTAAACCGAATTTGCTCTACATTTGTCTACAGACCGACAGGTAGATAGTTGATTTATGTTACAAAAAGCCTAATTCGTGTTATCTATCAAAATTGATTTGATTACAGTACCTATTTTGCTATAGGTGACAGTCATAAAATTATTCAGAAGTTTACAACTTTACATTGAACAATAAATGTTAATGGCTTCCTCAAACGTAAAAAATATCCAATCATTATCGCTAAAAACGTGAAATACGAGTATTTCGGAAAGATCATTTATAACAATTTGTTTTCTTCAAATCTGTAAAAACATGACAAAATACATTGTATAACCAATATGACTCATTATTGTTAATGAAACGCTTTAAACAATCTTGTTACATCACATACAAATCTATTGTTATAAATATTCTAATTTATATATTTTTATTTCCTACTTAAAAACAAATACCAAATGTTTCCGTGAAAAATATTTGTGTATTTAACAATTTAAAAATAATGTCTCAATAAAAACTATTAAAGTATAATATATTATATCGTCAATATATTATCGGATATGAGTTGCTTATAATTTTCCAACGATAATTTTTGACGTTTCGCTATTTAAATACGAGTACGGAATGTATATTTTCTTTAGTCACTGAGGTACAATATTAGTTTTTTGTGCAATATTTGACAAAAACAACATGAAGTTTATTTTTACGTTGTGTATTGTAGCAACAATTTGTTCGTACGTGTATTCTGCAAGTAAGTGCAACATAAACCTGTTAATTTATTAAATATGAAAGATATATTGTCATTTTTAAACGTGTGTGACAGAATTAAAGTAATAAGAAATAAAATAATTGGAAATTCTTAAGTAATAGATAAAATGTGTTTTTCTAATTTAATCTACCTGGTTTATATTATTATAATACATAAATGTAATAATAGTTTTTCTTTTTAATTGTTTAAAAAATTGTTTAAATTTCTCTAAAAATAAGTGAGCATATTTTATAAAATAGATAAAATAAATTACAAAATATGTGATAAGTTAACAGTACAGGTTTTTTTATATTCCAAAAAATTTGAGTCAGACTTCTAATTTTTTTAAATGTTTTTACTAATTTTTAAATATAAAATTTAATTTTTGAAATTATAATAAATTTAAATTAAGAAAAAGTGAACACAAACGTAAACATAATTTAATTTTTGTTTTCTTTATCAATTACATATAAATAATAATATTCTGAATAAGTATAAATTGAATTTAAATACAAAATGCTGATTTAAATTTTTATGGGCAGTTTATATGGAAAGATAAAATTTATCTATTCTTATAATGAGTAAAGTTAAAACTTAAATAAAATTGGGCAATAAAAATTATCTAAATTTACATAAGAAGTTCAAATTATGTAATAAAATACTGCCAAAATTTATCAGTAAATAATTTAAGTAGAAATAAAAAAGTAATTTGATAAAACTAATTTAGAAAATAAAGATTAAACATTAATTAATATCTACCATATGTTATAAGTTTCTTTTTTATTACACATTTGTTATCAGAAAGGTATCAAAACATTTAAACAAGTTGTAAGGAATTATAAATTTAATACTTAAAAAAAGCCTCTGAAAGTATCCTGATTTTTTCTCTAACTTTCAGGTCATTCACTAGCAGTCCGTAAAAAGCGTGACGCTTTTTCAGCGATTACAGACGGATTGGAGCTTTCAGGTGACGTTACTCAAGGAAAATGGCTGAATGCATTTTGTTCATTTATAAAAGTATTTGACGACCTCATACCGCCAGAAAATATGTTTATCCTATTCCAATGGGTGAACAATTTGTTTCTATGGGCTTGTAATGCGACACACTTTGGTTAAAATTATCATTTAATAAAATTTATAGCAATGAAGTTGATAATAATTGTTGGTCTCATTTACCTCCTCCTTGTAATTTATGTGATTTTTATCTTATAGTAACGATTAAAATTGTATATTTAATATTACTTTGAAACAATTGATAGAAATAAACTTTATTTATAAATTTGTATTACCTTTTCTTTAATAAACATAAATCATGACTATTAAATATTCCTGATTTTAATATAAAAAAAAAGAATAAAGGAAACATAAATTAAATTTAAAATATTTTAAGAAATTTATAGTCTTTGTATATAATTCTCATGTATACCAAATAGTATACATTTTAATTATATATCACACTACTGACAATTTACAAATCGTATTTTTTGCAACAAAAAATATTACAAATTATACTTATTTATATTTAAATTAGATCTAGTATGTACGCACGTAATTCAAAATAACAATTTTTGAATTCTATTACTATTCTCTTCGGAGTTAGATATATGTATATATTTTTTATGAAATTTCTGTTGATTATTATTAATTAGTTAAACCATTACTTTAAAAGGACGATTGTGTTCAATAATAACAACATTCTAATAATAAATGAATGCTATTGCGATAACTATATTTGTTTTTAACATATTGTACTAGACATTATTATCATTAAATTACTGTCAATTACTGAATAAAAAAAAAACAATTTGCCTGCCCTATTTTTGTATCAGTATAATTTAAACAAATCCACTGTTAACAATGAAATTTCTTTTCCTAATATTTGTTTTTTGTTTTGTAAATTTCTACACTAATGTTACAGGTAAATAACATTATTATCTTTATTTAAATATAATTTATATATTTAATTATATAAACATAAAATAGCTTAATACGTCTTCTGTTTTTGTAAATTTTATTTAAGTTAACAAATTTTTTTTTTTTGTATGTTACATACAAGATATTTAAATTATGCAGTTAGACAAAATGTACCAAGTAATATTAAAAAATAAAAATAATAAACAATTTATTTCTAAAAAAATTTCAAATAAAAAATATTTTCAATACTTTGGCTATGTTGTATTGTTTACAAAACAGCCTTATAAATATTAAATATTTTTTTTTAAATTTATGTTTTCGTTTATACAAAACATATTTTAAAAAGCAATAAAAATTGCTAAATGGGAAAAATAATTTAATTAATTTTTTATCAAAAAAATATGAATGACTACATATTTTAAGTATACAGTAGAACCCCGATTATCCGTGCGCGCATTATCCGGGCAGCGGATTCTTCGTGCGGCATTTTTAAAATGTCATCCGTGCGCGGATTATCCGTGGCTGACGGCCAGAGGTTGGCGCATGAACGCTGAATGCACCGTGCAGGCGTTCGCCTCGGGGAATACCCGAGTTCGGCTCGAGAAATCTTCCGTTTATGTGTTTACTTATTATTTTCAAACAGACATTCGTTTGACACATGTATTTGTCTGAATAAATTATTAAAAAAAATAAAAATGAGGTCTTTGGATTATCCGTGTTTTCGATTATCCGGCGAAGGTTCGATCCCGGCTGGCCCGGATAATCGAGGTTCTACTGTATCACTAATTTATTTAAAAAAATGTTTTGCCAAATATTCAGTAAAACTATTAAAAATGAGTAAAATGAGGAAGTTTCATAAAATATTTTTGAGAAACGTTAAAAAAAAAATTACATTATATTAGTAATGTCATTTAGAGCATATTTTTTTTTTCCAATTTATCTTAAATAATTTTTCTACAATGCTTTAAAATAAATAAATTTTGTCTAATTAAAGTTCAAAATAGAATCAATAACTTTATTCCAAAATAAGTTTTATGTCCGATCAATAAGTTTTCCATATTATTTCATTTAAATTACTAATACTGTATTCTTACATACATACACAATCACGCCATGTACCCAGAAGGGTGTGGCACAAACTCTTTCCACTATTCCGAAATCAGCCTTCTCCAAACATCCCCGTCCAGACATGCAACTTTTGCTTCATCAATATTCATAATTCCTCTCATACATGCTCTTCTATTCCTTCTACTTGGAAAATTTCACTCACGCAAAACATTTTCAATCATATCACTCCAACTACTAATCGGATGTCCACGCAAACGTATAGCCTCGAAATCATTCATATAAACTTTTTTAACCAAATTAGGCATTTGCTCAAGATGACCGAACCATCTTAACTGACTAACACGTATCCGTCATAAAATAAATTAAAACTATGGAAAACAATCATACGAAATTATCAATATTTTATTTTAGGTAATGCTGTAGCCAGAAATGAAAATCAAAGAAACAAAAGAGATGTATTTAATCAAAATCCATATATGCCATTAATGGACACATTCACATTGTTCAATTATATTTCACAAGGTGCTATAATTCCATCACTTTGCTATATTTTACGATTGATATACGACTATAATCCATTAAGTAATTTTATTTTATTTACATGGATAAACGATTTTATTAATTCAAGCTGTACTACAATTATATCAATAACTAACGGTTTAAATATTAAAAAAAAAACCTGTTGCGTTTTTGTAAAATGTGTCCGATTTTTATTAAGTTTTTTTGGTATTGGTAGCACTATAATTATAGATTATGTAGCACTTCTAAGAGTAAAGAATATATATTTTTTACTATGGGCTTGTAAATGATGTAGTTTTTAAATTCAGTTTTATTTAGATTAGATTTAATTACTTTTTTAACCAGTTATTAGCTAAATTTATTTAAAAAAATTAATATTAAAATTGATTCATGCAAAAATTTAAAAATATTTCGAGATTTTAACTGTTATTTTGCAATTATATCATGTTACTTTATATTATGTATCAAATATTTTAATAACATAAAAGTAAACGAATAAAATTTATCTATGTAAACCTTTTTTAATAAGCTTTAAAGAAGTAGTATCTTTCGTTAGCGTTGAAATCTAATTAAGAGACAAATTGTAATTTAATAAACAAAAATAATATATAAAATACAGAATTATAATAAAACTATAATATATATTTCATTTTAACAATAAATATAACAATATAAAAATTATACCCTATAAAATTTATTGTAAAAACTAACAATATAAAAATATTTCAAAAATATAAAATGGTTCCCTATTTTTTGTTTTGTATAATAATCACATTTTTGCTAAAGATTTTAAGGCAGGTAAACCTGTGGCAATATTATGAGCTTCGTTCAATAAATATTGTTCACAATCATCTACATTCTTAGGAAAGTTGCATTGTTTATTTAAATAACATATAATTAACGAATTGTTAATTTCCATTGCATTCCCTGCACTTAGTTTCTTCATAAACCAATTCAGCCAATAACCGAAAACGAAAACTGTATCAGTTTGGCTTTCGTGTGTTGTATGTCTGTAAAACAATAATTTTTAAATTGGTATTATAATTAAACAGAATATATTTTAAAACTTACAATATCGTATAAACAGGTCGTTGTTCAGGATTAGCATCAACAAATTTTTCCATTATTTTAAGATTAGATAAAATTTGGAAAGTTTGAGTGTTAATAAAAATTAAAGGCTGGTTTACGCCTTTTATTACATCTTCCATATCTTTAAGTGGGAACATCCACGGATCTAATATTATTCCTCTTCTATAATATAATATTAAATTTTTTTGTTAAGTAGATATTGTCATAATAAAATCAATTTATAATTATCGTAAAGTCTCATATAACTCTGTGTAGTAAATTTAAACTCAGATATTATTATTATTTATAGCAATAATAAACATAATTGATGTATTTGTTTCATTTTGTATTAACACAAAAATATTGTGCTGATTTGCATATTTTGTCAATTCCAGATAATTATCTTTATCAGTCAAAAATATTGTTATGTGGCTTAATAAGTTCAAGTCTATTTTCTAATAAATATATTTGGCAATTACTGTATTAAAATTGCTAATTAATAATCGTTAGAAATTAAAATTGAACTGAATGTCTTAAAAACTTACTTAATTTCTTTATTGTTAGCAAGAGTCATTAGGCTCGTAGCAGCACCGAATGAATGGCCAACGATTGATATATCATCAATTTCTAAAAGATCTTTTAAATCTTCTGTTTTAAAGTCGATATCTTTACTATTTGGTAAGTCTTCTAAAATATTTTTCACATCTGCTCCAGAATTAATGTCTTTCAATAAATTCAGAATTTTTTTACATTCTTCTGAACGCAGTTGAACCTATGAATTAAATTATAATAATAATATTAATTATTAAACCTGGGTACCGATTCTCGAGTTATGGTATATTTCGTGAGATGAGATGAAATATTTCATCTCATTTATATCTCATTTCATAGACTTTTTCACTTTTTTCATTTAACTGTATTCTCGAATGCATGTGCAATTATAGTCGTGATATATAAGGTCTTGGTCTTACATGTGAGATTTGTCATGCTCGCGCATTTGTTTTCTGTCAAAATTTGGCAGTTGTAATTATTTATTTATGAAAAACGGGAAACCGTGACATTTCATTTTTTTTGAATCAGCACAATTATGATACAAACAAACAATTATGATATAAACAAATAAACAAAATAAAATATTGCAAATTAATCGTCTTGATTTTATAAATGATACATTTAATCTTTACTATTTTTTGATGCAACCGATTTATTTTCTAAACAAATTGATTAGTAAATTATTTAATGTTATTACTTAATGTTAAATAATAATATTTTTAAATGAAGATATAATTTGCATGTTTAGTAATATTATTACACCAACCAAAACCAGTTACTTTAAATATAAAGCAAATAAAAGTCAAATGATATTCAGTCTCAAGGTGGTGATAGTATATTTACATATTATTAAATTATTGCAATATTATTTACATGTGTTCCTATAAACTATGAATCTAACGAACTAAGTCACAATTGTCCAGAGTATGTAGAGTAATTAAAATCAGAAAGTAGTTCAATTTTTTTATTATTTTTATACAAATTAAACTACTGCACACTTTAAATGCATCGTTTTTCTAAAGAATTAATTATGTATCGCATTACACTAGCTGAACAATAGTAAATTAATACCGAACTAATTTCAAGATATGTTAGAAAAAACCTACTATATTATTACTAAATAATTTTTATATTAAATGAACATATAAACACAATCACGCCATGTACCCAAAAGAGTGTAGCACAAACTTTTTCCTCTATCCCGAAATCAGTTTCCTCCAGATAAGCAACTTTAGCTTCATCCACATTCATAATACCTTTTTAAACATGCTCTTCTATTCCTACTATTTGGAAACATTCGCTCACGCAAGCCACTCTTTCAATCGTATCACTCAATTATTTGTATATCATTCATATAAATTCCTTTAATTACCTGAGCATTTCTAATAAAGTAATGATTAGCTCCTAGTTTAACAGGCGCATAGGTGATAAATGTTTTATTATCATTTTGTACATCATTGACACTTTCGTAATAGTAAGTGTTACATGCTGATTCATCTCTAAAATTATTCAGAACATATTAAAAAAAAACATATTATTACAATGTAATTATAGAAAATTTATATTTCTAAAAATAATTAATTAAATTTGTGATATTATTTATAAAAATATTACAACATAACATAAGATAGATACTATTCTAATACTTTACAGAATCGCAAATTTTTTGTTGTAATTCAACTTCAACAATTTTATTCCATAGAAATGTATATCTACATATGAGATGCTTAATTTCAAAAGAAATATTCAGTTATTAGTATTACTGGTAAGAATACAAAATTATGGCTAATTGCTATAAAATATGTAGAAATATTCCAAAAACTGTTGAAGTTATTGCTGTTTAAATTTGCAAGTGTGTTTTAAAAAACGTACGTTTTGCCTTTTCCTGCGGAAGGACACATAGGAAATATCAAATAATTACATTTTGAAATTAATCACCTCATATATAAAAATATTGTATTCAATTAACATTGGATTTTTCAAAGCAGAAGAAATCAGATTAAAACAATTTATTTGTATAGAATATTGATCAGAATTAACAAATTGTAATAAACAAAATTTAACTTAATTGTATAATTTGCCAAACTTCGTTTCTTTTCACTAATAATAAATAGTTTATTTCAAATTAAAGTACGTCAAATTATTTCGTCCTTCAACGAAAAAATAAAATAAAATCTTATTATTAACATCCATAATTAGAAAAATTTAAATATATTAATTTTCTTGTTTTTAATTTTGCATATTCTACTATAATATTATGATAACATCAAAATAATACTGGAAAATTAATGAAAATAAATATGAGACGATTTTAAGGCGTATAGGCAACAGATGGATCTAGTTTTCAAAAATTTCTTTTGAAATAATGTCAAGGTCATTTTTGTAGTTATCATTTTAAAATACAGTTCAAATATTTGAAACTCACCTGTGTTCTGCCGCTACAACTAAGAAACCGTGAGATGCTAATTCGATGCATGTTTTACTATATAAAAATCTACAGCCGCCTAACCCATGTGAAAAAACTAAACATTTTAGTTTTCGGTCTTTGTGTGGTTTTGCCCCATATATGGCCGGAATATAAAGTTTTCCTAAATGCAAATTAATAAATAATACTGCTAATAATTTATTTGTATAAATCAAGTAAATAAAATTTATCACAAACAAGTTTCTATATAAAAATGAGGGCATTTCTATAAGATAAAAGTGAATCATCTTAGTCTTATCTAATTTATTTATTTATAAAATTAATATCCGCGTAAATACAGAAATTCTTTCTTATTGAAAATAATATTTGTATTTAATCATATTTATAATGTCTCGAAATGAAATTTCATCTTTTTGATAGAAACGTGAATATTATAATAACAAACCTTTTTACTATAAGTGCAAAATTTATATTCTTCCAAAAATTTGTTCTTAATAGTACATATTTTATTGTAATTTTTTGAATATTGAATTTTAAAATAAACTGATAAATTAATCCGTTACGCGATTTATCAAATCAGTAAAGTGTTTTGACGCAAACAGTAAAAATTATCTTATTTTAAATAAAATGGGACAAAGTTTGATTTTTAACTAAAACAACTGCCGGAATAGTATAATGTGCAATTAGCACAGAATGGCACTAATTTCCCACGAATAAAAAAATTTCTAGCAACAATACTGACGCGCATTAGCTATTTCAATTTCAATATTTTTTTCTACCATTCTATATTTGTTATATAAACAATAGAACATTGCACTGTACTGTGCATATATTTAGTCTACACAGAAAAGATATATTGTAAAACATATACCACTTGTAAATAATATTATAATTTAGAAATATTATATGGATTTTAAGGTAATATTTTAAAAATGGTAGAAAATCATTTTGTGTGTTTACTACAAAATGTTAAAAAAATATTTTACCAGAAACAATTTTTACAATTTTCTATAAAAAAAAAGTTACAACGTAAATTGCAAAAATTGTTACTGTTGTGATAATTTTTCCTATATCAGTAATTACAAAAATTTGTAGCTGTTTTGCAATTTCATAGTTTAATAATATATTATTGTGTTGATATTTACAAAAACAGAATTACAATAACTAAAAAAAGTTGTTTTGTTCTGAAAGATTTTTTTAAATATTTACAATGCGACATTTTTCTGTGTAGCCATAAATATAAACTAAAATATATTTGTTATATTAAATATATATTTAATTATATCATTACCTGACATAAGCCATATGATTATTCTAATCACAAGTACCCATAGCATGACTACACGAGCAAAACCACGAAAATAACTATCGTCTGGAATCCATGGTATCCATTTGTCTATGAAATTCTAAAATATTCAAAAAATATTTACGGGCTTACAATACTTTTGAGGAGAAATCAAAAATGATTGTTTCATCTGTTAAAAATAATATTAGTGTGTTTTTAATTTTCATATCGTCCCCGCAAAAATTAAATAAAAAAAATGTCGTATTAAAAATATAATTTTTATAAATTTATTATATGTAATAAATGGTAAAAATCTAAAATATTCTTAAAAAAGTATCCTGCAAAAGTATTGTATCCTTTAAAATTAAGTTATGCCTGATCATCAAATATAATTTGATAATAATTTTTAATCTTAATCAAGTACATTCGACAATTAAATATTAATAAAATTATTAAAACTGAATATTGCGCATATAGTTAAATATCGCATAGGTTTCAGTTGATTTTTATAATTTAAATATCTTATACTTATGTTATTTTACCTTTATGTGTGTTTTTTCACTTGTCGGATAATATAAACGTACGAAAACACCATTTTTTGAATATCCTGTCATAAAATCAACACAACCAGGAATGTAAGGCCCTAATCCGAAAAAAGAAAAAACAAAATTATATCACAATTATATACTATATATATATAGACATAAAAATGAGTATATTCATAAAACATAATATAGGGTAACAATATTTATAGAAATTTTAACGTTAAACAATTTCTATTTGTATTCCAGTTGGAGTATGCAGTGAAATGCATTTTTAATTAGAAATATCAATAATAGACATAATATATTTACAGTGTCATCTAATAAAATAAATATCACGAATTAATTAAATGACGATTAATTTTTAATTGATAAAATATTTTTTTAGATATTGAATACCTTGAAAGTTTATCAAAACAATTTTATAAGTGTAATGTCCATTTCCATCAATTTAAATCGTATTTCATAATGAGTGCAAAGTCTAAATATATAAAATATTCAATATAAAACTATTTAGAAAAAGATGTAATTAGGTAATTACAATTTTTGTCTAATGACCAAGTACATTTACAATTTACTTTCAAGAGAAAGTTGTTTAAAATAGAATATATTATTTTATTTGTAAATAATGAAAAAACAAAACAGATAGTAAACGATATTTGAAAATAAAATTAAATCAATTTTCAATAGCTACCAAACTTGCAACAATGAAAAAAAAACGTTATTATCTCTATTTGTTTTAGGTTCACTGGTTGTTATTTCTTGTATGTCATGTTAGTTTTCGGTGTTTCATGTTCACAAAAATCAATTGAAAAATTGTTAATTATAAATTAAAATGAGTGAGTTACTTACCATTTGTAAAAGGTAAATGTTTCTTATCAAACGGCCACATTGTTTGGTTATGATGTTCTACTGATGCATTACTGATGACAACAAAAATTAAATGAGGTTAACTTATACTAGAATTTCTTTAGAACTTATCATCAGTGTTGCCAATCTATTGACAAATAAAACCATTTGATTATACAGTGGAACCTCGCATAACGAGCATAATTCGTTCCGATACCATATAAATTAATGTAAAATACGATAATGCGTTCCATGCCGAAAAAATACTTAAAAAATGAAATTAAAAAAAAAAAAAACTCAAAGAAAACGTTATAATATAACGTTTTCTTTGAGTTTTTTTTTTTTATATTAATGTAACGTTTATTCAAAGAAAATTACATATAAATTGTTAAGGAGCGTGATTCATCTTCATCTTTTCTTCTATCGCGGAATTAATCAGTCTGGAATGAAATTTCGATTTGCAGAAAACAAAAAAATCGGAATAATTAGTAACGTACCTAATTTCTTTTTACTAGAATGCTGTCTAGAGACATTTGTTTTTGCTACATTTTGTTCTAAACAGGCTGATGTAGCAATGGCACGGAAAGTTCAATCGCACAATTCGAGGATTGCCCTATCCACGTCATTCGTTATGCGAAACGTCGCTCGTTAAGCGAGTTATTTTTTTATACTCGTTAAGCGAGGTTCCACTGTATTTAGCCGATAATTTATATTTTTATTTTGTTATAGAATATTGAATAAAGTTGCAAATGATAATTTTAAGTCACTTATAATCCGAAATATTGCACAAAAATCCAGCGTAGATGCAAACGAAAAATTTAAATCAAATAATTTATTTGAAAACATGACATCTCATCCCAATTCAGATTTGAGGCCGTTTAAAGTTTCTATTGAAGGAAATATTGGTGCTGGAAAATCTACTGTTATGAATTACTATGCACAATTTCCTGAAGTCGAAGTATATTATGTAAGTACATACCAAAGAAATACAAAAAATTTGCAAAAATTAAATTGGATTGACCTCAGTAATAGGCGACTTGCAATATGGCCAGTGGTGATATTTAAAATATTTAACAAAAGGTTCGCTAACAGAAAATTTGTCCTTAACATTTTTTTCGCTTAAACGGCCCATTAGCAACATTAGCGCAAAAACTGATCTTAAGATACCCATATAAGTAAAAAAAGATGCGTTTGAAAAATTAAGTCAGTTAAAATTTAACAGTGATTATGCCAGAACCATATTTTTATGATAAATAATAAAAAAGAGTGTTCAAAATGGTTTAGTTTGTACATATATTAATATTTTGCATTCAAAATATTTTATAAACTTATAAAAATTGACTTTTTTTATCAGATAAAGTCATAGGGAAAGCAATTAAACAAGAAAAGACAAAAAAAAACAAGGTTCGGAAAATTTTCAAAATTTTAACAACGGGTTCGGCTGAATCTGTGCGAACCCGCTGAATATCACTACTGAATATGGCACATGCATCTTCCGATATCTGACTGAAATAATTTAATGACAATATATACGGTGTAAAATTTGCACATTTAACAATTTTTAATTGAGAAATTATTGTATCTTTCTCAAGTTTTGTTTTTGCTAATCAAAATGAATCGTACTAACTATGCGATCTCTAATATACATATTTTTTTAGTAAATAAATCTATTTTAATTTTTAATTTGAGATAAAAATAATTTTTAGGAACCTATAGAATGGTGGCGAAATCTAAAAGGACATAATTTATTAAAACTATTATATACAGACATAAATAAATGGTATAATGTATTTCAAAAATATGTACAATTAACTAGAGTTCAAATACAAACAAGCAAACCATATTATGCATCAACAACAACACAAATCTTTGAAAGATCGCTTCAAAATAATCGATATTGTTTTGTCGAGCATGCATATTCGGCTGGATATTTAAAATCGCCAGAATATGATGTTTTAGATGCCTGGTACAAATGGATTGAAGCAAATATTGATATAGACATTGATTTTATTGGTAAAACCATATGTTTTTGTGTTTACGTATTAAATGCTTATAAGTATTTATATATATTTTTTTAGTTTATTTAAGAACAACTCCCGAAATTGTTTACAATAGAATGAAGCAAAGAGGCCGTAAAGAAGAAGAATTAGTTCCATTTGAATATATCAAAGAAATTCATGAAAGTCATGAAAGATGGTTGCTAAGTAATAATAATTTGTTGAATACAGATAAATTATTAATCATAGATGCTGATCAATCTTTAAATAATGTTTTAAAACAATGCGAAGATAATAAAAGGAAAATTCTGAGAAATATGTTGATTAAAAATAAGAATAAAAGAAATATATTTCAAATCAAATAGGATTTAAATAATAAAAATATATTTATGATGAAAAAATGCATTTATTTACATGTTTTATATATCAAAAAAAGCATGTCTATTTGGAATACAATAATTTTTTTATATTATATAGATAAAAATTATATAATATATTCCTAAATTTTATAACTCTGTAATGTATAAGTATATATAACGTTTAAAAATTTATATTGTTTAAAGTATATTATATACATATTAATTTATAAAATATGAAAATGTACACTACACTGTAATATTCTATATAATAAAATATTATTTCGTTTTATTATAATACGTATATGTTCTAATTTTTATCATATAAAAATTATTTTGATAGAAATTCGTTTGAGAGGTATTATTTTTATTTTCTTTTACATTTTATTTACGAACGTATAATCATTATATAATTTTTTAAAAATTTTGAATTGCATAAAAAACAAAAATAATGCTTCTCATAAAATATATTTTCTTTTAAAAAGAAACAAAATTACTTATATTAATTCTTCATATCACAAGTAATAATAAAATATTAAATTTTATTTAACAAAGTGTACAAAATGCCTAGGAACGTGTCTACATTTTTATTTTATATTTGTAAACATGAAGAGAGCAATACAAATTAAAAAACTTAAAAACAAATACAAATTATATTGTTACAAACAATCAAAGCTCTCTTTTATAATCACTTTTTATTCTGCGAACAGACAATTGAGCAACAAAAAATGAGGTTTTGTATATATGATAATTATTTTAAAATGTCAAATTTATCTATAATTTATGCAAAAAATACGTTATATTAATGTAATACTATCCTCAAAAATATTTCGTTATTATATAATGGTAACCGAGTATAATAGATCTCTCACTCTCTCTAATCTAATCTCATTTCAATATTATTAATAAAAAATATTTCATGGAAACATTTCTTATTTTAAAAACAAATTCCTCAATTTGAAGAATTTTATATTAAAATATCTATATACAGGTAAACTGAGGCACAGAAATAAAATCGCTTATCAAAAAAAAAATAATCTAATAAGAATCGAATTCCCCTAACGTGGGAATTTGGAATATTCTACTTTTATGTAGTTTGGCAGCTTTAAGCCGTTTGTTTTGAAGATGTCATCTCGTTTGTTTTTATTATTCAAACAAATGAAAATCTTTAATAAATTATCACTAATTTTAATAAATGTATTTTTTTGGAATCAACGTAGTTCAATTGGCGGTATTTGTGTAACTTGTAAATTCTCTTGAAATACATTATTATTGTTTGTTTCCATATCATCTTCACCATTATTGTCTACATCTAATGAACTTTCTTCGTCTGCGTCTTGGAAACTGCAACAAGAAGGTAATTTATATAAATTTTAACTCAATTTATCCAGGACTAAAATTAAATCTATATATCGCACTACAAAGAATAGTGACAAAACTCAAAAAATAGATTTTTGACAAAGACTTAACATAGTTTTAAATATAAGCAGAGGTTACAAATTTAAAATATTTTCAATTAGGACATAGGTACATACAAATATAATGTAATCAGAATTGTATGTTATGACAGTATTTTTTATAATGTGCGATATATTATTTTTAATAAATAAGTAGTTGAAAATTGTGTTTTTCGGCACGACTTTCCAGTTGTATTTCCGGCAAAATTTTATTTAAATTATATTTTATTTGTAAAAAATAACCATAGGTCAGACGTGAGAATATAAAATTTTATTAAGCCTAATTGTTTTTATATAGCTAATTATTACTTGTTTTTTTAACATTTAAAACATTTTTGTTTTATGTAAAGTAATTATTACGAAATCGCTAATTATTTTTATTAATTACTTACAATTTCTATTTATGCAAAATTAATGATTTTAAAATTGTGAAATTTGTTTACAAATTAATTAGAAAAAAAAAACATTTGTTATGCATGCCACATATGCGAAATGCAAGTAAAATATTTCAAAAATGTCACTATTTAGTTATTTAAACAAATAAATTATAAAGAATTTTATTTATAATAGAAATAGATTAAATTATTTGCAGAATATTATAGTAAACTTTCAATTTTTTTTTTTAATTATATACAGTGAGATTGATTTGATGGTCAACCATAATATAGATGAGAAATACAACAAAATGTTTTGTTATATTAATAAGAGAGAGAAGTTTTGTTTATAAATACGTTTGTTTTTACATTCGCTTTGATACATCTGTATTAACTGGCGAGTCCATTTTAAATATATAGGGTGTCAGGTTACAAAATATAAACAAATACTATATTAAACATTAGTGATAAATCTTTCAAAACTCATTATATTAAAATAAAACGGGTTTAGGATTTAGTTCTATATTAATTTTTATTAATAATCAATGTTTTGACGTACTCTACGTACACCATCATCAGGAATAATTATATAAATGACATATATACAATAAATAAACAGAACATAGAAACTAGTTACTAGGTAACAGAATAAATAACTAAAAAAGCAAAGCATAAACGGAAAATGACTGCTGTGGAAATGAGATTTTTACGTGGGGTATGTGGTGTAACTAGGAAAGATCGGGTGCGAAATAGACTAGTGTATGATGAGTGTGAAATTGAAAAGAATGTTGTAGCAAAAGTTGGTGTTAGTCAGTTAGGATGGTTAGGCCATGTTGAGCGAATGTCTAATGAACGTTTGGTTAAAAAGATGTATTTGAATGATTTTGATGGTATTCGTTTGCGTGGACGTCCGATGAGTAGCTGGAGTGGTATGATTGAGAGTGTTTTGCGTGAGCGAAAGTTTCCAAGTAGTAGGAATAGAAGAGCATGTATGAGAGGAATTATGAATGTGGATGAAGCGAAAGTTGCTTGTTTGGATAGGAATGTTTGGAGGCGACTGATCTCGGAATGATGAAAAGAGTTTGTGCCACACCCTTTTGAGTACATGGCGTGATTGTGTATGTATGTATGTATAAATTTTTGATCAAATTTTATTTCACACTGATCGATGTTATCTTTTTCTTTATAAATTTCTATTGCTTCTCTTATCAATCTACTGTTAATATAGATGGGTTTTGTTTCTATGATCTGTTTATTTAATGTATATGTTATTTGTTTTATTTTTTTTTCTGATGATGATGTACATAGAGTACAATGAAACGTCGATTATTAATAAAAATTAATACAGAACTAAATCTTAAAGCCGTTTTATTTTAAACAATATATTTATCTTTTTTTGATGTATAATAACAAAACAAACCATGTATTAGGTATAGACATTATGTATCTATATTTATGGTTGATCTGATATTGTGCTTCATACTCGTATTATATTATTGGATCATATAATATTATTTATTTTTTTTACTCCGAATGACAAATATCTACGTCAAATCTAGCTCAAAATTCAAATGTTTTAATTGTTTTGTTATTTAAAATTTGGTCATGTTAATAGATAGATTCGATTAATGATTTATATAAAAAAGTTTTTTTTAAAATTTTTATCCATTTAAATTAGTCAAATTGTAGGTCTATTATATAAATAGATATTTAAAAAACTTACGTGTAATGTTTTTCTTCGCCTCGCATATCGCAAATAACATTCGTGAGAGCCATAATATAATTTTTCGCTAATGTTAACGTTTCAATTTTCGACAACTTTCTTTCCATTTTAATGTGTGGTATAACCTCTCTTAATTGCTGCAACAAGAAAACATAATTACAAATTACATCCAAGCGAATTAATTCTGACAGATAATACAATAAATAACAGTATGTAAAAAAAAACCACCGTTAAAATCATAGTGTGTGTTATGTGAGCGTGGATCAAATATTTTAGCATAGTTTTTTTTTCTCCTCTACATCTTCTTACTCTGTCTCTGAATTTAAACTGTACATGATTTTTAAGACAGGTAATTGAATTTGTTAAATAAGTAGGACTATGAACTTTTCTAATATATATATATAGTAAGAAATTATTTTTCATGGAATATGTTTTTGCTTTTAATTGTATTATTTTGTGCATTGAATATGACAGTTTTTTTTACAGTGTTTTTGTTAGTAATTTAAATTGCTTTTTTTTAAATAAAAATTATATTTTAATTCAAATTGTATACAAATATTATACTCCATACTTTTTCTAGCAATTTTTTGGGACTACAAGAATAAAAAATTGGGGCTATACAGAAAAAAATAAAATAGCTGTTTTATTACTACTTTGACTGCAAGGAAAAAGTAGTATAGCGTTTGGTACGGTGTCTGTAACATTTTCAAAAAAAAAAAAAAATTGTATAGAAATCCTTCATATAGCCTGTAGATGACGAATCTGAACTTAGTTTATGTGGGTGTATGGATGTGCGTCGTCAGCTCGCTCGCTCACTCACTCACTCACTCACTCGCTCGCTCGCTCGGTCCTCAGACAAAATTTTGTGATCGCAACTCCTCCTAGACGGTTCAACCGATTTTAATGAAATTTTCAGGATAAATTTGCCTAGTGCCCAAGATGGTCATGTGGTTTTGGTTTTTTCCAGTGATGCCAACTTTCCGAGAAAAAAATTACTAAAGTTTTTAAAAATTCATTGTGGCTACATTATTTATCCGATTTTGATCAAATTTTCAGAAAAGATTTCCCTAATGCTCCCATTAATTACATAATTTGATTAATATTCAGTGTTGCCAACTTTCCGAGAAAAAAAATACTAAAATTTTAAAATTTTTATTATGGCCATGTTATTCAACCGATTTTACTCAAATTTTCACAAAAGATTCTCCTAGTATTCATATAATTTATGTAATTTTAACAAAATACAGTGTTGCCAACTGTCCGAGAAAAAAATTAGTAAAATTTTTAAAAATTTATTATGACCATTTTATTTAACCGATTTTAATCAAATTTTCATAAAAGTTTTTTTTAGTACCTAAATAAATTATGCAATTTTAACAAAATACAGTGTTGCCAACTTATCGAGAAAAAAATCACAAAATTTTTTAAAAATTCATTGTGGCTACATTATTTATTCGATTTTGATCAAATTTTCAGAAAAGTATCTCCTAATGCCCACATAAATTATAATATTATTCAAATACAGTGTTGCCAACTTTCCGAGAAATGTCAAAGTAGTCTATATATGGGTTTATCCATATACTTCTAATCTTGTTTAATTTGAATTGAGTGACTAAATTTTAGATAATTTATTTATATATACCGTATTTTTTGGACGATAAGACGCACTCCGAATTTATGGGACGATTTTTACAAAATCTGGAGTGCTGTAATAATTTTATTAATATATTGCGCCAGTAATTGAACTTCTTTAATAGTTTCGATATAGTATAAAAATTCATATTTTAATTTTACCTTCGGACCATAAGACTCACCCCAATTTCAAGTTGATTTTTCAATGTAGCGTCTTATAGTTCGAAAAATACGATATTTAGATGATATTTTAAATAATATTGGTTATTTTACCTACAAATTAGTTGAAATAAAATTTAGATAAATTATCGATAAACCACTGAACAAAAATAGACAAATACATACATACATACATACATACACAATCACGCCATATACCCAAAAGGGTGTGGCACAAACTCTTTTCATTATCCCGAAATCAGTCGCCTCCAAACACTCCTATCCAAACAAGCAACTTTCGCTTCATCCACATTCATAATTCCTCTCATACATGCTCTTCTATTCCTACTACTTGGAAACTTTCGCTCACGCAAAACACTCTCAATCATATCACTCCAACTACTCATTGGACGTCCACGCAAACGTAAACCATCAAAATCATTCAAATAAATCTTTTTACTTTAAATGTGTACACTAAACATAATTGAATTAAATGTTTCATCTAATATGAGTAGAAGGCTAAAAAATCATCTATTTTTTTTTAAATTCAATAATGAGAATATTAGATAAATTATCTATACAGTTTTTTCAGTGTAGGAATATTTGAAGTTATATCCTAAGGTACGTATAACTACAAAAATTCGAATATTGAAATATTTCACTAAATTATTAACAGTGGTATATGTTTCACATTAAAAATTTGTGTAACTTTACTTTTTTCTCAAAATTGTGTATTAACAAATACAAAACATTTCAGATTAGCTATCTGTGAATTGTCAATTAATAAAAAATGATCTCTCATACAATTTCAGCTGAATAATGATTTATAAATTATAATGTAACATTCGTATTAATTAATAACATCGGAATATTTTAGTGTATTTATATCATATAAATAAATTTTAGAATAAAATTTATAAATAAAATGTTTACATGTTATTTTATTGAAATTAAAGTAAATATCCAAAACAAATTATAACTAATAATTAAAAAAAAAAACATAATATACTATTGTAATTTCTTAAAATTTTTATAATTATTTTCTTGCTAAGAATAGTTCTTAAATTTCTCTTTAATCAATGTGAATACTTTTTTAAATATTTTAATTTGAAATAAATAGTGTAAAATAAGAAGTGATTTACATAAAACAGTTATAATCATTTTCGACTAATTTTAAATGATAAGAATATATCAAAATATTTAACTAACACAACTATAAGCAAATATCATAATATTCTTTTATTTTTATGTGTACTGAAAGAAAAATAATCTTGGCAACGCAACAGCTAAAAATACTTTCAACTATAATTATTATATTTACGCTAAATTATCAAAATTAATTTAATATGTTTTAATATTGTTAATTAGTAGAATAATTATTTTATATACATGAATGTACAACCACTATCTCATATGTATTATATTTATATACTAAAATATATTTGTGTGTAGTAAAAGATTTTAGTACGGTAAACTAATAAATATCGTAGGTCATGCTATATTTTAGGTCAGGTCGTTTGTGACCTTGATCTTACATCTACTGTCTTCAAAAACTTTTTTTAAATAATTATAAAAAATCGCCTTGAGATTTTGATACAATTTTTTTTGTAGAAAAAATTGTATTGAATAATACATAAAAGGAACATATAATAAATGGAATTATTTTTTTAAGAAGTACAAAAAAATCTATAAAACTAATTTATTTAGAGTGTGAGAATTTTTCTAGTGAATGCAATTTTAACTTTACAAAGTGTTAATTTTATTTAGTTACCAGCCAAAAAAAAAGTTATCATTACTCATTTCTTAATTAAATAGGTTAGAATTCACAGTTACGTTATATTGTGCGAAAATTTTCAGAATATTTGTTAGGCTTTTGTTTTATTAATGCTCTTGCTTTTTCTTATATCCGGTTATTACCTTTATAGTTTTAATATTAAGAAAATAGTAAAATAAATCTTAAAGCTAAGTATTTCATTAAAATTTAATTGTAATTATAATGCGTGGACTTAATAAATATTTCCTCGTTGCCCATAGCAACGCTATTTGAACATTTGAAAGGTAATACAGCGTATAGGGAAATATATATAATTAATAAAAATAATATTAACTGGTTTTTAATAGGCGAGAATTAGAAAGATTTTCGCAAAATACAAGAAAAAAAAATTGTCTAAAATGAAAGTTGAAAATTCGTTGTCATATATTTCTTGCGTGAGGTGACAGTAATTTTTGCTATTCATTAAATTGGAATAAGAGGAATTTGAACTTTTTCTAAGTGAGAAATATTTTTATTGAAAGGACCTTGTCGTATTGTTATTATTATTATTATTATTATTATTATTATTATTATTTGAAAAGTAGTATAAAGTGCGTACTTCAAAAATGGTACATGTTATCTTTGACGAAATAGAAAGTTATTCGAGTGTACTTAAGCTATCAATGATTTTGAGTGATTGAGTGTTGTTATGGCAGGCTCTTATAAATAACTCGAGGAAGATTTTTTGTTGTTTCACGGCTTTAATTTTTTTAATTATTTCAAGGAACACAGTACTTGCTAATGTTTAGTTTCTAAAGACATCATGTAATACTGTTTATCTTTAAATATTTTTTTGGGTATGAGAAACATCGTGAATGTGGATGAAGCAAAAGTTGGTTGCTTCGATAGGAATGTTTGGCGGAAACAAATTTCTGAATAATGGAAAAAGTTTGCAAGTACATGGCGTGATTGTGTATGTATATCTTAAAGTTTTTGAGATTCTATTCAGAAAAAAAAAACTATTTTATTAAATTTGAATTAAGTGATTAAATTTTAAATGATGTGATTAGTGTACCATGAGTGTAACTTTTTTGTATATAACATAATTACTTAATCAAGTGGTTACGTTAAGTTGTTGCAAAAGTTAATGTTAGTCAGTTAAGATGGGTCGGACATCTTGAGCGAATGTCTAATGAACGTTTGGTTAAAAGAATATATGTGAGTGATTTTGAAGGTATATGTTTGTGTGGACGTCCGATGAGTAGATGGAGTGATATGATTGAGAGTGTTTTATGCGAGCAAAACTTTCCAAGTAGTAGAAATAGAAGAGCATGTATAAAATGTATCATGAATGTGGACGAAACTAGAGTTGCTTGTTTAGAGAAAATTAATTTCAGGATAGTGAAAAAAGTTTTTGTCCCCCCCCCCCCTTTTGGATACATGGCGTGATTATGTATGTATGCATGTATTGTTAACTTTTAATGCTTTTTCTACGGCTAGACAATAAAATGATGTTTTAATGTGACGTGAATGACACTTTAATATACAGTGGAACCTCGCATAACGAGCATAACTCGTTCCGGAGTCTTACTCGTAACGCGAAACACTCGTTTTGCGAAACAATTTTTACCATATAAATTAATGTAAAATACAATAATGCGTTCCATGCCGGAAAATACTCAAAAAATAAAAATTACTCAAAAAAATGTTATGTGTAACGTTTATTCAAAGAAAATTACATGTAAATTGTTAAGGAGCGTGATTTCTCTTTATCTTTTCTTTATCGCGGAATGAACCATTTTATTTTCTTCGGGGGCATTTTTACAAGGGTTATTAAATTTTGCTCAAAAAATCAAAAAATAATGTCTGAAAAAAAAAAAAAATGTGTGATCACATACGACACTAAGCTGCTATCGCAAGGATTTCTAAACACAGGCTGATGTAGCAATGGCACGGAAAGTTCCATCGCACAATTCGGGAATTCCCCTGTCCACGTCACTTGTTATGCGAAACGTCACTCGTTAAGCGAGTCATTTTTATACAATTTATTTTGCTCGTTATGCGAATACTCGTTTTGCGAGGTGCTCGTTAAGCGAAGTTCCACAGGTTCTACTGTAATAGTATCTTATTCAACTCATGAGGATGAAATGGAAATTCATCCAAATAAGTAATAATTAGTACATACGAATAGAGAGTGTTTTGCGTGAGCAAAAGTTCCCAAGTAGTAGGAGTAGAAGAGCATGAATAAGAAGTATCATGAATGTGGATAAAGCTAGAGTTGCTTGTCTGGATAAGAATGTTTGGAGAAAATTAATTTCAGGATAGAGGAAAGAGTTTGTGTCTCATCCATTTGGGTACATGACGTGATTGTGTATGTATGTTATGTTTTCTAAATTTAAATTCAACTGTTTTTTAATTAAAAAAAAATTAATAAAATTGTTTAAAAGATATAGTAATCACATGGTTGAAAACTGAATATTGTAATTAATAGTAAAAACAATATGTGCCAATTTACCTCAAAAGCATCATTAAGCGAATGCATTCTCATTCTCTCTCTTTCATTACTCTCCAATCTCCGTAAATTCCTCTCCCTCGCACTAATTCCCGATCTTCTCTTCCTCACCGTTCCATTCTGGAAGCTACCTCCACTGGACGTACTATTTTGACTATTCGTTTTCCTCCTCATCGGCTGTCGTTTCCCATATCCCGATTGTGATGAACTCAAATCGTCGCTACTGCTATCGCCGGAGACACCGCAATCGGGCGCTGTTGCCGTTGCCGATGGTTTTGTATTGGAGGGTCGATTGTCTGGAATATCTGCGTCGTCTACGTCGATAGCTTCGTCATCATCTTCGTCTGGCCAGCGGGGAGTTGATGGTAGATGTAGATCGATTGAACGCATTTTTTGTTTAATGTTGATAATGGGGTCAGCAAATAGACATTTGTAATTGGAACTGGAAAAATATTATTTATATGTTAGATACACTGTAAAAAAATGTAGCGAAATTACAGGAAAATAGTAGTAAAATATATACTATAAAAAAATCTATCATAAATATTCTGTATTTCTACCTTAAAATTTTGTAATTTTTACATAATTTATAATAATCAAATGAAATAAGTAAAAATAATCTAATTAGTATATAAAATTGCTGACTTTCTGGATATTACATCACATACTTAATGTATAATTACGTATTGTTGGTATAACTTCTTAAATTATGTAAAATTACAGCTTGTAGTCTGTAATAATTCATCAAAATAATGAGACTTAGTACATATTTTATGTAATAATACTAATAAAATATTTTAAGTGTAATTCAATCATTTCAAAATACATCTTTTATTTAGAAATGTATGTAATTATATCATTTATATACTATTCCTGACAGCAAATTTACTGAAGTTCTGTAAATTTACTAAAAGAAACTTTATCAAAAAACTGCAATATTACATATATATGTACTTTTCCATTCCGTTGGTAATATCATATTACATAATGTTTGTAATAGTTCTGATATTATGTATTTTTAAACAATTATGAATAAAATGTACAGCAGTTGAGTAATTATACCTACACTGTAAAAAATTTATGTAGTTTTACATGTTTTTTAAATGTAATTTTTCATAAAGTATGTAATATTACGTTAATTATTACAGTAAAATTACAAAATGTTGTTATTTTTACTTTTAAAATCTATGTAAAATTACATAAATTTAAGTTACATTTTTTATAATGTAGAAAGTGTACTGGAATAGCCCTTAATTTATTTTTGGCTACCAAAATTGACCTCTTACAAAACATTTCTAAATGAAACTGTAGAGTTTTTGGGATTATAAATACAATTTTTAATAACTAATATATACTTAGATACATAGTCACGTCATATACTCGTATGGTGTGGCACAAAGTCTTCTCATTCAATAAGAAATTATTTCCTGCCAAACATTTCTATCTAGGCAAACAACTTTCGCTTTTACCACATTTATTATACTTCTCGTATATTCTCTTTTATTCTTGAAAACATTTATTTCCGTAAAACATTCTGAATAATGACAACTCATCGAACGTCCTTATCTAATAATTATGATAGATACAAAACAGTAATATTTTTGCACGTTTTGAAATTAATCTAAGGTAAGTATTTTATAATTATAGATTTTTAACCTTCTAAATTTTTGTAATTAATTATATTTCTTGTAATTTGATACACATAATTATAAACTAAATTCTAATGAAAGTTGATAGAAAGGTAAACTAATTATTCATCGTGGGTGGTCCGGTAATATATCTTTAATATGTTATTCACTTCAGTCATTATTTTCTATTGATAACATTAATGTATAGTATTTTCTGTATAATATTTTAATGATACAACAATTATAGGTTCTCTTTCCAACTATTATATATAATAATATTGCATTTTTATCATTCTTACCACTTTGACTACGAGGAAAAAGTAGTACAGTGTCTGTAACATTTTCAAAAATTAAAAAAATTGATATAGAAATCCTTCATATAGTCTCTAGTCTAGACTAGATCATGAATTTGAACTTAGCTTATGAGGGTGTATGAATCTGCGTTGTTCGCTCGCTTGTTCATTTTTTGTGAATGCATCTCCTCCTAGACCGTTCATCCGATTTGCAACAAATTTCAGGGTAGGTTTTGTTAGTGTCCAAGATGGGCATGTAGAATTAATTTTTTTCCAGTGTTGCCAAATTTTCGAGAAAAAAATTACTAAAAAATCTATTATGACTACATTGTTTATCAAAAATTAGTCAAATTTTTACAAAATATTTTATTAGTACTTGCAAAAATTATATAATTTTATTGTTGTACAGTAATGCCAATTGGTGATGTCAAAGTGCTATATTATATAGTGCTATATTATATAATATAGTTTCAGTAGTACAATATATTCTTGATTATCCGGGATTGTATTAACCGGATTGCAAATTAACAGTGGACAGTAAAATATTCTAATTTAAAAGAAATTGAAATTGTTAACGTAATATATGTTATCATTTTTATATTATTAATTTTCTCCTCTTTGTATTACATTGTAATATTTTTAAATCAAACAAATCATTATTATTATGTATGTGCGAAGTGTACCAACTTTAAAAAAATATTTTTTTTAAATATTGAAATTTAAAATACATAATTTTAATTTTCAAAAGAATTATACTTTGTTTTTAGAAAATAATGTTAATTGTACAACTGGTATAACAAAAGTTCAATTATATTGTATTTTTTGTAAATATGTCAAAAAAAAAAAATATATATTAATTCAATAATACAAATTTTTCATAGCAAACAATTTAATTTTATTATTGCAATAATAAAGAAAATTTTGTGTCGAAATGATTTGTATACAAGTTAAAACACAAGAAATATATTTTCAATTTTGATAACAAATTGTGCATATAATATTTGTAAAATAATGCAAATGTATTTGATAAAACTTTTACAAAAACCTGTTAAAAATTGATTTTAAGGACATTTTCAACCGGTTATAAGGTTTAACAGCATTAACAATTTTCACCATTTTGTGTTTGAAATTACAAAAATTGGGAACAAATTGTACACTGTACGCTTATCAGATATCAATGCCAAAATTAATGTAATCGAAAAAAAAAATTATAAAAGAATTTAGATTGAGCCCTTGAACTACAAATTTGACCTTAACTCACATATGTACATTAATTTAATTAATCAAATATTTGCTAATTATTTAAATTAATTTTTTTTTATCTAGTTTTTTCAGGTTATTAAAAATTTCATTCAGTTTTTAATGCGTTATTTTGCAAGAGAATCGACAATAGAATAAAAAAATTACACTTTTTGGTTTGAAATGAATAAAATTTTAAAATAATTATAGTTTAGTAAAATAAAATAATTTCCCTTATACCACAGACAATAATTTGTAAAAAAAGGCTATATACGTTTTCGAAAGCTAATCTTTCATGATCAGTAGCAAAATATAAAGCTAAAGTCCTAATCAGTGATCCAAGGTTACACAAATACCATAGTAGTCAAAGATTATAGTAAATGCAAGTTTTCCTTTCATCATGTTATCTTAGAAACGGCGCTAATTTATGGATTATCTATTTTACGACTGTGTAGTTAAAGTTTTAAAAACTATAACTTAACAGAATGTACGTATACGTATTATAATAGTATAATATATTACGTAAAAGGAGCATTTTGCTCCGAGTTAAAATGCTATTTTTACTTCAAGCGTTTCGAACGAAACGAAACTAAAAATAAATAAAACAAGATTAGAAGTATATGGGTAAACCCATATATAGACTACTTTGACATTTCTCGGAAAGTTGGCAACACTGTATTTTAATAATATTATAATTTATGTGGGCAATAGGAGATACTTTTCTGAAAATTTGATCAAAATCGAATAAATAATGTAGCCACAATGAATTTTTTAAAAATTTTGTGATTTTTTTTCTCGATAAGTTGGCAACACTGTATTTTGTTAAAATTGCATAATTTATTTAGGCACTAGGAAAAACTTTTATAAATATTTGATTAAAATCGGTTAAATAAAATGGTCAAAATAAATTTTTTTAAATTTTACTAATTTTTTTTTCGGAAAGTTGGCAACACTGTATTTTGTTAAAATTACATAAATTACATGAATACTAGGAGAATCTTTTGTGAAAATTTGAGTAAAATCGGTTGAATAACATGGCCATAATAAATTTTTTAAAACTTTAGTAATTTTTTTCTCGGAAAGTTGGCAACACTGAAAATTAATAAAATTATGTAATTAATGGGAGCATTAGGGAAATCTTTTCTGAAAATTTGATCAAAATCGGATAAATAACGTAGCCAATATGAATTTTTAAAAACTTTAGTAATTTTTTTCTCGGAAAGTTGGCATCACTGGAAAAAAACAAAACCACATGACCATCTTGGGTACTAGACAAATTTATCCTGAAAATTTCATTAAAATCGGTTGAACCGTCTAGGAGGAGTTGCGGCCACAAAATTTTGACTTACGACCGAGCGAGCGAGCTGACGACGCACACACATACACCCTCATAAACTAAGTTCAGATTCGTCATCTACAGGCTATATGAAGGATTTCTATACAAATTTTTTTTTTTTTTGAAAATGTTACAGACACCGTACCAAACGCTTTACTACTTTTCCTTGCAGTCAAAGTAGTAACAACATACTAAGTTACCTTAACCCGCGGGGGAGATCACTTATATAATCTGGTGTACAAATTAATTAAAATCCCGTAAAATCTTAGTGAAGTCCTTTAAAAATCAATTAAATATTTTCTTAAAATCATAGAAAATCTTGAGTAAAGTTCTTACAATTGTATAAAATGGGTAAAATCAAAGAAAAATCACTACAATCTCGACAATCATACTTAAAATTTGTACAATCTGTACAATCTAATTATTAAAAGTTGTATATGTATATATTATTTATATTTGTTACATAATTTGTAAGAATTAATGTTTCTTTGGTCGAATATGCAGTTTTTGACAAATCTGGTGGTGTACATTACGTTTTTGTACCTCTTTATACATTTTCAAGAATTTAAGCGAAAATAAGCAATGCAACTATCAATTAAATTAAATTAATTTAATAAATTTCAATATGTCCACCGGAGTTGTCAGATTAAATTGTGTAGTTATGTTTGGTGCTGTCACCATAGTAATGTATAACTAACTAGTATATAATAATTATTGTATCAGTAACATAATGACCGCCTTCTACACAGGCCGTATAGTAACGTAATAATAATATTTTGATACGCTTGAAGAGATCCATATTCAGCAAGAACAGAAAAAAAATTGATATTATATAAGGTTTATATAAGGTTACAAATTTTTTTTAAGTATAATTTGTTATTTAGTGAACTATTTCGAAGAAATGTATAATTCGTATTTACGTGAGATTTATTTTTAAATATTAATGTATTTTTAATTACTTCTGAAGTATTACTTCTTCTAATAAATCCATTATTAAAATTATATTTCATTATTATTAAATATTATATTATTCATAGAAATAGCGTTATTATATATTTATTTATAATAATTGCAGAATCTAAAACAAATTTAATAATAGATATTTGAGGAGAAAGTATACAATACAATATACAATAAAATACTGAATTTAAAAATGAAAATTACATGTTCAGAATGCTTACAATTAGAATTAAGATTAGAAATTTGTTTTAAATTTTACACCTTTTGCATTTGAATGTAACAGTAATACCGTGTCAATAGATAATTTGATTATTTAATGTTATTTACTATTTACAATTACAAATAGTAATGTTATAAATAACATGGTAAAAACATCTTTCAGAACTTATTGTATAAAATAAAACGGCTTTAGTTTAAGTTGTGTATTAATATTTATTTATAATCGACGTATTTAATTTCCGTCCTCATCAGGAAATCTGATACAATTCAAGACGGATGTTGAGTTCATCGAAACGTTGATTATTAATAAATATGAATACAGAACTTAAATCTAAAGCCGTTTTATTTTAATAATAATAAATATTACTCAAAACAGTTGATTTGTGTTACTATAAGCCTAATTCGTGTTTATCTTTAAAAATCTCGATATGTAAATTTTTTTTTCAGTGTACAAAATGCACTATGATCTGTCAAAAAGAAAAAAAAATGATTTCAAACATTTTGTAAATGGTATTCAAGTCGAATTATTTGCAAACATAACTGTAAATTTTGTTTTCTATATTTGTAATATAAACTTGACATTAAAAATTACACACATGGTTATGATATGCAAATAAATCAAAGTGAAATAAAAAATACAAATCATTAAATTTGAAAAGAGAATGGAGGAAAATAGTTTTCTGATCGAAGCAAACTTTCTTTTCACTGTATTGAATTTTGGATGCAAAAGAAATGTTGTCTATTGACCACATGACAGGCGGACATCTTCACAGAAAGAAAGTAAACTATGTATATACATACAGACACACACATATATACACAGTTTATTAATATATTATTAATAATAATTTAAACATTCTTATCTTGGGTGAATGTAAAGTTCAGATTTTACACCTTCTTTCTAATACTTTTTTTTGTATCAAGCTCAAAACCATTTAGGAGTATTATTTGAAGCCCGTTTAAGTATGTATAATGTTGTTTTAGTATTTACGTTAATGTATGGTAGTGAATGTTGGGTTTGGCTGCAAAAGCATAAAAGAAAAATGACTGCTGTGAAAATGAGGTGTTTAAGTGGGGGTATGTGGTGTAACTAGGAGGAATCGAGTACGAAATAGAGTAGTGTATGATGAGTGTGAAATTGAAAAAAAAAATGTTGTAGCAAAAGTTGATGTTAAACTCAGTTGAGATGGTTCGGATATCTTGAGCGAATGTCTAGTAAACGTTTGGTTAAAAGAATATATGTGAGTGATTTTGAAGTTATTTGCATGGACGTCCGATGAATAGTTGGATTGGTATGATTGAGAGATAGGCTTGTGTGAGCGAAAATTATGAAATAGTAGGAATAGAAGAGCATGTATGAGAGAAATTATGAATGTGGATGAAGCTAAAGTTGCTTGCTTGCCTGGATAGGGATGTTTGGAAGCAACTGATTTCGGGAGATTGGAAAGAGTTTGTGCCACACCGTTTTTGGTACATTGAGTGAGTGTGTATGTATGTATGTATGTAAGTTTCTAAAATAGATGAAAAAATTAATGAAACTATTTAATAAGCTGTTAACAAATTCATTAGTTTTAATGCGGGAAAAGAGTAAAAGTTATCAATCAGATTAATTCGAAAATTAAAGGAGTAATAATATAGAACACACGTAGGTAGACTGTTACTCACATTAGTTTCTCGTTACTATCATCTTTACCGACCAACACGTTTCATATTAAATAAGTTTTGAGATAGTGGAGGGGGCGTATACAAATTGGGCACAACACCCTTATAATCCGCTTCAGCAGCCAAGGTACGAAACAGGTACCCAGAATCGACGCATGCAAACTGGGCAGATTCCAGGTAGCCAGTATAAATACGTACTTAAATACAAGAATCGAAATAATACAGCATAATTTTTCTAATAAAAATAAAAACATATCAATTTAACAAAATTTATTCTACTTATCATGTTGTCTTCACGTTTTTTTATCATTTCTAAAATATAATTAAGCACATCATGATTATATTGAATAACATAACTAAACAACCTTAACCTAACCTACCCTAAGACAACCTAATATTTTGATTGCACTTATGTAACGTTTTTTTTCTCGCTTTTATGCAATTCACCTTGTAGTTTGTAGCATCCAGGTACGGTAAGTTTGGAAATTCTCTTGATTTCTTTCGCTCAATATACACTTCACTTCCATCATTAAATAAAATACTATTTCTCTGATCTTAACGTCAAAAGAATCAAATCAATAGTAATGAATATTTATTTTAAAGCAAAATATATGCACCCTTCGTAAGGTACGAAAGGATTAGTACCTGTGCACTGAAGGGGATTATAGGGGTTAGTTGTGCCCAATTTGTATGTGCAGATTAAGGCTACCTGAAATCTGTGCCCAGTTTACTTGCGCCGCTTTTGGGTACATGACGTTAATGTGTATATATGTATGTATGTAGAACTGGAACCTAAAGTTTTATCGGGTAATGACGTCATATTTGTTAATCTGAACGATGTATTAGAAAATAAAATAATATTCTAATAATTATTTTATTAATTATTGACATCATATATAAACATTTTGAAAAAATTTGTATTACAATATTAAGCACAAAGTTTCAATTTACATTAAAAAATACTTACATTAGTTCAATTTTTAATGGATGATCTAATTGTAATATAAAGCCGTTTTTGAAAACTAAAAAAAAAATAATAATTAACATTTTTTCGTAAATTCAGGTTGAGGACCTTTACTTGTCTAGACTAGTTTAAAAACCAAACAAATTTATATCGATCAATCAATTTTAATATTGAACATAACACTCATTTATTACACATATGAAAGTATCGCATGATAAATATCACATAATTTAACACAAATACATTTGCAGACATTTGTAAAATGTTAACATGAAAAATTTTCACGTTACACTTCAGTTTATAGAGCATGCAATCAACCGATGTTTTTTTTTTTTACAAATGAACTCTACTAATATATTGCGTTTACTTCAGTGATCTTAATTCAACATTATGTTGCAAACTTCGGTATAAATTACTTTTGACATTATTATACGTGCGATTTTTTTTGTGAAATGTGCGTGTCTTATTATTAACACTAAATGGTAATTAAGTGCATAAAACGTTTAAGTCTAATTAATTTTTATAATATATTGTACATACAATTCATCTAGCAGATAAGTTTCAATCGAAAGGTGCGGAGTGCTGAAAATGATTGCTATAAGCGAATTGTTACGTGAGAGAAAAGTTAGTTTAGATTCAAAACGTGTCTGGCACAGATAACGGAAGTTATTGCAAATCAATTGCCAGTACTTTTGCTAACTATGTTTATTTCATTTTTTCCGTTACGACTTTGATACAAAAAATATTAACATAACAAAAAATCTTCTAGAACTAATTTTATTAAAATAATAAGACTTCACGTTGAAATTATGTTTGATTTTCTATTAAAATACGACGTTCCGATATATTTTATGTATATATAATCATCAGAAAAAAGTCTATAGGGTGTTTACGGTTTTCTCTGTATCCATTTAGGGAGATAGTACACCTCAAAAGGAGTTATCGATAAACCTTAAAACGCCTTAATAAAAATCGTCTCATAAGCGAGATAATAATTCTTTTACTCTAGTAATCTACCACTTAATCAGTATTGTTCAATTGTTATTACGTTTGTTATTTGACAGGTATAGTTATAATCAGTTAATTCACTTTTACTATCACCTTTGTTTGATTAAATATTTTATTATTTTTACCTTATTCTTTAAAAATTGCGATGGTCCATTGAATTAGTCGATATGATGCTGATTTACAACAACACGGTGATAACTTCAAACATCTTTGTAGTGGACAATGCTGATTAAGTAGTAGATGACTAGAGTTTTGAAACAAATTACTTGTTTAATATAAAAATTAAAAGAATTCGCTTATGAAACGACTTAAGACGTTTTAAGGTTTATTGACGACTTCTTTTGAGGTGTATATCGACCCTTAAAAGGATACAGAGAAAACCGTCAATACCCTGTATGAGTATGACCGAGGATTGTTTATATTACAAAAAGAATAAATTTTTTCCATGAAACTTACGAGTCTGAAATCGATTTCTGACAGTTCCGTCCGTAAGTTGGGTTCACAGTAGATGGTAACTTAAGTGTTGCTAAGATAGTTAATAAATGGTCAAAACAAGTAGATTGTTTATGATTTTTATTTTTTTTGTGGCTTCAATTTAGTATTAAAATTTGTACATACAATCTCATTTAGTCATTCGTATAATTTTATCGAAAAGAGACACTATTTTTATAAAATGGAGTGATTTTCATAAGAAACAATTAAATATTTTCATAAACAGCGTATCCTCGAAAGAAATCTTTGTGTGCAGCATATAATAGATACCAAATCATTCAAATATCGAAATATATTAGAATAATTTTTCCACACACAAATCTAATTTGAAACTAATCAGTTCCATTGAGTGATTTAAAAGTATATGAAGGTTTTTATGCAACCATTTTAATTATCAATAACATGTAAATATATTATGACTAATCATCTTTGAAAAAATTATTAATGAATGGTACAAACGATTTACACTTTATTTTACATCCAATGTTACAAACCTTTTTTTTTAAATAAATATTTATGAAGTTTTATTTACAATATTTAAACAACTAGGTTAGAATTTTTTTTATGATACGTATAGGTAATTATGTTATGTAATACTGCTCTATATATTATTATTAATTTTTAATTACAAAACTTTCTTTAACAGTTTTGATTGATTGTCAGATATTGGCACGATAATTAAAACGTAATTTTTCATTGAATATTTGACTTGATTTTTGCATAATTATTAATTGTATCATTCATTTGCTTGTAGAAACGATTAATTGAAATTTGTCTATTCATTTTATGCAACTGTATTATGTATATAAGGTAATACTTGTTCCTACTAAACAAGTTACTTAAAATGTTAATTGCATATTTTACATCTAATTAGAGGTGAAGTACATAACTATATTAATTTTTTCATTCTTTAATTAATAGCCATTAGTATTTTATATAAATAATTTATGCGGATTTTGTAAATATAAAAATTGTGATATATTTTATTTACCAAAAACTTTTAAAATTTAATAGAAAAATAATACAAATTACATTTACATTAAATAACAGAAAATAGAAACAAATTAGTATTAAATTTTTTTATTTGCTTTATTTATACAGGGTGTTCGTTCGCTTGGTTGATATAGGGCAATAACATGGGATTTCGATAATATGCAGAATACTTCTTTCTGAAGTAAAATTCGGAGAAATACCTGGAATACTTTTCGATAGGGAATAAAAAGTTATATAATCTGGTTTTAGTTTTAGTTTGCTAGCATGTGTCGTTTGGGCGCTAGAATTTTTTTAAAATGTTTTTTAGAATTTTCAATAATTTTTCCTGCTAAATCAGTATGAGTTAGAGAAAAAAGTTACTTAGCTATTATGTAGCTAATTTTTTTCTCTATTTTACTGAATTTTTTTAGAATTTTTTTGAACAAATTTTGAAAAAAGTTATATTTGAAAAAAATTTGAAATATAACTTTTTTCAAAATTTGCTCAAAAAAATCTGAAAATTTTTAGTAAAATAGAGAAAAAAATTAGCTACATAATAGCTATGTAACTTTTTTCTCTAACTTATACTGATTTAGCAGGAAAAATTATTGAAAATTCTAAAAAACATTTAAAAAAAATTCTAGCGTCCAAACGACACATGCTAGCAAACTAAAACTAAAACCAGATTATATAACTTTTTATTCCCTATCGAAAAGTATTCCAGGTATTTCTCCGAATTTTACTTCAGAAAGAAGTATTCTGCATATTATCGAAATCCCATGTTATTGCCCTATATCAACCAAGCGAACGAACACCCTGTATATGAAGACAAGGTTTGAGTTTTGTCCAAACGTTAATTATAAATAAAAAAAAGTTTTTATACAGAACTTGAACCTAAAGCAGTTTTATTTTATATAATGAGTTCCGAAATTTTTTTTTACTATGTTAGAAACAAGTTGTTTCCGTTAATATAATTACTGTTTTAGAATAAAATTATGTTAATTATTTATATAAATAATTACCAGAATTATCCTGAAACAGTTTTTATATTAATACAATGAGTTCTGAAAAATATTTTACTATGTTAAGTTGTTTCTATGTTCTGTTTATTTACTGTAAATGTCATTTGTATCATTTTTCCTGATGAAGATGTACGTTGAGTACATTGAGAAGTTAAACTTAAAGCCGTTTTATTTTATATAATAAGTTCTGAAAGATTTTTTTCCTATGTTAATCCAAATAAATGTTTATTTTAATAAATAATGTAAACTTTAGCAACCTATTTAGTTCTTTTTATTGTTATATTAATTAATAATTTCTATTAACATTATCTATTTATTAAATAAAACAAAAATCTACTAGAAAAACTCAATTACATCCTTGTAGCAACAACTTACGAACAATTCGAAATACCTAACGAAACCTATCCTAACCTAGAATCGAAATCGGTTTGACAAATCAATTGTACTACATTCTCTCGATCTCCGGCCTGGCCTGACTATTAGATCACCATCCTTTTTTGTTCTTGCAAAATAGCTCTTTTGCACAGCGTCTCTTTCACGTGTCGGCCATCATTAGCGAAAAAAAAAAGAAAGACGTGCAAGCGTGCGCAGGCGAGCATACGAATTCAGTGAGTCGATTTCGCAAATTATCGTTTGTGCTCTGTTCAAATGTTTGTATCGATTATAATCGTTATTCACCGATCACTGCGAACGATCAGCCAAACGAGAGTGTAATGATTGAGAAAATATTACATTCACTGTGAGGAAAAAATAATAGCAATATTACAGAAAAATAATAACAAAATTTTACTATAAAAAATTCTGTAATTTTTACATAATAATCACATAAAGTAAGTAAAAATGGTCTAATAAATAAGTAAAATTTCTTACTTTCTGCAAATTGCACCACATACTTAATGTAGAATAGCATATTGTTGGTATCTTCTTAAATTACATATGTATAATTACAGCTTACATATTAATATCTGTAATAATTGTAAAATACATCTTTTATGTAAATTTAGAAATGTATGTAATTATACCAACAATAATATTACAGAACTGAACAAATTTTACTTATTTATGGAAAATTCCTAACAAAAAATTTACGAAAAGAGACTTAACTACTAAAAAACTGTAATTTTACATACATATACTTCTCCATCCCGTTGGTAATATTATATTACCTACATAATGTTTATAATAGTTCTGATATTATGTATTTTTAAACAGTTATGTATTAAATGTACAGCAGTTGAGTAATTATACATAGAAATACTGGGCATCATGTGTCTCATGGTTTGTAGGTAAAATTACATAATTTTTTTAGTGTTCAGTTTGGAAACGCAAGATAGAATTCGTTTGCTTGATAATAATTACTTTCAATGGAGGCCGTTCTACAATCAATGTTCCTTAAGAGAACAATAAATTAATAATAATAATATATTTATTATTGTTTAGGATATTTCTTTTTCTATGTGCCCTGTCTGTTTCAGACGTTGGAGATTACATTTTTTTCCACACATTTCTGTCTATATAGTTTTTTTTTTGTTATTTTAGAATACAATAGTGTATATAAAAACAAAATTAAAAGCATATGGGTGAACCCACTTTGACATTATCACATAAATATTTAAAAAAATATATATTTTTCTCCAAAGTTTGGTAACACTGTTTAAAAATATCATATTGTATTTAAATAATTTTTCCTCTCTATGCTGGTAATACTGTACAATAGTAAAATTATGTCATTTTTTGTGGGCACTAGGAGTATCTTTTCCGAATATTTGTTCTCAAATAAATAAGAAAGACAAAATAAAATTTAAATATTTTTAGTAATTTTTTTTCTCGAATATATATATAATATAATTAAATTTTGCATTTTCTCTATGCTGTTTGAGCGTCGGGTTCGTTTGGACCAAGTTTGTTTAAAATTCGTGCTCGTTTATTTTTAATTTCGGGTCTGGGTCTTATAAACTTCGAACTCGGGCCCGGTCGGGTAAAAAGACAGGTCCGTGTAGGTCTCTAATACATACACAATTATGTCATGTATCCGAAAGGGTATGGCACAAACTCTTTTCACTATGCCGAATTTAGTTTCCATCAAACATTTCAATCTACAAAAGTATAACTCTTGCTTCATCCACATTTATAATACCTCTGATAATGCTCTTCTACTCTTTCTACCGCTTGGAAATTTTTAAATTTGGCATACGTTTTATGTTTTCATTGACAGTTAAGCGATTTAGTTCGGTAATCAGCGTCCGTCGCCGTCGTGGCAATCACCCGCATAGTTTTCAAACTTCTATAAGTGTGTGAGCTCGTTATTCGATAACGGAAAAGAGAGTGTTACAGCTAGGAACGACCTCGGTCGGACGTTAGAAAGTTCTCGATATGCGTTCTTTTGTGAAATAAAATTAAAAAAAAAAACACACTCGCCAGAGTTGTTGCGAGTTGGGCTAATTTTTCCTATTCCACACCGCGATCTATCATTATTCAATCAAATTGCTTTGTGCTGTTTGTGTGGTGTGCTATATAGCCTTGCTTATAGCAATTGCGGATGCCTAATTCTTTAATCGGTTACATTGTTTTGCTGCACTGCTATTGTCTATATACGATTATATCTATTGTATTTGCCATTCAAGTGTTTCGAGAATTTGGAACAATAAATTTTATTTTTGTAAATAGGGTTGCTAACTGTTTAAGCGTTAATACAGGGTGATTTTTTTTCATTATATTTTAAAACCATATAAACCATTAGTAACATAGTAAAAAAAAATCTTTCACAACTTATTATATTAAAATAAAAAAGTTTTAGGTTTTTAGTTCTGTTTAATTTTATATTAAAATTCGACGTTTCGATATGTTAAAAATAAACCAAAAGCGTTTTTATTTTAATAAACATTAGTATTATGATAAAAATTTGAAAAAATTAAGCATAGTATTTTATGCAACCAGTGTATAAAGTACTTGTTTTCTAGAATAGAAAATTTTCCGTACGAGCCGTAGGCGAGTGTGACAATTGTATATGTGAATATCAAATAATTTATGCAAAAATTCTTCGATACAATATTTTTTCTATGACGATTTATCTTCGTGGACTCATCAAATTTGTTAAGTTCTTACATATTATGCAATGTATAATACATACAAAAATCAGTGTATATTTACATTGATAATCATAGTAATTTTACTATATTTTTTATTGAAATTTTACAAAATGTTAGTTAATTTGCCGAAATTTATAAAATTACAGCAAGATTATTATCAATGTGGAAGTACACTGATTTTTTACAGTGTAGGTTTTATTTTATTCTAAAAAATTTATGTAGTTTTTAAAAGTTTAATCACTAATTGTTTATGATTTTTAAAATTTTGTATAAACACTGAGACCCGGTTACATAAAGCTATTAACTTAGGAGTAGTGTTTCCAATTTTATTTATTCTTAAGATAAATAAAAAAATTATATGTAATCGGTTAAAAATATATTCTCAAAATAAGTAATAATTTCATTTGCTATTTTTTAAATTAAAACAAAAAAGTTTTAGGTTCTGTTTAATTTGATATTAAAATTAAACAAAAATGAAACGGCTTTAGGTTTAAGTTTTAATAACAATTTAAAAGTACAAGTTATCTTTTCCTTATTATATCTTTAAAATATTAACGGTTACAATATCCATATATACTTACTTTAATTATATTATGGTAACGATTAAATATAATACGTTGTGAAATATAATCGTTGGTATATCGTTGGAAACAGTTGCGCAAAATAAGAAAACAGTATGCGTGAAGTAAACGGAAAGAAAAGACAGATTAAAAAATAAAATAAAAGCATAAAAGATTAAATTTAAAAGTTGGCGATCATTGTAGAAAGTTGTACCGGAATGCCAAGTAACCAGTAACTTTATGTACGCTCTGTACATACAAGTATAAAATGATCCAGTTTTTGTTCTTAAAATACTTTCTATTATTATATATTATTGACAGTTTATATTCCCATTTTCTGTAAATTAATACTAACATTAAATTGTAGTTAAATAATTAATGGTGATTATTAAAATGGCTTCTATAATTTGTTGACTTGGATCGGAAAGTAATAATTTCGAAAAATATTTAGAGTCGGTATTTCCAACTTTGGATAAGATGTGGAATAGTTTTATGTAGAATTGGGTTCCTTCAATGAAGGGTCAAATGAATAATTTTATTAAGTTTTCAGCTTATTTCCGCGGGTTTTTTCGAAATCCTGTGATGGACTGTTCAAAATACATTTGTATTTTATTATAATTTAATAAAATTATTATTAAATATGTATATGACTTTTAATCGAAAGTTTCCAAGGAAAGTTTCTAGGAACAGAAGAGCATGTATGAGTATCATAAATGTGAATGAAGCTAGAGTTGCTTCTCTGGACAGAAATGTTCAGAGGAAACTAATTTTGTAGCCACAATTTTGGCTACATGGTGTGATTGTGTATGTATGTAAATGTAATTAGTATTTTTTATATTTGATATTTTTATTATATTTGACATTTTTAAATGTATACAAAGTTTTTAAAAGTAATAATAAAATATTTAAAATTATGTATATCAAATACTGCTATTATATGCTATTATCTAAAAGTACTTCTAAAATTAGAGAAACATAAAAGACTTTATAAAGATCTTGGCCCGTATTTTCACCTCTTTTGTTTATGAAAAAGTGCTTTTATTTTTTCCTTTACAATATTTTTGATATATTTTTTTAATATCTAATAATATAAAATAACAAATAATTTCGACAAAAATCACTTTTAAAAGTTAGGTGAGAATACGGGCATTTTGTTTTCATTTCCTTTCCTAAGAGAAGTTACATGATTAACCATTAAATACGTATTTTTTTTTAAATAAAATAATTTGAGTTATTGTTAGTTAAATTATTTATGTAAAAAGAAAGGCATGTTTCTTTCTCTTCCATTTGATAAGTAACATATTAATTACTTTTAACATTAGTGAAAGGAAATAATTACTTTAGAAGATATGATTTGAAAAATATTGATTGTATTTTCACTTAAAATTCTTTAACATCAGTAGCGTAGTATTCAGGTGGCGTAAATAGTACAACTGCGCACAGCACTCTAAGGGCTAATTACTTACAACAAATTAATTAGAAGTGTCTCATTGATTGGTCAATTGGCAATCTGAGCTGTCTATAGTTGAATAATTGTTCCAGTTATCAATTTTTAATACAAATAGTCCTAAGATATTAAATGAAAAATGCTCGTAAGTCATGTTTTTTGTCCATATTAATAAAACTGTACTGATTGATTAATTTTTCTTGCCTCTTTATGTAAACCGATCTTCAGTTGTTTTAACTCTTTTTGAGTAATTTGTAAATTTGTAATTTGTTTGGTAAAAAATAATTTCGGCATAGTGGATAGGATTTGTGCTACACCCTCTTGAGTACATGACGTGATTGTGTATGTATGTATGTGTATTTTTTTATAATATTATATATGATATTACAATGAACTGCAATATTAATATAAATAACCTTAAAAATATATATTAATTGCAAAAAAAATGTAAATTAATTAACAAGATATTTAAAAAAAAAATTATGCAACTTATTAATTGCAGGAAATAAAAGTAGATAACCCTTGATAATAATGATTAGCATATCTGCATAAAAGCATAAATCTATTGCATTAAAATATTTCTAGTCCAACCCTGACATTTTCTAATAAAATATTTCCCATATACGATTTTGTCCCGTTTGCTACTTGACCTTTCATTCCTGAAATTCAAAACTTTTTCTTGCTCACTTCACACGTAAGAGAAAATACTATTTGTAACAACATATTTTTTTAGATACGTTAGTATTGTATTTCATATTTCGAAAAATAGTATTAATTTATTATATTATATACCTACTGTTTAAATAATACTTTTTTACTTTTAATAGTAGAGTGTTTCATCATTGTACACTATCTTGTTTTCTTTTATATATATGAAAGAATTTGTTATAGAAAGTTCTCAATATTTTAAATTTGCATTGTTAAGAAAAAAATTAAGTAGATAATTTGTTTATATTTAAGAATTTTCAATTTCAAAATAGCAAAGATTAACACTAAAAACTCAGACTTTATAAAAATTACTGGTATAAATTTTGAAGGGTTCCAGGACAAAAGTCCATATTCAAAAAATATAAACGATTTACTACTAACCTTTTTTTTCAACCTAACTTAATATAAGACTCAGTTTTAACTTAGTTTTTAATTGTGGAGCAGTGCTGTCAATTTTTGAAAAAATTTGATTTGGATATCCTTCAAACATCCCTATTTAGACAAGCAACTTTAACTTTCATAATTCCTCTCATACATCATGCTCTTCTGTTCCTACATTTGCTCACGCAAAATTAATAATAATTTATAATAATTAATATAAACATATATAAAATATTCATCAATTTATCAACTTTATTCACAGAATAGGATTATTTCTAGAATAACTAATTGGAGCATAATAAAATATCTATTATTTTAAGATGTAAATATAGTATCAATTATTTAGTATTAATTTTTTTAAGATGTCAGCCTGACACATTATGACTACATTCTGTGATTACTTAATTACGGGACTGGTTAATTATTATTCGATTAGATTAAAAGTTTATATACCGATAAAAATATTAATTAATGACATTAATAATCAATAAATTTATTTGTTTATTAATATGTTGAAACTCGAAATATTTTAATCGTAGTTTGTATATGTTAATATTGTTTAACTAGAAACATAAATTATCAATTAATTGTATTTAATTATATAAATATTCTCAATAATAACTTTGTAATATCTTTTTTTGTAAAAATAATAATGCAATAAATACATTATTTTTATATTTACATGCACATAAAAATCCGGATATAGCTTACAATATATATCCTTGATTCTAAATCAAAAAAATATTAATTATAAAAATAAAAAATAGAAAACGGAATTAAGTTTTCTAAAATTGAATTCAAGAAATTTAAGGCTTGTTCACATATATAATATATCTATAAAGATAGATTTGGGTTGCGCCATTAAATTAATTGAATTGTCTATAATATACGATATCAGATATTCGTATTAAAATCAACTACAGCCGCAAATTAGATATTATGATTTATTCACATGAGTTGTTATAAAATAAGGTTTGCCTTGTCAATCTAGTCGCGGTTGAAATATAATTCGTGACGTCATCGGATCCGGTCTGTATAAATATATGCCACAGTTCGATGGAAAGAGAAAGAGTACATTTTTCTTTTGCTCATAGGCGCCGACTTTTGCTGCGAAGAAGTTTTTATTTAACACGATTTTACATACATACAGAATCACATCCTGTACCCATAACGGTGTGGCACAAACTCTTTCCATTATGCAGAAATTAACTAGATATTTCCACTCTCCAATTTATAGAATTTTCTGGGTTGGTATGTCGTGGTCGATCTATCCTCATCGCAGACATTTTGCCATACATCGTAGATGGCATCCTCAGTGCTTGATGACTGAATGAAAGTTTCTGATCCGCAATCTGATATATATTTATATATTTATATATTTATATATATATATATATATATATATATATACATATATACATATACCTGTACCCCCACCATCTTCTGGAGGAATACTATTCTTTCTATTCTTACCACTTGAAAACATTAGCTCATGCAAAATATTTTTAACTATACCTCCCCATCTGTTTATCGGACATTCATGCAAACGTATACCATCAATATTTTTTTAATCAAACGTTCATTAAACATTCGCTCAAGATGACTGGAACCATCGCAACTTTTTTTTCAATACACAGTATAAAAAAATTACGGTGTACGTTTACCACTTATGTGGTTCGTATTCGGTGTAAAACCATCGTGCCTACCATTTAGTTTTGTTTTTCAAAATGTAGAAATTAGATTTGAATTATTTATTTGATCATTGAATGTGACGTTATATATCACTAGAAATTCGAAAAAAATTATTTATTAACTTTTTTTGTTCTAAAACGGCTTTAAGTATTATTATTTATTAATAATCAACGTAGTCAACGTACATACAAATAATATTTACAGTAAATAACAGAACATAGAAACAAGTTACTAAATAACAAAATAAGTAACTAGATTATAAAATTTATAAATTTTTAATTAAATGTCATTTATAACATTTTTCCTGATGAAGATGTACGTTGAGCATGTCGAAACGTTGATTATTAATAAATAATAATACAGAACTACAAGCTAAAGTCATTTTTTTTTTCATATATAAGTTCCTAAAAGATTTTTACTATGTTTTTTTGTTCTATAAAATTAAACTGCTTTAGGTTCAGATATTGTATTAAAATTTATTTAAAATCATCGTTTCGACAAAACTCAACGCTTGCCTTCATCAGGAAAACTGATACATTTTCAGTTTTCTTGATGAAAACGAGCGTTGAGTTTCGTGGAAACGTTGATTTTTAAATAAATTTTGATACAGAACTTGAACCTACAGCAGTTTGTTTTTATATAATGAGTTCTGAAAGATTTTTTCTAATTTACAGTAAAAAAATATTAAGTAATTTAAATTTCTATTTGATTAAAAAACAATCGTTATTTTCTACATATAATGAAATGAAAGCAAAATGCTATTAAATTAGGCGTATTTTTTTTAATTAGGAAAATTTTAATTCAAAAATCTATAGAGTTTAAGGTTTGATTTGAAAGTATTTTTAATAATCATTTAAAATTATCAAAACCAATAATAAGAATTTCAAAAGCAATTAGTTTGCGATATAAAATACAGAACACTATATTTTTTAATTTCGATAACATATACTTATATAATAATGTATGACTTGTGTTAAATTGTATTTTTGCAATCACCCACAAGTAGTATTTTTAATTATCTGTAGCAAATAAGATATCTATAATCTAGATTATATGATTATGATGACAAGTGCAAGTCTTTAACTCAATGTTACAAAAAAAACCCAATAAACTTTGGTGATAAATACACTATGATAGAAAATAATTCAATCATTATTTTAGTACCTAAAAACAGTTTTAGGAGGTAAAATCAATTTCTAATAATTTGTAATTTATGTTAAATTTTAATTGTATATCGATATTGCTGATGAAAAATTAAAAATAATAAAATTACATTATTTTTAATTAGAATAAAATAGAATTTAGGTTGGAGTTCTGTTTAATTTTTAATAAAATTTCGACGTTTCGATATACTACATGTAAATCATCATCAGAAAAATACATCCGAGAAGATCTACAGTTGTTGAAGATTTGCTTGATAATATACGCTTATTTTCCTTTCGTGAAAAATGTTAATGATAAAATAGGAAAATATTTATCAAGAAAATATATTTAAGTTTTCTATTTTCCACACATGAAACTGCAACGCATGTTGAAGAGCGTAAAAAATATTATTCCTCTTCAATTTTCCGGTATACATAGAACACCTTGTGAATGCGGTAAAGTTTATGTTGGAAAGACAAGTAGAACTGTTTCTACTAGACTGATAGAACATAAAAGGTCAATTCGTTTGAATCATCCAGATAAATCTGATATTGTTAAACTTGCTTTAGAATATCTTCATGATGTAAAATTTGAAGATACAGTAATATGTACTGTTATTTACTTTATTGTTATTGATAAATTTTGACCTGATGAATACAAACGTTCAGTTTCGTCGAAACGTCAAAACAGAATAAAATCGCCGAAAATTATAGATTATTGTCTTTTAATAAATTTTTATTGTGTTTTCACAAGCTAGTAGAAATAGTTCAGAACTAATACAGCATGACGACTAAAACATAAAACTAATTTTGTAATTAAGTAAGGAAGTGTGAATGAAACTTTATATCGAGATTAAAGATCTCTATAGGAAACTAAAATCTTAATAAATGTATATTTTTAACTCCAATTAATTGTCAAATAAAATTAATTTAATCGTAATATTCAGTTATTTTCCGGTATACTTTCCCCGAAATATAGCCCCCCCCCCCCACTCTACGCCACTGCGAATCCGGGCATTTCAAAGACAAGTCAACTTCGCGGCTCCAGTTTCTGGTATACACATACATACAGACATTTACACACACATACAGACATTTACACACACATGCATGCAGAAATTTTATATAGGTGGCCAGAATAACAGTACTGTTAGTATATTAGTGTAACAAGTACATAAGAATTATAATACATTCATATGCGTATACAAGGTGTTCTCGAATTTCACGATCATATTGAATATAAAAGACAGTTTCTTAAAGTGAAAACGAAAATTACTAATGGTTATTTTCATAATAAATTAAGTAAAGTCGACTTTAAACTGGTAAAAAAGTATTGATTTATATAAAAATAAATACTTTCGGCCGTTACTTTATGAAATTTCATATTGAAATAAAATAAAAAAACTTTAGTAACTTTGAAAATTCACTTTAATACACAAATTTCGTGATTACAGTTTCGACATTTGTGTATTAAAGTGAATTTTCAAAGTAACTAAAATGTTTTATTTTATTGATTTCTAATTCTAGTGGTATAATTATTATTGTTGTTAATAGACGATGCTTTTTCTCAACTTTTAAAGCTTCTAACTTTTAAAGCAAAAGTTTCCAAGTAGTATGAATAGAAGAGCATGTATGGGAGGTGTTATGATTGTGGATGAAGCTAAAATTGCTTATCTGGATAGGAATATTTGGAGGAAACTGATTTCGGGGTAGTGGAAAGAGTTTGTGCCACACTTGTTTGGGTACATGGCGTGATTGTGTATGTATGTAAATATCGATATTAAAATTCCAAAATCGCCCAGCATGTATTTCTTTGTGAAATCTCCTTAATAAAAATATTGGTAATATGTTTGTCAAACACTCTGTATATATAGTTATTAAATTTATTTTAAAAAAATAGGTCAAATCATAAACAAAACAAAACAAAAATCCGTATTCACAATCAGATATATGAATCCGGATAACACTTTGTATATAAAACCGAACTTGTATATAATATTTGTAGGTGTGTGTGGCTACGACCGGCCTTCAGACAACATGCTTTCGCGGTGAAGTCTACTTTATTTCTCCTCCCCCCTCACACTGTCCGTCCCCACCTCCTCCCTCCCCCCCAAACCTGACCAGGTCCGCTACTAGATTCAGTTCTTGAACCGCGAACCGATTGTGAATAACGAATATAAAATAAATTTATCCATAAAACGTTTTATAACGGTAACAAAACGGCAAACCGTGTCGGTATGACATGCCGAAAATGTCGGAGGCCCGCCGGCCATCAAGTTTCGGATACGAAGTAAGAACAAAAAACAGAAAGAAAAACTTAAACTACCGCGTTCGATATATTTAACAACTTTCTGGTTGGCTGATGATTTTAATACAACACGGATAAGTTGATAATTAAAAAAATTGGCATTTGGTTAACTTTGCATTTCCGAAATTTATGGTGGGCGGAAGGTCGTTTAGTATGCGAAATTTTTAGATTTTCTGATTGACTTGTTAATGCCGATTTTAATTGATTTTTTTTTATCTATCGTAAAATTCAACATTTATTTTCCAAAAAATCTTACTTTGTATAATATTTACCTACAAATATATTTATTGATTCACTAAATCGTTATTTATCTTCATATATCTTATATTTATGTTTATTATCAGAACAATCATAAATATAGATACGTATGTAGAGATGTATGAGAAGTATCATGAATGTGGATGAAGCTAGAGTTCCTTGTCTGGATGGAAATGTTTTAGTAAACTGATTTCGAGATAGTGGAAAGAGTTTGTGCCACAACCTTTTAGGTACATGGCGTGATTGCGTATGCATGTATTTTACATACTCTGTATACTATATATATATATATATATATATAATGTAATTTCTCTCTCTCTTTTTGTCTCGCTCTCTCTCTGTCTATATATATATATATATATATATATATATATATATATATATATATATATATATATATATATATATATGTAGCAATTACCGAAATAATAGTATAAGAAAATAATGAAATAACTACATACACAATTACGTAAGTTGTTAACAATATAAATTTTTTTATGATATTGTACACATTTGCAAAAATACGACTATAATCGAAATATTGATACGCTTATTATGTATAATAATTACTTTATTTAAAATTTACGTAATTTTGGGATATTTATTGCTAATTAATGTTACGGTTTTATCGACTTCCTAGTTACAATTTTAATTTATATTGTTTTAAAAATAGTGTAGATTAAAGCAATTCGTTTTTGGTCAGAAATTAAAAATATATAGTTTATTTCAAGTTGTTATATTTTTTTTTTGTTTAATTTTCACTTATTAAGTATAATACAACAGTTACTTTATTTTCTAGTGTAACAAATGTTTATTGACAGCATGGATAATTTAATCAATAAAAATTCCTTTAATTTTTTTAATCTGTGTCAGTTTGCAACTGAACAAACATTGTCACAATATCGTGAAATTTGTGTTTTAGCGCAAACCTAGTAGTTCTTAAGTCTTAACCAAAATAAACACTGAATAAAATATTACTTCAAAAACCAACGTTTTTACTATTAGTTCGAAATTAAACATATTTGTGATTTGTAAAATTGGGTTTTTATAATAGAATTAATTTTTTAATAATAGTAAATTATAGTATAACTATTTGGAAACATATTTATTCTTGGAAAAAATTAAAATAAAAAATCATTAATAATTTTCAATTCAAATCACTGAAATATAGTAATAACTGGAATGTGCACTACCTATGTGATCTAGTAGCGCCAATGCGAGCCGAGAGAGATAGGAGATACGGGGATCTCTATCACTGTCTTACACTTCTGTGCATTTGAAATTCAAATGCGATTTCTTGCGGTAAAAATGCGACAATCTTATGTTGTTGCATATTAAATTGTAGCTCAATGCATCGGCTAAACGATACGTAATGAGATTTTATTGGGGAATTCCTCTATAAAAGGTATTTTTATCATTTTTGATATATTAATTTGACATTTTTTCAATATTCTTTTTTTTTCATAGCTATCTAAGTTATCATGTAGTAGCAATGCTACGCCAATAGAAACTCTTTGAACGGACTATACGACAAAGACGCGAATCCCCGTATCTCCTATCTCTCTCGGCTCGCATTTGAGCGGCCAGTGCGCGTTCCAGTTATTACTATATTTCAGTGATTCAAATATATATTTATTTGTTACCTAGTAACTTATTTTTATAATCTGTTATTTACTGTAACGTCAGCGTTGAGTTTCGTCGAAACGTCGATTACAAATTAATTTCATACAGAACTTGAATCTAAAGCAGTTTTTTTTATATATTATTTCCCCCCCCCCCCACACACACACGCACACATTGAATAGTAAGAAAATAAAATTTATAAAAAAAGTTTCAAAATAGTTATACAGGATGGGTAAGATAAAAGAGGCCCGGTATGAATACAGAAGTACAAATACTTACAGAAAAGTATATTACTAATATATTATAATTTTTATTTAAAAGTAGTCAATACAGAATATTATTTTTATTTTTTTATTTTTTTTATATTTTATTTTTTTTTACATTTTTTTACAAGATGGTCGCTGAACATCACGTGATCATTCTCGAGCGCTCGATTCAAATATCACGTACAGTATGACTCCGGGCCTCTTTTATCTTGCCCACCCTGTACTATATCTTATTATTATTTATTTTTATTTAAAATATTTGTTTCTATTATAAAAACCCAATTTGATAAATCAAAAGTATGTTTATTTTTGAAGTAATAGTAAAAAGTAGCATTTTTTTTTGATTTAGTATAGTACACATGAAAAAGTATCGCAAATGTACGATTTTAGTTTAATCAGTTGTTGATTTTATTGCAGGCAAAAATTAAGTTTATTAATGTCTTTTAACACAGTTTTGTTAGTGTGTTAGTTCAAAATTAATACAAATAAAACATAAAACTAATTTTGAGATAAGTAAAGCTTAAAGCCTCATCGAATTTTTCGCAGAAGCACAGGAATTTGACCAATCCTGTCACTAGAACTAAAAGTGTGTCAAGTGCTTGGATTGGTCAAATTCTTTTGTATAACAAAAATAAAACTGCTTTAGGATAAAGTTCTGTATAATATTTATTTAAAATCTATTTTTCTGCGAAACTCAAGACAGACGATAAGTTTCGTCGAAACGTCAATTTTAAATAAATATTATACAGAACTTTAACTTAAAGCAGTTCTGAAAGATTTTTTACTATGTTAAAATAAATTACACAATATTTGTTTAAATTTTCCTGATGATAATGTACGTGGAGTACGTCGAAACGTCGATTATTATTAAAAATTAATACAGAACTATATTCTAAAGCTGTTTTATTTTAATATAATGAGTTCTGAAAAATTTTTTTACTGTATTATGAAACTGAAGAATTCTTAAATAGTTCAGTTCAAAGTAAAATCAATTCAAAAAAATAAAATTAAACAGCCAATAATTACTGCTTGGTATCTATATTACTTTCTTATTATAAAATTATTCGTTACAGAGTTTATTTAAAATAATAAATAAAATAAATATAAAACAGAAATCTAATATAGCATAGCGTAAAAAATGTATAATATTTTTTTCTTGATAATTTTTATTTAAGTAAGTGAAAGTTCCAACCATTTTTAAACTAGATTGACGCGTTCAAAAATAACAATCGCTTAATCGTTTTAAATAAAATTTAAGTTTTCCGATCTATTTACTCGAAAAACCGAATCAGTTTTTAATGCTTATAAAGAGAAATTATAAGTCTTAGCTCGTAATAATTATAAAATAGACTAACTTAAGTGAAAGTGACTTAATTTTGTCGGTACGCACAGCCTAAGTATATATATTTATATACTTAATTTCGATATTGACACATTTGGAAAAGAAATAAAAGTATTTTTATCCGTATGCATATATTATAGTGTGTCCTTTTTACATAAATGTCAACTAGTTAGAAAGAAGTTAAAAGTTGTCCAATGGTATAAGATTATTTTTTTTATAAGTTCATGTGAATAAAATTTAGTTAGTTTTATTAATGACATATTTTTCCTTATAAAACAGGTGGATGGATTGAGACAAGAAATTTTAAATTTAAATTTCTAAATTAACATTTTAATTGTTATTTATAATAAATATTGTTACTTATAGTATAATAAATAAATAGTTAAAGTGACTTTCTTTTATTTTAAAATTAAATTGAAAATAACGGAAAAATTATTGTTGGAGATTATTTATTTTACTGTCCATTTTAAAACGATAGCATGTTATATATAATAAATAAAAGAGAAGAAAAATAATGATTTTTTTCTTCGCTTTTTCTGTTGTCTCCTGTACCGATATTTCTTTTTTCCTTTTAATTTTTCCTAGCGTGTTGTCCCAATCTTCTTTTGGTCAGCCTCTGTTTGTTTTTATCTGGATTCTAGCCTTCCATATCCTCTTCACAGGTTTGTCCTTCTTCAGTCTTACCAAATGACCCCACTAATTTAGTTGTCTTTCTTCTATTAATTCTAGTACTAATTTAGTTTTTAATTATTCTCTTATGTCGTCATTCCTTATTCTATCTCATCTTGTAACTCTTTTGATTCTTCTTAGATATTTCATTTCATATACTTTTATCAAATTTGTAATATTTGAATTGTTTTAAATAATAATAAGGTTGATTTAAAATTTTAGATAACAGAAACAGAAACAGTTAATGTTGATTATCAGAAGTTATTTGTAAAACAATTATTTCATTTGCGTCATACTTATTACATATATACGTCAGATAAATCAGGTAATGTACATGTATGTCATTTTACCATGAAAATCTCAAAAACTATAAGAGATGTAACATTGATTTTAGAAATTTGTAAATGGGTCGTTAAAAGTTTGAAATTTTTTATTGTATAGCTATTTTTTAATTTATATAACTGAATAAGTGGGTCATCAGAAGTTTTATTTACATCGTACGCATGCAGTTTAGTAATTTTATCTTTTTTTTCTCGTACGTAACGACGCACTGTAAACATGAGGCATTTATAAATATTTGTAAAGAAATTACCGTCATTTCACTTGGTGTAAAAACTAAAAAATGTATCAAGTGTTTGGGTTCGTCAAATTTGTCTGAAAAAGACTTTATTAATATTATTTAAAATTAACTTTAATACATGTATGAGCTTTAATAAAAATTACTATATCTTTGACTTGCTAAAAAAAAATTTACACATTTAATACAAGTTATTCAAGTATCATATATACATATAAAAAAAAACACCGTACGTAACCAATTTTATAATCAAGAAATTATAAAATATATCATAGCAACCAATTTATTTTATATCTAGTTTTAAATTATGCATATTCTACCGTTTTATTAATATCGATACAATAAAAAAATTATAACAAAACTTGTTTAGTCTTAAGAAATCAAACCACACGTGTTTATAAAGTCTGTGCAACTTTCTTAAAATGACAATCAATTATAATAGTTAGTTAGTAGTGTATACATATATTTATCGCGAAATACTTATTATAGCTTTGAAGCGAACAAGGCTGATGTATAACCTCTGACATTTTTTTCAAGATCCTGATACAAATCAAAAACTAGAATTAGACAACTATTGTAATAGTTTGTTTTTTGTTTGTTATATTTACTATAGATTTTATATTCGAACATTATATTTGGTTTTATTGCAGCTACAAAAAATTGTAACATGTTACAAAAACTTTGTAATGTTTTGTTACGTATTTAGTTCATATATTTGTAGTTGCAAATTATTATAATTTTTTTTTGTGATTTTTGACCTTAAACTTCAAATGATAAGTTAGTATTAATCTTTCGTATATTAATATAATTGTAAGATAATAATACTAACTCTTTATTATCTTTTATTAATATTATCTTGTTGTTTTCTTTGCAAATGTGTTTTATGTCTATAAAATTTATTTTAATATATTATTAAAAATGGCAATGTACAAAATATTGAAATATTTGCATCTTATGCTGACTTTGCACGATACAATTTTCTATAAAAAAATCTAACATAGTAAAAATGTTTCAGAACTCATTATATTAAAATAAAACGCCTTTAGATTGTAGATTCTATATTAATAATCGACGTTTCGACGTATTCAACATACATCATGATACAAATAACATTTACAGTAAATAAACAGAACATAGTAACTTGTTTCTGTGTACGTTATTGAGTACAATGAAATGTCGATTATTAATAAAAATTAATACAGAATTACAATCTAAAGTTGTTTTATTTTAATATAAATAATCTATACAATTTCTTGTACAAAATTATATATAGAAAATATACAAAATTAATACGTTTTAAACGATAAAAGATAAAATGTACTGACGCATGGACTATGATATTTTACTTACTACTTCAATTAAATAAGAAATTTAAAATAACCTGTACACATAAATATGAATCAATGATAATGCATAACCTAAATGAGAGTTTGACGTTTCTAATACCGATGCACATTTAGTTTCGCCTCGAAAATGAATGAAAAAATAGAACGTGTTCTAAATCATAAATTTTTCTATAAACTGTTACGGACAAAGTAAGCATGCACGTGTATAAAATATTCTGTACAGATTTATATATAAAATCGTGTAATACAGAAAATTTTATTTGTACAGAAATTTTTTTATGTAAAGTCAGTATATGTATATAAATATATTTTAACAATTTTTTATTTTGTGTTTTTACAAGCTAATAAATAAGTTCTAATTTCGAAATAAATTAAGTCTCATTCGGACTTCCGTTTTAGTATTAGTTTTACGCACAACTTCGAGAATTTGACCAATCCAAACACATTTTTAGTTTTTTACACCAAGTGTTTGGATTGGTCAAATTCTTGTGTTTATGCGTAATACTAAAACTAAAAACAGCAGTCCGAATGAGATTTTAAAATATAATTTTAATATTTACTTAAGTTTTAATCAAAAAACTCTGTACTGGTGAAAAATATATGGTAATCTATTCTGGTAATAGAAATAGAAGAGCATGTATAAAAGGTATTATGAATGCGGATGAAGCTAAAGTTGTTTGTCTGGATAGAAAATTCGGGATAGTGAAAAGAGTTTGTGCCATACCATTTTGAGTAAATAGCATGATTGTGTATGTATCTACTCAGGTGCAAATTTATAAATAATAAAAGAAAGTGACAATACAACATTTAATATAACAATAATATCAAAAGAATCTGAAATATGTATTTTGCATTGAAATTTGAAATTAAATTTTTTATTAAAGAATAAAAAACGGTGTTTCGATTGCCATAAAGTTATTAAAATCGATAAGAAGTTTTTGTTTTATGACAATATATATCTTTTGTTTGTGAACATTATTTAAAATACATTTGTTTTTACAATAGTATATCGTCCATATCTTTTACACTGATAATAATCAGGTTTTTTTATGTCAGAACACGAAGTTTTTGTTTGAATACACGTTATATATTGACATCGGTTATCAAATAACCTATAATACTTTCATTGATAATATTAATAGTTTTATTAGACAGTAGCCTAATATTATGTTTATTGACGATTAAATTTATATAATTTTGAAGAAAACATTATGCAATTTGCAGTAAAATTGTGTATTTTTGGTTATCTTTATTATTATATAAATTTAATAATAGTTTTAAAATAGATTTACAATTTTTTAAAGCCATTTTGTACATATTTTGATAACGTCGTAAGTTATAACTAAAATTACTTAACACATTCGCGAACAGTACAGCTATATAAGTCAAATATTTTTTCCCTATCTCAGATCATGACGGTCTAAACCGTCATTCTTTCTCATTCCAATATATAAATGACGATTTCGTCGAGCATAAAATCTATTGAAGTATATGAAAACTGTCGTATCAGGAGTAGATCCATCTTAACAGCATCATGAGCCCCTGGGAATACCCTACGATAACCACTCATAGAAATGAAATGTAAACGGCTGATAATATTAAACATATATTTATTTCAAACGTTTATTTTTATTTGAAACTTTATCAAAAAACAAAACTTTAAATTAAAATATAAGTACAGATTAGATGGCACAGTATGCAATTTCTATGAAATTCTTATTATAACAAGCATTTGCGATATTCTTTTCAGAAGATTGCTTTATTATTGGGTTAAAGTCAATCAGATTAGTATGGGGCCCCTATACTCGTGGAGCCCTGATCAGGAGCATACCTAACACGGGAAATGACCTATTTTAGGCTCATAACTTGTTAGTTGGCAATTTTTGAATCCTAGCTTTAATTTCTTCGTAAAATGTTTACAAATAAAGTCATTCTTAATACATCTTATTGTACAAAGCTGTCCGCGGATATCTTAAGTAAAAATTGTTTGTATGTTTACAGTAAAAAATAATTGTGTTAAATTAACAAAATTTTAAAAAACTTTGTTGTTCCAGAAGGTTCACAACTACAATTTTGTTAATTTAACAAAATACAACATTGTTAAATTACATTAATATGTTAAAAAATATACTTTAACAATATAATGTGTATTATTTTAACAACAAATTTTGTGTTAATTTAACAATTTTTCATTAACACTTTCGAAAATAACACACAAATATCTAAACTGTGAAAAATTTTCATTATTTGAACTATAATAATTATTATAATTTTCAATATACTTAATATATGAAGCAGATAAGTTATGTACTTGAAATTAATTGAAAATAATTTTTAAAATTACTGTGCAAACTAAACCATTATTTTTATAAAAAAATTTATACACTGAAAAAAATTCCAATTTAAAAGCATGCATGCTTTTTAAAATTGAAATAATAGGTATATCAATGAAAACAAATATTAGAAAATCACAATTTAATTTTTTTTTCGAAATGTATGTAGGTATGAGATTATTTACAGTTTCGTTTGAAAACATAATTACTTTTAAATTAAAACATTTTTTTCTAGGGCGTATTATCCAGAAAATATTATTTTTCAAACTAATCATGTATAAAAGTTATAAGAAAAAAGTATTGTAATTTTTATATTAATATTTGAGTTCAATACATTTTTGTTTTTATTTTGAACATGCAATTTTATAGTGTATTTTATTTTTCAAATCAAAAAAATTATTGTTGTAAGAAAAACAAATTTTTCTGTGTATTTAAATTACATTTTTTTTAAATATTTAGTTGTCTGTTAAATTGATATATATATATATATATATATATATATATATATATATATATATATATATATATATATATATATATATATATATATATAAATAAAATATTTTCTTATTGACATAAAATTTAGCAAATACTTAAATATTTATTTACTACCGTTAACTTAAATTATTTGTATAAATATTTATTTTGGTAATTATTAATTTTTTAAAATTGATGTGATTAAAAGAAAGTATTAAAAATATATTAACATAGTAAAAATCTTTCAAAACTCATTTTATTAAAATAATAAAGCTTTGGGATTAAGTGTTGTATATATTTTATTTAAAAATCGTTTCGATATACTCTACGTATATCATCATCAGGAAAAAATATACAAATGATGATATACGTAGAGTAAATCGAAACGAAGGTTGATTTAAATAAAATATATATAGAACTTAATCCTAAAACTTTTTATTTTAAAAATATATTTGAAGATATCAAATATTAAAGTAGAAAGTTCGCTTGATTTTGACGCGAAATATCAAATTTCCGGGAATTTCAGGAAGTTTCCCGGAATTACGAGTTTTCTTTAATTACAAATTTTTCCCGAAAACGAAAAAAACTTGTGTATATTTATTTTATCATATTTTTATCATAATGATGTCTTTATCTATATATATTTTCAAATATAATTAAAAAGTTTGTTTTTTTATATAAAAAAACATAATTTAAAAAACTACCCGAATCAAAACTTGAACAGTTGGCAATTTTACGTACTTTGATATCCAGAGAAATAATATACTATATCTTATCTTCATGAGTAATAGCCATTATTACACGCTTGCTGAATAATGTGGTACTATTTTATATTCATTATTCAAAAATTTTTGGTATTATCTTTAAATTTTTTGATAAGTTTTGAAAAAAAGTTGTTATATTTGCATTTTAATTATATGTACAGTTTTAGAGATAATTGCAATGTAGTGTTCTATTTTGTTTTCATGAGAAAGACACACGTTCAGTTCGTCGAAACGTTGATTTATTAATAAATTATTACTGAACTAGAACCTAAAACCGTTTTATTCTAATACAATGAATTCTTAAAGGTTAAGATTAAAAGATTAATTACAAAATATTTTTAAAATGATACGTACATAGATTTTTTGAATGATAGTGAATTTTTTTAAAAAAAATTTGCTGCTTGTTAATTCTCAATTCATACATCTCATAATTTTTTGATTACTATAAATTTTCAAATATGAGCCTAATATTAATTAAATGATTGATTATATTTATTGCTATATTTGTGTTTTTATATATATTAAAAATATTTATCAAATGTACTTGAGGATTTTGTGTATCAAAAAAATCTTCAAAAGAAGATAAATTTGTTACTATCATTTCATTAAATTTTCTAATTACATATACGTCAATAACATCATTAAAACTGTAGTTAAACAAATATTTACTTACGATTAATATGAGATAAATTTTCGAAACTTACCTTGTAAAAAAAAAACAATAATATTCCTTATAGTGCAATAAAAACTAATATTTAAATCACATTCACAAATATTAAAATATTCTTCTACAATTATCTGTTCAATTTTTAAAACTAACACTAAATTAAAAGTTTAATTGTTTCGCGAAACTTTGATTTAAGTCGTTCTGATGAACAATACTATTATATTACGGATGTAAAAAGTCTATAAAACTGTGTAATAATATATATAAATATAGTTTTTGTCCGATTTTTCGAAGTAGCGTAGTAACGTGAAATTTGACTTCAATATCGCTAAGCGAATAGTACTTGAATAGTACGAGTACGAATGCGTCGCTGCTCAGCTGTTTCTGAACCGAGAACGACCGAATGTCTGTGGTGAACGGTACTTTTCGATGACGTTTTTCGATATACTTAAAACTATCTGTTATATATGTACGTATTTGTATTATGTATGTATGCATATCGTGTTTGCTCTGATTGTAATACTCATTTTTCTTCACTGATTCAGATAAATTTCGTCCGATGGGTTTTTCTTAGTACTTTGTTTATTATTTTATTTATTTTTTTTTTTTTTTTTTTGAATTAAGAAGACACTGGAATTATTCATATTAATTTATTTCCGATATTTAAAAGGTTTTTCTATAAATTCAACTAATAGCTCTACCATTCCATCGGAAACCTATTATATGGCACCAGTAAATTGAAAGAAATATTAAATATAAAGTATTTTTTTTTAAATATGCAATAATTAATTTAAGTATTATTTTCTATTTTTGTGGATTTTTGGTAGATCCATCAGTTGAATTTAGTGAATCGTCTAGACCAGTGATTCCCAAAGTGGTCTATATCGACCCCCAGGGGTCGACGACGACCTGCAAGGGGTCCATGTCAGCGAAAAAAAAAATTGGGGTCAACGATAGTTAATTAATTTTTGCATTCCATGAATGGAATAATCCACATACACAGATAGTACCTATTTACTTACATAATACTGCCTTATAATATAAAGACATATAAGTATCTACATAAATTATAAAAGTATATTTATAAAGTATAAAGAAGATTTATATTAATATTTAAATTATTTGGTATATTTTCTGATACATAAAACTGCTTAAAAATTATTATAAACTAGCAGTTGCCCGCAGCTCCGCTCGCGTACGTTTTTATTTTTTCTGCGTGTAAGTTTTTATTTTTTTTATTTTTTGTATAGTTATTTTATATAACAGATACTAAATTTTAATTTGGTTCGTTTTAATTTGAATTTAATTAATAAATGTATAAAATTTAGTATTTGTTTTTTTTTTAAGTTTTTCACACTATACTTCACTACACTTAGAAATTTAAATCTTTCAAAGTGCGTAGCACTATACCAGCTGTCAAAAATACATTTAAAGTCGATGAATTTGCAAAAAAAATAATATCGGGTAAACAGGGGGTCTACCCAAAACCGAAAAACATGGCAAGTGGTCCACGAGGCAAAAAAGTTTGGGAACTTCTGGTCTAGACTGATTAACGAATATTTACAAACAATTGTAGAATATAATAATGTTTGTCTGTTTTGAATGTACTATATCGCTTGTAAAATCAAAGATATTTTTGTGGAATTTCCAAGAATTACGATTTTCTATTTTATCGACCTCTACAATATTATAAAAAATATTACAATAATATTAATATAATAAATATTGAAAATTATTTATAGCAAGCCAAAAAAATGCAAGTATATATTGGATAATTGATTAAAATTATAAATCATTCATTGTTTTTTAGAAGTAAAATTTTAATGAAACCGATTTGATACTTATTCTTACTTATTTTTCTTAAAATCTTATTTAATTTAAATAATTAATTTTTTGAATTTTTTATTATTTGCAATAGTATAAATTTCTAATAATATCTATTATTAAAAAAAATGTTTTCTATTTCTACTTGGTAATACGGTAACTTTCGCAAAGGTACGTAATTTGAGTTAAATTTGAAACTGAGTATACTTTTTGTTTATTATATAATTCCATAATAATTATAAATTAAATAATAATAAAAATATTGTATTATCTACGGACATAAGATAAAAGATGAATTTTATATATAACCAAATAAAATTTGTAAATTAAATATGTAACTAAAAAATAAATGAAAGGAAAGTTGTTAATATTTTTCATATTAATTAAATAAAATTTTGTATATCAATTAATGCAAATTTTTTGTCGGCCATACACTGCAGAAAGAGCGAGAGAAAAAAATGCAAAAAAATCTGACAGATTTTTTGAAAGTTGCTTTTAATATGGAATGTGGCTTACGTGTAATTAATAAATAGTTTGTTGTTTATTTTTTTTTTGTTAATGAATGTACAGTATTTATTTATATCGACAATTATTACTAAATTAACAATGACAATTTCAAGTGACATTTTTAGGTTTGTTGTGATTGTGACTCACTTTCTCCTCGTTATATTTCGGTGATTTTTGAAATCAAAACATTAAAAGATAAAGAATTCGTTTTTCGTTTTAATTATATTATTTAAAAAATACGACCATTTTGTTTCGAAATATGCACTGTTTAAAAAATAACCAGATATGTATTTTTTTTAGTTTCCCGGCATGAAGATCTTGAAAACCGTAAGAGATACGATTTTGGAAATATATATTTTTTTAGTAAAAATAATAAAGTTTGCAAGATATTCAATTTGTTGATCAAGTTTCGTACCAAATTAATATTTTCTTTATTTAACGTTTAAACTGAAGTAACTTTTTTATGCAGTATTATCAGAAATACTTATATTTTCTCGATTTCAAATTATACTATATATTGTAACGTGTTTAAAGTTCGCACTAGGTGAAATTGGTTAAAAATAAACACAACACTTAAATTAACTAAAACTAGAAATATATTTAAAGATATAAAATAAAATAGTTAATTAAACACTACAAAGATATAATACGTAATAATAAATGGATAAATATAAATAGCAATAATGGTTAAATGTTTAATACAAGAATACGAATAAATATTACTTAATATTTATATCAAACGGCCGAGCGGTTTAGCCTATACAATTTATATAACAATTTATATCAACGAAGCCCGCACAACGATAGCTCGTATTCACTTAGCACTTTTCAATATAACATGTCGGCGTACACTGGCTGGCTGCTCGCAACGCGTGGGTTATATAGGTCTGCTTTAAGCTACTAGTCTTTTCTAGATTTCTGAAAAGAATGTTCTAGTCGTTTCTAGGCTTGATGTAGTTTGCCTCTGAATATGTAAACAAGTTGTTTACACATTTTTTATAACTTCTCATATTTATTTCGCAACACTGCCCCCCCCTTAGGAGTGTTCTGTCCCAGAGCACTTGCGGGGTTGTGTCGGAATCGGCATGCTGGGCCTTGCCTACACTGTCCTGTTTGGAAAAAGTAGCAGTCCACCGTTTTTTCCGTTTTTGCCGTTCGGATGGGATTATAACAGCAAACGAGGATGGCGATTCCGGTGTCTCGGAAAATTGTTTCCAGCATGTTGCAGACTATCCTCCAGTTGAGTCCATCCAGGCCACAGCCTATTTTTGGGATCGCGAGTTTCTTCACATCGTCCTTCACTAGCAGCTCGCGCAGCACCAACAGGGAGTCCCATAGCGTTTGATAGCTAGGTTTCTGCTGGGACAATTCTTTCGTCACCAGGTAATATATTTGCCGACGCCACACACGCAGGGACAATGTACCTCCAACAGTGGGTAATTGTGATTTCAATTCGTCGATTCTCCCATATTTCTTGCGAAAGACCGAGGCAATTCCTCTTGACATTCGCAAGTCCTTTGCGACGCAATGTGCGAGGGCGTATTCGCTTGGGACGGTAAAAAGATCCTGCTGGACCTCGGTGGTGACTGCATGTCTTACTCGGCGGCCTGATGAGGATGTAGACATGAAACATTCAAAGCTCGGTTCCTCATCCTTTAGCCTCCTAACACGACCCTCCCGTGTATCACTGTCTTCCTCGTTACGTCCGGAAAAGGGTGCCAGACGATTATAATGGATGACCATAGGTTTTCCATTGGGAGTTTTTCGGATCCTGTAGATGACGTCATTGATCCTTTTGACGACTATATACGGTCCGTCCCATGATCTCTGTAATTTTGGAGAGAAGCCTTGGCGTCGTCGTGGGTTATATAGCCAGACTAGGTCATTTGGTTGATAACCGCCTTCATTAGCTTTAACGTCATAGCTATCTTTCATCCGATCACTGGCTATCTGAATATTCCCACGAACTTGATGGTGTATGTCATCCATTTTCCTTCGGAGGTTATCCACATATCCGTCCCCAGCCAGGTCTTCGCCAGGTTTGCAGCCGAATTTCAGATCGCAAGGTAACCGTAACTCGCGGCCAAAAATAATACTGGCGGGTGTCTGCCCCGTAGTTTCATGGACTGCTGATCGATAGGCCATTAAGAACAAATGGAGATATTGATCCCAGTCTCTCTGATGATTAGAGACTACTTTCGATAAGTATTTCCCCATTGTTCTGTTCATCCTTTCGACCATGCCGTCGGACTGCGGATGTAATGCAGTCGTTCTGGTTTTTCGTATTTCGAGGATTCGACACACCTCTTGAAAAACGGCAGACTCGAAGTTACGTCCTTGGTCAGAATGCAATTCTAATGGTACTCCGAATCGACTGAAGAGTTCCTTCACCAATACTTCGGCTACAGTCACAGCCTCTTGATTTGGTATTGCGTATGCCTCCACCCATTTACTAAAGTAGTCCATGGCTACTAAAATATAACGGTTTCCCTGTTCGCTAATTGGGAAAGGGCCTGCTATGTCGATGGCGATGCGCTCGAATGGGCTGCCGACGTTGTACGTCCGCATTGGTGCTTTTCGTTTTCGGTGTGGTCCATTACTGGAGGCGCAGATCACGCAATTTCGGCACCAACTTTTTACGTCCTCCTGGCAACCTACCCAGTAGAAACGTTGACGTAGTTTCTCAGTGGTCTTTCTAACTCCCAGGTGTCCCCCTGAGGTTCCATCATGTAACTGGCGCAAAACATCCGAAATTTTACTTTTGGGAATGATTAATTGCTGCCGCCTTTGGGAACCATCTTCATTTTCCAGGACACGCATTAGGAGTCCATCTTTAAGTATGATGGAGTCCCAATGTGACCAGTAGGTTTTCAGGATACGAGTGTGGGGCGCTACTTCTTCCCACGTCGGTCTTTGATTTGCCGTTTTCCATTGCTTCATGAGCTTTAAATTATCATCGTTCTCTTGCTCATGACAAATATTGTCTGGCGTCCAATCGTCGTCGACCATCGTTGTTCTAGCCAACAAGGCTACCTTCTCTTCAACATGTAGGCAGTGTTTGCAATCAGGTGGGCAGGGTCTTCTAGATAAAGCATCGGCGTTTCGATGGCTACTACCAGCCCGGTGTTCTATCGTGAAGTCGTACTCCTGCAGTCGTTCTATCCACCTTGCTACTTGCCCCTCAGGATTTTTGAATTGTAGTAACCATTTCAAAGCGGCATGGTCGGTTCGTAGCAGGAAGTGTCTACCATACAAGTATTTGGAATAGTGTTCTACAGATTTCACAATGGCTAGCAGTTCTCGTCGAGTCACACAGTAATTGCGTTCTGGTTTTGACAATACTTTGCTAAAGTAGCTGATGACTTTTTCCTGTCCTTCTTGTATTTGGGAAAGAACACCCCCGATACCCACGTTACTTGCATCTGTGTCTAGTACGAACTGACCGTCTAGGCAAGGGTAGTTCAGTATGGGTGCGCTGACTAAAGACTGCTTCAGCAGTTTGAAGGCGCTCTGACATTCGTCGTCCCACTTGAACTGGCGGCCCTCTTCGGTCAATCGTGTTAGTGGTTTAGCGATATTGGCGAATCCCAGCACATATCGACGATAATAAGTGCACAAGCCGAGAAAGCTTCTTAGTTCGTGCTTGTCCTTTGGTATTGGCCATTCGTTAACTGCTTGGGTCTTTTCAGGATCCACCGCAACTCCTTCTCGGGACACTATGTGGCCAAGGTAATGGACCTCTGCTTGAAAAAGGTGGCACTTCTTGGGGCTTAGTTTTAGATTTGCGCTACGCAATCGTTTAAACACCTCTGCGAGATTACTTAAGTGGTCCTCGAAGGATCTTCCGACTACAATTATGTCGTCAAGATATACGAGACAGGTTTTCCACGACAGCCCCTTCAGCACATTTTCCATTAAACGTTCAAAAGTAGCCGGTGCGTTACAGAGGCCAAAAGGCATGACTGTAAACTGATACAGCCCGGTTCCAATACTGAACGCTGTTTTTTCGCGGTCTTCTGGAGCTACTTCAACCTGCCAGTAGCCACTTTTCAGATCCAGGGTAGAAAACATTTTGGATCCGGCAAGAGTGTCCAACGTGTCATCAATCCGGGGCAGAGGATAGCTATCCTTCTTGGTGACATTATTGAGCTGGCGGTAATCGACGCAAAATCTTGTCGACCCATCCTTCTTCTTTACCAGGACAACTGGTGATGCCCATGGGCTATTTGAGGGCTCAATTACTTTGTCACGTTCCATGTCCCGGATGATGGCTTCGGCTTCGTCACGCTTCATCAATGGTAACCTCCGCGGTGCCTGTCGGATCGGTTTCTCATTCCCGGTATTTATCTGGTGCCTGACAATATCAGTTTTTCCTTTGAGGCCGTCCTCAGTCTCAAAGACATCCTGGTATTGATGCACAAGCCTTTCGACTTGACCTTGCTGGGATGCGGTGAGATCCTTGCATGAGGTTTTAATTAACTCAGCAAGTTTTTCCGGAATTCCATTGTCAGTACTACTTGTGTTAGTGATCCGACTCACCACGGAAGATACTGGTGAACAAAGTCCCAAGGTGGTACCTTTCTTTAGTGATACTTCATAGCTGTTGATATTCATCATGCGTACGGGTATCATCTGGTCGGATTTAATCAAGGCTTTGGCAATAAGTATGCCCCGGCCTAAGTCTTGATCGTGATTGCGTGGCTCTAGCATCATTACGCGGCCTTTACCGGATTGATCGTTGGCTGTGGCTTGTACCATCACTTCACTTCTGGTAGGCAGAACCGTATCTTCGGCTAAGACCACGCGTACAGCTGTCTCGTTGCGTCCGTGAAGAATCAATTTTTCATTTTGGATATTTAGTACGCCACGTCCCAGGTCCAAACGAAAACCAAAGTTGTTCATAAGGTCCATACCCAGTATGACCTCTTCTTCAATATTGGCAATCAGCACTTGGTAGGAAAAGGTGGTATTCCCAATGGTGAATTGTACATTTGTTTCACCTTTAACCGTGGCCAGATGACCAGTAGCGGTTCGGATTTGCCATCTTGTTGGCCTGATGTGGACTGATGGTCGCAGAACATCTGGACGGACAATTGTTCTTGTCGCCCCTGTATCCAGTAGCATAGCATGTGACTTATTATTAATTAAGCCGTCCACAAACATGCTACTGGATGGATGTTGAAGTGAGGCGACTAATGCTGTTTTTGATGGGGCTTGGTGGTTATGAGTCGGCGATTGCCCCTTCACGTCGACTCTTTTTAGTTTTCCGACTGCTCGGTGAATCCCTGGCGTTGACCGCCCTGACCACCTCTTCTGTTGTTCCATGGCCGTTTAGGCGTTTGTTTCGGCAGGAATTCCTTGAAGAGTTGGCGTATTACTTCCACAATCGACTCCTCTTGTTCGTCTTCCAGTCTGGTTGTCCTTACGCGTGCGCAGATTTTCGAGGATTGCCGAAATGCTTCGAATTCCAGCGCATATGCCAGCGCAGTGGACAGTGTCGAAGGGTGGGACATTCGCAGTGCTTGTCGGGTATCTTCATTACGGAGACCGTCACTGAAAGTTTGAATGGCCAAATCTTCCAAAAAGTTGTCGTCCGGTGCATTAGGATAAGCAAGCCGGACTAATCGGACAACACCTGCCTCAAATTCTTGGAGAGTCTCCGTATTCTTTTGGTAGCAATTCTTTAATTGCATCCGATACACCTGTTTTAGATGCGCATGCCCGTATCTTGCATTCAGCCGCTTAACCAGCTGATCAAAATGTCGGAATTCGTCCTCGCTTAAAGTCTGTAAGACTTCTAGTGCTTCGCCACGAAGTGAGGTTACGAGAGCCGAGGCTTTTTCAACCAATGACCAGCCGTTTGCACTGGCCGCAGCTTCAAACTGGCGTAGATACATATCCCATGATGTTTGTCCGTCAAAAGTGGGTGGTTTGATATGTGTGTTTGACGGCGATGCTGGCTTATGAACGCTATTTTCTTCATGATTCTTTTCTGATTTCGGCTTATCGCTGGATATAGAAACACGACTCTTCATTTGTTCTTCTAATGCTTCTATTTTATTTTCCATACTAAGAACTTTTTCATTAAATTCTCCTTTAATCTCTGTTATTTTATTTGTTAATTCGCTTTTTAATGCTTGGACATTTTCTTCTATTTTCGTATTGTGTTCTGTTAATTTTTCCGTTAAATCATTTTTTAATGAATTAACATTTTCTTCTATTTTCCTATTATTTTCCGTTAAATCATTTTTTAACGAATTAACATTTTCTTCTAAATCATTTTTTAATGATTGAACATTTTCCGTTAATTTTTCCGTTAAATCATTTTTTAATGAATTAACCAGCTGATTTATTTCCAACGGAAACTCAAACAAATATTCTTCTGGATCAAATCCTTCTGCTGTCATTGCCTCTTGCAATCGTGATTTGAGTAGAGTTTTCTTACCACTGGTATCTAGATCTCTTTCTTCCAATTCTTTTTTTAGTTCTTCCACTTTTAAATCTTTTAACAATAACTTTCTTGATGCCATTTTGGATACACAATAGTTTAGGAATCGAAATTAAATATAGTAATTTATTTTAAATTATTATTAAATGTAGTTATTTATTTTAAATCGTATTTATATTAAATATTATTATCCGATTTATTTTAAATATTATTAAATATAATTATTTTATATTAAATATTATTTTACACACAATTTCACCCCTTACACCTGACACCAATTGTAACGTGTTTAAAGTTCGCACTAGGTGAAATTGGTTAAAAATAAACACAACACTTAAATTAACTAAAACTAGAAATATATTTAAAGATATAAAATAAAATAGTTAATTAAACACTACAAAGATATAATACGTAATAATAAATGGATAAATATAAATAGCAATAATGGTTAAATGTTTAATACAAGAATACGAATAAATATTACTTAATATTTATATCAAACGGCCGAGCGGTTTAGCCTATACAATTTATATAACAATTTATATCAACGAAGCCCGCACAACGATAGCTCGTATTCACTTAGCACTTTTCAATATAACATGTCGGCGTACACTGGCTGGCTGCTCGCAACGCGTGGGTTATATAGGTCTGCTTTAAGCTACTAGTCTTTTCTAGATTTCTGAAAAGAATGTTCTAGTCGTTTCTAGGCTTGATGTAGTTTGCCTCTGAATATGTAAACAAGTTGTTTACACATTTTTTATAACTTCTCATATTTATTTCGCAACAATATTAAAGCAGCTGTTATTTATGTTTTTGTTTATATTTACGACGTCTTTCATATTAGTTATTTTGTAAATTCTAATTTTTCAATATATTTATTTAAAAAAAGTAATCGACTTTTCGACAAACTCAACGTACGTCTTAATTAGGAAAAATGATACAAATGACATTTACAGTAAATAAACAGAATATCGAAGTTACTAGGTAACAGAATAAGTAACTAGATCATAAAAACTATACATCTTTAATTAAAGGAAGCTAAATTTTATTTAAATCAGTTCATTCACAGTGATTGATGTTATATTTTTTCTTTATAAATTTCTATTGTTTCTCTTATATAATGAGTTCTGTAAGATATTTTACCATATTTATTTAAGATTTTAGTGAATTTATAGACATATGGATGGTATTTTGAATGTAAATAATAAAAAAAAATTATCAGTTTACTTTCAATGTTACAAATTTAGTTTTTAACCTTTAAAATTTTTACTTGCATATAATGCATATCAAATTACTTCGCTGCAATCATTATCACCAAATTGTTTTAAAATTGAAATTATTTAATTATATTAATAAAAAAAACGAACAATTATCTAAAAAAACTAAATTATTATTTTTATAATCCAGTTTAATTTAATAACATATTAACAATTTTAATACATATTTTATTACATACATTTTTATCGACAAAAAATTTTCAAAATTGACCTATAAAAATTCGAGCAAGGTCTCTATTATATTATATAATTATAATTAACCAATATTATTTCATACTTTTTTTATGCCACTTAAAATTACGATTACTGCAGTCATTATTTTTTTTAAAATAATATTTTGCAATGTAAAAAAGATTTAACTAAAACTACATACACCTATAACAATTAGTTTTATTATATTACATGAAAATTATATTAGAAGGAGAACAATATGGATGAATTAAGAAATTAGAATGAGTTAGAAAAACATGTATTATAATTTTCTATGTATAACGAAAACGCCTTTGCTTGCGGCATTTCAAACTTGCAACCTTTTACTTTACATGTCTAGAAAGTTAAAAAAAAAGTTACTTGGTCAAATCAAATACCACGTGAATATTAAAGAATACAAGTTTTGTATTAACAAGTTTTTTTACAAGAAAAAAAAAACAAAAATTCGATAAGTTGTATTATTGAAAAGTCACTTGATTACATTACTACGAATTAATAAGGATTATTATATTGTGATGCAGGATTTGGCAAAAATTGTTAATGAAATAAGTTAAGATTAAATTTTTTTCAAACATGTATTTAGAAAAACTTATTTTGAAAATTGTTATTGATTCAATGAATACTGAAAAACTGCTTTCATAGACCCTGTTGCACAAAGTATTGTTAACTTAATCAATGAGTTAACTAGGCAACTAAATTGTCAACTGTCTTTCAACCGCCTATATCGTATATACATAGAGTATATCGATACGTCGACATTTAATTAAAATTTATACAGAACTTAATCCTAAAACCTATTCTTTTAACAAAAACTATAAACTAACCTTTTTAATTAACCTATTCTGAATTGATTCCAGCCGAATTTTTCAAAAAATACTAGTAATTTTGCAAAGAAAACGGATTATTTAAAATTCTTGTGACATATATTTTATTAATATAAATATCTATTTTTTAGTGTTTTCTAGTCAGGCAACTTTTTTTTGTAAATACAACTGTATATATTAAATTGTTATAAAATGCACACCTTAAATAAAAAACTACTTGACTGAGGTAAGTATTTTTAAAAACGAAAGAGAAAAAATGTTGTTTTATGAAAAACCAGTTTTCTGAATTTCTATTACTATCATTAATTATCTAATTTGAATATTTTATTCACATAAATAACGGATAACGTTAAAATTTTTACAGATATTTATGTAATATATATATAAATAGGAATTTCAAATTTAGATTATAAAATTTTTAAAATAATTCTTTGCGGTATACATTTTCAACTTTATGAAATTTTAAATTGGACACACATTTTAAAATTATATATATATATATATATATATATATATATATATATATATATATATATAAATTAAAAGTATAATTCTTGATATTAATGTAATTTTACGTTCAAATTTTTTGGTTAATTTACGTTTACATTTTTATCAGTAATTTTAATAACCAATTGATAAGTTACAAATTATCGCTTAATTGATATTTTAAATGATCTATTATTAAATAAATTATCTTCTACAAAAATTATTATAAACAAAAATTGATTAAAAGCATTTAAAAATAATATTAATTGGCTTTTTTGTTAAAAGCAAAAATAATAGAATTTCTTATATTGTTTTTGGTTACGGATGAAAATAAAATTTGTGACGTACGTAGAATACGTTGAAAAGTCGATTTTTAATTAAAATTTATACAGAACTAAATCCTAAAGTCTTTTATTTTAATAAAATTTATTAATTCGGGTTATGATTCTGTATTAATATTTATTAATAATCGACATTTCGACGAACTCAACGTTTGTTTTCATCAGTAAAAAAAATATTCTAAATGTCATTTGTATCTTTTTTCCTGAAACGTCGATTATTAATAAATATTGATACAGAATTATAACCCAAAGCTGTTTTATTTTAATATAATGAGTTCTGAAAGATTTTTTATTAAAATAAAATTTATATTTATAAGCAAACTATTTCTGTTTTAGTAATAATACTTATGAGTGAGTAGTTTGAAATCCATTATAATTTGTAAGCTTTTGCTTGACTATGACTTAATTGTATTTGGTCAGAAAGGAAAGAAAAAAAGTTTATTTTTTGTCTTTTTATTGTAGGAGTATTATTTATAGAAAAAGAATTTTATATTAAAATATCTTTTTTATATTTTAGTTTGTTTAAGAGTGACATAATTATAGGTGGTTTGCAATTTATAATTTTGTAACTACCTTAATATTTTGACACCGAATTCAAGAAATTATGGTTCGTATTACGAGTCCAGACTACGTAACTGTCATAAGAGCCAGACTAAACAAATGAACCGAGCCTGTATGTTTAATATCTTGAAAGTATATAGTTTTATTTATATTTAATTAATTTGATTTTCAACATCTAGTTTTATCCGAATTTAAACTACAAATTTATATTACAACAAAAGAGAAGTTTGTATTTTAAATTCAGATAAAGTAAGATTCATATTTATCAAAAATAATCTTTCTATTTTTATCATTCATATCAATTTACCTGAAAATTTTATATTATATCAATCGGAAAGGAAATAACTTTTTTTTTCTATAAAACTTACAAAAAAAAGTGGAATTTCCTAATTAAAAGATTTATTGATTATTGCATCAAATTGCTTCTAATCAATTTAAAAATATTATTAAAGTGCACATGAACTCAACGTAAAAACCTAAAAATAATTTTTGGCCAATTGAAAGTATGAATAATATGGAACTATGGCATAATAATATGGAAGTGGCATAATAGTCGGCTGATTGAAAGAGTAGCTTGCATGAGTGGAAGTTTCCAAATAGTAGGAATAGAAGAGCATGTACGAGAGGAATTATGAATATGGATGAAGCTAAAGTTGCTTGTTTGGATAGAGGTGTTTGGAGGAATCTGATTTCGGGATGATAGAGAGAGTTTGTGCTACATCCTTTTGTGTACATGGCATGATTCTGTATTTATGTATGTAAGTGGAGATAGACGAAGTAGTTTGGGAATACTTTATTCAAATGGAAGATAAATTAGGTTCAATAATAATTTGAAACAAATGCCACTACTTTCATGGTATTTCTTATTCTAAGATAAGTAATCCGTTATTGTTTACAATGAAAATGACGAAATGAGTAATTTACAATTTCACATCTACATAAAAATCATTTATCTATTTATAATATTTATGCAAATATTTTTAATACGAAAACAAACAAATAAATAAAAAAAGTTTTTATTCTACAAAAGTGGGGAGTTCGTATACATAGCGCATATGCATATTTTTTATCATATTTGCAGTAGACAACGATTTGAAATATGTGATAAAACAAATGAACGTCACTAGAAGAGGTCATTAAATAATTTACTTATATTTTTCATATGTGATAAGTATATACAACACATAATAGGTATTTGTCAATGATATTACAATAACAGTTTCATTTATTTAAAAAAAGCTGTTGTTGACAGCAGAAACATTGAAAATAAATTTGGATTTATGTTGTAAAATTAAGTGTAACAATTATTTTATCAATATTGTAAATTTCTATTAAACAAAACAACAGAATCCGTTATTTTTTCCATATTAACATCATTTCGAATGGAAATAGTGAAATTTTCAAGCTAAATTTTTAATATCAAAAAATGTTAATGTTCTATTAAGGCTATTAAGGTAGCGCAAAATACATATTAGATTTGTTTCAACTTACCATCATATCAGTTTCAGATGCGCAATGTTGAATTAGTTTGTAATTTACCACATAAAGAATGCTCCTTATAGATAGATGCAAACCAATTTCAAAGTTGGCAGGAATAAACCAATTATTTTTCAAAATTATATAGAACTTGTACAGTTTATGTATATTTTTACTTCGATGTAATTATTATATTATAAAATTTTATTATGCAATATTATAAATTACAAATTTGCAAATGCTTTTCAATACATAATACATTTTGTAAAATTTAATAGTACGTTTATTTTAAACAATTATTTTTAACTAAAATTTATTAATAATTAAAATTATTATTCCGCGAAAACCGACTTAACTATTAATAAAACTCCCATCAAAATATGCTCAGTGGATGTCAAATTATAAACAAATAGTGTTGTTTTTCGTTTATAGCTTTTTAGACTTTTCTCCAATTTCGGATTTTTCCATCATTGTGACAGTATTACACAGCTCTGTGCTAAATTTCAACTTTGTAACTAATTTCCAAGTTGCATTTTAGAATCGACCAACCACACATACATTTTGCTTTATATGCAGCTAAAAGTGTCTTTAAATTTCTTATACTACAACCAGTAATTAAAGAAAGTTACGCGGGTGGTAGTAATCTAGGCGAAAAATTAATATTTACGGAGCTGAGAGCCTATTTTAATCCAAAACATATAAAATAGTTGACCTTGATGGTTTTACGTATAATCTGCCTTACTAAATCAAGATAAAACTAATATATAAAAAAAATATATAAATACTAAATTTAGAAAATTTTGCTATTTAGCATTTAAAATTATTTTCAATTTAAAAATTAATTCATTAATATAGTAAAAAATCTTTCAGAACTCATTTTATTAAAATAACACGAGTTATATTTTTCTATTTATTATAAATTGTCTTACAATATTGTTGTATAATTGCATAAACTTTAAAGAAGTTCAAAAAAAAAAATACATTTTTGCTGTCGTTGTTTGTCAAATTCTTTATATTTATTAGTTCTTAGTGAATTCAATTCAGTGGGTAGTAGGTTTTCTGATTTTTTTTTGGAATGGTTTTTTATGTAGTGGCAGATCGGCCTCGAAATATACGACTATTATTTTGTCGATAAATATTTTCATTGGCTATTTTTTCTTCAGAGGATTTTACAGTGAACAAAAACAAGAAAAATTGGACTTTTAAAAGTCCAATTTTACTTGTTGAAAATAAATGTAGAAAAATCAGCGAAAAAATTGCGAATATAGAAAATAATTCTCGAACATTTAAAGCCCGATCTGCTGCAGTACTAGTTAAAAAAACCATTCAGTCAAAAAAAAAAATCCGAAAAACCACTAACCGTAAACTAAATTCACTAAGAATAACTAATTAACGCAAAGAATTTGATAAAGAACAGTACAGTATCATAAATACAGTATCATAAATATATTTTTATTTATTATGTATTGTAATAATAACATTAAAATTATTCCCATGTTGCATTTTCGTCAAACATTTTGGTCATTCGAGAGACTAATGATTCGCCCTTTGGTTTTTCATCTTCTGATTTTTGTTTTGATGTCGATCTAGAAAAAAATAAAAACAATAACATAAAAACTTGCTTTCACAATAGTATTTAAAATATATACGTTATTTATAAAAGAACATTTTTTTGTGTATAAATTTTACAAGCAAATTTATTTCAATTTTTCCAAAATATATAAATGAATTTATCGTTATACACATATTAATTTTAATAAAACTCGACATATTTTTATGTTCAATTACAAATATTTAAATAACACAAAACAATAATAAAAGTTTTTATAATAATAAATATAAAACATATAACGTTTCATTGAGCTATTTTTGATTAAAAGAATGTAAGTTTTGTCATAATTACTAAAAAAAATTATTTCCTGCTTAAATTTTTAAAAGATTTATTTCAATTTGAAATATTTTTTTATGAATATAAATAACAATTATATTAGAAAGTGATAAATAAAGCACATGCGCATAGTAAACAATTATGATTTCTTATTTTAATTATGGAAAATGAATATAACAAAATTGTGATTATTTTTAAATTAAAATAAATGTTACATGGCTAACAAAAATTTATTATGAAAATAAATGACATAAGCGTATTAATTTTTGCGCCACCGTTTTTCGTATAAATATGACCGCAAAAATAAGGTCCTGTAAAGTGAACTCCAGATTGTCTTGTCTGAGTTCTGTAATTGCTGGATTTGTAATCTCGCCACTTCGTTCAGAGACTCCTGCGTGGTTTTGTTTCAAACTATTTGGCCATGATAATCTACGTTAAATTTTAAAAATAAATATCATTTAGGCCCGATTTTATAAACGATAAATAAATTTACTTCGCAAGGAAATTAATTGAAATCATCACATCAAATTCATGTTATCGAAAAAATTCCAAATGTGTCGCCTAGTATTCTTTAAAAAATATACTTTTGTGTTAAAAATTTACTAAATATTAAAATTTCAGAAAGTCCTATCGTTATATTTATATAATAAAAGTTAATTTGTCAAAAACCAAACTTATTTTTTGATTCATCTGATTAGTTTACACTATTTTCTTAACTACTGTGAAAAGTGAAATTTATACATTAAGACAAGAATTCATCAAAAGATTTCTGCATGTTTCTATATTTAAACAATAAAAATGGAGAAATTCTATCAAATTTATTTAGCGTTTTAAATTGTCTATCTTTAAACATGCAACAGCAGTTAAAAGTTTCTCAATGTTCTCCTTTAGCGGATTTCTGCCTTTATTGTAAATATTTTTGAATTAAATCTACATGACGGATTATTTTCTGAAATCCCTAACATAAAAAGGAAACATATTAAAGAACAAGAAGAGAGAATAAAATGATGAAAAAATTAAAACTTACTCTTCAAAAAACGCATTTGTTCGTCGTTTCTTGGTTTCAACAAATTGTTGTGACGTATTAATTTCGGATGCATCGCGTTTTTTATTAAGTTGAGGTGATTGTTGCGAATTATTTCTAATAAATTTTAAATTTCTATCAAAAATAACATTCGTTTGTTGCTTTTGTAATTGTTGCTGATGCATTGCATATGATATTACATTATACGTATCGCTTTGTGATAATGTTCTTAACGCAATAGAAGCTTGGTCACGCTTATATAAGGAAACGTAAGCTGTACGATCACTTAACCATGCAACGTGAACGTTACCTATAAAAAAAATTGAAATTACAGTTCGTGATTTTTTTTTTAATATATTATTTTGCGTATATACACAGTGATTAATTTAAATTGGAGAGTGATACTACAGATAGATATTGTTTTTACAGATACTTAAAAAATACAAGTTCGATTAGCATTATTATATTATTACAAAAGAAAATTTGAACAGTTTGTATAAAATTAATACTACATAATTTTGTATTTTTACTCAAATTATATTCCAGTGATATTACGCAATTAGCAAACGCAATATTTTTGGATCATTATTTATGAAACACACAAATTATTAAGTAATTATCGAGGGGGAAACTACTTGCACAATCTGATGTACAAATTAATGAAAATCTCCCTTAAAATTTTAGTCTTTTAAAACCATTATTAAATCAATCAAAAATTTTCTTAAAATCATGTAATATTTCGAATAAAATCTTAGAAATTTCATATAAAATCCGTAAAATCAACGAAAAATCACAATCTAAACAATTATAATTGGAATTTGTACAATCTGGTGTAGAAAATTTGAGAAATTATCAATAATATTGTAAATGTTGTATACCAAATATAATAATTATTTTTATAGTGTTTAATGCAGCTTTAAAGAATAATTACACATAACGAAAAATAATTACTTACCAAATGGACTGAATAACTGAGTAATTTCAGAAGTTTTCCATTCTTTTGGAAACGTTATGTGTAGTACATGATCTCGAGTTGGAGTTGCTGTACATTTTATGAAATATTAAATTATAAAATTAATTAAAAAATTTAATAAAAGAAAAACAACTTACGATCCTTTCCACATAAATTTATAAACGGACAATCTTGAAGTTTAAGTATGAACATTCTGTAAGATATTAAATTAGTATAATACAAAAATATTACATAAAATTTGTGAATTAAAATATATACTTATTTAAATACGGTTTCAATAATTTCGATTCCGGTTCTTTAATTAGCGAATAAATATCTTCAGATTTACCTGAAAATAATAATAATAATAATTTGGTTCAAAATGTAAAAATAAACACAAAAGAAAAATCTACCTAAGTAATGAACCATAGTCAAGAAACATACACCAGTTAAAAATGCGTCATAGCCAGCTTCATGTTGTCTGTCATCATTTAATGTGTATCCCTCACTATTTTCTTCAATTTCTATAAAAATAAAATGGAGAATAAAATTGAAATTATATAAAATTAATCATATTTGCCTAGTGCAGGTAATTCAAACGGTTGATTTTTGAATGATTCTAGTAAACCATTTAACATGGTATTGTTTAATATTTCTTTAAAATGTTGAGAAGTCGCCATTATTTTTGTATCCAAGATTCTGAAAAAAAATATTATTATAGCAATTAAATTTATTAAATTATTATTAATTTTACCTCGGAAATAAACAATTAGCGCATTCTTTAAATTCCTCATAATCTTCAGGCAAAGGAGTTAAAAACTTATCAATCGTATGCATTAAATCCAAACATAAATTATGGCCAACTAATAACTTTCTCTGTAATAATAAAAAAAAAAATTAAATAATAATTTCATTTCATTTGAAATAAAATATAAGTAATAATACACTATCAGAAATGTGTTGAATAATAGTGGAAAATCCAACAGCATCTTCTATTTCCGATAATTGCAATTTATAATGCAGCTGTTCCTTTTCTGCTCGTTTTTCGGGCGTTTCTGGTTTCAGAACATACAAAACACGATCTTTATTATCAGCGATACGTGTTTCCAAACTAACACGCGTTCCATATTTTTCATGAGTCGTTTGATAAATTAATCGGCGACGAAACGCGTTACATATTGGTAACATTCTTTCTTCGTCTGTACTGTCGAGAAACTCTTCTATTTTACTCCTAAAAATAAAGTATTTTCAAATCAAACCAAATCAAACTTTATTTAGCTCTGGGCAGCTAAATACATTGTAATACATTTTAACATTTAAGTATTACAAAAAATTACTAACATAATTATTAATTTGCAACAATCTTATCATGGTAAAATTTTTTAATTTCAAATTTAAATATTTTTAAATTCTTTGACTCTTTAATATATGTCGGTAATTTATTATATATTATGAAATATATTATTGGTTGCACTAATTTTAGTCTTTTTAGTAATATAAAAATTATCTGCATCTCTGATATAATAATTATGCATGCTACTATTAAATTTTAGATTGTCACTCAAATATTTAGGAAGCAAACCATGTTGTATTTTAAATATAAAAATCAGTACCGACATTTCTAAAAAAGATTTAACATCCAACCAGTTAAGTTTTATCAACATATTGTTAATAGATTCATATCTATTACAACGCAGCATGGCTCTATTTTGAAGCAACTGCAAATTATATTTACTACCCTCATTACCAATACATATATAAAATTGAAGCACAGTATGTGAAATGGGATAAAATTATAGTGTTAGAGTTCAAATTGAAACAAAACTTCTTATTCTTTGCAAAAAATTAATTTTCTTAGCAATTTTTTTTGCATATGAAATTTATATGAACGCCAAATTTTAATTTGTAGTCCAGAATAACTCCCAAATAGTTAATTGACTCAACAAATTCGATAGCAGTGTTATCAATACAAATACAAAAAATTTCCATAGCTTTTGTTTTATTAGCATTAAGTTTTAATTTATTAAAATTTAATCAATTTCTTGTAAAAGCATGAACAAAAAAAAAATTATTATCACTTACATGACATCATCAACAAAACTTTTTTCTTCATCCGGAATTGGAATAATATTATTCGGTCCATTATTTGGCGTCAAAGATGTATTTGATCGATTTTTCTGTTTTTCATCTAATAATTGTTTGATTTTTGCTTCCTCCATTTTATTGATGTAAGTGATGCCTTCTCCGAAGACTTTATTGAAATTAAAATTATGATTAATTAAAAAGTCTATACTAGATGCTTGACATGTAAATCGCTTATCAGGAACATGTTTGTTTACCGATCGTGGAAATATATAAAAATTGTAACATTTTTGTTTAAAAATATGTGCGGCTTCATCGTATCTACAAAATATTATTACTATTAACATAACATAATATTTTAATGATAGTAAATTTCACATACCGAAAAGTACATAATCCAAACTGAAGAACTAAAAAACTGTTTACATTTCGTTTTAGCTTATTATAATATTGTTTATATGTATCGTATGGATTAATATTAACTTCATTATTTATATTTAACCCAGAAAATTCACAATCAATTGCTAGAAAACTAGCATTTGTAATTGCAGTTTTTATATCGGCGACGACAGATTTGAAATCTAGGTTAGGATAACAAAATATTGATGAAATTATAAAATTCATTTACTCTATAGTTACTCACTTGATTTAGTAACGTCCATAATTCCATGTATAAAGTATTTTCGTTGAGTAATATTCAAAATATACAGTGAAAATCACCTAAATAAAATGCGAACTTAACCAAACACAACAAACAGCACGCATGTGACAGTTTGAATCAGTTTGAATGTTTGACTGAGGAATGTCCATGGAATGTCAAAAAATATAAACACAAAGTTGTTATATATATTATATAATATATATTGTAGAACCGGTCTTAAAAGTTGTAGGGCCCGGTGCAAAATGTTCATGCGGGGCCCTATGATATATTTTTCTAAATTATTAATTCATTGGTAATAACGTAATCAAATAAAAAAAATTAAATATAGGTATTATAAAATAATCAACTAAAAACTCTATTTGCTATTACATTCGTGTGCAAAAGTTTTATTAAAAATTAAATCGTACTTATTATATTTGTGTCATTTCAATTTATATAGATATGATAGACAAACGTATAAAGTTTTTATTATTTAAATTTGGAGAACAATTCAATGCATGGTTCCAAAAACTCGGGATGTTTGCTTTTAAATTTGTTTGCGGGGCAATATGCTTTATTGAAAATCTCCGTTATATTTTTTGCCATTTCGTTTTCAATATATGTATACGATATACAAACATCAAATTTTTCAGTGCACGGTCCCAAGAGCGCGGGGCCTTACTAGGTCCGGTGTTATTGGAAAGATTTATATAAACTATTTAAAATATCTTACCTGTTAAATGGGAAATAATTTAAACTTAAGCCAGTAAGCACTTTTAAAGATCTGTAGTTATAATATAAAAACATTATGGTAAAATTTGTGCTTTTGAACGGTAAAACAATTGTAAAAGTTGTTTAAATTCATGGTGTACTAGAATGAGGTTCTGGAAACAACAATCTGATGTCATATTTAGAAAAGGTAAACAGATTTTAAAAACTTATATATTATAATAAACCAATTACCTATATGATGAAGGAAAGATACTTTGTATCAAAACATTTATACTTACAACAAATTGTAATTTATCAATTTCGATTTATTACTGACAAAAAAATCTACATATGTTTGATACACACAGTAAACAAAATAAAAATATATTAATAAACAGAATAGTGAAAAAATTGGACCATACGTTGAAAATATAATTCCAGTAGAGAAAAAATCTACATATGTTTGATACACACAGTAAACAAAATAAAAATATATTAATAAATAGAATAGTGAAAAAATTGGACCACACGTTGAAAATATAATTCCAGTAGAGATAAAAATAAAGAAACAGTTCAGACAAAATTAGAAAATGATTAAGTATATCACAAAATATTTTTAAGTAAACTGTGCAAGTTAATATTAAAAAGACGAATACAAATAAAAACGCATTATATAAAACATAAAATTTATTATCAAAATAGTATTTATTTAATCAATTATTTACAAATTAGATTTAAAACCTATACTATAACTTTGATAGGGTCTTTTCGACTGTTTATGAATATCCGATTGAACATCAATGCTGACACCATTTTTCTTATATTCCAAGTATTTTAAAATCATATTTCTATGAAAATTTAATACGTTGTCATGTTTTAAAAATTCATCTAAATCAATCCAGACACAATCACTTAACTCTCTAGTACACATATTTATATCATTGGACAACGCTTGACATGCAATTACAATATAAATATCGGAACAGTTTCGCATCATTCCTTTCAGTGCGTGTGTTAAAGAAACTAGTGATCGGAATTCAACATCGATATTGGTTTCTTCTTTTACTTCTCTTACTGCTCCATCCACGATATTTTCGCCTAAATATAAAGAAAAACCAATCAATTTATATACATAATCACGCCATATACCCAAAAAGGGTGTGACACAAACTCTTTCCATTATCACGAAATCAGTCTCCTCCAAACATTCCTATCCAAACAGCCAACTTTAGCTTCATTCAAATTTATAATTCCTCTCATACATGCGCTTCTATTCTTACTGCTTGGAAACATTCCTAGAAAAAGTTCCCAAAGCATCCAAAACCTCACAACCAGCATTTACTCTTCTGTCAATTTATATAGATTATCAAAATCAAATTAAATTTTACCTGGTTCAATAATTCCGCCGGGAAATTTCCAATTATCTGGATATAAACCTTTTTGTTTAACGCTCAAAATTTGATTTTTATCGTTTAATACGATGGCACCAACTCCTACCATAGTGTGAGCATATGCAGGTATTGTACAAGGTGTACTTGGAAGCCATTTGTACATCATCACATAACCCGGAATTGCATGATGAAAATTAAATCCATTCTAAAATCATTCTCTCTTTAACAACTTATAATTGAAAAATATATGTTAAATTTTGTGCTAGATTTTAAAGTATAACCTACCTTCATCTATTATTTTGGAGATTATTGATACCTACTTTACTTAAAATTGGAATCCAATCTGCATGTTTTAAATCAACTTTGAACCAAATACCACGTTTATTAGTTAGTTTCCATTTTTCTAGAGATTCTACAATAATTTTACCTTTTTAATGTCTATATGTAGAAATTACAAATAATAAATACCTTCTAATTTTTTGGGGAATGCTTGGATTTCACAATTTTCCTTGTTAGAATCAATCGTTACACCTTTGTGTAAATCTTCTTTACCGTTGAAAATATTTTGTAACGGTCCCATGACTGTACCTAATTCTCTTTTATTACTAAAATTATAAATATATAAATATTATAATCGTAAAAATAATAACAAATATCTTACGTTGCTTTTTGGAAGACTGACAGTTGATTACGGCATAACCAAACACTTTTAAATTTCGATAGGACTGGATATATGGTCCTAACTGACATATTATGTTAATTGAACTATGAACACTATTAAATAAGTGTCACTATATCCATCTGCAGCACAAAATCAAATCCAATTTAATAATTTTTCGTCATAATGACGTAAAACAGATTTACTTACATGTGATAAGACAGAATAATTATATTATAAATAATTCTTAATTAACGGGAATAAGTTTAATATCCAATAAAAATCCATTATTCAATCTATATATCACTAATTTTAATTTTGATTATAAGATTACCACATATGATTATGGTTCAAAGGATGTAATTCGAAATGTCAAAAATAGTATTTAATTTTAATGACAGATGGCGGTGGCAGTTACAAACTTTACAATTTTTATTTTTTGCTAAAAGTTTGTAAATTGGTAAAATAAAACGGTAATTCTGTATTAATATTTATTAATAATTGACGTTTCGACGAACTCCACGTACTTTTTATCAGGAAAAAAGATATAAATGACATTTACAGTAAATAAACAGAACATAATAATAATAATAATATGTATTATAGCTTGCGCTAATAGAGAATACATTTAAATATATATTATAAAAATATAAAACTTTAAAAACGATACAAAAATAAAAAGGTGATATTCTTATATATATATATATATATATATATATATATATATATATATATATATATATATATAATCTATGACTATGCTAAGTTCGTTGAAACGTCGATTATTAATAAATATTATTATAGAATTACAACCTAAAACCGTTTTAATATAATGAGTTCCGAAAGATTTTTTGCTTTGTAAATATGTATATAAATAAATGTTTCATTTATTTATACACATTTAATATATCATTGTTCAATTACATTCTACTATTTATTTTTTTTATTTCAATTATTTTTCAGAAACGTGTTTTTCGAAATCAATCTATCGTTTTTATTTAGAGTTTTTAATAAATTATAAAGACAGTTTTTTAATAATAATAATAATAGTAGTAATATAGTTTATTTACTAGCATTAGCTAAATAGGTACATTAATCTTACAAACTTACAAGCTATATTTCATGTACACAATCTAAAAACTTAGTAAAAAAGTAAATAATGTTAGTTTAAATCAGAGGTTCCCAAACTATTGGACCACTTGCCATGTTTTTCGGTTTTAGGTAGACTCCCTGCTTACCCGATATTGATAGTGAAGTGTAGTGTCAAAAACTTAAAAAAACACATAGTAAGTTTTATACATTTATTAATTAAATTCAAATTAAAACGAACCAAATTAAAATTTAGTATCTGTTACATAAAATAACTATGCAAAAAATAAATGAATGTAGCCGCTACATGCTACAATTTACAGCAAAATTAGTTTTTACTACTTTGACTGCAAGGAAAAAGTAGTATAGCGTTTGGTACGGTGTCTGTAACATTTTCAAAAAAAAAAAATTGTATAGAAATCCTTTATATAGCCTCTAGATGACGAATCTGAACTTAGTTTATGTGGGTGTATGTGTGAGCGTCATCAGCTCGCTCGCTCGCTCGCTCGCTCACTCGGTCGTCAGACAAAATTTTGTGATCGCAACTCCTCCTAGACGATTCAACCGATTTTAATGAAATTTTCAGGATAAATTTGTCTAGTGCCCAAGAGGGTCATGTGGTTTTGGTTTTTTCCAGTGATGCCAACTTTCCGAGAAAAAATTACTAAAGTTTTTAAAAATTCATATTGGCTACGTTATTTATCCGATTTTGATCAAATTTACAGAATAGATTTTCCTAATGCTCCCATTAATTATATAATTTTATTAATATCCAGTGTTGCTAACTTTCCGAGAAAAAATTACTAAAGTTTTAAAAATTTTATTGTGGCCATGTTATTCAACCGATTTTACTCAAATTTTTACAAAGGATTCTCCTAGTATTCATATAATTTATGTAATTTTAACAAAATACAGTGTTGCCAACTTTCCGAGGAAAAAATTAGTAAAATTTTTAAAAATTCATGACTATTTTATTTAACCGATTTTAATCAAATTTTTATAAAAGTTTTTTCTAGTGTCTAAATAAATTATGCAATTTTAACAAAATACAGTGTTGCCAAAAAAAATCACAAATTTTTTTAAAAATTCATTGTGGCTACATTATTTGTTCGATTTTGATCAAATTTTCAGAAAAGTATTTCCTAGTGCCCACATAAATTATAATATTATTAAATACAGTGTTGCCAACTTTCCGAGAAATGTCAAAGTAGTCTATATATGGGTTTACCCATATACTTCTAATCTTGTTTTTTTACAAAATAAAAATGTACGCGGGCGTAGCTGCGGGCAACTGCTAGTTTATAATAATTTTTAAACAATTTCATTTTTCATATATCAGAAAATATACCTAATAATTTAAATTTTAATATAATTCTTCATCATGTTTCATGAACATTTATGTTTTAAAATTTTTTACTTAATAGAAATACTTTTATAATTTATGTAGATACTTATATGTTTTTATATTATAAGGCAGTATTATGTAAGTAAATAGGTAGGTACTATTTGTGTATGTGGATTATTCCATTCATGGAATACAAAAATTAATCCACTATTGTTGACCCCCCATTTTCGTTTTATGGACCCCCAATTTTTTTTTTCGCTGACATGGACCCCTTGCAGGTCGTTGTCGACCCCTGGGGGTCGGTATAGACCACTTTGGGAATCACTGGTTTAAATTAATAATTTATATTACAAGTGAATTATTTTCAAATTAGTCAGATTTTTGTTTTGCATTAATGTGTTATATGAGATGTTTAAAAATTAAATAAAAATAAACTTTGTTTTAATAATTATCAAAGGGGTTGCTTGTATACATAATTTACACGAAACTTTTCAACTGTAAACAAACGAAAACAGAAACAAACAATGGCGAATTATAATTTTTAATATATTTCACGCATGCATAACATTAAAAACAACCAGCAAAGGATTTAAATAAAATGACAGTCGGAAAGATAAAAAAACAAGAAAATAGCGGAGAATAAAAAAAAAAGAACGTAGAGCATGATTAAGATGCGTTTCACGTGCGTGTTGCGTGAAACGAGTTTGTTGATGATGGTAGCGTCATCGTACGATTGGTGAGAGTGTCGTGAAGTGACATGACGCAGTTGCCTATGCGTCTGTCTCTGTATACTGTCTTCAGCAAGGAACCAGAACGACGGCGACGGTTATACATAAAGCTGGAACACACGGCGACGATTCTAGAATTTTAAGCAGATCGCTAGACTAGAAGAAAATATTTTTCGATTGCGTTTATCCACTTGTTAAATGGGTTGCTCAGTTGATGTCTTACATTATTAGATATATTTTTATTGAAATGAAACTTTTTAAGTCGCGGTAACGTAAGTTTGCTCGGGCGGTAACGAAAATTGAAACACTTTTCCAAAGTAAAAAAGCTATATACTTCACGTGTTTGTGCAGTGGGCAGACACTAAAGTGGTACCTCGCAAAACGAGTAATTCGCATAACGAGCAAAATAAATTGTAAAGAAATGACTTGCTTAACGAGCGACGTTTTGAATAACGAGTGACGTGAATAGGGGAATGCCCGAATTGTGTCATTGCTACATCAGTCTGTGTTTAGAAAAAAATGTAGCAAAAACAAAATATCTCTAAACAACTTTCTAGTAAAAAGGAATTAGATATGTTACTTACTAATTATTTATTTTGTTTTCCGCAAATCGAATTCTCAATTTCAGGTTGGTTCATTCCGCGATAGAAGAAAAGATGAAGATGAATCACGCTTTGTAACAATTTATATGTAATTTTGTTTGAGTAAATGTTACATATAACGTTTTTTTTGAGTATTTCTTTTTTTAAATTTTATTTTTTGAGTATTTTTTTGGCATGGAATGCATTATCGTATTTTACATTAATTTATATGGTAAAAATTGTTTCGCTCAACGAGTATTTTGCTTTACGAGTAAGACTCCGGAACAAATTATGCTTGTTATGCGAGGTTCCACTGTATTTGTATATGTATAGTGATTTAATTACCAAATAACGCGTGCAATTACAGGGGCGGATCTAGAAAATTGTTAAGGGGGGGGGGTCATTTTGTCTTTTTTTTTAGGATAAAGGTAAATAATTATTAAGAAGTTTTAAGCCTACAAAAAAATTATTATCCCACTTTATATGCATAGCTTTATGCAAGGTGGGTTAATAATAATTGTTTGTGAAATATGTATGTATTTTGTATTATGTTCTTAGGCCCAAGGGGGGGCTATAGCCTCCATGCCCCTCCCGTGGATCCGCCACTGTGCAATTATCTATAATATTTTTCAGTAAATGCTATAAAAATTAGGATAAACTTTTATATAAACGCTTATCTTGGCATTTTTCAACTTTTTTACCGTCTGATTGTTTTATGACCTATGATGAAGTTGCAGAGCTCTCCGAAACTTATGGATTGAAGTATAACATTTTAGGAGTAAATATTAGGCAATTTCCGGAAAATTGTCGGCACTATTTTCTTTTATGTTTGTTTTGTTTTAAATTTTCGGTTTTATTTACATAGAAGCAGGGCATGAAACATGTAAAAAAAAACTGGTTAATTAAATCGGTTAACCGATATTTTTGTAAATATTTTGCGAACATTAACTATAACCGATATTTTAAAATCGTTGAAAATCGATAACCTTTATCTGAAAAAATAATACCGGTTTTTTGAAAACAAAACCAAATGCGAAATTATTTATACATCTACCACTGAAATATAGTAATAACTGGAACGCGCACTGGCCGCTCAAATGCGAGCCGAGAGAGATAGGAGATTCGGGGATTCGCGTCTTTGTCGTATAGTCCGTTCAAAGAGTTTCTATTGGCGTAGCATTGCTACTACATAATAACTTAGATAGCTATGAAAAAAAAAAGAATATTGAAAAAATGTCAAATTAATATATCAAAAATGATAAAAATACCTTTTATAGAGGAATTCCCCAATAAAATCTCATTACGTATCGTTTAGCCGATGCATTTAGCTACAATTTAATATGCAACAACATAAGATTGTCGCATTTTTACCGCAAGAAATCGCATTTGTATTTCAAATGCGCAGAAGTGTAAGACAGTGATAGAGATCCCCGTATCTCCTATCTCTCTCGGCTCGCATTGGCGCTACTAGAACACATAGGCAGTGCACATTCCAGTTATTACTATATTTCAGTGACATCTACTAACTGACCCGTCGTGCGTTGCTACGCAACTGCGCAAAAATTCAGTATTCGAAAGATTATGAGGGCCGTGTGAGGCCGATATTTATTTTTTTTATGCCAGAAACCTTTGCGTGAGTGTACTCAACAACTTCCAAACTTCCTTTCATGGCGATCGGAAGAATGGTGTAGTAATACATAAAAGACAAACAGATAGACAGACAGACATACTTTTATTTTTATATATAAAGATAATCAATATTTTTTTAAAGTTAAATTTATGATATAATTTCAAAATACGGGATTAACCCTTATCTTTCACAGAATAATCAGCCATCGCCTTCAGCTATAAAGCTATTTATCAATGCCTGGCCAGATTTTTAACCGTAGACACGTGTTTCAGTCTTTTGGACTTCATCAGTACGGTGTTTGGATCAGTCGCTGCGAGGCGACAAACACCGTACTGATGAAGTCCAAAAGACTGAAACACGTGTCTACGGTTAAAAATCTGGCCAGGCATTGATAAATAGCTTTATAGCTGAAGGCGATGGCTGATTATTCTGTGAAAGATAAGGGTTAATCCCGTATTTTGAAATTATATTTTCATTCTTTTACAACAGACTATACGAACATTAATTTGTTCAAAAGTCAAAAAACACTGCATTTAAATTTATGAATTTTAAACTTTTTTATCAAAACCTTTTTTTAAAAGCTAAGATATTTTTGTGTATTTAAGATCTGAACCTTATTAAAATTTATGTATTCCTTCTGTTGACGAATGGCATAACTGTCGAAGTTGACCAATAAAGTTTTTAATAAAATTGCGAAACTTAAAACCGAGTGTTTTTATGATTTTTTTATTTGTTTATACATTAAAATAAATAAGTTTTAGGTTAAAGTTTTGTTTTATTTTATATTAAAATTCGACGTTCCGATATGCTATACGTAGGCATATCATCATCAGAAAAACATATAATATATGTGTAGTATATCGAAACGTCAAATTTTAATATAACATAAAACAGAATTTTAACATAAAGCTTTATAAAATTTTAATAAAATGAGTTCTGAAAGATTTTGTTACTATATAAAGATATTTACTCTAACTTTTAATGTAAAATAAAATCCAGGATTTTTGTTTTAAATTTGTCTGTAAAATTTTTTTTTTTACAGAATAGTATGTTACATGTGTAAAATATAAATGTAATAATGATTTATATTAAACTTACAATGTCAGTTTGCTAATTTTTCTAGAGTTAATACTCAATTTAGCAGGAAAATAACAAAAATATTTTTTCATAAATAAAATAAAACGGCTTTAGGTTGTAGTTTTGTATTAATATTTAAATCAAATCGATTCGTTAAATTTAATAAATTAATACAGGTAACCCTCTTATAACACGACAGATAGGTTCCAAGAAAACGGTGTGTTATGTGAAACCGTGTTATATGAGACCCAGAGCCAATAGAAAAAAAGGGAGTTAGGTTCCAAAAATTAAAACAAATTTGAACATATATTTTTTAAAATACATAGAAATAACTTCAATTTTATTAAAAATGCACCTGAGAGGTAAACAGTTATTTTTGTCATTTTTATAGTAGACGCAAAAAACGAAAAATTACATAGTTTTTTTTATTTTTATGTCAGCATAAGTTAACTAACATTACTATAAAGAGCTATTTTTAAGAAAATAGTCGTACAGATTAAAATTGAGACAGTTATAGACACATTATGTTAGCACATGCAGGTGATTATGAACTTACTACTGTTTGCCTCTTATGTAAAGACAGGTAAAAGTAAAATCAAAAGTCGTAGCGCACTTATTAAATGTATATACATATATTATGTACATACATGTTACTACAAGTAAAAACCAGAAAACTGCGTTGTTAGCAGAAACATGTTAGAACGAAACCGTGTTATAAGAGGGTTAGTGCATTTAAGCGAAACGTGTTAGAATGAAACCGTGTTGTCGGAGACCGTGTTGTAGGAGGGTTACCTGTATATAGATATTTTTCATAAATATGAAATGAAATATCTGTACAATCATATAAGTAAGAATGAAAAATGTAGACTAAGATGTGTCAATAGCGTGGAAAGAACAGAATAATTTAGTACAACAAAGTATGAACATATATATATATATATATATATATATATATATATATATATATATATATATACATATATATATATATATATATATATATATATATACATATATATATATATATATATATATATATATATATATATATATATATGTTCATACTTTGTTGTACTAAATTATTCTGTTCTTTCCACGCTATTGACACATCTTAGTCTACATTTTTCATTCTTACTTATATGATTGTACAGATATTTCATTATATATATATATATATATATACATATATATATATATATATATATATATATATACATATATATATATATATATATATATATATATATATATATATATATATATATATATATATATATATAGGGGGAGAGATGAATGGGGGAAACTGTCTAGTGGCAGAGAATTGATAACAGATTCGTCGAGTTTTCCGTACTGCTTGCTCTCGAAAAGAAATATCGACACTGCACAAACCGCCACGCAAATTTATGATCGAATGTGCGTTGAATTACAATATTATACCTTCTGTATCATTCGCCTCTCGCTTAGTTTTCATTCGATACGTTTTTGGGCTGATATCTATTAGAAGTTGGAATAATCATATCATTTTATTTTTTTAGAATAAAGATTTATTTAGTTTGGCCCATATCAGAATTTAAATAAACCTATTGGGTGGTATTACAAGCTCTCGGTTTTTGGGTGTTTTAGTTAATTTGTTTAGTTTAGTTCTTATAAGTTACGTTGTCTTAAATCTGATATAGTTAAAATCAATTTTAAAACGGAGCTCGTAATACGGGTCTATATGTCTGAATATAGTAAAAACATCTTTCAGAACTCATTATAGTAAAATAAAACGGCTTTAGGTTATAGTTTTGTATTAATATTTAGTAATAATTGATATATTTAACTAATGTCTTCATCAGGAAAAAAGCTACAAATGACATTTACAGTAAATAAACAGAACATAGAAATAAGACAACGTCAGTTACTGTAAAGGTACTTATTTAAACAAAATTTGGCATCCTTTAATTAAAAATTTATACAATTTATGATCTAGTTATTTATTTTGTTACCTAGTAACTTGTTTCTATATTCTGTTTATTTACTGTAAATGTCATTTGTATTTTTTTTTCTGATGAAGACGTACGTTGAGTTCGTCGAAACGTCGATTATTAATAAATATTAATACAGAACTTTAACCTCAAGCCATTTTATTTTTAATATTATGTCTGATATTAAGATCTTTAACCAAATTTTCAGAAAAGTACATATCTTTAAATAATATGTTGCCAACTCTCCGAGAAAAAATTACTAATTAAAAAAAATCAAATATGGCTACATTATTTAGTACTCACAAAAATTATATAATTTTATTGTTATACAGCGTTGCTAACTGACGATGTCATATGGGTTAGTTGTTATTGGTTTTATTACAGTTAAAAATTGAGATTATTCATGGCTTCTAACAAACTTTTACAAGCTAATAAATAGTGCAGTTCAGAACAAATAGCATTATGCCTAAAACATAATACTAATTTCGAAATAAGTAGGGTAGTGTGAATAAGACTGTAATTGTCTAATAAATGTCTGGAAATAAAAGTAATAATTTGAAATTATTATTATTATTAACATTGTAAATTGCAGCAATTGTAACGACCGTCTCATTAATAATGGCAAATTTATTATAAAAACTAAAAATGTACTTCATTTACATTTTTTCGGTGTAAAGTAGAATTTTTTTTTGTTGCTAATGAGACAAGTAAAATGGCGCGTACTTAATCAAGTTTTTCATTAACCTGTCGTGTTTTTCATGTATCATTACTTCGGTGGTCTCTCTCGCCGACTTAATTAAATTTTGTGAAATTTTTTTTGGCTAATGCCACCGACCGCCAACGCATTTAAAATACCATACAGCTCCACAGCCCACTGTCTTGTCCGTGTGTTGGAAATTTTTTCCATTTGTTTTTCAAAATTAAGTAATGATATTTACTAGTTATTTATAAGTAATTATAGCTGCTAATTACTTGTAAATTATTAGCATATCGAGTGCACAGTGTTAAATTAACACAATTTTTAACAAATGGTGTTTCAGGAAGTTCACTAACTAAATTTTGTTAATTTAACAAAATACAACATTGTTAAATATTAACACTTTTAAAATATATTACACTTATTAAAATATATTTTAACACTTCGCGATTGCAACACAATGCATGTAATGTGTATTATTTTAACAACAAATATGTTTTCATCAGAAATTATTCTGAAAATAGAAAATATTTCCTTAAAAATATTCTCTTTATGGTTCTGTTGAAAACCGCCAGAAACCATAATATAGTATAAAATATATAGATTTATGATGAATTAAAATGGGTCCCATGTCGGCTCCCAAATGTGAGAACGAGCATATAGAAATATAGATCAGCTATATATTTTGCTTTTTTGTTCGCGATGCTTGTGGTTTTCTCAAATCAAAATCTTTTTTTTTATACATGCATATATTTTGATATCATTTTATTGTGTCGCTTTCTTAAAAAAATATTTGTCTATTTTTTAAATGTCATATATATTGCGATTGGTACTATTTATTCGAATGGTTTTTGCGTTGATAAAATTGAAATTGAACACGGAGCACATAAACTGCACGCCGCGTTCGAAAATCCCAAGTTTGAATAACGAAACTGCACGCCGGTTGCGGATTATTGGATTATAAGGGTCTTGGAATATATTTTCGTTTATTCTATAGCATATATATTTAAAATTATTTGACACAGCAATTTTAAATGTAAACTTGAAATTAATATTGTATTATCCTATCAATAATAAGCCAGATTACAAATTAATATAACTAATTATTTATTATGAAAATAGACAATGGGTTAGGTTAGGTTAGGTATATGATCCTATAGCAATGGTGTATTAAATAAGAAAAAAATATACGGAGGACATAGTTTTATTGCTAGCTGTGACTTACATAATAATAAATATATACAAATTATTGACACGCGGTGGTCCGATTCTTATCTGGTTTTAGGTTGAAATCTTAATCCCTTAATTTCTTTAGAAATAGCTGGCGTGCAGTTTTGCTATGCAAAATTTCGGTAAGAGATTAATAAAACTCAACCGCCGCGTGCAGTTTATACGTACCCATTGAACATATAGGAATATGAAATTGTGAAACATAAATTATTTCAATTTCAGAAATGGTATATTAATCACAAATTATACAGTTCATTATTATCGAATTTAAATAAAATTAAAAATTTATTAAAATTTATTTTGAAATATCCGTTCGTTTCAAATATAGCCAGAGATCTTTCAATTTGATTTCATTTCGAAATTAAGCGTCAGCATTGGCAGATGTCGTAGGTTAAATGGTTAACGAATGGAATAATTTAATACGTCTAATGAAGTTTGGAGCAGGCCCTTTTCCATCGACTATATAGCCCCTCCCTCCCTTTCCAGGGTCTCTGCACGCGGTCCCACGGGAACGTGAAAAGTGCGAAACAATCGCTCGAATTTATTTTTAATTGACAAAGTTCTCTTGTACTTTGACGGCGATTTCGCCGATTTAATATTAATGTCCGACCGACAGAATTCCGTATTGATTTTATTTGATTAGCGAAGGAGGCCTTTTGAATTTTCATGCTCTCTCTCTCTATCGACGACGTCTTATATAATTTTTATACATAAAGTCAAACAAAATAAACAAAAAGTAATGTATGTTTAAGTTAGTAGTCAAATGATTCAGAGCGTCTTTGTAAAATAACGATCTCAAATAATGTTGCCAAAAATTGTACGTTTTAATATAATTTAACGAGATTTAGAAAAAAAGGACAGTAGATTTATTTGACTATAGTCTAAATCTAAATTAGTGTGATTATAATACCTTTCTCACTATATTATCATATAAATGATAAGAAATAGGAATAAAAAATTTTTTCACCGAAAGTTAACAACATTGTATTTTGCTATGACGGTCGGTAAAAAGCAAACTGTAGAAACATTACAATGTATTTTGTATTAAGTGATTCTAATTTTTATAAGTGTAAAATAAAAATGTTTTAGAATTAAGTTTTGTATATATATTTTATTTAAAAAAACGACGTTTCGATTTATTCCAAGTATATCATCAATATACAAATGACATATTATCCTGATGATGATATACGTAAAGTATACTGAAACGTCGATTTTTTAAATAAAATATATACAGAACTTAATCGTAAAGCTTCTTTATTTTAATATAACGAATTCTGAAAGATCTGTTACTATAATATAGTAAAATATTTTTCAGAACTTATTGTATTAAATAAAAACTGTGTTGGGATTAGATTCTGTTAAATTATTTTATAAAAACGACATTTCGACGAAACTGTACGCTCGTCTTCATTAGTTCAAAATTTACCAATGCCATTAAAGTGAATAACAGTAGGTAACATGTAAGTAACTATGTCAGAAGAATTATAGATTTTTAATTAATGGAAACCAAATTTTATTTAACTCTATGCCTTCACAGTGTGTCTATTGCTTCTCTATTATTTTTATAAAATAATTAAACAGAATCTAATTCCAAAACAGTTTTAATTCAATATTTTACTATGTTAAATTCTTTTGTAGTCACAGTATTAATTATTAATTTAATAAAAATAGTGCCAGTTAAATCAATCAAATTCGAAGATAAGCTACAGAAGCAAACAGTAAACAAATCGTTAGAATCGTTTCAGTTTAGATGAATTTGTGTGCATTTACAAATTTAAATCAAAACGCTGAAGCGTCGTCGTGCCGTGCGTCGTTGAGCTAATTTAATAATTTGATAAAGCGACGAAGCGAACGCGAAATTAGTAAAATGCAATATCACGACGCAGAGAGTGACAGACTGATTTCGAGATGATATTGGCTGCAAAACAACTGTGTTTTCCGTTTTCGAAATGAACGCTTTTAATTTGCGCTAAACGACTGGAACGGAAAATGAAAGCAAACTTTAGTTTGTAGATTTTAGGTATACACATAAATATACGTAATAAGCGAGTGTGACTTTAATTTTCGTTTTTTGTTTTTCGTTGAGTTTATTTTCAGTTTACAAAACAGTGTTTTGTAAACTGTTTAAAATATAAAGTAAAAAAAATCTTTTACAACTTATTATATTAAAATATAACGGCTTTAGGTTCTACTTTTGTATTAATATTTATTAATAGTCAACGTACTCAACGTACGTCTTCATATTTTTTCCTGATGAAGACGTATGTTGAGTTTGTCGAAATGCCGATTATTAATAAATATTAATACAGAACTAGAACCTAAAGCCGTTTTATTTTAATGTAATAAGTTCTGAAAGATTTTTTACTATGTTAATACAAATTTATTTTAAAGTGAAAAATAAAAGCACTTTTTTTTGTAGCTGATTCTTTTTTTAATTATAAGCTAAATATAAACTAAACACATAAAACTAAAATTTTTATTTACAAAAAATAGTCAAAATATTACAAATATTTTTCATTCTATTTTCTAATTGACAGTTATCAAGTGCAATAATAATTTCGAATTAATCTTGAAACTTCATCGCATATATTTACTCTTAATTAAATACGCAAATATATAGAGCAAAGATTTTACTATAACTAACTGGTGCAAAACAGTTTGAGCATAAACTAAACTAAATACCCAAGTACATAGATATATATCTGTTAGGGGTCATTCCCAAAAGTAGAAGGGTCTCGGGGATGGCTGGAGTAGCAAAAGGGTTTAGTTGAACAAGTCGGCACAGGAGACCGACACTGTCTCCCTTCTATACACCGGGGTTTAATCAATCTAAATTTAAAGTTTTCACCGCTTTTCTCTGTTCCGGGGGCTCTTCTCATATCATCTCGCAATCAGTCCAATGCACCAACCGGCCATTTCACACTAGGTTCACGAATCGTGTGATTATACCTTACCGTGGTGTTAATTCATTTTTAGGATGTCTTGTTAAGTCGGTTTGTTTGTGTCGTTAAAAAACTCTGTAACTCTGTAATGACACTTTATTTAATTATTATTTTTTACCATATTGATTGTAAGGAAAAGTGGTATAGTGGTAAGGCGTCTGTAACATTTTACAAAATTAAAAAAATATACAGAAATCCATCATATTACGAATCCAAACATAGTTTATGAGAATGTATGGGTGTGCGTCGTCAGTTTGCTCGCTCGCTCGCTCGGTTGTCAGTCTAAATTTTGTGATTGCAATTCCTTCTAGATGGTTCAATCGATTTTAATGACATTTTTAGGATAGGTTTATTTAGTATCCAAGATAGTCATATGCTTTTATTTTTTTTAATAGTGATGTCAACTTTTCCAGAAAATAATTCTAAAGCTTTTAAAAATTAATTATGGCTATATTATTTTTCTGATGTTAATCAAATTTTCTTAAAAGATTCTTCTAGTGTCCATATAAATTATATTTTACTAATATACAGTGTTGCCAACTTTTCGAGAAAAAAAATTAATTTAATTCTGGCTTTACTATTTATCCGATATTAATTAAATTTTTAGAAAAGATTCTATTAGTGCCCACATAAATTATATAATTTTAATGTATTACAGTGTTAATTTGTTAATGTGGCGAAAAGTTAAGAAAATAAAATAATTTCCCTTAAATCACAAACAATAATTTAAAAGACTGATTAGTGATCTTTGATCACTGGGTACATTGAGTATTTGTGTAACTTTAGAGCACTTATTAGGACTTTAGCTTTATCTTTTGCTACTTATGATAAAAGCTTACCTTTCGAAAAATGTAAATACCTCTTTTTAAATTATTGTTTGTGGTTTAAGGGAATTTATTTTCTTTTCTTATAGTATTGCCAAGAAAAACATTATTAAAATTTTAAAATTTTTATATTGGTTTCACTGTTTATCCAAGATTAATACAAATTTTACAAAAAAAATGATTATAGTGCCCACAAAAATTAACAGTTTGTCAACTTTTGGAGAAAAAATATACATTAGAAATTCAAACAAACTTATTGTCACTCCAAATGGGTTTGACAAAGACAAAATTGGTTTGTATTTATACCTTATTGCTTGACTTTTTATACACTGAAAAAATCTATGGTAATTTTTTTCAGTATATTTTTACAATTTTATTTCGAATACGATCAAAATTTGGCTTTTGATATGGAATCAAGACGCTGGTTTCAAACTCATATCCATACGCTTTATTCACAATTTCGCGCGGTGTAATTTTAGAACAACCATCAGTAGAGAAAGTGGTTAGTGGTTTGGGGGGGGGGGGGGGGGAAATGAAAATGCGTTGCAGCTATGCGAACGCATATTAAGATTTATAGATATTAGAAATTTTCTTCCGTTTCAACATTCAGCACTCTACTCGGAATATTCTGTGTGTTGGAAAAGGCCTATAAATTTTATTTTCCACTGTCTCAAAATGCGAAACAGTTGCGCGGAGGAAAAAGGAAATTGAAATTTTTGCTCAACGCCCGAATTATTTTATATTTTACACCTTGACACGATTAAATTCTGATTGTTTTTAACGTATATTACTTGTTTGGCGGTTGGAAATTTAATAATACCTTATATTTATGTTCAATATTTATTTTGCGAATGTAGAAGATAGAGTTTTATATATAAAATGTGAAAATTATATGAATTTATTGATAACATAATAAAAAGTCTTTCAGAATTTATTATAATAAAATAAAACGGCTTTCTATTCCTACTACTTGGAAACTTCCGCTCATGTAAAACATTTGCAATCATACCAATCCGACTACTCATCCGACGCAAGCGTATAGCTTCAAAATAATTCATATAAATTCTTTTAACCAACATTTCAGCAAAAAAAAATTTACTCTTTTCAAAGCAACCTACTATTTCCATATATTTGTATGTATACGCATTTGGCAATTAATTTATACATACTAAAAAAATTACGTAAAAATACTGTACGTATAAATAGCTAATTGCGTATACATACCGTATGTATAAATAGCCACTTTCTTTTTTTAATGTGATATTTTTACGCCATTATAGTATACAAGTAATGTATATTTCTCCTTTCTTTCTCTACATAAACTATATTATGTCACGGAGTTGCAGCGTGTTAATATATTTATATTTTTTGTACATTATTATTAATTAGTTATTTTTATCAAAAACTATATGTCACGATGTGATTACATACTTTGACATCAAAATTTAACATGGCACTATTTTACTAGTACATTAAATATTAAACTGGTCTTAAAACAATTACTTCAAAAGAAAAAAAAACAGTAAAACTTAAATTTAAAAGTATTGAGGCTCCGCTCAGTTAGTTCGGTTTTATGTAACGTTAGTGCCGTAAATGTTAATAATTAATATATCACGTAGAACAAGATATGGAAACTTTAGAGTCTTCGGTGAGGAACGGAAACGCGGCAAGAACCGGTGTTAGTATACATATATATTAAATATGCAGAGGAAATTCTACTAAACTAATTACGTTGCTAGAAATATGTATGTTCCCCGTGAATGTGTGTTATTAAATGGTGCTATGGCGTTTTCAATTAATATATGTCAGCTTATTTATTGTACGACTAGATTTCCATGTAAATATACTCATTTCATGTGTGTGCGTGTGCGTATGTATATATATATATATATATTTAGGTTTGTTTATATATATATATATATATATATATATATATATATATATGTGCGTGTGTGTGTGTTCATGATTTAATTAAATCTTGTGTTTATATAAGCAAATTTGTATTGTCTACTTCAGTTTTCTTTGTTTTTCTTTATTAATTATCAAATTTATAATTATTGTTTAATTAGTGAAGGCAATCAATATAATAATTTGATAAAACTTGCGTACAAAAATAGGCAGTAGGGTGGTCGTTATTTTGGCAATATCAAAATTTCCTTGATCTCACCCCTCTAAAAAGTTTCAAAATGTTAAAAAAAAAAAAGATATTCAAGTTACAGCAATTTATTTTAACATTAACCCATGCCGCAAAACGGATTTCCTTGTCTAATTTGCTTAAAAACGCATTTTAGAAACATTAAAAAAATGATTTTTAAAATGAGAAAATAGCATTTTTAACTAATTTAGCAGCTTTATTAACAACTGTCAATTGTTAAAACTGTTTTTCAATTAAAATTGTATCAAATATAACGGTCAGTAACTTCAAGCATAAAAAAATATTTTTAAAACGTCAAAATAGCTTTTTTTAAATAATTTGACAGCTTTGAAGACAGCTGTCAAGTGTCCAAACTTATTATAAATATTGTAATTTTGTACAACAAACCAATATGCATTAGGTTACCAATTTCTAACCCAAAAAACCAAACCAAAAACCGTTTTGTCAGCTCAAGTCTATAAAACGCGTTTTCAAGCAAATTGGACAAGGAAATCCGTCTTGCGGCACGGGTTAATGTTAAAATAAATTTCTGTAACTTTGAACACCTTATTTTTTTAACATTTTGAAACTCTTTAGGGAATGAGATCAAGAAAATTTCGACATTGCCAAAATAACAACCACCCTAACAGGCAGTGTTATTTATTGTTTTACAAACATATAATTTGCTGAACTGTCCAGAGTTGCATGGGCGTTATAAGCTTAATTTCGTTAATATAATTACTAATATAAGTAGTGGTTTTTAAACTTTACCTATTTGAAGAGTTTTTTTCAATAATAACATGTTTTACGGACTTATTTTTAACAATTATTACGAAAAATAAAACGGCTTTAGGTTAAGGTTTTGTATTAATATCTAGTTTCTACGAACTCAACGTACATCTTTATCAGGAAGAAGGATACAAATGATATTTACTTGTTTCTGTGTTCTGTTTATTTATTGTAAATGTCATTTGTATCATTTTTCCTGATGAAGACGTAAATTGAGTTCGTAAAAACGTTGAATATTAATACAGAACTACAACCTAAAGCCGTTTTATTTTAATATAATGAGTTTTGAAATTTTTTTTTCCAATTACGAATTTTTTAATGACTTGAAGAAGTCGATTTTTTCCAAAAATTATATATAAATTAGGTATATTGATTTGTGGAATTCCAGAAAAAAATCGTGATTCTGTAGAACACAGTTTGTAAAACACTAATATAAAAAAATGTCTTGACAAATCTTTTTATATTCATTGTTTTCTCAGATTATATTCGTTTGATTTATGTAGTATCAAATTTAATTTTATATACTGAATTTTTTTGCTTTTATTTTTATCAAAAATTAGAAAAATAATATGTTAGTAGGATACTATACTTTTTATAACTACATAACAGAAAATTATATTTTTTAATCTGATGTAAATGACTTTTTAAAATAATGATAATATGAAAATTGCACGGTCACCAGTAATGGTTATTGGTTAAACTTTTTAAGAAGTGAATTCACAATTATGATTGATCAGCATGTGTTAAGCAAATCTATTATTTCACAGGTTTAGAAAATGTTTTCATCATATTTTTACATTATGTAATTTTATAATATTGATAAATTGTTTTTATCTAAATTATTCTTATGATTTTCAAGATAGACAGGCATAGATAGAGATATCAGTATTGTGGCACAAATATTCTAAACAGAGAACAAATTATAATATATTACTTTGTATATTAATATAATTCAAAGAACTTTTTTGTTAAAATAAACATAAAATAACAAATTTTAAACCATACAGGTAATTAAAATTTTCAGCAAACGAGCTGTAAGTGTTGAAAGAGCGCGTATGGGCATAGGGTCGCGAGTTTGCAGATCAAATTCTATTCAAATTGAAATACACAGAGATATACTAGGTATGCGAATAAAAGTAAATACAGTATTATACGTATATAAAGTACATATATGAATAATACAAAATATATAAAATGAATAAACGTTTCGTAAAATACATATACACCAGTGGTTCCTAAACTTTATTGATTTAGTACGTTCTTAGTGAAATTATGTCCATTTTGCACTGAGCAACTTGCAAGAGTAATTTGCAACATAAAATTACAAGAATAATTCTGTTTTACTCTGAGCAATATGCAAGAGCGCGTTATGATAGTTACATATTTAGAAGTTTTATGCTCGTATGCATAAACATTTTCGTTAAAAATAACGGTTTGTCAAAATGAAAATACTTGGATTTTCTAAGAAATTTCGTTGTAATATATATATATATATATAGAAAAATTTCTTACGCAATCCAAGAATTTTTATTTTAAGAAACCCTTATTTATAACGAAAATGTTTATTCATATGGGGGTTTGATTATTACGATTATAGCCGTCTTCATGAACTAACCAAAAAGCTATACTGCGCATGTCTATATAAAATTTGTTGGCACATATTGTGATATATATATATATATTAGGATGATCCTTAATGAGGTCTAAAATTTAAATTTCTTTCGACGACCCTTAGAACGTTTCCAAATTCGACAAAAAAAATCGGCAAAATATTTTTAGCTCTTAATTTTAACAATAAACCGTGCATATAGCGTCCTCTCACTTACCCATACATGTTTGGAGATAACATATATTAAAATACAAAAAGTTTTGTACTGATTTTTTTGAAATTGTACAGCAATATTGACAACTATCAATTGTCATAACACATATTTTTGCTTCAGATTTAAACTCAGATTTTAAACACTAGAAAAAACATTTTTTTAACCGCAAAAATTGAATTAAAGTTACTTTAGTAAACGTTGCCTTCAAACATGTTATGAGGTGAGTAATATGGCGCTATAGGCACGGTTTATTGTTATAATTAAGATCTAAAAATATTTTTCCGATTTTTTTTTGTCGAATTTGGCAACATTATAGGGGTCGTCGGAAGAAAATTAAAATTTCGAATTAATTAAAGATCACTCTTATATATATATATATATATATATATATATATATATATATATATATATGTTTATTAAATATTCTTACAGTAAAATTAAGAAACAGTTTTATAAATTTGTGTCTAGTTTAGCTAGATAATAATTGTATTGCAACTGAGTAATTATTCTTAATACTAATTCTTCTTTTAAAATGTATTATATAAATATTCTTACAACTCATATATTTTTTTTGTATTAGGTGAGCAGCCATGGCTTCCTAAGATGCTACGACACACATTTTGGGAGTTGCTGACATACTGTAGGTACGTAGTTTGAAAACGAGAATCTACGTTTTCGTTTTTCACGTAGTTACGACAAAAAAAAAACATTTTGCAAACAATAAATTTATCACGTAGCCTAGTTGGAACGGGGATGCTGGTTTCAACCCCAATTTCGTTACTTTACTCTTTCGCAATAGGTACAATATGGATATATATTTTGTTTGTGTTTGTAAATTGTGTTAGAATGAATGAGTGAATGCTTATTTTTAGATGTATGATGTTTTATTGAAGTAAACAAGGTGACAGTAAATTAAAAAAAAGCAGGTTTTTTTAGCAAGTTGAAAAAAAATCATTTTCAAAATAAGTTTTATTATTGCTGGTCTGAAAAACTATTTATATCAGATGTGCGATTTATAGCCTGTTGCATCAACCATACTTGAATTTTAAGTGTGTTTCAATCTTTTATAGGGCAGAATTATTTTGGTCAAAATTTTTAATTTATTTTTTGGTAGATATTGAATATGTGAAAAAATATTCGTAAAATTCAAAAATATTTTTATAAGTAGTGGAGGTCAGTTAATATAATAACCAGAGATGAAATAACGTTTCAAATCATTACGTTATTGTATAACGTTATTTTTAATTTGTTTTTGTTACATAACGTTATAAGTAACATTTAAAAAATGAATTGTTTAGTTATATAATGTTACGTAAATAACTTTATAAAAATATATTTTATTTGTAATTTTGAAATTATCTGTAAAGTGTAAATTAAAATTAAGAAAAATAATATATATGTTTCTCTCATAGAGAATAACTTAACAAAATAACTTTTTACCAAACGTTATCGGTTATTATAACGTTATTGAATGATCGGTATATTATTGTATTAGAAATTATAGTTTAACCGTTATTATAACGTTATTGGGTATTGTTACGTTATTTTTTTCCATCTCTGATACAAACAAAGGCCCGTATTCTCACCTCACTTTTAAAAGTGATTTTTGTCAGAATTATTTTTGACGTTTACTTAAAATTACTTATTAAACAATTTTAATTAGTTTATTTGAATATCATAATATTAGATATAAAAAAAATATATATCAAAAATAGAAATACTATTCACATTTGATAAGAGGTAGAAGTAAAAATTTTAAAGCAAAAAATAAAAGCATTTTTTGATAAAAAAAAGAGGTGGGGATATGGGTTAATGTTTTTGAAGTATAAATATTTAGCAAAAGTTCCACAATAAACATTTCTAAACATTCCTCGACAAATACTAAAGTTTTTCTTATTATTGTGACAAGAACTTGTACATTAAACATTTTAAAATATAAAACAAACTTTTCCTTTACCACTTAATCTTATACTTAGAGTAACAAAATAAAAATAAGAATAATCAAACTCATTGATCTATTCAACAAAACATTAAATCTTTTTCACTTCATTGAATCAATTATTCGTCACAGATTTAATAGCAAACCATCACAAACATAAAACAACTAGGAGAAAACTTTCCGTATTATAAAAGGAAAAATGATACATTATATCTCTGGTTTGGAGCTTAGAAAAACAAGGTAGAGAGAAAGGAGTTTTAGAAGAATTCATCGACTTATTGTTTGATGAATAGTGCCGAGTAAAAAGTGAGAGAGTAAAATTCAAATAAAGTTTGTTTGAAAATGGCGACGCACAGATTCAGTGAGTGCTTTATCATTAGTGGCGCCGATTATAAATTTGTCCCAAAGGGATAAAAATTGCCCACCGGGTTGCTATCAAACACTTTGGCTGCATTTTCCGAGTTATATGACTCTTTGGGCTTTCTTTGATTGTGCTGATCTTGGTGTTACTGTTGAAAATTGATGAAGATTATTTTTGAGTATAGAAAAAACTAAAAAATTATTTCCGATTTGTAAAAATCAGTTTTAATAGTTCCTAAACGGAAATTGATCATATAGTTTATGTTTATTTACATATTTATATATATTTTTTCCTGATGTTGAAATTCATTTAGTATATCGAAAGGTCGAATTTAATACAAAATTAAACACAACTTAAACTTAAAGTTTATCTGTTTTAAAACAATATTTTTTTTAAGTATAATAAATATTTGTTAATATAAAAGCCCACCTTCTGATATAATTTTACAAGGCAACATAAATTTTCAAATTTACTAAAACTAAAATCAAAATAAAAAATAATCTGTACAGATGAATTCATCGAATCTGACAGACCCATAAAAATATAAAAATCAAAACAAATAGGTAGCAAAAAAAAATTGCATGAGAACGAGCCAATACGCTTCATGCTGTTGTAACAAACAAATATATTTCAACATAGAGTACTGCAGATATATTCTATATATATATATTGGAATAGTTGGGCGTTACAATTTGTCACTTTTATAACCATGTATCCGACTAGCCATTTTGCTGTGCGCGCGGATAAAAACCTCCATCTCTCCGTATTGGAATGTGCAACGCGAATTCGTATTAATTGTTTGCGATTTTTCACCCACACGGCTCTTATCAATTTTTTTTTGCGTCGCACATCCCAACGAGAGAATTAATGTCTTTATGGTGGTACCCCTGTGACAATGACTATTGATGTTTTTTTTTTTTTGATTTTTTTAGTTGGAATTCTGCTATTTCGTATTTTTTGTTTTTCGGAAAATAAGTAATAATATCAAGATAAAATAATTGTAATGTGTAATAGTATATTATTCAATGAGCATGTAATAATGGTTATTATTCTTATGCAAATTTATGGCTTGAACTACAAGTGAGTGTCATTTTTTCTGAAATTACTTGTTTAAATTAAAATTCATAAATAAAATATTATATAATGAAAATTGCACTGTGTTAATAATAAAGCAACTATTCCGGGTTTTTATATGTTATTACGGTATATTTGACCTACGTTTTCGAATTTATATGTTAAATAATGTTTTCAAATTGTGATGTTATACGCGGATTTGTCAACCTTTGTCAAAAAACTCTAGTCACTTGTTTCGTCCCCCGGGAAGTTCTAAAACTAAAATAAAAAAAATCTACCATATACGTAGGATCTTTTTGAAAATTACGTAAATAACGGTTGTTTCACAAAAGTGTTTAATGTAAAAAATCAACTTTTAAAGTGTATGAAAAATAATAAAAAAAGAGATATCAGTAGTATCGTTTTAAAGAATTTAATTCTCTATAATTACATCTTAAAGTGAAGTAAATCGGATGGATAGTTTCCGAGATTTCGACAGGACAAGATTGAAAAACATGTTTTCGAAAAAAACACGTTTTACCTGCTCTGACATAACTTTGTATGGAAAACGGTTTTAACACATTAGTTTTCATAAAAGTGCAAAAAAATCGATGTGTCTCCCCTTTCAGTATAATGAATTTTTGTATATAAAAATATAAAATGAAACAAATTTCGTATTTTAATATATTTTTAATATTGATATCAGTACATATTTTCCGAATCTGTTTCCTGTTCAAACCGAATACCTATTTGGAACGTATGTTCAGGAAAATACCTCATGTGCAAACTCAAACAGCAGAGTGTTTCGAACCAATTCCGTAATAGCGAGAATCGAGAAACGGGTACGATACCAGTACGGGTACGGGTATGGGTAGGTGGTATGGTGTTGATTAATCTTTTGAAATGTGCGCGCTTTATGTGAAAAATTAATTACGAACCAAACAGATGGCGTATTGATCCGTTGCTCCGAAACCGAAACTAAACTACGCTATCTTTCCTTCTCGTTGACCTAACAATACGCTGATTTCTCTATATCTATTTTTGTTTCTCTCTATGGTTTTCAAATATTTTGCAAAATACTAAATAAATATACACAACTGAGTAGCATACTTTTTAAACTATATTTATTAAAAAATCTTTCAGAACTCATTGTATAAAATAAAATTGCTTTAGGTTCAAGTTCTGTATTAATATTTAATTATAATTAACGTTTCGACGAAACTCAACGCTCATCTTCATCAGGAAAACTGATTTGAGTTTCGTCGAAACGTTGATTATAAATAAATATTAATACAGAACTTGAACCTAAAGCAGTTTTATTTTATATATTTATTTTTATTGTATAGATTTTTACAGTGTTGAGTACAGTTTGGTTGATATTACAAGCTCGGTTTTTTTGGGTGTTTTAATTCATTTGTTTAGTCCAGCTCGTATGACAGTTATGTTGTCTTAGAATCGATATTAGTTTAAACTAATTTTAAAACCGTGTTTGTATTACGTATCATTGTGTTTAAGAATTTTCCAGACGTAAGAACAGAACTGCTGTTTATGACGAATATAGCAATGGTTCTAAGTTAACTCAAGAGGCACACCTGAAGATGATATAAACTGTTGTCAGGTTTTTAAGTAAGATCTGAATAGTGACAATGAAGACTTAGAGGAAACCATTGTTTCAAGTTTGTGAAGCAATATACTGTGATTTTATGATCAAACGCCTTTTACATATATGTCAGTGTAAATTCCTTGACTGCCCTTGTATAATATTCTAGCTAGAAATTACGTTATTACAGCTAGATTTATTTTATTATTGTGCTGGTATTATTATCTATAACATTAACTTCCAGTTTCATAAACAAGAATTATCTAACACTGGATTAAATTTAACTCGAGTTAAAATTTATATGAGTTTTATAAAATACATTTTTAATTTTTAAGTCTGAGTTAGTAAACACTAACATAATATAATATTATGTTTAAGTTGGTAGTGATTTGATATTTATTACTCAAATTTTAGATGATTCGGTCATCTTGAGTGAATGTTTAATGAACGTTTGGTTAAAAGTATATATGTGAATGATTTTTAAGGTATAGATTTGCGTTGACGTCCGATGGGTAGTTGGAATGGTATGATCGACAGCGTGGTTTGCGTGAACGAAAGTTTTCAAGTAGTAGGAATAGAAGAGCATATATGAAAGAGTATCAGTATGAATGTAGATGAATCTAAAGTTGCTTGTATGCATAGAGATGTTTGGCGGAAACTGATTTCGGGATAGTGGAAAAAGTATGTGCCACATCCTTTTGGGTACATGGCGTGATTGTGTATGTATGTTAATTTATATGTTTATGTGACGAAATATAAAATAAAATGACATTTCAGCAAAAATTACAAAAATATACAATGAGAAAATGTCAACAAAATGAAGAAATATCAGCTCTAATAAAAACAAAATTTTACGAATTAATTATAAATAATTATAGATTAATTTATAAATATTATAGATAATTTTTCTATAAATAACACATAATTAAAATTAGAAAAGGAAAAGAAGTAAAATTAAAAATAAAACAAAAAGAAACTATAAATTAAAATTAATTTTATTTTTAATATACTAATATTTAATAAGGCCACAATCGGTTAAATTTTTCGACTCTACGACTCCGACTTTACACCCATAAGCACACACGATCATTCGGAATGACATTCAGACCGAAGATTGACATTTTGATTGAAGGTGTAAAATTAAGACAAGTGTCAAAGTCAGGAATGTTAGTCTGATTTTTCAGACTGTCGTTCCTGATTGACCGTGATCCGCTATAGATATTGCGTTGCACTTATGTCAAAAATGCAGAATCTCAGAATTTAATAAATACGAAGATAAACATATATTAATTTTTTTACTATATTAAAAATAGATTTTAACAATTATTTTAAGAACAAAAAATCTGAAACTTTGATCAGAGTTTAATTAAGTTTGACTTATTCACGTTTAAAACAGAGTGTCATAATAGAACGGTCGGTCGTTCTTAATTAGAAAACGTATTTTAAATTACAGTATGAGCGATATTAAAATTTCACGGCTCTATTGAGAGATGAACAGCAAAATACAGGCACATAGAGAGACAGAGCGAGCGGTATCAGAAACGACGGGATATTTTAATTAGTGGGCTACACTTTTATATTAAGCTTTTGATATAAACAGATTAAAAAGCATGCGGCACTGATATTGAAAATTGATTATGAATTTTTTAAAGTTTTCATGCAAATATTTGTTTTTCAAAGGTTTTTTTTTTAAATAAGTTTTTGGAATAACATGTAGACTATGAATATATTTACAGTATTAATAATATTTACGTGTTTTTGTAGAAAATACTTTTAATTATTTTTACAAAATATAGCTTACATAGAAAAATATTTATTTTAAAATTGAAAAGAATATTAGACAACATACTTGCAACATAATTTAAGGTATAGCCATATTAAAAATATGTATACTATACTACTATAGGTATATATGTATAGAAATATATAGTGTGTACAAAAAGTAATGTAACGTCTCAATATCTCGGTATAAGTTTACAAGAAAAAGTTTCAAATAAAAATTTTAGGCAGTAATTGGAACTACAATGTGAAATAATTTTAAATATACAGTGTGACACACAGCTATTTGATTACAATGAATTATCAAAGACGTTTTGTACTTCTTATTATTAATATTGAAAATAGTAATTACTGTATATAAGAATTACAATTTTTTTTAATTTTTAATTTTTTAAAGAATACATAGTATGTTTAGTATTTTACAAAAAAATTTAACAAATTAAAATATGACCTTACTGTGGCAAAAAGTTAATAAAATAAAATAATTTTCCGTAAACCGCAAACAATTTTTTGTGGTTTAAGGGAAATTATTTTATTTTATTACAGTTTTTCTAGGAAAAAATGATTTACATGTTTTATGTAATTTTTACATAGATGGTTTATATAATATTCAGTGTGTGTAATGTTAGTAGAAGTACCTACTGTGAAGAAAGAAAATACCATTAATTATCATTAATCTATTGAATAACAATAAACAAAAATTACAAAAACCGAATTTCATTATAGCATCTGCTAATTTATTCTCGGGTATTCAATTGCAGTACGGCCAACGTCAAAAAGATGCTTTTGCTTGTGCATAGCGATTCAGCACGTTTCGAATTCAATGAGCGTCCCATCCCCTTGACGACGCTGAGCACAGCGCCACAGTCGTCGGTTGTCGGTCGTTGGCGTCAATGTTAGCTGTGTGTGTGTGTGTGGCCGTGGCGCCGGCCGTCGAATTAAAACTTTGTGATTTTCACTGTTTCAAGATTAGAACGACGGCAAAGTTTTAACAAACGGGGGAGAACAAGCGCCGCTACTGACTCTAGCAATGTGCAGCCAAGTTTACTACCTCCAACCACCCCTTCGACGTTGTACTCTTTGCGTTTCAGCTTCCCCCTCAGCTAAATTAATTGCTGACAACACAGCTACGACAGCGAACCTTTTGTTTGTCATTGATGAGGTGTTGGCGAATTACGAATTACCAAATATTGCGTTTTGTAAACAATCATCTATGTAATAATTGTCTAAAACGTGCGTTTTTAAATATAGCTAGTTGTGAGTTTATAGAATATTCTGGGCTGGTATGCTGTGGTCGATCTATTTTCGTCGCAGACGTTTTGCCATACATCGCAGATAGAATCCTCAGTGCTTGGTGACTGCGAAGAGGATAGATCGATCACGGTAGAAAATTTTATAAATCAATGGATATCGACCGTGAAAATTTGCAGATTACTATTTGTGTATTTTACCGGTAAAATAAACCAGTTAATTAAATCGGTTAACAGTACCCGGTATTTTAAAATCTTTAAAGATCGGTAGTTCTTAACAAAAGCAAGACCGAAATATGAAATTATTTTTTTGTTTTTTATTCATGTTAACATTCATGTTATACAATTTTGGAATGGGTAAACAAAATTGGATCTTTATTAAATTTTGTTTTTTTTTTTGAAAATAAGTCATGATCATTGTTATTAATTGATTGATAACTGATTGATATTATCTTTTTCTTTGTAAATTTCTATTGCTACTCTTATCAAAACTTTTTTGTCCTAATATAATCAATCAATCATCTAATATAATGAGTTCTGAAAGATTTTTTACTATGTTATAAATATAGTTTAAAAATTTTCAATATTATATTTTTGAATATAAACAAAATTAATATTATATATATATATATATATATATATATATATATATATATATATATATACACAGTGCGATATTTTTATCTCTGAACATATGAACTAAACTACATACAAATTTCCTATGTTCAATTTAAAAAAAAACACATCAAACGCATGGAGACATCCCTGACAGTTATGCAACTAATCTTACGTAACATGATGTTTATTTGAATAAAAAATGAAATATTTAACAGAATATGGTCATTTATTGTAAATTGCGGAACACTTAAATTTATAAATAATAATTAATAAATAATACTATACATTTTTAAACAGTTTTCTTGAAATAATGCGAATAGTTTAATGCTTTTTTTCAAATAACTGTCACATTATGTAAGATCAGGGATGTCTGCATGCGTTTGATGTGTTTTGTTTTAAATTGAACATAGGAAATTTATATGTAATTCAGTTCATATGTTCAGAGATAAAAATATCGCACTGTATATATATATATATATACATATATATATATATATATATATATATATATATATATATATATATTATATATATATATATATATTATATATATATATATATATTATATATATATATATATATATATATATATATATATATATAATATATATCCTGATTTATAATAATACGTAGACAAATAGGTTTGTAATAGAATATGGCAAATTAATAATGCTTACAATTAGATAAAGTGAATTACAGTGATTGCTATAGAGCTAGTACATTCCGAATTGTTTACAGTCACTTATTCACAAGTTCAAATACAAATACCTAGTCTCTTTGTAGTGCAATTTAGTCAATCGAATCTACTGCACAATTCACTTATGGAAAATACAGGCTTTTGCAGATTGCAAAATGATGTTGACTATATTGAATGGTAATCTATTGATTTTAATCAAATACAGTTATTGTTCATTTATTTTTTATGATTTAGTAAATATTCAATCAATTTTGATTTATCAAAAAAAAGAACCAGTCATTTAACTAGGTAAAAATTGCGTTCACATCAGAAATTCAGTTAAATATTTATATAAAAACTATTTTAGGATAAAATTATGTTCATTATTTATATAAAAACGACGTTTTGACGAAACTGAACGCTCGTCTTTATTAGGTCAAAATTTATTAATGATATTAAAGTAAATAACAGTACATAGCAAAAAGTTACTGATCGTAAGTAACATATTAGTAACTAGATAATAAGAATTATAATTTTTTTTAATTAATATTTTTTTAATTAATGGAAGCCAAATTTTATTTAACTCAATGCCTTCACAGTGATTTATGTTATTTTTTTCTTTATAAATCTCTATTGCTTCTCTTATTAATTTGCTGTTAATATTGATTGGTCTAGCAATTATTACTGTATCTTCAAATTTTACAACACGAAGATTTTCTAAAGCATGATCAGCAATAGCAGATTTATTAAAAAAGTTGATTTTTATTATAAAAGTCAAATTTTGCAGATTAAAAGTTTGTTTACTTTTGAATTTTTAGCAAAAAATGTTGGTTTTAAAGTAATATTTTTTTTTCAGATAAAAATTGAATAATGCATATAATATTTCAGTAATGCTTCTCGAAATTTTTATGCACAGTAATTTAAATGGTATACCCGGTATAAATTAATTACATAATTCAATACATTTTTAATTAATAAACATTAATTGTCACTAAACCTGATAATTTACTATATAATTAAAGCTCAAAAAAAATGTAAACTTCATTAAAACCATTCTTCAACATTCATATAATTACTAGCTAATTTAAAGTCACCCTATACAGAGAACAATCTATCCTCCCCTATTCTTTACATTGAAATTACAGTATAGCATTGCTGTTCAAACAACAATATTACAATTACCCTGATACAAGATTACAGCTTAAAACGTCGACAAAAAAAAATTCTTAACCGAGGTAGGTAAAAGTTTGCGTTATTCTTTCTTCTTTTTTTCGTATTTGCGTTCACGCGATGCGATGTCTGTTCATTTGTCGCGTGAAATAAAACGACAAAAATAAACGACAAAAGGCGACGAAACGTGTGAACCGGGGGAAAATGAAGAAATGAACGGAGACAAGGAAAGAAAAATGTTGGCAATTGAATTACACGGTTGAAACACTCATTATAACTGCACAGGGTGTATTTAAATAATCAATGATTTCTCAGCTACTACACTGAAAAAAAAAAATGTTAACTTAAAATCAACGTTTGTACTATCAATTCAAAAATAAACATAATTTTGATCTGTCATACACCGTAAAATTTTTACTGAAAAATACATAGTCTGTAATAACAAAATTACAATATATCTACAGTAAAAATCCATTTTTTAAGTTATTACATACAAATTGATGTAATTTTAATTTTTTTGCTGCAATATTTCCATATTTATGTAGTAATAAATAGATAACGTATATTTACAGACAATCCTGTGAAAAACTACTTATTAAGAAATAAAAATTACATTTTTTATTGTAAATTCGCATTGACTACATAAAATTATGTACTTTTACAAAAAAAATATAGTGTTTCTGTAGTAATACAGTGTCATAAATGGAATAATACAATAAAATGTATTGCGCGTCATTTTATTGCATACGTTCCATTCAGTTGGTAATGGTATCAGTTCTACGTATATTATAATAGGACGTTTGTTGTGTGCTGCTTAAAGAATTTGGTTTTAATTTTATCTATTACTGTTTTATAGTAAGTTAATTTTTGTTTATATTATATTTTATAAATATTATATTTATATGGCAATTATTTTCATGACATATAAAAGTCATTTTGCAAGATATAAGTTATGTTATACATTTTTTGCATAATTTGTATAAATATATTTCTATTACAGTGTTCGAAACTATCAAAACATGTTTACCATCTAAAGTATTTAAAATTTTGGTCAAAAAATTGTAAACAAATATCCCAAATCATTTCACGACGAAGACGATGATGGTGTAGTGCTAGGTGATGGTTGTCATACATTATTTTTCAAACTTTTGGATCATAATAATTACTTGAGTCGTCCACACAAATTCCATACATTACGAAGACAATTGACCAATATTCCACAAAAAAAATATAAAATTTTTATTAATAATTTTTTTTTAATAACTTACAGTTTTTTTTTGTAAGAATTAATTTTTATTTTATTGTTATATATTTATTGTTTTAAATTAATGACTTTTGTATTTATTGTAATATTAATTTTATAAGAATAATTGTTTTTTTCATTATTTATTTCAATAGGTGGTCTATTATTAAAAATTCTTAATATTTATCTCATACTAATTTACATGTACTAATATCATTTGTTCTATAAATATTTTCAATCTGACAAATTAGCAATTTTTGTTTCATAACTAAATTTATATGAAGACAATTAAGTTAAAAACTGATACAAAAAGTTTGGTTAGCAAAAATATGAATACCAATTTAATTATAAACATATATTTTTTTAAAAGATAAAATTATAAAATAGGTTTTCTATTATTCAAAAAAATATATTTTTAAAATACATTTTGCTTCAGATATTCACGACGTATAAATTTAGTTATATAAGAAAAATTGTCAATTTAAGTCAGATCGAGAATATTTGGAGAACTACTGATATTACAACACGTAAAGTAAAATTAAAATTTTATCAGGAAAAATACAAACTACATTGTATTTTCACACCTTCAATTGTAATATTACATAACAAGTAGTATAATTACATTGTAGGTTTACATTTCTTACTGTAATATTGTATTGTTCTATGTATATTTACGTTCTGCTTGTAATAATACAATTCATTTTTAAAACTACACTGATTTTCAGTGGCATCTTTTTGGCCACTGATTATCAGTGTAAATTTACATTTTACCTTTTACGGTGTAGAATACATTATTTAATACAAAATAAAAAAAGTGGCTATTTATACATACGGTATGTATACGCAATTGGCTAGAGAAAAACAAATTTTGGGATAGAGAAAAGAGTTTGTGAAACACTCTTTTGGGTACATGGCGTAATTGTGTATGTATGTAAATTTTATTCGAATCCGATAAATTTCTTAATTCATTTATTTTCTTTTAACATCTGGTATAGTAGAAACAATCGTTTGTAGAAGTTACGTCATGCAAAGCTTCATCACTTATTCGTGAAATAGAAATGCGTGCATAGTCCAGCTATTGTATAATAAAAAGATATGGAACATAACTTTGTTACCGTAAACTAAATCAAGAATTTATGACCGAATTTCATTGAATGATTATTTTTACTGTATATGTATATTTTAATGAAAATTAAAAAAAAATTTAGAACCGCTGGCATGGTAGAAACTAGAATTTTCCAAACGTCGCCTGTCTCCAATAACGGAAATTTTCCGCTTTTCCTAATTTCAATTCATTATAGATTTTTATCTTATGGTCAGGAAATTTTCTCGTTACATTCAAGAAACATTTTAATTTTTTGATAAAATTTTCAATATTTTTCTTCAGCTTTTTTTATTATTCAATTTTGACACGATGTTTAAATTTATTTCTCGTAAAACACATTTTTCAAGTAATATTTTATTTTTAAAAGAAAAAAAAAATTAACGTTAATTTTGAAAGGTTTAAAAATAAATATTTTATCTTAAACAAACTCTGTTGGAAATTTGTTAAAATAAAAATTTATTTACTTATATTTCTTAATTAAACGGAATGTAACTCGTAAATTAATTAGTTATGGGTGACCTTTGTTCAGTGTCTGTTCTAGTACGTGTATAGACAGTTGATAACAGTATTTAACGGAAATTGAAGTATGTAAATTTAATAAAAAAAAGTGATATTTAGTACGTTGGGTGATATTTTAATATTTTGTAGACAGGGTGCTGAATTTTATTAAACTGTTTTAATTATTTATCTTCATAATGGATTTGTACTTGTCAAAGCAATGGTATAAATGAGATTCATTTGTGTTTTAATTAAATTAAATATGAACATTATTGTGAAATATTAAAAAGTGTTCTATTTTTTATGTTTTGTTGTAAAATTAATAATATTTTGAGAAATTAAATAAGAGTATCATAATTTTTTGGCCGGAATTACGAGTGGTTTATGAAAGTGGTATCGGATTATACGATAGTTTAATATATTTTTAAATAATGTAATAATAATAAATAATGTCATAAATGTGGATGAGGTAAAAAGTTGCTTGTCTGGATAGGAATGTTTAGTGGAAATTATTTCTCTAATGGAAAGCGTTTATGTTACATCCTTATGGTTACATGGCGTGATTATGTACACTGTAAAAACTCCATGTAATTTTACATTGATAATCCCACTAATTTAGCTATATTTTTTATTGTAATTTTATAAATTATTAGTAAATTTACCAAAAATTTATAAAATTACAACATAAAAATATAGAAAAATTACTAGGATTTAATGTAGAATTACAGTGATTTTTCTACAGTGTTCGTAGTTTGCTTGTTATTTTTTTATGTTGAAATTATTTATAATATGCATACATACACAATCACGCCATGTACCCAAAAGGATGTGACACAAACTTTTTTCACTATCTCGAAATTAGTATTAAGTATCCATATACATATATATGATACCTCGCATAATTGTTCTTCTATTTCTTTTACTTGGAAAATTTTGCTCATACAAGGCACTCTCAATCGTACCACTCCATCTACTCATCGAACATCTACATAAGATTATCATAAAAACTTGAGATATTTGACATATTGTGTTACGTGTGTGTGTGTGTGAATAGCTGTTTGGTGTAACTGTAAGAAACATTTTGTGTTAAATAATGATTTTTACGGTAATTTATAAAAAGTTACATTAGTTTATGGTAAGTAATAAATGAATAAATATTATTAATAGGTTTAGGTTCGTTATAAGTTTAAGGGGGTACACCAGTCTGAGCGCTTTGAAAATAGGCAAAGTTTGGGAATTTTTTTCATGGAAAAAAATAATCTAAATATTTCGGGTTTTTTTATATGTTATAATTATATTATATGGTATATTTGAAAATACGTTTTTGAATTTTTATGCCAAAAAATATTTTCAAATTGTGGATTTGTCAGCCCCTGTCAAGAAAACTCTGGCCACTTGTTGTCCCGTTCCCCGGGAAATTCTAAAATATAATACAAAAGTTTTTTTAGAATATACTAAAACTAAATTAAATAAATCTGCCATCATACGTGGGATTTTTTGAATTAAAAAAAATTAGGAAAAATTTTTTTTTGTGTAAAAATTCAACTTTTAAAAAAGCGTATAAAAAATCGAAAAAAGAGATATTCTTTATTATTTTAGTATATTTATTTTTCTATAATCATGTCTTAAAGTGAAGTAAATCGGATGAATAGTTTTCGAGATCTCGGCGGAACAAGGTTCAAAAGCATGATTTTGAGAAAAACACGTTTAAAGTTGGAAGTTAGTTTTTTACTGCCCGATCTGTACGTTTTACCTACTCTGACACAACTATGTATACAGGGCAATAGTTTGAATTTTGGAAAACAGTTTTAGCACATTATTCTACATACTACAAAATAAAACTGCTTCTGTATTAAAATTTATTTATAATCAGTGTTTCGACGAAATTTAATGCTCGTTTTCATCAGGCAAAATTTTTCCTGATGAAAACGAGCGTTGAGTATCGTCGAAACGTTGATTATAAATAAATTTTTATATAGAACTTAAATCTAAAGCAGTTTTATTTTATATAATGAGTTCTGAAAGATTATTTTACTATGTTTCACACTACAAGTTTTCAGAAAACGCCAAAAACAATCTGATTTTTTTTAAGTGTCAATGTGGTGTCCTTTTTAATCGAATTATCTGGAAACAACCAGAACAAAATTAAGGATTAGTTTATATTACTAATAATTAAAAATATATGTTTCATGAAAGGACAAAGAAAATGAGTCACTTTGTACAGACAAAATGTTATAAAATAATCCAATAAACAAAAGAAAAAGTAAAATTGAGCATACTACTTGAAATAGTCAGTATATTTATTTGTGCAATATTGATTAAAGATTACTTTACTTAAAAAATAGTACATAATTGTTGTACAGAGTAAACTAAGGTAAGAATTACTTGTAAAAGAATTTCTTTTGAAAGCAATTTGTTTGTTTCGTACCGGTAACGGTATAGCGTCGTACCGTTGTATAATACTCGTAAACCGGTACTCACAAAAGTTTGTAAATTTGTTTTTGACATTATGTGATATTTATCCGATCGTAAAAATACGACGTTTAATCAAAACTTTATAAATTGAGAAACTTCAAATACGTAACTTGTTGCTATCATAAACTTATTAGAACACTATCGTATTTTAAACGGAATGAACATTTTTTTTATTTATTTATTATTTATTAATAGTTTTACGAAAAATTATTTTTCTTCAACCGTATCAAAATATTGATATTATATTACCATATTGTTTATGTAGAACAAGGTCATTATGTTACTAGTATATAGAGTAGTTACTTACTATATACACTACTGGTGGCAGCACCAAATATGACTACACGATTAAGTGTATTTAACACGTTGAGTGGCACCATATAATAAAATTTAAGATTCTAAATGGCCGACACTGTTTTCTTCTTTTATTCGAACAAATGTACTAAATGTTCTTGGCCGTATGAATCCATGTTGGTCTCATATATCAACAGGCCAAATACACCATCTGAACCGTCAGGCCGTTCTTTTTACAGTAGTATAGATTTTAAAGGGATGTGTGAGGCCACCACTGTTTCACGCAGTCAAATACAACACTCGACATTGTGAGATCGTAGTGGTCTCACGCGGCCAAAAGGGCAAAATTCTCCGTGAGTCCACGTTGGGCTCATACGGCACTCAACGTGTTAATGTGATAGATTCAGCGGCCTTATTGAAAATTATGTAGTGAAAATTGCAGTGTTTAGTTTCATTTGAATTTAATTGAATTTATAGAATTTTCTGGACTGGTATGCCGTGAGCGATCTATCCTTGTTGCAGACGCTAATGACAGTTTCTGCTCTGCAATCTGGTATATATACCAGTACCTCCACCATCCCCTACAGATGCCAACTACGGCATACCAGTCTAGAAAATTCTATACATTCAAAACTTGAAGATTACTATTGAATTTAATTTTTTTAAATCTATGAAGAAGTGCAAGAAATGCAATATATATATATATATATATATATATATATATATATATATATATATATATATATATCGCTAGATTTGTCAAAAATTGCCTACTTAATTAGAGAAACATTAATTCTCACAAATTACGAAATAAGTATAATGTTTTACAATAATTATTAATAAGATTAAAGTTACTTGGTATGCATTTTTATTTATTTTTAGTTTGGAGAAAAAATAACATATATTGCTCGAAGCGTAATTTTAATATAAAATAAAATAGAACTTCAATTTAAAGTTTTGTTATTTTAATACATTTATGTAATTAATTGACAAGTTTTCAAATAAATTAAATGAAAAATGAACTAACATGACAATGTAAAAATCTTTCAGTCTGTATTATTCTTCATTTTCCCGTGGTGCAAAATGTTTACAGAAAGAAGAAAAAAAAGAAAACTTTATAAATTCGGCTGTTTGCATTCTTGTTGGTTTCCACGAAAATTGAAAATATTCATCGGTTCTCTTCCACTCACACGACACCGTATAAACATTTGTTCATTTCGGTCACATTTGTGTTCGACGACATCGAACGCTCAAAATTTGATTCGCGATGTAACCACCCCCGAGGCGAGGTGACAATACTCCAAACTGAATCTCTATTCTATTTCTACCCTTGTTGAGTAAAATGTGAAGGGTGGCAAAATGGAGGGAGGTGTAGAACTTACCACACAGCGCTTGTCACTTATTTTCGACACCCCCACCCTCTCTTTTCTAGAAACAAAAGCCAAGCCGAATTTACATTATGATATTGCCATGGCGCTTTTTTTCTTTTTTTTCTCGTATTTTTCGCGGTACTTTTCTTTTGCCATTTTTACCAACACAGCTGGAAATATACGGAGTGGAGTGAGGCTTTTGCGATATGTATATAACGCAAAAGAAGTTGAAAATATATATAGTATGAAAACGCAGTTCAAAGTTCAAAGAAAATATTGACAATATTTTTCTAACTTTTTCTCTTCTTCTTTTTCTGCTGGATTGTTTTAAAAACTGGACACGATTTTTCGATTTAAAAGTTTCGCAAAAAAGGTACTTTATTAAAAAATATATCTGGTTGAATTGTTATTTTTAAAATAAATGTATTTATTATTGCAATTTATATAGTACTGTTTAGAAGAATTTATTGGTTTTAAAAATATTGATTTAACTTTATTTTGCACTAATAATGCATACCGGTTAGTTAGAATTAGATAAAACATTATTAGCAGTGACGTACGTAGAAAAATATTTTAAAGGGGATATTGTTTTAAAATAAAACTTCTTTAGATTAAAGTTTTGTATTGATTGATTGATTGATCAGGAAAACTGATACAATTGACATTACAGTAAATTACAGTAAATTCCAATATTTTATATGCAGAACAGGGTTGAGCTGGTAGTGATTTTTTTTTAAATAAAAAAAAATCAGTTGACTTTTTTGATTTTTTTACAATTTTTGAAAATAAAAGTTAATTAATTATTTTTATGCACTTAAGAGTATAAATATAACATATAATTTTATACGTGTAATATTTAACGGAAACTGGCTACTCTATAGATTCTGTAACTCCTATATTTTTTAGATTTTAGTCAAATTTTCTACGTAAATACATTTTACAGTTGTATCTACCACTTAGAGCACAAATATCTTTGAAGATAATGTCTATTATATTCATGAAGATAGTGTTCATGATATATAATTGGTGTCAACGGGTAGTAGATAAAATGTAAAACTTTATGTAGAGAATTTGACAAAAATCTAAAAAATATAGGAGTTACAGGACATGGATTAGAAAGTTTCTATGACGGCGACTTAATGTGAAATTACAATATAATTTATATATAATTTACTAAATATTAAAAATAAAAACTAAATATATATATATATATATATATATATATATATATCAAAATTTGTATTTGTTATATTTCTTGCGTACCTATCATTATAGATTGCATTATCAATAAATGATTAAAATTATGATTTAAATTATAATTTACCAAATGATTAAAGTTAGGCCAACCCTGATGCAGAAGATGTTATATTGTTAATATGTAAATTGAATCTTAATTTAGAATCAAAAACAACTCTAAATGTATATTGGACAAAGAATATTGATATGAAATATTGTTAAATTTTCTAGAAATTGAGAAATAAATAATTTTCAGCGCACGCAAGAGTTGATGTTATTCAGATCATACTGTATATTTTCTAATCTTTTCTGAAAACACCATTTAGCAAATAGATCTAATAAATATTACGGTAATCGAAAAAGAATCAGTACAGAATAAGTTGCATTCTGTACATTTCGGTGAAGCAGTTGCATTAAGAGCATACCAGTTTAGAGCCGAAATAGAATACTACTGTACAATCGGATAGTTTACGTAAATCACAGGGAATCAATTCAGAGGTTGAATCGGAGAAATTTACATAAAACGAACTGGATACTCCGGTCCTAAGCACTGTATAGTGATAGTCTAGCCACATAGGTATAGTCAAGTACTTAACGGAATTGATAGCTAGCGGAAACGGAACTTATCTTAAAGGCAATTGTAACATTAACGGTCCGCAAAGATTTGATCGCAAGGTAAATTTCAAAGGTATTAGAAGATACTGTTATCTAGATTGGATAAAGTTTTTTAAACTAAGTGTTATTATACACAAGGTTTTTTTTTCAATGGGTTTATTCAATATAATCGAACTTTCTTTATTTCAATTGTTTTATTGTATCTTAGCTATAAGTTTATTTCTTTACAAAGCATTTTAAAATAGAGTAAAATCTTAATATATTTTCTGTAAACACTGGGTTGAGTTAGTCACAAATTTAATTTTCTATAAACTGAGAAACTCAAAGTAAAATTAGACCAAGTAAATTTGGATATTTTAAATTGAAACCATTTTTTTGAAACTACAGTGTAAAAAATCAGTGTATCGATAAACACAGTAATTTTACTATATTTTTTATTCTAATTTTATAAATTATTAGAAAATTTACAAGAAATTTATAAAATTACAACGGAATATATAGTAAAATTAATATATTATCAATGTAAAATTACACTAATTTTTTACAGTGTAGAAGTTAGAATATATTAGGGAAAAAATTAACTAAGTAAAGCTTTAGTAGTTCAAACACGAAATTGAAACTTAGTAAAAAAATCTTTTGGAACTCATATTAAAATAAAACTGCTTTATAGTTCTGTATTAATATTTATTAATGATCGACGTAGTCAACGTACATCTTTATGAGGAAAAATGATACAAATGACATAATACAATAAATAAACAGAACATAGAAACAAGTTATTATGTAACAAAGTAAGTAATTAGATCATAAAATTTATAAATTTTTATAATTTAGTTACTTATTTTGTTACCCAGTAACTTGTTTCTCTGTTCTGTTTATTTACTGTAAATGTTATTTGTAACATTTTTTCGTGATGATGTACGTCGAGTATGTTGATACGTTGATTATTAATAAAAATTAACATAGAACTAAATACTAAAGCCGTTTTATTTAAAAAATAAATAATGTTGATATAAAACAAACATTATTTTTAAGTAATTAATAAAATTATATGCTTATTTCTTTTTGCAAAACCAGGAATATTTTCTTTTAAAAAACATTTCATATATTAACATTTCTACTTTTTTTAAATATTTATATATTCATTTTTACAAACATGATACGAAAACAAACTAACACGAGAAAAACAAAAATAAGAAAGGAAAGAAAAACAAAAAAACAACAAACACAAGAAGAAATAAAAACAGAGTGAAACAAACATTTTTCTTTCTTTTACCGGTTTCATATTTTCACCAATATTTTTTCAGCGTTTCCTTTTCAAATTATTTTTTACATGCATCGCAAAAAGTGTCTGGCCTAAGGCCATACATGAAATACACCTATGTATATGCTCCGGTATAATATAAGCAAGAGAGCGGACAAGGCAGAGCTGGAAATGGGTGTTTTTTCTTTCGGTTGGTGGGAGCCTAACGCGGATCTATTTGATGGCAAGTCCTGCAAAACTAGTATCAATATCAGATCAACTATAAATATAGATACGTAATGCCTATACCTAAAACACGCATTGTTATATTATACAGATTAAAAAAAGATGACAATAGTGTTTCTTTACATTTTGTAATCAGACAGCCCTCATGTGTCTAAAATTGAATCGCCAGAATGGAAGCAAATATGAACAGAAAAGTATAACAAAACTTTGTGTATCTATATTATGGTTAATCTGATGTGTCAACCATGTTTGAATAAAATTTCCATCTTGGGAGGATTGAAGAGAGGTAGAGTAATTCCTTCAATGGAACCGACCGCTAGAGTGTCTTACCTTGTCGAGTTAAGGGTATCGAAATTTCCTATTGTACCTATCACAATATTGGGATACTCAAATAGAGATTGTCTACTCTATTTTGCGTAAAGTTTCGTAAATATTTTTTAGGAATATTATTTAAGTTATTCTTTTGTTATTTTACTGCATGGAAAATTACATTTTATTTTATTTTTTAATTATCATAAAATATTAGTTTTAGATGTTTTAGCTCATTTATTTAGTCCTGATTTTCTAACAGATGCGTTTTTTAAAAATTGGTATTAGGTTTAATCGATTTTCAAATCGAACTTTTAGTACCAGCCTATACAATTTATTTTAATACATTTTAGTACATGCAGTGTAAGATAAATAAGTAATTATAAAAAACTGTTTATTTTTTCTTGTGAATTGAACTTGTTTAATTTATTTTTTTTTGTACACAGAAAAAAAATTACTTTAAAATTAACAATGTCTACTATTAATTTAAAACGAATAACAGTATTGTATTTAAATTGTATACCTAAAGAGTTAGGGCTGTTGGTAGGATACTGTACAATTATGATATAATTATTTGAGATAAACTAATAATATTTTTATAAATTTATATATACATATTGATACTTCGAATTTTAACATAAAATTGAACTTGACGCCTTTTTTTAAATATTTTAATATAATGGTGTCTGAAAGATTTTTTACTTTGTTATATTTTTGTAAATATTTAATTTGATATTTTCTACGAATATTAGCAATTATTTTTGGTATATTTGGTATATTGTGCTTTGAGTACTTTTGCTAGGAAAGAAGCCAAGAAGTATTCAATGATATATAGTAGTAAATGTTGGGTTTGGCTTCAGAAGCATAAAAGAAAAATGACTGTTGTGGAAATGAGATTTTTATGTGAAGTAGCAAAAGTTGATGTTGGTCAGTTAAGATGGTTCGGTAATCTTGAACGAATGTCTAATGAACGTTTAGTTAAAAGAATTTATATGAATAATTTTGAAAGTATATGTTTGCTTGGACATCTGATGAATAGTTGGAGTGGTATGATTGAGATAGTGGCTTGAATGAACACAAATTTCGAAGTAGTAGGAATAGAAGATGGATAAGAAGTAGATGGATATAGAGATGTCTGGTTTCGGGATAGTAGAAAGTGTTTGTGCTATATTTTTTTGGGTACATGGCGTGATTGTGTATGTATGTATGCAAATTTATATGTTTATGTGGCGAAGTATAAAATAAAATTATGTTTCAGCAAAAATTACAAAACTATACAATGAGAAAATGTCAACAAAATGAGGAAGAATTAATTCTAATAAAAAGAAAATAAATTTACCAATTTCTGATAAATATTCTGTAAATAACACGTAATAAAAATTAGAACAGTGGATGAAGCTAAAGTTGCTTGTCTGAATAGGGATGTTTGGATGCAACTGATTTCGGGATAGTGGAAAGAGTTTGTATCACACATCGTTTCGATAATTGGCGTGATTGTGTATGTATAATATGTAAGTTTCTAAAATAGATGAAAAAATTAATGAAACTGTTAAGCTATTAACAAATTTATTAGTTTTTATGCGAGAAAAGAGTAAAAGTTGTCAGTTAGATTAATTCGAAAATAAAACGAGTAATAATATAGAACACACGTAGGTAGACTGTTACTCACATTAGTTTCTTCGTCACTATCATCTTCACCGGCCAACATGTTTCATATTAAATAAGTTTCGAGATAAAATTTTAATATTCAATCAAGACTTTTTGCTTTTTGTATTCGTCGTTTTAATGTAGAGAACCAAAACACCAAGCGCACCAAAACTGAAAACTTTGTTAATTATAATTTCCCATCAGTGACAAAATTAAATTACGCCACTGGATTTTCATTCAAAGGACGATAAAGACAAAAGTGGAAAAGAGTGTGAGAGTATTAGAAAAAAGAAGTAAAAATTTACTAGATTTTAATCGCGTATCTACAATCTAGAAAATCTCATTAATTTTGTATTGTAACACGATTGTTACACTCAGACTAAGAGCGAAATATAATTTGATTTTAATCGTTAAATTTTGTCTAACTTAAAAATAGTACACTCGTAAAAAAATGCGCGACTCGAAAAATCAGAAAAATTACCGATTTTCAAACAGGTATAACTCGATCAATTTTGATCTAAATTAAATGAAGTTTTGCGTCCGCAAAAATTTAAACTCTCGTCTTTAAGATCATGTAAGGTATGTACCATTTGAGCCATTAAGTTCCCCACCACACACCGCAGAAAAAACTTGTTTTGACTTAAAAAATTGCTAAACTTTTACAACATGTATGCTATACAAAAAATTTTGTTTACTCAATTTACCAATAGGGCGTAAAAAGTCAAACAATTTGTCGTAAGTCCTTGAAATTAAGCGAAATTTACGTCGAATTGTTTGAATTTTTACACCCTCTAGGTAAATTGAGTCGAATTTTTTTTTGTTAACCATACATGTTGTCAAAGTTTAACAATTTTTTTAAGCTAAAACATGTTTTTTCTGCAGAGTGTGGTGGAGAGCGGAATGGTTCAAATGGTACATATCTTGCATAACCTTAAAGAGGAGACTTTAAGTTTTTGTCGGACGCAAAATTTTATTCAATTTCATTTAAAATTGGCCTAGTTAAACCTATTTAAAAATTGGTAATTTTTCAGATTTTTCGAGTAACGCGTTTTTTTTTTGACGAATGTATATTATGTTACAGACACTTACGACCGAGGTCAAGCAATCTATACTTACTTTTTCTACGACTATACAATACAAAGTTCTAGCGATAATGCTTGACTCATTAGGTATTTCAAATGTAATATTTGTTTCTACGTTTTTATCTCTCGTTCGTTAAAATGAAAATTATTAGATCTCGTGAGAAAATTTTAACGAACCATTATTTTTGACAAAAATGTTTATCCATACGGGGTATATCTATTATACAAATAAAAAAAAAATATTTTATATATTAACAATATTGAATGTAAAATTATTACAATGATTAAATATCAATTTTTTTTCTATAACGTACATCATTCATTAGTATCGAATAAAATAAAATATAAATTTAATGCTGAAGGCTGTGGGTTCTCGGTGAAACATCTTGAAATATAATATAAATAAAAACAGTCGGTTGTTTCACAAAATTAAAGAATATTTCTTTATTGCAATTTCGGCTGTTGGGCCATATGTTCTTCTGATGATAGCCTAACAGCCGAAATTGCAATAAAGAAATATTCTTTAATTTTGTGAAACCACCGAGTATTTTTAAATAAAAATAAAATATTTTCGTGTGTCAGTAAAACCATTTAAATTATCTTATTTCAATAATTTTTGTGAACGAAAGCGAATGTTGACTAGTTTTATGTAGCAGGTTCATTATGTAGTTACTAATTAGTGACAGTACACCGCCCTAGTGGCGAAACTGCACACTAAGCGTTCTCATAGCATCTTATTACGTTACATAAACCAACAAAACGACAATGAAATTTTTGTTTTGTTTTTTGATTATTGGCTTTGGATGCGAGTCCATCAGCCAGCCACTTTGTTATGACTTTCATGTTTTACATGTTCAAATGACACTTATTTAAATATTCTGCTATAAGGTCATATATATTATCTTTTTGACTATGAAGTAGAAGTGATATTTTTGTAGGAATGAAAAAATTTGTACTATATAATTTTTTTTATAATAATATAAATAATATTTAAAAAATTTAGGACCTATGCAAAATTGTTTTAAAATCTTTATATCTATACATACATACTTGCAATTAGTTGATAATGAATTTTAGGCCTATTTATTTTTGATATCACAATTTTGTGATGCTTTATGTCAGCCGTTCATGTTGATGTAGCGATCGCTGGGTTTTGACCTAAAGCTAGGGCTTTCTCGGTTCAACCCAGGGTTAAATACTGTACAAATATTTGTCTTTACTTTATATTTTGACATACTCTGTTCGATACGTTGATTTTAAATTTAGACGCTTCGTCGATCATTCATTTTTATTGATTTGATTAGCTGCGTCTGTTAGGAATTTTAGTCGAGTTTCGAAAATATTTATATTTTTCTTGGTAATAATAAACAAAGATTAAGTTAGCACATTATTTTGAGCGCTCTGAAAATAGACAAATTTTGGAATTTTTTTTTCATGGAGAAATAGCAATGTAAATGTTACGGTTTTTTTTTATATGTTATTACGATATATTTTAACTATGTTTTTGCATTATTATTTCAAAAAATTGTTTTCAAATTGTAATGTCACGCGTGAATTTGTCAGCCCCCTTGTTAATAAAAACCCTAGCCACTTATTTCGTCTCCTTGGAAGTTTTAAAACATAATACAAAATGATACGGTGTTTTTTTTTTTTCAAAAAATTATGAAAAAAAGCGTCTGTTTGACAAAATTGTTTTTTTAGTGTAAAAAATCTACTTTTAAAGCGTATAAAAAAATTGAAAAAAAGATATTAGTAGTATTATTTTAGAGAATAAAACGTAAATGTTTCCAAAGAAGCCCGTTTGAGTATATACGTTGATGTATGGTAGTGAATGTTGGGTTTGGTTGCAAAAGCATAAACGGAAAATGACTGCTGTGGAAATGAGATTTTTACGTGGGGTATGTGGTGTAAATAGGAGAGATCGGGTACGAAATAGATTAGTGTATGATGAGTGTGAAATTGAAAAAAATGTTGTAGCAAAAGTTGGTGTTAGTCAGTTAAGATGGTTCGGGCATGTTGAGCGAAATGTCTAATAAACGTTTGGTTAAAAAGATTTATTTGAATGATTTTGATGATATACGTTTGCGTGGACGTCCGATGAGTAGTTGGAGTGGTATGATTGAGAGTGTTTTGCGTGGGCGAAAGTTTCCAAGTAGTAGGAATAAATGTGGATGAAACGAAAGTTGCTTGTTTGGATAGGAATGTTTGGAGGCGACTGATTTCGGAATGATGAAAAGAGTTTGTGCCTCACTTTTTTGAGTCATGGCGTGATTGTGTATGTATATATGTATGTATTTTAGAGAATTGAATTCTCTATATTTACGTCTTAAAGCGAAGTAAATTGAATGGATAGTTTTCTGAAGGGTCTTTAATATACTAGAAAAATATTGTGGCATTGAAACTAATTCTGTTTTATGTGTGATTCTTTTTATTTCCGTAAATTTATCAATTTCAATCCATTTCAATGTTGTGAGCATTAATTTGATAGTGCAATAACGATTAAATAGAATTACTTTATGTAATATAAGTCTTATATATCCACCGTTTTCTTTTCTCACTTTCTTCGACTTAAATTTAAGAAAAAAATTTATCAATTTCAATCCATTTCAATGTTGTGAGCATTAATTTGATAGTGCAATAACGATTAAATAGAATTACTTTATGTAATATAAGTCTTATATATCCACCGTTTTCTTTTCTCACTTTCTTCGACTTAAATTTAAGAAAAAAATTTATCAATTTCAATCCATTTCAATGTTGTGAGCATTAATTTGATAGTGCAATAACGATTAAATAGAATTACTTTATGTAATATAAGTCTTATATATCCACCGTTTTCTTTTCTCACTTTCTTCGACTTAAATTTAAGAAAAAAATTAATTATCTTTTATAACATATATAACTTTATTTTAATAATTTTATTATTGGCGTTTAAGCAGTCTTTGCGAAATTTATTCTCAACAATAAACTGGGAGCTTTACAATTTAGGTTAAGAATACACGGAATTAAATGTAGATAAAGCTAGGTATAATGGTGTAATACGTACGGTAATGTGCGAATAAGAGAAAGCATTAGTGTATAGAGAAATGCATCTACACAAGACGATTTGTATGACAAAGCGTAAAAGCACCACTTTCAGTACCACAGCGGCTCGGTTAGTAGGTTACATTGCACTGTGTGTTTTAGTACGAAGCCACTAAGAATTCCCGCGGAATTATAACACATCATCAAAATCACACGCAACTCTACACAACAATAACTCGGCTTGCTTAGCTTAGCTTAGCTTAGAACGTACTATTTGAACATTACGTACTCTGAATTCATAACGATATAATGTTTTCAGATGTCATTTGAAATTTTTATTTATTATGTGCGGAATGTATTTTATATGAGTGAATTTTTCTTTAAGCGTGTCAAAATATTGATATTACGTTACTATACAGGGTGATTTATGACGTCGGGGAAAAACTACACTGGATGATTCCTATGAGTAATCTAAATAAAAAACTTCAAATAAACATATGTCTGAAAATGCGTTCTTGCTTTAAATTAGTACCTGAATTATTGTTTTTGTTTTTTTTTTTGCTTTTTTTTTTCCTGATAAAATAAATAATGCTCACGCAATTGATGTTACATGTAATAAACTTCTAACGGCTACAGATCCGTTAGAAAGCATTTTCGGACATATGTTTATTTGAAGTTTTTTTATATAGATTACTCATATGAATCATCCGGTGTAGTTTTTTCCCGACGTCATAAATTACCCAGAAGGAAGATAATGTAAAATTATTATACAGTAGTTAGTTACTACATACATAATTGGTGGCAGCGCCAAACATGACAATATGATCATCTGACATCTCTGGTGGCCATATTGAAATTTATTAAGTCAAGTTAAGTTAATTGAGTTAATTAATTCATTTTTGCTTAAATTTGTATTTTATTCTTGAAAATGTGAAAAAAAATATGCAAGAAATACAATGTACCACTGTCACTGTCTAATATATTTAATCTTACATCTCCAGCGGTTATATTGAAATTTATTAAGTTAAGTTAAAACATAGTAAAAATCATTCAGAACTCATTATACAAAATAAAACGTCTTTAACTTTAAGTTCTGTATTAATATTTATTAATAATCGACGAACTTAACGTCCGTCTTCATCAGGAAAAATGATGCAAATGACATTCACAGTAAACAACAGAACATAGAAACAAGTTACTAGGTAACAAACAAGTAACTTTATAAATTTTTAATTAATGGAAGCTAAATTATATTTAAAACAGTGCCTTCTATTGCTTTTCTTATCAATTTGTTGTTAATATTGATTGGTCTTGCAATAAAATAGGCAGAATTTTATCAAGAAAGAATATTAAAGTTTCCTATTTTTTACACATGAAATTGCAACGCATGTTGAAGAGTGTAAAAGATATTATTCCTCTACGCGTAATTTAATATTGATTATTAATAAATATTAATACAGAACTTAAATTTTTAGCCGTTTTATTTTATAATATATAATTTTTTTACGAACAAAAATAAATTTCAACAAAATTTTTTAACTCCGTTTATTTTTTTTAAATATTATAATAAATATATTCACAAAAGAAAACTTTTTCAATATGAATAATAGGTAATTTATTTGAATACAAAACTGGTATTGTTAAAAATCCGAATAATTTAATATACATATATTTTTTATATAATATGTAAATAATCGTTTTTATCATTAACAAAATTTCAATGTATCTTTATTATATTAGGTATCTACTTTTTAGGAATTTATTTTCAAATACAATAATAATTTCGTGTCGCATCAATCAAAATTAGGCAACAGATCGTTAAAATCACTATATACAAATCTACAAAGCAAATTACCAAAATACATACACTAACACACACGCACACACACACACACACACACAATGAAACATTTTGAAACAAACATAAGCGAAATGGTTAACCTTTAGCATAAAGGGTAAATGGTAGGTAAATGTATACCTTTATACATATACGCAAGGATACATATATAGAAAGTTTTGTGCGTGCCCAGCGTAAAATATTGCATTGTTCTAAATAATGATCCCTCCCTTCCTCTCCTTTACTTAACCTAATCCTGACTTTGGACGCACCTATAGGTACGCATATTAGACGCTGGGTACTTTATCATCTTCTACCGCGTGAATAGCATATTTAATTAATTTGTATCTTTTATAGCTGTGTGTTGTATAATTAATTTATATCTTTAATTTAATTTATTATTAAAAAAAAAGCTTTAGGATTAAGTTCTGTACATATTTTATTTAAAAATCAACGTTTAGGTATACTTTATATATATATACAACTTATATAGAACTTATTATAACTTATTCCTAAAACTTTTTTATTTTAATAAAGAAAGATTTTAATATAGAAATTTTTTTAGTATTTGTAAAAAATTTTCTGATAATGATATACGTAGAGTATAACGAAACGTCGATTTTTAAATAAAATATATACAAAAGCTAATCTTAAACTTTAATATAATGAGTTCTAAAAGATGTTTTAGTATGTTAATTTATTATTATCATTATTATTATTATTTTGGTTTAACTATATTCAGAGGGTGATTCATAATTAGTGAGTCAAACTGAAATGGTGGATTCCTCATGTCAAAAGAAGACAAAATGTCTATACGAACATATGTACTTAACCAAACGGTTACCGAGATACAGACTGTTGCTTGTTGCAAAAGCGAGATAATTGTTTCCAATTATTAATAATAACAAAACACATTTTTAGCCATGAATTTATCAAAACAACAGATTTTTATTAGTAGTATTTCAGTTTTGTGTAATTCCTCGAGTTTACGATTCACTGATACGTCCCTGTAATGCCTGTATTCGCGCTCATGGACAACAATTTGAGCATTTACTGTAACTGATATTAAAAATGATAATGTAATATTAAAACTTATTGAACACTGCTACACCTAATATGTTTTGTTATTATTAATAATATTGGAAACAATTATCTCGCTTTTGTAACAAGCAACAGCCTGTATCTCCGTAACCGTTCGGTTAAGTACATATGTTCGTATAGACATTTTGTCTTCTTTTGACATGGGGAATCCATCATTTCAGTTTGATTCACTAATTATGAACCACCCTGTATAACGATAAACCAAATTAAAGTCTAATTTTATTTTTATTGTATTTAAAATAGGTCATATAACCGATAAAAATATTGGTTATCGGTTAACCAGTATCGAGAACTATATTTTATGACTGTTTTCGTCATTTAACCGGTTTTTTATGTTTGAAACCGATTGTTAATTGGTTAATTTTATAAAATGTATAAGTATATTTTTTTGTCAAACTGTAAGTTAATATTTGTATTTTTTTAAAATATAGGTATGTTACGTAAGCCAAATAATTAAATTATTAATAATTATTATTATTAATATTCAGAAAATGTAGATTTTATTATAAAATATTCTTTTCCTAATTTAGAAATAAAGATTCAATTTTATTTACCAACTTTTAGTATGAGAATGTGTGCAGAAAAAATAATTTCTGTTGTGTTTTAACTTCTATAAAAAGAAAATAATAAAAGAAATAAATATTGTAATTATATTTTAAAAACTTTCAAAAATACATTAATAGTAGATTAATAATTTATTATATTTTTACAAATAACAAATTACAATACGAAATAAAAATTTAGATTTCAAAGATTAATTAAAAATATTTCTGAAATACTCAAAAAACTTTTGTTAAAAAACTGACAAAGATTTTTACGTATTTTTAATAACAATATATATTTATTTTGCATTAAAACTTTCGTTGAAATATAATAATATATAACTCAATTTGTGTAAAATATTGAGTTTAATAAAGACAACAAATTAATTAACGAAATATAATCAGTGAAATTTCCGACTGTCAAATAACAAATGAAAGAGCAGAAGATTCAAAGATTCGTTTTGCTATCTTATTTAACTGGGAGAGCATTCCACCGCGTATTCACTTTGTAATTATAATGTCAGACAGCATTATGGAATTGGAGTGAACGAGTCCCTTGCAAAGTGAGAAGGACGAAAAAGCTCCTCCGCCAAAATTTGTCTGTCAATTCAAACGTCTCTACAGACGCATTTGTAGTTAAGTTCAATTGAAATCGTACAGCATATGTCGAATAGTATGAAGGAGATCAAAAGCTCCGATTAATTGGTATGCGCGCCTAGTCACATCTGCCTAAAAACTTTTTGTCTAAAATGCTATTTAAAATGGAAGATATTTAGTTTCTATGCGACATCAAAAGATGTTTAACAGATTTAATACTGTCTTGAAAGATATTTAATCCATACTACGTGTGGATCTGTGACAAAATTGAAAGATATGATATATATATATATATATATATATATATATATATATATATAAATATATATATATTAGGGTGGGTCGAAAAAAATAGATTTTGTCGGCTGCATTCTAAAACGAAGGTTTTTGATATAAAAACATGCGGAACATCATCAAAAATTTTTTGAAAATTTTGTTTTGGGGGCGCAGGAGGCCCTCAAAAATGTCATTTTTAGCACTTTTTTTAATTTATTGATTATATCTCTGAACGTATTGGTCAGAAATGGCTGATTTTTGGATATGTTATTCCCAGAACGATACCTTACAATATTGTTATATGGAAAAGCTAACAAGATGATATGCTGAAGAGTTATTTTAACTTAAAAATAATTTTTTTTTACCACATTTTTATTTAATAAGTGCGGTTTTCTTGTTTATTTTGGTCAATTTCCGGTACAATAATGTCATATTGTAATAATTTGCGCCAAGTTACCTATACTTATATATACTTATCTATAGCTGAAAATGCGGTAAATTGCAGAAAAAATAAAAAAAAATGAAAAAATTAGATTTTTAGATTAAAATAACTCTTCAGCATATCATCTTGTAAGCTTTTCCATGTAACAATATTGTAGGGTATCGTTCTGGGAATAACATATCCAAAAGCCAGCCATTTCTGAGCAATACGTTTACAGATATAATTGATAAACTAAAAAAAGTGCTAAAAATGGCTAAAAATGGCATTTTTGAGAGCCTCGTGCGCCCTCAAAAAAATTTTTTTTAAAGTTTTTTTGATGTTCCGCATGTTTTTATATCAAAAACTTTCGTGTTTTAGAACCCAGCCGACAAAATCTACTTTTTTCAACTTACCCTAATATATATATATATATATATATATATATATATATATATATATATATATATATATATATAAAAATTTGCAATCGATTTAAAACTAACTTCGCGATGAGCTAGAGACTTGAAATTTGAAACAGCTCAGAACTGGATGACAGTGCAATATTAACTAATTAATTAATAATGTTAGAAATATTAAATTAAAATTAATTAATTAACTTAATTAATTATTGCTTGTTGACATTGTAAACTTTTTTGAAATTTTTATATGTTTAAAAATTAAATAAATATTAAATGCGTATAGATGTAGTAATTTATTTATAAATTAATTTAAAATTCATGTCAAGTACATATTTAATGCAAATGCGAATAAAATGTTATAGTTATACTGGAATTTAGTGATGTTTGAACAGTGAAGGGCTGACAATAGGCTTGAATCTTTTGGGTCTTTATATATTTAGGTCTTTGAAAAGGGATTTTATAAATTTATTAGCGACACGATACTGGGTGTTCGGCGTCAAGTCAATCACGCGCCGAGCCGTGCCGTACCGTCTTCCTAAAGACGTCGGTTTTCGACTGGATATTTTATCACAGAAAAGCGTTTAATGTTTTCTAATATAATTTTACAAGGCTTTGTTGCGGAATTAAATGCTAAAATTTATGGTAATTAATTTATTAAATGTAGCTAAGAAAAAAAGAGCAGAAAATGTTTTGGCAGAATTTGTAAGACATGTTACAAATGTTATGCATTATAAACTAGAATCAGCTCTTGTAATTTCTAAACATGTACGCAAATATAAATTCATAAAAATGGATGACATTTTTTAAAAATTTAATACAAGAAGTAGATATGATTATGATTACGTTTATTATGTAGGTAGCTTTAGTTGAAATACACAGTACCAAGTTAGTAAGAAAACTTTTCGCTATTCTTTTCACTGTTATTAGATTTTATGTTTTCTTGAAAAGTAGAAAGTTTTTAAACAACTAAAAATCGAGAAGCAGAAACGAAACAGGACTTTATAATTTCTTCAGCTCACAAACGAAATGAAATTTTTAATGCAGTTTCAATTCAACTTGATAATTGCATTTTATTGCTATTGCGACTGTTTTCGTTTTGAAACTATATTTGTGTACAATTATTTGTTGAAAAAGGAAAAATTATAATTTGTTTTGTGGGGGCTAACATTAACATTTTTTTTTGTTTTGCATATGGCTTATTAAAAAATGACATAACAAAAACGAACACAAAACTTCTGATTTTAAGTTTCAATTTTTGTAAATTTAACATACGATGTGCATTTCGCCATTATCAAATGACGTTTTATTACCTGATGATGGCCTAAGAAGCCAAAATGTACTTTGTATCTTAAATCATAATAATAATAAAAAATGGGAATCTTAAAAACTAAGAGTTACTTACTTTAGGTTTAAGTTCTGTATTAATATTTATTAGAAGCAAGTTACCCAGTAACTTGTTAGTAATGTCGATTATTAATAAATATTATTACAGAACTTAAACCTAAAGCCGTTTTATTTCAACAGTTGCTTACTTTGTTACCTAGTAACTTGTTTCTATGTTCTATTTATTTGCTGTATATGTCATTTGTATCAGATTTCCTGATGATGCTGTAGGTTTAGTACGTCGAAACGTCGATTATTAATAAATAATAACACAAAACTACAACTTAAAGCAGTTTTATTTAAATATAATGAGTTTTGAAAGTTTTGTGTTTGTTTTTATTATTTTAATAATATTCAACAAGTGCCGACAGCTGTTTCCATCAAAGTTATTGTTAAAAAATATTTATCTTTAAATTAGAACTCAATATTTTAAATAATATTATTATTTTATATTTTAATAAAACACGGAAGTCATCCAAAATCTATAAAAATATAATAATGAATCATGTATTGTTGTGAAAAATATTTGTTTTTAATTTTTAAATCTATAATTACTTATTTAATATTAACGACATATTTTCGTGTCAAGCTTATAATAAAAATACAAATTTTGAATTTTAATTTATTTAAATAATTTACAATAGCTACTATATAAAGCTAATTTACATATAACGTATTATTAGTTTTACTGATGCAAAAAAATGGGCCTCAAAATTTATTCAGTGTTATTCATATTAGCTGTTTGTGTACCGGTAATTGTAAGTAAAAATATTACATATATTTCTGCCAACTATGTGACTGGATTTATCTGGATAAAAAATTGTTATCTATTATTTTATTTAGATAAATTTATTATCTATTATGTAATCTAGATTATTTTTATAATCTATTGTAAAATCATCGAGATATAGTTGCCGTATTTAGAGCGGGTTTTACACAGTTAATTAAAAATGACATTCTGACTGAAAAATCAGACTGTCATTCCTGACTTCAATCATGAAGCCCCTACACTTATCTAGACTTTGACACTTCAATCAGAATGACTGACTGTCATTTCAAATGATCGTGTAGGCCCGCTTATAAGTTTTCCGTAGTATAAAATTGTGTACATGTAAAAATTTTCAATCATTTTCATTTTAAAATCAATCAATCTAGTAATTATCATTGAATTCAGAATATGAAGTTTAATTTTAATATGTAAACGTGTGTTTCAATTTAATAATTAGTTATTTTGTAATAACATAGTAAAAAAATCTTTCAGAATTCATTATATTAAAATAAAAAGCTTTAGGATTAAGTTCTGTATATAGTTTACTTAAAAAGGACGTTTTGATACATTTTTCGTATATTATAATTAGGAAAAAATATATACAATAATAAACAAACAAAACAAGTAACTACGTAACAAATTAACTGAATTAAAAAATTTATGAATTATTTAAAATTTGAATAATTAATTTATAATAATTAATTATTTATGTAATAATTAAAAAAAAATTTCCTAATTTTATTTAAATCAGTGCAAATAAGAGAAGCAATAGAAATTTATGAAGAAAAAGATAAGGTCAGTCAGTCAGTGTGAAGGCACTGATTTGAATAAAATTTGTTTTCTTTTAATTAATAATTTATAAATCTTTTAATCTAGTTACTTGGTTACGTAGTTATTTGTATTTTTTTTTTGATGATATACGTAGAGTAAATCGAAACGTCGATTTTGAAATATAATATATACAGAACTTAATTCTAAAGCATTTTTATTTTATTTTGTACTAATTTAATGAAAATTTTATAAACTTTTAAAAGTAAATTGATATTATTTTAATGGCATTTATTTACATGAAATACAGTTTTTGTTTGGAATTGTGAAAATTAGAATGATAAATTGTAAATTTAACTGTTAGTAAAGGTATTTTTCCGGTTCTATATTAAAAGAAAAATAATTTAAATTCTAGCATAGCTGGAGTGTAGATATACAACGTGCAGAAATAGTTAGAATAAATGAAGAGCACGCTTGGGGTAATATATCATTACGTAAAATTAATCGAAATACTAGGGCAGTATCTTTGTATATGATGGCACTTGTTGAAGTTGCTAATACTACTGTTGTAAGTTTTACATTTGTATTTTATAGGTATTTTTTTTTCAGTGTAGTTAATTTATATATAATATTTCAGATAGATATTCGTGTATTTGGAGTATATAGTAATAGTTACCGTGAGTTGCCTGTGAAAATAACTCGTAATGTATGTGACATATTTAATTTTGAATATAAATTTGTTTCACAAGAAATTCAAGGAGTGTTTCCAACTTCTTGTCCAATTGAAAAGGTTATTTCTCATTTTTTTTATTTCTTACATACGGATATATTTAGATTTTTTTCTATATATTATTTATTTATAAAAATATGGAATAATGTTTTAAATGAAATTTGTATAATTATAGTTATTTTATATCAATAAAATGTTTTATATTTTGTATTGGTATAATATAATTTCCGATTGTAGAGTAATTCATATTATAATTTTAGGATAAGCTTTACTATTTAAAAGATTTTGTTCCTGATGTGAGTAAGTTTCCACGATGTCCATGGCCTGCTCGAGATTATTATATTGAAATAACAATGAGGACAGATCAGTGCATAGGAATGAGAATAAGATTTTATTTTCATATTATGGATTATGCTGAATAATTATTTTTAATTATTAGTATAGATTGTGGTTTTTTACCATGAGTCTTTTTTTTTTAAATAATTTTGAATAATGTTTTCCTCAACAAATTATAAAATAATATATATGAGATAAATCAAATAAATAAACATGAATAGAAATTTGTTATTTATTTAAAAAACATCATTTTTTAAATGTATTTATTACTGTTGTCTAAAACATGGAAACAAGTTACTAGGTAACAAATAAGTAACTAAATCATACAATTAATAGATTTTTAATTAATGGCACTGAGTATAATAAATTTGGCTTTCATTAATTAAAAAATCTATAAATTTTGTGATCTAGTTACTTATTTGTTATTTTGTTGAAACGTCGATTTTAAATAAATATTAATACAGATCTTTAACCTAAAGCAGTTTTATTTTAATTTTTTACTAATTTGTGCACGATTTTATTCTGCTGCTAATATTGATTGATTTAACAACTATTACAGTATCTTTAAATTTTTACATCAGCAATAGCAGATTTACATGCGTTAGAATATCTTTCCGATGTAAAATTTGAAGATACTGTAATAATTGTTAGATTATATTAGCAGCAAATTGATAAGAGAAGCAATATAAATTTATAAAAATATAGGATAACATCAATCACTGTGAAGGCACTGAGCTCAATAAAATTTGGGTACCATTAATTAGAAATCTATAAATTGTATGATCTAGTTACTTATTTGTTACCTAGTAACTTGTTTCTATGTTCTGTTATTTACTGTAATATCATTTATATTATTTATTCTGACGAAGACGGACGTTAAGTTTCGTCGAAACGTCGATATTAAATAAATATTTTACAGAACTTTAACCTAAAGCAGTTTTATTTTAATATAATAAGTTCTAAAGATTATTTAATATGTTAGTAGAAAATTGATTGCAAAATTTAACAACAAACAAAGCTTTTAAGTTATATCATATATAAAAACTAGTAATATGATATGTAATAACGATAATGCAGTAGGTGAGTTATCGTTGGAAATATTAGATGATAAAAAAAAACACAAGAACGTTGGATTCTGTCATAGAAGCGAATATGAAATAGAAAAAGTTTTTCCTAGTTTTTACCGTTGTGAGGGGCGGGCCGAAGCAACTAACTTAGGTATAGTGTGACAGTTCTTTTGCTAGGCTAGCCGTGTTAGCAGAAGCGTAAGAACAAATGGCTGGTAATTTAATTCTGACTTACTCAACGAACACTTCGTAACATTTCTCAACATTTTCTATCCCACACATACATTTTTACAGCGGCCATCATTGTTAGCTTATACTCGACTAGGCGTTCAGTTACCAACTCTCTCACACGGGAGAGAAACTTTTAATTTTTAAACATATTTCTATTGCGACACTGTAAATAACAGAACTTAGAAACAAGTTACTAGGTAACAAGTAAGTAACTAGATCATACAATATTGTAGATTTCTAATTAATGGAAGCCAAATTCTATTTAACTCAGTGCCTGCAGAATCCTTTTGCAAATTTGCAATTAATTTTTATTAACAATGTAAAATTTTTTTAGAATTTATTATATTAAAATATAATTGCTTTAGTTTAAAGTTTTGTAAAATATTTATTTAATATCGACGTTTCGACGAAACTCAACGTCCGCCTTCATCAGAATAAATAATATAATATTTTTGATCTGTAAAATTGGATTTTTATAATAATAATTGTAATATTTATTATAGCTTGCGCTAATAATTTAAATATTGTATTATAAAAATACAAAACTTCGAATAAATACAAAAATAAAAGGGTAATTTTCTTATATATAAAACAATATTAAATTATATATAAACATATAATAAATTAAACTAAAATAAATCATTTAAATTATATGTCTTTTAATTCTCTAGCAAAAATTTTATAATTTCACAAGTAAACATTTTTTTTGGATAAGGTGTATTTTACCACTACTTTAAAGAATATAGAGTTTTGTGTTCGTTTGTAATTTCTGGATTCTAATATAAAATTTCCAGCATTTTGTGTTTGATAGGTATGTATATGCATTTTCTGAAAGGTCTTTAATATGCTAGAAAAATATTGTGGCAGTAAATTTATTTGTTTCAATCCATTTCAATGTTGTGAGCATTAATTTGCTATTGCAATAGAATACAATTTTTAATAAAAATAAATAATACATAGTAAGTTACAGTATCTATTACTATTTTAAAAGTTTTGTATAATGATATAATAGTATAATAGTAACTAACTGCTATATAATAATATCACTGTCATTATTATATTAGTAACATAATGATCTTTTTTTTCATAGACAATATGGGGTAATATTAATAGTATGGTACGCTTGAAGAAAAAAATAACGTACACAGTGCGATATTTTTATCTCTGAACATATGAACTGAACTACATATAAATTTCCTATGTTCAATTTTAAAAATAACACATCAATTGCATGGATACATCCCTGACAGTTATGCAACCAATCTTACGTTTTATGATGTTTATTTGAATAAAAAATGAAATATTTAACAGAATATGGTTATTTATTGTAAATTGCTGAACACTTAAATTTATAAATAATAATTAATAAATAATACTATAAAAATAAAAATAAGACATTCTATATTTTATAGAGAAAAACATAATTTTTAATTAGTAAATTTATTAATTTATAAAAGATGTTCGAAATGTCAAAATATTTAGCAGCAAATAAATCTCTCACATTTCTCAAACTATTCTTGTCGAAATACCAATGCATAATTTCTAATCTTTCTTTTTTTTGTATACATATTTAAACAAATTTCTTGAAATAATGCGAATAGTTTACTGGTTTCTAAATATTTTGTTGAAAGTAGTTCAATTTTTTCAAATAACTGTCACATTATGTAAGATTGGTTGCATAACTATTAGGGATGTCTCCATGCAATTGATGTGTTATTTTTAAAATTAAACATAGGAAATTTATATGTAGTTCAGTTCATATGTTCAGAGATAAAAATATCGCACTGTATACATATTTATAGATGATAAATACAAGACAGCAAACAAAACTAAAACTTGCAAATGTTGATTATGTGTCTGTCTGCATCTACTACCATCCTTAGCTTTTCTGTATCCCCGGTATCATTCATTTTGCAACCAGTCAGAGTGTGTTGCGTGGAGTAATACCAACGGGGGATAATCCCGACCAACTTTCTTATTCTTATTCTTTTTGCACACACACGCACACACACACACACCACTATCACCAAACTAACCGAATCGCGTTGCGGCATCGTCGGGACAAGTTTGCTTTGACAATCGCACGGGTGTCAGAAAAACACTCCTAGTGACAAGCAAAGGATAAATGAAAAAGTTACTGCAATGCCTTTTGGCTATAACACTATGTTACATAAAAGTTTTTTTCTCTCTCTCTTTCTTTTTGCAAAGATGTGTACTTTGAGCAGTTTTATCATATGCAGAATATGAAAGGAGATTATTGCAATTTTTTGTGTGGTGCTATATTGTGTTTTATATGATGTTTTGTTTCATTTGTTTGCGATCGAAAAACATGCATTTTTCGTCAAGCGTATTAAAATATTGATATAACGTTACTATATTGCCTATATAGAAGGAAGTCATTATGTTACTAGTACAATTATGTAACATTATTAAATGAGTGTTAGTTACTGTATACATTATTGGTGGCAGCGCCATACATTACCACACGGTCAAGTGAATTTAATCTAACATCTGATATCTCCGGTAGCCATAATGCAAGAAAAAGTGGTATAGTGTTCAATACGGTATCTGTAACATTGTTTAAAATTAAAACAAACTCTAGATGACAAATGTGAACTTAGTTTATGAGGGTGTACGTATGTGTATGCGTCGTCAGCTCGTTCGGTCGTCAGTAGAAAATTTGTGATCGCGACTACTCCTAGACGGTTTAACCAATTTTTTTTTTACAACAGATTATTCGAATGCTCATATACGAGCTCGTAAATTAAATTTTTTACTAATATACAGTGTTGCCGATTGTTCGAGAATTTTTTTTTAATTATGGATTTAGTATTTATTCGAAATTAATCAAATATTTACGAAAGGTTCTATTAGTATTCACATAAATTATATAATTGTATTGCCAACTTTCTAAGAAAAAATTACAAAAATTTTATTTTGATTTTATTGTTTATCTAAGATTAATAAAAAATTTACAAAAAATTCTTTTAATGGCCTCAAAAATTATATAATTTTAATTTTGAATACTGTTGCTAACTTTTAGAGAAAAAATATAAAAATTTTATTTCTATTTCTTAGTATTTATGTGATAATGTTAAAGAGGTTCCAATTTTAAGTTATTTTGATACTATATAAAATTTTAATATAATTTTTATCTTGTTTTATAGTTTTCTTAGTTTAATTCAAAGTTTTATAAAACTCGAGTAAATATTATTTGAAAATTGTGTCGGTACCGTGTATATAAAATGCGCAAAGATAGTGTAGCAGTAAATCTGGTGTTTAATTTTGCAGATTTAATAAAAATGTTGATATTACGATGCCCACGAGGCCTGCGCAAGGGGGTTGAAAGAACCACTCTGAGTGGTAGCTTGTAAGATAAGTACGTAGATATTATAATGTATCGGGTGTTCAACACGAAGAACACCACCCTACTACCACCGGGAATTGTACCTACTGTTAAGCGTTTATAGCATTTTTCAACTCTAAAGATTTACCGTGCGCTCTTTCTTATTTTCAAAACATATGCACGCTGTAAAATTTCTATTCTTTCTTCCAACGGTGGCATTATAGAATTTATTACAAATTTATTCGTATATTATGCACCCACACATTGAGAGATAAAATATATATTATATAATGTTTGAGAAAGTCGATGAAAAATTGGCGGCAGAAAATGGATTTTTAAGTTTGTTCAACGTAATATTTTTTCTTCTTATCTATAGCTTTCAAAAAGTTTTCGACATTGGGTTATCAAAATTGCGTATTTAGGAAATATATTTTTATATAATATTACGTATTAGAATATAAAAGCGAAAAGAGGATATTTTTTGACAAAGCATTATAACAGTTTCACATAGCAAAAAATCTTCCACAACTCATTATATTAAAATAAAACGGCTTTAGATTGTAATTCTGTATTAATATTTATTAATAATTAACGAACTCAACGTACGTTTTTATCAGAAAAAAAGATACAAATGACATTTACAGTAAATAAACAGAACATGGAAATAAGTTACTTGGTAACAAAATAAGTAACTAGATTATAATTAATTAGTAACTAGAAATTTATAAAAATCAAGTAGTATGAAGGTACTGATTCCTTTAATTAAAAATCAATAAATTTTATGATCTAGTTACTTATTTTGTTATCTAGTTATTTGTTTCTATGTTCTGTTTATTTACTCTAAATGTCATTTATATCATTTTTTACTACTTTGACTGCAAGGAAAAGTAGTAAAGCGTTTGGTACGGTGTCTGTAACATTTTCAAAAAAAAAAAAAAATTGTATAGAAATCCTTCATATAGCCTGTAGATGACGAATCTGAACTTAGTTTATGTGGGTGTATGTGTGTGCGTCGTCAGCTCGCTCGCTCGCTCGCTCGGTCGTAAGTCAAAATTTTGTGGCCGCAACTTCTCCTAGACGGTTCAACCGATTTTAATGAAATTTTCAGGATAAATTTGTCTAGTACCCAAGATGGTCATGTGATTTTATTTTTTTCCAGTGATGCCAACTTTCCGAGAAAAAAATTACTAAAATTTTTAAAAATTCATATTGGCTACGTTATTTATCCGATTTTGATCAAATTTTCAGAAAAGATTTCCCTAATGCTCCCATTAATTACATAATTTTATTAATTTTCAGTGTTGCCAACTTTCCGAGAAAAAAATTACTAAAGTTTTAAAAATTTTATTATGGCCATGTTATTCAACCGATTTTACTCAAATTTTCACAAAAGATTCTCCTAGTATTCATATAATTTATGTAATTTTAACAAAATACAGTGTTGCCAACTTTCCGAGAAAAAAATTAGTAAAATTTTTAAAAATTTATTTTGACCATTTTATTTAACCGATTTTAATCAAATATTTATAAAAGTTTTTCCTAGTGCCTAAATAAATTATGCAATTTTAACAAAAAACAGTGTTGCCAACTTATCGAGAAAAAAAATCACAAAATTTTTAAAAAATTCATTGTGGCTACATTATTTATTCGATTTTGATCAAATTTTCAGAAAAGTATCTTCTATTGCCTACATAAATTATAATATTATTAAAATACAGTGTTGCCAACTTTCCGTGAAATGTCAAAGTAGTCTATATATGGGTTTACCCATATACTTCTAATCTTGTTCTTTATGAAGACGTACATTTAGTTTATCGAAACATAATCATAATTAATAAATATTAATAAAGAACTACAACCTAAAACCGTTTTATTATTATATTTTATTTTAATGACAGATCGATAACCTTTGAGCTATAGGAAAAACTTGCCATCTTTTATAGCTGATTTCTAATAAAAGCTTCTAAATTTAAAAAGTAATAACTAAAACTTTCCAGTTAACAATGTTTACAATTAAACAAATGTAAGCTTAAGTAAAATAAATTACCTGTAAATAGAAAATAGACGAAATAGAAATTGTTGTTTTCTAGTATTGAATAAGAACAATACGTACTTCACCAAAGCTATGTGCATTTTCAAGATTAATTGTTCATATTGTGAAAAGCAGTCTACGTTGCAATATTTCCTTTTCGTCTCGATAATTTTACCGTGTGCTGCTTTATACCTATTGTGAATAGAACTAGACATGTATTTTATGTAAACATCTACTTTATAGAGAGAAGTATTGTACACTGTAAAAAATTTGCCATTTTACATAAAAACAATAGTTAAAAATTTACATATTATTTCAGCAAAACGATGATTTACATAAATTTTCTGTAAAAATAGTATAATTTTGTAATTTTAAGTCAAATAATTAATTTACCATATAATGTACGTTTTTTTACCAAAAAAAAAATAAGTAATATACGTATTTTCTATTTATATAATATCAAAATTTCCCTATGACGTCTGTAAATATATTAAATTAGTATGAATCAATTGCCTCAGGTTTTTCTGAAAAATAAAATTTTTTTTACAGTGTATATGATAAATATAAGAACTTAATTCTGACATTTTAATAACATCTATATTAATTCTCTAGGCTTAAAATAAAATTCATTATTTTTAATATGTTTTTGTTGTTTCATTTTCCTGTTTTGAATGACGTGTTTGCATTTTATTTTACTTTGTGTTTTTAAATTATTTTTACCGTTCGCTATTGTTTTACGGAATACGATTATGTACAAAAATAAAATATGTTTTTTTTTTATGTATTTCAATATTTTATTAACCGTGAAAGAAATATAATGTAGATATATTATTTATGAGAGCATATTAAATAATTTTTATGTATAGAATTGTTGAGTATTATTTAGTAAAGTAAAAATAAATTTGTTTTTATTTTTGTAAAATATAATACAAAATAAGGTTGGACAGAAATATAATATGTTTCATATTTTGAATTAAAACAGTGCCATTTAACTTTTTCAGGCTTAGAAGTATTTCTAGTACATTAAAATTTTTATGTAATTTTACATGTTCTATGAATGTAAATTATCATAGTAAAATTACAAATTTTTTTTTTTTTGATAAAAGTTATGTAAACTAACAGAAATTTAAGTTACAATTTTTACAGTAGTTATTATTATTAAGAAAAATCTATTCCATCCTGAAAGAGTTAAATGTTATCGGAACATGAACCCGGCTGATTAAACCGATATTTTTTTTGAGGTTCTTCTCCTTCTACAAAACGATTATTTAAACTACAAAAAACGGCCGTTAGGAATATATTTTTGCTTGGCAAACTACAATCTTGTAGAGACATCGAATGACTATATACTAAATTTTCCATGTATTTATTTATACTTTGTTATTTTGTTCATTCATAATATAAAAAAATAATTTATCAACTCCAAGCGATCTGCACCAATACAATACAAGACATAAATCTAACTACTCTATTTTAGTATAAAACTAAATTTAACCCAAATCACATTGGTATAAACTTTTACAATCATTTACCAAAGCATATTAGTAGCATAGAAACTGAAAGTAATTTGAAATTTTATTTAAAGAAATTTTTAAAGTTTTATGATTATCTTACAATTAGTGACAAGTTCTAATTTTCAATTGCAATATAAATTCTGTGTTATATTGTAATTTTTATGTATTTTTTTAATTGACTTTTACCCATACTATTTATTGGTTTATATGGAAATAAAATTATTATTATTATTATTATTATTATTAATATTTTGCGAGCATTAACCGTAACCTTAACCAATATTCTAAAATCCGGTAACCTTTAACTGGAAAAAAATATACCGTTTTGTTTGGGAACGAAACCAAAATATAAAATTATTTTATATAACGTATTTTTTAAGCAAAATTCACAAATTTAAAATAGATATTGACATTCTCACCTCTTTCGTTTATGGAAAAGTGCTTTTATTTTTGCTTTAAAATAAATTTTACTTCTATAACTTCTTATCAAGTATGAGTAGTATTTTTATTTTAATATCTAATATTATAAAATTCAAATAAACTGATTAAAATTGTTTAATAAATAATTTTAAGTAACCGTCAAAAGTAATTTTGACAAAGGAGAATTGACAATCAATAATTTGAAAGCATTTAAATAAAATTGTATCTTTATTTCTAAATTAAGGATAGAATGTTTTATAAAATAATGGAAAATTAATGGTAATAATTGTAAATAATTTTACTATTTAGTCACATAACAGATATTAAAAAAAAATGTAAACATAAACTTTCAGTTTAATAAAAATATATACATTTGCATGCAGTTTTATAATATTAATTAAAAATTTTAAAGCAATGTTTTCTGCGATGAAACTAAGAGTTTTAACAAATAATTTAATTTCCAGTTAATCACAGTGAATAATTAGAAAATTTAATAAATTTGTTTTAATCATTACACATCATACACATTTTTCCAATTTTATTGATGGTGATTAGTCATTAGTAAGTCATGCGTTAATCTAGTCGGTTGTATTACAGGAATATGATATTAAAGCAATGTTTTCTGCAATGACACTTTTCCAAATTTATTAAATTTTCTAATTATATATTAGTTCACAGCGATTAAGTGGAAATTAAAATATTTGTTAATACTCTTAGTGTCATTGTGGAAAATAAAGTTTTTGGCGGACACTATAATTATCTGTGATAAAAAATATTTGCAGTAACTTGACAAAAATTTTATCTGTGATTCTTTTCAGCATGAAATAATAAATTTACCAACAGAACATCCTATTTCTCTTAGTTCTTTTCTGCTTTTGGGTTTGTTTCTGATTGATGTCTATTTGTCGAGAAATATATTTTCGTCTTTTCAATTGTTTCGTGAGTGAATAGAAACGGATGTTGAAGCATTTGTTCTTCTTTTTTTTAGGATGCGCAAATTTTACACTCTGTAGACATGAATGGTCGGTCGAATGGTAAATGGCACAAAATATATTTATATTTAGTATTTTTGTTATATTTGGTGCTCTGCTAGGACAAGAGAGAAAAAGCTTTTTATCGCATTTTGCTTTGAGTTTCCGGTGATGTACTATTTGGTTCAATGTGGTATATATTGTGTTGTTGTTATCAAGTTATCTATTCTCTAGATACCAATAAAATTCGTTTTTGCAATAAATGTTTTTTGGCTTTGTTAGTTTGAATGTTTCGCTTTATTAGGTCATTTTCAAATTTATTTTGTTGGGAAATTTGGTTAATTTCGAGAAAAATGCACATTCATAATATAATTCACAATTTTTAAATTTTTATTTAACAATAAATATACACAAAAGGACGGTATTTATGAAGGAAATCTATATATTCAAACAAACTATTTTATTCAGTATATTTTTCAGCGCGGTAACCGAACCTATCCGAATGTAGGTAATACTAGTTTCGATGGTTTGAAAAAAAAAATTCAACTATTTTGCATTTTATTAAGTTGTTTGTTTTTGAGATATTTACAGACATTTACCATAAAGCTTGACATTGATCACATTTTAATCTTTGTACCTACGTTTAAACCATCCAGATAAATTCGCTATCGCACAACATGTGTTAAAACTTCTTCAAGATGTACAATTTGAAGAAACTAAAATAAATGCAAGACCCAACATAATTAATAATAGATTGATAAAAAAAGCAATAGAAATTTACAAGAAAAAAATAAAGATTAAAAAAAATTGGGTTCTTTTAATGATTAACTTATAAAAAATTTGTAATCTAGTTACTTGTATTTTGTTATCAAGTAACTTGTTTTTATGTTTTGTTTGCTTATTATTTATATTATTTGTATATATTTTACTGATGATGAGATACGTTTAGCATATCGAAACATTGAATTTTAACATAAAAAGCTTTTTTATTTTGATGTAATACAGTTATGCATTACATTTGCAAGAGAAACTATTGCCCGTATTCTCACCTCACTTAAAAGTGATTTTTGTCATAATTACTTTTGACTTTTATTTCAAATTACTTATTAAGTAATTTTAATGAGTTTATTTGAATTTTATAATAGTAGATATAAAAAAAATATTAAAAATTGAAATAGTATACATATTTGATAAGAGGTAGAAGTAAAAATTTAATTTAAAGCAAAAAATAAAAGCACTTTTGCATAAACAAAAGAAGTGGGAATACGGGTGTATGTGGCCCACATAAACAAATTGTTTCGTTGAAATAACTTCTTTCAATTACTCAGCTATATTTTTTCTATTGGAAAAACAAAGGTATGCTTACTATCCTGTCACACAAACTTGTCTAAATTTTTTCCTCCGATTTTTTATGCGAATTGTAACGTTTTTTTGTTCTAGTTTGGGCGTAGCACAAAATATAGGCAAGCCGTCCTGACACAACAATTAAAATAAATGGAGGACTGAAACCTGAAGCTCGGAAACTAATTTGTTCGCTACAAACTGTGCGTGTGTGTGTGTGGCGTAGTGTGGTATGGGGGCGCAGAATTGCGGCACAAGAAATACGTTGGGGTAACTGGTTTCGGCTCCGGTTTAGTTTAGTTTCGGTAACGTTTTGCTTTCAAAAACCGCTTTCAACTTCAACTGGCTTAAATTTATTACTTTGGCAAAAATATTGTTTCGTTTGCCTCGCGTAAAGTTACCAAGTTTTAACTATCACTTCGTAGGCAATTTGTTATTTTCGTTTATTAATTTTAATTCTAAATAAATTAAAATGTAATTTGTATTCATCAACTAAAATTTTCGGAAAACAAGTGTTTTGGCATTGTTTTCTGAAAATTTCAGTTGTGTAGAGGAACCTGTTACTTCCTTAAAAACATGATAAAAACATTATTTCTGATATTTTTTCGATGTAAAATTATCGATTTTAGCCTTATTGGATTTTTTTTATAAGGCCATTTTAATATATATATATATATGTATATACAAAACTGGATAAACAGAAAAGCCAAAATTAATTTTCAAAATTTTAGTAATTTTTTCTTGGAAAGTTGGCAAGCTTGTACTGAAGTAAAATTATATAATTTTTGTGGGCACTAGAACATTTTTTTAATTTGATTAAAATCGGTTAAAAAAAATATTCCTCTACATACACAATAAAAAAAATTCATTTCCAAATTACAATTACTTTCTTCACAATTTCATATAAAAGTACCCCCTCCTCCTATAAAAAAAACTACTCCAATTGACAAGGGAGCATCGAGTGCGTATACCACTATTGGCATGTAAATACAATCCACATTGTTATTTATTTTCTGCACCACACACTAGTCTGGTGTTGTAAATGCAGGCGCGTTTTCTGGAACGCAGACATCGAACGCAGCCAACGCCAATACTGTGTGACACTGACATAAACGGCGCCATGCCACTCTTCACAATAGGCGCGCGTACCCGCGTCCGTTTCAATTATTTACCGACGCGTATGTACGATGTGCGATGGTTGGGTTGTAGTACGGGTCCGCAATATAAACCCGAACAAAATTTGGGCAAGGCTTGGAATATAGAGGTGTGTATGGATATGTGTGTGTAGGTGAATAAGTTAGTGTATTGTGCGCGGGTTTTTAGAGGTTTTTTGTTGGTGGTTGAATGTAGTTCAGGCGGCAGTAAAGTATTGAGCTCGTTGACAAAGTTTCAAAGTTGTTTTTTGTCGTTTGCGAGATATCAAAGTCACAATTTTATTTAAAATATTGGGTAGCTTAGTCGCCCGACTAAGACGCTCAGTTAGTCAGTTTATTGCACAGTATTAACTGTATAGATTGATATTGAGCAATTATTTCGTAGTGTGCGTGTGAAAACAGGAATGAAACAGGAGTTTAAAATTTTTAATTAAGTGAAATCTATAGCCGATTTTTTTAACTGATCAATTAATACTGTATACATAAATATAAATTGATAATAATATATAAACTAAATGAGAGTTTGACGTTTCTAATATCAATGAGCATTCAGTCTCACGTCAGTTGCAAACCGAGTATGTGTATAAAATATTCTGAACAGATTTATATATAAAATCGAATATGTGTAATACAGAAAATTTTGTTTGTACAGAAAACTATACATTTTTTGTATAAAAAAATGCATAGTGTGTATTCAACACTAATGTTGAACCAATTTTAAATTAATAATAAAAAACTATAATTTGTAATATAATATTTCATATATAACGTTATAATGACTGATAACGTTTCACAAAAGTTATTTTGTAATGCTATTCTGTATGAGTGGTCTTTTGAGAAAAATATATGTTTTAAAATATAACTGCTTTAGGTTAAAGTTCTGTAACTTGTTTCTATGTTCTGTTATTTACTGTAGATGTCATTTGTGTCATTTTTTCTGATGATGACGGACGTTGAGTTTGTCGAAACGTCGATTATAAATAAATATTAATACAGAATTATATTCTAAAGCAGTTTTATTTTAATATAATGAGTTCTGAAAGATTTTTTTACTGTGTTAAAGATATATTTTGTTTGTATTTCAAACATGAAAATTATTTTGTTAATATTTTTCTTTGATTTACATTTTACAGATAATTTCAAAGTTACAAATCAAAATTAGTTTTATAACGTTATATAACATAATAAGTCATTTTTTAAATGTTATTTATAATGTTACGTAACGAAAACAAATAATCTGGTTAAAAATCTTTCAGAACTCAATACATTAAAATAAAAATGCTTTTACGTTCTGTTTAAATTTATATAATAAATTAAATTTTATTTTTGTCTGCTTCAGTTGAACGCTTTCAAAAAAATAAATAAAAAAATATAACATATTCATTTCTAAACATATGACCATTTATAATAACCATTTACCTCACATAAAGAATTCATTTTTCATTTGTCCAGTAATCACATTAAAGTCCATCGCTTTCCCAAAAATGAACCGAAAACGTCTAGTAAGAGAAACGAAATAAATAATAACCTCGGCCAGTCTTTCAGTAACGAGTTTTCAAACGAGAAAATCAAAGACGAAAAACCAATGTACGAAAGAGAAAAAAAATAAGAAAAATATGTCGTATTAGGGAATAAATGTTATAGGTGATTTCTAGTTAGTGATCGCTGCAAGCTAAGCTAGTAAACGTCTTCGATTTGTGCCCTTAAAAAGACCTAATACATTTTCCGTGTTTCGGAGACTATTTTCTCTCGTTTCCTCTTTTGCAAAAGTTTCTGCCGATGCGTTTTGCCCTTGAGCTGATTTCTACTTTCAAAGTGCCCCCGATAACAAATGAATCGTGAATGATTTTGATGTTTTGTTCCGAATTACTTTTAGTTCAAGGCGTGAACTTTAATTGATGAATTGTTAAAAAAATAAATTAAAGTTATTTGTATGTACAAAAGTTAGTGTGTAGTTTTTCATAAAATAAAAATTAAATTTTATTATTTGAACACTGTCTATAAACTTTAGATTTACAAAATAAAAGTATTTGTAATATGATACGAGTATATCTTAAGAATAATTTATTTTTTAATATCACTCACATATAGTCTTTTAACCAAACGTTCATTAGACATTCGTTCAAGATGATCGAACCATCTTAACTTACAAATTTATTTATTTGTATTTGTAATTGGAATATTATTGTTGGGCTTATTATATTTTTCTGTTCTATTACAGTACATACATACATTTACAAAATTACGCCATCTACCTAAAGAGGGTGTGGCACAAACTCTTTTCATTATCTAGAAATTAGTTTTCTCGAAACATGGTAGTGAATGTTGGGTTTGGTTGCAAAAGCATAAACGGAAAATGACTGCTGTGGAAATGAGATTTTTACGTGGAGTATGTGGTGAAAATAGGAGAGATCGGGTACGAAATAGATTAGTGTATGATGAGTGTAAAATTGAAAGAAATGTTGTAGCAAAAGTTGGTGTTAGTCAGTTAAGATGGTTCGGACATGTTGAGCGAATGTCTAATGAACGTTTGGTTAAAAAGATTTATTTGAATGATTTTGATGGTATTCGTTTGCTTGGACGTCCGATGAGTAGTTGGAGTGGTATGATTGAGAGTGTTTTGCGTGAGCGAAAGTTTCCAAGTAGTAGGAATAAAAGAGCATGTATGAGAGGAATTATGAATGTGGATGAAGCGAAAGTTGTTTGTTTATATAGGAATGTTTGGAGGCGACTGATTTCGGGATGATGAAAAGAGTTTGTGCCACACTTTTTTGCGTACATGGCGTGATTGTGTATGTATGTATGTATGTATGTATGTATGTATGAAACATTCCTATCCAAACAAGCAAACCTAGCTTTATCCACATTTATGATACCTCTCATACATGTTCTTCTATTCCTACTACTTGGAAAATTTTGCTTACGCAAACCACTCTCTCAATCATACCACTTCCACCTACTCATCGGACGTTTATTTGCAAACGTATTTCTTTAAAATCATTTACATATATTTTTTTAACCAAACGTTCATTAGACATTCACTCAAGACGATTGAACCATCTTAACTGACTAACAACATAATGATACCTCTTACAATCACGGATATAATTTCGAGTTTCCTGTGAAATTTAGGCGCAGTTACAGAATTTTTATATATTTTTAATGATGAATCAAATATCAAATTAAAACTTATACTACATCGACTCTCAAAGCAATTAAAATTAAAAAAAATCGAATATATTTGTTCAAAATAATTTAAATTAATTAAAATATAACAAAGTTAAAATGAGACAGGAATTTGTAATTAATTTTGATTATGTAATTTTTTTAACGTGGTATTTGTATATATTTACAGTAAAACAATAAATTCATTTCTATCTTGATAAAGCCGAAACAATTTACATATTCAATTAAAATTTTAAAATACATTTTTTTTTAACTTTACAAACAAAAATTATAACTACGGCAACGAGGAAAAAAAACAATTGAAACACTTATCCGTGTACACGAATATATGCATGAAAAGTCCCTATCGTCGTTGAAAAAATAAAAAAAATATATAAAAAGTCTAACCAAAGCAACAATAAAATAAAAATTCTATTCGACGAAGAGAAAGATATGAATACACAGACGCATACACATTGTAATGGTGTGATTTTAAACTTTAATATTTTTTTGATTTTACCCTCAGGCATTTTTTTTCCTCACTCTTCTCCAAGTCCTATCGCTCGACATTCAAATGTTTTTTTTTTGCTCTCCATTTTATTGTTATTTTTTCTCATTCTGTTTCTGGTTTTACAAACGTTGTTATATTTTTGTGTGCTATTGCTATTTACTAAATTAAAAATGCTGTTATTAAATTGTTGAGTTGTTTGTTAGACTATATTAAGTAAAATAAAATGCTTAATAACTAACTTTAACTTATTGGAATTTGTTTTGGTAATTTAGCAAGATTATATGCTGGTTGGAAGGATATGAAGTATTCGTTACTGAGAAGGGTGACTTGACGACTGAATGTAATGTATCTGTTGATGATGCATGCTTAGGGCAGGTAGATGAATTTGTGTATTTGTGTAGTTTATTGACTAAAGATGGTCGTTTTGATTGTGAGATTGAAAGAAGTGTTTTGGTACTTGCGTTGATGTATGGTAGTGAATGTTGGGTTTAGCTGCAAAAGCATAAAAGAAAAATAACTATTGTGGAAATGAGAATTTCAAGTGGTGTATGTGGTGTAACTGGAAGGAAATCGGGTACGAAATAGATGTAAAAGTTGCTTGTTTGGATAGTAATGTTTGGGGAAAATTTATTTAAGAGTTTGTGCCACACCCGTTTGAGTACACACAGCACGTGATTAGTTAACGGTTAAGCATTTGTCAAGAACAAATATATTTAATTTAATTAAACTTAGCATTGAAATTCTGTTAAAAATTATAAATAAAGTCGTTTATTTCAGAATTAAAAAAAAAATCATTAACACTATGTAATAAAAAAGTGAACATTTTTTTACAGAAACGTATGACGTATTTCTCTTAAAAGAAGGTACTATATTTATTTTTAATTAATTCAAAATCTAATTAAGTATCTTTGTAATTAAAATTTAGAATACATCTTTTGCCAAAGCATATAGAACAAAGCAAACAGTCTTTCAATTATATTTTTTTACAATACAAACAAATATTAAAGCAGATATAACTTTATTCTTTTTTAAAGAACATCAACAAAATTTTATAACTCAATCTGATGTCATATTTCCAATACACGCTTTATCAACGATATGGTGTATTATTTAGGGAATTTTGCAATTTTAAAGTTGTCCCTTTAGGACTGTGCAAAGGAAATTTCCAAAATTTGAAAATTGTACGGAACAATTGGCAATTAAATTATTCATGTTTTTCGTCGAGAATTACTGGATAGACAATAAAATCGTGTGTGTTAATTTATTAATTTATTCACGTCGATTTCGACAAGATGTGAAAAGGGCATACGTATTATAAAGCCTTTATATGTGCACCTGTTTCAAAATTGGATGGCAGTTGCTCCAATATTCAAAGGTTATTAATTTTCTACTATACAATGGAGAAGCGAATTGAAAGGATGATTTTATTTATGTGTATGTATGTCAGTTTGAAAGGTTTAATTGAGGTTAGGTCTATTTTCGAAATGTACTTGATATTTTATAAACGATAAAACAGTTTGAATATTGTAAGAAGAGTGGTATGTGTTTGGCATCTTTAATTGCACTCAAAATTCGAAAATAAAAAGGCGTTAACTATTTGATGACAATGGATGCATGAATATATTAGTTGATTTAGTCTTCTCTTCTCTTTGTCGGTTATATTTTTGTCTTCAAGCATTTCATTATATTGATTTTACATTACCATATTGCCTACATAGAAGAAGGTTATTGTGTTACTAGTACCATAATGCGAACATTATTATACAGTTGTTACTTAATATATGCATCATTGGTGGCAGCATCAAATGTGGATATACGGTCAAGTGTATTTAATCTAACATTTGACATGACCGGTAGCTATATTGAAAATTATATAGTGACAATTGCAGTGTTTATATTTTCTTGATTTTAAATTTGATTATTTAAAAATGTGTGAAAAAGTGCAAGAAATACAATGTATGTTGCCAGATTTGTCAGAAATTGCATATTTGACCAAGGAAACATTAATTCTCACAAATCACGTAACAAATATAATGTTTTTTTCTTACAATTAGTAAGGTTGGCATGTATTTTTAGTTTAGTTTCGTTTGGAACGCTTGAAGAAACAGTAGTCGATGTGGCTCAATGTGATTCGGTTCTGTCTTGGCCGTACAACTCCACTTAACACAATAAAGATCGCTTTCTCCTCCTCGTAACAATATACTATTATTAATTTTAGTTTACTATGGATTATTAAGTACAAAAAAGTGTTATAGTGTTTTGCGTACGTAACGATGCATAGTAAATATAGCATTAATACCAAGAACTCTATTTTCTTATAACTTGTCAACTATGAAATAGATTTTGTGGGCATTCCAGAAATAGTTGAATCGTTTTTCGAGAAAGGTTTTTACTGTGGGACAATACAGAGTGAGCCGCAGGCGAACGCTGTAAACGATGAAAATTGACCAAAAACTCGGTTCGCCTATAATTTGAACTTGCGTGAGCCGCAGACAAGATTGTAAACCTTGAAAACTGGTCAAAACTGCAATTATATACATATATGTAAATTACAGAGCAAACTGTAGGCGTGTTTTGTTATGCACCGTAAGCCGTAGGCGAACGTTGTAAACAATGAAAATCAGCAAAAACTGAAATTATGAACACACAGATTACAGAGTATATTTGTTATGTTTAAAAGTTTGGAAATAATACAGTAAATTATTTGTATCTCTCAACTGAAGCACGGATAAATTTGCTTCACATATAAAAAGATGCAGTGTCTGTAATTATTATTTAACAATAGTCTTAACATTTGGAATATTAATCTTTTCACCAAAGTAATTTTTTTTTATTTTGCTCATTTTATTGATTATTTCATTCATCCTAATCTGATTTTACATTGAAGCGCACGGGCTCTGCTAGCTTACTATATTTGCTCTTCAAATTCCAACCAGAATTATTAGTACAGTTAAAAAAATATTTGTTCTGCTTTTGCGCAGTTGACACTACCGTCAACTACGCAAGTGTAGAGTAAATTTTTAGACGTTAAAACACATCACGCATTTCAAATTGTACTCGAACCAACTTTTCTATATTTTCTTACATCTACCCTTTTCCCTGTATATATATATATATATATATATATATATATATATATATATATATATATATATATATATAAATTCATCTCACGTACTCTTTGAAAACTTTTAGTTTCTGGTTCGGTTTGAACGAGAGAACGTTCGACGAAAAGCCAAAACTATTAGACAGCATTGTGTTTAGGGAAGGGAGGGAGTGTGCTGTAGTGTCGTCTGTCAGTCCACCTATTCATAATCAAAAAGTTATCATGCTGATATGGTCGCTTCCAGTCTTTGCTTTTACGGTTCCGTGAAGTTAAACTAATATTTATGCCATCGTGCCGTGAATATTTCTAGAGGGATTTAAGTTCGTTGTTTGTTTGGACAGTTTTGGAATTGTTCTCTGATACTTATTGACATTTTTGACGTGTTGATATTTATCCTGGTAGCAGCAAAATATAGGTTTGTCTTTATTATAATCTGTGTTGGAATAGTAAAAGAAAAAAATAATATAGATAAAAATTATAATATCGCACAGAAAAAAGTTTGTGGACATTATATGGACTACGAGATATTAATAATAATAATAATCAAATTTTATTTAGCTTTTTGGTTAATTAATGACATTGTAATACATATTTACAAAATTATAAAAATTACAGGAAATCTACTATTGTAGCGTAATATTTACATAATTGGTGATATTTATTTGAAAAATTACAACAATATTATAAGAAAACAAAATTAAAATAAAATGGCTGTATGTTATAGTTCTGTATTCATATTTATTAATAATCGATGTTTCGACGAACTCATCGTCCGTCTTCATCAGGAAAAAAGATACAAATGACATTTATAGTAAATAAACGGAACATAGATACAAGTTACTAGGTAACAAAATAAGTAACGATCATAAAATTTATAAATTTTTAATTAAAGGAAGCCAAATTTTATTTAAATTAGTGCCTTCAGTTACTTATTTTGTTACCTAGTAACTTGCATCTATTTTCTGTTTATTTACTGTAAATATAATTTGTATTTTTTTTTCCTGATGCAGATATAATATCGCACAGAAAAAAGTTTGTGGACATTATATGGACTACGAGATATTAATAATAATAATAATCAAATTTTATTTAGCTTTTTGGTTAATTAATGACATTGTAATACATATTTACAAAATTATAAAAATTACAGGAAATCTACTATTGTAGCGTAATATTTACATAATTGGTGATATTTATTTGAAAAATTACAACAATATTATAAGAAAACAAAATTAAAATAAAATGGCTGTATGTTATAGTTCTGTATTCATATTTATTAATAATCGATGTTTCGACGAACTCATCGTCCGTCTTCATCAGGAAAAAAGATACAAATGACATTTATAGTAAATAAACGGAACATAGATACAAGTTACTAGGTAACAAAATAAGTAACGATCATAAAATTTATAAATTTTTAATTAAAGGAAGCCAAATTTTATTTAAATTAGTGCCTTCAGTTACTTATTTTGTTACCTAGTAACTTGCATCTATTTTCTGTTTATTTACTGTAAATATAATTTGTATTTTTTTTTCCTGATGCAGATATGTCGATTATTAATAAATATTAATACAGAACTACAATCTAAAGTCGTTTTATTTTAAACAAATATTTCGTAGTTATTTTTACTTTTTTAATTTTAATATACTTTTTAAACAAATATCAGTTTTTTAACGTTTTATTTTTCATTATATACTTATTTTTAAATTGGTTATTAAAAATATTTTACCATAAACTTAATAAAAATCATTACGTATTCATGATATTATTTTATTTATAGATTTAGGTTCAAACTTTGCTATCGTATAAATAATTTAAGAAGCGTCTTATAGGTAGAGAAAAATTCTGAGCTAGCAAATTTTTTGAAGACGTCTACCAGTAAATCTTATATCAGAATTTCATTTAATGTCAAATTGATCGAAAGAAATGCTTGATCAGCATATTGAAAATAGAAGATATACGACTATGTCTCCTTTTCTTTTTAACACACACACACAAAATTTTTAGAATAGAACTTTACTTTGTGTTTAGTTAAAAAGTATTCATAGAGTTATTGTCTAATAAATTATTAAAACATAAAGGAATGTAATATATACTTATATATATATATATATATATAGAGAGAGAGAGAGAGAGAGAGAGATAGAGGGTGAGAACGTATGTCGTATGCAGTATACAATATACATACATACATAATCACACCATGTACCCAAAAGGGTGTAGCACAAACTATTTCCACCATCTAGAAATTGGTTTTCAATCATTTTTTTTAAATACTTATAAATGTAAATAAACTTAAAAATATGAAAGAAATAATAAGAGCTGATTTGGCACCTATAAGGGTTAGTGTTTCCAACTTTCTTTATTTTTAAGAAAAGTAAAAACTTATTTGTGATTGACTAAAAAGTGTAGTATTAAAAATTTTTTAAATTATTTGCGCACTGGTCGAAATGTAGCCAAAACAAGAACATTTTTAATAAATAAAATTGTATTCAAATCGACTCAGTAGTTTTCTTCAATCCAAATTTAAACTTCGATTGCATTTTGGTTGTCTACTCAGACGAAATTATTTTTGAAAACTGACGTAATCACTTGTTTCTAACGGGCAAGAGATTGCGGGTTCGATTCCCCGCCAGATAACGGAATTTTTTCATTTAATATTTCAACTTTAAATATTAAAAATATTTATTATAATATTATATATATTATATATAATATTAAAATATTTTATTATAATTTGTTTTTACAATTTTTTTAAACAACAAAGTGAAAAATTAAAAACATTTTAATTTAACCAAAACAAAAAAAAGCAAAAAATTTCCGTATTTTTTTCTGAAAGCATTTTCCATCATGTGCCGACATATTTAGCCGAAGAATGGACCAAGACAAGTTAAAGGCATAGAGAACGGTGGTAAGCACAAAACTTGAATACAAGCAATTTGTTAGTCTAATTACGCTATTTATCGTTCTTTCTCTATATAATACACAAACACACACACACACACGCATAACGCCGCGTTACGCCGTGCCACCACCGAAATGAGACGAACGAATATAACGGGCCAAAAACGCAATGGGGCCTTTTATTTAATAAATTAGTAGCAGGCGTTACACAAAAACCACTCTCTCGTGCAACTGAAAAAGAATTAGCCGCGCCTTGCCTAATTATATTTTTTCCGGAAAACAGATGAATTTTTTCACTGAGAAATATACTATAGAATTTTATGTATTGCAATACAAATGAAAATATTTTTGTTTTATTTTAAGTAGATTATTTGTATTATAATAATAAGGCTATTAGTACTGAATTGAACTCAAACTTCAAAAGTTTTCAAATGTTTGTGTCACTGAACTGATATCGAGTGTGTTTAAATGGTTTGGAGTTTACTTTAAATATCAATATAGTAAATAATCTTTCAGAACTCATTATATTAAAATAAAACAGCTTTAGATTGTAGTTGTAGTAATATTTATTAATAATCAACGTACTTACTGTACATCTTTATCAGGAAAAAAGATATAAATGATATGTACACTTCTACAGCAAATAAACAGAACATAAAAACAAGTTACTGTACTGTAAAAAAGTTGCCATTTTACATAAAAACTATAGTAAAAAATAATATATTATTTCGGAAAAACCAATGGTTTACATTTTCCGTAAAAATAATATAATTTTGTAATTTTAAGTAAAATATTTAATGTACCATATTATATATGTTTTTTTTCTACCGAAACAGTAAGTAAACTTACATAAAATAGACGTATTTTATATTTCATATCATGTAAATTTTTTTTTGATGTCTGTTTATTTATATATTAAACTGGTGTAAATCAGTTGCTCCGGGTTTTTATGTAAAATTACTGAATATTTTTACAGTGTTGTTAACAAAATACACTGATTGAAAAAGATAACATCAATCAGTGTCAAAGTACTGTTTTAAATAAAATTTGACTTCCTTTTCTTAATAATTTATAAATTTTATTATCTAGTTACTTATTTTGTTACTTAGTAACTTCTTTCTATGTTGTGTTTATTTACTGTAAATATTATTTATATCATTTTTCCTGACGAAGACGTACGTATTATTATTATTTGTTTTTAAGTTACAAAGTTTTATAATATAATTTTATTATTTTTTTGCAGATTGCTGCAGACGGCAGACAACTATGGTAAGTTTGTTATTCATTTTATTTAAGTAAAAATTATTGGATTATCTCTGCAAAACCTGTAACATTACAGAATATTTAACCTCTAAATAAATACAGTTTTTCTTTGTACTGAAAAATATAAATATAAATATTGTAACAATATTTACACTAACATGGTAAAAAAAATCTTTTAGAACTTATTATATTAAAATAAACAAGATTAGAAGTATATGGGTAAACCCATATATAGACCACTTTGACATTTCTCGGAAAGTTGGCAACACTGTATTTTAATAATATTATAATTTATGTGGGCAATAGAAAATACTTTTCTGAAAATTTGATCAAAATCGAATAAATAATGTAGCCACAATGAATTTTTAAAAAAATTTGTGATTTTTTTCTCGATAAGTTGGCAACACGGTATTTTGTTAAAATTGCATAATTTATTTAGGCACTAGGAGAAACTTTTATGAAAATTTGATTAAAATTGGTTAAATAATATGGTCATAATAAATTTTTAAAAATTTTACTAATTTTTTCTCGGAAAGTTGGCAACACTGTATTTTGTTAAAATTACATAAATTATATGAATACTAGGAGAATCTTTTGTGAAAATTTGAGTAAAATCGGTTGAATGACGTGGCCATAATAAAATTTTTAAAACTTTAGTAATTTTTTTCTAGGAAATTTGGCAACACTGGATATTAATAAAATTATGTAATTAATGGAAGCATTAGGGAAATCTTTTCTGAAAATTTGATCAAAATCGGATAAATAACGTAGTCAATATGAATTTTTAAAAACTTTAGTAATTTTTTTCTCGGAAAGTTGGCATCACTGGAAAAAAGCAAAACCACATGAGCATCTTGGGCACTAGATAAATTTATTCTGAAAATTTCATTAAAATCGGTTGAACCGTCTAGGAGGAGTTGCGGCCACAAAATTTTGACTTACGACCGAGCGAGCGAGCGAGCTGACGACGCACATCCATACACCCACATAAACTAAGTTCAGATTCGTCATCTAGAGGCTATATGAAGGATTTTTATACAATTTTTTTTTTTTGAAAATGTTACAGACACCGTACCAAATGCTATACCACTTTTTCCTTGCAGTCAAAGTGGTAATAATATTATTATTTATGAGTGAAGACCTTTTACACCAGCCTGTATATTATTTTTCATTCGCACTTATTTGAAAAAAATAAAATAAATAAAAATAAAAATACAAGTATATTTTCTAAAAATAGCGAATATATGTCTTGAAACCGGTTTCACGATTACAAATTTTATTCCAAAATGGGATATAATTACTGTATCTGAGAATTTCAAATAATACGTTTATTTTTATATTCTTGTCGTCTGACAACCTAAATGTACATTTTCCAAAAGTTGCATGTCTCACAAATATATCTACTAATTTAAAAAAAATATATACAATAATACCCTGAAATTACGCGATAGGTGGGGTTCAACGAAAATCGCTCAAGTCAAATTCGCGTTAAGTCGGGCTACAACTTTGCATATAAACAAATAAATTTTTTGTATAATTAGGACTAAAAACTAATAAAAAACTAGTTTAGTAAAAAAAATTTATAAAAGTTCTTTACAAAATTCGTCAGTCAATTTCTTGTTTATTCCATACGCCATTTTCTTTTAAATTGATGAAAACACTTAAAATGAAGAAATATTTCGTGCGTAGTTTATTAATGAATTTATCAAAATACAAGATTTATTTAACGATAACAATTCTTTTAGTTTTGAAAATTATCATCACTAAAGCGTATGACCGAAGAGTGACAAGAGTTTCTATATAAAAATAACGCCTCATAAATTAGCTGTTTTTGTTTTCGTTACTTAATTATCAATTAAATAAATAAATTAAATTGCAAATTGAATTTTTATTAATGTTTTCGATTATTTACATAATACATTGTAAATTTTCTATCAATAATTACAACACACAATGAGATATTCAAATTATGAAACAATCAAAACGCAAAAATTTAACATAATTATTTATGTTAAATTTTATGGGTTTCGATTGTTTCATTATTGTCAGTAACAGAATAAAAATCGAAAATTTGAAAGAAAAACATTCCAAAATCAAAAGAAAAAGGAAAGAAAACGGAATATTGAAAACTAATGAAAATAAATAATTGAATTAATTATTTATTATCGGAATATTGATATTTATTTTTATTAATAAATAATTATCGCCCTCATTGGCCTCTTCTTCTTTATCAAACTCGTCCTCCTCTTCAGCGGTTGCATCCAATATGAATGATTTGGTGTCTGAGTATCAGCAGTATCAGGCTGATACTCAAACATCAAATCTTTCATATTGGATTCGGCTTTAGTAAATTCCATCTCGTCCATACCTTCACCAGTATACCAATGCAAGAAGGCCTTACGTCGAAACATACATACGTCGAATTGCCGATTAAAGTCGAGGACATTTTCAAGCCACGTGGTGGTATATCACAGACGGCTGTTTTGACATTATTTGGGATCCATTCCACGAAATAACTGCTGTTCTTGTTCTGAATGTTTAACATTTGCTCGTCGACTTCTTTCATGGACATTCGGCCACGAAAGATGGCCGCAAAGGTTAAGTAGCGGCCATGACGTGAATCGCATGCGGCCATAATGTTCTTTGCGTCAAACATTTGCAGAACGAGTTCGGGCACGGTAAGCGCACGGTATTGTTGACTGCCGCGACTTGTCAGTGGGGCAAAGCCCGGCATAAAGAAGTGTAATCTGCAACGTTCAATGGTTTGTTATCATTCAGGAGGCTTTGGAAGAATTGGAGTTTGGAGTAGGAACAGAGTTGGAGCTGTGAGCTATACTATACCACTGCTCCATTTTTACTAATCTCATTGGATTTTTTAAATTTAATTAAATATTTTATAGTAATATAGTATTTTTTGTTTATTAAAGTTTCATAATTATTTTCACACACACAAAATTTTCGTTGAAAAATAATAGATTTTTTTGTACAATTTAAATTGTTTATACCTTTGTTGACCTAAAAAAATCGGACTAACTTTATGAATTTTTTACTGCGAAACTATAAAAGATTTTAAACCCCGATTTTCTGGACGTAAAAGAATATACTTTGAACTTCTTTCAAGAATTTTATTTATACTTTTGTTGGAAATTGTCTTCGAAGCATCTGCAAAACCGGATGGATGTGCGATAACAATGATCATTTCTTTCCTGTTTCATCTGAAACTAAAGTCTGGTTTTTGATACATTTTTTTATTCAACAAATATTAATTCGGGATAAAATCGGTCAAAAACCAGATAATATATCATACTTCAAGAGTGCCTTTTGATTTTTATTTCAGATGACACAGAGCAGGAATTGTTACCGCACAGACGTCCGGTTTTGCAGAGCTTCGAAGAAAGTGTTAGAACTCGGGACGATTTCCAATCAAAGTAAAAATAAAAATTCCTGAAATAAGTTCAAAGTCTATTCTTTTATCCCCAGAAAACCATGGAAAAAAATTCATAAAGTTAGTCGATTTTTTTAGATCGAGAAAGATATATACCTTCTTAAAAACAGAACAGTTAATAATTTGGACTGTCCCAAAGTCCCGATTATAATTACCAGTATAATTGAGTACATTTTAAAGGTAATTTTGCATTTTTTCTAATTATAAATAAATAAAAATCTTGTATACAAGAATTAGTTACGTTAACATATTGTTATCTTATTATTATATATAATTAAAACTACATACGAATTATATAAGTTTCAAATCATAAATTATATAATCTTTTATAATTATTAAAAACAATATTTACTTACAAAATATATATATTAAAAAAAAGTAAAATATTAGCCAATTGAATAAAAAACAATAAGAAACAAACCTGGGGAATGGCACCATATTTACAGCCAAATTTCTCAAATCAGAGTTCAATTGTCCGGGAAATCGCAAACAAGTTGTAACACCAGACATTGTCGCCGAGACCAAATGATTCAAATCGCCATAGGTAGGTGTGGTAAGTTTTAGTGTACGGAAACAAATATCGTACAAAGCTTCGTTATCAATACAATAGGTTTCATCGGTATTTTCAACCAGCTGATGCACCGATAGGGTAGCATTGTATGGTTCAACAACTGTGTCAGATACTTTTGGCGATGGCACCACCGAAAATGTGTTCATTATTATGAACACATTTTCGGTGGTGCCATCGTCGAGATATTCTTCGCGAATTTTTGAGATCAATAAGGTGCCGAGACCTGATCCTGTGCCTCCTGAAATAGAGTTTTATATTTATTAATATGGACTTTAGTATTTAATCGTCTGAATATATATATATATATATATATATATATATACTGGGTGTCCCATTTTAATCCGCCACCTGCAATAACTTTAAAATCGTGCATCGGACAAAAAAATGTTTCGGATAAAAAGTAAATGGTTTCGAGGGGGACATCTGATGCAGAGACCCTTGCCCCCTCTGGACCCCCTGGGGGGCGGGAAAGAGGGGCAACTTTAAAATCTTAAATGGAACACCCTATTTTTTATTGTAGATTCTGATAGGCCATTAAAAAGTATGTAAATTTTATTTTAAGACTTTTTGTTTATCTTTGATAGATGGCGCTGCAAACAGCATTTTTTTTCTCAGTTTATCAGTTTTCAATTTGAAAAAAAAGGTGTAACTAAGTACGATATACAAGTTCTTTTCAGTTCTTTGGAAAGAGGGGGGGGGCAAGGGTCACTGAATCAGATATCCCCTCGAAGCCATTAACTTAAAGTTATACCGCTCGAAACCATTAACTTAAAGTTAATGGTTTCGAGGAAGATATTTGATGCAGTGACCCTTGCCCCCCCTCTTCCCAAAGAACTGAAAAAATCTTGAATATCGTACTTAGTTACACTTTTTTTTCAAATTGAAGATTGATAAACTGAGATAAAAAATGCTGTTTGCAGCGCCATCTATCAAAGATAAAAAAAAAGTCTTAAAATAAAATTTACATACTTTTTAATGGCCTATCAGAATCTACAATAAAAAATAGGGTGTTCTATTTAAAATTTCAAAGTTGCCTCCCTTTCCCGCCCCTCAGGGGGTCCAGAGGGGGCAAGGGTCTCTGCATCAGATGTTCCCCTTGAAACCATTTACTTTTTATCCGAAACATTTTTTTGTCCGATGCACGATTTTAAAGTTATTGCAGGTGGCGGATTAAAATGGGACACCCAGTATATATATATATATATATATATATATATTATTTTTAGAATGTTTGAGGAGAAACTGATTTCGGAATAATGGAAAGAGTTTGTGCCACATCCTTTTGGATATATGACGTGATTGTGTATTATATTTTTAAGTTGTGCAGCATTTATTTACATGGTTATCAAATGGTTTGTTTCAGGTAGGTAATTAAATTTACGACAATCAATAATTACATTTTTTTTGTCAAAATATTAAAAACTAAATACATTAAAATAAAAGCGTATTCACTGCATCTCCGTGAAATAATACAGTTTAGTTGGTGATAGAGAGAGGAAAATATACGTTACTTGTTTATAAAATGTTTAAAAATATCGCATTAATAAATACGAATAGTAAATAGCTTTGAAAAATTGAAATAATTGTATATAATTCATTGCATCTCCGTGAAATAATACAGCTTAGTTAGAGAAAGAGAGAGAAAGAGAGAGAGAGAGAGAGGAAAATAAATATTTAATTAAATTTAAAAAATCCAATGACGTTAAAAATGAAGCAGTGAAGCAGTTAATAATTTCACAGCTCCGATTCCGTTCCTGCTTCGAGTAAAATCCTGCTGCTTTACTGCTCCGAACTCCGATTCCAAAATCCTCTGATTATAAAAAAATAAGTATATAAAATGCCTAAAAATACCGCAATAATAAATAGTAGATAGCTTTGTTAAAATTTTGTTTCTTGTTAAAAACTCAAAATGAGATTTTTAAGCCACATTCAGAATCTCTGAATTCACCTTTAGTCAAAATTTCACTCCGTAATTATAGATTTAAATCTGCTGATCACAAAAATTAATTACTCTGAAATATTTGAAAGTGTTTTATTCCAAACGTAAATAAATAAATTCGAATTACCTCCTAGAGAATGTGTCAACTGAAATCCTTGCATGCAATCGCATCCTTCAGCTTCTTTTCGGACAACATCTAGTACAGAATCAACCAATTCGGCGCCTTCTGTATAATGACCTTTCGCCCAATTATTACCAGCACCGCTCTGACCAAAAACAAAATTGTCCGGACGAAAAATTTGACCAAATGGTCCCGATCGTTCCGAATCCTTTGTACCCGGTTCCAAATCGACCATAACGGCCCGTGGTACATATTTACCACCGGTAGCTTCATTATAATACACGTTAATTCGTTCCAATTGCAAATCGGAATCGCCGTGATAAGTTCCTGTCGGGTCTGATTCGTCTGGTTCGTCTGATATTACCTCCCAGAACTGTTAAATCATTTACACGATTTTATTCATTACTTTTCCAATAATAATTAAAATAATCATCAATATTTAAAAAGAAATTCTGCTAGCAATATATCATTGTTAATCAATTTAAAATATAATTTTGATGTTGAAGTACTATTTTAGTATTGTAAGTTACTGGCCGAATATTTGAAAAAAAAAATATTAATCGACGAATCTAGTAGAAATTTTAAAGAAAATACGTTAATTTATTAATAATTTAATGTATAAATCATCGCTAATAAATTTAAAATATAATTTTGATGATAAAATATTAAAGTACTATTTCAGCATTGTAAGTTACTGGCAAATATTTGAAAAAAAATATATAAATCGATGAATCTAGTTGAAATTTTTAAGAAAATACGTAAATTTGTTAATAATTTACCTTAGCTCCTATTTGTTTACCACATTGTCCAGCTTGAATGTGTACAATTTCCCTCATGATAATTATTTTGGGTTCTCGTCGTTCTCGTTGAAAATTTTTGTTGTTAAAACAAAATTGTTGCTATGTCGCCCAAACCTAGAGATACTATAGGGAGAGTTCGGCCAATAGCCTGAAAATAGTGTGGCAGCTTCTCATTGGTTCTCTAAAAACAAATGATTTTGAATTCGCGCGCTAGTTCGACTCATTACATTTTTTTTGGAAATATTATATTGTCGCATATTAAACTATAGCTAAACGTACACTCAAACCGCTGAATAAATAGATTTTACTGCGGGATTGCTGTACGAGAGGTATTTTCATCATTTTCATATTTGATTTGACAGTTTTGAATAATTCAAACCAAAAACAACCAATCAAGATTTGCGATACATTTTCAAAATGGAACCAATCATAGATAATATAGCATAATCTTATAGGTTTGGGTAGAGACCGATGCGCCGAAATTAATCTCTGGCGCCAAAATTAAAATTAAAATTTGTTCAATCAAATGAATACAGAATATTTGTTCTTGTGTTCTGCATACAAAAAAACATATAAAACACAAAAATGTAATGCATAATATTGTAATAACGTTTATTATGATAATAAATATACTGATATAAAAAAATGCAAAATGTCACAATAAACAAATAAATCGAAGTAGCGCATGAATATTTTCTTTGTTGAAATATTCAAAACTGTCAAATCAAATATGAAAATGATGAAAATACCTTGCAGTCAAAGTGGTAAAAAGGATTTAGTTCTGTATTAATTTTAATTAAAAAATTGACGTTTCAACGTGCTCTACGTATATCATCATCAGGAAAATGATACAAATGACATATAAAGTAAATAAATAGAACATAGAAACAAGTTATTAGTTAACAAAATAAATAACAAGATTATATTTTTTTTTTAATAATTTATTAATTAAAATTAATACAGAACTAAATCCTAAAGTCTTTTATTTTAATGTAATGAGTTCTGAAAGATGTTTTTACTATATTTAATAATTGATTGTAAGAAACATCTATACTATTGTATTAATGCAGTGAGTGTATGTATTAACGGTGTCTGGTACTTTGGCGATGCAAAGTCAAATCTCTTGTAAGCTTGTTGCAATCCCCTGTTGGAGTTATGTTGTGTTAAGTTAGTAGGAACATTCTAGACAACATTGTCTATATACGTATTTGCTGACTGCATTATTTACTATGTATTTTGCTTAGACAGATACATAGTACTTCTGTTTTATACTGTTTTTGCTGATAAGATTCACTTAATATAATACCGATTCAATGGAAACAAAATAAAAATATATTTAATTACTTTTTTTACGTTAATATGACTTTAATAATATATAAGCTAGTGTTGGTAAGAAATAAATAAATAACAAAATTACGAACATATGGGTAAACTCAACGTTGTACAACAGTAAAATTATATAATTTTTGTCAGTACCGAAAAAACTATTTTGTAAAAATTTGATTAAATTTGTTAATTACGGATAAATAAAATAGCCATGAGATTTTTTTTTAAAACTTTAGTAATTCTTTTCTTATAAAGTTGACAACACTAAAATTATATAATTTATGTGGATACCAGGAGAATCTTTTGTGAAAATTTGATTAAAATCGGATAAATAATGTAGCCATAATGAATTTTTTTTAAATTTAGCAATTTTTGTCTTGAATTACTGAAAAAAAATACACACACCCGTTTTGAGCATACTCTGAAAATTTGGTACAAATTTGATGAATGGTATAGGAGGAAATGCGATCATTAAATTCAAACGAGCAGAGTAAACGAGACACTCTTACACCTTTATAAACTAAGTTTAGATTCGTCATCTAGAGGTTATATGAAGAATTTCTATATATATTTTTGAAAATATTATAGACACAGTACCAAACACTATACCACTGGGCTTAACTATAATAAAGATCGATTTCTGATACTCGTAACATAATTATAATTTTAACACCGATATAGACACAAGACCCTGGACTTTCTTGAGAGTCGACATAACAAAAACAATAAATTGTAAAAATTGAACAAAATCCAGTATTTTTCTCAATAAATAACACAATTATTTTTGAATAAAATAAAACCGCTGGAACAAGAAACTACATGAAAATCTTCTTCTAGAATACCTTCATATCTATTTCAACATTTTTTCTCCATATGTGTGGTAAGAAAAAGAACACGGAGGAGGGAACAGTCGAGTTCGACACAAAACTGAATACTCGTAGCGAACATCAAACAACTGTCGAATGTCGGGAACAGACAATAAGTTTGTTTCAATTTGTTTGACATGAAGGTAAATGTAAATTTCTGGCTGCATCGATATACGCGAATAGGGACATCATACGTAACGTACATCGATTCTATCTATCGGTGTATCTAGTTTGTTCTCCTTGAACGGTAAACAGAACACACACACAAAACCATCACGCGGGCCTGGCTGGGTTATATAAACGAATGGAAACTGTGTTTAAATCAATATTACTCCCGAGACGGCAGTCAGAAACAAGACGATGTATTGGTAATATTAATATGTTTATATTTGTTACGCCGACGATATGCTATTGATTCGCTTTGCAAATATACTTTTGTATATAGAGATAGTAAGAAATCGAAAAAGAGCTGAAGATATTTCTCAATAAGATGTTAGTTTGTTTTGTTTTTGTACTTTTTATCAAATTTATTTGTTCGAAAGATGTCAATGGAAGTAGACGTATTTAATTTATTTTCATAAAAATATATGTATATTTCTTTCTATACAGACAGCCGTAGGCACTGAAATATAGTAATAACTGGAACGCGCACTGGCCGCTCAAATGCGAGCCGAGAGAGATAGGCGATACGTGGGATTCGCGTCTTTGTTTTTCTAATGGCATAGCATTGCTACTACATGATAACTTAGATAGCTATGAAAAAAAGAATCTAACTGTCAAATGTCAAATTAATATATCAAAAATGATAAAAATGCCTTTTATAGAGGAATTCCCCAATAAAATCTCATTACGTATCGTTTAGCCGATGCATTTAGCTACAATTTAATATGCAACAACATAAGATTGTCGCATTTTTACCGCAAGAAATCTCATTTGAATTTCAAATGCGCAGAAGTGTAAGACAGTGATAGAGATTCCCCGTATTTCCTATCTCTCTCACATAGGCAGTGCACATTCCAGTTATTACTATATTTCAGTGGCCGTAGGCCAGTGGTAGTATGTTGAAGTCGGACCTTAAAGGTTTATGATTTACTATAACATACATACATACATACATACATACATTCACAATCACTTCATGTACCCAAAAGGGTGTGGCACAAATTCTTTTCATCATACCGAAATCAGTTGCCTTCAAACATTTCTATCCAAACAAGCAACTTTCGCTTCATTCACATTTATAATTCTTCTCATACATGCTCTTTTATTCCTACTACTTGAAAACTTTCGCTCACGCAAAACACTTTCAATCATACCACACCAACTACTCATTTATTATAACATAGTAATAAATATTTCAGAACTCATTATATAAAATAAAACGGCTTTTGGTTTAAGTTTTGTATTACTATTTATTAATAGACATTTCATCAGGAATACTAATATAAAAATGAAACATTAGTTAATATAATAATATAGTTAATATATTAATACAGAACTGAAACCTAAAGCCGTTTTATTTTATAATATACTATTATTTTCAGTCATGAGATAATTATAAATTAAATCAAGCAACAATGCTGCTACTTAATATCTCTTCATTAAAATCTATCCAACTATTTACAAAATTAACTAGATTTGAATAGAAGTTCAACTTTGTGAAATACAGATACCTTGAAATTGGTAAGCAATAACCAATTGTTAATGAAATGAAACATTTCAATATGCAGTTTCCATTAGGATGCTTCTTCACAGGACAAATCTATAATCAACTTGTCTATAGTTTGTGCATCTTCCTAAACAACTAAAGTATCTCTTCTGTCTATCTTCCAGCTCCGGGTATAAAGCATACATAGTTCGTAACAGTTTACATTGTCCAAAATATGCAGACAGTCCTGGCTGGTGCTCTATGCAGTAAACTTTAGCAGTGGGTATATGGCTCTAAACTAATTCTGTTTATAATAAGATGTTTACATTATTAAACCGTTGTTTTGTGCCAACCAATGTGTAACTATGGTTACACTATTATTATTATAGTTTATAGATGGCGATAGCGTTGTACTGTACATAGTATAGTCTGTAGAGGGTTGCTATGTTCCAACAAGATGATGATCTATTAATGATCCTGTCTGGTTCTCATAGTGGTTACTTAGCGTAATTTTATTTTTAGTTTTATTTGGTATTCTATCAGTGGCGGCACTAAACTTTAAATGTTAGGGGCCCGTATATACTAGATTATTTTTTTTTTGAAAGGGGTACACATTTTTATAGAATTAAGTACACTGTATAAAAAGTTGCCATTTTACATAAAAACCACAGAAAAAAATAACGTATTATTTCAGCAAAATCGATGGTTTACATAAATTTTCTGTGAAAATAATATAATTATGTAATTTTAAGTAAAATAATATATGTGATTTTTTTTTACCGAGAAAGTAAGTCAACTTACATAAAATATATGTATTTTATATTTATATAATGTAAAAATTTCTTGTGACGTCTGCAAATTTACATATTAAACTAGTGTAAATCAATTGCGCCGGGTTTTTATGTAAAATTACTAAATTTTTGTACAGTTTAATAATTTTTGTACGAAAAGATGAAAAAAACAATCAATTTACTGACATAGTAAAAAATCTTTTTCAATTTATTATATTTAAATAATAATAATAATAATATGTAATTGACGGTAATTTTAATTTTTTAATTTTCTGATTAAGTAATGTATATATTGCGTTACATAATATTAAACACTAATTATTTTCCACACATGTAACATCAGCTAATTATATTCTTCTGTAAGTGTGTTTTTGTTCAGTTTTTCTGTATATTATTATATAATAATATGTATATATGAATGTATTTTTATGTATACATATTTATGTCTATTGTAAAGCCCTGAGGAAGGCAATAGTGATTGCTGAAACGTTGGCATAGAAGAAAAAAAAATATTTAACTGACTAAATTCCGTTTGTTACTTATTATTTATTAAATTTTATCTATCGATTATATTCAAGTTAATAATAATAATAATAATAAAATATAAGGACTTAATAATAAAATTAAAAAACATGTGGAATAAACAGGTGGTGATGATACCAATTATAGTAGGAGCAACAGGGTATGTAAGTCAACAATTCAAAAAATATGTCGAACAAATACCGGGAAAACAAAATTTCGCCCTTATTCAAAGAACTGCCATTTTAACAATCCTTTAGGTCACGGTGTGACATCGGATGTTATATAATCTACACCAGTTAACACTGCGAAAGAAAATCATAATAATAATAATAATAATAATAATAATAAGAATAATAATAATAATAATTTCTTTTGTAAGAAATCCGTTACCCCGATCACCTGGGTAACTCAGCCAAGTTGAGGTGGTGTGAAATAAAAACGAATAATAATAATAATAATAATAATAATAATAATAATAATAGTAGCATAATTTAACATAACACATTGAAAAAAAAAGTAAATTTGAATGTGATTTTCTTTATTATATTTATATAATAATAATTTTGTAATACTATTATATTATATCACTGTTGTACATACTTGCCTCCACGGAGGCCGTTGTACAATGTTGTGTACCTCTAGAGGTGAAGTAAAGAATAATAATAATAATAATAATTTTTCCTGATGATGATATACGTAGAGTCGATTTTTAATTAAAATATATACAGTTTCTACTCATCAAACGTTCATTAGATATTTGCTCAAGATGACCGAACCATCTTACTTGACTAACATCAACTTTTTTTAACAACGTTTTTATACAATTTTATTTTCTTTATACACTAATCTATTTCGTACCCGATCTCTTTTATATCATGTATTTTACCCAAAAATAATTATATTTTTAAATGCTAGTATTGAAAAGTATTGAAATCATGAACACCTGTTTATATATACAGAGCGAGTGTAATATCTGGAACTATCGCAATAAATCTTTTATTAAACGTTTTTGAAAAAAATTTTCAAACACGTCAATTTTTATCTTAAATGAGACATATTTTACTGTAATCGTCACTTAAAAATTGTCTTTTGTTTTTGAGTTATGAAGTAAGCGATAATTTTTTTAAATGGAAACCTATATTTTTTATTATTGATTTTGGTAGTACTTTTTATTCCGTTTCCAACCATATAAAATTTTAAATATATTATATTTGAAAAAAATTGAGAAAAATAATCTTAAATTTTAAATATTAAAAACTAATTAAATTGGCAAAATGAATCTAGTTATTAGTGTATAAAACAAAAAACATTAGCTACAACTGTCAGAATTATACAATTTATAAATGTCAAAATAAAATAAGTGTTATTATTTTGTTTTTTTTCTGTATTTCGATCAATTATACAATTTTTATTAATAAAATAGTTTCGTAAATTTGGAAAAAGCAAAATAATAACACTTATTTTATTGTGACATTTATAAATTGCATAATTCTGACAATTGTAGCTAATGTTTTTTGTTTTATACACTAATAACTAGATTCATTTTGCCAATATAATGAGTTTTTAATATTTAAAATTTAAGATTATTTTTCTCAATTTTATTCAAATGTAACATATTTAAAATTTTATATGGTTGGAAACGGAATAAAAAGTACTACCAAAATCAATAATAAAAAATATAGGTTTCTATTTAAAAAAATTATCGCTTACTTCATAACTCAAAACAAAAGACAATCTTTAAGTGACGATTACAGTAAAATATGTCTCATGTAAGATAAAAATTGACGTGTTCAAGGATTTTTTTCAAAAACGTTTAATAAAATATTTATTGCGATAGTTCCAGATATTACACTCGCTCTGTATATATATATATATATATATATATATATATATATATATATATATATATATATTTATCAGTACTCGTAAATCCACAGTTTCAAAGCTAAGCAAGGTACCTACAGCTTATAATGAGTTCCGAATCATTCAGATCCATCCGATATCTGTTTAATGGTACAAAGTTTTAATACCAATAATAATATTTAATTTAATTTTTGGTGTGAGCGCGATGCGAACCAGGAACCTTCTGGGATCCGAGTTCAATACACAACCGCTGGCCTATGGCTGCCTGTGTTCTATAATACGAACACAAACTTTTTTATTGCTAGAAAAAACCTCACCACTTTGATAGTATTTAGTGAACTAAATCAATATGTCTGTCGTATCAGAGGAGCGAGACAAATGAAGCCATGTATAAAATGCGATTATCGTGAGAGTGCGGTTGCGTTTCGACAAAGATTTCCCGGTAAATTTAGCGCGAACGTAACACGATGCTAAGGCAGGGAACCTGAGTTCAGGCTCTTAGCCCCTTCGGCTGTGCCGACGCGTCCCGACGACGCAACGCTAATCTAGCGTAAATGTGCTGGATCACCGAACTAGATATAAACACCATGTGTGTGAGTGCGTGTGTGTTACGTTTTACTAATGCTGCCCTTTCGGTTCACTCTTCTTGTATCTTAAATTTAATTTGGAATTATTTAGGTTAGATGTGTTACAAATTTGTAAACTTGAGATGTTTTGCGATTTTATTCATGGTTAATGTGGCTGATTTTTAGTGTAATTATAAAAATATATGATAAATTAAAATTATTTAGCCGTATCGAAAAATGTTTCAAATAAGAATTGTTAGTTGTAATTTTTGTTAAATATTTTTTTTCAAAATATGACTCGACTGTTGCGAAATATTCGTAAAGCACATAAAAGTGACATCAATCAATTATTTACCACTTCCGATTTGCAGATTTTTATCAAAAGTTGATCAAATTGATTATAACAATCCGTTCAGCCGAATTTGCTTGCTCTACACGTGTCCACAGACCGACTGAGAGACGGACATCACACTGAAAACAGTTTATTTTTGTTACTATAAATCTGATTCGTGCTTATCTGTAAAAATCTTGATATTTCAAATTTAGTATGATTGCAATATCTCCCCTATCTATTTAAATCTATTTAACTATTTAATCATTCATTATTTTTTATTTTTGTTTTTACGTTTATAACAAAGTAAAAACCTTTCAGAACTCATTATATTAAATTAAAAAGTTTTACTTAAAAATTCAGTATTAAACCTTTTTTTTGGGAAAATAAAATAACAAATAAATAAACAAACATTACAACATTACTTAGAAACAAGTAATTAACGAAAACCTTTTAAATTATTAATCAAAAGAAACCAAATTTTATTTAATTAAATTAGGCAAAATACACAAAATTGTACAAAATTATTTGTACCCGTACGTGAGTATTTAATATTTGTGCCTCATAGCAAACACTTAGTTAATGAATAAGTGTACATGGCAAAGACTATTCAACATAAATTCTGAATATGTAAAGAATTAAGTTCCATAAATATATATTCATAACTATTAATTAATCATACATTATTACTTGTCCAAAGACTAAGGTTACAAATCGTTAGAAAAATTTGAACCGGTTTGATTAGCGGTTTTCAATATTTTGATGGTTTGGATTTCGATTCAATTTAACATAAGATGAGATTGAAACGGTTTTTAAACCGGTTTACAAATTTAGTTCAATTCAAACGGTTTCAAGTTATGGTAATCTTTAGGCTTTCACGGCCGGTATCCATTGAATTTATTGAATTTTTTGGGTTGGTATGCCGTGGTTCCATCCTTGTCCGATTTGTTATTTATCGTAGATGGTATCCTCAATGCTTGGTAACTGAATGACAGTTTCTACTCAGCAAACTGGTATATAAATTCCTGTACCCCAACATCCTCTACAGGTGCTGTTACACCATTGGCCGATTCTGGCTGGTCTGGGTGGCCTAACCTTTGCAATCGGATTGTATCTTTAGTTTCCATTATAAATTTTGTCATACGCTATTGGTCGATTCTGGTTTATCTTTTCCAATGTTCCTGATGACATAGACTGTTTGTTTCGCAGTAATGGTTTCCACGCTATACTTTCAACAGGAATAAAGGCGCAAAGATTAATCATAATTTAATGTGGCACTCTGAATTTAAAGACACTGTGGAGAAACTCAACTGACTAATGATCAGCGAGAAATCTGCTACCGTGTATACAAGATGCATTAAACCGACATTTAAAAAAACCGATTTGGAACCGGTTCAGTAATTTTATCCGTTCAGTTCTGGAAACCGGTTTAAGATAGGTGGAATGCTTTATAGTTTTGGATTAGAAAAAAAAGTGTCGATATGATTCGGTTTCGGTTCACGTTCCGGTTCGGTTTGCAATTTTGCTAAAGACGTATAAAAGCAAAATAATAATTACGCACAATTATTTTATTCTCAATTCAAATCAAACAAACAAAAAAACCCGAATTGATAAACTACATCTTGACTGCCAATTTACCCCCTCGAATTTCTAAAACTCCCACAGCGATAACGCCCTTCACATTTAGAAAATCTCCTCTCACGTGGATATTTCCTAATTTCCTCGCATAAGTCAAGCGCTGTAAGGAAACAGGGCACCGTTCTTAAAAGCATAAGCGAGAGAAAAGCTCGAAGGAAGCAGGATGGGGGGGAATAAGCCTAGAGAATTATGGTCGTAATTATTTTAAGCTTCTACCATATATAGTAGAGTTAGTTACGCCTGACTTTATCAACACTAGCATTTAATAAATGCCTCTCATATTAATAAATATAATATATGCGTTTTTGTTGGTGTATATTGTTGCTTGCTTCGGCTTGTGTCGTTGTTGTTGTTGTTTAGATTGCTGCTGTTTGAAATGTTATGTTATGTTTAGCGAACGGTGTGTGTGATATGTTTTTCTATTATGTTTCATAATTCGATGTTACGTCTATGTTATTTTACAATTGCACTGTAAATAACTGTTTGTCATTGAAAAAATAAAATTCACAAATATACAAATATTATTATAAATTATAAAATACCATTTGTTCGTGCAAAACACAAATTAAATATAAAACCATATATATTATAGATATATACATACACGAATACGACATGTTCCCAAAATGGTCTAGCTTCATCCACATTCATTCGTTCACGCAAGCCACTATTTCAATCGTACTACTCCATCTACTCACCGGACGTTCACGCAAAATTATTCACATATATATTTTTTTAACCAAACATTCATTATACATCAGTGACATTAGTTACTAGTATGTTTACGAAAGCTTTCGAATCGGAATAAAATTGTTTTGCCATCATATCATCATTCATACCTAACTTATTGTTAGTCTCAAATGTAATGGAAGTAACGCCAAATATAAACAAAGTGTATTATTTAACTTTGAATAATACTGTTACCAAAACAGGCAAAATAAATATATTGTATTCAGTAAAAAAATACAATAATGTATAATAACTTTACATACTTAACTTAAATTTTATTCAAATAAGATATTTGAATGTATTTTAGCAAATTTAGCTAAATGGGTGTAGAATAGAAAGAATTTATTTTTATTTATTAGAAACTTTCATATTGCAAAGTTATTCTTCTAGATTATGACATACTAAGCTAACGGCGATTCTCTCATAGTTTTATAGATGTAACAAACGTAAATTTATATGTATTTTATATTTGTTCTATAATATTTTCTTAATTAAAGTTATATTTTTATTATATTTTACTATCGTAATTATTACATAACTAAGATTTAAGTTCAGCTTTATCTAGTCAGGTAAAGGATTCATTTCAAGTAGATGCTAAATTTACTAAAAAGAAAATTTGTCACCTTCAGTTGCACAAAGATACCAAATGGAAGTCTTAAAAATGTGACATATTTTTGTCATATCCGTGTTTCCGATATTACCCTTCTACCCAGTACAAAAAAAAATGTAGTTCTATGTCAAAAAATAAAATAATATCATAGAATAAATTCGTATCATTGAATATTATCATAAACACGATCAAAATAAATATGAAACTAAGCAAACACATTTTCGTAACATAAACACTTAAAAAAAATATCACAATAATACTTGTCCGTATCATTTCCTCAAAAGAAAAACTGTGGCCGAGGAAAAAAGCAGGGCCAGGCCGGAAAAGAAAAACCTTAATCAGATAACAAGAAAATAAGAGAAGGGAAAAAATGGCCGAGTTGTTGGTTCGTTATTACGAAACCGCCTACAAGCGGACGAAACCTACGTGCTAACATTGTCGACGTAACGCTAACATAAACATTCTCAACGTAGCGTTTTAGACAGCCCCAGCACAACGAACGTAACAAAATGTCACTCATTCATACACGCATTTTGCGCTGAGATTTTCTCGACATTTACACGTGCGGGTTTTTTTTGTCGACATCATACCAACACGCAATGCGAGAGAAAAAATGAATTATGTATATGATATGTTCTAAAAGTAACTTAATTATAACTAGACCTTATTGTAAAATGCGCAATTTTGTTTTGTAATGTGCTAGTTGTGTAATCAATTATATTTTATGATAAGAAACGTTTAATAATTATACAGAGTTGAAGTAAAAGTTCAGGATCAGTTTAATATTTTTAAAACTATATATTTTATTAAACATGATATTTTACATAAATGTGTACAATATGAAAAAGTATTTATAACTATCCCACTTATAAATCAGTCAAAATAAAAACAAAATAAATTAGAATGTCAATAAGAAATTGAAAAAGTTATTACTTACAAATGAAATATAAAATTTGAAATTGACGTTGCAGTTTACATTTTGCTTAATATTTGAGATTTTTACTTTTAACTCAAAGATAAACGTGTTTTTAAATGTGTTTTTTAATAAAAATAAAAAATTTAATAGGAAAAAAAATTGTAAGTATAACTATTTTTAAGCTTTAAAATTAGTTAATATTTAATTTAAAAATAAAACTACATCTGAACTGAATATTATTAATAATTTTACAATTGCATTACTTTCAAAAAAAAGAAACAGTATGTACTAAATCGTAACTAATTTTATATAATTCTTTTAAAATACATTGTAAAAAAATTATGTTATTTTACATAAATTTAAAATGTATTTTTACAGTGTAGTTATACTGTCACTTACTATTATTTTTTTCTATTAAATGAATATTAACTAATTAATAAATACATATTTGTTGTATTTTTTGACATATTAAAATATCATAGTTTAAATGAAACAACCAATATTGATGTAAAAATTATATTATAAATATAGAATATAATGTTTTAACTTTCAATAACATTTATAAGTAAAAATGATGTCCGTATATTATCAAAATTTATTATTACCATCTCCGAATCTCTCTAAATATGTCTATAAATCAAATATTATACTGTTTTTGTGATATATTTTTCCAAATACTCTCAAAGAATAAAATATGGTAAATTTATGTATGTATATAATATTTGAAAGCAAATTTTACATAAATATAATGTCAGTTTTCGTAAGCAAAAATTCCAAAATTGTTGATGTCGTTTTTTCTGCCTGTCCATCATCCGTCAAATCTTTTAAAGACATAAAAACACAAAAATAGAATTGAAAGAAAAAAAAAGAATATTACAGACGTATCATTTCGTATAAAAGTATAGAAATCAATAAAGAAAATAAAACATAAAATTAATATAAAAATAATATAATTCTTTACTTGATTTTTGTAATCAAAATTAAAAATACAAATAGTGACCTTTATGCAGTATTTTTTATTTAAATTAGTTGTTCAAAATATAACTGTACTTTAATTTAACAGATGTTCTGTATTGCTTCTGTTAAAATAATGATTCTGATATTTTGACAAGAAAAATTAATATATATTAATATAGTAAAAAATTAAAATAATACAGCTTTAGGTTGTAGTTGTGTTATAATATTTATTAATAATCGACGATTCGAATAACTCAACGTACGTTTTCAGCAGGAAAAAAGGTACAAATGACAGTAAATAAACAGAAGACGTACGTTCAGTTTGTCTAAACGTCCATGATTAATAAATATTAATACAGAGAACTACAATCTAAAGCCTTTTTATTTTAATATAATGAGTTCTGAAAGATTTTGTACTATGTTATAGTAAAAAAAAATTCAGAACTCCTTGTAGCTCTGTACTAATGTTTATTAATAATCAACGTTTTGACGTACTTAATATACATCTTTATCAGGAAAAATGATTCAAATAACATATACAATAAATAAATAGAACATAGAAACCAGTAACTTCTTTCTATGTTCTGTTCTATTTATTGTAAATGTCATTTATATCAGTTGAGTATATCGATTATTTATAAATATTAACACAGAACTACAACCTAAAGCCTTTTATTTTAATATAATAATAAGAAATTTTAAATTTCACATGCAAAATCATTAAATTTTTAATTATAAATAATGTAAAAATCTTTTTATATTCATCTAATCTCAATTCACTTCTAATGTAAATAAACATCAGATAAAACAAATAAAAAACAAGAGAACAAAAAAACCAAGACGTTATTTGTAATTTTTTTTCTCAAATATTATTTATATATCCAATTTCGTCGTATATCCATCTGGTGTACCATCTTGCCTGAGTAATCCAACCTTAACATCGTTCGTTCGTATTCTTTCTCTCCTAGAAGAAGGGAAAGAAGAATCAGGTCTTTTCCCCGACCGGATACAACGCTGGTTGGTCGGTTTTCCTAGTTGCGCTGTAGCTATTCTGTGTTTTCTTGTTTTAGTTTTGTTTTCACATTCGCGTTCCTCTTTCGCGGTGCAAAGTGCAAGAACAAAAAACGCATTACGACAGCTGAGCGAAAGAATGTAGACGAGATCTCTAGTACCGGTAAAGTAACACGCGGAATGGTGATGGCGTTAGCATCGCGCACTATCGCATGTTCGATCAAACGTGAAAACTGATCGTATTTTATATCTATAGATCAAAATATTAATCGGTAAATGAATAAAGGGAAAAGTGGATGTTGTAATAACATGGAAACTATGTTTACCTGCTACGGAAATTTTCTTGGCAGAAACTTTATTTTACTATATTAATAATATAGTAAAATTTATTTTCAGAGATGAATTAAAACTAGTACAGTTATATTGTACAAATTACTGTACAATATGGTTGACTCTCCTAGCTTATTTTTAAAACTTAATTTTTCAGTTCCAAGACTTTTGTTTCAATCTACTCTAATGTTTTATTGTAATTCTTCTAGAACAAATATTTTATATACGTAATGCATCAATCGACATAATGTGCAGAAATTTTGACAATTATTTATCTGATTTTGATATTTTTCATGAAAATTTACATACACAAATTAATAGTTTATATAATTAAGCCAGTCATCTTAATATATTTGTATATGTATTAATATGATATATTAACTGATTTGTCTTTTTACTACTTTGACTGCAAGGAAAAGTAGTAAAGCGTTTGGTACGGTGTCTGTAACATTTTCAAAAAAAAAAAAAAATTGTATAGAAATCCTTCATATAGCCTGTAGATGACGAATCTGAACTTAGTTTATGAGGGTGTATGTGTGTGCGTCGTCAGCTCGCTCGCTCGCTCGCTCGCTCGGTCGTAAGTCAAAATTTTGTGGCCGCAACTCCTCCTAGACGGTTCAACCGATTTTAATGAAATTTTCAGGATAAATTTGTCTAGTACCCAAGATGGTCATGTGGTTTTGGTTTTTTCCAGTGATGCCAACTTTCCGAGAAAAAAATTACTAAAGTTTTTAAAAATTCATATTGGCTACGTTATTTATCCGATTTTGATCAAATTTTCAGAAAAGATTTCCCTAATGCTCCCATTAATTACATAATTTTATTAATTTTCAGTGTTGCCAACTTTCCAAGAAAAAAATTACTAAAGTTTTAAAAATTTTATTATGGCCATGTTATTCAACCGATTTTACTCAAATTTTCACAAAAGACTCTCCTAGTATTCATGTAATTTATGTAATTTTAACAAAATACAGTGTTGCCAACTTTCCGAAAAAAAAAATAGTAAAATTTTAAAAAATTTATTTTGACCATTTTATTTAACCGATTTTAATCAAATATTTATAAAAGTTTTTCCTAGTGCCTAAATAAATTATGCAATTTTAACAAAATACAGTGTTGCCAACTTATCGAGAAAAAAAATCACAAAATTTTTAAAAAATTCATTGTGGCTACATTATTTATTCGATTTTGATCAAATTTTCAGAAAAGTATCTCCTATTGCCCACATAAATTATAATATTATTAAAATACAGTGTTGCCAACTTTCCGAGAAATGTCAAAGTAGTCTATATATGGGTTTACCCATATACTTCTAATCTTGTTTTTTTATATATCTTGTCCTGTAATTGGACGTATAACTATTGGGCAATAAAATCATTATTATCATTATTATTAATTGTTTATCATATTCTTAAAGGAGTTATTAGATGGTATTTTTAATTTACTATCTGGAACCTTGTCTAGCGTCTAGGGATAATGAATTTTTATTTAGTTACTTTTCTGTTATTATGAAAAACTATATACAAATGACCTAATAATAAACAAACAAAATATAGAAACAAGTTACTGATCGTAAGTAACAAAATGCAAGTAACTAGATTATACATTTTTTAATAATTTATTAATTAAAGGAAGCCATTTTCATAATTAAAGTAATTTTATGATATTTTTTTGGTTTGTTGTTAATATATTTAGCTATTTATGTATATTTAATTATAACTGTGTAGTACATATTTTCAAAATAAAATTACTTAGTTTTACGTAGAAAATTTAAGAAAAACAAGTTTTTATGAGATTATCACGCTAAAAATAGTTGATTCGTGTGTTACTATAAGTGACAATTTTGTTATAAATATTTTAAGAATTAAGTATACCTTCTGATTTACAATTCATTCCTAACATGATTTGTCTATTGTTTTGTCTATTTGTAAACATTTTAATATGTGAATTTATAATTGCCATCGATTTATAATAATTGCTATATTTTGTGACTACAAAACTGTAATTTCATTTTTATTTGATTTCAATATACTATGACAACTGTGTTTTCTATTATGTACACTTATAAAAAGTTTTTAAATTTATTTTATTAATTATTTTGGTACTATATGCCAACGAGTACAGTTTATTTTTTTTGCTACTAGTTGTCGTGTCAGTTCCCAATAGCACAGATTAACAACAGTAAAATTTCTAAAAAATTATCCTAACCTAACTTACAAACCAAATCAAATTTTCCGATAAACGCAATACGCATAACAAATAGGAAAACATTTCCCAACCTTGTTTCCGTATTCAATTTTTACATTTTTATTTATTTCTTTTTACGTGTGATACTCGATCTGCTATTTGGGTGTTGAGTATAAAAATCCCTCAAGTGCTTCGAGGGTCACATACCAAAACCAAGATCGCAACCAAACCACATCTCCCCCTCCAGCCATAACCATCGCAAAGCAAAGCACAAAATATAACCGCCATATTCCATGGTTTTCTTCCGCGCTCACACCCAGCATGCAGAACAAAAAAAAAATATAAGAACGAAGAGAACCGATATAAATCTATTATTATATATCGCTTCATATGATATTTCAAACCTCCCAGTCGTTGAATCGTACACTCGTATATATTCCTTGCTTTTCTAACCCACAAAACATTCGGGGGTTATATGCGACCACATTTCCGATTTCACACGTATATTTTACCGTTTGAAATTTTTGGTTATGTTATATGGTAGATTTTTATAGGTTAGGATGTACGTTTATTCGTTTTTTTTTGCATATAAATAACTAAATTAATAGATACTCTTTTAATGTAATTTCAAGTTTAAACAAATTAATTAGTAAAAATATACACAAATTTTTTTATTTTTCTTGATTTTTTGCAAGGAAAATTGTGCTGCTGAAATGATTGAATCGAATCGAATGAAATATAAATTGACACGATAACGGACGGACCAACGTCCTTGATAATGATTGCAAGATCGAAACGCGTCGTACAATAAAAAACAAAAAAGAACTGTAAAAAGCAAACAAAAAACAACAAATGAATATACAAGTTCAGGAAAATAAAAACAAAATAAAAAACAAAATAAATTAAAATCGAATGATATTTAGAATAATCATCATATATCATCATCATCATCAGGAAAAAATATACAAATGATATAAATAATAAATAAACAATACATAGAAACAAGTTAATAGGTAACAAAGTAACTAGATTAAAAAAAAATATACGAAACTTAATCTTGAAGCTTTTTTATTTTAATATAATTAGTTCTGAAGGATTTTTTACTATGTTACTCTTTAAAATGTATAGATACATACATATTGATAATCAGGACAATTATACTGGTAAAAAAGCAGGTTAATTCAACCGGTTAATTGATGTTGTAAATATTTTGCTACCGTTAACCGTAACCTTAATCGATATTCTAAAATTATTAAATACCGACAACCTTTAACCGAAAAAATATACCTACCGTTTTGTTGTTTATATAGATACATAATCACGCTATGTACCCAAAAAGATGTGGCATAAACTTTTTCCACTATCCTGAAATCAGTTTCCTCCAAAAATCCCTATCCAGGCAAGCAATTTTAGCTTCATCCACATTTATAATATCTTTCGTACATGCTCTTCTATTTCTACTACTTGGAAACTTTCGCTCACGCAACACACTTTCAATCATACCACTCCAACTAGTCATCGGATGTCTACACAAACGTATACCTTCAAAGTCATTCATATATATTCATTTCGAACATTCATTAGACATTCGCACAAGACGACTCAATCATCTTAGTTAATATCAAATTTAAAGTTAATACCTAAATAAATTCTAAAAGTGAAATAAAAACGTATAACTAAAATATTATTAGTTATTTTTAATTTTGTGTTTCCGCATTAATATCAAGTTTCTAAACGGGCACAAAAATGAAAAAAAAGAATAAAAGCGAATATTAAAAAGTTTTGTGAAGTGGTCACAATAATAAAAACATAAAAATCAAATAAAAGCTTTTAGTAAGTAAATCGTTCTGCCAAAAAAGCCTATAAAAACTTTTTTTTTATCCGTAAGCCTTTCTTTAGAGCGATATTTTGCTTTCGTAGAGCCGACGCACAAGGAACGAGTCCTGGTCATTCAGACTCTTTTATTTTTCATTTCTTACGAAAATAACGACCACTCAACCGCATATTTCCCTTTTCCCTTTCAAAAGTACATTAAAAAATCAGATTATCTTCTTTAATTACGTTATTAAATATAAATATCGAGAGGCTCAAGTTTAAAGAAAACTTGCTAGGTTTGAGTAATATACAGAATGTTTGTTTGAGCGAACTAAAAAGTTAAAAAAATTTGTTTATATTAGATTTGAATCGGATTTTTTTAAAAAATGTTGTGTTGAATTTCAATATTTACAACTAAAGCGTTAGCCGAAATAGTTTAAACTAAATCGAAACACAAAAAGAGCGTTCTATTCCATGTTATATATAATACTTTTTCTTCAAGCGTTTTAAATTAAAATTTGAGGATGTATAATAAAATAATATAACAGTTTTTGTTAAGATATACTAGGTTTTGTAAATATAACACTTAAAATTATTACATATATTATTTTTGTTGCCTTTACTATATACACTTTTTGGTGGAGGCGCTGCGTTAAAATATCAAGATAATGAATGCTATATTCCGATATAAAACCGTTATTGTTCTTACACATAAAAAAGGTATGATTAATAATCAGTTTTCCGCATTTCAATGACACATGGGGCTATGTGCTTGAGAAAATAATCATAAAAGTTTGCTTTATATTGAAAAAAATCATTTATTTTTTGAAAATTTTTAGTACGGAACTTTTTGGTGCTTGTCTAAAAACTAAAAATGTATTAGTCGTAATTACTAACATCACTTCCAGTGCAAGTTAAATTAAATAATAATGAAAAAAAAAAACAGGTTAACTTATTTTATTTATAAAAATTTATGCATTTATGGTATATAAAAAAAATTTGTAATAAAGGTCGACTTAAATAAACATTTTTGTTTTTAAAATACATGTAGGTAACTCATTATATTAAAATAAAACGGCTATAGGTTCTAGTTCTGCAAAAATTTATTAATAAATCAACGTTTCGACGAACTGCACGTGCGTTTTCATCAGGAAAAGATATGAATGATATTTTTAGTAAATAAACAGAATATGAAAATAAGTTACTACGTAATAAATAAGTAATACGTCTAAACCATTTGGATAATACTGTTATAGTGCAATATGCGTTAGAAAATTTGAAGATATTGTAATAATTGCAAGACCAATCAATATTAACAGCAGATTGATAAGAGAAGCAATAAAAATTTATGATGAAAAAGATAACATCAATCAGTGTGATTTAAATAAAATTTAATTTCTTTTAATCAAAAATTTATAAATTTTATCATCTACATAGTTACTTATTTGTTATCTAGTAACTTATTTCCATATTCTGTTTATTTACTATAAATGTCATTTCTATCTTTCTTCCTGATGAAGACTCACGTTCAGTTCGTCGAAACTTTGATTTATTAATGAATTATTACAGAACTAGAACCTAAACACGTTTGATTCCAAATAATAACAATTTTTTTCATATAATACTGACTTTTTGGCGTACACTGTATAACTTCTAAACAATTTGTACTTGCATTATCAGTGATGCAGTTTGTTAATTTAGAGTTGAGCAAGGGATCTACAGCTTATAATAGATTCTAAACCACTCAGACAAAGTCGATATTAGTTCGTTGATACAAAAAATGTTAATTCACTACCACTGACCTGTCTGTAAAGAAAAAATTGGTGGTTTATTAATTTTATTTCATTAATTTAATTTATTAATTATAGTACTTCTGTGTGCGTAGCATCTTTTCTTCTTTTTTAATTTCGAAACCTAACTTGATTTTATAAAAATTCTGCATTATAATAAAACATATTTCTTTTAATTTCAATTCATTTTACTTGCATTAAAACTAAACCCAACCAAACAAAATACTAAAACAAAAACCAAACAACCTGTATAATAAAAAAAAACCAGTTCCGCGCTCCGTCCCGTAGCTCTGTATCTCGTTAAAAAATAACGACTCCGAAGAACGCGCGTTCACTTAAGAAGTGTATAATGAAAAGCCACTCATCAAAGTAATAAGTGGTACAGTGCCTAGGTTCTTGGTCGCGTCCCGTACTGGGCGAACCCCCATCTCATCACCCATCGGCTCCGGGTTCTTTTTAATTACGGTACAACGCTGCGGCCACACGATTTTTGCCTCTTCCGCCCCATCCCCACAATGGGAGCCGAATGTCTCCACGGGACTGACACAGGCCGAAAAACTTCGGTAATGAAACGAGGACACGTGTGTTGAGTGTACAGTTGACAGCGGACGCAATTTTGTGCTACTTGCTAAAGCTTCGGCGAAATATATAAAGTGTTTTGGCGTATGCAAATGAAAAAGTTAACTTTTTTTTTCTCTGTGAGCAGACGGAATTTTTGGAAGAGTAGTGAGTGAACTGGTTCAAGTCATTTGCAGTAATTTTATTTAAAGTTAGTATATTTAGTAGTTGATGTAAATAAATATACTCAGGTTTGCTAAGATTTTTACTGTGATTGTTTACATTATAAAATAGAAACGCTTTAGGATTAAGTTCTGTATAATTTTAAATTAAAAAATCGATATACTCTACGTATATTATGACTAGGAAAAATATACAAATGACATAAATAATAAACAAACAAACAAGTTGCTAATGAGTTTATAGAACTTTCTGAGCTAATATGCCGTGGTCGATCTATCCTCGTCGCAGACGTTTTCCCATACATCGTAGATGCATCCTCAATGCTTGGTGACTGATTGATAGTTTCTGCTTTGCAATCTAGTATATGCATCTTCACCTTTTTCTACAGGTGTCTAATAATACTAGTTAACATAATGTATTTTGTCACTGTTGTTCTTTTTCTTCAAACAATTTAAAGTTAAAAATAAAACGGCTTTATGTTGTAGTTCTGTATTAATATTTGTTAATAGTCGACGTTTCGACGTACTCAACTACATTTTTATCAGGAAAGATGATACAAATGATATTGACAGTAAATAAAACAGCACATAGAAACAAGTTTGTAGGTAATAAAATAAGTAACTAGATTATAAAATTTATAAATTATTAATTACAGGAAGCCAAATTGTAAATATATCAATGCCTTCACACTGATTGATGTTCTTTTTTTATAAATTTCTATTGTTTCTCTTATCAATCTGTTATTAATATTGTTGGGTCTTGCAATTATCACAGTATCTTCAAATTTTAAAATACATCACGAAGATAATCTAACGCAGGTTGAGCAATAGTAGATTTATCTGGATGATTTAAACGTATTGTCTTTTTTTTGTCACCTACTAACTTTTTCCTATGTTCTATTTATATACTATATATGTAATTTGTATCATTTTTTTCTTGTGAAGATGTACGTTGAGTACATTAATTATTTATAAATATTAATATAGAACTACAATATAAAGTCGTTTTATTTTAATATAATAAATCACCATTTTATGGTCAAAACTATTCAAAACTATTAAAGTTTTAATCTAAGTAAAACACTAACTTTTAATGTAATAATGGAGTATCTAGTTTTACAACCAAATTATGTGGTAAACTGTAAAATCTATTATAATGGCTCCTGCTTTTTAACTGTACTCTAAGCAGGTGATGACATTTTTAATATTTAATCATGGCTAATTGTCAATATATTATTCATAGCTCATGTTTTAACGACCACTTTGCTAAAGTGCGCTTTGTTACAAAACGAAACTGAACAAGTAAAAGATACTCCTCATTGCGAAGAAGCTTTTAAATATATTAATACATTCTATCATGTTGTAAATATAATATTTTTAAATAATTCGTAACTGACTTTGTAAGTTTTTATTAATTTATTTCTAGCTTTTCTGACATTCGTTTGAATGTTTTTGTATCTCGTGTCGATTAAAAAATTAATAATTACGTTCTATCATGTTGTAAATATAATGGCCCGTATTCTCACCTCATTTATAAAAGCGATTTTTGCGAAAAGTACTTTTGAAGTTCACTTAAAATCATTTATTAAGCATTTTAAAATAGTTTATTTAAATTTTATAATACCAAATATAATAAAAATGATCAAATATAGAAAAATTATTTATATTTGATGACAAACAGAAGCAAAAAGTTATTTTGAAATTAATGATAAAAGCACTTTTTCACGAAAATGTGAGGTGAGAATACGGGCCAATATTTTTAAATAATCTGTTCTGATTCTGTAAGGTTTTATTAATTAATTTCTAGCTTTTCTGACATTCGTTTGAATGTTTTTGTATTTCGTTTCGATTAAAAAATTAATAATTGTTATATTTTTTTTCAAGAAAGAGTTAATTTTGTCTGTTTTTTTATTGTCATGTTATTGCTGAAATTTTTTCCTAATTTTTATGTGTGTTTTTTTATGAACAAATAATATTTGCTTTTATAATGTCTAATATTTTAAACCAAAAATTGTAATGTTGATACAACTATTGGGTAGTTCATTATCTAAGGATGGTCACTTTGATCGTAAAATTGAAAGACGAGTTAATGCTGGTTGTAAGGTTTGAGTGCTTTGGGTACATTTGCTAGGAATGTAAATGTTTTCAGAGAAGCTCGTTTGAGTACATACAATGATGTTTTGGTGTCTACGTTGATGTATGGTGGTGAATGTTGGGGTTGGCTGCAAAATTATAAAAGAAAAATGACTGCTTACGTGGGATATGAACTAGGAGGAACCGGGTAAGAAATAAATGTGTGTATGATGAGTGTAAAATTGAAAAAAAATGTTGTTGCGAAATTTAATGTTAGTCAGTTAAGATGGTTGAGTCATCTTGAGCGAATATCGAATGAACGTTTTGTTAAAAGAATTTATATGAATGATTGAGAGACTGTGTTGCATGAGTGAAAAAGTAGTAGAAATAGAAAAACATGTATGAGAGGTATTATGAATGTGGATGAAGCTATAATTGCGTGTCTGGCTAGGGGATGTTTGGAAGAAACTGATTTCGAGATAGTGAAAAGAGATTTTGCCATACTTTTTTCTGTACATGCCTTCATTGTGTATGTATGTATGATACTGTCATAATAATAAAAATTATTAGCACATTAAAGTGCACTAATTCCCAATTAGTTTCAAAACTAATAACTGTAAGAAAACGCATAAAATTTCCATTATTCTTATTATAATATCTTTCGTTGAACAATAACTTTTCTGAAAATAATTAGAATTTATCTTTGAAACGATTTTCAAAACGGAAACTTTTTTCATTTTTGCAGTAAATATTTTTATGTTAGTTTTTCTTTCTAAAAATTTTCTCTACATATTTATTTGCATGATTTCCGTGGTTTGGTCAGAAGAAAAACCTGCACCTACATATATATTTATACATATGTATGTAGCGGAATGGATAATAAAATTTTTAAGGTAAAGATAGTAAACCTGCGTATATATATATATATATATATATATATATATATATATATATATATATATATATATATATAACTCGTAAATATTATACGACGGGAACGATTCAAATTATTCAGAACGTAAAAACTTTTCTAAATACACTTGGGAAGAAAGTAGGAAACTCGTAAAATTTTGTATTTTTAAATTTATTTATCGGTGAATGCATTATTACACAGAATTATTACAACGTACAAATTTATTTTGTTGTAATATTTTCGTTTTAGTATCAATTTTTTAAATACAGTACATGTTGTTTAATGTTATCACATTGAGATTTAGGTTTTTTGATAATAATAACCGATATAAGAAAAACATTCAATCATATCTATTCATTTACTCATCAAGTTTATATTTGATGTTAATAATTAGTAAACTAAAGTTGAAAATTGAACCAATTTAAATAGAAATTACAATATGACGTCAGGGTGACGTTTAATCCTCAATGATGCAATGGCTAGAAATATGAATTGTCAAAATAGGAAGAACAACAAAAATAAATAATTTATTTGATTTTATTTGGTATTTTTCAATAATTTTAGTATAAAACAATATTTTTCATTCATATTTTAAATATAGTGTGGTGATAAAGTAAGGAACAAAGTTCAAAATTTTGTTATTTAATGTTTTCAAGAAAAACGCTCGGACAGGTCAATTTTTTTTTAATTAGCCACCTTATGGCATAAAAATTTTACTTATAACGGCATGTATTTTTGCACAATAAAGTCATCATTGGTTTTTTTAAATGGCAACACCAATTTTTTTTGCTGGTTTTTGTAGATGGTCTAACTACTTAAATAATGGCGTAAAAAAATTGGTACTTTAGATAATTATTTTTTTGAGAAAATAACACTTAAAAATTTAAAAAAATATGTATATATAAAAGATAGATTGCTTTGAAAAAAATGAATAATTGTATTTTCGTTGAAATATTGTAAAAAATGTCAAAATCATGTTTAAAATGATGAAAATTTCTCTCGTACAGCATTGCCGCAGTTAAATCTATAGATTTTCACCATTTTCATATATGATTTTTGACATTTTTTTTTAATATTACAACAAAAAAGCAGTTATTCATTTTGTTTCAAAACAATCTATGTTTTATATATACATATTTTTTAAATTTTTAAGTGTGTTATTTTTTCGAAAAAATAGTTATTAAAGGTACTAATTTTTTACACCATTATTTAAGTAGTTGGACCATTTATAAAAACCAGCAAAAAAAAATGGGGTTGCCATTTAAAAAAAATCAATGATGACGTTATTGTGCAAAAATACATGACGTTGTAAGTAAAATTTTTATGCCATTAGGTGACTAATTAAAAAATAAATTTGACCTGTCCGAGCTTTTTTTTTGAAAACATTACATAATGAAATTATGAATTTTGTTCCTTACTTTATCACCACACTCTATTTATGTACAATTTATTTTTTTATTTTAATTTATATGCATATATCTAATATAACCTCTATAAAGTTTATAAACGTCAGCTTAACATTTCTAAACGTACTGAAGTATGATACATTTTAAACTTATATACTACTATCTTTTTCTATATTATATATCAACTTTTATATCCATATCTAGTTCGTTAGTCGTAACTTAATCTACAGAAGACCTGACTTAATCTGGTGCGAAAAAGGACAACTATGAATTTTAGTAATTTTAATAATTTTTTTTTTTCTGCATTTGCTCACTTCAGCCAAGAATGAAAAATATAGGTCTTTTAATTTCAACTCTACATAAAAGATGAAATTTGCTGAATAATCCAATTATTCTACGAAATTAATCTTGTCCTGATACACAACTTTGTCTTTTGTACATTTATAATACCTCTTATGCACAGTTTTTTATTTACAGTACTTGCAAACATTTGTTAACTGAAAATGACGAATTTTAATAAGAAACTGAATTTATTGAATAGGAGATATTTGTGTAAAATATATTAAAGAAATATATTTTGAAAACGTAGCATATTGCATTAAAATAATTTTAAATTAAAATTTAATAAAACGAACGATAATGCAGAAAATCTCCATTTACCATTTATATTTCATTCTACGAATCACTACTAATTCACCGAGTATATTTAATAATATTTTCTACTTCAATATAATCATGGCAGAAAAGCAAGAGCGAGAGAGAGAGAGAGAGCGAGCAGCTAAAAAAATTCGCTATCGAATGACTATGTCTATAATGCGACAGACAGAGAGAGAGGAAAACATAATGGATAAAACGTAAAATCGCATGAAAGCAACGTAGAGAGTCGCGTAGCGACCAAGTTTTACCTCGCTTCATCTCATGAATTATTTACAAATAAATTAAAAAAGGTCAATTTAATTTAACCAAAACGATCGCAATTTGAAATGGAAATACGGCCTCGCCAACCGGCGACTAAATAAAATAAAAAATACAAAAAAAAGATGCACACAAACACACACAATGAACACAGCGAAAAAATACAAAAATAAACAACTAATGAAATCCGACTGAATTTTTCGCTAATCAAAGAAAGTATACGGAAAATCAGTACAGATTCTTGGAATGTCAATATTTTTTTATTGGATTATTAAAAATAAATTTTAGTATTCAGTTATTAGTGCTGTCAAATAGTATACGCCTAACTGCGCCTAATTAACCGGTTAACCGCTAGTAATTGGTTAAAAAAAATTAATATTTATAAAAATAGTTCAAAATTTAACTAATAAGGAAAAAATCAATAAAATAAAAATTAAACAAATATCTTACCAGTCACAAGTTATTTTATTAAATTCTAAGATAGATGCCGATACATTAATGGGTGCATGCCACTTTCATGTTCCTAATATGTATTTTCGAATTAGAACGAAAATATTCCATATTAGAGACAGCTGTTCACCATTACAATACATATTTAAATTAATAAATGATTTAAACTTAATAAATGTGCAATTTGATATATTTTTTTGTAATAACCATAGTATAAGAAATATTGTTAATGATTTTACTTGATTTTGTAATACATATTTTGTAAATTGACTGTAAAGGTGTAATTGGGTTGATAAATACCTGTATTTTTGCAGTATAAATAAATTATTATTATTATTATATATATATATATATATATATATATATATATATATATATATATATATATATATATATAAACAATTCAATTTGGCAGAATGGATGTGTTTTTTTAAAGACAATTAAGTTATTTGCAGGTTTTTTGCAGGTTTTTTGCTTAAATGTCATATTCATTTATTTTGGTCGCTGCCAATTTATTTTATGTAAATATTGATTGTAACTTGCCATGTGTGTAATAAAAACACTAGACATTGATTAGTACACCCACACCCATACACGCACGCACACTCTCTCGCCCTTTCTCTCTCTCTCTCTCTCTCTCTCTCTCCACTACACGTATTACATTTGTCGACAGATTTTGATCGTTTGACATGGAAACGCTAACTAAATTAATTATACAGGTTTTACGCTGTGTATTTGTGTGTGTGTTACAATGTTTAACTTCTATTTATATGACGAGCGAAAATTAGATTTTCTTTCATAAATATTTTGTTACTTTATTTTATATTCTAAAAGTAATTTTATCATCGAAAAAAAAAATTCTATATTATTTTAGTCCATTTAGACCCGTTTTCATTAATGATAAATAAATTTACTTCACAGGTAAATTTTATTCACCTACTAAATAACTTTGAAAACAAATGTTATTTCTACAATTTATCACCAGATTATTAACATAGTAAAAAATTATTTTATTATATTAAAATAAAACTGCTTTAGGTTAAAGTTCTGTATTAATATTTATTAATAATTGACGTTTCGACCTAGTTACTTATTTTGTTATCTAGTAACTTGATTCTATGTTCTGTTTATTTACTGTAAATGTGTACGTTGAGTTTGTCGATTATTATTAATAAATATTAATACAGAACTTAAACCTAAAGCCGTTTTATTTTACAATATATTTTATTCTAATGTAGTGAGGTATTAAAAAGTAAAACTTTTCCAAGTACTTATTTTCACTGCTTTTCATATTTACGATCCGATTTAATGTGCGTTGCTTTATGGGGATTTCTTCGTCTATTATCGAAATGTCTTTGTCAGTGTTTTAGTGTCAGTTTTACTTTTGCAATCGACTAATTCGATTCGATTGTTAAAGCTGTAAAACAATTTTACTGGTTGATTATATTCCTATTAGCACTTATTTTGCAACGATTTTTATTGCACAATTCATATTGAATGTAGTTGTTCATAAATTTTTAGCTACAGCTATTTTTGAGACTGTTTATACCAAAATCGTAAACAAAACTAAAATTGGAGCGGAGTGATAATTTACTGATATCACTTTTATATGTTTTATATATATTTGATATATATATATATATATATATATATATGTATATATATATATATATATATATATATATATATATATACAGGGTGTTCGTTCGCTTGGTTGATATAGAGCAATAACATGGGATTTCGATAATATGCAGAATACTTCTTTCTGAAGTAAAATTCGGAGAAATACCTGGAATACTTTTCGATAGGGAATAAAAAGTTATATAATCTGGTTTTAGTTTTAGTTTGCTAGCATGTGTCGTTTGGGCGCTAGAATTTTTTTAAAATGTTTTTTAGAATTTTCAATAATTTTTCCTGCTAAATCAGTATGAGTTAGAGAAAAAAGTTACTTAGCTATTATGTAGCTAATTTTTTTCTCTATTTTACTAAATTTTTTCAGAATTTTTTTGTACAAGTTTTGAAAAAAGTTATATTTGAAAAAAATTTGAAATATAACTTTTTTCAAAATTTGCTCAAAAAAATCTGAAAAAATTTAGTAAAATAAAGAAAATAATTAGCTACATAATAGCTAAGTAACTTTTTTCTCTAACTCATACTGATTTAGCAGGAAAAATTATTGAAAATTCTAAAAAACATTTTAAAAAAATTCTAGCGCCCAAACGACACATGCTAGCAAACTAAAACTAATACCAAATTATATAACTTTTTATTCCCTATCGAAAAGTATTCCAGGTATTTCTCCGAATTTTACTTCAGAAAGATGTATTCTGCATATTATCGAAATCCCATGTTATTGCCCTATATCAACCAAGCGAACGAACACCCTGTATATATATATATATATTTTATATTTAGCAATAGTTGAGGCATATTTAAAAAAAAAAAAACAAATTAACAAACGTTGCTGAACAAGTTTTAGCTAACAACTTTTATCTGGATTATTTTTCGATACGGCTAAATAATTTTTTATATTTTTATGATAATTCTGTAGATAGATAGCAATATTTATGTCAAGAGAGTTTTGTTTTTAGTTACCATGACTACAGTAGTTATAAAAAAATTTCTATTCCATAAATATATTTAATACTATGACGGTCGGTTCTGTGGTGGCCACATCAGATTTTTTTACTTTAATTTACTGATTATTATTGTTATATATGAGAATTTTATGTAAAATTTATTATTATATTGAGCATAAAGTTCTAAGTTATGTAAAACGACTAATTTAATATTATTTTTGGATATCACTATGAAAAACCGGTTTAAACCGTTTTTCACAGTTTTAGAAACCAATTTATCCAAAAACCGTTAATTTTTGAATTAATTTCAGTTTCCAGCGCCTGGTTTTAATATATTTCGTAACTTATTGTAATTTATAAAAATATCTATAAATTTATTATATTTTATTTTTACTAGTCGTATACAAAAATTATAGTATATTACGAGGAGTAGAAATTATTGATTATTGTATTAAGACTAGATTAAAAAAAAAAAGTATTTTAATTACTTGATAATTACATCAGATATTTATTCGTTTATTTTTAGCGTTTATGAATAAAACGGTCTAATAATACAAATAGGTTGAAGTTGAAAACATATGAAAAAACTCAACGAGAAAACAATTCAAACAGACACATCTTTCTAGCAAAAAAAAAAAGAGAAACTATTTTATCCTTACAGTATACAAAACCAAATGACTAGTCTAATTAAATAGCAAATTTCCATAAAACTAAACAAATAAACCGGCATATCGTAAACAATTTATTATACGGTAATGTAACCGTCTTTGTCATTCAAATGCGATAGGCGTTTTAGAGAAACAAAGAGCGAAAGAGATAGTGAATAGTGCACATGATGGCTAACGCTTAATGGACGTACTAAAATGTTTTATTGTTACTAAAACAGCGTCAAACAAATGAGACGAAACCAACTTACTGTAAAGAGATACGATGAGGATTTTTTTTATACTTTATTTTGCTCGAGTGGACAAAATATATTTTCTTATTTTGTGAAGAGAAATATGCTACAGTAGAGTCTTTTTTTCTAAATATTACATTTTATTATAAAAAATAAAAATTTAGATATGGCGACACACACACACACATATATAAAAAGAATTAAAAAATCCTAGTTTGTAGTGATCTTAAATTTAAATTAGTTGCAGGCCGAACGTAAATCCTGAATTTTGCTGAAGTAAACATAATTGAGAAGTAATTTTAAGATTTTTGATTATAATTATTTATTATTTTTAATAATTTACATTAAGGAGGACGCCACTCTGATATTTTAAAAATATTATTGTTTTTTGCATTTTTGAAAGCGGTTTTTCAAAATTCGAACTTTTGGCGGAGTTACAGCGACCAATACAAAGTGGTAGCAGAGCAGGTAAAACATAAAGATGCGGGCAGTAAAAAAGTAATTTCAAACTTGAAACACGTTTTTCTAGAAATCTTGTTTTTCAATCTTGTCTCTCCGAGATCTCAGAAACTATCCATCAGATTTATTTAGCTTTAAGACGTAATTATAGAGAATTAAATTCTCCAAAATGATATAGAGTATATCTCTTTTTTTCGATTTTTTATATGCTTTAAAAATTGATTTTTTACAATGAAAAAAGAACACAGCCGTCATTTTCGTAATTTTTTGAAATTTAAGAAAATCTGCATATTATGGTAAAGTTTTTATTTTAATTTTAGGATATTTTAAGTAAACTTTTGTATTATGATAACATTGAACAAAAAAAGTTCATCAGTGCATATAAGTGTAAGTCATTGATGCATAGTTTAACAAGCCGATTTACAGATTAGAATTTACAACATTAGAATATCTTGTATTATGTTTTAGAACTTCTTGGTTGACGGGACAAGTGTCCAGGTTTCTTTGACAGGGGCTGAGATATCTCCGCTTGACGTCGCAATTTGAAAACATTTTTGATATAAAAACGTGGTTCAAATATACCGTAATAACATATAAAAAAAACCGGAACATTTTGCCATGAAACATTCCCAAACTTTGCCTATTTTTAGAGCGCTCAGGCCAGGGTAATAATAATATACATATATTATATTAATTTGTTTTTGAATTTAAGTTGAGGTTGAGACTACTGTCTTAGCGAACAATATATCCTAAGTTACATTACCTGTGATCCAAAAATATTAATATACGTTCATATTAACATTAATATGCAATCCAATAAAAAGTTGCAGAATTCAGCAAATATTTACTTTTTTTTTGTATTTTTTAATTTTCCTTCCCAATATTTTTCGTTTAGTAATTCGTTTATGTGATTATTTCGAATTTTGCGTTTAAAAATTCAGTATCCTCGAAAATAGTTTTGCATGTATTTTTATTTTATATATATATATATATATATATATATATATATATATATATATATATATATATATACAAATGCAAGATATGTTCGGATGAATAAATGCACTGCAGTTCCGATAACATGTAAATTAGTAACTGTTTCCGTACAGCACCGGAATTAAATAATAATTTTTATTTTTATTTATAATACGTTTTATCATTCGTATTCTGCTTTGTGTTTCACATTAGAAAAGTAAAAACTGAAATAATATTCATATCTGAATTATTATTTAGTGAAATAAATATTATTTATTTTCGAATTAAACAAATCTAACCTTACTATACGTATGAAACATTAAAGTTATATAAATTTATTATATTAGATATTAGTAAAATAAAACTGATTTAGGTTAAAGTTCTGTATTAATATTTATTTATAATCGACGTTTCGACGAACTCCACGTTTGTCTTTATCAGGAAAAAATGATATAAAATGATTAGATACCTATACATATATTATAAGTTTTGAATATTATTTAAAAATGCACTGTAAAAAAAGTTGCCATTTTATAGAAAAATTATATTAAAAAAAATTATATATTATTTCAGCAAAACCGTTGGTTTACATAAATTTTCTTTAAAAATAATATAATTTTGTATTTTTAAGTAAAATAATTAATTTACCATATTATATTTGTATTTTTACCGAAAAGGTAGTAAACCTACTAAAATATACGTATTTTGTATTCATATTATGTAAAAAAAATTCTGTGATGTCTGTAAATTTACATATTAAACTGGTGTAAATCAGTTCTCCCGGGTTTCTATGTAAAATTACCGTTTTTTTTTTTACAGTAATAATTGTAGATCAGTTTGCACTCTATTTGTTTTATCTATACAGTGAAAAAAATATTACTTTAAAACCAATGTAAACATACTTTTGCTCTGTAAAATTTGGTTTTGTAATCAAAATATATTGTGTGCAAAAACCCTTATTTTTCCGAATTTTATATAAAAATATTGTAAGATATTTTAAATAAATAAAATATGTTATGACATTGTTTTTATATAATTTTTCAATATTTCGCCTCAAAATAGTAAATATTACTGATTGCAACAAGCCCATTATCAATGTAATATGATTATAACTTTGTTAGAAAATATTTTGTATAAGTACTTTACGGTGTTGGATCTGTAGTGACAAGGTAAATTTTTATTCAATTTTTTTTAACTAATAATGAAAATATTATGAATACCGGAACAAGGAGTATGATTTAGTTTATATGTAAATACATTTTATGATTATCGTAGAAATATTTCCATATTTATCGTATTGATTTCTTACATCAGAACATTAAACCTGATTTGAAAACATGCAAATATCATTCGAAATAAAAGCACGTTTGATTGACATATTTACAGATAAATCACGCTGGCTCAATATATATGATACCTAATGAAGCTAAATGTACACGAAACTATAGACTACAGCAGATAGAAAGGGGCATATTGCTATATAAATTATCATATATGTACACCAATATATATATATATATATATATATATATATATATATATATATATACAGTCTATATAGATGATATGTCATTTGTCTATAATGATTGTATATTCGACATATTCGATGGTGCGTATAATGATGTCTACTTTACTTCTGCTATCTCCCCGATAGATGGCATTAGTAAAGCGCACGTATAGTTTAATGCACAAGTAACTGTATTTGTAATGTGCATCGTACTGTAATGGATTTTAGAAACGCTGTTTCAAATGCATCCGGTTTTTTTCTTTTGGTTGTATTTCTTTCTTACTAGAAATTGCACTGTATAAAAACATCAGATGAACCATAATATAGATGAAAAACATAACACAATGTTTTGTTATATTAATAGGAGACAGTAGTTTTGTTTATAACGACGTTTGTGTTTACATTCGCTTTGATGGCTCTGTGTTAGCTGGCAACTACTTTTTAGATATATAGATGTGTCATGTTACGAAATGTAAACAAACACATTTTCAGCCTTTTTAAATCTGTATAACATAACAATGTATGTTTCAGGTATAGGTATTTCCGTATCCGGAAAGTTCACCGCCCACAATTCACCGCGGAAAGTTCACCGCCCACAATTCACCGCACACACAATTCACCGCGTACACAAATCACCGCGAAAAATTCTTTGTATTATATTATATTACGTTTGGGTTAGGTTAGGTTAGGTTAGATTAAGTTAAGTTAAGTTAGGTTAGTTAAGTTAATTTAGTTTTATTTAATTTAATGTACCTAGGTACCTTTCAAAAAATTAATAATATTTCTAACTAAATAATTTTATTTTTATGCTCTATTAATATTTGAAAGAAATTGTTTCTATTAATTGTAATTAATTATTATATCATATTGTATTGCATTACTTTTATTTAATTTAATAAATATCTTCAAAAAATTATTTTATTACAGTACAGAACTTTATATTTATCAGTTTTACTTTCAAAAAATGGCGAATAATCTTCCTCGCGGTGAATTGTGCGTGCGGTGAATTGTGTGTGCGGTGAATTGTGTGTGCGGTGAATTGTGTGTGCGGTGAATTGTGTGTGCGGTGAATTGTGTGTGCGGTGAATTGTGTGAGCGGTGAATTGTGTGTGCGGTGAATTGTGTGTGCGGTAAATTGTGTGTGCGGTGAATTGTGGGCGATGAATGTTCCTAGAACCAGGTATTTTGTATTCATATTTATGGTTGATCTGGTATAAAAACTATGAAACATAAACTGAATATAACTTCAAATTTTTGTATAAGTATATCGCATTTATACTTTAAGAGCAGGGGGTATGAAGTCGACCCAAAAAATTGATCGGTTCTGATTTTTTTTGTTTGATTTCGACTCTGCCTCTAACTCCAACTTTTAAGTTGGACGGAATATATAGTCTGTAATATAGTAAAAAATCTTTCAGAACATATCATATTAAAATAAAAAAGCTTTAGGATTAAGTTTTATATATATTTTATTTGAAAATCGACGTTTTCATATTATACTCTACGTAGAACCATCATCAATATATATATATATATATATATATATATATATATATATATATATATATATATAGGTATATATAATCGGATTTGTCGTGACTACGTAACAATAGTTATAATTTTCGTGGGTTAAAAGATGTCTGTTTTTGATTTTTTAGATAAAATACAGAACTCAATTCTAAAGCTTTTTTTATACAGTTTCTATTTATACTGTTGCATAGTAATATTAATAATTATTTTAAATGTTAGAATGTAATGAATTTATTTATATATAAAAAAAAACAACTATTTATAATAATGTACCTCTACGACGTATGAATATTATACTACATAGTATTAATATTAAATATTGAATATGAATACGAATTTCAAACTTATTAATACATAATGTTTTGTGGTAGGCAGGAAAATTTTTTGAATTATTTTACTGTATATAAATTTATATTTCCAAAAAAAAAAATAGATAAAATATTTTTGCGAATCAAAATCTATTATTAAAATTTCATTGGAAAACTAAATTACATGTTATCTAAACGGCAAAAATAACAATCAAATATAGTATTGCATTAATTAACTTTGCATCAAAACAACAACGAAACGACAACATTATTTCAGCGAAATAGGAAAATATCACTAAATAACATTTTCATCCGTCAGTTATCAAACAATACATTTTCAGCCCGAAATAAAATAAACAATTAACTAATACAGTGTCAGATTTGAAAAGCGTTGATTTTTGAGCGAGTTGCAAACATATCAGGTTATAGGTCAAATCAGATAGGACACAGAATAAATTGGTATAGAAAAAAAAACCTAAAATAAAATATACGGGGGAATATAGCAATAGATAAATAAACAAATAGTAGAGATAAACGGATAAATAGAAATGGAATGTAATGACAAACAGACAGATAAAGTTATTTAGTCATGTAAATCGGTATTTAATTTCCGTTTAGCGAATTTCATTGAATTGTTATCACCCCTGTATATACAGCGGGACTGTGTATTGTGCTAATTGACTGCAATGTTATTTTGCAATGTTAAAACAATAGTAATCTTGATTCAAAATAAATAAAACTTTTTTTTTGTATAGACAAAAATAAATTGAAATAAATTTTACTGAAACTAAATTTGTGTGTTTTATTTATTGGTATCGCTGAAGAATATTAATTATTGAGCAGTATAATGTTTTGTTTTTATACATTAGTAGTTTAATTTTACGGTATTTTCTATAAATTTGTTGATTTATAAGTTGCAAAACTCGGGAAATTGTAAAATCTTTGTATTTCAATCAGGGCATGTATAACCTATAAAAATATTGGTTAACGGTTAAACAGTATTGAGAACTATATTTCAATATCGGTTTTCGTTCTATAATCAGTTTGTATATTCTAAATTGGTTTTAACCGGTTAATTTTTCGACTAATTTTGTAAATAATGTCTTTATTAAAATATAACTGTTTTGGGTTCAAGTTCTGTATTAAAATCGACGTTTCGACGAAACTCAACACCCGTTTTCATCAGGATAAATAATAGAAATAACATTATGGTAAGTAACAGAACATAGAAACAAGTTACTACGTAAAAAATAAGTAACTGAATCACAAAATTTATAGATTTTTTATTAATGGAAGCCAAATTTTATTTGATACAGTGATTGATGTTATATTTTACTTTATAAATTTCTGTTGCTTTTTTTATCAATCTGTTGCTAATATTGATTGGTCTAGCAATTATTACAGTATTTTCAAATTTTACATCATGAAGATATTCAAATGCATGTTCAGTAATATCAGATATATCTGGATGATTTAGACCAAAGTGGTCCGTAGAGTCTACAGCTAAACCTATCACACATTTGAAGTTGATGAATTTGTAACAATACAATATTAGAAAAAAATTGGTACGTGGTCTACGAGACAAAAAAAAGTTTGGGGATCTCTGATTTAGACGAATTGATCACTTTTACTATGTTAATGTTTTTATTAGTAATCTTCAGGCTTTCACGGCCGATGTCCATTGAATTTATAGGATTTTTTGGGCTGGTATATCGTGGTCTATCTATCTGCGTTGCAGACGTTTTGCCATACATCTTCAATGCTTGGGATTGAATGACAATTTTTCCGCAATTTAATATAATACTTGTATCCCCACCATCTTCTGCAGGTAGCGTCACGCCATTGGCCGATTCTGGCTAGCTTCGGTTTATATTAACGGTTTCTTGCGCTACTTGGAACTCTTCTCTAGCAAACTACTAGCTTTGTGTACACATTTACTCTACCAACATTAGTAGAGTAGAATGATTTGGAGAAAAAGTATGCTATTATATATTACTAATGTAATTTAGGCTATATATTGAAACTATTCTATGTAATTTTCGTTATAATTACACCAAACAGACAAATGAAACGTATGCAAATGTACCGACTAACTAATATGTAGCCAAACAGGAATGTTTTTAAATGCATTGTTAGTGCAATAACGGACAATGTGGTTGAATAAAGTTAAACTAGAAAGTATGATGGTGGGGGGGTGGGGAGAGGGAGTGGAATAACACTAGCGAGATGCGACCAACACAACGTTATTTTTTAAGTATGCAATCAAACTTTTTATTGCAACATCTTGCCTCTTTGCCTCCTATAGTGTACCACCGTCCGTCCGTCCGTTCGTCCGTGTCTCTCTCTATTCTCTAGTTGAGTTAACGAGTAACGCTGAAGTCCCTTGTGCAGAATGTCACTCTTGGGATATATCCCCATTCTCTTCTGCTAGCTCCTCTTCAACATTGTTCAACACCTTACCGGCGGATGTACAGTGTGTTTCAGCTAGCTAATTTTGTTAGAGTTGATTAATCCATATTTAAAAGGGTTTTATCTCAGATATTTTTCCTGTATTAAATTATGTATATTATGTGTGACAAAGCTAACTGTATTTATGGTATGCTAAATAAATAAATATTATTATTATTAACAAAATTAGAAATATATGGTTAAACTTTGACATTATATCATTAATACAAAAAATTAAAATTAAATATTTTTTTACTTAACACTGTGTTTTAATAAAATTATGTAATTTATGTATGTGAAACTTTGGTTAATTATAGGAATAGATAATATAGCCATAATAAATTTTTGAAAATTTTGTAATTTTTTTCTCGGAAAGTTGACAACATTGAAAATTATATAATTTGTGTGGACACAAAAAAACAGTTTTGTAAAATTTTGGTTAATTACGTTAATTAATGAATTTAATTTATTTTAATATGAAAGCTTCTGTTTAATTTTATATTAAAATTTGACGTTTTGATATACAAAATATATTATCATTAGGAAATATATATATATATATATATATATATATATATATATATATATATATATATATATAAGACGTAAATAATAAACAAACAAATCTTAGAAACAAGTTACTAGGTAACAAAATACAAACAACTAGATTACAAAATTATATAATTTATAATTAAACCACTGACTGATTAATGTTATTTTGTTTCTATAAATAAGAATATTTTGAAACAAACATGCTGTATATAAAACTGGATATTTTATTATTTTTCCCACAACTACTCGCGGTTGATATGCTGTTATGATTATAATGTTAAAATTTTAACACATCGCTACGTTTTGTCAAAGAATATTACGAAATATTTACGTGTAACTTGTTTATGATAGCAAATTGATGATTACTGTTTCTGTATAGTTTATAGTTCATATAATATGTACTTTGTACATAGTTGCAATTGCTTCACTTTATTTTATACTTTTTTATACTGATAAATGTTAACTGCAAATTATGATATATTAAAGTAATTGTGGAACTTTACATCTTTAAGAGAATTATTCCGTGTTGTAATACTTAAATTTTGGGTGACATTTTAAAATAATTATAATGTGGAAATTGCACGATATTACAGGAACAGCGATAACTTGTCAAATATTTTGATCGCAATTTTGTGATTAATCAGAAACTATTAAGTACTAATTCAAAAACTTTTAGAATTACTTATTGAAAAATCTGCTGTGGCCACCACAGAACCGACCATCATCGTATTAAATAAATTTGAAAAATAGAAAAATTGGTTTAACAGCTACTACTGTAGTCATGCTAACTATATATATATATATATATATATATATATATATATATATAAATTTAAACATATTTAGCCGTATCGATAAATTTTACAAATAAAAGTTGTTAGTTATAACTTGCTTAGCAATTTTTGTTAAATAATTTTTTTGAAATATGCTTTGGTTGTTGCGAAATATTTGTGAAGCATATAACATCAGTAAATTACCACTCTGCACTTCAATTGGTAGATCTTTACTAAAAGTTGATCAAATTGAGATATTTACCTCTGAAATTTAAATATGAAATTTTATAACAATTTGTTCAGTCGCATTTGCTCTACACGTGTCCACAAACCGATAGACAGACAGGCAGACAGATCGACATTCCGTTAAAAACATTTGATTCGGATTACTATAAGTTTAATTCGTGCTTATCTGTGAAAATCTCGATATGTTAAATTTGTTATGATTACAATACTTTCTTTATCATATGTGACATGGCGGTCGGTAAAAATATTTCAAATTTATTGTAGATTTGTACTAATAAACATTGAACAAGATTAATAGAAAATTAATCTCATATGTTGCAATAAAATAAAATATTAAAAGATCTCATATCATATAGCAAATTGACATTTAATTTCGCGTATCCCTACGAGCCTAACTCAATTAAAAATGTTTGTAATTTTCATACATGGAATTTCTCATCATCGCCGCTCCGTGTTTGGGCGCAACACGAGCATATAATACAAAATACGTAGAATAGAGGATAATGTTGGCGAAACACACAATTTAAATCATTTTCCATACGGTAGCAAGAATGCGAGAATCGCTGAATAATCTGAAATGGAATTACAAAATAAAATAAACACATATGCGTGATTATTTACGCTGCCGAAATTATTCGACAAAACAATGTTTTAGCTCCGCATAAAAGTTTCGATTGAAATTAATATTTTGTGAAATAATATAATTTGATAATGTTCTATAATGTTGAGATATTTTCCAAAAATTTCACAAGAGCTTTTGTTCAATGTTATTATTATTGATTTATTTTCTACATTAATTGGGTACAATTTTTTATACATGTGGCCTTTTGACCTTTATAAATGCTTGTGAATATGGCGTTGGTGTTATTTATTGCTTCTCAGCTGCATCTGTTTCATTTACTTGGCATAAAAGCTAGCCCGGTGGTTAAACCTATCACATATTACACTGTTCGAAAAATACTATGACGTCACTCATAGGAAACAATTTTTTTTCATATTGAAATATATTTTAAACAAATAAAATATGTTATGATATTGTTTTTGTATAATATTTCTATATTTTGTTTTAAAATATTAATTTTACAGAATGTAACGGGTCCATTGTTTTAATATTTCGACCAGAGTTTGATTTTAACTTAAAGCAAACTTGTCTTTTAGACTAAATATCGCATAAAACAGTTAGCTCAAAGATGAAAATTTCTCTATCTCGCTCATTTTCTGTCTGTCCTGTTGAAATCCCAACTGACTAAACGAAACAAGGCGAGAACAGAACAACTATGAACGAAAAGTTTTTGTATCTTTAAGTCTTATGAGGAATTACTTGTTCTTATGTCCAACTTACTTTTGCTCTGTGTTTGTAGATGTATGTGTATGTGTAGAAACATGCAAAAAGTGTAAATGCACACACACACACACACATATTTATATACTTACTCACACAACGCTGTTGTAGAGAGGATGACTCTGGGATTTAGATAAGAAAACCAGACGGCACTTTAGTGGATTAACGCAGATGAGATAGATGCTAATTTGGGGCACACGCCTTCGTTCACATTTGCTATTTGCCCGAGTGAAATTTTTACTCGGATTAAATTTTTGCATTTAATATGCTCAGATTTTTATAAATAATAATGGTTTTAGTGCAGTCAGATTTTTATAATTTATGAAAGCATTTACTCTCTGCTGCATATGCGCGATTGAAACATTAATAATTCAATATTTTTAATAGTGAACGGCCAGTTTTATAGTAAAACAGTTTAATTAAAGTCGACTTTAGACGACAAAAAAGCATTGTTTTATTGATAACAACACATAATTTTGTTATTAGAAGTTTGAGAAGTTGACGAAAAGTATTGTTTTATCGACAGCTATAATTAATTATGACAGTAGAATTTAAAACAGCTGCCGGTCGTTAAGTTTATTAAATTAACGGCCAGTCAGTTGGTTACTACTTATATTTGATAAGAGGTAGAAATAAAAATTTATTTTAAAGCAAAAAATAAAAGCACTTTTTCATAAACAAGACAGGTGTGAATACGGGGCTATGTTTCTAAAGTAAATAAAATAAAAAAATACTTAGCAACATTAAATATCTTATTTATTATAAGCAGTTTGCACAACTACTAAAAGATTTGAAAAATAATAATAATTAAACAAGTACATCATATCTCAGAAACAAATATAAAATTATATTTTTGTTCGATGATTTAATTTTTGTATGAAACTTTGATTAATTGCGAAGTAGAAATTAACAAAACATATTTATATATTTAAAAAAAAAAACAATAATTATAACATGAAACTAAATTTTAACAAAATTAAATAGTATTATATATTTGTTGTTATTTCATAAATAACTAATTAAATTTTACAAAATAATTTTGGAACAAATTAACTATGAATAAATTCAAATTTCTGTATATCAGGTTTAATGTCGAAACTATCATTTCTACAATTCGCACAATGATACCCATCACCAACACAGTACAATTTTAATGGTTTTAAATCTTTCTTACATTTAAAACAAATATTTCCCTTTTTCTTAATCAAAACTGTAATATACATATGCTCACAACCTTCCAAAAAATCAATTAAAGTCTTAATATTAATTTCAACGCAATCATTCTTATTTAAAACCAAGTTTTGTCTAGACGCAACTGGTTTCGTTTTCTTCATTACAGAATTATAATTCCGAACTTCTAAAGTATATTCAAAATTAGAACAAAAAGCATTATTTCCTAAATATCTTACACAGCTCCATAATTTCCCAGCTGAAGCATTTAGCTTCAGTTGAACGAGAAATATGAATCCAAAAACCGTCATTAGAAAATTTTCTTCTCCATCTTTGTTTAAATCAGGACTTAGTTTACAAGGATGGTCCAAAAGAAGTGATCCGTGGCTATTTTTGTAATGTTCTAATAATTTTGAATTTGTTCCTTTCCACTGACATGATCCAGTCGGTTTTACTGGACAATCGTAAGTACGAAAATCACATACTTCTTCATGAATTTTGACTTCATTCCATGGTAAAGTTTTTTGACAGCCTTCGGATCGATAACGACAAGGAAAGATGACTGCTGAAGCAATATCTTCATAGGCATTGTTGCGAATGTTTGAAGAATTGCCATCACAAATACATCGTCCACAAATGCTTTCTCCATTCGGTTTTAACAGAATTGGCGAACATGAAAGATACGAATCGCATTCTGAGCATTTTAGACGCTCCATTATGCTGGATTTTAGCTCCATTTTTGCTGGAAAAATATTTTTAATTGTACCAAAAAAATTAACGTATATTATAATATTGTTAAATAAGAATTTGATAAATTTTAAATAAATATAATAATTTATTTCATTTTTAAGCGCAATTTTATACAAATTATTATATTTTATTTTGTGTATTGGATTTGTTGACTGTTGTGGAAAGTGAATGTAATAAAATTTGTTTGTCAGTTTTCTGCATTTAATATTTATTTTTTTTGCAAATATTACTATTTATTATACAGGTTGTTCACGGTTTTCTTTGTATCCTTTTAGAGAGCGATAGTATATTAAACGATTAATTTGTTTGAAACTTTAGAATCAGCATTGTTCATTACCAAAGTGTAAAGCCGACTTGCAGTAGCAGCATTACTAATTCGTTATTAGAATATCAATGGGATATTGCGATTTTTATAGAACAAGGTAAAAATAGTAAAAATTTTGGTCAAACAATTGAATTACTGAGATAACAACTTTACCTGACAAATAACAAACGTAATAACAATTGAACAATACCGATTAAGTACTAGATTAATTACTAGAATTTAAAAAAAAATTAATCGTTTAATGTAAAAACTAAAAGAATTATTATCTGTTAAATTATTATAAACTTTTTTTTTTTTATTGCCCGTCTTCAAAACAAATTTACAGTCGACAAACATTTCAACGATTATTATAAACTATTAAAATTATATTATTATAAATTATTTAGCTAATTAAATTGTAAAATTGTTATATGATTTTATTAGTTAAACAAATGTAAATAAACTTTAATTCCTTTGATATTTCATATTATATAGAGCGGCAAACAATTTTTGTTTAGAATTTTTATGAATATAATACATAAATTTCACATTAAATTAATAAATTTTAATAAATATTACGGAACTTGCAAATTTTCTTTTTTTAAAAAGTGCAGCTACTACGAATTAAACTGCATTTGATTTACATTATTATTATAAAAGTAATTAATTTAACGTGTAAATAAAATTCAAATAAAGCAATACAAATTAGCAATTTATTAATATACAATAATTTAATTAAAAATAACAAAATTATAATGAAATTTAATATTAATAACTCATATTTAAAAATTTATTATTATTATATATTTGCATGCAAAATGAAATTATGTATTCATTTAAATTTAGAATTAACGTAGCTAATTTTATTTTTCAAAATCATTTTAATTATGCATATTGCGGTAATTTGATTTTTGAATAATCTATATTTATAAAATATATTATAAATAATTTAAATTACGGAAATATTAGTAAATTTTATTTGTCCATATTAAATATGAATGTTATTATATTATTTATATTTTTAATTCAAAAGTAAACGTGTTTTTGAAATATAAATTTATAACTTAGTAAAAAAATATTTTAGAACTCATTATATTAAAATTAAACTGCTTAGGGTTAAAGTTCTGTATGACAGGGACACATTTTTTTCCACTTTTTTTTTCGACTCCGTTTTTTCCACTCCATTTCTTCCTCCGTACTTTTCTTCCGCCAAACTTTTCTTCCGCCAAACTTTTCTTCCGCCAATACTTTTTTCCACCAATTTTTTTGGTTTGATTAGGTTAGGTAAGGTTAGGATTAGGTTAAGTTCGGTAAGAACATTAGTAAATAAAAGAATTGGTGGAAAAAATATATAGTGAAAAAAGAATTGATGGAAAAAAGTATTGGTGGAAATAATTTATTTATAATCTATTCTATTAATTAAAAATTTATAAATTTTATGATCCAGTAAATTAATTCTTTGTTCTATTATTTACTGTAAATGTCATTTGTATCATTTTCCTGATGAAGACGGACGTTCAGTTTGTCGAAACGTCGATTATAAATATATATTAATACAGAACCTCAAACTAAAGTAATTTAATTTTTGATATAAACTTATGTTTTTCTAATAAAAATAAACATTTTAAATAGAAAAAAATAATGGCAAGTAAGGGTATAACTATTTTCATAGCTTTGTATGAAATTAGTTATTATTTATTTTAAAAATAAAACTAGATTTGAATTGAAAATTATTAATAATTTTACAATTACATATATTCCAGAAGAATACTGTTTCTAAACAGTATAAAAAATACCTAGCAACATTAAATATATATTTTTTATCTTCAGCAATTTACACAACTGTTTTATTTTTCAAAATGGTTTTAATTATGCATATTAAGGTAACTTAATTTTTGAAAAATTTATATTTTTAAAATATATTATAAATAATTTAAAATATGGAATTATTAGTGAATTTGTTTGTCAAATTAAACTTGAAAATTTATTATATTATTTATATCTCTAAATTTCAAATAATAAAAATGTGTTTATTATAATTCACTTACCTAATATTTAGATAACTGTAAATATTATAAAATTTTACAATAATTTTTAGTATGTTCTCTCTTAAACTGTCAAAATAAAACTGAATATGTTTATGTTTGAATGTTTCGTACGTTGTAGAAAAATGAATTTTACTAGTAAATGCAAGTTTGAACGAAATATACTCGTACCTAATGGAAATACTGTCTACGCAACCGATTTTGTTTATCAAATATTTTAAGGAAATTAACGATTTAACATAGTAAAAAATCTTTCAGAACTCACTATATTAGATTAAAACGGTTATAATTGTGTAATAATTTATTAATAAATCAACGTTTCGATGAACTGCACGTGCGTCTTTATTAGGAAAATAGATAGAAATTGACATTTATTGCAAATTAAGGATTTGTTTATTTTTAATAGAATATTTGTGTATTAATGCAAATTTAAATATTTATTATTAATTTATATTAATAAATTTGTATATGTTTAATGAATTAAAAAAATATATGTAGGTAAAATATTTATACTTATTAAAACAAATGGTTTAATTAGGCATGACATCGTTAAAAAAACTGGTTAATTAAACCGGTTAATCGGTATTTTAAAATCTTTAAAAATCGGTAACCGATCACCGGAAAAAATTATACCGTTTTTGTTTTTTTGGAATGAATCTGAAATATGAAATTATTTTTGGGGACGTATCGTAACACCGAAATCTCGAAATTCCGAAATGTCGGTGCATAGAAATCTCACTGCACCGAAGTGGCAGTACCCCGAAACGTATCCCCCTCCCTCCCCTGCAGTTTATCATGAAATGTCGTTGCAGCGAAATATCTTTGCATCGAAGTGGCAGTATCCCGAAATCTCGATACCCAGAAAATTTCTCCCACTACACACTCCCACACAGTCGTGTACGTACAATTGCAATTATTGAGGATATGGAAGTATTGCATATTTGCGACAAGGGTCTTAGAATGAATTTCTTAGAAGCGATGGAAATACAAACAGCCTTGGCTGATAATAAAATCTTAATAAATGAACAAACCGACTTATTTTCATCCCCACTGCTAAAACCATTTTAGGTCCCTAGTACAATTATGTTTTAGTTTAAGTATTAGTATATATAGTTAGAAATGTATAATTTTTTGTATTACATTTTCGTCACCTGATGATGGCCTAATAAGCCGAAATGTACATCGTATTAATAAAATAATAATTTTGAAACAAAAAACCAAGAGTTGTGTGTTTATTTTTATTTTAATTACAATTGCAGTATTACTGGGACAACGTTTTAAATACGAAAAATATATCATGTTTTATAGATTGCATTGCTGTTGCTTAAAATTGTGTGTTTTATGAACAATATCTAAACGAAACGAAATTTTAAGTAACATTATATATTTTATATTTGCAAAGAGTAGTTAAAACTGAAAATAGATATAGATTATTACAAAAGTTAAAATAAACTCAGATATTATATCTACATAATTATTTTAACATAATTATTTTAACATTAGTAACTCAAGTAATCGATACATGATCAATAAGAAATTGAAATAGTTAATAAATGTATATATTTAGGAATTATAATTGATATAAATTTCGAATATAATAAAAATATTTTTATATTATAAATTAACACTATTTTAACAGATACATTCACAATTCAGATAATACAAAAACTTTAAATAATTAAACTTTAGAACAACATACTGCAACTGTACGTACACGGCTGTGTGGCCCGACAATCTCGTGAAAAGTAGTGGGAGAAATTTTCTGGGTATCGAGATTTCGAGATACTGGCACTTCGATGCAAAGATATTTCGCTGCAACGACATTTCATGATAAACTGCAAGGGTGGGGATACATTTCGAGGTACTGCCACTTCGCTGCAGTGAGATTTCTATGTAACGACACTTCGAAGTTTCTTTTCTTGCACTTCTTCACATATTTTCTATAATGAAATTTAAATTCAAGCGAAAATAAACAATGCAGTTGTCAATTAACTTAAATTGACTTAATAATTTTTAATATAGCTGTCGGAGACGTCAAATTAAATACACTTGATCGTGTATCTATGTTTGGTCGAATATGCAGTTTCTAGCCATCCAGGATCGGTGTACATTGCATTTCTTGTACTTCTTTACACATTTTTAATAATTAAATTCAAATTCATCCGAAAATAAATAATGCAGTTGTCAATTAACTTAATTGAACTTGACGTAATAGTTTGTCAATAGATGTCAGATTAAATACACTTGATATTGTAGTTATTTTTGGTGCTGCCACCAGTGGTGTATCTGAAATAGTAACTAACTGTTGTATAATAATGTCAGTATTGTACTAGTAACATAATTACCTCTTCCTACATAAGGAATATGGTAACGTAATATTAATATTTATGATAGGCTTGAAGAAAAATATTTTTTTTTTTTATAAACTTAAATTAAATGCGATAAAAAAAATTATTATACAATATTTAAGTTTCTAAACATGCGAAATTGTTATGAAACTTTAATAACTTTTAATATGTACTTTGAAGTAAGTAATTTTCTTGTACTTTTCCATTTTCATCATATAATCCATGAAAATTTGCTGACAGACTACTATTTTTAAATCTTCTTTGTTGTCAGCGAAAATTGCGACATGACGCCGACTAACAGACAATGCTTTGAATATTTAATTGCACACACACACATACAAATGTACTGTTTTTCTCTGCTACATTATTATTACTTTATCTCAAAATCTTTTGCTTTTTTTAAATTTAATTTTTGTACAATTTTATTTTCTTGTTGAGACATAAACGTGAATTAGAATTTTATATTATGTTTTTTAAAAGTATGTATCATGTTGTGTTATTATAACGTTGTGTAAGTTTTCTTGGCTTTTTGAGAAACGATGTCAAAAGAAATTTAAATATTTACATAAAATATTTATCTTTACTTTGCGAAAAATAATTTTATATAATTTTAATTTTATTTAAAGTTTGTCTTTGCTTTTGGATTGAATTAATGGTTGTATTCTGAATTAACCTACAGCGATACAGAATAATTTGTTTTACCATCATAAGTAATAAAATAAATATTATTAGAGCTTTGAACGAAACTGTACGGATATTTACTTGGTTTTTAAATATATGAAAAAATTAATTAAATTTTTGAACAGAAAATATACAGATAATTATAAAATGAAAATAGAGTGATATAAATTATAAGATAGAAAAATTAACATGACTGTAAAAACATAAAATGGAAATTTACATGAAAAATAATGAATGAATGTGTTAGTAGTGAAAAAAAAATACACTGTAAAAAATATATCTTAAATTAACATAATTAATGGTCGACAGTTTACCTTTATGAATCTTTTTGATAGATAAAGGGTTTTTAAAAATACAAAATTTTACAAAATGTGTATATTTGAAAACTTTTTATATATCTTAAATTTATATAATTTTAAGTAGGTTTTAACAGTAAAACTAACAACATTTTGTAATTTTATTATGATAATTTACGTAATATTACATTTTTTTATGAAAAATTATATTCACAAAACAAGTAAAATTACATAATTTTTTTGTAAAAAAACATAAATTTTTTACAGTGTATGAATTTTAGTATATAATTACTATTAGATGATATTTGAGACGTTATTTTTTTTTGTCTATTTTTTTACATTTATTTTATCAGCATAGTATACAAATGGAAGAAAATAATTAATTTTATAATGAATTACATCAATTTAGCTAATAAAATAAAAGAAATCTCTTAGTGCAGAAGAAATGAAAATCCATTAATAACATTAAAACACTAGGAAAAGCATCAAATAAAAAAATAAATAAATTGCCAAACAGACTAACAATACAATAAAAGCTACATGGGAAAAAGAGAAGCAAAAATCAGTGTTTATTCATTGAATCCGCGCGCACAAAAATCATTTCAAAGCACAGAGAGAGACGAGGGCGCGCATTAGAGCGACCCCGTAAAAGAATAAGTAAATGGAGCTTTTTCTTCGCATCTATTCGCGCAAACAAGCCTTCTTTTCAGCCCCGTCTTGTGCTGCGGGAAGCTCTCGCGATGCTGTTCATCAAACAAAAAAAGCTTGTAACAATTCCACATAGAACAGAACACCAGACTAGCTACATCGTTTTTCTAAAACATTCAACAATCGCGAAAACAAAAGACGAACTGGAGGCACAAGCAAAGAATACTTCAACGAATCAAATGAACAGAAAAAAATGGGAATGTGCCCTCGTTATATAGATAAGGGTAGTTTTGTAGATAGCGCAAGAACATAGTGGGTAGTTTTATGAAGAATTGCAGGCAGTTTGTTTAAATAAAAATACATAAATGAACATTTGTTTATGGTATATAACTCCAAAGTACACACTGAAAAAATATTAATTTAAAACATTGTACATACAGACACAATCACGTCGTGTACCCAAATGGGTGTGGCATAAATGCTTTTCACTATCCCGAAATTAGTTTTTTTTCCCGAACATTCCTTTCCAGTCAAACAACCTAAGCTTTATTCACATTCATGACACCTCTCATACATGCTCTTCTATTCCTACTACTTGGAAACATTTGTCCTCGCAAAACACTTTGAATTATGCTACCCTTCATCTATTCATTGTACGTTCACACACACACACTTCTACACACACACACACACTCACACCTATATCTATAATATCACTTACATATATATATATATATATATATATATATATATATATATATATATATTTTAACTAAATGTTCATTAGATATTTGCTAAAAATGACTGAACCATTTGAACTGACTAATACTAACTTTGCAACAATATTTTTTCCACTTTCAACAATGTACCGCCGAGATCTCGGAAACTATCACTCGGATTTACTTCACTTTAAGACGTAATTAGAGTAAATTAAATTTTCTAAAATGATACTACTAATATCTTGATTTTTACATTAAAAAAACAAAACAATTTTTTCAAAAAAATCCGCCGTATCACGGTAAATTTTTTATTTCAGTTTTAGGATATTCTAAAGAAACTTTTGTATTATGTTTCACAACATGGTACAAGAGTCAGGTTTTTTTTGACAGGGGCTAACAAATTTACGCGTAACGTCGCAACTTGAAAATATTTCTTGATATAAAAATTCGAAAACGTATTTGAAATATAGCGTAATAACATAAAATTATTTCTCCACAAAAAAATCCCAGATTTTGCCTATTATCAGAGCACTTACGGTGGTGGACCCCGCTTAAAATTTATAACAATGCGCCATCTAGCTGTTCCAGGCTATCTATGACCTTGCTTGACGAAATGAAAACGAAAAAAAAAAAAGAAAGTAGAAAGCAACTAAAAGTCATTTATCTTCATCGGGGCTTTAAACAGCAAAGGTGTATGGGGGGTGGTGGTTCTGAGTGCACAAACATAAATATTCATTCGGGGCTAAGCAGTCGATCGAGGGGCGTAAAGTGCTGAACTCTCCGAACTGAAACGGGCAACCTCCCCCCCCCCCGTGATCGGCGGATGTGAAAACAAAAAAAAGACGCTGAGGGGGGGTGAGAAAGTTTTTTTTTTTTGGTCGTGTTTTAATTTGAAGTTGACGAACAAACGGGATGGATGTGTAACAAGAAGAAGAAATGAAAAATGTCGACGAAGAATCATTTTAGTCATTTATCAATTGAGAGTAATGAACTGAAATGGGTTTAACGAATTGCTGCAAGCATTGTATTTTTCCTAGCACGAGTAAAAATATATTAGATATTTAATGACATTAAAATTGATTTTCATACTTTTTCTGTCTATTAAATTGATTTATGGATTTTGCTTGTTAAGTGTAATAAATAAGGTCTGATTCAAAAAAATAAAAATAAAAATTAGATAGTTGAAAACTATTGATATCGCGTATATAGTTTTTTTTTTCATTTTTATATTGACCTACTAGGCGGGTCATACACGCTCAGTTTATTGCATAGTATTAACTGCACAGGCGGAAATTTCGTAGTTATTTCATAGCATGTGTGTGTGTGTGTGTGGAAATCGGAGTAACGTTAATCCAAAATTTTGGCTTGAATATGGATTGAGTGAAATCTGTAGCCGATAATTTTTTTAACTGCGTTAATCATACACTGTAAAAAATTTAAGCATTTTATTTATTTTGTGAATGTAATTTTTCATAAAAAATGTAATATTATGTAAATTATCACAGTAAAATTACAAAATGTTGTTATTTTTACTGTTAAAACCTATATAAAATCACATAAATTTAAGAATATTTTTTATAGAGTAACTGCACCAATGCATCGATGCAGTATCATTAATTTGTGGTTAATATATAGTTATGTACAGACAGCTGTAGGCCAGTGGTATCGTGTTGAATTTGAACCACAAAAGTCTCTGGTTCGCGTCGCGCTTTTACCAGAAATTAAATTAAATATTATATCTGGAATTAGAACCTTGTACTACTGAATTGATATCGGTTTGACCTGAGTGGTTCGGAACTCACTATAAGCTGTAGATTCCTTGCTTGGCTGTGAACTAACGACCCGTATCATTGACAACGCAAGTAAAAATTGTTTAAAAAACTATAAGATCAGTTTTTCCACCTAGGATTTACGGGAACTGATAGTGATAGATAGTTATGTAGTGTAAAATGTCATGGATTGATGTTATCCTTTTTGTTATTAAAAAATTAATCAATGTGAAAATACTCATTTAATTAAAAATTTATTGATTTTGAAATCTAGTTGCTTGTTTTGTTACCTAGTAACTTGTTCTGTTTATTTGTTGTAAAGTTGATGTTGTACTTGTTTTTGATTTTTCTTTTGCAGTTCTGTTTTTTATTTATTTTACGACGTGTTTCGATCTTACGATCAGTATTATTGTAATGTTATTTGTATATTTTTTCCTAATGATGATGTACGTGGAGTATGTCGAAACATCGATTGTTAATAAAAATGAATACAGAATTATATTCTATAGCCGTTTTATTTTAATATAATGAGTTGCAAAATCTTTTTTATTATGTTTTCATTTGTTAATAATAATAATAATGATACTCGTATAATAAATATTCACCATTATTACATAATAAAAAAAATCTTTCAGAACTCATTATATTAAAGTAATAAATAAAATAAAGATACAATTTGTATCTTTTTTTCCTGATGAAGAAGTAGGTTGAGTTCGTTGAAACATCCATTATTAATAAATATTGATACAGAACTATAAGATAAAGCCGTTTTATTTTAATTAAACATTTTATTCTCACATAAAAAAAAATAATTTTAACAAGAAAAACCTAAATGTATAATAAATTCGCCTTAATTCAGTAATTTCTCCAATTCAAAAACAGAAGCTTTATATCATCAGATATTCATTAGCAAAAGATCAACAAGGTTAAACCGTTCTTATATATCATGTAGACGTGTGCATCCAATGCATACGTTATTACATTCCCATCTCATTCTGTCCTACACATTCGTAGATACACCTCCATCCCAGCATACCGAGTGAGATAGCCTTTTTAAATTTAGACTAAATTTCTAAGTGCGTCCTTGTTCAGTTTACGGCACACACGTGCATTTTATCAGGAATGATCTTTTGAATTATGGTTTTGAAACCGAACCGGTGGTAAAATCGTTTCACAAAACCGGAGGGCAGTTTTGTTGGATTATTTTGTTGTATATTTAGTTGTGTGTTGCGAAAGCCTCCATTATATAGATGATTCCTTGTTTTTCTTTAGATTAAATTTTCATATATTAAAATTTACTGTATGTTCTAACTTTAAAACGATGTAGTCTATGAGATTAGTTGGCGTTGGTTTTCCTTTTACGGTTATAGTTTTATTGGAAATTTGTTTTATATATTATTAAATTTTGTTTCCAAATGCATAGAATAAAATCCATATACTTACTTGTTTATTATGATTTTATTATAATTTGTTCGGCAGTGAACCGAATAGTAGATTCGATAAAGTTTTACTGTAAATAATTTTAGTTGTTATTGTTATTCTGTAAATAAATTTATTCAATAAATGTGGTCCTGTGAAACATTATCAGTTTTTAGTATTATGAGAATGTGCAATAGGTATAAAATATAAGCAAAAACAAAGTTAGGAAATTACGCAAATTATTAATAAATATTTATACAGAACTATAAACAAAAGGAGTTTTATTTTAATATAATGAGCTCTGAAAGATTTTTTTGCTGTACAAGAATGGTTAATATTTATTATATTATTATTTATTATTAATTATATCTTTTTATTCTTGATAAAGATGTATACTGAGTTCGTCGAAACGTCGATTATTAATAAATATTAATACTGAACAATAACCTAAAGCCGTCGTTTTAATTTAATATAATAAGTTTTTACTATGTTAGAATAGTAAATATTTATTATATAATTATTCATTATTAATTATTAACAATTTTAAGTGAAAACATAATAAAAAATATTTTACAACTCATTATATTAAAATAAAATGGCTTTAGGATATAATTGTGTATTAATTATTAATAATCGACGTTTCGACATACTACGCGTACATAATCATCAGGAAAAATTATACAAGTAACATTACAATAAATAAACAGAACATAGAAGCAAGTTACTTGGTAACAAAATAAGATACTAGTTTTCAAAATTTATATTTTTTTTTTCTATATGAGATATTTGTTAATTTCAAAAACGAGCTTTATCGTTTTTATACTTTAAACGAGTAATTATTAAAGTATCCAACTTCTCTTCAACGAGCTAAGTTCGGTCTTCCTGATATTTAAGTGTTAACTTAGGCTGCATTTCTTTGGACGGTACCGTGCACTCTGCACGCTACAAGTTGCACTTTGACACGCTACACCGCAACTGTCAAGTGTTTCATTGGGAAAATTTTGTGCACCGTGCACTTACAGAACAGATCCGTGCTACTTCAAATGCACCTACTCGTAAGCAGGGGTAGTTCGATGCGCACCGACGTCAAAATGGAGTTTTCTGACAATTATGAGATTAGCAATAAGAAACAATTAACGAATTATTCGAAATAAATTTTAAATAATTTGTAATATTAGTTTTATATTTTATTTTAATGTATTTTGTACTATTTATAATTGTTAATATTTTTCTAATAAAGAATAGATATTTTTGTATATATATGCATAACTTCACGATAGTATTTAAAGTAATAAAAATACTTAAAGTACATATTTATTGTTACACATAAATAATACTTTTAAAACTGAAAATATTAAAATTTATTATTTATACGAATGCATTAAAATACGCTAGAAAATTTACAGTTTTTCTTGTCGCCGTACCCCTTAAAACATCCATAAGCAATAAGCGACAAATGAGTGTTCCATTGGTAACTTTTACGCGGGTTCGCGTGCCAAGTGCAACCTGCGCGGTGTAGCGTGCAGAGTGCTCCGTGCCGTCGAAAGGAATGCAACCTTAGATGTACAAAATATATGCATGTGCCCTAGCAATGATGTAATACACCCTATGTTTAACCAATATAGTAATCTCAACAAAACTCGATATTAATTAACGATCAAATCAAACACTAAACATAGTTTATTTACATCTTATCACAGCAACTCAACATTTACTCATTCACTTCCCTTCAATCAAAAATCACCCTTACGCCCAAGGCGTATACTAGCTCCATCTATACTCTCGCAATAGCTTGCGAACTATTTGAAGTTATTTTGGAACATCTTAAATAAATAATACAGTGGCGGCGCTAGCAGACAATCCAGTCGGTTATGCCCCTCCCCAAAATATACTCTGTCGTGCGAGTTTCCCCTACCTGGATATTTTTTGTAAAAAAAATTATTTATGGATAAAATTTCATGTGTATAAGTTTTTAAAAATTCTTGTTATCATTTTTTATTATTTGCAAGTTGCAGAGCCCCGAAAACATTGGAACTCATGTCATAAAACCCATTTTTACACACTTGTTACATAAATAGCTATTATTCTTTTATAAACGGAAAATGACTGCTGTGGAAATGAGATTTTTACGTGGGGTATGTGGTGTAAATAGGAGAGATCGGGTACGAAATAGATTAGTGTATGATGAGTGTGAAATTGAAAGAAATGTTCTAGCAAAAGTTGGTGTTAGTCAGTTAAGATGGTTCGGACATGTTGAGCGAATGTCTAATGAACGTTTGGTTAAAAAGATTTATTTGAATGATTTTGATGGTATACGTTTGCGTGGACGTCCGATGAGTAGTTGAAGTGATATGATTGAGAGTGTTTTGCGTGAGCGAAAGTTTCCAAGTAGTAGGAATAGAAGAGCATGTATGAGAGGAATTATGAATGTGGATGAAGCGAAAGTTGCTTGTTTGGATAGGAGTGTTTGGAGGCGACTGATTTCGGGATAATGAAAAGAGTTTGTGCCACACCCTTTTGGGTACATGGCGTGATTGTGTATGTATGTATGTATGTATGTATGTATGTATGTATTCTTTCGTATATAAAATATTACTTATTTCTGGGCCCCGCTGACTTCCTAAATTTCATTGTCTAGTGCCGCCCCTGAAATGATGACAAAAAGCTAGACTGTCTATCTTTGTCGGCACCAGCACAAGTCACGACTTTAGTAAATATTCTAATTGCGAAGATTAACACTTCCTTATGTCTGCGACCAATTAGATTTATTAGTGCCCTCCTAAAGGCAGAGGGCATACTCGGCCGCCAGATAGTCGAGAAGTAGAGCGGTGGGGCTTTAACTTCGAAAAGGATTTACAAGTAATTAGCCGGTTAATCCGGTTTTTATATGATGGGAGACACAGTTTTAGGACAGTGGATTATTTTAAATGAATCTTTTTCGAGTTTGATTCGATTATTTCTTGCTGGAGTTAATGAGATTATTACTCGCTGAAATTAAGAATAGTTAAAATAAAACAGCTTTTAGATAAAGTTCTGTATTAATTTTTATTAATAATCGATGTTTCGACTTACTCCACGTAATTTCTCCTGTAGATGATGTACGCAGAGTACGTCGAGACGTCGATTATTAATAAATATTAATATATAACTATATTCTAAAGCCGTTTTATTTTAATATAATGAGTTCTGAAGGATTTTTTACTATGTTAAAAATAATTAATTATAAGTATATTTGTGTGATTTAGCTGTTTAATTCTAGAAAAAAATAATGTCTATAATTAAATAATGTGGAAAATAATACATACATACATACACAATCACGCCATGTATCCAAAGGGATGTGGCACAAACTCTTTTCAACATTCCGAAATCAGTCGCCTCTAAACATTCCTATCCAAACAAGCAATTTTCGCTTTATCCACATTCATAATTCCTCTCATACATGCTCTTTTATTCCTACTACTTGAAAACTTTCGCTCACGCAAAACACTCTCAATCATACCACTCCAACTACTCATCGGACGTCCACGTAAACGTATACCATCAAAATCATTCAAATAAATCTTTTTAACCAAACGTCCATTAGACTAGCACCAACTTTTTCTACAACATTTTTTTTCAATTTCACACTCATCATACACTAATCTATTTCGTACCCGATCACTCCTATTTACATCACATACCCCACATAAAAATCTTATTTCCACAGCAGTCATTTTCCGTTTATGCTTTTGCAACCAAACCCAACATTCACTACCATACATCAATGTAGGCAAAAAAACTGTAATTATTATTAGAATTAGGTAATTAATATTAATTAATCATAATTAATATTATTAGAATGATTTATGCATTTTTTTTAATATAAACTATTTCAGACAAACTGAGCATACCGCATGTATAAAATGTTTGGTACAGATTTCTATATAGAATATTGGATTTTATGAACCAGTTGTTTTTACCAACAACACTAGTTATAGGTTATGACTTTTAATAGCACTATGATTTTGTCAGTTAATATGGAATCTTGTCGAAGTGTAATTAAATTCTATTTAAGTGATTTATCAATAATAACTGTAAGTACATATAACAACATAATTGTATAAAAATGTGCACTTTTTGCACATTTTAAATGATCACAATAAGTAATGTTTCTGGAATTATGGAATAGTCAAAAACAACCTACCTGTTTTGATCCTTTATTAAGGACGATTACTTATCTTAGCAACCCTTAAGTTACCATCTACTCTGAACCTATCTTACGGACGGAACTGGCAGATACCACTATTTTAATTGCGTTATTATCTAAAAAAAAATTAAATAATTCATTAATTAAGTAATTTAGCTCTGCAGTGTTTAACTAAATTAAAGTAATTTGAAGCAAAATAAATGAGTGCAATAAGCAAAGTAAGCAATAGTAAACAAAATATCGATCTCGCATTGAAACAGAGTAGATGTCTTTGTCGATTTTCCATTCAGACAAATGATAGTGATGAATAGTGTTAGTTGAATAGTGCAGGCACAATCCTTTTTGGTTGCGGCATACCAATATATCCGTCTGCATCAGCAACAATAATGGGGCCGTACTATTCTATACTATCATTTAATACAAAACCCAATAACAGACGAGTTCGTGTTACAATTGGTCGAGTGCTGCTAACCACAAAACGCTAAATGCATTGTTCATTTATTATCCCAGTAATTTATTTATATAATGTTAATTACAATTATTTTATTTTATTTTCAACGAGAGGGCTTGAACCCCTGCGGCCTTTAAACCACTAACAGTCAAAAAATTGGGAATATTGTCTGTATTGCCCAGCGCGGTTTTGAATAATGCAATTTTCATTTGCAATTCTGTTTTTCAAAAAAAAAAAACAACCAAAACAAAAAAAAAATTGTACTGAGAGAAATTATCAATAAAATATACTTGCTGATATTAGCAATAAAAAAAAAAAAATTATATTAACGTTAACGACTTTAATACGTAAAAAAATTTATAATATCTAAAAAAAAGATAATTATGTTTGAATGACATTTATTTCTGCTCAAATTGTAAAAATAATATAAAATCATGTACAATTATTATACAAATGGAAATATAAGAATATCATATACACAGTGGTGATAAAGTAAGGAACAAAATTCATAATTTCGTTATTTAATGTTTTCAAGAAAAACGCTCGGACAGGTCAATTTTATTTTTTAATTAGCCATCTTATGGCATAAAAATTTTACTTATGACGTAATGTATTTTTGCACAATGATGTCATCATTGGTTTTTTTTTAATGGCAACCCCAATTTTTTTTGCTGGTTTTTATATGACTTAAATGATGGTGTAAAAAAATTGGTACCTTAGATAACTATTTTTTTGAGAAAATAACACACTTAAAAATTTAAAATATATATATATATATATATATATATATATATATATATATATATATAAAACACAGATTGCTTTGAAAAAAATGAATAATTGTTTTCTTCGTTGAAATATTGAAAAAAAATGTCAAAATTGTCTATGAAAATGATGATTATGATTAGATAAAAGGATTATTAATAATTGAAAAATTGTCATAACGCGCATTTGTAGCAAAATGAAAACAAAAGTAGTGTGTTAAAATTTGAACGTAATTATCATTACAATAAATTAAGAATTGAATTACTGTTCATTATGTTTAAAGTATACTTTATATTAATAAAAAAAGTATGATTGAGAAGGTTAATTTAATGATTAACTTTAATCTTATTATTACGAAATCCCTTGTCAGGTTGTTTTTCTTTTGTAATACGAACCTGACAACGTATTTAATAATAATAATAAGATTAATGTTAATCATAACGCAGGTTCAGAACATAAGAATGTAAGTTTATCTTTTAACATTAATATTAATTTAATATATATATTTTTTTTAAAATAACTGAATAAAATCTCAAAATAAATTATAGCAAAAACGATAAAATTAATATCATCTCTTCTTATATTCTATGAATCCATTGTATCATTTTATATATTATATTTAAAAAGAACAAAATGACTAATGAATATTTTTTGCCCGTTCTTCGTACCGAAAAAAGATTATTATTCATAGCCCCCTCGACTGAATCTATACTGATACGAGTTTCCGTACTTTGTTTTGAATGACGTTTCCATCAATCTATCTTTATCTTCCAAAGTCTTCGTTGTTTTCATTTTACGTATTCATTGTCTGTCATTCTTTCCCATAACACCCAAGCGCAGCGTGCGCCTTATTTTCTATTAATATTTACAAGAAACTTTACATATAGTTCGATTATCGTAAGTTCCATTGTACATCATCGAAAAAAAAGTACCTAAATCTATGACGTCATTACTAAGTATGTTTATATTAGCTCATAATAAATATATTTTTAAAATATTACGCAAGTTTCATAAAATAAAGTAATTATTGTTTTGTTCTTTATAATTTTTTATAATGTATGTTAAATAAAATATAAATTGAATCATTAAATAATTACCAAATTAGTCTTGAAAAAGACTATTGTTTTTAAATATTTTGAAAGAAAACGAAATAAATTTATTTATTTCCAAACTTCAAACAAAACTGACAACACAAAATCAAATTACTAGTTTTTGTTTTTTAATGTAAACGTATAATTTGTCAAAAATAATCACTGTTTCTAAGTATAGTAAAAATAAATACAAATGTGGAAATATTGTAATATTTAAAACTTATTTTTTTGTAAACATAATAAAATATCATTGACAAACAAATTTACTACATTAAATTTTGATTTTAAACTATTTATTTAGATGTAAATAATTATATTTACAAAATATATTTGGTACCGATATTTTTGTGTTACTAGGTTTGTCATTATCATATTGACGTATAATGTAACTTACAATAATTGGGCTATATATATATATATATATATATATATATATATATATATATATATATATATAGTATATATAGTTATTCCAGCGTCAAAATCATATAGGACGGCTGGAATAAACTAGAGAATATATTTATTATGTTTCCTCTTTCGAGATGCTTCAAGAAATAGTTGACAGGATATTTTAGCTGGAGAAAAATTTTCATATTTATTACTAGTTATTTGTATAATAATAGGGATTTATCTATGAAGAGATTTTTCTTATGATGAGTCTGAGAGGAGGAAGTCTACGTTATGATAGATGAGTAGAAAATTTTTTGGTTATAAATATCTTTCATTCTTAACAATAACTAGGCAAATAACATTGGATACACAAGTAGAATAAATTTCTACTATCTTCCATCTAGTTGCGAATTTATTTGTTTAGTTCTCGTGTTATGTTATGATAAATTGTATTAATATTAATGTATTAGTATTAATTAAAACTGATCATATAATATCAACGAATTTAATTCTTGTTTTTTAGTTTAAATTTTGAAGAAATAATATATTATAACATATTAAAAAAATTTTTCAGATCTCATTATATTAAAATAAAACGGCTTTAGGTTGTAGTTCTGTGTTAATTTTTATTAATATCATCATCATCAACAGGAAAAACGATACAAATGACATATACAGTAAATAAACAGAATCTAGAAACAAATAAGTAACTAGATTATGAAATTTATAAATTATTAATAAAAGAAGTCAAATTTTATTTAATTTTATTTTATTTATAAATTTTATTTCATAAATTTCTATTGCATTTCTTATCAATCAACTGTTAATATTGCAATTATTATATTATCTTTGAACTTTATATTATGAAGATTTTCTAATGCATGTTAACATCAATCAATGTGAAGGCAATTATTTAAGTAAAATTGGGTTTTCTTTAATTAAAAATTTATAAATTCTATAATTTGGTTTCTTATTTTGTTACCTAGTAACTTATTTCTGTGTTCTATTTATTTTACTGTATATGTCATTTTTATTATTTTTCCTGATGATGATGTACGTAAACTAAATCCTAAAGCTATATTATTTTAATTTTATTCATATCAGAGCAAGAAATTTAACTAAAAAAAGTTAAGATTTACAGCAATAAATTTTCAAAATCGTAAATACGCACCTTATAATTTTTATAGAAATTTTCAAATATATACTGTACCAAAAATTACCAAATCTATTTATGAAAATAAATCTATTAAAAGTAATTATTTTCTCACTGTTAAAGCCACCTCGGTTATTTAAACAAAAAATTAAACCGAAATTATTTTCGAGATAAGCCGAAGAAAATAAAGTATTCAGCGCACATATTCTTATAGCAGTATAACAGTTATATTTTCCTGCACACGTTTACAGTGTAGGTTGAGCGACGCCAGCGTCGTTTGTGCCGGCGCTCGAGCATCGTAAGCATGACATCGTTGTCGTCTCGAGACGAGAACGACCGGCACGGTCGCGACGCGACATTTTCCAGCGTCATCGCCCGTCACTCGACAGAGAGAAAACATCATAACGACATCGTTATTTCGAGTGGTCACTTTAAGAATATAAATTTCGTTGTTAGTTGCGCTTCAAAAATTTTAGCACGCTGCGAAATATTATTCAAATCTACACGAGATTTTTCATGACACCGTTCATGTAGTTGTTTAGTCTATGATTGTAAATAGTTTTTGAAAGTTGGAAAATTGAATATACATATATTGGAAACTAATACACTGTAAAAAAGCGAAATTATATAATAATAGTAATTTTAATTTTAGTATAAAAAATTTCTAATTTTATTTTACTATAAATATTCTATAATTTTTATATAACTCATAATAATCACATAAAGTAAGTTAAAAATGACCTAATAAGTATGTAAAATTGCTTATTTTTTGCAAATTTACATCACATATTTAATATAAAATTATATATTGTTCGTATAACTTCTTAAATTTTGTAAAATTATAGCTTGTACATTAATATCTGTGATAATTCATTAAAATAATGAGACCTAGTACATATATTTTTTGTAATAATACTAAATTTAAATTTACTAAAAAAAACTGTAATATTACATACTTATGTACTTTTTCATCTTGTTGATAATATCCTATTACATAATGTTTGTAATAGTTCTGATATTATGTATTTTTAAACAATCATGTAAAATTATAGCAGTTGAGAAATTATACGTAAAAATACTGGGCATTATAGTGTCTTATGGTTTGTAGATTAAATTACATATTTTTTTTAGAGTGTACACAAAAAAATTAGATTATTTTTCAATTTTTGACACAAATAAAAATTGGTAAGAAATTATATGATCAGTTTCCTGAGCATATAGCCCATATGTTCCACTTAGGAATTACGGGAACTGAAACGTAGGTGTATAATTATTTGACTGTTAGTTTTTAAAAGATTTCAATTAAAAAAAAAATATGCTATTTTAGATTTTGTTATGGTGTGAAAATTCGCATTAAATATTTTATTTAAAATTTTGTTATGGATGTTGTGAGAATTTGAATTATGGGAATTGTTGCTGGATAAAGTTTTGCTGTTTTCACATTGGTAATTCTGGAATATAATTATAGATTTTATATTTAAGTAGAAACGTAAGATAAATAGAAAAAGTGTGTTCATTAAACTCTTTTGTCTTTGACATAATTAAAGATTAAGAAAACGCTTTTTAAATGAATCACGTTCAACGTTAATTGTCGAATAATAGCTTTAATTTAACATTTCGATTCTGACGAACAAATTACAAAAAAAAAAAACGGCTTAGACACTCTTAGAATGACGATGTTCATAAAACGTGATTTTCAAGTTTTTACTTTTTCCATTAATTTAGTTTTTCTAATTAAAATTATATAAAAATAAAACGGCTTTAAGATTTAGTTCTGTATTAATTTATATTAATAATATATTTTTCATGTACTCTACATACATTATCATCAGAAAAATGATACAAATGACATATACAGTAAATAAACAGAATATAGAAACAAGTTATTTGCCAACAAAATAAATATATAGAAGTATTTTTTTCTAAGAATTAAAGAATTAAAATACATAACTTATTTTACTTAATTAATTAATAAATGATTTACATATATACGTTCATAATTTGAAGAAAATAATTGAACTCATATATTTTATAAGTGCTTTTCAAGTAGTTTTAAAAAAATATTACGAACAAAAATTTGCTACTCTGTACATAATAAATATAAAGTTGTAGTACAACTAGTGCTTAAAATTATTATCCATTTTGAACATAAACTAATTAATAAATTACTACCAATTTTTATCTACTACTTAAATAAAAAAATCAACTTTTCAACAACTCATCGCAATAGCGTTGTTATTTGAGCCGTGAAATTTCAAGATCAACTTTTGCAACTCGTCCAATGATTCGCATTACATCTAACCGCACGTTTTCAAAACGAAAACAAAACGAGACACAAGATGGCGTGAGATGTACTTACAGTTTTCATCATTATCAACCTCTGAAACCAAAACTACCCTCCTTCCTCGCAGTTTGTTTCAAGAACTTGAACTCTCAACTTTCTGGCATCTAATGCGAATAACTAGCGCTGCTGTCGCGTCGTACTTCTATTCACGACCACTTACCGGTACGAGTACCGGTACGCCAAACGGACGGCCCGAGACATTCACTTGACAGATACACGGAAATACCTGAAGACACGGGAACATCGTCTGGCTGGTAGGCAGGTGGCTATGCTTTTTTTTTAAATTATTTTGCTCATAGAATGACATGTGTAGTAAGTTATTTGAATTTGTACTTGTTGAAATATTTACCGGTTTTAATGAGATTGAATTTCAGTTTTGTTAGTGGTTTGTAACTTGTAAAAGAAATAAATAAATAAAATATGAATAGATAAGTGTGAGATTCTATTAAAACAAATTCTTGATAGAATTTTAATGATAAAAATGTATTCAAATGTAGTATAAAATAATATATTATCTTACGAAGAGTATAAAGCAATGATTATTGTGTTAAACTCAGATACTTGTGTCTGAGGCAAAGCCGAGGCCAAGCAATCTGGGCGAAACACAAAAAGAGCTTTCAATTCCGAGTGACATATTATTTTTTTCTCTAAGCGTTCTATACGAAATTAACCCAAAATAAATAGAAATATGCCAACTTTACTAAGAGTTGTAGAATAGTATATACAGTGGCGCAACCAAGGGGGGGGGGGCGGTCCTCGGGCCTCCCAAGGCTAACAGAAGTAGTACAATTTTCATTCGTCTAGTCCAGTGATTCCCAAAGTGGTCCAGGTGGACCCCCAGGGGTCCACGGAAGACTCGACGGGGGTCTACGATGGCGAGAAAAAAAAATGGGGGTTCACTGGTTGTAAGTGGGGGTCCACGAAAATTGAGTTTTGGGAATATGGTAGAAATGTAGCAGCAGGGGGTCCACCGAAACCAGTAAATTTTTGAAAGTGGTCTACGGGGAAAAAAAGTTTGGGAACCTCTGGTCTAGTCAAATGTTTAGCAGTCACTTCTAACGGTACAATTATTTACCTCAAAATATTGAACCATCATTCATTATTTTAAAGTATTAATTATTCAATTCGTGTAAGATAAAGTAGAAATTTGGCTCCATTATAACGTCCAAAATGTAATTACAAATAAAACGACACTTCAAATGTTAAACACAGTAGAAAAATAGTAAAATGTTTTATAATGTTCAGTTATTATTAAAATAAATTTATATCCTGAGAAGTTTTTCATATTTAAATTTAGAGATAGATTGCCTAAATCGTACCTTTTTGATCTAATACTGTTTATATGAAATTTTCGTACAAATTGCCCTTTCCCCAATAAAATTACAGTTTGAAAACAGTACTATTGCTTCAAGGTAATGACCGTTTTGCTTTTTTTTTGCTTCTCCATGATGAAATCCTTGCTTTCCCCCCCCCGGATAAAATTCTGGTTGCGCCACTGAGTATATATATATATATATATATATATATATATATATTATTTATATTTGTTACGTGATTTGTGGGAATTAATCTTTCTTTGATCGAATATATAATTTCTGACCATCCAGGGTAGTATACATTGCATTTCTTGTACTTCTTCACGAATTTGAATTAATCAAATTTAATTAAAGCAAAAATAAACAATGCAATTGTCAACTAACTTAACTGGACTTAATAATTTTTAATATATTCGTTGGAGATATTTCTTTGATTGAATCTGCAGTTTCTGATCGCCCTGAATGGTACAAATTACATTTCTTGCATTTTACACACATTTTCAATAATCAAATTAAAATTTAATCGAAAATAAAATGCTATTGTCAAAATTGTCTATTATTTATGTCAATTGTATAATTTTTCCTGGTGATGATATACATAGAGTATATCAAAACGTCGGTTTTTAAATAAAATATATACAGAACTTAATCCGGAATCTTTTTTATTTCATTATCTATGATTTCAATAACACGTGTACTATGTTTTTAAATATTTTTATATATTGTGGTCTAGTTGCACAAACTTGTTAACCTAATCAACTCAAGTTAACTAGGCAACTAGATTGTCAACTGTCTTTGAATCGCCTCATTGTTGATCAGTTTTAAAGTAAACAAATTGATTAATTTATAAAACATTTAAAACGCGTTTTACATATATATATATATAAAGCTGAATTTTTTATCAAAAATGATTGCAATCACAAAACATTATTATTAATCTTATAAATCAATAAAAATCAATTATTATAATTAAAATTCAATAATTTATTAATCAATAAAGAAAAAAGACAAAAATCTGAATAATTTTATAATGCATATAACACATAACATCTTGACAAAGAATGGAACAGAATTAATAATTGCAGACGAATAAGAGAAGGAGGAAAATTTCTCGTAGAATAGTGGAAAATAAACGAATGAAATGAACGGTATTTCCTTTTAGATTCCATCGTTTCATTCTTACGTTGTCTCATTCTTGCGTTAGCGTTACCGTTGCGGTAGTCAGCTGAAAACAAAACGTAGTGCCTCAAGAATGAAGCACCCAAGCAGCAGCCATCTCGATAGACTTTCTATCTCCCCGAAACAACGAAACGAAATTGCCGGGAAACAAATGAAATGAATTTTCTTATTTCCCTACGTGATACGTATCAGGCAGCTTGCTTCTATGTTCCTCTGTTCCTGTTTGTCGATTGGATAGGAACACAGGAATTATACGCTACAAATCTATTTACATTATGTTTTACGTTTCTTACTTCTGGAGGATTTTTGATCAAAAGAATTTAGGAATGATTGGAAATTAAGGAAGCTATATATTTTTTAAATTGTTTTTCTTTTTAATTTAAATTTCAATTTATTGGTTTAATAATTAACATTTTCATTTTTTAATTTATGTTAGTGAAAAGGTGAAATGGATCAAAAATAAAAACAAAGCTATATTATTTTTAAAAAAATATAAAGTACATTATAAACAGTCAAATTAATTACTATATATATAAATGTTTCAAATTTGCTGAAAACTGAAAACAAAGTATATTTGTTTATAACGGCTTTAGATTAAGTTTGGTATTAATATTTATTTATTAATAATCGACGTTTTAACGAACTCATCGTACGTCTTCATCAGGAAAACTGATACAAATGCCATTTACAGTAAATAACAGAACATAGAAACAAGTTACTAGGTAACAAATAAGTAACTAGATCATAAAAATGTTATAAATTTCTAATTAATAGAAACCAAATTTTAATAATTAAATTTATTTTAATTTTAAATAAAATTTGGCTTTTATTAATTAGAAATTTATAAAATATTTATGATCTAGTTACTTACTTTCTTGTCCAGTAACTTGTTTCTATGTTCTGTTTATTTACTGTAAATGACATTTGTATCAGTTTTCTTGACGAAGACTTATGTTGAGTACGTCAATTATTAATAAGTATTAATACCAAACTTAAACCTAAAGCCGTTTCACGAGTATTTTATATAAACAGTTCTGAAATATTTTTTACTATGTTGAAACATTTAGTTTACATGTAGGTATTTTGAAAAAGTTTATTTAAGTCGGCTGCGACAACAAAAATTTTGTATAGGGCCTTAAATATTATTATTATTTATTTTAACTTATGTATACCGGAAATAATATTACTCCCGGCTAGTGTAGTGTATTTTCAGTTTTTAGACGATCATCAAAAATTCTCGTAATGATAAGTGACTGTTGGAATATATAAGTTAACCACAACTTTGTGTTTATTTTTGATACTTTGGTTCTATTCGGCAATGAACTGATTTTCTGACCCATGCTGTGTATTTATCTTATATATATATATATATATATATATATATATATATATATATATATATATGACGTATCTGGTCTCCGGAATTGGCTCCGCGTTGTCGGTTGTCGATTTTGATGACGACGTTTCGGCACAGTCCCATGTGCCATCTTCAGGTCTTCTCAGTAGTGCTTTTGCTCTGCTTCGTGTTATATTTATATATATATATATATATATATATATATATATATATATATATATATATATATATAGTTTATTTTCGTAAACTACTTTTCAATTTCAATTATGATTACGAAAATGCCATAAAATCTAATCACATTATTGTTCAGAAATATTTAATAGGAAAAAAGTATATATTATCAGCACGTGTACTCATAAATAAGGGAAATTATATAAGTCTTTAGTAAACTAATTCGCAATAGTTTTTGTGGAAAAATACATCGTTTTTCTTTTGCACGTTAATTCACTGGTTTTCCACTAGCAGTGACACCAATGAAAATGGGCAAAATGTGCAACGGTATAAATCACACTTATACACAAACACTCGGAGGAAAAACTTTCACGGAAATTCATTAGAAATTTTTGCTGTTTTCCCGTTAATCAAAACTTGTAACTTACAACTGTGCGTTTAAGTTTTTTTTTTCGTTTTCTTCTTTTTTCACCCTTATTCTTTCGTTTGTTACCGAGAATTTTTCTTACTCTTATCTGAATTGTTTTCTCAGGGAAAATTGTTTTCGTGACATAATTAAGAAAAATTTGCCACCCTTTTCGGGATACAGAAATGTTCTGTATTTTACTTTATAAATTGTAAGAGGATTATTTGTTAAATATTTGAAATTATTAATGAGAGAAATTTCAAATATCCGATAAAACTTTTATTTATTTGAAATATTCAGTTAATTATTAAAAGAAAATATAATTTCAGTCATAATTATCAAGTTATTATTATTGTTTCAGAGTAAAACTTAGCCGAGTTAGAAATTTGTATACTTATTTTAAATTAAATCTTTTTTTTTAACTAAGAAGTTAATAGGTATTAGAAAACTAATAAAATAATTATACCGTGTACTCAAAAGAGTATGACACAAACTTTTTACACAAATCCCAAACTTTTCTAGTTCTAGCTTTATCTATATTCATGTAGGTATTATATTTTTCCAAAAAAAAATGTATCAAAATAGAATGTTTATTAGATGAAAAGTAATTGGATATAATACCTTTAAGATTTTAAAATTAGAAAAATTAATAATTATTTTGTAATAAAAAAAAATCAATTAAATTCAAAAATATAATTTCTTTAATAAGTTTAGAATGAATGAAAATGTTACGTAACATCTTTATCTGCTCGTAGCATCAATTATTATTTAGAATATATTTCTTAATAATAATAATAATCAAAAAATTAATAGTTCTTACAATATGTTGTTTAAAGTCTGTATGCGTAATGCATTGTGCAAGAGAATGAATGTAGTTGAAGTTAGAGCAGCATATAGCCTGTGCACAGGTTTCGTTTATCTTTCGTCAAACAAAAACGACGAACCGTAATCTGTGGTTAGCGAACCGAGTGCCCAATGCTAACTAGGTTATTAATCAACTAATCCCCCAGAGAACAAGGGGAAAAACCAAACTCGCCAGGCACGCACCGCGCACCCCACTTTGCCCCTCTTTCTTATTTAGGAAATATCTACTCGGCGAGTGAGTGATGCGTCAATTGATAAGATATTAAAATAAAAACTGTTTTAGGATAAAATTCTGTTTAATTATTTTATAAAAACGACGTTTCGACGAAACTGAACGCTCGTCTTCATCAGGTTAAAATTTACTAATGACATTAAAGTAAATAATAGTACATAGTAATAAGTTACTAGATAACATTAATAATTTTTAGATTTTTAATTAATGGAAGCCAAATTTTATTTAACTCAGTGCTTTCATAGTGATTTTTGTTATTCTTTTCTTTATAGATCTCTATTGCTTCTCTTATTAATTATTCTCTTATAATTATTACTGTATCTTCAAATTTTACATTATGAAGATATTCTAAAGCATGTTCAGCAATAATAGAATTGAGCTTTTATGTTTTGTCAATCTAGTAAAAACAGTTTTATCTGTCTGTCAAACATAAGATAAAATATTGTTTTATGCTGGATTTTTAAATAATAATATAAAAAGAAATTATTGTTTTAAACTTAAAGGAAAATATTTAGGGAACTATTTCAGATATTGGATATAAACTGTAAAAAAAATAAGTAAATTTTCATATTCTAAAAATGTATTTTTACGGAAAAAATGTAATATTACGACAATTATCACAGTAAAAATTACAAAATGCTGTTATTTTACTATTAATAGTTATGTAAACTTACATAAATATTTATTACATTTTTTTACAGTGTAGAATTGGGTTCTATCCATGAAAAGTTTTATAAATATTTTTATCTACGGCCGTCTCTAAAGTTTATACTTTATACCCTATTGACACTGTTATAAATTGTCGTTTACCAAACGATGTTACAATGCGATGCTTAAAATAACCAGCGTAGCCAATGTCAGTGATGTTGTTGAGAAATCAAATCAGATTTATTATTATTATTTTATTATTAATTGTGTATTAACATTTATCTCTTTGAAGAAAAGGCGTATTAGAGTAAAATGAATAAGTCTATATTATGTATAAGTGCATATAATTTAATTATAAAAATTATATTAAAATAAGTTAATTATTTCACAATTGTCAACACAGTTTATGGTTATTCATGTTATTCATTTTACTACACATAGCTGCACTTTGCACTAACCAGTAAATAGTAAACGACTCATATTTGTTACTATAATGAAATATTTTGCATTATTTGATTTTTTCTACTGAAACGCAGTGTTGATAAATATATAAAAATGAAAAAAGCTTTAGGATTAAGTTTTGTATATATTTTATTTAAATATCGACGTTACGATATAGTATACGTGTAGTATTATCATCAGGAAAATTGAAGATATATGTAGAGTATATCGAAAGGTCGACATTGAAATAAATTATAAACAGAACTTAATTCTAAAACTTTTTATTTTAATATAATAAGTTCTGAAAGATTTTTTACTATGTTAAAAATATAAAAGTTTACATTCACGTGATGAATAATCATTTTGAATCATTCTTTATATTATATTTTCTAATTTTATGAATTGCAATTTTGATATCTATTACAGATATTCAAAATCAGAGCATATATAGGTATATATAAAAAAAAGTAGTACAATTAATGTACTATATCTAGTTATTAAATTTTGTATGGCCATTTTCGTTTCTCATATGCGCAATCAACCATTAGCAGTACACTAATACTGATTTAATTCCTGATGGCAACTGAAAAACCACTGCAGCAAGCGAAAATTTCAAATTCCTCTACCTATTATATCCGGTGCCGAGCCGAATAGTAAACTATTCGTTTTATTTTTTTAATTCGTCCGTTCCACATTCTCAATTTCATTTAGTTCTCAGCGTTGTTGGGCGTCCGTGTTTGGCTGTTGGCGCTGTTGTAGTAATGAGACCACACTCAATTACACACACATGCCTTCGTATTAAATATATCGCGAGTTTAAAAGCTGGAATAGTGGTCGCACTGGACTGCAGCCTGTGCAATTGAGACATACATACCGCCTAGTAGTTGGTGAACTGTGACCGCAAATAATGCCGCGTAATTTTTATGTTCTTTTGTTTTGGTGTTGTTTCCTTTTTTTTTTGTTATTTTTGAGAGCGATTTGTTTGACATGGAATATTGCTATCTAGGGAATAAAAGGTTATTGTTGGTAGGCTTAATGTTTAGTGTTATTTTGTTATTGTTGGAATTATTTTCAAGGTGCATGGAATTAGAAATTTATAAAAGTTACTTTTTTGAAGAACTGTTCTAATGCCAATGTAAAATAGTATATTATGTTACGAGGAGCAGAAAGCGATCTTTATTGCGTTGAGCCTAGATACTTGCGGCCGAGGCATAACAAAGGCTAAGCAATCTGTGACATATGCTATTTTTTTTTTATCAAGCGTTCCAGACGGAACTAATCCCAAATTAAATAAATATACTTATCAAGTAACAATTACCAGATTTTATATATATTAGCAAACATGTACACAATCACGCCATGTACCCAAAAGGTTGTGAAATCAGCTTTAAATTTTAAAGTTTGAAGCGTTTTAGCTCAAAATTTTGTAAATAACTCGTGCCCTAATATAACGGAATTTCGAAAAATGTTTTTTTTTCTGATTTTCTAGTATTTAAGCACTTCTAGTTCACTTAGAACTTGATAAAATATTAATTATAAATTAAATTAAAAATTTAATGAAAAAAATTATTTTACCTAACAGTATTTGAACCCAGAACATTTAGGCCACAGGTAACCCGGCCAGCTAACGCAGTTTATTTTCATTGAATTATTCATTTATAAATATGTTCAAATCATTTTTTGCTCTTATGCGCAAAGTAACATTTACAATTTTGAAAACAAGAAACAATATGTTGATCTTGCATTTTGACGATAACATGTCAATTAAATATTTCATTATAATTTTAATTGATCAAAGTAATAATTCAAAAACTCACTGATGAAAGTAATAGTAACATTAATTACAAAGAGACATATGTATCATAAATGTATTACTATTGGTCACAATCTGTTGACAAAATAAACTTATAAAATTTTGATTGGTCTAGTAAGATGTTGGGTAATAATTATATATATATTATTGAACGAAGAGTAAAAAAAATATTTACAATTTTATCATTAATGAAATAACAAAATATTAATTAATTTAATGTAAAATAATATTAATCCAAATTGAAATTGAATTATGAAACCATTAACTTGAAATCCTATAAAATCCAAATTAAACAAAATTATGTATATATATATATATATATATATATATATATATATATATATATATATATATATATATAGTTAATTATATAATCCATGCACTCAGTGTTATATTCATCGGTTATCCATTATTCGTAAACATTAATTATTATTTTTTTCGAATATTTTTGTTTTCGTTCGGATGTGCAGTAAAACTGATAGATCCGTCATAGATATGTAGGTAAAAATCAATGCATGAAAATGCTGAAATGAGATAATGGGTATAGTGCCCCGTGGTCAGGCCCGGATTTATCAAAAAGCTAAACAAGCTTTAGCTTAGGGCCTCATTAATTAATATTAATATTAAATAATTTAATATTAAATTGTATATTTATATTTGCGATTATTATGATGTAATTTTGCAACTAAAGATAATATAATAATTATATACATTAAATTATTTATATTGTTTTTTAAATTGTTATTGAAAATAAAAGCAATTTTTGTATATAATTTGACCTTGTCTTATTTTTTTTTGTTTAAAGACAAAATTGTGTTTGAACTTTCACATATGTATATTAGTTATGGGACCAAAGCCGAATAATTATTCGATATTTGGCCTATTTGGACATATTTTTACTATTCAGTAAAAATAAGTATTTTTATTAAAATAAAACAGCTTTAGGCTGTAGTTTTGCATTAATTTTTATTAAAAACCGACATTTCAACGTACTCTACGTACGTCATCATCAGGAAAAGTAATACAAATGACTTGTACAATAAATAAACAGAACACAGAAATAAGTTACTAGGTAACAAAATAATTAAGTAGATTATAAACTAATAAATTATTAATTAAAGGAAGCCAAATTTTATTTAAATTAGTGTCTTACTGATTTATGTTATCTTTTTTTTATAAATTTCTATAGCTTCTCTTATTATTCTTTTGTATTTTAATATACAAACAAAATAATATTATCCAAAATTAACATAATAATGTACAAACATTATGTAATCTTATGTGTAACCATAATTATAATTAATAAATTTCTCACAGAAGGTGTCAATATTTATAACTTATTTATAATAAAAGTAAATAATTATTTGTTTACATAATTAACAAATATAATAAATTTTATTGACTTATAAGTCAAAAATGCAAGAAATATTTAAGAAGTATTTTTCCGCACTATAAGAATGGGGTCATATTCGCCATTCGACTAATCGGCTGAAGTACTATTCGTCACATCACTGATGTTTATTTGAATTTTATTGAGTATCACATAAAGCTATGGTCTTAAATAAAACTTTAATACGAAAGGGGCATCCAAAAATTTTTCAGCTTAGAGCTTCATTCTTCTTAAATCCAGCCCTGATCATAACTGCAATGAAAAGTACTGAAAACCCTTCCGTCTCATGCCGTTCGTTTCAGCATGTAAAACGTAAAACTAGCTATTTTCCATTTTTGCATTGTCCCTTGTGAAATATGCCGTACTTTTCATTATGAATTTTCATTTTTTTTTTATTTTTTCGTTAATCTTGTTTTATTATTTTTTTTTGCAGTCTACTTTTTTGTTTTATTTAGTTTTTGTGCTGTCCGTGATTCCATTTTGAAGGATTGACATGCGAATGAAATCGTATGGGGTACGGGTATTGTATTGTAGGTACAATGTATTAAACTGTAGGTTACGGGTTGATTTTTTCCTCTCAAAATATATTAAGGATGAAATTGGGAAATAAAAACTTTAGGATAATAATTTATTGTTTTTTAATGTATTTTAGATTTTTTTGAAAAATATGATATAATTTACATAAAACGAAAAAATAATTGCAATATTTTAAAATCTTACGAAATAAATTCTCAACAAGCTCTCCAATCAAATTAGATATTTAAATTTAATCAAAGAGACAGAATCAATAAACCGTTAAAGAGTGTTTTAATTAATCTGTTCCGGCTATAATTAAAAAGTAAAACTTCAAAAATTCACCGTCAAACTTTTGCCCTCTCCAGTTCAATTCCCGGCACAAGAGCGATTACAGACTCTGTCAACTTTGGAAAGAAGGAAAATTAGTAACTACTTTTCGGGAAGCCCTTTCGTCTTACAGCTAGCTCACTGGAAAGACTAGGGGGGTGCATATACTAATGGGCGTAAGTTGGTTCTATGCTTCTGCTGTGTTTCGTCTAACCGCAGACATTTGTGTAAGAATCTTTCCGTAAACTGTTTTGCCCTTATGTTCCACTACGACGGAGACATATTGAATTAATGAAGAAACGGTAAAGGTATAATGACAAAATTACTCTGCGAGACGAACTTTCTGAGGACGTTTAATTAAAGTTTATTTATTTTATGAAGTGACTGCTTTTAAATTATTTTTAATATAGTAGAGTTTTTAATAACGAATTTATAAGTTATTAATACACAATTTATTCTGATATTCCATGATATTTATTTTAGAAATTTTGTACTATTATGTTCCAAAATTTTGTATCTGGCGGATATTCCAATATTCTTATTCTAGAAAAAAGGATAAAAAGTATCATGAATCATGAAAACAGCATCGCTGTTGAAATACGTATATACATAAACAAATGTATTTTAGTGAAGAAGTGATTAAGTGTTATTTATCCTTTTTTCCATAATAATTATACTTCACAATTACCTGAAAAAAATGAAACTTATAGATTCTCATTCTAAATAAAATATATTGTCAATAGGATGTCACTTCTGGTTTAACCAAAAGTCGACCCCAAATTTTTTATTTTAAATAGAATATTTAACATTTTATTTTATTATTGAATTTAGGAATAAATTTTGCATATTTTATTATATTTTAAGCAACTTTTATGACATATTTTAACTTATTTGATTGCCGAGCTGTTTAACTTTTATATATATATACGCAGACAGGTACCCGGGTATTCATTCAGCGATATTTCTTGAATTTTCTTTGTTTCTCCGTAAAATTGATGTAAAATATCTTTTTTCTTCAATCACATTAGTATTACGTTACCATATTTCCTATGTAGAAAGAGGTCATTATATTGTCATTATACAGTAGTTAGTTACTATATACACCATTGCTGGCAGCATCAAACATAACTACAACGTCAAGTGTATTTTATCTGACATCTTCACCAGCCATTTTGAAATTACTATTACGACAAGTTTAGTTAAGTTAATTGACAATTGTATTGTTTATTTTCGCTTGAATTTGAATTTGATTATTGAAAATGTGTGAAGAAACGGTCCAGAGTGGTCAGAAACTGCATATTCGAGCAAAGAAACACGATTAAGTGTATTTAATTTGATATTTAATGGATAAGTTATATATAAATATTGACAAACTATTAAGTCAAGTTAAATTAAATTAATTGACAATTGCTTTGTTTATTTTCGCTTGAATTTTAATTATGTTATTGAACAAGTGTGTAAGAAATGCAATGTGCACCATCAGATTTGTCAGAAACTGCATGCTCAATTATAAAATACGGTCAAGTGTATTTAATCTGATATATTTGACGGTCATATTAAAAATTATTAACTCCAGTTAAGTAAATTGATAATTGCATTATTTATTTTTGCTTGAATTTGAATTTGACTAGTGAAAATGTGTGTGAAGAAGTGCAAGAAATGCAATGTGCACCATCAGATTTGTTAGAAACTGCATACTAAATTAAAAAACACGGTCAAGTGTATTTAATTTGACATATCTGACGGGGGTCGCGGACAATTCACCGAAAACAATTCACCGAAAACAGTTCACCGAAAACAATTCACCGAAAACAAATTCACCGAAGTAACAATTCACCGAAGTACCAATTCACCGAAAAACAGTTCACCGAAAAACAATTCACCGTAATTTCGCACAAATGATATAATTATTTCGTAAAAGTTGAATTTTTAGTGATTCTAACTGATGTGCTATATTACTGATAGTAAAAAAACTTTGAATTAAAAGTAGAAAACCTACCCACCACCCCTCCGTAAAATGTTAAAGAAAAAAAGAGAAAAATAAATACGCTTTTTTTAAAGACATTCCTAATATCCATAATATTAATTTTAATTTAATTTAATTCTATTTCATTTGGTTATTCGATAAATTGTTTTTCGGTGAATTGGTACTTCGGTGAATTGTTATTTCGGTGAATTTGTTTTCGATGAATTGTTTTCGGTGAACTGTTTTCGGTGAATTGTTTTCGGTGAATTGTCCGGATACCATCTGACGGCCATATTAAAAATTATTAAGTCAAGTTCAGTTGATTGACAATTGCATTGTTTATTTTCGTTTGAATTTTATTATTGAAAATGCGTGAAGAAGTGCAAGAAATGCAATTTATACCGTCCAGCTGTGTCAGAAGTTGTATATTCGACCAAAGAAAGATTAATTCTCACAAATCTCGTAACAAATATAAATAATATATACATATACTATTCTGCAACTGTTAGTAACTAGTTAAAATTACTTAGTATGTATTTTTATTTGTATTTAGTTTCGTTTCGTTTAGATCGCTTTAAGAAAAAATATCGTAAATATAACTTTTTTGTGTTTCGCCCAGATTGCTTGAACCCGGCTTTGCCTCAGTAATAAATATCTGGGCTCCACATAATAATCATTGCTTTCTACTCTTCGTAATGTAATATACTATTTATTGAGTTTTTACAAGCTTAGTAGATAGATGCAAGTATAAATGAGATTTTAGATAAAAGTTTACAGTTTCTTATTTAAATGAATTATAGAAATAAAACAATTCTGATAAATCTGAATACTACACAAAATTGGTAAGAAATATCTTTTAATATATCAACCCTATATACATTCAAACCTTATTTTATCCTTATCCAGCAATCAAGCAATATCTTAACCCTAAACTTATCCAATATACAAAATCAACCCCAAGCTTCAATCTACTCTCTATTCTGCAGTATTGCTATCCACTGCTACTACTATTTCGATCCATCGAAACTTGTCGTAAGTCTAATGGCCCGTTCACACTACCTTCATCTCCATACCTTAACTCCATGCTAACCTCACACTACGCTTTCATTTAATCTCTAGCCAGGAAGGGAAATAGAATTGCTACCTCCAAAAACGGGGATACCTCATCAGATCAACCATAATATAGATGGGGGAACACAACACAATGTTTTGTTATATTTACAGAGAGAGAGAGAGAGAGAGAGAGAGAGAGAGAAGAAATCGTTTGTGTTTCTCTGTTAGTTGGCGAAACTATTTTAGATATATAAGGGTATAGTTCTTAGTTCAACTGTTGAGACTGACATCACAAACAAGACTGTATGAATTAAGTTAAATTTTCGGAAATTCATCGATGACCTTAGCCACATTCCTTGCTTTATGAAAATATTTGAACTACGAAATCAACTGGGCGGAGTTGAAATTTTGTTAATTTATGTTTGAACACTCTTAAATAAAATGCAATATATGTTGTATATGCCTACAACAAAACTAGTACATACAGCAAATTGTGTATTATATTTCTTATATTTTCTTTCTAATTTTACAAGCAACAAGGAAAACCTTATTGATAATATTAATTTTAGAAAAGAAATGGATTTTTTATCAGTTTTATTTATTTTTTTTAATTAGTGAATAATAAAGGACAGACACTTGCACGCACTAACTACAATGAAATCGCTATAAGAGCTGCTTTAAGAAAGAAAGAAAACGTATTAAAGAAGTATGTGATTTTTCATACGATCGATTTTGACGTCAGATTCAACAGCGGAACTAAAACCTATATCAGGTTGCAAAATGTAAACAAGCAATATATCCATCCTATTTTTTATGTATATAACAAAACAATCCGTGTATATGATATAGGCATTTCATATCTATAAAATAAAACGGCTTTAAGTTTAAATTTTTTATTAATATTTATTAATAATCGACGTATCAATGAACTCAACGCCCATCTGATACAAATGACACGTACAATAAATAACGGAACATAGAAACAAGTAATTAGGTAATAAATAAGTAACTAGATTATAATTATTTTTTTTTTATTAATGGAAGCCAAATATTATTTAACTCTATGCTTTCACAGTGATTGATGTTATCTTTTTCTTTATAAATTTCTATTACTTCTTTTATCAATCTGTTGTTAATATTGATTGGTATTGCAATAATTACGGTATCTTCAATTAGTAGTAAATATTAATATAGAACTTAAACCTAAAGTCGTGTTTGTTTTTTTATGTAATGAGTTCTGAAAAGTTATATACTATGTTATTACAAATCTTTATTTATGGTTGATCTAACGGTGTAGCTAAGCAATGGACAGTCAGCCCCCCCGGTATGCTTACCACGTTCGGTAAACTTGCATGTTACTGCTAATGAGACGAACCCTCTGCGCCCAAATTGCTATCCGATGTTTTCCGCCCGTGCTGAAGCACTCTTCTTTGGAACTTGCATCGCTATGTTTTGGTTTCGCTAAGGGTAATTGCATCGGTATTAGTTAGTATTGTTGGTAAAGGGTTAGCGGTTCTTTTTCAATTATTTTTCTTAATTGAATTACCTTGGATTTGATTTTTGTTTGTTGTAGTGCAATGTTAATGAAATGTTTGTATGTATGGTTATTTTTACAACATGGAATACATTTAAATTGCGTATTATGAAATGTAATAAGGATTGTTGTTTTTAATATTATACTGGTTTTATACGTTACATTTTTCTGTGCAGAAATCTGTACAATTTTTCTATACAAAATTATGTATAGAAAATATACAAAATTAATACGTTTTACACAGTATAAAACAAAATGTACAGACGCATGATAATGGTATTTAACATTTTGATAATTTATTTATATCTAATTTAAAAATTGAATATTTTTTAATAATTTGATATTACATAACATAAATTACAGTTTGATGTTTCTATATCAATGCGCATCAGTTTCGCGTCGAATTTATGTGAAAAATGAGACGTGTTCTAATTCATAAATTTTAATATATAAACTGTAACGAACAAATATTCGGTATAGATTTCTGTACAGAATATTGGATCGTGTATAACGTAACACCACTACTGAGAACAATATACTACATTTACTAACCAACGACAGATTCAATAATACATTTTACTATAATTGTATTTTAAAAAAATATTAATTGTTTATTTTTTATTATATTAATAGATTGCATCAAAATTGCATATTTTATAAGAATAAATATACATTTTTGACGTTAAAAATTAATAAATATTTTAAATTACAAATCTAAAAAAAAGAGATAAATTATTTCAATTAAAAAAAAAATTAATATTGCTTTTAGAATTTTTTATTTTCACGCATAATTACTCGCTAATATAGATTGTCAAAATAAAGTAGTTGATAAATGGCGTGTAATTTTCATAAATATATCTTATGCAGGTCTAGCACAACAGCTACACCACCGCCATCTGCTGTCTGCTATGATAAATAACATTAATTTAGAATCAAATAGCTAGAGAATAAATGAACCTGAGATGTTATAAATTATAGCAGGAAAAACAAATAATTTCTCTGCACTGAATTTTAATACAAGTACTAAAATTTCTTCATTTATAAAATTAAAGTATATTTTCACATAGTAGAAAATCTTTCAGAACTCATTATTTATAATAAAATAAAACATACATACATACATACATACACAATTACGCCATGTACCCAAAAGGGTCTGGCACAAATTCTTTCCATTATCCCGAAATCAGTTTCCTCCAAACATTCCTATTCAAACAAGCAACTTTAGTTTCATCCACATTCATAATTTCTCTCATACATGCTTTTCTATTTCTACTACTTGGAAACTTCCGCTCATTCAAAACACTCTCTCTCTCTCTCTATCTCTCAATCATACCACTCCAACTACTCATCAAATAAAACTACTCATTAAAATAAAACGGCTTTACGGTTTAGTTCTGCGTTAATTTTTATTAATAATCGACGTTTCGACATACTCAACGTACATCATCATCAGAAAAATTGATTTGATATAAAGAGTACGCGATTTTTTTTATTAAATATCTATATATAATTTTCAAGAAATTGTATTACAAGAACCATATATAGTTTTTTGATGTGAAACAAAAACTAATATAATGTTAATCAATTCACTGAAACTTTTATAAAAAATAAAATAAAACCAGACATGTGCAAGTACCCTATTAAATAAAATTTAGTTTATTTTTTCGTAAATAAATTTTGAAATGTAACAACTCAGATTCTTAACAAACTCATTCAACATTTGGCAATGCCAAGAAAATTTCAGAAACGTAGTAACATAACCATTGACTGTAACCATAACTATAACCATCATACGAGTTACCAGTTACCGGTAGACTCTCTGCTTTTGTGCACATTGCCTGTGATTTAAAACAAGCCGAATTGTAATAATGTCAAAAATATTTGTGTTATAAACCAACCTGAAATATTAAATGCGGCAGAATTTTTGTGGAAAAATGAGACTCGATAAACATTTTCAACAAATATTCTGCATTTTCTCTTTCTGCCGCTCGCAAGGAACAATAATTGCTAGTTGGGATTGATATGTATTATTTTATTTTTATTTATTTATGAAATTGTGGTAGAACTATAATTTTGTATCATATGAAGGAACACTGATAAAAATGTTATATTCAAACCAAGCTTGTTATTATTAAATCAAAAGTAATCATACTTTGTTTATAACATTGAGTTTTTATACATACACAATTACGCAATGTACCCAAAAGGATGTAACACAAACTTTTTCCACTGTCCTGAAATTAGTTTTTTCCAAACATTACTATCCAGACAAGCAACTCTAGCTACATCCATATTCATGTTACCTCTCATAACATGTTCTTTTATTCCTACTATAGTCGCGACAAGATAAAAAGATAGGTACGTCATAATCACGTGATAAAACGTAACAACATGAAACTCACTAATGAACAAAATTAATTTTATTCTATTCTACATATAATGAACTAAATCTTCTTGAAACTATTTACGTATTTTAATAAAAATTAAAATGTAATATATACAAATCGTATATTATTGGATTTTTTTATCGAAATCAACTTATTTATTTTTGGTATATTTGGCAGCATTGATTTTCAATGTCAAAAGTCACAGTAAGTTTATATTAATTTATTTGACGTTATATTTTGAATGTGTACTTTTGTAATTTATTATGGCAAAAAGATGGTCTAGGCGATGTCAACAGTTAGTTGACCATTTAATTTCATATTTTGAACAAGAATAGGAGAATAATGGGTCATTAATGCTCCTGTCTGCTGTACGCGAGAAGCTCATATAATCATAGTAGTGAGTGACGTCATTTGTCTAGTGACAAAAATTGATGACGTCCCTATCTTTTTATCTTGTCGTCACTTTATTTGGAAACTTTCGCTCACGCAAGCCACTCTTTAAATCATGCCACTCCAACCTACTCATCGGATGTCCACTTGCAAACGTATACTTTTAAAATTATTCACATATAATATTACTTGAACCAAACGTTCATTATTTTAGACATTCGCTCAAGATGATCGAACCATTTTAACTGACTATACATTCCTACTGTTGCAATAACATTTGTTCTCAATTTAACACTCATCATACACTAATTTATTACGTATGCGATTTCTTCTAGTTACACCACATACGCTACGTAAAAACCTCATTTCTACAGCAGTCATAAAACGTAATATTTTTATCTATAAATTCAATGAATACCGGCCTTGATAGTCTGACATTATATTTGAAATTTTTTAATCATATAGTTTCAACTGTATTATTCTTGTTTAATTGATATATTGTGAAATCTGAAAAGTTAAATATTTTATATCAATATTTTTTAATTAACTAAATATGTAATTAAACAAATATAAATAGACATATAAATAAAATATTTTTTCATATGCATTTATAGCTACATTTATCCAAATATTCTCTATAAATTGATATGATAAAATAAAAATTCAATATTATTAACGTTTTTGATTGAAAATAAATATATAAATTAAAATTTTAATTAAAAATATGTTATTATTTATCGATTATGAAAAAAAAATAATAAAATTTATTAAAATGCATTTGTAAATATTAAATATTTATATGGTAATATAAACAATAGGAGTATGAAGCGAAAATATTTTTAATTTTGATTTGTTTTTGTTTTTGTTTTTATTAATGTGTTGATATAATACCAATAAAAATTTGTAAAAGTTGAATAAAAAATATGGAATGTTTATTAAAATTGTTAGCTAGATTTTTAAAAAATTCTGATAGTTATGTTTTTTTATTATTACTCGTATTATGCATTGGCAGCTAATAAAAAAAATGCTGTACAAATGAATTTTTTTTTTACAATTTTTTTCCAATATTATAGGTTAAGATTTTATTTTTAAATTTAGCGTAATAATTATTTATCTGTATGGTACAATGGTACTAAAACGCACTTTTTGTATGAGATGTATCCTAAATATATATTTTTTATTATAGAAAAAATACAAATGTTTTTTGTAACTGTGTAACATTATTATTAATTTATCGGTTGTTAGGTGGTAATTCAGAATGTTTATTGACAACAAAAATAGTTTTCAGATATGTGGATGAAACAGAGTTGTTTGTCTGGATACGAGAATATTTAAAGAAAACTAATTTGGAAATAGTGTACATCTTTTTGGGCATAAGATATGATTGTCTATCATAATAAATTAAAAATTTCAAATTATTTATATTTTTTTTTAGATAAGTAAGTAAATATATTCTGAATCTACAATTAGGAGGTTAAAAAATTATGAATCAGGTACAGTATTTCCAAATGTTGAAATATTTTTCAAATTAGTCAATGAAATGTTGTCATTTATTGTTAGGATACATTTTTAGCCATTCACAAATGATTTAATACATATCTTAAGAATAAATAAAATTAGAAATACGTTTTAGTAAATGTATGTTCGGATCTAAGTTATAATAAAAATATGAAAATAAAATAACAATAAAATGAAATACGGCCGTACGATTGTTTTAAGAGGTACTAACACACCATAATTGCTTTCGAAAAGCACATATAGATGTCGACACACGAAATATAAATAAAAGTAAATGACAGTGCTGCCACGGTGTGGCTGTGTATTGCGGTATCCATTGCCGCCATACCCATGTCATACTAAAAGAGGGGAACACCCGTCGTTTCATCGCTGTTAATGTAGATAAGTTCCGGCGTAAAATGGCCGCCCAACATCGTCTCGGTATTACGTCGAGCTATAAGCTCCTAGAAGAACATATTACACCATCTTTTAGACATTATATTTTAAGGAAGTTGAACATAACACATTCACAAATGCTCGAATGGCTCACCCATATGCTAATCAGATTACGGTATTTTCATAGTTTAATTTGCAGTTTTAGCTCTGATAAAATCAGTTTTTTTATTCTTAAAAAAATTATATTTTTGCACTTGTTTTTTCTTCTCAAATATGCTAGTAGAGACTATAAAGAAAATTTTATTTAAAATCATTTCGTTAAAAAAATATAATAAGAAATAGTGCATTTGTGATGAGGAGCAGAAAGCGATCTTCATTGTGTTGAGCCCAATTGCTTACGGCTGAGGCAAAGCCGAGACAAAACAGTCTGAGCGAAACATAAAAATAGCATACTGCTCCGAGTGCTATGCTATTTTTTCTTCAAGCGTTCCAAACAAAACTAAACAAAAAAAAAAAAAAATAGAAATACATACTAAGTATTCTTAATCTTGCAAACAGTTGTAAAATAGTAAGTATATGTATACATAATTTGTAAGAATTAATGTTTCTTTGGTTAAATATATAAATTCTAACAAATCTGGCGGTGTAAATTGCATTTTTTGCACTTTTTCACACATTTTTAATAATCAAATTCAAGTAAAAATAAACAATCCAACTGTCAATTAACTTAACTTAATAATTTTCAGTTAAATTAAATAACTGTGTTTCGCAGTCGAAGACGCAGTTTATGACAAATCTGTATTCAATACAAACAAAGTTTGTATTCAATTGACAATAATGTCAAATTGTTGAGTTTTCCTGCGTCATACTAGTTCTCTGATATTTTATTACTAATTTTAATTTTGAAATAACCTAATCTAGGAATCTACAAAAATTTGCATGATTGATTAGTAATTTTTTCATATTGATCAATTACTTTTTGAATTATAACCAGTAAGATTTTTTTTTCATTTAGTTTTTGTTGAGCTACTCAAACAAATAATGTACCTCATTATAAAATATTGATTTTTATTTTTTTAGTATTATAATTATTAAAATACATCAAGCGTAAGTTAATATAGTAAAGAAACTTTCTCAACTTTCTGTGTAATTTTTAGTGAAAATTCGATATACTAAACATATCGTGAAAATAAATACAAATAACATGTTTTCTTGATGATGATATACCTGAGTACATTGAAACGTCGAATTTTAATTAAAAATGAACAAAACTTAATTCTGCAGTTTTATTATTTGAAGAATAATATTTTATTATTTATTCATTTTTCTTGTTTACAACAGAACAATCATTTTTATTTTTTAACAGATTACATTAAAAAAATTTGTTCTTACCATGGGCATAGTTTGTTTGAGTATCTCAACTTCATACTCAGTAGAAACAGTAAGTTTAACAATTTGCGAATCGCATCATCATCTTTTCAAAACATAAAAACTAAAAAAATTTATCATAACGAAGAGAGATACGTGAAAGTTTTCAACTAAGAATTGTGTGTGGGGGGAAACATGAGATCGAATGATGCACAACTGCACACACAAACTGACAAAAGTTAGATGAGTGAGTGAGTTAAAACGCAGTGTGTGTGTGTGTGTGTGTGTGTGTGTGTGTGTGTGTGTGTGTGTTTGAGCACGCTCGCACAAGAAGTAAAATGAGGTAGGAACTATATCTGACGACAGTCCATTGAACAATTCCTGCATCCGGGAAAACAGTTTCTACAACTTTCCTACTGCTTTTAGATATCTGTTTTATCTGCACTATATGTAGGTACTTGTGCTGTGACAACGCTGTCATATGCGTTTATAATGTGAGGTTTTCTCTTGTTTTATTTACTTAGAATATGAAATGTTTTAGTATTTAATGAGAACCAATTAATTGGACGGCATTATCTGTAAACGTCAAGTTTTTTTTTTTAATCTAGTAAAAATAATAAACGTTATGTAAAAATAGTATAAGTGTAGTAAAATTAATAAATGTTTAGTAAAAGTATTTAATAATACTCAAATGTTGAGTTTTTTTTCCAAAAATTTCACAAGTTACTCAATCATTGAATCGTCTTGTTAGGCTATGCATCAATGACTGGCCTGTTATCCATAGACACATGTTTCGTTCTTTAGGAGCTTTTCAGATATTGATCAAATCACCATACTGATGAGCTCTTAAAAAGCGAAACACATGTCTATTGATGAATAACCTAACAAGCCGATTCAATGATTGAGTAACTTGTGAAATTTTTGTATATATAATATGTAATATAAAATATTGTTATATTAATTTCACAGGTACACTTATGCACATCTATTTGTTTAGTGTTAAAAGTATATAATCATTTACAGGGATAGACACGTATAATACGTCACGTATTATACATAATTTTTTGTGTGTAAAACACTAGGAGTATTTTTTACATTAAACAAATTTATTGCGATATTCCATGTTCCGTTTCTGAACATTCTCGATAATTACATTATTATATTAAGGTGAGACACTCAAATATACAAAAACACACCACCGCACACACGCACACATACACACAAAAAAAACACACACACACAATTTATCATTTTCACATAAAATACTGGAATTATATAACAAATAAAATAGCTTCTAAAACATAAAAAATGTCTTCGAGTTGACGCTTATGAGTTTTTCATCATTCCATTTCGAATATTTTACATTTTCATTTCGAATTTTCCCCGGTTCGTTTTACGCGAAACGGTAAATACGTAAATATTTATTCTTATATACAAGGCTCTACGGCAATATCTTTGCTACTTGAGGAAATTAAGGAAAATTCTGTTGTGAAACGTGTTCATCATTTTGACAGGTCTGTTTCGAGAAATAACATTTTTTTGGTCTTACCATCGTCTTGAATTCTGGCTGATTCATAACATAAATGAAGACGTATATAAATAACGTTTGTTAAATTAATATTTATGATTGAAAATTTTCGAGTAAATATTTTTGTATTTAGATGTAAACACATTTTATCTTAATATTGTTCAAAATAATATTATTCTTCAAGTATCAAAATATGTATATTATGGTTATAGAATCCAGTATGCAGAAGAAAAGTATTATATTATTAGTAAAATAATGATGTTATTATATGTACTAGTAATATATATATATATATATATATATATATATATATATATATATATATATATATATATATAATATATATATATAATAAGATTCATAAATATTTTAACGGAAACTGTTTTCAAACCATTCTAGTTTAATTGTGTTAAACCAGAACGAAAACCAAACCGACAAAATATTGGAAGCCATAAACCGTATCGATTTAAATTTTCTATCGATTTGCAACCTTGATTATAGTTAATAATATTTGTACTGTATTTGTTTTAATTTCTTTTTATTTTCTTTTTGAAATTTATTTAAAGTTTGTAAAATGTAATCATTGTTCTTCTTTAAAATAAAGAGACAATACACTATGTATGTGTCTCTCTTCTATCACAGACAATTTAAATCAATTGATATAATGAAACATACATTATGAGTAATCAGGATGTATTAATATAATATTTGACTGTCTTGTACGTACAGGTTTTATGATAGATAATATTTTGTTACTATGTCAATCTTCATTTTAAAATATTAGGTTAGTTTCAAAACATGAGACACAAAAATTTACAGTGGAGCTGTTACATGTAAATCTAATTTTATTTAAAATCAAAATAAAACGGCTTTAGGTTATAGTTCCGTATTAATATTTATCAATAATCGACGTTTCGACGTATTCAATGTACATCTTTATCAGGAAAAATGATACAATTGATTTTACAATAAATTAATAGAATATAGAAACAAGTTACTAGGTAATAAAAAAGTAAGTAGATCATAAAATTTATAAATTAAATATTTTTTCAAAAAAACTACTTTAGGTTGTAGTTCTGTATTAATATTTATTAATAATTTACGTTTCGAAGTACTCAACGTACATCTTTATCAGGAAAAATGATACAAATGATATTTACATTAAATAAACAATAGAAACAAGTTACTAGGTAACAAAATAAGTAACTAGATCATAAAATTTATAAATATTTAATTTATAAATTAAATAATTTTTTTCAAAATAAAACAGCTTTAGGTTCTAGTTCTGTATTAATATTTATTAATAATCAATGTTTCGACATTTTCAACGTACGTTTTTATCAGAAAAAAAATATGATACAAATGACATTTACATTAAATAAACATCACATAGAAACAAGTTGCTAGGTAACAAAATAAGTAACTATCATAAAATTTATAAAATTTGGTTTCTCTTAATTAAAAATTTATAAATTTTATGATCTACTTACTTGTATTTTGTTATCTAGTAATTTGTTTCTATGTTCTGTTTATTTACGATAAATGTCATTTGTAATTTTTATTCTGATGAAGATGTACGTTGAGTACATACTTAGTATATTGATTATTAATAAATATTAATACAGAACTGGAACCTAAAGCCGTTTTATTTGAATAATGAGTTCTGGAAGAATTTTTTCCATGCTATTTAAAATCATTCGTAATGGACGTAATAAAATAAAGATTTTTATTTTTAAGTCAATTTAGTCACATTCCCAGCATCTGTGTCCAATCTATGTTACAACATTTTAAGTTTTACTCTTTAAGTATATACTTTGCACACAAATAGCGCATGCGCACTGAATTACGATTCAATCATTAATTCGCAAACACAGGGTGTTCGTTATTTAATTACATTCTGGACTTCAACTCGCATAAAACTTCGACAATAACCTAATACTTGTTGATTGAATGTCGTTTACCAAATCGGGGATCTTTTCTAGTTAAATTTTGCATTTGTGTACGAAATATAACCTTAAAAAAAATCCAATTTGACTTAGATACAATGTAAAATATAGAATTTTGCTTTATGTTTATATTCTATAATGAAATGGATGCGAATTTGTTATTATTACATCAGTTATTTGAAAAATTTATTTTCTCCGGTCGGATTTTTATTGGATTTTATTTCGCGTTTCAATTTGGTTACGTTCCGAGGTTTTATATGTTAATTTGATTTGATTTTGTTTCTACAGATTGTGCTGGTTATTTTTATGTTTTAGATTTGCAATGCAAATTGACTGATAAACAAGAATATCTATCTGTTTATTTATTTATAATATATAATGAAAAATTTGCTCTATGTAACTTTAAAATTTTTATATACAATGAAAAAATATTACTTGAAAATCAATGTTTTTACTATTAATTCAAAAGTAAACATATTTTCGGTCTGTAAAATTGGGTTTTTATATTAGAAATATATTTTTTAATAAAAATAAATAATAGTAAGTTATAATATAACTATTTTGAAAGATTTGTATGAAATTTATTCACACAGTGTTTTATGGAAAAATTATTAATAATTTACTATTCAGTTATATATATTTTTTCCAAATTGAAGAGAAAAATGTTTTGATATAGTTATATTAAAACTTACTGGTAAAATGAAACGGCTCTAGGTTCTAAGTTCTATATTAATATTTATTAATAATCAACGTTTCGACGAACTCAAGGTCCATCTTCATCAGGAAAACTGATACAAATGACATTTACAGTAAATAGCAGAACATAGAAACAAGTTACTAGGTAACAAATAAGTAACTAGATCAGAAAAAAAAACAATAACTTGTTTCTTTGTTTCTTTGTTATTTACTGTAAATGTCATTTGTATCAGTTTTTCTGATAAAGAGTTCGTCAAAACGTCGCTAATTAATACATTTTAACACAGAACTTAAACTTGGGTTCTGAAAGATTTTCTACTATGTTATAACTTACTATTATCTATTTTTATTAAAAAAAAATTAGGTCTATTATAAAAAATTAATGTTACACATCAAAAATATATTTATAATACTTTTGAATTACTAGTAAATACGTCAATATGTTTTTTTAGATTAATAATTTTAATAGTTAGTGTTTTACCTTGACAAGAAATTCTTCTTTTAATTCAAGAAATTTAGAAATCTTTGAAATTTACCAAAAAAATTAGAAAATTACAATAAAATATATAGTGAAATTACAATTAATGTCAATGTACATTTGCACAGATTTTTTACAGTGTAGATGTAACCTAATTGTCGTACTCCGATGAGTTTTTTATTTTAATATATTAAGTTCTGAAAGATTTTACTATGGATGTATTTTATACATATATTATATTTTTGTTTTCAGAAATATCAGTAGAAAATAAATAACTTACATAGAAGAAAATATTAACAGAAGGCATATGTTTTGTATTAATATTACTAAAACATTCTAAGACATTCTGGTAAATGAGTTTTGATTTTGCAATATTTTGATTAATAACTTAACGGTGAAATAAATTTATGCACGCTCACAAATTTTTTAATAATACACATTATTTTCTATAAGTTTATGTCAGTATTTTACATAAATTATATAACATAAAAGTATCTTTTGTTTTTGATGAAAAATACACTAATACAACGTACACATGAGAACAAAATACTAGCAATAAATTTAAATTTAACAAACTTTCAATCAAAAAAGATTTAAATGTATGCAACTCATTCTGAAAGTACACAAAACCTAGTCTTCATACAATGTTTACTTCACTTGAAGCGGAAACTTTTTATAATCCTTTTTCGATCATAAAATAAAAATAATTACGATTGAAAGCATATGGGTATACCCATATATAGGTTACTTTAATATTATTACATCAATACTAAGAAATAGATATAAAAATTTTATATTTTTTTTCCAAAAGTTGGCAACATTGTTTAAAAATAAAATTATGTAAGTTTTCTGGGCAGTAAATGTATTTTTTGTAAAATTTGTATTAATCTTGAATAAACAATGGACATAGAAATAAAATTTTAAAATTTTAGTAATTTTTTTCAGAAAGTGTGTAACACTGTAGCATACTAAGATTATATAATCTATTTTATCAATCTCAGATTGATTTAAATTTTAAATTTTTTAGTAATTTTACACTGTATATTAATAAACTTATATAATTTATATGGGCACTAGAAGAATTTTTTGTGAAAATTTGATTCAAATCAGATAAATAATGTACCCATAATGAATAATTAGTTTAGTAAATTTTTTCTTGGAAAAACGTAAAACCACATGATTATCTTGGGTATCCAATAAATCTATCCTGAAAATTTTATTAAAATCGGTTGTACCGTCTAGGAGAAGTTGTAATTACAAACTTTTGACTGACAATCGAGCGAGCTGACGACGCATACACATGCACCTTCATAAACTAAGTTAAAATTCGTCTTCTAGCTATAGAAGGATTTCTAATATTAATTTTGGAAAATATTACAGACATCGTACCGAACACTATATCCTTTATCCTTTCAGTCAAAGTGGTAAAAATAAAATTTAACTAATTCCGTATATCATAAAACAAGTTCTGGACGGTTTGGTAATATATTTTTTTATGATGGAAATAGCATCGTGACTGGGACCAAGGAGCGACGTCTTTATTGGATAGATACCTAACTTATTTTCCAAGAGATTCATCAATAATAAATAACGATCAGGAAGTTATAAACCCTTAAAGTTCTTAGAGGATATTTTGCTATACCTATCTACTTATATTATATTTAGTCGTGAGACGGTTGTTCTCTATCTTTTTTGAGCTCGGTGAAATATTAATGGGGCGCCCGAAGACGGACATTCTAAAGACTTTTGGTTATGTTACTTGTTTTTTTTTTGTATTTTTGTGATCCAATAGAAGATGATTTAATAAATTATCGATACGATGGTACCAATGTGTGGCTTTATTGTCTAGATAATTCACTTATCGATAATTTATTTTGTTCGAAAATGTTCTTGATATTTTATATAGTTGAGCTGAACTTTAAAATTTTTATGACTGTTATTTTTATTGATTGTTATTACATATTAGTACAGACAGCTGTAGGCCAGTGGTAACGTATTGGACTCGGATCCCAAGGGTCCCTGGTTCACACCGCGCTCACACCAGAAATTATTTTTGGTATTAAATTTTTTTGTACCCACTGAACTGGTGTCGGCTGGGTCTGGGTGGTTTGAAACCCACTATAAGCTGTAGGTTCTTTGTTTGGCTGTGGGTTAACGACTCGCGCCATTAACAATGCAAGTAAAAATTGTTAAGAAACTATATGATCAGTTTCTCGAGCATATAGCCTCATGTTCCACTTAGGAATTATGGAAACTGATTATTATTATTATTATCACATATATACAGTTAGGTTTTATATCTGTCCCTTGATAGAAATTCTTGTTTATTCAATCAGTAATCATTTTATGATAAAGCACATACATATAAAATGACGCGATGTTACGAAAAAAAGTGTGGCACAAACTATTTTTACTATCCTGAAATTAGTGTTCTCTAAATATTCCTATCCAGACAAGCAAGTGTAGCGTTATCCAAAATTCGGCATAACTCTCCTCTCATACATGCTCTAAATGATGCGATGTTAACAAAAACGTGTGGCACAAACTATTTTCACTCTTAAATTAGTGTTCTCTAAATATTCCTATCCAGACAAGCAAGTGTAGCTTTATCCACATTCGGGATACCTCTTTTGTCATATATGTTCTAATTTTTACTACTTGAAAACTTTCGCTCACGAAATCTACTCTCTCAATCATACCACTTCATCTATGCATCAAACGTCCACACAAATGTATATCTTCAAAATTATTCACATGTTTTCTTTTAACTAAACGTTTATTAGACGTTCACTAAAGATGACCGAACTATCTTTATTGACTAACACTAACTTTTACAACATTTTTTTCAATTTCACACTCATCATATACTAATTGATGTCACATGTATGAGAGGTATTATTTATATTGATGGATAAGAATGTTTGACAGAAAGTAATTTCTGTTTAAATGAAAAAAGTTTCATGGATATATGGCGTAATCGTGTGTATAATTTTTAACGACAATAAATTGTTATAATAGATTATTTTAGAATATTTTTACGTTTACTAATAACTAGAAAATTTGAAATTAATTTTTTTTCTATACCCGATATTTTATAATGTTTGTTTTTTTAATATAACAAATTTTAATTTATTGTTTCTGCAGTAAATATGTTTTATAATAATAATATTAACAAATTGTTACCGCAATAATTCTGCTTTGGAGTATGTCCACAAAGTCTTAGAATATAACCACCTTTTCTATTCAACTTCCGCCATAAATTACGCCTTAATTTAACCTAAATACTCGTAAGAGCAAGTACAAGTTTATACACACAGAACAACGAAGACATATTACCAAATAATAGAAGCGCTATATACCACTAGTTTCTGGACATAATATGTTATATATATATATATATATATATATATATATATATATATATATATATACAATTACATATTTCTTAACTATATACAAGTGGCCCAAAATTCACTAGACCAGTTTAAAATAAAAATAATATTTTATTTATTAATAATTCAAAAAAATAAAATTAAAAGTTATTCAAATTTTAAATAGTCTAGCGACTTTTGGGCCGTGCTGTAAATACGGAGGCTTTTCCAGTAAGTTTGGCGCCTGAGGCAAATTATAAAAATACCACTCCAAATTATGTTTTTTCTTTCAAAAATATTATTTTACTGACAGCTTATTAAATTAATAATTTGATTGTGTTATCTAAATATTTGTATACAATTAAAAAAAAATTGTTTATATATTTTAAATATGTTAAGTATTTAAGTAATACAGATACAAATATTAAATATTTTTTTTAATTTACAAACTAAAAATATTCGTATTTTTCTTCCGTAAATTTAAATTAATTCAATTAAATAATAATTCCTGTATAATAATTGAATAATAATAAAGTTTTTTAAGTTAACCTGTATAAATTTGTTCATACCAATAATTTATAATATACAGAATAGGTTTTACGTAAATCAATTATAATCAATTAATATTATACAAAAACATTTTGATGTTTATGAATAAAATTTATGCGTTTAGTTGTGGATAAAGTGTCGTGTGTGTAAGAACTATTTATTAAAAAATTAATTGTGGTGTGAGTTAACTAAATTAAAATTTAATATAATTTGTAAATTTGACTTATTGTTAGTTCAGTGTTTTGAATATACTTTGTGGATATAAAAATACCAATCAGAGACAACAGGACGAAGTACAACGCAGTTATAGGTTAGATGATTTTATTTTTTGTTTGTTTGTTTGTTTTATGTATATTATACTCTACGAATGATATATATATATATATATATATATATATATATATATATAACTGATTTCGGGATGATAAAAAGAGTTTGTGCCACACCCTTTTGGGTACATAGCGTGATTGTGCATGTTTGTATGTATGTAACTATGTTATAATTTATTTACTGTATGTATATGTATGGTACATTCATTAACAACTCGATTAAGTTATGCTTATGTTGGCCGCTGGTTGTCGCTTGCGTCGTATGAGAGATTCGAGTTTGTGTTAGGGATTGTGGGATACTAACGTTGGTACGAGAAGCAAGCGGTTGTGAATGAAATAAAAATAAAATGTAAAAAAGGAGGATTTTATTGTAGATTAGTTTTGAGGAGGGACGGGGGGGGGGGTTTGGATTTAAGGTATTAGTACAACTGTACAGGATTCTAATTTAATTTTATAAAACCAATCTAGATTTTCCTGGGATTTTAATGTTAATCCTGATAATAAGTTTGTTTATTTGGTTTTTCTTTAAATCTCAATTTTAAAACAATGTTCTTGGCGTGCTTTGGCGGTACCATATTTGTATAATATAAAATTTATATATACATTAATTATTTATTATTAAACAAATATAAATTTGGATGAGGCTATTTATACATACGGTATGTATACGCAATTGGCTATTTATACATACTGGAAAAAAAAAGAAAACCTAAACCAACCTACTAACCTAACCTACCCTAAATAGCCATTTTTTTTAGTATGTATAAATAGCCAATTGCGTATACATACCGTATGTATAAATAGCCACTTTCTATAAATTTATCTGTTAAAATTTTAATAAAAAATTTATAGTATTTTTTAGGCTTGCACGGCTGGTATTCATTGAATTTATAGAATATTCTGGACTGGTATGCTGTGGTCGATCTATACTCGTCGCAGACGTTTTGCCATACATCGTATATAACATCCTCAGTGTTTGGTGACCGTATGGTGATTGAATAAATTTTATAAATTCAAAAAAATATATACTAAGTAAACTTAATCTTATTTATACATATTTATATTATGTATATTTGTTATGTGATTTGTGACAATTAATGTTCAGTGGTTTTTTGTTTTACTTTTATACATATTGTCAACAATTAAATTCAAATTTAAGCGAAAAATAAGCAATATAGCTATCAATTATCAAAACTTGACTTAATAAATTTCAATATAGCCGCCTGAAATGTCGGATTAAATACACTTAACTGTGTTTCTTTAATCAAATATATCGTTTCTCACATATCTGGCGGTGTACATTGCATTTATTACACTTTTTCACATATTTTCAATAACAAAGTTTTAATTCAAGTGAAAATAAACAATGCAATTGTCAATTAATATAACTTAATAATTTTCAATGTGGCCGCCGGCGAAATCAGATTCATGTTTCAGACAAATCTTGCGATGTACTTCTTTACACACTTTTAACAATGAAATTGAAATTTAAGCGAAAATAAACAGTGTAACTATCAATTAATTTAACTTAACTTAATAAATTTTAATATGGTCACCGAAGATGTCTGATTACCAGAATACCAGTGCGATATATGTTAGGTAACTACTGTATAATAATGTTGCATTATTGTATTAGTAACATAATAATCTTCTTCTGTATATGCAAAGTAGTAACGTAATATTAGTATTTTAATACGCTTGAAAAAAATTAAAAAAGATATTTTATGATCGGTCGAAATGCAATAACAATAAATCGTAAGAAATTTAAAACACTTTTCTAATTCAAATATATTCACAGTCAATAATAATCATTTTAATTTCATTTATGTATTGTCTATGATTGTTTCAACGGTGTAAATAGCTTCGTTTATTGTTCGGCAGATCTACTAAAATGCTGTTTATAGCCTATGTCCATTCCATTTCTATTTCTATGTGGGTTTGTGCGTGTTCTATAGTCGTAATAGTGAATGTCCGTTGCTTGGAATGGGTCAATGGATTTATAGAATTAGGTCTATTGATGGCACTAGACTGTGAATATATTGAGAGATATACCCAGTTGTTCGATGGTCGGGTTAGGGAACAATAGGGAAAGATTGCCTTCGTTAATATTTATTAGTGTTATTGGTTTAATTTTGTGAATATTATTACCGGTTTGACTGAAATTTGCATTGTTTTGGTCGTTTTACAATATAGCTGAACGGCTCAAATTGATTTAATAGATATGTCGTGAATAGTACACTGTAAATTTTTTTATGTAATTTTACATATTTTATGAATGTAGTTTTTCATAAAAATGTAATATTACATAAAATATCACAGTAAAATTACAAAATATTGTTATGTTTACTATTATAATCTATAAAAAATTATATAAATTTAAGATATATTTTTTACAGTGTACCATAATTCTTATAGATACATACATACACAATCACGTCATGTACCCGATAGAATATAGCCAAACTCTTTCTACTATCCCTATTCAGACAAGCAACTCTAATTTCATTCACATTCACCTAAACTATCTCATATATGCTCTTCTATTCCTACTACTTGGAAATATTCATCGGATGTCCACATAAACATATACCTTTAAAATTATTCATTATTGTGAATGTATAGTATCATAATTATTATACATACTCAATTACGCCATGTACTCAAAAAAGGTGTGGTACAAACTTTTTTCACTATCCTGAAATTAGTTTTCTCTAAACATTCCTATCCACACAAGTAACTCTAGCTTCATCCACATTCATCTAACCTATATCATACATGCTCTTCTGTTCCTACTACTTGGAAACTTTTGCTCACGCAAACCAGTCTCTCAATCATATCAATTCATCTACTCATCGGACGTCCACATATACCTTTAAAATTTATATGACAAGCAGACTTTCAAAATGCGTTTTGTCTAAATTCCATAATTTTCTGAAAGTGGCAAAATTCATTGACAGAAAGTGACACATTTTTGATTAAATCTGAAAGTGCATTATGACACATGAACAAAAAGCGTATTGTATGTCTAAGTATCTTTCAGTATTTATTTCAGGCGGAACAATATGCGTTTTGAATGTCGAATTTGCCTTAAAAGACGCGTTTTTGCGCATAGAATGTAATACCTCACTAACTAAAAATTTTACATTTTGGACGAAACGCATTTTGAAAATCTGCTCTTCATATATGTATATATAATTATAATTTATTAATTAATTTGTGTATTTGGGTAGTTTGCTGTCTAGAGATGGCCGTTTTGATCGTGAAATTGAAAGGAGAGTAAATGCTGGTTGTAAGGTTTTGGGTGCTTTGGAAACTTTTGCTAGGAATGTAAATGTTTCCAAAGAAGCCCGTTTGAGTATATATAATGCAGTTTTGGTGCCTACATTGATGTATGGTAGTGAATGTTGGGTTTGGTTGCAAAAGCATAAACGGAAAATGACTGCTGTGGAAATGAGATTTTTACGTGGAGTATGTGGTGTAAATAGGAGAGATCGGGTACGAAATAGATTAGTGTGTGATGAGTGTAAAATTGAAAAAAATGTTCTAGCAAAAGTTGGTGTTAGTCAGTTAAGATGGTTCGGACATGTTCAGCGAATGTCTAATGAACGTTTGGTTAAAAAGATTTATTTGAATGATTTTGATGCTATACGTTTGCGTGGACGTCCGATGAGAAGTTGGAGTGGTATGATTGAGTGTTTTGCGTGAGCGAAAGTTTCCAAGAAGTAGGAATAAAAGAGCATGTATGAGAGGAATTATGAATGTTGATGAAGCGAAAGTTGCTTGTTTGGATAGGAATGTTTGGAGGCGACTGATTTCGGGATGATGAAAAGAGTTTGTGCCACACCCTTTTGGGTACATGGCGTGATTGTGTATGTATGTATGTATGTATGTATTTATATTTAAATATTTTTAAGATAAATGCTTTTACAGCTTTAAAATTAATTTAATACATGCTAAAAACAAAATAAAATTCTATCAAATAAACAAACTTGGATCAATGAACGGATAACATAGAACAAGGGCCGAAACGAAACTATTGTAAAACTGTAGCTCGAGACAAACCACAGGGAGATAAAAGATGAAGCTTACCACAACATAGAGAAAACCGAACTAGACTAAAGAAACTGATGAAAGAAAAACTTCTCTCTCCCCCCCCCCCTCTTTGTAAAGAAAAAGAAGACATTTCGACAAAGCAGAGACTTTGTTTTTTATTGACAGAGTTTTCATTGTGAAAGTTTTGTTGTGTGTTCACGCCGATTTTGCTTCATTCGTTTCTTAGCTTCCCAGTACTGTAATTGCTTCATTTCGCGACAGCTCACACACACACACAACACTGACTTGTCTCAAAGTCAGATTAGTTGAGAAAATTTTCTCATTTACTTATTTTCTATTTGTGTCACCACACTGTATTGTCGGTAATGAGCTATTTTTATTTTATTTTTATAAACGTGTTTAAAGAAATATTCGCAAAAGGACAGCCTTTATTTTGATTTTTGGTTGATAATAAGTTATTGTATTTATTTAATTACTGTGATTTCTATTATAGTTTATTATATTTTATATTTTTTATTTTACTTATATTTATTATATTTTATTATATTAAAAAAAAATCAGGTTTATTAAAAATATGTTTTGGCAATTTGTTTTTATGTCATGTCATATAAAAATATTTTTCTTCAAATACATGAAAATATCGATATTACGTTACTATATTATCTATGTAGAAGGAGTGTATTGTGTTACTAGTACAATATTATGCATTTTTATACAGTAGTTAATTAATACTATACATCTCACTGAGGGTAGCACCAAACATGACTACACGATCAACTGTATTTTATCTGATATTTCTGGCAGTCATATTGAAATCTGTTAAGTTAATTGATAGTCGCATTGTTTATTTTCGCTTGAATGTGAATGTGACTATTGAAAATGTGTAAATAAATGCAAGAAATGCGATATACACTACCAGATTTGTCCGAAACTGCATATTTGACCAAAGAACCACGATCAAGCGTATTTAATCTGATATCTTCGGCGGCTATATTGAAAATTATTAAGTTAAATTAATTGATAGCTGTAATGTTTATTTTTGTTTGAATTTGATTATTGAAAATGTATGAAGAAGTGTAAGAAATACAATGTACATTGTCAGAAATTGTATATTCAACGAAAGAATCGTTGATTAATAGGATTATTTATCAAGAAACGAATAAATAACAAATATATTAAATTTAAAAATGTTAGATTACAATTTTGTATTATTTTTATTAAAATTCGACGTTTCGATTCATAAAATATAAATGATCATTAGGAGAATATATAAATAAATATATTAATAAGAAATAAAAATAACAATAAAATTTATTATTTATTAAAAAAAAAACACTTGGTTAGTTTCACAAAAATATAGTTAATACTCAACGATCGTTTCAACCTTTCGGCCATGTTAATAAATAATAATCTTTATCATTATTTTTATTTCTTATTAATTTTTTAAAATGTTTCATCAAATGCCAACCACAAAAAGTGTAAATGCTAATAAATGTAAAATTTATATTTAAAATATATTCTATACATGATATAAATAAAATATTTCTATTTGTCGAATTCATTGAATTTTTTATCGGGCCATTATTTATATATATATATATATATATATATATATATATATATATATATATATATATATATATAATTCTACTTTCAACTCTCTACCAACGAGATGGGAGTGAGAACCAAAAAAAAAGCGACAAAACAGGAACGACGGCGACGGTGCAAAACCCTTAACACGTATAATACAGTAACGTACGCGTCTATTTGCCATCGTAAATTGAAACGTCGCATTAAATTAACTGAGCCGGGACCGGGGTGTATGTGTGAGTGTGAGTGCTATACCACCTCCCCCTCAGCCCAACCGAATGTCTGCTGTCGCCTAGGAGGGATGAAATGTGTGTGTGTGTGTGTGTGTGTGTGTGTAGATAGAGTGGGAGGTGGGTTGAGTTGATTAACTAGTGCACACATACACATTCACGCACAAACGCATGTCGGATGGATCTAAATTACGACTGACTGACTTGACGCTACCCCCCCCTGAAAAGGGCTGAGTGCTGTAACGGGGTAGGTACGTGGAATGTGATATGTGATCTGATAATTGTCTCTATCTCTCTCTCCCAATTCTTGTCTGATGGGGAAAAATAATGGTTCTGATTTTTAAGATTGAATGATATTGCTAGAAGTTATTTGGCATGAATGTATTTATATAATAATAATAATATAATATTTACATAATATTTAATAATAATATAATATTCGCACTGGACGGTAAACAAAAAAAGCTAACTTAGTAAAAAAATTTGTCAGTGATAATTTTTAATAAAAACAAAATTGTTGTAAGCAGGACTGTGAAGTTGAAGTCGGAGTTTAGGACAAATGTTTAGTTAGTGGGGTTCGAGTCGAAGATGCATAGATTGTACTGACACCAACTCCATGTTTAAAGTTTATAGAAATATAAAATTGCAAGGTGGTTCGTTTTTGCAGTAGACAGTAAACAAACAGAGATAAGATAGTTAAAAATCTTTCAGAACGCATTATATAGAATAAAATTGCTTTTGGTTCAAGTTCTGTATTAAAATTTATTTATAATTAACGTTTCGATGAAACTCAACGCTCGTTTTCAACAGGAAAAACTGATACATATATACATTCACAATCACGCCTTGTACCCAAAAGAGTGTGGCACAAACTTTTTTCATCATCCCGAAATCAGTCGCCTCCAAACATTCCTATCCAAACAAGCAACTTTCGCTTCATCTGATAAAAAAACCAAAAAAAAACTGATACAAATGACAATAAAGTAAATACATAACAGTACATTTCTCTAGTAACTTGTTTTTATGTAATGTTAGTCGCGCGATTAACTTGGTACATGCTACTACCCATGGTGGTTTAGTATATTTTTCGTTACTACATATTTTCAATTTTGGTTGTGATAAATGAAAAGTATTGTAATTTATTTTAATAAATATTTTTTAGTATTTATAATCTATTTTAATTTTACATACATATAGGAGTATTATTTTTACAAAAAATAAAGTAGAAATATTTTAAAATTATAATAAAAAAAAAAATACATAGCAAGTTATGTTTGACTTTACGATATGAAACTATCTTTGAACATAAAAAAGGACCATAAAATGATTACGGTTTTAATTAAAATTTTATACTTTTATGAAACTTTGGTTGTAAAATCTTTCTCATAATTTTGTATTCTTTTAAGTTTTTCAAACTGTTTTATATGTGAAACTTAATTCAAACTTACTTTATAAGGAAAATTAAATTATTTTATATCTGTCTCTATGTGACTTATAAATTTAACATTCCTAAATATTTAAATTTTTAAGAAGATAATTATGTTTATAATTATTATTAACAAATTAATTAATTAATATTAATTAATTAATATGCTGTAAGAAAAATTATTTAAAAGAAATAACAACTTATTTGATTTTTTTATCACAAATGTTATAAAAGCAAGTTAATTATAATTTGATTTTAAAATAGTTCTGATCAATTTTTTATTCTGCTATTAGTTTCTATTACTTATAAGTTTATTGCAGTTTAACTGTTTAAATAAATTTAAATAATAATTATTTTTTTTCAAAAAATATTTCACATTGATTCTGATAGTGTCTCTAAAATGATACATTTCTATGGTGGGTTTCCCATAATTCCCATGTACAAGATTCCATTTTAGACAGATTCCATCGAGGTATATTTAGTTGATAACTGATACAAACTGTTATACCATTACGTACGTTGAGTTGCGTTAACGGACTAACCTAACGCAGAAGCTAGTCTGGCTTATATCCACTAACCATCATTTCCTCTATTTGTCTGTCTCGCTTACCTCTCACTCACTTTAACTTACATTAGCGGTACGTTATGTGGGCATTAATGTTAATTCACTCACATTTAAATATTATCATCGCAGTTATTATATATATATATATATATATATATATATATATATACATATATATATATATATATATATATATATATATATATATATATATATTACAAGTTAGTTGATAGATATATCATTTAAATACTGTTAATACTCAAATATTAATGTCCTCGATAGCTCAGTGGTAGAGCATTCGCCCGGCATGCGGAAGGACCCTGGTTCGATCCCAGGTCGAGGCGATATGAATTTTTCATTTTCAGATTATTCCTTTATGATTATAGGTATATATTACATATATATAATCACGCTACCCAAAAAGGGGTAGAACAAACTCTTTCCACTATCTCGAAATTAGTTTCCAGCAAACATTCCTATCCAGACAAGCAACTTTAGCTTCATCCACATTCATCTAACCTATCTCATACATGCCCTTCTATTCCTACTAGTTGGAAACTTTTGCTCACACAAAATACTTTTTAATCATACCACTTTATCGACTCGTGTGACATTCACGCAAACGTATATCTTCAAAATCATTTACATTCACGCTCAAGATGACCCCAACCATCTTAACTAACACTAACTTTTGCAACATTTTTTTTTTCAATTTCACACTCATCACATGATTCCTTCTAGTTACACATACACATACGCTACGTAAAAATTACATTTTCACAGAAGTTATTTTTTTTTATGCTTTTATAGTCAAATCCAACATTTACTACCATACATTAAATTAGGCACCAAAATAGCATTGTATGTACTCAAACGAGCTTTTTTGGAAATATTTACGTTTCTAGCAATGCACCCAAAACTTTAAACCAGCATTAACTCTTTTTTCAATCTCAAAGCGACCGTTCTCAAATAATAAACTACCCAAATACACAAAAAACAGAACTTTAACTTGAAGCTTATTTTTTATATTATAATTTTTTACTATAAATATATTATTTAATAAAAATAGAATAATTTATGACCATTTTATTATGAAAAAAAAAATAAACAATACGAATTAGATTTTTTTGGTATTATTTTTGTTTGTTTTGCATTTGTGTATTTTGAAAATTTTGATTCACGTTCTAATAATTTACGTAATGTAATAAAAAATTTATGTAATTTTTATAATGTGTTTTTTTTTTCTGTTTCAGGTGAGTGTTGATTTATATTTCATAAAATTTCTGCAAAATCGTGAGTAATTTATTATTAATTTTAATTTACACATCTTTAAATTACTGTAGGAGTATAGGTAATATTTCATTTTAAATTAGTCGTAAAGGTCATTTTGCAATAAATAAAGCATTAATATTTTTTTATTACTTTTTTTTATGTCAAAAAAAAAAATAAATTTACATACGTCTTCCATACATCAACGTAGGCACCAAAACAGCATTGTATGTACTGAAGGGTTTTTTTTTAAACAATTATATTTCAAGTAAAAGTACCCAAAGCACCTAAAACCTTACAACCAGCATTAACTCTTTTTTCAGTTTCATGATCAGAGCGATAATCCTTAGTCAAACACCCAAATTTATCTACCTACTATTAATATATTATTTAGATACATTACACTTGCGATATATTAAATAATATTATCTATTTACTATACAAAAATAAGAAAATTTTAATTTTAAATAATTTACAAAAACGTTTGAATATGTATAAATTTTTCTATCGAATTATAATCTGACCGACTAGGTTATCCAGCAGAAACTGCTAACAAAAACAATTCGAAACCCTGGATTCAAACGCCCGAAGCTGTGCAAGTCCAGCGAGTCAAACGAGTCAAACTCTGTGCATTTCTTACTCAACTCCGAAGTGGTACTACAAAAACTATCCTCACGCGACGAACGACCAACCAAACCGCCTTGTTCCGCGGTTTCTTTTTCTTTCTCTTCCGCGCACACGTCTCTTCTTTTTGTTTTCGTAAAGCCTCTCTCCCTCCTCTTCCTCTGAGATCGAAGAACATGAAGTTTTGTCTAGTACATTTGGAATGCACGCAGCGAAACATGCTTTCTTTCTTAGACCCCGAGTTTTTATTCTCGCTCCTTCTGCTGTTCGCGTACTGACGTTTTTAGTTGTTTTTTTTTTCTTTGCCAGTTTGATATGTGTGTGTGTGCGGTTTGTGGTTGGTTGCTGGTTATACGGTTTTTCGGTTTTCTGCCTGTTTGACTTGAATTGTATGTATTGGCACCTCCACCAGAAAATGTTTTATGTCTAGGCTTTTTGCGTGGAACAGTGCGCGAGTTGTGATTCTCTGAAGTGATTCTTAAGTCTGAATTTTTTAGACTGTTTATTTATTTATTTATTTATTTTAGTGCCATATTGTGTTTTGAGGATAGTGTAAATTTGTGTTCTATGTAAATATTATTTTTTTAAATTTGTATATTTTTTTAAAGAAATTAATACGATAAAACATGAAAACAAATATAATTTCAACAATTTACTATCAAATTATTATTAATAATAATAAATAATAGGTATATTTTTATTAACTACTAAGCCAACGTTACATTACAGCCAAAATTACATTTACTGATCAAATATTGTATATTTGCGTTACATATTCTGCTGTAAATGTTTTTTGTTTTGTTGTTATATTTATTATTTTATGTATAATTGTATGTATTTATATGTATACATATTTGTATATATTGTAGAACCCTGAAGAAGGCAATAGTGATTGCCAAAACGTTGGTTTAGTAGTTAATAAAAATATATAAAAGACTGAATTCCGTGAATTAATAATTATTTATTAATTATTAACAGTTGATTATTAATAATAATTACATTGACATCAGATTAAATTTATTTATTCTTTTTAATACAGAAATATAATATAATTGATCAATAATTTTTATCTAAGTAGGAGTAAATACATTTACTTTTTATTTAAATTTAATCATTATTTATAAAACCGGGTTAACGCGGTAGCCGAACGTGTTTAAGCGTTAGGTACTATCGAATTATAATACTGAAATTAATAGCAAATCTACGCATGTCGTCACAATTTGAAAACATTTTTTGACATGAGAATTCGAAAATTTAGTTCAAATATACAGTAAAATATATTAAAAAAAACTCTGAACATTTGCATTATTAACATAATAAAATGTTTTTCAGAACTCATTGCATTAAAATAAATATTAGCAACAGATTAATAAGAGAAGCAATAAATAAAATTAAGAATTAAATAAAATTTGGCTTTCTATAATTAAAAATCTATAATTCTTATGATTTAGTTACGTATATATTACCTAGTAACTTGTTACTATGTACTTTTATGTACTTTAATGTCATTAGTAAATTTTAACCTGATGAAGACGAGCGTTCAGTTTCGTCAAAACGTCGTTTTTATAAAATATTTGAACATAATTTTATTCTAAAGCAGTTTTTATTTGCATTATTACTCCATGAAAAAAATTCCAAACTTTGCCTATTTTTAGGACGTTCAAAGTGGTGTCGCCACTTAAACACACTTGAAAAAAATAATATAGCCTTACACTTTTATTTTCCTTAATGTTACACATTTCGTAAAATGTAAAGTTTACATACATACATACACAATCACGCCATATACCCAAAAGGGTTTTGAACAAACGCTTTCTATTATCCCGAAATCAGTTTCCTTAGAATATTCCTATCTAAACAAGCAACTTTAGCTACCACATTCACAATTCCTCTCATACATACCTCCTTTCTATTATTCTGAAATCAGTCTCCTTCAAATATTCCTATCTAAACAAGCAACTTTAGCTTCTACATTCACAATTCCTTTCATACATACCTCCTTTCTATTATCCCGAAATCATTCTCTTTCAAATATTCCTATCTAAACAAGCAACTTTAGCTTCATCCACATTCACAATTCCTCTCATACATGCCTCTATTCCTAAAGTTTACAATTACGAACATATTGTATTTAACAATCAATACCGTAAGATCAAGCAGAGCATTTGAAATATGCGTTACAACAAATTTAATCGAAACCTATGGAGTCCCGGCAGAGTAACAGTATTAATAGTACCAAATACTGTACTAGATAGCAAGGTTGCGCTATTTCTGTGCTAGAAGCTTGCGTCTCGGTGCCTCCAAATTAATGAGTCTCTTTAGATAGCCTCAATTAAGCAGTATTACGTCACTTGTTCTGCGGGGTGGGAGGTGGGGTGGGGTGAAGGCAAAACTTATAGCTTAATTACAACGCACAATTCGCCGTACGCCACGTCGTGGCGGCCAAATTTGCTGGCGGGCTCTTGGAATGCTTAGTTGGTGCTATAACCGTACCCGTGTTATGCTATAATTGCTGAAAGAAAAACTAGTAATCAATGCGGAATTCTCCGCTTACGTCTTACGACCCCCTCACTTTTAATGGTTATTGGTTAGTGGTTGCTAAGTTTATTGGGGCAGTTATATTATAAGTTTGTGCTTGGGGTAGAACTAATAAGAAAATTGATTTATGATTGAGTATGGACGTTTACATAATTTGAATTTTGGTTATGTTATAATCGTGTTGTTTCAAATTTTGTTTTTATTAAAATAGAAAAGCTTTAAGTTAAAGTTCAGTTTAATTTTTATTGAAATTTGACGTTTCGATATCTAAACGTGGATTATTATCAGGATAAAATATGTACAAATAACATAAATAATATACAACCAATTATTAATAATTTATATTATTAATTAAAGGAAGCCAGATTTTATTTAATTCAGTGTCTTTACAATGATTGATACCTTTTTCTTTTTAAATTTTTATTGCTTCTCTTATCAATCTACTGGTAATATTGTTGGATATTGCAATTTACCACATTCGCACAAACTTTTATATATATATATATATATATATATATATATATATATATATATATATATACAGTGTGTCCCAGGATTGATGTTACAAGAGGTGTAATGGACTAAAATTTTTTGAATTTCATTTCAAGATTCTGGAATTAAGCCCTGCTTGGCGTGAAACGAATTTTAAGAATTTTTTCGTTTTTTGAAAAACAAAATGGCCGTGACGGTGAAGCAAGAACTATTTTCTTTTCAGGTAAAGTACCCTTTTTGTTTAGGATACGACAAAATTTTATTAAGAAAAGTTGTTTATAATGACAAATCATGGCCGTATACCAAACTTCAGGACGATCTACCTACTTTCATTAAACTGTCTGTTTTAGATTGAACAAAATAAATTGTAGGTATCTATTAATTTATTAAAATTTTTATTTGTAGACCATTGAACGAAACAAATAGTATTTACAACAAATAATAAAAAATAATAAAAATTTTAATAAATTAATAGATACCTACAATTTATTTTGTTCAATCTAAAACAGACAGTTTAATGAAAGTAGGTAGATCGTCCTGAAGTTTGGTATACGGCCATGATTTGTCATTATAAACAACTTTTCTTAATAAAATTTTGTCGTATCCTAAACAAAAAGGGTACTTTACCTGAAAAGAAAATAGTTCTTGCTTCACCGTCACGGCCATTTTGTTTTTCAAAAAACGAAAAAATTCTTAAAATTCGTTTCACGCCAAGCAGGGCTTAATTCCAGAATCTTGAAATGAAATTCAAAAAATTTTAGTCCATTACACCTCTTGTAACATCAATCCTGGGACACACTGTATATATATATATATATATATATACCTCAAGATTAAAGTGGAATAATATTTTTACACTTTTCAACATGAGTTACAATTTCATGAATGTTATTTATTATTTTTTCTTGATACAATATCGCCTATTTTATCGATAATATTTTCAACAAAAAACGAAGGAAGAGTATTAAAGTTTTATTTTTTTAGACGTTCTTCAAATACCTTAGCTTAAATGGAAATTTTTCAAATTTTTTGTAAATCACAAAATCTTCATATATGTCTATAGCAGTTTAAAATTTAAATGCATAAATAACTCAATGTGAAATGTTGAAGTAATTAGTACAAATTTAAAATAAATGAAAAACAAATTCTTTAGTACAATAAAAATATTATACATATACAGTTTAAAAAATTAACATATTAAAGGCACTGATTTCCTTTAATTAAAAATTTATAAATTTTATGATTTAGTTACTTATTTTGTTACCTAGTAAGTTGTTTCTATGTTCTGTTTATTTACTATAAATGTCAGTTGTATTATTTTTTTTGATAAAGACGCACGTTGAATACATCATAACGTCGATTGTTAATAAATATTAATATAGAACTACAATCTAAAGCCGTTTTATTTAAAAAAAATTAAATTAATAAATTAAATATTTATAAATTGTACGATTTAATTACTTGTATTTTTTACCTATTAAGTTGTATTTATGTGCTGTTTATTTACTGTAAATATCACTTGTATCTTTTTTCCTGTTGAATATGTAAGTTGAGTACGTTAAGTACATCTATTATTAATAAATATTAATACAGAACTATAATCTAAAGCCTAAAATTATTTAAAGTGCACTCTAATGTAATATAACTGCCCAAAAAATCTTGGTTTTTTTAATATAATATTAAAGTGTATTTTATTTTAGGTGAGTAATTTATGAAATTTGAGTTGACCAAGTTTTTAAAACAAAATTTTGTAGCAAATTGCAAATACAGAGAAGTGCAGCAATGGTTTATTCGCCACGTAACTTAATAGCTAATGTTATTGCTTCGTGCGTCAGCGAAAATGCAAACTTATCACTAAGTGCTTTTAATGTTTTTGAAGTGAGTAGAGTAGAACAGAATCGAGACGAAGAAAACGCTCTGAAATTAGTCTGCGCGAATATTTATGAATGTTTCGAAAATAATTCTTAACGACCAAGAGTCGAGCTGTACTGAAATACAATTTCTTTTCTGAATAATACATTTTTATTTCGCACAGACAGAACAAAAAAACAAAAAAAAACGTCAGAAAAAATCTGTTTTTCTCAAAATAAATGAAAAATGAAACTTAATTTTCAATTTTATTGCGTCAAGACTTTTAATTAAATTTTTGTAAAAGACAAGAGGTAACACTTTAAAAATAATTTTGTAAACATAATTAAAAGAAAAAAAAGAAATACGACCGAGGTAAAAAAAAGAAATGTACAGGGATGAGTCAAAAATTATTCGAACTGATTTCTTCAGGATAACGTTTTTTTAAATTATTTTCCGTGTGCCGGAGTTTTTTTTCTCGTACATAAGCAATGACCATTATTACATGCTTGTGGAATATAATACTATTTTTTATGTATTTATTGTTATAGTCTTTGCTTTGCTTTTGTTTTTATAAACAAAACTCAACCATTTTATTTGTAAAATACACTGAAATATAGTAATAACTGGAACGTGCACTGGCCGCTCAAATACGAGCCGAGAGAGATAGCGATATACGGGGATTTGCGTTTTTGTCGTATAGTCCGTTCAAAAAGTTTCTATTGGCGTAGCATAGCAACGGAGTAGTGTTTCCGAATGTCAATAATGATATCTGCTTTTTCATCAGACTGTACGCGGTTTGAGTTTCGCTCTAATGCGTATGCGCAGAAGTGTAAGACAGTAATAGAGATCCCCGTATATCCTATCTCTCTCGGCTCGCATTGGCGCTACTAGAACACATAGGCAGTGCACATTCCAGTTATTACTATATTTCAGTGGTAAAATACAGAAAAATATTAAATAGAATATTTATACTAGTAAACTAAGTATCACTATTTGAATATATTAGTTAACAATTATTGTGGTTCTTTCATTAGGTTATTTAGTCAATTTTATCAAACCAGAACAAATCAAATAATACATATAAAAACATACATACACAATCACGCCATATACTCAAAAGGATGTGGCACAAACTCTTTCCACTATCTCGAAATCAGCTTCTTCCAAACATTCCTATCCAGTCAAGCAACTTTAGCTTTATCTACATTCATAATTCCTCTCATACATGCTTTTCTATTTGAAAACTTCCGGTCACGCAAAACACTTTCAATCATACCAGTCCAACTATTCATCGGACGTCCACCCAAACGCATAGCTTCAAAATCATTCATATAAATCTTTTTAATCAAACGTTCATTAGGCATTCGCTCAAGATGTCTGAACCATCTTAACTGACTAACACGGCAACTTTTGCTACAACATTTTTTCGTACCAGATTTCTCTTAGTTACACCACATATCTCATTTACAATAAATGAAATAAATAAAAAATAATAAAATATTTAGAATTTAATATTTTGTAATGAAATTAGTCCATCGTCCATATATAATTGAAAACAAGACAACAAATGGTACGAATGCGCGCGTTGCTAGAGATACACCAAACTTGTTTAAACTGTGTTTTCAATAAAAAAAATTAAACATTGATACAGATAATTTTTGTGCAGTCTTAAATTTCTAATTCAATTTATCGCGTTATGTTACTTTACATAACCTGAACATTGCATTCCTATAATGAAAGCAGAAAAATGAAAAATAAAAAATTGTAAAAAGCGAAGAATAAAAATAAAAAGCAGGTCTGAAGGAACATAATTATATAACACAAACCGATGTACCATATAAATCTCTCGTCTACCTATCGACTATGTTCGACTATCTTCGTCGCGTTTCGGTCACAATCGGGGCGCCCCGGCGACCTCGATCCTTGCGCAAAGCTGAGCTTTATTTTCATTTCAGTTTCAGTGTATTTCAGTCGTTTGTCCAGTTGACATCGACTTTTCCTTTCTCGTGCTTACATATTTGCGGAAAGAGTCATGCCCCATGACTCGATTTTTTTAAATCTCGCACGAGTGTTTTGTTTAAACAAATGACTGCTGTAATACTCGATTTGTTACTGTTATTGTTTGATCTAAACAAAAAACGAGCTGATCAAAGTGTGTGATATATGTAAAAAACAAATGATTGTACTGAAATAATAACTGTTTCATGTTTCAATGGTGATGTGATTAAAACTATTTTTGTGAACTTATTAGTAAATACAAAAAGATATGATTATAAAGAAGTGACATCGAATCGGTTTGGAAACAAAAAAAAAGAGAAACGTTAGTAGGGGTCCACGTGGATGGCGTATAATTATTGTCTATTGGTATGATTTTGGATATGGAGGGGCCCATACAGATTTGGTTTTGGATTTTGCTATTGGTGACGTGTTTTGGCAATTTGGTGGATGCGACACCGGCGACGAAAAGAAGTAAGTGGCCAAATCAAACGCAGAACTCACTTACGAAAGGTGGGAACTAGATTTTTCGGTTCTAGCCAATCGTAATGTTGATTTCTTTATTTTGATGTTTTTATGATTTTTGTTTGTTTATTCTTATTTTTATATGAATAAGGAGGTGTTCTTAAGAAAAATTATATTATTTTTATATTTGAATAGCGTAATTTATTTTATTTAAAAAATAATTTGGAAATTAATTGTTGTAAATTTATTTTTTCCAAAATTATATATAAATAAAATGGCTTTAGGTTATAGGTTTTTAATAATTTTTATTAATAATCATTTCATTACAATTTTTCCCTTATTATATGTGATATGACAATCGGGAAAAATAATAAAAACACCCTATTTTCAATTTCACAAATTAGATTGAATACAGTCTATTGGTGAATTTTGGCCAATCAAAATTTCTGATGCCGAAATTGGCTAATAAGGGGTTTTTAATAAAATTTGTGAAACTTAAAACCGAATGTTTTTATTATTTTTACCGACTGTCCTATCACATATGATAAGAGAGGTATTGTAATCATACCAAATTTGACATACCGAAATTTTTAGCGTGATGTCTGATCTGTTTATGGACACGTGTAGAGCAAATTCGGCTGAACGGATTGTTATAAAATTTTATATTTAAGCTTCGAAGGTGAATATCTCAATTTGCTCAATTTTCGTAAAGATCTGTCAACCAAGTGGTAATTTACTAATGCCACTTTTACATATTTTACGAATATTTCGCAACAGCCTTGGCATAATTAAAAATTTATTTAACAAAAATTGTTTAACAAGTTATAACTAACAACTTCTATTTGTAACATTTTTCGATACCACTAATTTTTTTTTATAATATTACATATTTGTATATATATATACAAATATGTTAAATACAAATATTTTACATACGCAGCAAGCATAATTTTTATGTGTAATCAAAGTGATATAAAAAGACTTCAAAAATTACAAAACAGAGCAATGACGCACATTTTAAATTTAAACGGATATAATAGTATAGAAAGAATGTTACAGGCATCACAGTGGATGAATATAAATACTTTTGTTAAATATAGTGTACTAGTTTTTATCCACAAGATGCAATTAAATTTGGTACCAGATTATTTAAAACCATTTACAAATAAAGTACATGATATGCATGATTACAATACGAGAGGTATTAATAAAATTTATGTTTTACGTAGAAATACAAGTAGGGCTAAACGATCTGTGATGGTAGATGGTATTGTACAATACAATAGTTTACCAGATACGTTTAAATGCTTAGAATTAAATAAATTTAAAATTGTATTAAAGAAATATTTAATGTAATAAATAATTTAATAAATACAAATTTAGTGTAATAAATAATGTAAAAATGTATGTAAAATAGCCATGGCTAAATAAAGTTTATTATTATTATATATAATTCTGTAAATAAGTGACATATTTATAGCAAGACAGTTTTGTTACCACAGTTACCATGACTATAGTAGCTATACAAATTTTTCTATTCCATAAATTTACTAAATAAATAACAGTGATAATGTATTTATACAGTGATAATGTATAAATACATTATCACTGTTAGGATTTTTTTAAAGATAAATTAATTTGTGTAAAAAATTAATGTAATATTTACAAGGACAAAATTTAGTCGAATTACATGCTAGTAGAATAATTTAATTTTTATAGGGTTATACAGTAGAAAATTATATTTGTCGGACTTATACAAGTCATTTTTAAATAATTATGACTTATAAATATTGACTTTTGATAGGAATATATGATATGAAAGACTGTTTTTGGTTAAAATTCTGTTAATTATTTATATAAAATCGACGTTTCGAAGAAACGTACTGTTATTTACTTTAATGTCATTGGTAAATTTTAATCTGATGAAGACGAACGTTTAGTTTCGTCGAAACGTTATTTTAACAGAATTTTATTCTCAAACAGTTTTTATATTAATACAATGAGTTCTGAGAGAAGATAGATAAGAAAATATATTAGAAAATTGTCCGGTAAATATTATAACATGTTTTGTTTTAAAATAAAGTAATAATAATAAATTTAAATTTAGTACTTGATATTATTTTAGAGATAAGGCAATAATTTTGATTGTTTTTGCTAAAAATGGTAGAATTCTTTTTGAGAACTATATCTACTCATTTTTCTTCTATGTTTAATTGGTAAACTTTTGTTTTTGTAGTGAACGATAAAGTTTTTCTATCTTTTCCGTAGAAATATATTAGATTATAATGATAGTAGACAATGTCATACTTCTTTTTAAACTTTATTGCAAAGATAAATAACTTGTTAGTTACCATGGTAACGCATATACAGCCAACAGATGCAGTTGGAAGTAGTACCCATAATTCACTTGACAATGCTATATAGAATTCTTGTATAAAATGATATTATTCTTTAAAATTCTTTGACATTAACATAGTAAAAAAACTTTTTGAATTTATTATATTAAAATGAAAATACTTTAGGTTAAAGTTCTGTATTAATATTTAGTTAAAATCGACGTTTCGACGAAACTCAACGTCCGTTTATATCAGGATAAATAATACAAATGACATTACAATAAATAACAGAACATATAAATAAGTTACTAGGGAACAAATAAGTAAGTAGATCATACAATTTCTAGTTTTTTTAATTAATGGAAGTCAAATTTTATTTAACTCAATGCCTTCACAGTGATTGATATTATTTTTTTATTTATAAATTTCTGTTGCTTCTCTTATCAATCTGCTGCTAATATTGATTGGTCTAGCAATTATTACATGTTCTATAAAATTATATATAAATATTTTAAAAGATATACGCAATATTATTATTAACTTTCTTATTCTATATAACAGAAAAATAGATGCTGCAATTTTCCGCGAATTTCGATACTAAAATTTTTGTAGGTACATTATAGACTTTTGAAATAAAATAAGTTTTTATTATTATTAACAGTTTTTATATAAAAATTGTTCTAGGATAAAATTCTGTTAATTTATTTATATAAAACGACGTTTCGACGAAACTGATCGCTCGTTTTTATTAGGTCAAAATTTATCAATGACATTAACCAATTTAAATTTAAATTTTTTGTTAAATTTTGACCTGATTAAGACGAGTGTTTAGTTTTGTCGAAATGTCGTTTTTATATAAATAATTAACAGAATTTTATCCTAAAACAGTTTTTATATTAATATAATAAGTTCTAAAAAATATTTTGCTATGTTAAGTTTTTGTTGTTAGCTGTATTTATATCTGTTGTAAACTTATTTGAAAATATATTATTGATATATAAAATAGAGTATAGAACTATGACTTTTTCTAATTAATAATTATTTCTTTTTTATCATGAATATGAACGTATCCAGTATCTAAAAGGTTAACTTTTTTATGCCAGGGTAAAATATACCGTTACAATATTTTATTATTTTTACAATTATTTATTATTTCATTATTGCCTATAAATTTTTTTATTAATGAAATCGAGGAACAAAAAGTTTTCCAAATCTTAAAAAATATATGCACAAAGCGGGATTCAACCCCGAGTTTAGGCGAGTAACGATTAGTATCAGACTGAGTTCTTACTATAGGTTTTCATATGCAGGCCACATTAGATTCTTTTTATTATAATGAATAAAAATAAAAGTGGACATTTTAAATTTATTCTCGCGTTAATAGAATCTCATTTGAATATAAATGAGTAATATTATGTTGAACAATACGAAAAATAACTTCACTTCGGGAGTATATCTGGATTCGCTCCGAATATGCTTCGTTCGATTGATATGTTAATTTAAACTAACTTACTTGCTTGACTTTTACGTTCCGCGCACGTACATTTAAAGAGAGAAAAAAAGGAACTTATTAATATTTAGAACGCTATTAAAAATGTTTAACTTGAAAGAAAGATACTAACCGGCTCGCTAACTTTATGACGTGCATGCATAAAATATTTCGCCTCAATTAAAAGCGTATTTTGCAGGAAAATTAACAACATTAGGTGGCTGGCTGGCATTTGCGAGTTAAATGTGGAAAGTTATTTTAAATATTGTCAAAAATATATTTTTTTTAATATTCTTATAATGGTTCTTTTATTGTAACTAAATTAGCATACATTTTATGGTTAACGTTTGGTTTCATAAAAAATACTTTAACTAAACTTAACTTTAAGCTGACCAAAAAGCATTGTATTTAAATACTATTATAATAATATTATTATTGTCAATAAAACGATGCTTTTTTGTCAATTTTTGTAAAATTATTTGTTATTGTCAATAAAACAAAGCTTTTTTGAAAGCTTAAAGCCGACTTTAGTTCAAGTGTTTATTATGTAACCGGCCGTTAGTTCTGTATAAATTTTAATAAAAAATCTACGTTTTAATGTACATCGTGATATACGTAAAATACGTCGAAAAATCAATTTTTTTATTAAAATTTATACAAGAACTTAATTTTAAAGTTTTTTTATTTCAATATAATGAGTTCTGAAAGATTTTTTATTATGTTAGCATTAATTTTTTTTTCAAGTGTATTAAAATATTCGTATTATACTACAATCTCATAGATAGAATAAAGAGCAGTTAAATAATAATGTTATTATTGTACTGTAATAACATATAATGATAAATTGAGTAGCAATGCACTATTAATACACTGTAAATAGTGATCAAGAGCTATATTTTGGCGGTTTGTTTTTTGTTGATATTTTCCGTAAACAAATTAATTAAAATAATAAAATCGGCTCTATAGTAAATTAACTGTTAATAACAATGATTAACATAAGAAAAAATCTTTCAGAACTTATTATATAAAATAAAACGGTTTAAGTTCTGTATTAATATTTATTGATAATCGACGTTTCGACGAACTCAACATGCATTAGAGTATCTTTATGATGTGAAATTCGAAGATACTATAATTATTGCAAGACCAATCAATATTAACAGCAGATTGATAAGAGAAGCAATAGAAAAAAGATAACATCCATTACAGTGAAAGTACTGATTTAAATAAAATTTGACTTTCATCAATTAAAAATTTATCTAGTTACTTAATGTTCTGTTATTCACTATAATATCATTTGTATTTGTATTCCTGATGAAGATGTGAAATTCGAAGATACTGTAATTATTGTAAGACTAATCAATATTAACAGCAGATTGATAAGAGAAGCAATAGAAAAAAAAGATAACGTCTATTGTGAAAGTATTGATTTATATAAAATTTGGTTTCCATTAAATAAAAATTTATAAAAAATTTTATGATCTAGTTACTTATTTGTTATCTAGTAACTTGTTTTTATGTTCTGTTATTTACTATAATGTCATTTATATTTGTTTTCCTGATGAAGATGGACATTGAGATGAACTCAACGTCGACTCAAAACGTCGATTATTAATAAATATTAATACAGAATTTTAACCTAAAGCCGTTTTATTTTAACAGTGTTTAATTTTACGTATGTATTGTTACAACAGTTTTTTTGTAGTAATTTAATTTTATATTAAATTCGTAACTGCACTAAATTTTTAATATAATTTATCACACAATTTTCCTTGGCAAAATTTGGCAAAGAAAAATTTCCCCATTACGACAATAATATAGGAAATTACATATATGTATGATTCAGATATGATCAAATAGATGGCAATGTTTCTCTGAATGCGTTTGTTACATGTGACAGAAATGGAATTGCATTATCTTATCAAACATTTGCTCCTTATATATCTGCGCTTGTGTATGTCTGTGCTCGCGGGGGAGAAAGTCTTGAATAAATGTGTAAGATCATCACGATAGTACCGGGTGTCTCATAATGTACGTAGACACACACACACACACGCGCGCGCGCAAATGCTTCCTTGTCTTCTGTGAGAGGACATTTTTGAGAGGGTTACACTCCTAGATGAATATTTCTTCTCTCATACGTGATGTGAATTTGCGAATTATATTTTCTAGTTTTGTTACAATATTATGGTAACTCTGTTTTTTTTTTCTTGTAATAGACTTTACTTTCATACATACATAATCACGCAATGTACCCAAAAGGGTGTGACACAAATTATTTCCACTATGCCAAAATTAATTTTCTCCAAACATTCCTATCCAGAGCAACTCTTACTTCATCCACTGCTATTATATTTCTACTATATTTGGAAAATTTTGCTCACGCAAGCCACTTTCTCAATCATACCATTCCAACTATTTATTGGACGTCCACGCAAACGTACACCTTAAAAATCATTCACATATATATTTTTTTAACTAAACTTCCATTAGATATTTGTTCAAGATGACCAAACCATTTTAACTAATTTACACCAACTTTTTCAACAACATTTTTTTCAATTTCTCACTCATATACTACTCTATTTCATATCCGTTTCCTCCTAGATACACCACGTTCTGCACGTAAAAATTACATTTCCACAGCAGTCATTTTTCTTTTATATTTTTGTAGTCAAATCAACGGGCATGTCCGGAAACATTTACGTTTCTAGCAAAAGTACACAAAGCATCTAAAACTTTGTAACTAGCATTAACTTTTTTTTTCAATCTCACGATGAAAGCGACCATCTTTATATAAATAACTACTCAAATACACAAATTCATCTACCTGGTCGAAACGTGCACCATCAACAGAAACATTACATTCAATCGTCAAATTACCTTTTTCAAAAATTAATACTTTGCACGTATCAACATTCAACATAAAATTCATATCCTTACCTACAACATTACTTCATCAGAAATACATATATAGTGAATGTATTATTTAACAGGAATGAGAATACATACGTATATTTAAATACTATTTCTTGATGTAAAGTATATATATATATATATAAATATATATATATATTTATCGGCAAATATATTAGAAACAGGTATCTACCAGAATAAATCTAAAAAAAAACGTACATTTTCGACATTTTATTTATCAAAGTGCGTTTTAGTATATTAAAATTTGAACTACTCTTTTGATATAACAAACATTTGTCTTAAATTTGCATTTAAAATATATATTTCTTTAATCTCTATTTATTTCTAGAGGCATAGTATTAAATATGTATTACTTGGCACTTAGATAGCGTTAGGATTTTATTTAATCAAAATTTAGTAGTAAAATTAATCGTCTAAAGTCTTTTATAAATCGCGCTATTACTGTTTATTTTATGCAATAATTTTCAAGTAATGTTTTTTTTTTTGTATGCAATTTATGCTTGGTTATTTACATATAATGAAATCTTATTATTTTCCACAGCCTCATTTTCTTAGTCACGTTCAAGGGAAAAACAAGGAAATTTATGTAGAAACAAAATTGAAAAATAGAATGTTATTTAAGTATATTTTATTTTGTTTTGTTTTAAAAAATAGAAATATTAAATTTTTTTATATATTTATCTATTAAAAATATTATTTAAAACTTAAATTATTTTTTGATACCCAAGCGTCATTTTTATTATTACTTATTTCGGAATTAGTTTCATATTTTAGTCGCAATGTTTTTTGGTTAATTGTTTTGAAGTGCAGCAGTGGTGGTTGTTCCGGGATTTTTTCTAGGAACGGAACACGTTTCTCAGTTCCGCTACTTTTTTGTTTTAATTATTGTTACGTAAATATGAAATAATGTACCTACTCGTATGTATATATTTATATCTATGCTTTGTGTTTAATGTTTTGTAATTATTTAGTTTTTTTTTTACTTTTTTCATCAATTAAATTTTTTTCGAAATATAAAAATTTGAATTTTTATTTAAAACCTATAAAAACTAAATGAATACATATAAAACCGCTTAATATTTAATTGGGTTTGTCAATATCGACAATTACTACGTCCTGGCACCTTTATTTTTTCATGACATCACTGAACTGTACCACCTACTACTTTATAAAAGTTATACAACAGAGGAGACCTAGAGATGTTGTGCCTGACAATGAAAACATAATTTACGCTTCTTTGCCTTTTGTGGAAAATGTTACCGATATAATAGGCAGAATTCTATCAAAAAAAAAATATTAAAGTTTTCTTTTTTCCGCACAAGAAAGTGCAACCCACGTTGAAGATATCGTTTCAATCTTCATGTATGTATATATATATATATATATATATATATATATATATATATATATATATATATATATATATATATATATATACATATAGAACTCCGTGCGAATGCGGTAAAGTTTATGTAGTACAAACAAATAGAATTGTTTCTACTAGATTGTCAGAATATAAAACGTCAATACGTCTAAAACATCCAGATATATACGCTATCGCTCAACGCGCATTCATGACGTAAAATTTGAAGATACAAAAATAATTGCAAGACCGAACAATATTAACATTAGATTGATAAGAGAATAAAAACGAAGCAATAAAAATTTACAAAGCAAAGATAATATTTATCGGTATCAAGGCACTGATTTAAATAAAATCTGGTTTTCTTTAATTAATAAATTATAAAAATTTTATAATCTAGTTTTTCTGTTTTGTTTGTTTATTACTTATATCATTTGTATATATTTTTTCCTTATGATGATATATGTTTAGTATATTGAAACGTTGAAATTAAACTAAAAATTATTCAGAATTAAAACTAAAAGCTTTTTTATTTCAAAACGTTGTTGTTCATTAATAATGTTAATTTTTGGTTGCAATAAAACCAACAATTGATAAAAAAATCGTGCATTTGATTTGTTTATTTTAGTTAGGTTTTTTAAGTTAGTAAGTAGTTAGATTTAGAACCAGTAGCTTTGCTCCAAAACATAACACTAATTTCCTAATAAGTATAGTTCGAATGATGGTTAATTCTTAAATTTTTAAATTTTATATAATTCATTTCAAATTATTGAACAAAAATAAAAAAATAGGTTTGAAATTGGAAAAAAATATTTTTGCAAAAGTTAATGTTAGTCAGTTAAGATGATTCGATCATCTTGAGGGAATATCTAATGAACGTTTGGTTAAAAGACTATATGTGAATGATTTTGGGTGGACGTCGAATTAGTAGATGAAGTGGTATGATTGAGAGAGTGGCTTGCGTGAGTGATAATTTGCAAGTAGGAATAGAAGAGCATGTATGAAAGAGGTATCATGAATGTGGAAGAAGCTAGCGTTGCTTGTCTGAATAAGAATGTGTGAAGAAAACTAATTTCGAGATAGTAGAAAGTTTATGCCACACTTTTTTGAGTACATGGCGTAATTGTGTATGTATGAATCTATGTAGATATGTATGGTGTGTGTGTGTGTGAGTATGTGTGTGTCATAACTTTTATTCTCAAGAGTAAATATATGTAATATGCAATCATGGCATGCTTATTGAATTACGTATTTTTTTTCAGTGTTATTTAATTATTTTTTAAATGATTTAGTAGAGTAGAAAAATAATTTTATGAAGAAATATTATTGTATTTGACTATTTTATTACTGAGGCAATATATTCAGTTTATAAACAATTTATTGAAATAAATTTCATTGTTTGTGTTAAATATTCTGATTTACATTTTATGATACGCAGTAATGTTCTTTATATGAACATTTATATTTTGAATCGTGTAAATATAATTAGTGTTTTGTTTATAATATCGTTTCTGGTAATTCTATGATTTATTTACTAACAATTTTATTGTTGTTTATTTATAGTAAAACATATATATCATGTTTATATTGTTTTACGAATACTAATATTGTTTTCTGTATTATTTAATTTCAAAGCTAATATAAATTATATGTACACTGTGTTTTTTATTGTGTTTTTAAGTTAAAAAATTTTTTTTTTATAATTATTTTTATTTTGTATAACAATATTTCATAATTTGCTTATAATTTTGCACGCTTTCGTGACACAACTTTGATTAAATGAAGCTATTTAATTAAATGTACAGGATCTTTTATATTTGACAATATTTTTTTTACTTAAAATTGCAACTAACTAAAAGAAAAGAACGTTTCTTCTTATTTTAAATATTTAAAAATCGAAAACAGTTCTTGTAAGTTTTAGGTAGAACATATAATTTCTTAACAATTTTTACTTACATTATCATCAATGATGCGGGTCGTTGGCTTACAGCCAAGCAAGAAATCTACAACTTATAGTGGATGTCGAATCACTCAGATCCAGCCGATATTAGTTCATTAATATAAATTTTTTAATACTAGAAATAATATTTAATTAATTTCTGGTGTGAGCGCAGCACGAACCACTATGTTAACAAATATTTGTTAACAAAATATGACCGTGTAAATACTAGGCTTGGGCGATATTGGAATTTCAATATCGATATTTTATATTCAAAAAATATCGATAATATCGATATATCAAAAAATCGATATATCGATATATTAATTTATCGATATATCGATAAATCGATATATCAATATTATCGATAAATTGATATATCGATATATCGATATTTCGATATATCGATAATTTTTATTTTTAATATCAATTATCGATATATCGATAAATTATCGATATATGGAGATTTTTTCCCAGCCCTAATGCTACTGGATAATATAATTTAATTTTTAAAACAGAAACACTAACAGAAAAATTTTAAATTTATAATATGCTAATAACAGTATGGATATGAAATGAATGAAAATTTTATTTGAAAATAAAAATGATTATCAACATTTTGGAATATTTAATTTAAAAAATAAATAAAACGTTTCATAATTACTTTAACATATCATACTTATACTTCTGAACTAATTATAACAAAAATTTATAGATAGATAATTTTAATTTTGTCTGATTTTAAAATACACTTTATTATCAAGCGCAAATAAAAATGATAAATCTTGTATATTAAATGTCGTTATTGTAAATCGTTATATATTTCAATTAAAACCAATCATTTTTATTATGTCTCATCCATATGCGAGATCAAATATTTGTAGCTTACAAAGATGATATCATCTATCTTAAATATCGATATATCGAAATACCGATATATCAATATATCGATATATCAATATATCGATATATCGATATATCGATATTTCGATATATCGATATTTCGATATATCGATATTTCGATATATCGATATATCGATATTTCGATATATCGATAATTTTTATTTTTAATATCAATTATCGATATATCGATATATCGATAAATTATCGATATATCGAGATTTTTTCCCAGCCCTAGTAAATACACGCTCTTGTGGTACAACTTTGTTTAAGAGAAGCTTTTTGTTTAAATTTACATATTTATTTATGTGTGTAAAAAATTTTTGTACTATATAATTGCAATTAACTAAAAACTCTTATTTATAAATGTTTGTAGTAAACTTCAAATTATAAAAAAGTATGCTTTACAGGCAGTATTATTACTAAAATAAAGTGGCTTTAGGTTTAAGTTCTGTATTAAATCTATAAAAAAAAAGAGATAACATCAATCACTGTAAGACACTCATTTAAATGAAATTTGGCTCCAATTAATTAAAAATTTATTAAATTTTTATGATCTAGTTACTTATTTGTTACCTAGTAGGTAACTTGTTTCTATATTCTGTTATTTACTGTAAATGTCATTTGTATCAATTTTCTTTATGAAGACGGGTGTTGAGTTCGTCGAAACGTCGATTATCAATAAATATTAATACAGAACTTAAACCTAAAGTTATTTTATTTTATATAATGAGTTTTTAAAGATTTTTTTACTATGTTAGTATTATTACTATTTTTCACTTTTATATTTCATGAATTTTTTTCGTATTTTATGTATTACAAGTATTAATTATTTAAAAATGCTTACTGAAAATAAATTTCCAGCAATAAGAATAATTAGCGTGATAATTGAATGTTGATTCACAATTATAAATAATACTTACACAGCGAATTAGCTGGCAATAATAAATCGCTAATGAATCTATCGTTCCGTTATCGTTTTGTTTTTTCTTTTCATCGTTCAGCAAAAATCGAAATCGGTTTCCGGTAATTTTCGCAGTTTACTTTTACCTTCAATCATTCTACTTTTCTTTCATGCCCACACACCCTGGCTGTGGCAGCACCATCGCGAGAAACCTTTTTCAATATGTTGTTTACGGGCCCTTGGCCGTGCTTGTTCAACCCACTCCGATTCATTTGGATTAAAAAAAAAAAACAAACGAGCATCGACAAAACCAAAATGAACTATGGTATTGCTTTGTCGTTGTTGGTGTAAAATTCGAACGGTAAATATTTACGGCTAAAAAATGTTTGTTATACTGTCTAGATACGAAATATTTGCCGGAATATTTTACGTAAACAGATAAAGAATTGGTAATTGGTCGTATCAAATTAGATGAAATTGTATATTTGTATTTTCTCGGGTACGAAATAGATTAGTGTGAAATTGAAAAAAATGTTGTAGTAAAAGCTGGTGTTAATCAGTTAAGATGGTTCGAACATCTTGAGCGAATGTCTAATGAACGTTTCTTTAAAAAAATTATATGGACGATTTTGAATGTATACGTTTGCGTGCACGTCCGATGAGTAGTTTGAGTAGTATGAGTGAGTGTTTTGCGTGAGCGAACGTTTCCAAGTAGTAAGAATAGAACAGTATGTATGAGAGGAATTATGAATGTGAATGAAGCTAAAGTTGCCGGTCTGGATAGGGATGTTTGTAGGAAACTGATTTTTGAATAGTAGAAAGAGTTTGTGCCACACCCTTTTAGGTACATAGTGTGATTGTGTATGTATGTATGTATCACGCCATGTACTCAAATTAGTGTCAATCACTTCAACTATGTCAAATTTATTTTTCGCCAAATTTTTTGTAAACTTTATGAACTGATATGCCGTGGACGATTTTTCCTCATCGCAGACGGTTTGCTATACATCGTAGATATTAACAGCAGATTGATAAGAGAGCAATAGAAATTTATAAAGACGAAGATAAGATCAGTCAATGCGAAGGCACTGATTTAAATAAAATTTGGCTTCCTTTAATTAATAATTTATAATAAAATAACACGGCTTTAGATTATATTTTTGTATTAATATTTATTAATAATTGATGTTTCGACAAACTCAACGTATGTCTTTATAAGGAAAAAATGATTTTAGAGATATAAAATCTTTTTTCCTGATAAAGACGTACGTTGAGTTCATCGATACGGCATTTATTAATAAATATTAGTACAGATTAATTTAAAGCCATTTCATTTCAATGTAATAAATTTTTATTTTTATTTTAATAATTTATAAATTTTGTAATCTAGTTACTTATTTTGTTACCTATAGTAACTTGTTTTTTTTCCTGATAATAATGTACGTGGAGTGTGTTTCAACGTCGATTTTTTATTAAATTGTGTTCAGAACTTAATACTAAAGCTGTTTTATTGTAATTTAATGAGTTCTGAAAGATTTTTTTATTTGTATGTGGACGTTGAACTCGTCAATTATTAATAAATATTAATATAGAACTATAACCTAAAGCCGTTTTATTTTAATATAGTGAATTCAGATACTTTTTTACTACGTTACATAAGTTATAATTAAAATTATTTTTGAAAGAAAAACGCAATATATAATTTGTTATTTGTTATTTTCCAATATAAGAGATAAATATTATTTATCTATAAATTCAGGCAGTCGGAGGACCAATACAGATAAAGAATTCTAATAAATCATATTTGTATGAATACATGAGAAAATTTTTCCGAAAATCAATATGACGAGAAAATACCGGAAACGGAAAAAGAAAACCGCTTCGCCCGTGCTTGTACCCGTGCCGTGTCCGTCGTATGGAATCGAGAAAAATATTCATTTCATTTGGAACATTTTGCTGTGTGGCTATATTCCTACTTACTGCTGCAGACAAATGATAAAATATCTCCTTATAAATCAAACCAATATATATATATATATATATATATATATATATATATATATATATATATATATTTAGATGATGAAAATACATACATTTTTATTTTGCCATTTCGAGGAATGAAATAAAAATAGTAAAAATACGAAATATTAATTAATACAGAACGTTAGTTAGTTTTCTTTTTTTGTATTATTATTATTGTCGGAATAAAAATATCTGAGAGGTATATGTATACAGTTTGTTTTAATTTAGTGAGATGTCTCTGTGAGCAAATATTATAGTAAAAAGATATTAAAAATTATTGCCAAGCGAATGCGTAGATAGTCGTTTGCATAATCAAGTTTTATAGAGACATTTTATGTTTTCTACGGTTTTATTTTGCACCCGAGAATATGAAGAAAAACGTGTTATTATAACGTTACTTTACTTGTATATTTTTATAGCAAACTAGAAAGATTATCTTATTTATTTATTTTTTTTATTTAGCTATTTAAAACACAAAAAATATGACTTATTGTTTTTAAACATAAAGAAAATTAAATAACAGTAGATTATGTTACGAGGAGCAGAAAGCGATCTTTATTGTATTGAGGCCAGATACTTGCGACGGAGGCTGAGCAATCTGAGCGAAACATAAAAAGAGCATTTTGCTCCAAGTGGCATGTGCTATTATTACTTCAAGCGCTCCAAACGAAACTAAACTAATCGCAAGAATAAATAAAAATACATACCAAGTCACTTTAACATTATTAACAGTTACAGAATAGTATGCATATGTGTATGTATATATATATATATATATATATATATATATATATACACATATATATGTACAATTTAGATTTATTAGGTGATTTGTGAGAATTAATATTTCTTCAGTCGAATTTACAGTTTCTGGCAAATCTGGCGGTATATATTACATTTCTTGTACTTCTTTACACATGTTCAATAATATAATTAAAATTCAAGCGAAAATAATCAGTGCAGTTGTCAATTAACTTAACTTGACGTAATAGTTTTGCAATATGTCTGCCGAAGATATTAGATGAAATGCACTTGAACTTTGTAACTATGTAACTAGTGTAACTAGTAACATAATGACATTCTTCTAGATAGGCAACATAGTAAAGTAATATCAATAATTAAATACGCTTGAAGAAAAACGTATTTATAAACAAAACTTCTCTTTCTTATAAAACCATATTGTACTTATATTGTGTTCTCTATCTATAAGTATTATGGTTGATCTATTGTAACACTATTTTATTTTAATGAAAGCAAAACAAGCACGTTTGGTTTGTCGCTGTAATTTCGTGCAAAATAAACGAAGAATTAGTTTGCTTTCCGGCGCGGGTAAATCAAAAGCGATAAAACCTTTATACGAGCACTATAGAAAACAGACGGAAACACCGCGCGCGGTCGAAGTGACAAAAACTAGTAAAATAGGAGGAAAAAGAAAACTATCAACCCCTAATTCGTGCCATCAAACAGCCATTACACGTCGAACAGTTTCATTCGTTTGGAAGCAGAAGGCAAAACCTTCATTCAACCGAACGAACAGCACTAACGCCAAAAGCACCAAGCGTCTATAAAACATAAAACTCGGTATGCCGATTTAAAACGTTTTAGCAAATAAATTATGTAGATTCGGGTACGGTATGAAAGGCGTGCGGGTACGCTGCAGTACGCGGATGCCTTGACATATACAGGCCGCACGGTTTTCGGTATATATATATATATATATATATATATATATATATATATATATATATATATATATACAGTCAGTCGGCAGTGGCCTGACCTAGTTTACCGTCTGAAATATTGAACCATATTTGGTCGCACGCTTCGCTTTTTGCTATATCCACCTCGACTGAATGGCGGCTAAGGGCTAAATCGTAACGGAGGTGATTTTTGATTTTTTTTTGCGACCGTTGATTGCTACAGTGAACGGGACTATATTGTGATGTTGACTTTCTTTAATATTGATATAATTCAAAATATAGAATTGAAAAAATAATGATTAAGGTGTAAATTTAATTTTTTATTGATTTCTGGCGATTTCGGTTATTTTTATCATATTCAGGCAAATGTCAGGTTAGCTGCAAATATTGTTGTACATGTGGTGTTTTCTTTTAGGTTATGATTTAAAGACATAGTATTATAAATATTTATAATATTAGGTATAAGAAAATATATCAATAATAGAAATACTATTCATATTTGATAAGAGGTAGAAGTAAAAATTTATTTTAAACATGTAAAAAGAAATTGTTAATTGTTTTTGGAAATTTTTATTACGGAATTTTTAAGTACTTGTTTACAAATTAAAAATGCATTAGCAGGAAGCAGTAATATCACTTTCGGTATAGGCCAAATTAAACAATAAAAAATATAATTTCAGGTAAACTTATTTCATTTATAAAATTTTTGGAAAAGAGTTTTAGAATGACATTTAAAGCCCTTATATAAATTTTGAGTTAAAAATGCAAAACAATTTTTACAAATGTAAAATAATAATTATTAATTATATAAAAAATGAGTGTTTCTTAATAATCTGATCATTATCTGATATTAATATCACTCGCCTAAATATGTTATTGCTTAAAATTTAAATGTTTTTAAAATTTTTATTTATTTATCTTAAATACATGTTACCACTTTGATTTATTTATTTTTACAGCGTATTTATTCATTCACTTTGGTTCACTCGAACAACAAACACGAACCAAACACAGATAAATCTGAATATGACTGAATAGTCGAAACGCGTCATTGTTAAAAACAATAACGAATCTGACAGAGAATTTAATAATATTAGAATTAATATCTATTTTTTTCAAAATTAAATTTATCTTCAAAAATTACACAAATATTTATATTTTTTTATATCTGTAAAAATTAAAATATCATTTACGGAAAACATCAAATAAATTTAGCTTGTACATATTTATCATTAAAAAATATTTTCGTTAACCGAAATTACTAAACATAAACTCTTATTTAGAAGAAATAGCTTTTTTTACACAAGAATCTACACTAAAACATTTTCTATTACGGAAGAAAATTACAATATTTCTTTCTAAACTAACGCATAGCACCACAAACAACAAGACAAAGAAAAACGAGCTACAGGACTATACCACTAAAAGAAAAAAAAAACTCCCAAAGAAAAAACCCCAAAATCCGCTAAGAAACGTGTCCTGCTTGTATCTGTACGCGACGAGCCAAAACGAATCTCTTTTTTCCTCTCTTCTTGCTTCGTTCGCTGTAAAGACATGCGTTTACGTTGACTTAAAAACACCCCATTCTACCCACCCCCGGAAAGCTCCGGACATACGTTGTCTCGTCCGTAAATCGGTCGCGTTTTTGTTCGCGTACGCGTGACGAACGCCCGGCACTGACTTGTCCCGTCCCGTTGGGGACAGAGTGACGTCTTTCGCGTTAATGTTAAGACGTGGACCGGGGAAGATTGCTTATGTCAAGCTGGGAAATGCTTTCCGTATGTGTCATTCATTTGGAAAATGTGTCACATGGAGGATGCTATGCATTACGGACTAGATGTTGTATGTAATTTGTTTATGTTTTTCTGGTACATTTGGCAACGTTGGGTTGTTACTAAGGTTGCCGCCAGAACAGATAAAGAAAAAAAATAATCTAGATAAAAATGCAGTGTTTTTTTTTATTATCTAGATAAGATAATGAATATCAGAACAAAAGTTTATATAAATAATAGATAAATTTGATAATTGGTATTAGTTCAATTTTTTAAAATTTTCAAAATATATACACATTTTATTAGAGATAACAAAAGAAATTATAAAAATTTTCTTATTATTAAAAAAAATTGGTTATTAATATTTTTAAAAAGTTTTACATAAATTTCGATTTGTATTCTACATGAAACAATATTTTTAAAATGCTATTAAAAAATATTAGTTTGGTACACACGTACACTGTAAAAAAACGTAATTTCACATGTTCTTTGAATGTATTTTTAATAAAAAAATATAATATTACGTAAATTATTTCAATAAAATTACAAAATATTGTTTAAATTTAAGAAGTACTACTACTTGCATGTAATAATTATGACATAATTTGCTCATTCTAATCTTCTAACAAAGTCTGCCGTTTATCATATGTGTCCCTCATTTAATAAGTTATAGAATTAAATATAGATATTTTTTTATGTTCTTTTCGTATTTTTATTAATCATGTACAAATTGTACACAATTAATGTTTTTTTAGATAATTTATCTATTATTATGTTTTATAAGTCTGTATTTGTATAGTTTGCGCCATTTAATTAATTATATATTTATTTAAATAAATAAATACTTGTTAAATAATATACTAATTGCGATATTCTTAACGTATATATACTTTTATAATATGTAATTTCATTAGAATAAATTTCTATAAATTAATAAACATACAATTTAATTTTATAAACTCATAGAATTCAATGATGAATTCTAAATTATGTCGAAATTTATTTCAAACAAATTAAACCCAGCAAACATAGACTCAAGTATGTATATATAGACATATTTTATAAACAAATGAACGAGATTATTCACCGATATATCTATTAAATTAATTAATTCTAATAAATAATAATAACCGTCATATTTTGGTTTATTATTCATCTGCGAACGGAAATATGAAATTGAAGTGCTGCTCAACTCTATTATGTGTAATGAAATATTGAATTATGCATTGTGTATTGATACGTTTTTATTTCTAATGATGTATTATTGCGATTATACGGCCTGTATAATATGTAATTAAATTACCGTTCATTTTATGTTTCCCATCTTTTCACTGAATGTAATGTGTTGTAATTACTAGAATAGCTTATTGTAGTGCTATATTATTTGTTATTATTATACAGTATGACTAATTAAAGTGGTATCAATTTGGAAACTGTTTTATTGTTGATCAATAAATGAAATTAGTTTTATAGAAATTAATAAATTTATCCAAAATATTATTATTATTATTATCATTTTTTATAAAACTAAAAATGATATTTTTATAAAATTTATAATATACTATGCTTCCCATACTAAGTTTTTTATTGAAAAATTTTAAAATATTAAATAAAAAAAGTTATTTAAGGGAAGGTAACACATATAAAAGTCAAAAAAGGGCTATTTTTACGATTTTTTGTTTAAGAGCAGAAATGAAAATATATTACTAGTCTTTTTTTACTTTATAAAGGTACTCTTAGAATATATTTTTTTTTAATTTTTTAAGGCAATTTTATTGGAAACATCAAAAATTATGTGCTCCGAAATAAGGGTGCGTCCAAAAACATTGCCCTACTGCCTTGACGGACAAATTTGCATTTGAAATCAATTTTATTGTCAAATTCATATATATTTGATCTTTATTTAGTAATCCTTTAGTTGGATATAAAAAAATGATGTTTGATAGAATTATACTATATTTTATAAAATGACAACAAAATGATGAAAATTTCTTTTCGATCACTAAAAAAATATCAAAATATCAAAAATTTAATCAGGAAATCCTTAAGTTAAGCAATTTTGAATATTTATCGCAAAATCGCAAACAAATCGGATGAAAAATGCGATCTGTAGGCTATCAAAGCTATCAAGGCTCTTTTGAAAAAGCATTTTTATTTTTTGCTTTCAAATAAATTTTTACTTTTACCTTTTGTCAAATATGAATAGTATTTATATATATATATATATATATATATATATATATATATATATATATATTTGCAATTCAAATAAATGAATTAAAATGGCTTAATAAGTAATTTTAATTAAACGTCAAAAACAATTTTGACAAATATCACTTTTAAAAGTAAAGTGAGAATACGGGTCATAGTTTTGAGAAAAACGCATTTAAAGTTTTAAGTTTTATTTTCTATATGAAAAATCAACGGTATGTAGAACGATGTACACTGGCGGCGCTGTTAACCAATGTCGACACAAAAACGCGTACAATTCATCTAAACCGGCTATGAATTGAAATATCTGCTTTAGCTTGACAGTATTATTCATTTAATATTGCAAATTTATTCTTCTAAATTTCAGAATCTCACTCTAAAGTATTCAAAGAATACATTTAAAAAAATAAATGAGGTTTTTGAAAATTTCATAGTATTAGTTCCCTTTAAAAGTGACTCTAGATTTTGTGGACACTCGGTATATTTTTATTGTTTTTGAGAAAACTGTACATTCAAGCCTTACATAAGACACAGGGTATATAAAAGCAAAATAATCGAATTTGCATATATTTTATTAAATTTAATTAAGCTATTTTAATCTTGCTTTTCCACCATTTTGAATATAATGGTGGAGGTGCCAAAATAAAGTTTAATTAATAATTAGTTTATATAACTTAACAAATTTAACATTAACAAAATTAATAAAGTTAAAATTAATATGTTTATATAAAAACATGTTTTTTTATTACTACTTTGACTGCAAGGAAAAGTAGTAAAGCGTTTGGTACGGTGTCTGTAACATTTTCAAAAAAAAAAAAAATTGTATAGAAATCCTTCATATAGCTTGTAGATGACGAATCTGAACTTAGTTTATGTGGGTGTATGTGTGTGCGTCGTCAGCTCGCTCGCTCGCTCGGTCGTAAGTCAAAATTTTGTGGCCGCAACTCCTCCTAGACGGTTCAACCGATTTTAATGAAATTTTCAGGATAAATTTGTCTAGTACCCAAGATGGTCATGTGGTTTTGTTTTTTTCCAGTGATGCCAACTTTCCGAGAAAAAAATTACTAAAGTTTTTAAAAATTCATATTGGCTACGTTATTTATCCGATTTTGATCAAATTTTCAGAAAAGATTTCCCTAATGCTCCCATTAATTACATAATTTTATTAATTTTCAGTGTTGCCAACTTTCCGAGAAAAAAATTACTAAAGTTTTAAAAATTTTATTAAGGCCATGTTATTCAACCGATTTTACTCAAATTTTCACAAAAGATTCTCCTAGTATTCATGTAATTTATGTAATTTTAACAAAATACAGTGTTGCCAACTTTCCGAAAAAAAAATTAGTAAAATTTTAAAAAATTTATTTTGACCATTTTATTTAACCGATTTTAATCAAATATTTATAAAAGTTTTTCCTAGTGCCTAAATAAATTATGCAATTTTAACAAAATACAGTGTTGCCAACTTATCGAGAAAAAAAAATCACAACATTTTTAAAAAATTCATTGTGGCTACATTATTTATTCGATTTTGATCAAATTTTCAGAAAAGTATCTCCTATTGCCCACATAAATTATAATATTATTAAAATACAGTGTTGCCAACTTTCCGAGAAATGTCAAAGTAGTCTATATATGGGTTTACCCATATACTTCTAATCTTGTTTGTGTAATTTGAGGTCGTAGATAAAAAATTTTGTACGCGCTACCTACGAAAATTCCACACGCGTGTCATAAAACTTATCTTTATACACTTGTTACAAAAATACCTATTAATCTTGTTCATCTGTCATATTTGGAATATAATGTGTGGAGGTGCCGAAATGAATTTTACTTAATAATTTCAGCATAATAAAAAATCATTCAGAACTAATTTTATTAAAATAGAAAGGCTTTTTTATTTTTGTATTAATTTAATTGAAAATCGACGTTTTGAATACTCTGCGTATATCGTCATCAGGATGATGTAGGTAGAGTATATTGTAACGTCGATTTTCCATTAATTTAATATAGAACTAAATCCTACAGCTTTTTTATTTTAACAATAATTTTATGAAATATATAAGTTTGTTTGAGGACTTCTGATAGTATTACTATTGTATATGACATTATGAAGGTAGACATAGTTGTACAACGGTTGTGCTATACTGTATTTCAGAAAGGCTAAATGGCTAAATGGCTTTAGACCGGTCTAACTAAACTGTCACTTCCGGATTTCTGGATTTCTGATACTGATCCGGAATTTAAACTTTGGACACTATGGATCAGACGTTACTGACATCTAGTTAAACGATTTTCTACTAAATAGACATTGTGTTTCATCTAACTGTCAATATGTCAAACTTTTATACATTATTTACGTGTGTATTGCGTTTATTTTTAATAATGTATTGATTTATTGTAATACAATATATTATTGTAATCTAAGAAAGTAGATAAAATGTTAAATTTATAATTAGAAAAATATTTTTTGAGTTTAAGATATCTATGTAATTTAAAATAAAACTGCGATAGGTTAAAGTTCTGTTTTAATATTTATTTAAAATCGACGTTTCGACGAAACTCAACGTCCGTCTTTATCAGGGTAAATGGTATCTATAAATTATATTTATTTATATATTTTTCTTTAGAATTACATAGTAAATTTTGTAGCAAAAATATTTAATTAATATATTTTGCAAAATAAAAGTGAAATGAAATATTTAATGCTATTTATTATTAACAAAATTATACAATTTTTACATCTAATTAATTTATTTATTTATTTTATTATAATATTTTTTTAAAAAGCAAAGTTAATAAAGTACGCGTTGAAATGAAACAATTATTATTTAAAATATTTTATTTATATTTGTAGAAAAACACATTTGATTTAAATTAAAATAAATAATAAATATTTGTCATTGCACAGTATATATAGCGTGTATTTTAAATAAAAAACAAAATATTGTACATGTAAATATTATTTTTGTTAATATTGGTGCAAGCAATGTTTGCCTTTTATTTACATTATTTCTGATATTACACAGTATTTTTTACGAGTATACTATTATTAACGAATCACATTTGTGATTTTTACAGCGCAGAAAATATGACAAGATTAGAGCATATGGGTAAATCCATATACAGAGCGAGTGTAAAGTTTGGAACTATCGCAATAAATCTGTTATTAAACGTTTTTGAAAAAAATCCTCGAACACGTCGATTTTTATCTTAAATGAGACATATTTTACTGTAATCGTCACTTAAAGATCGTCTTTTGTTTTTGAGTTATGACATAAGTGATAATTTTTTTAAATAGAAACCTATATTTTTTATTATTGATTTTGGTAGTACTTTTTATTCCGTTTCCAACCATATAAAATTTGAAATATGTTACATTTGAAAAAAATTGAGAAAAATAATTTTAAAGTTTTAATATTAAAAACTAATAAAATTGGCAAAATAAATCTAGTTATTAGTGTATAAAACAAAAAACATTAGCTACAACTGTCAGAATTATACAATTTATAAATATCAAAATAAAATAAGTGTTATTACTTTGCTTTTTCCAAATTTGAAAAACTATTTTATTAATAAAAATTGTGTAATTGAGCTAAAAACAGAGAAATGTTTTTTGTTTTATACACTAATACCTAGATTCATTTTGCCAATTTAATTAGTTTTTAATATTAAAAGTTTAAGATTATTTTTCTCAATTTTTTTCAAATGTAACATATTTCAAATTTTATATGGTTGGAAACGGAATAAAAAATACTACCAAAATCAATAATAAAAAATATAGGTTTCCATTTAAAAAAATTATCGCTTACGTCATAACTCAAAAACAAAAGACGATCTTTAAGTGACGATTACAGTAAAATATGTCTCATTTAAGATAAAAATTGACGTGTTCGAGAATTTTTTTCAAAAACGTTTAATAAAAGATTTATTGCGATAGTTCCAAACTTTACACTCGCTCTGTATAAATCATTTTGTTATTATCACATATATACTAGGAAATAGAAATCAATATTTAATATTTGTTTCAGGAAGTTGGCAACACTGTTCAAAAATAAAATTATGGAATTTTTGTGAGAACTAAAAGAATTTTTGTAAATTTTTTATTAATATTGGATAAACAATGAAACCGAAATAAATTCACAAAATTGTGTCAAAATTTGTTGTCCAGTATAATAGACGCACATGTAATAATAACTTGAATTATATATATATATATATATACATTCGCATGAACATTGATATGCGTATATTCTAAAATTATTCACTCGGATACTAATACATTACAATTTTCGTTAATTAGCAATACTAATTAGCAATAACATGGTAATTACATATAAAAATTAATTAATAATGACATTTAATTAATATAATTATTATTTATATTTATATGCAATAATTATGAAATATTTAAAAAAATTATATTATGCACATAATTTATACTTTTTTTATCACTTTGCAAGGAAAAGTGTTATAGTGTTTAATACATTTTCTAAAATTAAAAAAAATATAGAATTTTTCATATAGTCTCTAGATGAAGAATAGAACTTAATGCATCGTTAGCTCGTTCGGTTGTCAGTCAAAATGTTGTGATCGGTACAAATTCTAGATGGTCCAACCGATTTTAATGAAATTTTAGGATACGTTTATTTGGTGTGAAATATGATCATATGATTTTACATTTTTTTCAGTGATGCAAACTTCCTGAGAAAAAAATATTAGAAATTTAAAAAATGTATTGCGGCAATATCATTTAACCTATTTTAATCTAATTTTCACAAAAAAAATTCATCTAGTACTCAGACAAATTATATAATTTTACTAATGTACAGTGTTGCCAATTTTTCGAGAAAAAACTTACTAAAATTTTAAAAATTTAATCCTGGTTTTACTGTTAATCCGAGATTAATCAAATTTTTATAAAAGATTCTGTTAATCCCCACATAAATTAAATGATTTTTTAATATTTAATTTTGGTTTCACTGTGTATCCAAAATTTAAAAAAAAAATACAAAAAATTTTTTTAGTGCCTATAGAAATTATATAATTTTATTTTTGTACAGTGTTGCCAACTTTTGGAGAAAAATTATAAAAATTTTATTTCTATTTCTTAAGATTTATGTGATAATATCAAAGTTGTTTGCTTATGAGTTTACCCGTATGTTTCTAATCTTGTTAATATAAATATTAATTGGTAAAGAATTATTAAAAAAAACTGCGATTAAAAAAAATTCTACGTCCCCGCATCTAATAGAAACAGGCGATTTATTGTAAATCTATCGAGTCGTGTGCAGAAGGTTCTATCGAAAAACTTTTCCCATTTTTATAGAGAAATTAGTTACCCAACGCTATCAGGACTGGAAGTTTTACATATTTTACATGGAAACATGTTATTGATATAGTTTAGTTTTCAATGGAATATAGACTACGTGTTTGCCAAAAAACTTATGCAATTGTAGTTTAATAACTTGCTTTCGATAAAAATTGATTTTCCATATCGTATTTGATATTATTTATTACTTGGGGTTGGGGTTGCAGACACAGTATGAATAACGGTAAATAATTTTTTTTAAAAACATTTCAGAACTCATTATATTAAAATAAAAAAGCTTTGGAATTAAGTTTTGTACAATTTTTAATTAAAAAACGATGTTTCAAGTTACTAGTTACAAAATAATTAGATGAAAATATTTATAAATTATTAATTAAAGGAAGCATAATTTTATTTAAATTAGTACTCTCACACTGATTGATGTTATCTTTTTCTTTTGTAAATAAAATTGTCTGAAAAAAAAAATGATGAAAACATAAACGATAACGTTATAATAACGATTAAACTATAATTTCTATTACAATAAAGTAACGATATTTATATAACGTTATATAAGGTTATATTAACCAATACTGTTCCGTAAGAAGTTTTTTTTAACGTTTTCTTTTGAAATCAAAAATATTTTGTTTATATTTCAAACATGAAAATGAATTTAGTAATATTTTTCTTTAATTTACACTTTACAGATAATTTTAAAGTTACAGATAAAAAAAATTCCAGTTTTCCTAAATTAGTTTTTTCTCAAAAATTTCTACCCACACAAGTAACTTTGCTTTATCCACATTCATGATACCTGTTATACATGCTCTTTTATTTCTACTACTTGGAAAACATTCACGCACGCGAAATACTTTCAATCATACCACCCACATCTACTCGTCGGACATTCATATCGGACATTCAATATAACTCACATATATTCTTTAAACCAAACGTTTATTTTTATAATTTAGTTTTTTCGTAAAATCATTATCTTAATTTCAATTACTGACGAGCAATTTTGCAAATACAGAACATACGATTTCTTGTATAAGATCCTTAAGAATAAATTAAGAAAAAAATATATTTTCTTTGTTATGTAATATAAAATAAATTTAGAATGAAGATGGAAAGATAAATAAAAAGCGAATAATAATAAATATAATAATTATGTTCGTGCTAGAGGTATGTTTGCATTTTTTTTTGCAGGTTTAATAAAAAAAAAACGTCTGTTTACTTTTTCTTTTCAGTGTTATCACTTGAAGATAATCTGTATATATATTGTTGACAGCTCTAATTAATATTTAAATAAGTTGTCGCTATTCGTTATAACAATACGAAAGCAATTAGTTTAATGTGAAACAGAAGAATTATCTTAAATACGTACTTGTTTACTAAACTAAAACACTACATCTCAATTAGAACATAATGTTTCCATTAAAATTAAAATGTTTGTCGTTAGACAATCACATTTAACATTTAATTTTAAAATTACTGTTTTGTTCGTACACAATGTTGTATTCAATAACGCATGTTAGATTTTATTAAATAATTGTGAACAGTTGATTAAACGAATATATTTTGAAAGTATACATTCACTTGATGGAGTGGTATGATTGAGCGAGTGATTTGCGTGAACGAATATTTTCAAGTTGTAGGAATAGAAGAGCATGTGTGAAAGGTATTATGAATGTGGATGAAATTAAAGTTGCTTGTCTGGATAGGTATATTTGGAGAAAACTAATATCAGGATAGTGGAAAGAGTTTCTTCCACACTCTTTTGGGTACATGGCGTGATTGTGTATGTATATATGTGTTGTCATAATTATATATTTTTTAGAAATAGTAATTTTATAAATTTAGAATGTTAATTTTGTATATCTTTCAACTCTTAAATAATATATTTATTATATATATGTGATATTATTAATCATCAAAATTTTAGGTTTTTGATTACTGAGCAGACTAATCATAAATTTAATTTAATTTTCATATAATTAACATAATTTTAAAAATCATTCAGAACTTGTTATATTAAAATTAGAAATTATAAGGAAAAATTTAATTAATTTTCTGTGATAAAATATATAACAAGAGTAGCAAATCTTTATGAATAACAAAGATTTTCACATTTTAAAATAACTTTAGTAAAATTAGCACTATTTTGTAGAAAAAAATCGCTTAAATTTGCAGAAAAAAAAAACGAATTGCTATTCAGCCAAATTGAATGTTAATTTCAAAGTGGCCATTTTATAAAAACTATCAGCAGCAGAAATCGCCTAATAACAATTCCACGAAAATAAAACTATTTGCTCTTGGTATTGTAACGGGCTGTAATAATCTCTTATCGCTTCTATTTTATTTTTTTTAATTTAACAAAGTGACAAAAACCAAATAGAGTGAGCACAGAGAGTAGGAGGAAAAAACAATGTTACCGAATAGTCTTTAACGCTACGCTCCATTAAATAATTAAAAAAATCATTTGCACTAAAAGCGTTGAAAATCTTCCGCTAAACACCGGCCGAAAATAGAAATAAAACGCGAACGTTCAACTAATAAAAATAAAAAGGTTTTTTTTCTAGTTATTTTCGCTTTGTTTTTTCGTTTAAACTTTTTTGTATAATCTTGTCTATATATGTATGTACAAAAGAAATATAATAATATTTATATTTCACTTATTTTTTGTTACAAATATAAATGTATTATTTTTATTGTTAAATTAGCCATTTTTAAGAAGTATGTAATATTTATAATTTTTATTTTAATAAAATATATAAGCTGTTATAATAGCTACAAGTAATGAAAAAATAATATATATATATATATATATATATATATATATATATATATATATATATATATGTATACAGGGTGATTTATTAGTAATTGGAAATATTTTAACTGGAGTATCCTGGGCTCAGAATATGAAGATTTAACGCAAATCACTTAGATAAAATGTAGCTCCTTACTGATCTACAGGGTGTTTTATATAAAAATTTATAAACGATTTTTGCCCAGTACTTAAAAACTATTTGACGTATTATTATCATACTTGGCAGGAAGTGTAGGTACCGTACACTATACTAAATCATGTTAAATAAAAGTTTCTGGCTACTGCCAGTGGCGTACAACAGGGGCAAGTGAGAGGTTGATCCTTCCTAAATTCTACGCCACTGGCGGAATTGTCATTTTAGCACAATTTTTCAATTCTCCAATACTTTCTGTATAAAAAACATACTCTTCTTTTGTAACGATAAAATCACTATTTTTCGAGATATTTAAAGTTAAACATAAGTTGCACCCTTGGGATTTTTTCAAAATTTGCTCAAAAAAATCTGAAAAAATTCAGTAAAATAGAGAAAAAAATTAGCTACATAATAAGTAAGTAAGTTTTTACTCTAACTCATTCTAGTTTGGCAGGAAAAATTATTGAATATAAAAAATTAAAATGCAAAAAATATTAATTTTCAATAATTTTTCCTGCCAAACCAGAATGAGTTAGAAAAAAAGTTATTTAGTTATTATGTAGCTAATTTTTTTCTCTATTTTATTAAATTTTTTCAGATAACTTTAAATATCTCAAAAAATAGTGACTTTATCGTTATGAAGGAAGAGTATGTTTTTTACTCAGAGAGTATTGGAGAATTGAGAATTGAGAATTGCCCCTGTTGTACGCCACTGCAGTAGCCAGAAACTTTAATTTAACATATTTTAGTAAGGTGTACGGTACCTACATTTCCTGCCAAGTATAATAAGGATACGTCAAATAGTTTTTAAGTACTGGGCAAAAATCGTTTTTAAATTTTGAAATAAAACACCCTGTAGCTCAGTAAGGAGCCAAATTTTATCTAAGTGATTTCGGTTAAATCTTTATATTCTGAGTCCAGGATACTCCAATTAAAATATTTCCAATTACTAATAAATCACCCTGTATATATGTAAATTTAATAATAGAAGTTTATATTTAATATTTTTAAAATCGAAATATAAAATGAAAAAATTACTTCATTTGGCGGGAATTGAACCCAAAATTTTTCGATCTTCGGTTTAGCGTCTTGCCCGTTAGACCGCAGGTGACTACGCCAGCTTTCAGTATTAGTTTCATATTAATATTTCTTTATTTCAAATACAAGTGACGTCATCGCACTGTTTTCTCTACCAAATGTAGACTTAAAACAGCAGTCTGCAGCAGGCTACACTTGGTAAGGAAAACAATACGATGATGTCACTTGTATTTAAAATAAACAAATATTAAATGAAATTAATACTGAAAACTGGTGTAGTCATCTGTAGTCTAACTGGCAAGGCGCTCGACCGGAGATCGATAGATTGTAGGTTCGATTCCCGCCAGGACACATAATTTTTTCATTTAAAATTTCAACTTTAAAAATATTAAAATAATATTCAATAGATTTAATAAATAGTATTTATTATCATATATGTATATATATATATAGATTTTTTTTTACTATATTTAATATTTATGTAATTTTTAATCTACGAGATCTATACTGCTTTATTACATCAAACATTTTGTTTTATTTTTTATTTAATATCATTTTAGTTTTTGCAAAGGTAAACAATAAATACCTTAAAATAACAAGGCTTTAAGATTTAGTTCTGTATTAATTTTAATTAAAAAATCGATGTTTCGATCTACTCTGCGTATATCATCATCAGGAAAAATGATACAAATACATATACAATAAATGAACAGAACATAGAAACTAGATAACAAACTCAAGCAACTATATTATAAAATTTATAAATTATTAATTGAAGTAAGCTAATTTTTTTTTATTCAATGGCTTTACACTAATTGATGTTATCTTTTTTTTTATCTTTATTTTTTTCTGATCAAGCTACTGTTAATATTGATGTGTTGATTAATATTGATTTTAATATAATAAGTTCTGAAAGAATTTTCACTATGTTTGAATAATTATGATTATGTTGATGTTGAATTTCGCTAGTCATCATGATCAAGTCGGCAAGTAGCAGACAAACAAAACGGATCTAAGTTCTAGCGAGTGAACTGGTGAGTCTGGGAGTTTATCTAAATTAGTTTGTCTCGGTGACTGTTTAATCCCGAGGACGACGCTGGCTATCGTCAGCTTGATACCGATGCCGACGCTTAATCCAGATGTGTCCATCACGACGGCTAATTGTGTCGTCCCCTGTTTCTTGCTTTTCCTTTTTTCTTGGGCTCGAGGTTTTTGTTGAAATGAAATCCAATCACAAATTCGATTCAAGTTTATTTTGATTATTGAGGAAATAATATATAATATTTTTGTTTGTGTTTTTGAAAGTGAATCATAACATGAAAATTTAATCATCTAATAACAATTAAAATCAGCATTTTTAATGTAAATCGATATTTTAAATATGAATAAACCCATATATAATTTTTTTTCTTTCGGAAAGCTGGCAACATTGTATTGTAGTAAAATTATATAATTTATGTCGGCACTAAGATAATCTTTTAAAAAATTTTATAATTTTTTTTCGAAAAGTTGGCATTACTGTAAAATTATATAATTTATATGGGCATTAAGAGAATTTTTTGTGAAAATGTAGTTAATCTTGGATAAATAATGTAGCCATAATTAATTTTTTGAAAGTTTAGTAATTTTTTCTCGGAAAGTTGGCAGCATTAGAAAAAAATAAAACCACATGTCCATTTTGGGTACTAACGGAACATACCCTGAAAATTTGGTGCATATTTAGTGAACGGTCTAGGAGGAGATGTGATCACAAAATTCGAACAAGCGGGCGAGCGACTGAACGACGAACACACGCATACACTTTCATAAACTAAGTTTGGATTTGTCATCTAGAGCAGTGTTTCTCAATTGTTAACGTATCGCGGACCAGCAACATATCAAATTTTCTATCGCCAACCACTGACAATAATATTGTAGATACGTTTTGTGTAATAAAATATAATAAATTCGACAAAAATAAGAAAAAATTAATAAAAATCACTAAAAAAAATGAACGAAAAGGAAGGAAATATAAGTTCTAAGTCACACATGTGACTAACTATGAAATAATTTATGTCTTTCGCGGAACACTAAAATTTTGCTACGGACCACTAGTGGTTCGCGGACTATCGTTTGAGAAACACTGATCTATAGAGACTATACAATTTTTTTTAATTTTTGAAAATGATACGAAAAGTTTTAAAAAGTGCACCAAATAGTTAAACTTTATAACAATTTTCTATAAATTGAATTTATAGAATTTTCTGAACTGGTATGTCGTTGTCGGTCTATCCTCGTCGTAGATGTTTCACCATACATTGTAGGTGGCAGCAAGAACTTAGGATGTCATCTACGATGTATGACGAAACGTCTGCGATGAGATTAAATCGACCACGGCATACCAGCCCAGAAAATTCAATGGATACTGGCCGTAAAAGCCTGAAGATTATTTGTTTTTTATAATTTTACCATCTGATAAAGATAATCTGTACCAAATTACATCTCAGGAACATCGAACTAAACTGTTATAAAGTGCTGACCATATAACAGACGTGCAATTCTGCAAGTAACAGATTCATTGTTTTCCATGTTCATGGTTTTGGTTGTGGTAGCTTTGGACAAGCGGTGTGGGGGAAGGGAAGAGGGTGTCGTGTTACTTACTCGTACATTAAGTGAGTCGGCTATGTGTGTGTGTGTGTGTGTGTGTGGCGCGGCGAGAAAGTTTGGAAAAGCTCTTCTGGTCGATTTCGCCTTCGACAAACTTTTGACACGACAACCAAGACCAACTTTGATGGGAATTGATCGTTTCTTTCCCCTGTTGTTCCTTATATGCTACGCGCTTAACCTTACTTTTCTCTATACGGTAGCAGGAAAATGACGAGACCACTGCCCCCCCCCCCCCAACCCGGTATAAGGGTTAAATTATGACGTCAGCTGGAGTTTGAAGCCTTGGGATTACATTGAGAAATGATTTATAGTTTGATTGTTTTCAAGACGGTGAGATTTTTCTACAAATACCTGATTGGTTTAAAGTTTACTTGCTAATAGAAAAACAATTTGAGAAATCTACTTATTGTTAGTGAAAAACTGTAATTTGTATTTATTGTTGAAATTCAATTAATGCCGGTTTTAGATTTATAGAAAGATGATTTTTAGTTTGATTGTTTTCTAGACTGTGAAATTTTTCTACAAATACTTGATTCGTTTAGAGTTTACTTGCTAATGTAAAAACTAATTTAAGAAATTTACTTCGTGAAAAATTGTCATGTATTAAAATTTAAAAACATTTAGGAATGAATTCTATATAATTTTTAATTAAAATTTGACGTATCGATATATTTATCATCAGGAATATATATATATATATATATATATATATATATATATATATATATATATATATATATATACCGGGTGTTCGTTCGTCAAGTTCGTATGGGCGTTTAACATGTAATTTCGATAAATTGCGATATACTACTTTCTCGAGTAAAATTCGAAGAAATACTTAGAATACTTTTCGATAGGACATAAAATGTTCTATTATTTGGTTTTAGTTTCAATTTGCTAGCATGTGCCGTTTGGGCGCTAGAATTTTTTGATGATTTTTTGGTTTTTATTTTTTTTCTCAAAAACTATGAGGTGTAGGAAAATAAGCATGGCATAGAAAAATGCGGAATAATGAGTACGATAATTGAGTGAAAAAACCATTATTCTACAATGCATCGTTTAGTAGAAAAAAATTAAAAACTAAATTTTTGGAAATTTGACAAGGGGGGACCCTTGGGATTTTTTCAAAATATGACTTTTTTCAAAATTTGCTCAAAAAAATCTGCAAAAATTCAGTAACATAGAGAAAAAATTTAGCTATATAATAGATAAGTAACTTTTTTCTCTAATTCATACTAATTTTGCAGGAAAAATTATTAAAAATTCTAAAAAACATTTTAGAATTTTCAATAATTTTTCCTGCCAAACCAGAATGACGTAGAGAAAAAAGTTACTTAGCTATTATGTAGCTAATTTTTTTCTCTATATTACTGAATTTTTTCTGATTTTTTTGAGCAAATTTTGAAAAAAGTCTTATTTTGAAAAAATCCCAAGGGTCCCCCCTTGTCAAATTTTCAAAAATTCAGTTTTTAATTTTTTTCTACTAAACGATTCATCGTAGAATAATGGTTTTTTCACTCAATTATCGTACTCATTATTCCGCATTTTTCCATGTCATGCTTATTTTCCTACACCTCATAGTTTTTGATAAAAAAAATAAAAACCAAAAAATCAAAAAAAAATTCTAGCGCCCAAACGGCACATGCTAGCAAATTAAAGCTAAAACCAGATAATAGAACCTTTTATGCCCTATCGAAAAGTATTCTAAGTATTTCTTCGAATTTTACTCGAGAAAGTAGTACATCGCAATTTATCGAAATTACATGTTAAACGCCCATACGAACTTGACGAACGAACACCCGGTATATATAATGATGATGATGATATACATGCAGTATATTGAAACGTCAAATTTCAATTAAAAATTATACCTACAGAACTTAATCCTAAAGATTTTTTATTTTAATATAATGAGTTTTGAAATATTCTTTATTTTGTAATTGTACTTACTTTGTACTTTGTAATGTATATTTATTGATGATGATAAAAATTGTTGATGTCACCATTGTCCATTTATATTGTCAATACTGTTTAAGTTGATAATATCTTTTCGGTCAAAAGTAACATTATTATTGTATTTTTTTTTTTTCTATAAGTATGGTAAGTTTTTATAATTTGTTTTTGAATTTAAAATTAAAACGTCATGTTTTGATTTTGCTATTTGTGTATTAAAAATAGGTGTGAAAGAAATTATGAATATTATGAAATTATGAATTATTAAAATACCTCTGAAAGTTATTATTTTTTATTTATTTATTAAATACATGGTTTAACAGTTATGTACTCAATTATAGAATCGGAAAATATACATATATTTATAAACATTAATGAAAAGACAGTATATATATATATATATATATATATATATATATATATATATATATATATATACTCTATATATGTATATATTCCGAAGTTATATATTTCTAAACCATATTTTTTATGGCAGAATAACTTGTATATAAATTAGATTTATTTTCCATACAGAAAAAATACTTTATTTGTTATTTACATATGTATGAAATACGGAATAATAATATAAAATATACACTGATATTTTTTTCCTTTCCATTCATATCAAAAGAAAAAGAATTGAAGAATTTGTGGGCAATTGAAAAATATACGTTATTCGTCTTTTATTTTTATGAGTGTGGCGTACATCACGTCTTGTAAGTCCTTCTAAAAGTAAAGTCATGTTCGCACGTTAAAATCCGAAAATATAAAGGCGACATTCATTCTAATATATCTAATGTTTATGGTCTATTGAATGCTGATGGAAAACGAAAAACGCTTTGATTTCTTCAACGAAACGAAGAAAAATTATTCTAGTTTTGTAATATATTTTTCATTGTAATATGAACAAGAATATTCTACTATAAAATAATAATTTTTATTTATAATTATTGTAGTAGTATAACTATAATAGTGTTTTTTTTTTCAATTATTATTTTAATTTTAATTTTATTATAATTTTAATATTACGTTACCATATTGCCTATGTCATTATGTTACTAGTACAATAATGATATTATTGTACAGCATTTAGTTACTATATACGTCACTGATGGTAGTACCAAACTTTACTACAACGTCAATGTATTTAATCTGACATAACATAATAAAATATTTTTCAGAATTCATTGTATTAAAATAAAAAATGTTTAAGAATAAAATTCTTTTAATTATTACATAAAAACGACGTTTCGATGAAACTAAACGCTTTTCTTAAATAACAGTACATAGTAACAATTAACTAGATCATAATTTTATTTAACTCAGTGCCTTCACAATGATTTATGTTATTCTTTTCTTTATATTTTAATCTTGTTATTTTAATCTGGCATTTTTGGCGGTCATATTGTAAAAACTATTACGTCAAGTTAAGTTAATTAAAAATTGACAATTGAGAATTGTTTATTTTCACTGGAATTTGAATTTGATTCATGAAAATTGAAGAAGTGCATATTCATATTCAACTGAAAAAACACGATCAAGTGTATTTAATTTGACATTTAATGTATATAAGTTATATATATATATATATATATATATATATATATATATATATATATATATATATATATTTATAAATACTTCATACATAAAAGTACATATTTATAAATTCTTTTATCTTGCATCACACTTTTAAATAAAAAAAATAATTGTGCAATTCATATTCAAGAAGTTAAAAGCACTATAAACAGTGAATGCACAGATTTTAAAAAACCAAAACTTGAACGTAGTGCAATTTAGTTATGAATAGAATAATAAAGATATACATGAATGTAAAGAAATAGAAGAAGCGGTGTATAGAAAACGTATAGATAAACACGCATGCGCAAATATTACACAAAGTGTTAACGTAAATTTTCAGCTTGGCAACTCTTTTGCATACGTTATACTCGCGCGCGGCAAAGGAGTCCAGGACTCGAGACCCTAAAGCTAAAATCACCATGAATACAAACAAAAATCTCTGTTTCACTCCTTTAAGGAGCTTGGAAAATGTTCTAGCGCAAAATTTCCATCCTCTTTCTTCTTGTGCTTGCATGATTTTCCAGCCTGCTAGCTATTCAACGGGGTACTACTCTCGGTCCTGAAAAAAAATGGAAAAATCGTTACCTTATAGAGAGTGAAGTTTTTTCTTTTTTTTTTTTACAGAGACGCGCATACATACTTTGCCCATTGTAATATGATACAGTTTGTTTGAAGAAATAAAAGGTGTAAAAATTTATGAACAAACTCGAAAACGGATATGTTTATTGTGTAACTAGCTCGGCGAAATGTCGGTTTATTTTTCCCTGTTTTTTCATGCTAATTTTGTTATCTAGACACGAAGAAGAAAAAAAGTTAAAAATGTCAGAATGGATAAATTTTTGTTTGTTTCTGCACTAAATAAAATGTTATGTTAGGCCGTTGGGAATATATATATATATATATATATATATATATATATATATAAATTTTATTTCTAAATAAAAGGTTGCGTTTTACGTATCTTGCGCAAATAAATTTATTTGTAAAATTAAAATTGTATATGAAAGAAGACGGAAATGTTAAATTAAATTCGTTCAATTAATTTTATATGACTACATTCCACTGTAATTTTAAAATATTAGTATATCTTTAAATATTGTCGTTGTAGTGGTTAAATAAATAGAAAATTAAACATGCTGTTTTGGTATAGTTCATCCGAAGAACGTAAAACTACATAAACTCATTAGAAACTTAAAATGAATAGGATTTAGTGTTGTGCGAAAATGGTTTTAAATATTATAGTGTATACAAAATATTTTAGGTACAAATTCCCTTAAAATTAATATGGTTCTTTTCAATACTGTTTATGTTTTTAGCGTATTTTTTTTTTCAAAAAGGAAACTCAATAATACACTTTGTTCGGTCGGTCGGTCGGCTCCAGAAAAACTTTTAAACTAGACATTGTAGAGAGTTCTAGTTTTCTGCATTAGTTCGGTGCTGTCAAGTTATTGGCGCATCGAATAGTTTAATCGCGCTCAGCTAATGCTAAATAAGTTAATTAATGATATTTTAAAAATACTGATCCGCCTGCCAAAAATGCGCTTAAGTCCTTCGATCGAAAGCACGAGGATATGTTTATGTGGTTTTACGTTCTTTGGATGAACTTTACCTGCATTGATGTATGGTATTGAATGTTGGGTTTAGCTGCAAAAGCATAAAAGAAAAGTGACTGCTGTGGAAGTGAGATGTTTACGTGGAGTATGTGATATAACTAGGAGGAATGATGAGTGTGAAATTGAAAAATATATTGAAGCAAAAGTTGGTGTTAATCAGTTAAGATGGTTCGCACATCTTGAGCAAATGTCTAATGAACATATGATTAAAAAATTTATATGAATGATTTTGATGGTATACGTTTGCGTGGATATCCGATGAGTAGTTGGAATAGTATAATTGAGATTGTTTTGCGTGAGCAAAAGTTTTTAAGTAGTAAATATAGAAGAGTATGTATGAAAATAATTATGTATGTGGATGAAGCTAAATTTGCATAGGGATGTTTGGAGGAAACTGATTTCGAGTTAGTGGACAGAGTTTATGCCACTTCTTTTTGGGTACATGTATGTAGGTATGAATATAATATAAAAACTAGAGACAATGCAAAGACAAATATCCCATTATTGTTTCTAAACATTTTGAACAAAACATTAACGCGTATAATGCATATAGAAAAAGCAATAATTCAAAGCTAATTAAGCTTTGTTTGATGTAATAACACACATACACACACACACACAACCACACACAACTACAATCCACAAATTGTAATGAAATCGATTCTCCATTAGTAGCTGGTGTTTTAGTGTCCTGTTCGTGCATACATGGGCAGATCAACGCATAAATGTGATGACAGTACAGAATATGACTGAATACGTTAGTTTAGGACTGGGCTTGCACTAATTGTATGCCATTACACTATATATATATATATGTGTGTGTGTGTGTGTGTGTGTGTGTGTGTGTGTGTGTGTGTGTGTGTGGGAGGCAGTCATATTGCAATATTATTGTTTATTCGGTCACGACTGTTTCATGAATAAATATTCGAGTTAACGTTGGGGGGATGTATATACCTATATTTTACTACCCTCTACTATCATAGATGTTTTAGTACCCTGATGTTGATGTAAAATTTACAGTTGCTACAGAGCCGGCGAGGTGAAAAAATTATTAATAAATATAAAATATTGTTTATTTTTGCGGAAATTTATAATACAAACTGCTTTCGTTTATATTATCGAGTAAAGTTGAATTTATATTTCCAAAATTAAATAGAATGAGAAAATAACTAAATGATAGAATTTATTCTGTTACAACATATAAGTTAATTAAAAAGTAAGGTTTTTGTAAAACAAAAAAAAATAAAACAGTTTTAGGTTATAGTTCTGTATTAATATTTATCAATAATCACCGTTTCGACGAATTCAACGTACAGAGAGTTACTGGATAAAAAAATAGGTAACCAGATCATTAAATTTAAAAACAAAATTTAAAATTACGAATTAAATTCATTCAATAAAATGTTGATAGAATAATAAATTAAAATATGATTTCACTGTGACAAAAAGTTAACAAAATAAAATAATTTTCCTTAAATCACAAACAATAATATTGGAAAAGTTATATATGTATTTCGAAAGCTAAGCTTTCATCAGCTTTCAATACTAACCAGTGATCTAAGGTTACACAAATACATAACAACATTTACAAAATATTAATATATACAATCAAATTTTATAAAATTGAAATCAAATTTATTTACAGTTTGCACACGTACCACGTAAATGTGTATTCGCTAGGACGGTCAGTAAATAATTCATTATTTGCGAAATGAGGTCAGCGCCGTCAAAGTTGTCAATCATACACTCTAAAAAAATTTATGTAATTTTACCTACAAAACCATGAGACATTATGATGCCCAGTATTTCTAGGTATAATTACTCAACTGCTGTAATTTTAACATAATTGTTTAAAAATACTTAATATCAGAACTATTACAAACATTATGTAATATGGTATTACCAACAAAATGAAAAAGCACATATGTATGTAATATTACGTTTGTTTAGTAAAGTCTCTTTTAGTAAATTTACAGAACTACAGTGAATTTGTTGTCAGGAATTTTCCATAAATAGGTAAAAATTTGTTTAGTTCTGTAATATTATTGTTGGTATAATTACATACATTTTTAAATTTACATAAAGGATGTATTTTGAAATGAATGAATTAAACTTAAAATATTTTATTAGTATTACGAGTATTACACAAAATATGTACTAATTCTCATTATTTTGATGAATTATTACAGATATTAATATGCAAGCTGTAATATTATACATAATTTAAGAAGTTATACCACCGATACGCAATTCTACAGTAAGTATGTGGTACAATTTGCAGAAAATAAATAATTTTACATACTTATTAGGTCATTTTTATTTACTTTATGTACTTATTATGTATTATGTAAAAATTACAGAATTTTAAATCAGAAATATAGAATATTTATAGTAAAATGTAATTACAGATTTTTTTTTATACTACAATTTTTGTAATTTCGCTATTATTTTTTTTACAGTGTATTGAAAAACAAACAAAAAGCAGGAGTGTTAATATAACACAGGTTAATACAGTCCTGGGCAATCTCATGAAGGGGTTGGGGGGTAGGGAATGTGTTCCTGCACATATAATGAAATGCGCTGTGCACCACTATAGCACAGCTTTATAATGCTACCATAAATAATGCAATACTTATTACGGTGTGGAGAGTTATAGGGTTGTGGTTATGATGAGGTCCCAACAAACCCCCTAAATACAGGTGTTTCCATCATGCCATTGTCAGTGCGCTCTACTCATACGTCGAGGTACGCGCGGTTATACAATCTATTCATATACTGATAAATCGCTTTTGGTTATTATTGGTTCTAATTACAATGTCTGGTTAATGAATGTGTGTCTATTTCGGTGGAGATGATTTCTGTGATGTAATGGATTAGTATATATTTTTTTTTATATTTCTGTTAAATAATACTTTTAGAAGTGATTTTTGACAAAATTAATTTTGACGTTTGCCTAACATTACTTAATAAGCAATTTGAATTACTTAGTTTATTTGAAATTTATAATATTACAAATAACAAGATTAGAAGTATATGGGTAAACCTATATATAGACCACTTTGACATTTCTCGGAAAGTTGACAACACTGTATTTTAATAATATTATAATTTATGTGGGCACTAAGAGATACTTTTCTGAAAATTTGATCAAAATCTAATAAATAATGTATAGCCACAATAAATTTTTAAAAAATTTTGTGATTTTTTTCTCAATAAGTTGGCAACACTGTATTTTGTTAAAATTGCATAATTTATTGAGGCACTAGGAAAACTTTTATGAAAATTTGATTAAAATCGGTTAAATAAAATGGTCATAATGAATTTTTTAAAATTTTATTAATTTTTTTCTCGGAAAGTTGGCAACACTGTATTTTGTTAAAATTAAATAAATTATATAAATACTAGGTGAATCTTTTGTGAAAATTTGAGTAAAATCGGTTGAATAACATGGCCACAATAAAATTTTTAAAACTTTAGTAATTTTTTTCTCGGAAAGTTGGCAACACTGGATTTTAATAAAATTATATAATTAATGGGAGCATTAGGGAAATCATTTCTGAAAATTTGATCAAAATCGGAAAAATAACGTAGTCAATATGAATTTTTAAAAACTTTAGTAGTTTTTTTCTCGGAAAGTTATTATCACTGGAAAAAATCAAAACCACATGACCATCTTGTGCACTAGATAAATTTATCTTGAAAATTTCATTAAAAGCGGTTGAACCGTCTAGGAGGAGTTGCGGCCACAAAATGTTGACTTACGACCGAGCGAGCGAGCGAGCTGACGACGCACATCCATACACCCACATAAACTAAGTTCAGATTCGTCATCTAGAGGCTATATGAAGAATTTATATACAATTTTTTTTTTTTAATGTTACAGACACCGTACCAAACGTTATACCACTTTTTCCTTGCAGTCAAAGTGGTAAAAATATATATCAAAAATAGAAATACTATTTATATTTGATATGAGTTAGTACTAAAATTTTATTTTATAGCAAAAAATAAAAGCAATTTTTTATAAACAAAAATGATGAGAATACGGACAATAGTCTTTATTAGGACTGAGAAGGGGTACTACTTAAGTAATTAATTATATTTTGAGTACTTTTTGTATTTAGTTCTTAATACTTAAGTAATTTAAATATTTGAATATTAGCTACTTGAATTACAAGTACTTATACTTAATATTTAAAATTTGTGTTTAAGTATTATAGAAAATACTTAAAAGGGAACAGCTACTCGACATTTTCAAAAAAATTGATTTTTTTTTTGCATTTTCTGAAAGCTTACTTATAGTTTGTAGAATAATGTATTGAAACGGTTTTTCAAAATTTGAGCTTTTGTGTCGGAGTAGGTAAAACATACAGATTGGACAGTAACAAACTAACATCAAATTTTAAACGTATTTTTCTCGAAACTATGTGTTTTAACCTTGTCCCGCCGAGATCTCGGAAACTATCCATCCGATTTACTTCACTATAAGACATAATTATAGATAAATAAATTCTGTAAAATGATACTACTAATATCACTTTATTTTGATTTTTATACGCTTTTAAAATAGATTTTTTCTTACACTAAAAAAAAAAGAACACTTGTTTCAAACAGCCGCTATTATCGTAATTTTTGGCAGATTTTTTTTATTTCAGTTTTAGGATATGGTAAGAAAACTTTTGTATTGTGGTCAGGTTTTTGTTTTTGATAAGGGCTGACAAATCTGCATGTGACGTAACAATTTGAACAAATTTTTTAACATAAAAATTCGAAAACATAGTTAAAGTTTACCGTAATAATATATAAGAAACTCGGAACATGTATATTATTATTTCTCTATGAAAAAATTTTCCAAACACTATTTATTTTCAAAGCGCTCAGTGTGGGGTCCCCCGTTAATTTTATTTATATGTGAAAATACTTTCAACGACAAAATACATTACAAGTCAAGTACAGAAGCGAATAAGTTAAAACAGTACGAAGTGTTAAAAGTATTAATTAGCACACCACTGTGCTTTTGATACAAGATACCTGTACTAGCTGAAGTTAAATTCATCCCGGTAAAATAACTTCTACCGGTTGGAGGAGTTAGCGAGAAAGTGTTAAGTCACCTTGTTACGCATGTTTGAACACTGTAACACTGAAACATCACGCTTAGATGCGCATTGTAAATTTAAATCGCTGAGAAATTTTCTGTTTAAGATTATAATTATACTGTATAATAAAACACTCTTATTCAATTTAAAGGATAGTTGATGAATACTAAAATTTATTGCAAATATACATAGATTTAATTTAGGCATTTGTAGGTCAGGTGATAGTACGTGGAACTTGGATTTCAAAGGTCACAGGTTTACAACAGTATTTATATAAAATCTTGTTTCTGATAATAAAACTTTGTACCAATAAATTGATATCGATTGTGTTTGAGTAGTTTAGAATTCACTGTAAGATGTAGGTTATTTTTGACAGTATCATTAGTAATGCAAGTAAAATTATGTTATGTAGAAATTACAAGAGCTGATTTTCGTTTATGATGCATAATTTAATTTTGCATCACGCCATGTATCCATTAAGATGTAGCACAAACTCATTTCACGCAAACACAAGTGAATTAACATAGTAAAAAATCTTTCAAAACTTACTATATATAGTTCTGTATTAATATTTATCAATAACCGACAATTTGACGTACTCCACTTACATCAAGATCAGAAACATAGAAACAAGCTAGGTAACAAAATAAGCAACTAGATTACAAAATTTATAAATTTTTAATTAAAGGAAGCCAAATTTTATTTAAATCAAAGCTTTTGCACTGTGATTGATGTTATATAAAAGCCGTTATTTTGAAAAAAATCTAAATATAACTTTTTTCCAAATTTGCTCAAAAAAATTTGAAAAAATTCAGTAAAATAGAGAAAAAAATTTGCTACATAATAGCTCTTTAAAAGTAACTTTTTTCTCTAACTCATACTGATTTAGCAGGAAAAATTATTGTAAATTCTAAAAAAACATTTAAAAAAAATTCTAGCGTCCAAACGGCACATGCTAGCAAATTAAAACTAAATCCAAATTATAGTTATTCCCTATCGAAAAGTATTCTAAGTATTTCTCCGAATTTTACTTCAGAAAGAAGTATTCTGCATATTATCGGTATCACATGTTATTGCCCTATATCAACTTGGCGAACGAACAGCCTGTATATATGTATATATATATATATATATATATATATATATATATATATATATTATATATATATATATATATATATAATATATATATATATATATAAACAAAGTCAAATAGAAGTAATATTGTGTATACGAGAATTGAAAAATCTATGCTAATGGAAAACATGTTTGATTATAAAATAATTTTTACTGATATTTTCAGGATAATATTTTTGCAGTTTATACGAGTAGAATAATTCTGTAAAATACGAAAGCTTCAGGCGTTTTTGACGTTGCATACAAAACGTGTTTTTGGTCTCTATTTATTATTAAATCTAATTTTGAATATTTTGTTGTACTGCTTCTAAAAGTGTACTTTTAACAACGGCAAAAATAGATTTTAAAGATAATTTAATAAAATACTACATCTCCGATTTGTAAATTTCTAGATATATAAAATATAGATAAATTTACACTCTCTCAATTCAACTAGCTAGAACTAGCCTTTATGTCGTGTGACTTGTTCGCTGCATTGGTATTTTTTTGTAGCAGTTCTGTGTATATGAAATTGTATGGAATTTTTACTTTGCCTCTCTACTTAACTTTAACTTTTAAGAATATCATGTATTTATATGTCTGTTGAATAATATATTATTGGCAAAGTAAAACAATTCATTATATTAAATTAAAAGGCAAAAACAATCATCAAAGAAAAATATAAAATTAATCGGTGTGAAGACACTAAATTAAATAAAATTTGGATTTTTTTTATTATTAATTTATAATAATTTTTTGTTACTTATTTTACTTTTGTTTATGTGTTATTTGTATTTATTTTTCTGATGATGATATGTTCACTGAATCGAAACGTTAAAACGATACAGAAATGATATCTACTAATATGCTATTACTTTCAAGTTTAAACTAATTAAATAATTTAAAAATAATTGACATGAATTATAAAAATTGCCACAAAAATATCTGTAGACAAATTTACACTAGCCTAGAGTCATATATAAACAGCTTTATCGATTGCATCTATTTTCCTGTCCCGCACGTCGCCACAGCTCTTTCTATCCGCAACCATTGTTTATTTAGCACAAAAGCCAAACAACCACTATTCGCAGCTATTCTGATCCTATAGTATAGGTATATACCAAAATCACTGAGATGAGTCCATTTCCACGTGATACATGCTTGATTACAACCGAAATCTCTATCCCTTAGTACGAGTTTACATTGCATATTACTTTTTATATTTAGTTACATATTTTCCTAGCTGATGCGACGTACTTTTCTGTATTTATATTACAATAGAAATGTAAACACACTCGATTGATTGAACCCTTACAGTAACCAATAGGGAAATAATAGGTTTAGAGATCACTAGAGGTGCACGATTTGAACCAAATGACTCATTCCATTCAAGGTCACGGAGCAGGACTATCCGGAAAGCTTTAGTGTTAGCAATAAGTACTTGGATTAACATGAAACAGGTAGCCGTACTACGTGTGTCGTGACACGTGTGTGGTATAAGTCCAATTCGATTTGAAGCGACTAGAAGGAACCGAGCACCGTAAGCTAGTACACCGTGAAAATACGAGCTACCAATAAAGCCTTGGTGTCATTGAGGTGTCGAAAGTTTAGTAAGTGTGGCGTTAAAAGTGTCTGATCTATTTTAGTTGCGGTGTGTGAAGTGTCGATTATTCTTTAAAGTACTTTCAATGTTTCATAGTACCTTAGAATGTTGTTTCTGTAATCTACATGTTTACAATTATAAAGAGCCTTACTTTTTTGAACACATATTATTAAAAGTTTATCGAAATTTATTTTATTTTAACCTATAAACTGCAACTTGTTGCCACATTGATATTTTTGGAACATTCAACACCACACTCAAGTGTACGCGGCAATCAAATTCATCAAATACATTCTACACTTTCGACACCGCCATGAAAATGAACTTTAAAACACACACGGTTGCTTATGCGATACAAGCACCAGTATTGCAATACGCATATCACAGTACGGCAACACTTGTAAACTGCTATCATCTGCTGGGTCAGTTAAAGCAACAAGGGTTACTTACGTAAGTGAAAGAGTCACATTATTTCCCCAATAAAACGCTACAGTATTGGCGTGAGGTGTGTTGCCGTCTACGATGTACCATGTCACGGTTTCTTCCAATCGAATGGAGCCATAGTCGAATGGGAAGGGACCAAGTACACTTGCATCTTTTTTGAAACGTACGTTTCTGGACGATTCGCGTACCTCTAATGATCATGTGAATATTCGCTGGACTCGACTCAGTAATTCAAGTATAGGTTGGGCCAAGCCCGGTTCGCGTATTTTAAAATCATCACGCTCGCGTGTATGTGTGTGTATATGGGGCTGTCATCGGCGCGTGATTTACGCGGCCAAACATTAATCATCACGCTTGCGACCCATCTATTGTAGTTTGGTCCGTTGACCACTGCCCAATCGCAGGGCCGCGTGCGTTATAGATGGGCCACCGCTTTGCCCTTTCGAACTTTGATTATCTACAAATGATGGCCTAAAAGGGATGAGTGCGTTTTAATGCAGATGGTAAAGTACATTTGTTTGGATTTGCGATAGATAAAAAAAAAACTGTGCATTTAATGGTTGGTTACGATTTTAAAAAATTTAATGGGTCGTTTTTTCGAATGAAATTAAAACAACTATTTAGATTTTAGCTTTAAAAATTACGTATTATTTGTTAATTTAGTAGCGTGTTGGGCTCGGACTTCATAGGTCTTTGGTTCGCGTCGCGCTTACATCAGAAATTAAATTAAATACTATTTCTGATACTAAAACCTTATTCCACTGAACTGATATCGGCTGGGTCTGAGTTGTTCGGTATTCACTATAAGCTGTAAGTCCCTTGCTTGGCTGTGGACTAACGATACTCACCATTGACAATGCAAGTAAAAATTGTTAAGACACTATAACACGTATTCGCACCTCACAAAAATTAATTTCGACAAAAGCGTTTTTAACATTTTTTTTTATTTACATTTTTATTATATCAAATATAATAAAAAATATGAAACATCAGGAAAAAAAATAGAAATGACGCAAATAATAAATAAACGCACGTTGAGTTCGTCGAAACGTCGATTTATTAATAGATATTAATACAGAACTAGAAACTAAAGCAGTTTTATACTAATATAATGAATTCTGAAAGATTTTTTATTATTTCATATTTACATTTCATATTATTCAACATTGTATAACCAGCAACTTTACTGTTATTTTTTACTGATTTTATTTCAAAGGAAATGATGAATATTTTTATTTTATTTTAACACAATATTCTTCAAAATAATAACAAATAAAAATAATCATAAAAAAATACAAACATACATTTGACTAATTAAAAATACAGATAAAAAAATTACATATACATATTTTTTCATAAAAATTCTTCCACGAGAGCAAAACTCCAGGAATAATGACAGACAGAGGTCACAAAACAAAAATCAGCCGCGTTTCTACTGAAAATATATTTATGTTTGACTTTCAGCTTCATTATCGGATTAAATTACCGCGTACATCAGTCAAAATATCGCATCGCATTCATCACTCGACGCCGCGATGTGACTGTTATTACTGCACAGCCCGAATAACGTGCCCAACTGGATTCGATCTGTCCATCTCTATATATAGGATTCATTCCATTCGACAGCATGGTACACGCTACACGGCTAACTTTAAACTTTAAGTTGATGCTGTATTCAAACAAAGTCAACACTTACATAAACAATATCTATTTACTTTACTTTACACTTTTAAGTGTAAGACACTTATTTCTAGATTACATTGGTAGAATAAAACGGTTTTAGATTTAAGTTCTGTATTAATATTTATTAATAATCGATGTTTCAACGAACTCGACAACATTTACAGTAAATAACAGAAAATAGAAACAAGTCACTAGGTAACAAATAAGTAACTAGATCATAATTATTTTTTTTTTTCAGAACTTAACTTAAAGCCGTTTTATTTTATATAATGTCTTCTGAAAGATTTTTTACTATCTTACATTGGTAGAATTAATAGTAGAATAAACTATCATATTTTTTCTCCAAATAATTCTGCTCTACTATTTTTGGTGGAGTAACTGTTTACACAAAGCTAATAGTTTGGTAGAGGAAAGTTCAGTTTAAAGTTTATTCAGCTTTCGTTCATTTTATTTTTATAAATATTAAAATAAAATATTATTTAATGATGGTAATTATTTTAACAATTCAATCGGTTCTGTTTATATTTTTTTTTAAAATTGACACTTGTTTTCCATTCGACTGTTCTATATCTGTATTATTTATGCAATAGTAAAGTAAATGATGTAACCTGTTTATTGTTAATTAATATAATTATATTCGTATTAAATGTTTATGTTCACTTCTGTAGACACGAGTCAGTTGTGAATTAACGTTTATACCGAGCAGACGTGTGTTTTGTTATTTTCATCTCCTAAGTGACAATGCGGCTGATCTAAAATTGATACTACTATTATACTACCATTACTCTACTCTTTTGCAATAAATCTGTTTGCATTGGTAGTAGACCAGTAGAGTAGAGTAAGTATTGTGGTGCAAGAAGGGCAAGTAGAATGTACTATGACATATGTTGCTTACTCTACTCTATACGCTGCTAACTTTAGTACTCATCTTTTACTATCTCAAAATGTTTACATTGAGATAATAGTACGCACTTTACCATCGTACTCTACTACTGGATTTAAAGCCTGGATTACATTAGTAGAGTCAGAAGTAGAGTACGCATTATCTAGTTATTAACATAATATGAATATTTTTAATTAGTGAAAGCTGAATCTTTAGACTCATTTTTACTATCCCAAAGTATTTAAATTGTGATAGTAATGGAATAGTACGCACTCTACCATTGTACTCTACAACTGGATTTAAAGCCTGGATTACATTAGTAAAGTTAGTAGTAAGGTACGACGGTAGAGTACTTATTATCTAATAGACCTTGAACAAATAAATGTTCGTATTGTCATTGTGAAATTTAATATAATAATACTCAAAAATATTGAGATTTTATATTTTTCCCAAAATTTCACAAGATACTCAGTCATTGAATCGGCTTGTTAGGCTATACATCAATGACTGAGTATCTTGTGAAATTTTAGGAAAAATATAAAATCTCAATGTTTTTGAGTATTATTATACTCATTATCTAGTTATTAGAATAATATAAATATTTTTAATTAGTAAAAGCTGAATCTTTAGACTCGTCTTTTACTATACCAAAGTATCTACATTGTATTAGTAATGGAATAGTACGAACTCTACCAATGTACTCTACTAGTAACTCTACCAATGTAAACTAGGCTTTAAGAGCTAATATTATAATGCATATGCCATATACACGATGTATTTGCAACTGCTTGTGTTCACGAACAAGTACAGTTAAAATAGCAGTAGTATATATTTTCCCTAATGAAATACTTGAAAGCATGAGAATTGTCACGGTGTTAAGTTTACCAGGTAGCCGTGCTCCATGCCATCAAATGGAATAGGGTTATATTTATACTTGGGGTAGGAGCATAACGCTTTCACTTAATCAAAGAGAGTTTTTGACCACAGTCGTATCAGCGCCAAAATTATACGTATTAAGTGTCATTTTAGGCGCTCGCTGAAAGTACCAAAGGGCTTTACGGATTTGTGTGCTTTTTTTGATGGTATTATGTTGTTTGTTGTACGTTTGCGCGTGTGTGGATTTTATTTGAAAGATGTTTTGCATGTTTTTAATGTAATGAAAATTTGTTATGTGCGATATGTTGTTTATAATTTGTTTTTTTGTTTGTTTCAGGTGAGTGATTATTTGTTTTTCTTGAAATTTCTACAGAAGCGTGAGTAATTAACAATTTTATTATATAATTTATATTACACGTTATATTGATAATTAATAAATTAAATTATAAATTTATTATTGTAGGGAACATATTTATTTAAAAAAAATATGTATCTTATTATTTGTATCAATTATGTAACAGTTTTTTTTAAATGAATATTTATTTTATACAAGTTGTAGGCTATTACACTTCAACATGATATTTTTCTAAAATTTATTTTATAAAAAAGTTTGTCATTACTTTTTTTTTATTTTTCAATACTTACCTATATAAAAACTGTATTTACAACTGAAAAAGAAACAAAATAAAATCTACTAAATTAAAATAATTATTTTAAAGTTAAAAAAATATAAAAATTACCTTATTCATGCAGACAAGCCACTTTCGTTCAAGATGATGAATAATTATGAACAGTGTCGACAATTGTCAAATAATTATCTTATTTTAATATAATTTTCATTATAAAATTATCTACACTTAAGCATAATATAGAGTTATCATTCTTACTTTAATGCGCTTTTTCTCCAAAGAGATAAATGATAATAAATCTGGTCTAATTTCAACTGCATTGACATTGGCGGCGCATCGCATTATAACTTCGTTTAGAAAACGTCAATTTTTCAGTGTCTATTGTGTGTAAACTTCAGAGGCGACGCTAGATAAAATTTATTATATTCTTAAAATATTATTTCAAAAATCCAATTCATCACCATTATCAAACCACTCAAAAAAAAAAATCTAAACACAAAAATCGCAAACTAAATATATCTAGAAGGAGAAAAAGAGGTATATATAAAATAAGCGCTCTTATGTTAGCGGTATTGGGGGTGAAACATTACCCCTATGGGAGTCTAGTACCTTTCGCTAGATCAGCTCTCTTAGACTTCGCCGATAAACCGAACACCTCCCGAATAGATTTACACCGTTTCGAAAATTCCTTTGCTCTATCACATTGTACTCTGGCATAAACTAAGCCATACGGCCGATATTTTTTATCCGTTCAAGGTTTCTCGAACTGGGAATGGGAAAGTTATACAGAGGTGAGTTTATACTCTGAGGGCATATATGTTCATTTGCCAGAAGATTCTTTTTTTTTCTTGCTTGCTTGCTTGTTGTTGTTGAGGTTGGATTTATAGGAAAGAAATATGTAGATTTATTTTGCGTAGTTTGTTATGTATGTAAATAGAAATGATAGTCTATGGAGGATTGGATATGACAATATGTGAAAAAGTTTTTGACGGTTGTTTGAGTAATATTTTCTACGTAACATGTAACGGAATTATTACTGGGTTGAAATGCTATGTGGGACGTAAATCCATCATATTTTTTTTGATGTATTTTAATAAATATTTTGTTAAGAAAAAATGAAAAACAAATATGTTTTTTTTATTAAATATATTAAATATTTAACATGTTCTAGTTATATATAGGTAAAATTTTTCGTGGATATTAAGCAGTCTGTTAGAGCTTTTGATAAATAAAAGTTATTTGAAAAACTATGCAAGCTTTCGATATATATTATATCTTCATCAGAGAACTATGTAATTAATAAAATAGTAAATTAAAAGGCTTTAGGTTATAGTTTTGTTTTGATATTTATTAATAATCGACATTTCGACGAATTTAATGTACGTTTTTATCAGGAAAAAAAAGATACAATTTAATATAATGAGTTTTGAAAGATATTTTTAATATGTTAATATAACATTCTTTTTAGTGCATGTTTAGCTTTCAATTCGCAGAGACAGTAGAAATTGAATTTCTTTTAATGAACAAAACATTTTAAAAGCTAACCATTATACGAAATAATTATAATATTATACAATTACATGTATACTATTGTAGCTTTCTGATGATGATATAATATATATATATATATACGAGGGCTGACAATAAAGTAAGGTCTCCAATTTTTTTTTTCATAGAAAATGACATTTATTTACAAAAAGCGATACACCGTTGGAAAGGCCAAGGTCTTGGCTACTTTTCTACATAATCGCCATTTTTTTCCAACACCTTGCGCATCCGCACGATGAACTTGTCTATGCCGGCAGAATACCACTCTCCGTCCGCCTCGCGCAGCCAGGTGTTGACCTCTTTCTGAACCTCCGCGTCACTATCAAACTTCTTCCCTCCGAGATGTTTTTTCAGGGCGGGGAACATGTGGTAGTCACTTGGGGCCACGTCGGGACTATAGGGAGGGTGATCGATGATTTCCCAGCCAAATTTCTTGAGCAGGTCAAGGGTAACGTTGGCTGTGTGCGGGCGCGCGTTGTCGTGGTGAAATTTCACTCCTTTGCTCAGCAATCCCGGGCGTTTGTTTTTTATGGCACGACGAAGCTTTTCCAGGGTCTCACAGTACCTTGCTGCATTGATAGTGGTTCCCCTTGGCATGAAATCCACCAACAATACCCCGTGGCGATCCCAAAACACCGTAGCCATCACCTTGCCGGCTGACAGTGTCGCCTTAAACTTTTTGGGTTTCGGAGAATCGCTATGGCGCCATTGTTTGGACGACTCCTTTGTTTCGGGTGTGTAGTGATGAGCCCACGTTTCATCCCCCGTAACAAACCCTTCCAAAAAATCATCGCCTTCCTCTTCAAAACGGGCCACAACTTTGGTCGCACATTCCACGCGCCGCTTCATGTGGTCTTCGGTCAGCTGTTTCGGCACCCATCGGGCAGAAACTTTGTGATACTGCAAGTTGTTCACAAGGATATGACGGATTGTTTCGCTGCTACACACTCCTCCAAGCTTCTCTTTCAAGTCCGTAATTGTCGCACGGCGGTTTTTGAGCATTTCTGCCTCCACTGCTTGAACAATCGCATCCGAGACCGACGGTCGGCCACTTCTCTCCTCGTCGTGAACATTAGTGCGCCCGAAATTGAACTCGCGGCTCCACTTACGCACGTTTTTTATGTCCATACACTTTTCCCCGTAAACTTCAACTAGTTGACGATGGATTTCAATAGGTGTCACCTTTTTCGCACTCAAAAAACGTATTACAGAACGCAATTCGCACTTGGACGCTGACGCGAGGGGTACCTCCATCGTTGACGGCTGCTCAGCCAAGACTGAGCGGTCGGGGAAGCCTCACCCAGCAGCAAAGTGGTACTGGGGGAACCAAGGAACACGGCGGTGTTGCCAGATTTCGCCTAGCGCGTGATCCGGCGAAGTTGCAGCGTTGGAGACCTTACTTTATTGTCAGCCCTCGTATATATATATATATATATATATATATATATATATATATATATATATATATCGAAAGCAGAAACTTATTTCAGTCACCAAGTACTGAAGGTGCCATCTAAAATGTATGGCAAAACATCTGTGACTAGATTGACTATGACATACCAGCTCAGAAAATTCAATAAATTAAATGGTTACCGGCCGTGAAAGCTAAATTACTATATATTCCTATTTGATAGTAAACTAATTTTTAAAATAGAATAGATTTTTTTTAAAATAATTTTATCAACATACACAAACGTAACAAGATCTGCAGAAAGACCCGTTATTGTCGTGACATTGACAGTAAGTAGCTGTAGGTGTAAGATGGAAACAGAGTCATCTGGTGGTGGTGGTGAGATGAAGTGTCGTAGGTGTTGACACTGGCGTCCCCGGCGCTTGTTCGCGTGGCTAATTGGCCATGTCGCGTCGCGACGCTACCGCACTGCCACCACACCACTTTTAACCTACCGCACATTCAAATATATCAACCTTTGTGCGCTATCTATTTTCTGTCTTTTTTGCTATCTGTATTTAAATGACATCTTATTGAAACTATTATTATATGGTAACAGATTTCTAACATATTAAAATGTTTGATGTTGCTGGCATATTGTAAAGTAAAAATTTTGATATCAAAATTATTTCAAAAAATTTAAGTTATAAAAATGACGGAGTGTTTATGGAAATTTGCTGAAACTAATTATTTATCATTTTCAAAATTGATGCAATTATTGGAAATAAAAAAGTTGCGTTAATAGTGAAAAGTTTGTTGTTTATAATGTAATAATTTAACAAAATGTTTGTTAAAAAGATTTATTTGAATGATTTTGATAGTATACGTTTGCGTGGACGTCCGATGAGTAGTTGGAGTGGTATGATTGAGAGTGTTTTGCGTGAGCGAAAGTTTCTAAGTAGTAGCAATAAAAGAACATGTATGAGAGGAATTATGAACGTGGATGAAGCGAAAGTGCTTTGTTTGGATAGGAATGTTTGGAGGCGTCTGATTTCGGGATGATGAAAAAAGTTTGTGCCACACTCTTTCGGGTACATGGCATGATTGAGTATGCATGTATGTATGTAAAATGTTTGTGTAACAATATTTGTATAGAATGTTTGCGCAATTTAAGATGACAAATTTTTTCTGAGCAAATTTAGCATTTACTGCAAAATGGTTCATTTAGATGAAGTAATAAACTTGCACTTGAATCTTGCTTGTTATATAGTAAAATATAACAAAATATAGCTTTAATTAAATAAATATTATTGCAAAATTAGAAAATAAATACACTGTAAAAAAAATTATAATGATTATTGTTGGACACTCTGTTACCTACGATAATCATGTAAATTTACGGCAAAATATATTTTTATAATAATTTTTTTTTATATGTAAAAATACAAATCAAAAATGTAATGCATTTTGATATTAGTTTTGATGTAGTTGTTGATGTAGCTATTACATTAAAAAATATTTATTAACAATCGGACGTTTCGATGAACGTCTGTCTTCATCAGGAAAACTGATACAAATGACATTTATAGTAAATAAACAGAACATAGATCTAGTTACTTGTATTTTGTTACTATGTTCTGTTTTATTTACTGTAAATGTCATTTGTAATTTTTTTCCTGATGGAGATGAACATTGACTTCGTCGAAGCGTCCGATTATTAATAAATATTAATACAGAACTATACTATAAAGACGTTTTATTTTAATATAATGGGTTCTGAAAAAATAAAAAAAAAATACTAATATTAATTATTACTAATGAAAGGTATTTTTTCTACATTTTTACATAATAATGTTGTATAATTACACGAAATAAAGATATAAATGTAAAAATATATAAAAATTTAATATTGCAGAATTATTATAAATTTTTTCTAATATTTTCAGATTTTAAATAAACTTACAAGAAATTTTAAAATTGCAATTAAATAAATAGTAAAATTAATATGATTATTATTGAACTGAACTAAATCCTTGATAAATAAATTATGAAAGGTAATTGCAACGAATACTGTAGAAAATTTAATTTAATTGTTGACTCGTTAAAGCTTGAAGATCGCTGTAATAGAAAATTAAAATTTGCCTGCAAATTAAATTATAAAAATCTAAATTACCAGATCAATTCGACAATCTGAAAATCACTTGTTTGTGCCTCGGCTGTGATAAACGGCGTAAACGAGCAAATCCTTCTGTGTGATCAAAGATCAAAGAACACTCTATCCCTATCTCTTGCCTGCTAATAAATCAACCTTCACTTCGACAGTATACAGATACTAACTGGCTAAAACCTAACCTAAACCGGAACATCAAAACGCGTCAAACAGACGCACGTTAATTTAAACGGCTTTAAACGAACGCGAACGACCGAAAGCTGTGCCTCGCTAAATCTATTTAATTTACTTAAATACGGTATCAAATATATAGCGTTGCTGTTCCTGCCCTTGATGGTGTGTGTGTGCTTACAAACGATTTTCCGAATGTGCTGGGAAATTCAGTTTCATATCGGTGGAATTTCGGTGCGAGTATTTAGTTTGTATAGTTGAGTAGTTTACTCCGAGATATAGAGATTTGGTGAGTTGACTTGGTGTAGAGTAATGGGTAGTGATAGAGTGACACTCGCTCACAGATATGTCAATCAAATGATTTCGACGCGTAAGTATATATTTGTAGATGATATAATTGGTTGTGATTGCAATCTGTGATGACTGTGTTTATACGTTTATAGTTTTGCAAACATTTTGTAGATTAATTAAACAGGTATAATTTAAAATGTGATAGGATCTTTACGTATCCTTAGCTCACTGTTTACAATTTTAAATGTATTTATAATTTGCTAAACTTAGTTTTTGTTTATTTTATATTTTTAATCACACATGGCGTATTATATCGATCTTTACGTATCCTTAGTTCACTGTTTAGGATTTCAGATGTGTTTATAATTTGCTAAATTTAGTTTTTGTTTATTTTATATTTTTAATCACACATGGCGTATTATATTAGGTTATAATATTTTTTTTTGCTTAAAGTGCCATTAATTTATTTTGATGAACTAATTAAATCATTAGTCAATTTTTAAATAAAGGTGAATGCATTTTTTTCTTCATTTAATAATTGACTAATGATTTAATTAGTTTATCAAAATAAATTAATGGCGATTTAAGCAAAAACAAAATACTATAACTTAGTTTTTGTTATATATACAGGGTGTAACAGAATAACTATTCCTAATTTTCAGAAATAATAGAGGGCACATAAAAAAACATTTTTTATTAATAAACTAGTGTCCGGAAATTTTTTTTTTCTTTTTTTTTTCGGTAGTCGATTGAACATTGTTACAACTTGTGTATCGAAAATGGTGGTCGTAACTTCGAACAATTTTTATAAAGTTTAATGCACTATTATTTCTAATAAAATGTTCCTTAACTTAACTACTCTTTCATGTAATAATTAAAATTGTTTTTAACGATATGTAGTGTATCTTGACACCGAGAAATTTCCGGACTCTAGTTTATTAATAAAAAATGTTTCTCTAAGTGCACTCTATCATTTCTGAAAATTCGGAATAGTTATTCTGTTACACTCTGTATACATATAAAGATAAATAAAAGCAGTTAAAAGCAGTTTGTTAGGGCTTTTAATAAATAAAATCTAATTGAAATACTATTCAAGCTTTCGATATATAAGAATATTATATCATGATCAGGAAGAATTTGCTAAGAGAGTAGCAACTGAATTCGTTTCTTGAATAAAAGATTTTAAAAGGTAACCATTATACGATATAATTATAACACAATTAAAAAACTTATATAATTTTACTTGAAAATTAATATTTGATTAAGACAATCGGTTTAAAAGATTTTTACCCAATGTTTACACGTCAAGTTACAAAATGTTTGAAATGGATGCCATCTACTTTCTATAAATTCAGTTATCTATTTTTCAATAATTTAATGCGTCTTAGATGCGTCTTTAACAAAATTTTATAAACTTGCAAATCTATCTAATGGCATTTTAAAAACATTGGCCTGTATTCTCATCTCACTTTTAAAAGTGATTTTTGTAATAAGTATTTTTGACATTTAGTTAAAATTACTTATTAAGCAATTTTAATTAATTCATTTTTATTTTATACATAATATTAGATATAAAAATATATATATCAAAAATATAAACGCTGTTTATATTTGATTAGATATAGTAGTGAAAATTTATTTTAAAACAAAAAATAAAAGCACTTTTTCATAAAAAAAGGTGGGAATATTAACTGAATTACGTAATAAAAAAAACATTTTGTACAAATTTTAATATAATATAGTGTAAAGTATTTGTATTTTCCGAGCAAAGCACGGCTAAATTTACTAGTGTAATATATACGAAATAATCAAAATAAAAAAATCTATAAAACCAAAGTTTTATTAAGTGAAATTAATGGATACCTGTTAACAATATACATTATAGGAGATTGTAGAGCGGAGCGTAGAGAAAATCGTATTAAACGTTATTTGAGTGCAGATGGGTGTTTTCCTGTTTAAGTAAGGTTTAATTATGTGCAAAATATTTCTGTAGATAAGACGATGTAGAGTAAATTAAGGAGACCTTAGTCTCATTAGATCCTATCTTGCACCCATTACAATATTTCAACGGTACAAAAACTACCTTACATATAATGTTATGGATCCCATAACAACTGCAATAAAAAGTTTGTTTTTCTTCGTATAAAAAAAGAGCAATTTTTTAACAATTTTTGTTGTAATATATACTTGACTTAATTGTTTGTAAATATTAAAATAAATTAACAGTAAAAAAATATATATCATTTGTATATATTATTTCTTGATGATGATGATATATATATATATATATATATATACGTTTAATATATCAGAACGCCTGATTTTAATATATAAAATTAAACGATACTTTAAATTAATTTTTTTTATTTTTATATAAGGAATTCTGAAAGACTTTTTATTATGTTATTAACAATAGTAATAATAATAATAACTATACATGGTATGGCAAAAAGTCAATTTAAAAAAAATACATAGAAATTATAGTACAACACAGAATTTACATTACAATTGAAAACTAAAACTTGGTACTAAGATAATCATCAAACTTACAATAGTTTTTCAATGAAAAATTTCTTTAAATGAAATTTGAAATTATTTTCAGATTTTATACTACTAACATGCTTTGATAAATGATTGTAAAAGATTAGGCAAATATGTAGTCAATTTTTTTAAGTATCAGTATAATAATAATTATATTAAATTTGAAAAATAGTCGATTGTTAATATATAATTAGTAATAATTAATTATTTTTATTAACTACTAACTACTAACGTTTCGACAATCACTATTGCCTTCTTCAGAGCTCTACAAAGAAAACAAATATTTATATATTCATATAATAATAAATATAACAACAAAACAAAAAACACTTTAGTTGATTTTACATATAACGCCAATATACATTATTTGATCAGTAAATTTAAAAATACAAATTATCACTGTTATACGAGGGCAACTATTTATGTATTGAGAATAGAAAGAATAAACAAATGAATTTGATGAAAAATACTTTTATTGTTTTTCAAAATAATCGCCTTTAAGATCGATACACTTTTGCATTCGATTGAACCAGTCTTCAAAGCACTTTGTCCAGGAAGAAAATGGTAGCGCTAGAACATGCGTTTTGAAGCCCTCAACCGCTTCTTCGGGCGATGAAAATCGTTGTCCACGCAGTTTATCTTTAATTACCGGAAACACGCAGAAGTCATTGGGTGCCAAGTCAGGGCTGTAAGGCGGATGACCCATCAATTCGATCTTTTGTGTGTCCAAATACTCGTTTGTTGCATGTGATGTGTGTGAGCTCGCATTGTCATGATGCAAAACGATTCGTCGGTTTGGGTTGGTTTCTCTCAATTTACCGAAAACTTCAGGCAAACAAATGGTCGTATACCACTCTGAATTAACGGTCTTTTGATTTTCGAGAGCCACAGTTGCCACAGGACCAGTTTTCGTGAAGAAAAACGCCACCATTTGCTTTTTAACGCTTCGAGAACGAACAACTTTTGTTGGCTTTGCTTCACATTGAAACACCCAAACTGCCGACTGACCTTTTCTTTCTGGCTCATATGCATAAATCCACGACTCATCACCTGTGACGATGTTGTATACCGCTTTGGATGCACCACACTTGTATTTTGAAATCATTTTACGGCACCAATCCACACGAGCTCGTTTTTGCGCATCTGTCAATAAATGTGGAATCCAACGCGCACACAGCTTCCGAACACACAAATGTTCGTGCAAAATCTTATGTATGCTGGTCATACTAATGCTTAAACATCTCTCGATTTCTTGATATGTCACATGACGATCTTCTTCAATTAGTTTTCGCACAGCATCGATATTTGCCGGCACAACGACCGATTTTGGACGACCTTCTTTAACTTCGTCCGTGAGCGAACTACGTCCACGTTTGAATTCAGTATACCAGCGATATACAGTGGCTATGGATGGCGATTCATCCCCAAAAGTTGAATTCAGTTGATTGATGCATTGTTCTTGAGTTAGACCACGTCGAAAGTCATAATAAATCATAGCTCGAAAATTTTCGCGAGTTAATTCCATATTTTGGCTGAGATGAAATTGTAAACACTTCAGAAAACACAAATAGTACTCGCACGTCAAAACGTTCTGAATACCTATAACCTCAAAAATGTCAAACTTTACGACGGCAACTTCAGATTTCACCTGGCAATACCAGTGTTGCCAGTTCTCAATACATAAATAGTGGCCCTCGTATAAAAAGCATGTTAAAAAATCATTTTGATAATAAATGTCACATAAGTAGATAAAAACAATGTCTGAAAAACACGATAATTATATTATTTCTTTTGCATTTGATTTTTTTCGAAAATTCTAACCAACCCAAGTCATAAAATATTTCACATAGCAGCGACCATTTTAAGCTCATCTGTCCACAATGCGTTTAAACACGGTAAACCGATTATTTATCGTATCTATTATTCCAAATTATCTAGTACACTATGTACGTAATAGTAGTCACTTAATACTATTTGTGCTTGCTTCGTTGGATTAATCAAACAGCGTGGTCTAAAACTACTTGTTTCTAGTGCAAAAGCATATGTGTACATTTTGGTGCTTTCTCCACACATGTGCATATCCGGGCGACTGTTTGTTAATTTAGAAGACTACTAACGAAGCTGGTAATCCGATAGATACAGATAGTGGAACGGGTTACTTGTTCCTATCTAAATGTTTATTTATACTATTAGTTTGTAAACACGTTCTATTTATTTTAATTTTTTCCTAGTTTTCGCTTTGGCTAGGAGTAGTAAAGAGATTAATTTATTTAGTAGATTTATAATTGAGTTTTGCTTTCACAGAAATAAATACGGTAATATGAAACTAGTTTTTTTTTTTGCTTTTATTAAATAATATATACATTCTAATAGTATATTTTGTTACGATGAGCAGAAAACGTTCTTTATTATGTTGAGCCCACATATTTACTTAAAGAGCATTCTATTTCTGTTTTTCTGAAAGCGTTCTAAAAGAAACTAAATTTAAAATAAATAAAAACACTTACTAAGTAATGTTAACGTTACTAGAAGTTGTAAAATAGTAAATATATGTATATGTATATATATGTTATTTATATTTGTCATGTGATTTGAGAGAATTAATGTTTCTTTGGTCGAATATCGCGTACTGATAAAACTTTTTATCTTTTATCTGCTAGGACAAATTACATCTTAATTATTATTTGTAATTGTTATAGCACGGTGTCCAAGGATTGTGATATATTTCACATTCCTTTCTCAGTGTTAGCTAATATTTTTGTTACATGAATGATTTTGTTTTATTATATTATACTTATTTATTATATTTATATCATTATATTTTATTATATATAATAATTGAGTTGAACGACCTTTGAATAATGTTAATTTCTATACTCCTAACATTATTAATATATGTTTATTATATATGAATATTTATGTTATTTATATCTATGCCTTGTAATTGGTCCTCTGTAAGGCAATAAATGATTGTTATTATTATTATATATAATTTTTGAAAAATCTGGTGGTTGTAGATTGCATTTCCTCACATATTTTCAATAATCAAATTCAAATTCAAGCGAAAACAAACAATTCAATTATCAGTTAACTTAACTTGACTTAATAATTTTTAATATAGCCGTCGGAGATGTCAAATTAAATACACTTGAACGTGTTCCTTTGGTCAAATATGCAGTTTCTGATTACCCTGGATGGTGCACATTTGCATTTCTTAACATTTTCTTTACATTTTCAATAATCAAATTTAAATTCAAACGAAAATAAACTTAACTTGACATAATTATTTTTAATACAGGGTGATTTATGACGTCGGGGAAAAACTACACCGGATGATTCCTATGAGTAATCTAAATAAAAAACTTCAAATAAACATATGTCCGAAAATGATTTCTAATGGAATTGTAGCCGTTAGAAGTTTATTACATGTAACATCAATCGCGTTAGCTTTATTTATTTTATCAGGAAAAAAAAAACAAATCATAAACTTCTCAATAATTGTGAAATTACTGATTAATTTTCTAATATTTTGTTTAAACACTAGTAAACCAATTTACTGGTTATGACTTACTGGGTCCCGACAAAAATTGTCTTCGATTTTTAATTATTGTAAATTGTTTATTAAATATTTATTTGTGTGTGTACAAAAATTTATAAACTAGTAAATTGGTTTACTAGTGTTTAAATAAAATGTTAGAAAATCAATCAGTAATTCTATAATTATTGAGAAGTTTATGACTTGTTTTTTTCCCTGATATAATAAATAAGGCTAACGCGATTGATGTTACATGTAATAAACTTCTAACGACTACAGTTCCGTTAGAAAGCATTTTCGAACATATGTTTCTTTAGTGAAATATGCTGTTTCTAGCAAGTATATCGACGCACATTGCATTTCTTGCACATTCTCACACATTTTTAATAATCAAAGTCAAATTCAAGCTAAAATAAATAATAACAGTTGTCAGTTAACTTAACTTAACTGGATGTAATAATTTGCAGTGTGGCTGCCGGAGATATCAGATTACAATACACTTGATCATGTATAGGTTATGTTTGGTGCTGCCACCAGAGATGTATATACTAACTAGCTATTGTATACTAATGCACATTATCGTACTAGTAACACAATGTACTTTTTCTACATAGGCAATATAGTAACGTGATATCAATATTTTAATATGCTTGAAGAAAAATATTTCTTAATCAAGCTATTAAATTTTTTAATAATTATTGTTTAACAATTTTTGAACAAAAATAATCTGTTTCAATACTGGTAATAATCTTAAAAATCAAATTCAACTTTCAATTTAACTAAATATTTAAAACAGACATTCAGAAATGTTATTTTACTGTATAAATAATTTTCAACATAATTTCGTATTTATTCATTTACATATTGATAAAGTAAATTAGCTAGTATATGCAGACAACGAGACACATGATATTGCAAAATGACATTGTTTAATCTATGTTGAAATATTTATCTAGATTTATATTGTTCATAATTGTACGAATTATCTAGATAAGTGATCTATATATCACTGTTTTGTTAGTGATATATTTTGTTGCCATTTGTAATTATATGGAATTATAAAATTTGATTGACAAGCTTATATATACATGTATATATCAGAGTGCACTCTGATAATATCAACAAAAAATTATTATTTTGTTTTTTATATCAACTTTTTTAAATTGTAATCTATATGACTATTGTGAATTTATAGATAAATGTCGCTTTGAAGTAATTAATTGGTTTGATAATTAATTAAAATAGTTATTTCACACATTAATATTTGAAATTTATTATTGCCATACCGTTGAAAAAGTAATATACAAATTAATTTTTAATAAACATTCATACAAACGTATATATTTGTTCAATATGTTTATTCGGTCTTTTGTGTTTAATTACTATGCATACAGTTAGTATAGAATTTTAATATTGAAATTTATATTTATGTTACACAAAAATCAGTTTGAATTCAAAAAAAAATATTGGTCCGTATCTTCATCTCACTTTTAATAGTGATTTTTGTCAAAAGTACTTTTGATGTTTACTTAACATTACTTATTAATATTAGTTTATTTAAATTTTATAATATTAGATATACAAATATATCAAAAATAGAAATACTATTTATATTTAATAAAAACTTGATGTAAATGTTTATTTTAAAGTAAAAAATAAAAGCATTTTTTCCTAAACAAAAGCGGTGGGAACACAGACCATTGTTTTTAATAACGGAATAACGTGGATTTTGTGTTAAATAATGTTTAATTATTGTGTTTTTATATAACTAACTTTTAAAAAAATAAAAAGGCTTTAGGATTAAGTTCTGTTTATTTTTTTATAACAAAATCGTTGTTCTAGATATAGGTAATAAAATAAGTAACTATATTATAAAATTTATAAATTATTGATTAAAGGATGACTAATTTTACTTTATTAATAATTTATAAATTTTATAATCTAGTTACTTATTTTGTTATTTAGTAACCATTTGTATTAATTTTCCAAATCGTCGATTTTTTATTAAAATAGAAACAAAACTTAATGTTATAGCCTTTTTATTTTAATATAATATGTTTTGAAAGATTATTTACTATGTCAACTTTTAAAAAATATATTTATTAAAATGAAAAAGCTTTAGGATTAAATTCTTTACATATATTTACATAAAATATATGCAAAACTTAATCCTGAAGCTTTTTTATTTAAATATAATGAGTTTTTTAAAATAATCACCAAAAAGCTAATGAAATATGCTTTTTAGTAGTCCAAAATTCATGCCATTCCGATGATTATTAACGGAGTAGTGTGAATTTGAAAAATATGATTTCTGACTCAGAAAAAAGCTATAATGATTAATGATTATTAATCATTAATCATATCCGTTAATAATTATCGGAATGGCATGAATTGTGGACTACTAAAAAGCATATTTCATTAGCTTTTTGGCGATTATTTTGAAATATTTTTAAAGTGAATACAATAAAAGTTATATCCCAAAATGTCTAAAAAGGCGATTTCCTCATTTAAGTTAAATGCAAATTTTGATCCTTTAACAGGCACGGGTTAATATCATCTGACGGTCTGGGAAGTGTATGGACATTTTTTTTTTATTTATATATATATATATATATATATATATATATATATTTCTACATACATAATAATTGATGAATAAATTTTGTATATGTATGTACAGATGTACACGTGTAGCAAGAAGTTGATAAAGTGAAATTTTAGTAAAATGTAAGAGAGGTAAAATTTTGCTATTATTAATAAACTTTGAAACACGTGACATTAAACACGTTCCATGAAAGTTTGTATATTCCGAAACACAAACGATACTCCGGTTACGGGCGTCAAGGTTATTTCAAAGTCGCCAAGCATTAAATTTTCTTGCCTTTAGCAATCTTGTTGTTTGGCGCTTTTAATTTCAGGTTAAGAATGCTATGTTTCTTAAGGTTTTGTATTGATTTATTTATATGTAACAGTAATTCAGAATGTATTATCATATAAAATATAATATTATAAGCATTTACATGCAAAAAATGTAAAATATGTAAAAAATGTAAATATTGTATAATTTCTGTTTTTTATTATGCTACTAAAGTAGCGTTTTGTTTACACAACGGGATATCCAAGATCAATAAATTTTTAAAAATCTCCATTATAAATTAGTCAAACAAAGTAAAAAATATTTCTGATTTATTTAGATTACTACAATAAATAGCACAAATTTACTAATTATATATTTATTTTCTATTAGAAATGAATTTTTTTTGTTGAATAATTATATGTGATTTTATGATTTTTTTTATAATAATATTTTTTTGAGATAGATATATATGGTTTTAATAACTTTTTCTTGTATTTTTGTTACGCAGTCGCTGTATGTAGAAATTTAATTAATTTAATTGCTTACGTCGTATTATATTATTCATTTATTTTATAAATTCTTAAAAATTTGTGTAGAAATTAAAATAACTCAATGCAAATAATTGTGATTCAAACATAAATATCTTTTTTTACATATTATACATTTTTTATGCAAAGAAATAAATTTGTTCAATTTAAAAAATATTTTTTACGCGTAAAAGTATTATTCATGCCCATCCCTGAATAATAATAAGTATAAAATTATTGTTCAGGAAAGAAGTCGAACCAAAGTCCAAAAAGATTTTTGTCCATATACGGTAGTATTTTTTATGGTCATCTAAAGCTAAAATTACTTCAATCAGAGTGTCAGTTTGACTGGTAAATGTAGGGGCTTTGTGATTGAAGTCAAAAATAACAGTCTAATTTTTCAGTCAGACTGTCATTCCTGATTGACCGCTTTACTTCATAAAACTCACGTTGGACTTTGCCACAACTTCTATCAGGCATGAACAATTCTATACAAAATAAATTCTTTTAGATTTTTTATAAAATAACACCATAAATGTAAACGTTTCTGTGTCGAAAAATTACACTAAATTTGTATATTAATTACACTTTCTAATAGTATCAACAATGTTGGTTTTAATTTAATTTAGTGTACTTTTAATATTACGAGTTTCTTTTTTTATATTTTCTCATTGTGTAATTTTTACACTATGTTTGGTGTGTCTCAAATGAGACACCGAATAATGTAGTACATTTTGCACTGTGTAATAAATAAAACCAATATTGTTTTAATACGCACAGTTATTTCAATGTTTGTAAAGTGTTTGTGTAGCCTTAGGTATAAACATTTTTATTTTATTATATATTTCACCAATTCATCCATAAATATTCCTCGAATTTATAAACCAGTCCTCCGTATACATAAATAAACTCACACACATAGTAAAATTTCGCATATTTATCACAGCATTTCATTTACCAGCAATATTTCCGTATGTCAACTGAAAATTTATGTCCCAACATTACTTGGGGGGCCGTACACCCGAAAAAAAATTGGCATGCGGTAAAAATCGAACTCAGGATACGGTTATTTCTTCTTTCCTTCTTCGAGGGATTCTTCTCGTAAATCATACACACATCGTCATAGTTTGCCCTTGACCCATTTTCATTAATGTGGAACGACATATACAGGGCCGGATTTAAGATGAATGAGGTCCTGAGCTGAAAAGTTTTTGGAAGTTCGTTTTGCATTAAAGTTTCATAATTACTGTTCACATATAATTTAATTTGCTTGATAATAGTTTATTATATTACGAGGAGTAGAAAACGATTTTTATTGTGTTAAGGACAGACACTTACGAGGCAGTGTCGAGGCCAAACAATCTGGGCCAAACATAAATAGAACAAAAAAATAAAACGACTTCAGGTTGTAGTTTCGTATTAATTTTTATTAATAATCAATACTCTACATACATACATCTTCATCAGGAAAAAATATACATATGACATAAATAGTAAATAAACAGAACATAGAAACAAATGCTATTGCATAATGTGCGTTAAAAAATCTTTATGATGTAAAATTCGAAGACACCAAGTCCAATCAATATTCACAGTAGATTAATAAGGAAAACAGTTAAGTAAAAGATAACATCAATCAGTGTAAATAAAATTTGGCTTTTTTTAATTAAAAATTTATAAATTTTATGATCTAGTTACTTATTTTATTACCTAATAACTTGTTTCTATATTCTGTTTATTTACTGTTTATGTCATATGTATCTTTTTTTCTGATGTACGTTGAGTACGTTGAAACGTCGATTAATAATTAATATGAATACAGAACTACAATTTAAAGTCGTTTTATTTTAATATAATGAGTTCTGAAAGATTTTTTTTTACTATATTATAGTATATTATATTACGAGGAGCAGAAAGCGATTATTATTGTATTCAATAACGCAATCTGGGCCAAACATAAATAGAGCATTTTTCCCCGAGTGACATATGCTATTTTTTTCTTCATGCGTTCCAAACCAAAATAAACTAAAAACATATACGGATATACGCAGTTGTAGAACAATATATTGTTAGGTGAATTGTGAGAATGAATGTTTCTTTGGTCGAATATACAATTTCTGACACATCAACAACGACACGGCCAACTAAATTTATGAGGCCCTAAAGTAGAGCTTGGTTAGTTTATTGGTAAATCCGGCCCTGGACATATATATATATATATACATACACACACACGAGCATTAATATTGCAACATTTTCTTTCTCTCGATATGACCTTTTCCCCGTCGCTTAGTTGCGAGTTAAAATTATTTAATATTTAATCGTTTTTAAAATTCATACACTGTTACAATATTGAATTGTTAATTTTTAATCAGTGTGTACCCACGTAGAGTTGGAGTTCTCTTTTTGTGTTAGGAGCGATGGAGAATTTTAGAAACGGTTATATGAATAGAGTACAAATTGGAGTTAATAAATTTTATTCGTAGAATTAGGTCAAAATGGTGGCAAGAAGACTTCTAATGTAATGTATTTTGTCACTTCTTTAAAATAAAAGAAAAATTTAGACTTCTCTTAGCATTACTATGCATATCTGCATTGCGTATGCACACATATTTGCATTTTTAAATTAATATAAGTTGAAAACTGGCGACATTTAAATATTAAATTCTAGTAATCTTCAGGCTTTCACGGCCGGTATCTATTAAATTTATAGAATTTTCTGAGTTAATATACTTTGGTCGATCTATCCTTGTCGCAATCGCTTCGCCATACATCGTAGATGGCATCCTCAGTGCTTGGTGACTGTCACCAAGCACTAAGGATGCCATTTACGATGTATGGTGAAACGTCTGCGATGAGGATAGATCGACTACGGCATACCAGCTCAGAAAATTTTACATGTAACGCAAATATATATTATTTGATCAGTAAATTTAAAAATACATGTAAAAATCAACTAATAAGTGTTTTTTATTTTGTTGTTATATTATATGTACATTTGTATGTATACATATTTGTATTTATTGTAGAGCCCTGAAGAAGGCAATAGTGATTGCCGAAACGTTGACTTAGTAGTTAATAGAAAATATATAAAAGACTGAATTTTGTCAATTACTAATTATTTAATAAATATTAACAGTCGATTATTTTTCTTATTTAAAAGTAATAATTTTAATAAAAGTAAAATTGTAAGATTACAATTCGAAAAGAAAAAAAAATCTGTTCTCTGTACGTAATAGTGCAGAGGTGTATGGTGCACAAGTGTTAACTAATGAATTCTATGGGTATAGAGGTAGTGAGTTCGGTAAACGAGTAATACGCTACGAACCGTGAAAATGCCGTTCCGACACATTTAGCCCTAAGGTGATTTCATCCGGAAATTTACGTCAGAGTATATAGTATCATCTAGATTCTAGAGCCTAGACTAGGGATACATCACACCTTCAGTCCTATAAGGCACTTCACTATACGCCCCGACTATATAATGTGTATTATGTCTATTAATAACATTATACGTACAATCTGATAAAATGCCCCCAAGTAAATTATTAATGTTTGTGCACCCTCCAAAATTTTGCTCCCAAATATCCTCAACTCAAACGATAAAACAATAGGAATATTTTACAAAATTTTATATTTCATTTTTATGGCAAATGTATTATATGTTATTTAAATAAAATGGTTTAAAAATAGATATATTTTCTATTAATAACGTAAATGAAATTCTAAAAATAATAATGCTACAATTCTGTGCACATCTCGTTTGACTCGTAGCGTTACAGATATTTTGCCTTATTCTAACAACATTTATTTAAAATAAAACAGATTTAAGTTGTAGTTCTGTATTAATATTTATTAATAATCGATGTACGTTGAGTTCGTCGAAACGTGGATTATTAATAAATATTAATTCAGAACTACAATCCAAAGCCGTTTTATTTTATTATAATGACTTGTGAAAGATTTTTTTTTATTATGTTAACATTTATTTACTATATACCTTAAAATTATTATTAAAATTTGTTAAAAAAGCGAGCAATTATTTCTATTTCTCTGTTTACATATCTGATGTAATATAAATATATGAGCATTGAAAGAGGCAACTTACAAGTAGTAGTAACTCGCAGTTATTTAAAATTTTGCTGTGTCTACGTTAGGATTTTGTACAATTTTTTTATTTAATGTTTTTTTCTATGACTGAACTAGACTCACTGATATAATCTATGCTTTCTAATGTAACAATGCTTAAAGATTTAAAAAGCACGATTTTTGTAGCCTATTTGTAAATTGATTTTAATAAATATTTATTTGGAATATATTTCTATTTCAGGTTGGATTTTTCCAATTATTTTTATTATCAGTAGATTTTAATAAGAGAAGCAATAAAAGAGATAACATCACTAGTGTAAAGGCACTGATTTAAATAAAATCTGGCTTTCTTTAATGAATCAATTGTAAATTTTGTAATTTAGTTATGTGTATTTTGTTACCTGGCAATTTGTTTCTACAGTTCTCGCTATGAAAATCTGGTGTTTCGTTATAAACATAAACATACTACGAGTATACGCGATACAAATTTTTCGGACTAAGCTAAGATATACATCATAATACAAATTAACGTGTCGTATCAGTGCGGGAAGAAGAAGATAATCGCTACGTATGTCTAACGAAATCATCATTATTGTATGTTTTTTATTTTTATGTATTTTACGTTTAATATATCAAAACGTCGAATTTTAATATAAAATAAAACGGAATTTCCCTAAAGCATTTTAAATTTAATTTTTTGTATGTTATTTAGTATAAAGTATTACTGCATAACCTCTAATCCCAATTTAATATAAAGTATATAGATAAATTTTAAAAAAATAAAAATCAAAAGACTGAAAGACCCTTAACACTCACAATAATATCATTAGTAATCAAATACACAAATACAGTATTAGAGCTAAATCCTCAATCATAAATTTGGATTAAAAGTACGGGCGTTAATGTAATGATCCTTTGCTTTTGAATACGTTTGTATGTATATGGTGCATTATTTGAAGACACCCGGTATAATAACACCGCAAATGTTTTGTATCACACTCGCACACCAGAGTTGGATTAAGGTAAAGGTTCCGATATGGTCGAATTAAAATGGAACAACACGTTTGTGTGTATATGGTGTTCGGGGTTATACTAAAGTTTTTCCATTAAAGACTTGGTGGGCCAAAGCTTATAGTATAGAAATGTTTTCCAATGACCAGGTTGGTTATATTGGGAGACATTTGCACCCAGCTTTGGAAAAGTGTTTCTCCGGAAAGCTATTTTATGTGTTTTTACCTTTATGGAGCTGAGATTATAAAAGCTTCTTTGAAATGGGCATGTTTAAAATATAAATTAAAAAGATTGGATTTGCAAGATAGGGTAATGTACACTGTTCGAAAAAAATTACTATAAAATTTGCTTATAGAAGTTTGTTACCTAAAAGAAATAAATAGTGTTACCCCAATTAGGTAAATCTTGAAAGAACACTTTTTACCACTTTGACTGCAAGGAAAAAGTGGTATAGCGTTTGGTACGATATCTGTAACATTAAAAAAAAAAAATGTATAGAAATCCTTCATGTAGCCTCTAGATGACGAATCTGAACTTAATTTATGTGGGTGTATGGATGTGAGTCGTCAGCTCGCTCGCTCGGTTGTAAGTCAAAATTTTGTGGCCGCAACTCCTCCTAGACGGTTCAGCCGATTTTAATGAAATTTTCAGGATAAATTTGATTAGTACCCAAGATGGTCATGTGGTTTTATTTTTTTTCAGTGATGCCAACTTTCCGAGAAAAAATTACTAAAGTTTTAAAAAATTCATATTGGCTACGTTATTTAGCCGATTTTAATCAAATTTTCAGAAAAGATTTTCCTAATGCTCCCATTAATTATATAATTTTATTAATATCCAGTGTTGCCAACTTTCCGAGAAAAAATTACTAAAGTTTTAAAAATTTTATTATGGCCATGTTATTTAACCGATTTTAATCAAATTTTTATAAAAGTTTCTCCTAGTGCCTAAATAAATTATGCAATTTTAACAAAATACAGTGTTGCCAACTTATCGAGAAAAAAAATCAAAAAATGTTTTAAAAATTCATTGTGGCTACATTATTTATTCGATTTTGATCAAATATTTAGAAAAGTTTCTCCTAGTGCCCACATAAATTATAATATTATTAAAATACAGTGTTGCCAACTTTCCGAGAAATGTCAAAGTGGTTTATATATGGGTTTACCCATATACTTCTAATCTTGTTTAAAATTTTTTTTTAAATTAACTAGATATCAGCAGTATCATTTTAAAGAATTTAATTCTTTATATTTCCGTCTTAAAGCAAAGTAAATCGGATAGTTTCTGAAATTTCGGCGGGAGAAGGTTGAAAAACATAGTTTCGAAGAAAACGGGTTTAAAGTTTGAAGTTAGTTTTTTACTGCCCGATCTGGACGTTTTATCTGCTCTGACACAACTCTGTATTAGTCGCTGTAACTCCGTCAATAGTTCGAATTTCGGGAATTCGTTTTAATACATTATTCTACACACTATAAGCTTTCAGAAAATGCAAAAAAATATCTTTAGAGTGATATCCCGATTCAATTACACTGTATATTTAATATGAAATAATGCAAAATTTCTAAAAAAAATTGTAAAACAAAACATGCAAATACACTTTTCGCTTATGTGACCACATGACAAATAAATTAATTAAATAATTTTATTTACAGCTGATTATTATTGTTTCCAATTTGTAAATTAACATACGTTGTTGTGTGTATGTTTGTATGTGCAATTCTTTATGCAACTGTACAAAATTAATACAAATTTATAATTGGTTTAAATTTCGGTTTATTTTATTATTTGTATATAATATTTTAATTTAGACGAAGAGATATTATTTGTATTTGGGTCAAATAACTCAAATACAGAATCGAAAAATATAATTTAATTAATAAATATTTCTATATTGTAATGTAGATATAGTTATGTTGTTATAATAAACATAGCTATGTTAATTAAATTTTGTATGCAACAAATATACAAATATCTGTTAACATGTGAAGGTCTACACAAAAAGGAATAAAACTGAACTTAAATTTCACCTCCAATTTATACCTTATGATTTTCATACCTCAGACATTTAATAATTCTCATTATATTATCTAGTAACTTATTTCTTTGTTTTGTTTATAAATTAAAATATGGTCTTACTGCGGCGAAAAATTAATAAAATAAAGTATAGTGTGTAAAGTATTGTATTTTCCGAAATACAGAGTTGTGTCAGAGCAGGTTAAATGTATATATCGAACAATAAAAAACTAACTTCAAACTTTAAACGCGTTTTTCTCGAAACTATATTTTCAACTTTGTCCTGCCGAGATTTCAAAAACTATCCATCTGATTTACTTCGCTTTAAGACGTGATTATAGAGAATTAAATTCTCTAAAATAATACTGCTGATATCTTTTTTTCCCGATTTTTTATAAGCTTTAAAGTTGATTTTTTTACAGTGAAATTTTTTTAATTTAGTTTTTAGATATTCTAAGGTATTGTATTATTTTACAGAACTTCCCGGGGGACGGGAAAAATGGTCAGGGTTTTTTTGACAAGGGCTGACAAAGTCACGCGTAACGTCACAAAATGTAGTTCAAATATACCGTACTAACATATAAAAAAGACCGGAAATTTTGCATAATTATTTCGCCATGAAAAACTTTTCCTTATTTTCAAAGCTCTCCCTCTTTAAGTTAATATTAATTAAATAGATATAAACATATTAATAAAATCACTTTAACAAAACACATATTTAAATGTTTTATTTATAAATATATAAAATGCATATTACAAAGCATAGAATTAAATATGTATTTCATTATTTCTATCATGTTACAATTTAATGTTATTCAATATATTTGCATGAAGTAAAAAAAATGCCATGTGATTTTTTTCATACTATGTTGTATAGGTGAAATTCAATACGATACATAAATATTCATATGGAATTGGAACATATTTGGAGTTTCACATAACATATAAAATTTCGTCAAATAATTTTAAATTCATATATTGAAAACATCCGACAAAATGTTCTGATTAAAATATTCAATAATACTTTTAAATTTTTTTACGACACGACGTTCAATATCAAATTTTGTGAAATTTAATTAAAATATACGGAAAAGTGATCAATGTTATATATTACTGCCTTCATAAAAAATGTTTAACGATTTTTTAAATATAATTTATATTAAATTTTTGTACAGAAAAATTTAATTATAGTCAGATTATTGTAAATATTACCTCAGCGATATTATTATTTACTTTACGTATTTGTAGTTTTAATATTTTATAAATACTACAATTTAATTATTTTTAAAAATTTAGATTTTTTATTTAAATTTATGTATAAAGTTTTTTTTTTAAGTTATATATTTTGTTAAAGCTCCATTTTTTTATTTTTTATAAAAAATGAATATTAAAAACAAATCAATGTAATTGAAAATTTAGCTCTTCTAGAAAACGGATTTATTGAAAATTTGAATATAAATTTTTAAATTGGAAAATAGTCTACTAGTAAACTTTAATAAATAATAAGTAATAGATGGAATTTAGTCAGTTAAATATTTTTATTATCTTCTATGCCAACGTTTCGACAATCACTATTCAGGGCTCTACATTTGATACAAATATGTATACATAAAAATACATTTATATGTACATATATAATAATATACAGAACAACTGAACAAAAACACACTTACAACGGAATGTAATTAGCTGATTTTACATGTGTGAAACATAATTAGTGTTTAATATTATAAGTACTTATAATGCAATATACAGGGGAAAAACTATACCGGATGATTCCTATGAGTAATCTAAATAAAAAACTTCTTATTACATGTAACATCAATCGCGTTAGACTTATTTATTATATCAGGGAAAAAAAACAAGTCATAAACTTTTGAATAATTGTAAAATTACTGATTGATTTTCTAACATTTTGTTTAAACACTAATAAACCAATTTATTAGTTATGGCTTACTGGCTCCCGACAAAAATTGTCTTCGATTTTTAACTATTGTAAATTGTTTATTAAATATTTATTTACGTGTGTACAAAAATTTATAAACTAGTAAATTGGTTTACTAGTGTTTAAACAAAATGTTAGAAAATCAATCAGTAATTTTACAATTATTCAGAAGTTTGACTTGTTTTTTTTCCTGATATAATAAATAAGGCTAACGCGATTGATGTTACATGTAATAAACTTCTAACGGCTACAGTTCCGTTAGAAAGCATTTTCGGACATATGTTTATTTGAAGTTTTTTATTTAGATTACTCATAGGAATCATCCGGTGTAGTTTTTCCCCGACGTCATAAATCACCCTGTATACATTACTTGGTCAGAAAATTAAAAATTTAAATTATCGTTGTTATATTAAATGAACGTCAAATTATCAATAATTATCATTATTATAGTGATTGCCGAAACGTTGGCATAGAAGATAATATAAATATTTATCTGATTGAAGTCCGTCTATTACTTATTTTTTTATAAATTTTTAAATTGTTAATATTTATTACATAATTTTATCTAGATAATTCATATTATTTAGATAAATTAAAAAATTAATATCGCATTATATTAAAATAAAATGGCTCTAGGATATAGTTCTGTCTCAACACAGAACATTACCTATACTAATATGTTCTATCGATAATGCATAAAACTTGCGTATTAAATTTTCTGATAGGATCATGCACCAATATGAGTTATACGCATGCGCAATTCTAAAGGGAAGAATGAGGTATTTGTTCCATGTCATGCCTTGCAAATATGCTTCCGTTTTCCGGTTTTGCACATACAATAACTATATATCATAGGTTATGTCAGCGCTAACTCCGCTAAACGCGTTTTGTTTGACGCATTGGCCTTACACATCTACGTTTTCGTATATTTTTATTTTATTATCGTTTTATTGGGTGAAATTTTTTTGACATCAACTGGAAATTAATTTTACGTTCTACACACTCTTATGGTTTTATTTGAAAAAATAAAATTGAAAGAAAAATGGTGTCAGTAAACACATGGTTTTTGTGCGCTAACGATAATTTATTAAATGATATATGATATGTCATTACAGAATAACAATAAATAATGAAAATTTAGTTAAATAAAACATTTGACGATGATATTTAGTTGTGTCAGTTTTCTTAACCTAGACTGATCACTTATTTTGTTTTAAATCATATAAATATATATATATATATATATATATATATATATATATATATATATATATATATAGATATATATATATATATACATAAAAATTATATGATTTTTCTAATATTTAAAGTGGAACATGAATTATTATAGTAAGAAATATTTCAGAACTTATATTAAAATTATAAAACTGAAGATTAAGTTTATATATATATATATTTTATTTAAAAATTGATGCTTCAAAATACTTCACGTATATCATTATCAGAAAAAAAATACAAATCGTTGATTTTTAAATAAGATATATACAGAACTTTATCCTAAAGCTTTTTTATTTTAATGAAATATTCGGCCTGATTCTCTAACGAAGTTGCTAAGTTTTAGCAACGTTGCGAACAACTATAACCAATAGAAACAAATATAATAGTTCTCATTTTAATTTTTTATTTAGTGTCAGCTAATATTATTGGCTAATCAGGCCGATTATATATATATATATATATATATATATATATATATATATAATACATAAAAAAAAAAACTAAATCTTAAACAAGTAAAGAAAATACATAAATAACTACAAATTTCTTGAAATTCAAGTAAACGAAACTATAATAAAATATATAAGTTAAATGTGAGGGGGGGCTATTATTAATATTTTAGTTATTTTAGTAGAATTAAACTTGTTTGTCATGACTTATAATTTACATATTCAGAAAGTGACTGAAAAATCTACTGTGGCCATAGCATAACTGAACGTCACCACAACTTAAACTATTTATTTTCTAAAAGAGAAATTATTATTTAAAAAAATGGTAACATAGAAATACCATATTATATTGACAGTTTTATATTATTATTAATAATTTACCGTGAAACGTACCTACATACATGTATGTCAAAATATCGCAAAAATGTAATAAATTAAATAAAATTGTTAAGTCGTATTACAACGTTTGTTAAATATTTGCTTTTAAAATTATTTTTTTGTTGCAAAATATCGCACATTTGGAGAAATGTATTGTACTTATCAAAACAATATAATTGGAAAAATGTGTTTGTATCACTGAGGTCCCGTGATTTAGTTGGTAGGCCAATAAATTTTGAAAGTGGCTATTTATACATACGGTATGTATACGCAATTGGCTATTTATACATACAGTATTTTTACGTAATTGGCTATTTAGGGTAGGTTAGGTTAGTAGGTTGGTTTAGGTTTTTTTTTTTAGTATATATAAATAGCCAATTGCGTATACATACCGTATGTATAAATAGCCTCATCCATAAATTTTTCCAAATGTATTAAAATTTAATAATTTTATATTAGTACGTTGCAATTATTTGGATATTTAAATACTTGTCAATATCATTTAATATAAAACGTCATCTTCAAAACATTGACAAGAAAATAACTGACAAAACCTAACCCTCAATTAATTCTTTCCAATTCCTTACTTTCCATAAATACCTATCTTATCGTACACATATCACAAAAAACACAGTCTATTTTTTATTACTCATTCACTGGCCCTTTTTGGTATATACTAGACTAGACGATGGTATGCAAGCATGTTACCATTCTAAACCTTCCCCATAATGGACATAATGTCCATCAACATCAAAATACTCTATGCAGTGCCCTCGTTTTATAACGTGTGCTTACGATTCAGGGGGCCTAACGCGAGTCACGCAATCACGAATATTCTCGGGCGTCTCGGAAGCCGGCTGCGTGCTGAACTCGTGTTTGACTTTTAATGTTGCGTTTCGTCACACAAAGACTGCATCATTAATTTTATTGTTTGAACGAAATGTTCGAATAATGGTAAATGAAATATGTGCATTATCGTTACCGTTTTGTGATGTGTGTATTTGGTAATTTTATTATATTTATGATTCAGTTGAATAATAAATTTTAGGTATACTTTGGTTGCGTGTTATTGGAAATTTAATTATTTCGTACATAGCACATGATAATAGTATAATTTTAGAAAAGCTTTAAAGCTTTAGAATTAAGTTCTGTGTATATTTTATTTAAATGTCGACGTTTCTATAAACTCTACGTAAATGTTCATCAGGAAAAGTAAATACAAATGATTTAAATAATAAACAAACAAAACATTAAAACAAGTTACGAAAGTTTTCCACTAGTAGGAATAGAAGAGTTTATATTAAAGGTATTGTAACAGTCGTGGGTATTTGATATTTAGCCTTGTTCGGAAGTTAGTACTTTGGCATATCTACGATTGTCGAGTGCATCGAACTTTGTCATTTTTGTTAGCATTTTTAGTGGTTTAAATTCCATTGCATTCGATTTTTGTTTAAGCTGGATGTTTTACAAAACTAGTTTAGCCGGAAACTAGATTGTTTTAAGTTAGTTACGGATAGACATTCACAAGAATTTAAGAGTAAAATTGTATGAAATAAGCCTCATAAAATTGCAACTAGTATTAACATAAGTTTGTAAAAAATAATGATTTATAATAATAAAAAAAAATATTCCACACTTTTAACATGGACTATAAGTGAAAGTATAAGTATAAGTAAAAGTATAAAATAATTTCTCCTAGCCCCATACAGATTTAAAACCTCATACAGAAAAATGTGGGGTGCATACAATAGATAATAGTAAGGAGTATAAGGAGTAGCTGTCGTTGCATTTTTCTGTATAAATTATTTTATAAATCTGTATGTAACTAGGAGAATTTATTTTATACTTATTTCAATAATTATTTCTTACAAACATATGTTAATAGTAGTTGCAATTTTAAGAGGCTTATTTCTTATAATTTTACTCTATGTTGCTCCAATGATTGCTCTTTATAAAAGTCTTGCTGTAATTAAAAAAAAAAATAATGCGAAATATTCAAATATAAATCATCGCGAAAAACTAACTATATAAAATATGATAATAAAGCGAACATAATTAATCAATTAAATATCGCGCTCTGTCTCGAAATAACCGCCTAACAATTTGCTGCAATGATTTCTCGCGTTTCTCTTTGGCATAGTTTTGTGACGCGGCGCGACGCGCGAGCGAAATTAATTTAATATCGGATGCGAACGTAATGGGAAAATTTGCATTTCTATATAATGAAATTGGTTTGTTCGTTGCCGATGCAAACACACTAATACAATCACAAACACATTGCTTCGTTTTCGTTCTCTTTGCCTTTACCGTTCACGTTTCTTTCACCTTACGTTACGTTACGATACGTTAAAGATATCGATGCCAACCCAACATTATATATATATATATATAAGTACAGTGTGTCCCAAAAAGTTTTATACAAATGGAGAAAAAGTTTATCTCACATTTCACAAAAAAAATTATTCTTGATGAAAAGCTCTGCATGACTTGTAGATCCATATTTAAGTACAAAATTTTTTAAATATTGGCTGGAATACAGGAAAAATCAAAAATATTGATTTATGCTGAAGAGTAAAGTGTTTTTAAATTTAAATACAGGACAAAATGTTATTTGAAAATGTTGAGATGAATTGAAAATTATGTCCAAGTTTAGATTCATGGCCTTCTAATAATAATTAATTAATAAATTTAAAGTAAAAAAAAAACTTGATTTATTTGATAAATTTAATTAATTTATTAATTAATTATTAGAAGGCCATATATCTAAACTTGGGCATAATTTTTTGCTACTTAATAACAATTTCAATGAACATTTTGCTCTAAACTACAGTTTGAATGTAATTTTACTCTCACTCGAAATCATGATTTTGATTGGCTGGAATACAGGGAAAAATTTCTTATGTAAATGTAATTGTAAAATTATTAATAATTTTCAGTTTAAATGTAGTTTTATTTTTAAACTAGATATTAACTAATTTCATACAATCTTTTTAAAATAGTTAGACTGTTATTTACTATAATTTTTTTCTATTAAAATTTTCATTTCCATTAGAAAAGCATAAGTTTATACGTTTATTTTTGTGTCGAAATAAAAACCTTGGGTCTAAAGCAAAAAATTTCTCATATATATTCAAGTGAAAAATCTGTTATTATTAATAAAAATATGGTAAATTATAAAAAGTAATAAATATTGATTAATTTATAAAGGTTATTTTTACTACTTTGACTGCAAGGAAAAATTAGTATAGCGTTTGGTACGGTGTCTGTAACATTTTCAAAAAAAAAAAAAAAAATTGTATAGAAATCCTTCATATAGCCTGTAGATGACGAATCTGAACTTAGTTTATGTGGGTGTATGGATGTGCGTCGTCAGCTCGCTCGCTCGCTCGGTCGTAAGTCAAAATTTTGTGGCCGCAACTCCTCCTAGACGGTTAAACCGATTTTAATGAAATTTTCAGGATAAATTTGCTTAGTGCCCAAGATGGTCGTGTGATTTTGTTTTTTTCCAGTGATGCCAACTTTCCGAGAAAAAAATTACTAAAGTTTTTAAAAATTCATATTGTCTACGTTATTTATCCGATTTTGATCAAATTTTCAGAAAAGATTTCTCTAATGCTCCCATTAATTACATAATTTTATTAATATTCAGTGTTGCCAACTTTCCGAGAAAAAAATTACTAAAGTTTTAAAATTTTTATTATGGCCATGTTATTCAACCGATTTTACTCAAATTTTCACAAAAGATTCTCCTAGTATTCATATAATTTATGTAATTTTAACAAAATACAGTGTTGCCAACTTTCCGAGAAAAAAATTAGTAAAATTTTTAAAAATTTATTTTGACCATTTTATTTAACCGATTTTAATCAAATTTTCATAAAAGTTTTTCCTAGTGCCTAAATAAATTATGCAATTTTAACAAAATACAATGTTGCCAAATTATCGAGAAAAAAATCACAAATTTTTTTAAAAATTTGTTGTGGCTACAATATTTATTCGATTTTGATCAAATTTTCAGAAAAGTACCTCCTAGTGCCCACATAAATTATAATATTATTAAAATACAGTGTTGCCAACTTTCTGAGAAATGTCAAAGTAGTCTATATATGGGTTTACCCATATACTTCTAATCTTGTTATTAAAAAAAGTCAGTTTTAGGTTTAAGCTTTAAGTTTAAGCTTTTTATTTTAATTTAATCAGTTTTACTAGTTAGTTGTTGATTTAATTATTAGTAATAAATTATACACGCATACATACACAATCACGCCATGTACCCAAAAGGGTGTGGTACAAACTCTTTCCACTACCCTGATATCAGAAATTATTTTTCGATTTATTGTATTTCCTGAGAATGATTTTTAATTATTCCTATTTTCGCACATATAAATATTTTTATCGAAAGACGCTTATTTGTGTAGATTTTTATTAGTATAGAGTTCTTTATATAGGGTTTTTGCTTTTCTAATATAATGAAATTGGTTTGTTCATTGCAAGCGCAAACTTACTAACACAGTCATAAACATATTGTTCCGTTTCCGCTCTCAGTGCTTTTACCGTTACGTTCCTTTTACCTTACGTTATGTTACGATACGTTAAAGACAACGCTACTAACCTAATCTTCTGCTTTCGACAGCGAAGAAACATTGTGTTAAATTATAAACTCCATCGCAGTTATGATGAATTTACACATAACGAAAATGACTAGTGTCAACATAGAAGTTAGTAACGTTTTAACTTATTGTCGCGTCGCGCAGATGCAATGACGAAGATATTGCCATCTTATGAGTGACGACTCGTGACAAATCATTTCTGTCGAGTATATTATAATAGATTAAGATGTATTTGCTGAAATGTTCAAACATATGATGAAATTGGAGTTGTGAAATATCTATTATGTATTCGTAGAAATAATGCATATGAAAATAATCTAACTAAAGTAAATTTAATTTGTTTGAGTTTTATAATGTAGTTGGTAGTTTCATTATGAAATTATATAGTTTCTACTTTGTTCTGTGTATAAAGTTATATTTTAAATTATCTTGTTTCGAACAATTTAAAATTTAATATCTATGTTTTTATAGTAATATGTAGTTTTGAAGAGGATTAAATTATTGTGTAATTTATATACGAGTATTAAAGAAGAAACGAAAATTTATACAAAGACATGCAAAAAATGAAACTGCTTTACATTAAAGTTCTGTATTAATATTTATTTATAATCGATGTTTTGACGAACTCAACATTCGTCTTCATCAGGGAAACTGATATTGATTTGTATCAGTCTTCCTGATGAAGACGGACATTGAGTTCGTCGAAATATAAGTAAATATTGATACAGAACTTTAACATAAAGCAGTTGTAATACTGTAAACAACATAATATAAAATACATAATTTTATAATATTTGGAAAGTTATATAAACAATATTACAAACATATGGATAAACCCATTTGACATTATCACATAAATACTAAGAAATATAAATAAAATTTTACATTTTTTCTCCAAAAGTAGGTAACATTGTTTAAAAATAAAATTAAATAATTTTTGTAGGCACTAAAAGAATTTTGTGTGAAATTTTTATTAATCTTGGATAAATAATGAAACCGAAATATTTTTTTTTTGTAGGAAACATTGTTTTAATATCATATTACTGTAATAGAACGTCTACCGCGAAAACAGAAAACCCGGGTTCGAATTCCGGCGAGGTCAATACATTTTTTCCAAATTTATTAAATTTTCTAAATATTAAATTCACTGTGATTAAAGTATTTGTTAAAACTTTTAAATTATATGTTTTATGTAATTATGAAAATCCTCAACCAAAATCATCTAAAGATATTTTTTGTAGCCAAAACATTTGCAATAACTATCCGTTCAAAATTTGTACAAAATTCGATTATCTAGTAACATAACTTCCGACATAAATCGAATTCTCTCGTGAAATTTTCCAAAAATCTAACAATCGCATGAAATAATTTGTAAACTAGAAACTATGACTAACATCCGAACGCATTGGATTCATGCTTAAATCATTAAAACAATATAAAACTTTGATCATCAGCATCATAGTTTGGCGACCTTTCCAGCACAAAAGCGTGCGCAATGTCTTCCCTCCCGCTCTCTACTAAAATACTCGGCGGATCCTTCTAACATAGAACGCACATTTATTTAGCCGTTCACGAAAAACAAACAACTATGTTACAAAAGTATTTTCATTTCATTAACTTGCGCTGTTTGCGTGCGTGTGTCTATGTATGTGAAGGCAAAAGTTTCGTCTAGTCTCTTCTGTTCATGGCGATGGGTCCGCCTCGTGTTACGTATATTATTATATAAAGTTGTTGGGGGGGCTTTCATTATGTCATAAATCTTAAGTGTGGAGAATGTGGAAGAGGACTTTCCTGTTATACCGTACGGTACGGTAATATGTAATGGATGATAGGTGAGAGGAAATGATATGAGTCTACCATCTATTTGGCTTTGACGGTGATCAGTCATATTTTCATATCATATCATATCATATTGATGACATAAAACATAATGGGTCATAGCGTGTACCAAGTTAGTCGCGCGACTAAGTTGGTACATGCTAATATTCTATGTTTCTAGAATCAATAACATATATGTATATATTGTTCAGGGATATATAATGTTTTGAATTGTTGTTTTTTGTTTTCCTCTGTACAGTTCTTTTTTCTTTATTCTACGACGCGTTTCGATCTTGCGATCATTATCAAGTGTGTTGGTCTGTGCGTTGTCCTGTCATTTTATACTTTCAATTTTTGGTGGGGGTGAAGATTGGTTGGAATATTGTGTTGGATTGGCTGTTGATTTGTGTGTTCATGATTGGATTTTTTCGTTTTTCTTTTTGTATTTCCATATTTTCAATTATATTTAATTTGTTACTTTTTTTGTTTATTATATTATAAAGAAAAAAGAACTGTACAGAGGAAAACAAAAAACAACAATATGAATATACAAGTTCAGGAAAATAAAAACAAAATAAATTATAATGTTTTGAAGTTGAAAATTTATAGGAATTTAATGCTTCAAATATGTAATTGCCATATTTAGTACAGATTTAGGCAAAAGTGGATATATATATATATATATATATATATATATATATATATATAGTTAATAAATATAGATTTTAATACGTCAGATATTTTACATATTTATATGTGTTTATATGTTAAGATGGTTCGGAATGTCTAATGAACGTTTGGTTAAAAAGATTTATTTGAATGATTTTGATGGTATACGTTTGCGTGGACGTCCGACGAGTAGTTGGAATGGTATGATTGAGAATGTTTTGCGTGAGCGAAAGTTTCCAAGTAGTAGGAATAAAAGAGCATGTATGAGAAGAATTATGGCGTGATTGTGTATGTATGTATGTATGTATATGTTTTTGTCTTGGCATTTAATAAATCAAAATATTGATAAAGTTATTTTATATACGGTAAGGGAGATATTGTAATTATACCAAATTAGACATAGGTACCGAGATTTTTACAGATAAACACCAATTAAGTTTATAATAAAACAAATTAACTGTTTTTAACATCTGTCGGTCTGTATGGACATGTGTAGAGCAAATTCGACTGAACGAATTATTATAAAATTTTAGTTTAAGTTTTGGAGGTAAATATTTCAATTTTATCAACTTTTGATAAAAATCTGTCAACCGAAAGTGGTAATTTATTGATGTCACTTTCATATGTTTTACAAATATTTCACAAAAGGGATATATTTCAAAAACAAAATTTTTTTAATAAAAGTTGCTAAATAAATTGTAACTAACAACTTTCATTTGGAACATTTGGATACTGCTAAATAATTTTTTTATAATTTATATATATATATATATATATATATATATATATATATATAGAGCATATTTGTATTAAGACAGTTTTGTTTTTAGTAACCATGACTACAATAGTTGTTATATAAATTTTTCTATTTCTTAAATTTACTTAACATGATGACGGTCGGTTTTGTGATGGCTACAGCAGAATTGTTATACAAGTCAAAATAATTGATATAAATTAAGAATTTATTCAAATAATATTTTTGTAGTTACCTATATATTTATATACACAAAAATTATGAAAAAGAAAACTTTAGAATTAAGTTCTATATATATTTTATTTAAATCTAGCTACTTTTTTCATCTAATAACTTATTTCTATGTTTTCTTTATGTCATTTGTATTGCTTTTGTAATAGTTTAATAATAATCAAATTGTGTTTCTTTTATTTACTTACTTTTGTGTTTAAATAGCTGCAAATTACTCATAAATATATTTAGTAAAAATATGATATACATTTTAGTTTGCACATAAAAGCAAACTCGAAAACTGTATTCGCTACATTCTAAAAAAAGAAAACTTAGTCCCCTAGTTAAATCCTCAACAGCGAATTTGGGATTCAGCAACATTTACACATCACCATCAATATACATAGATCTAAACGCACGTAAATACGTCAAGATAATACTCATTAAACACGATGTAATCCTTTAAGTACAACACTGTATTTACAGTACCGTATCGTCATCAATTTGATGCTGAAACATACAAGTGCTGACATTTAGTTAAAGCTTCTCTCCTATAATACGCACATATAATATTCAATGCATGATGTGTGTGTGTGTGTATATATGTGTGTGCGTTTGTTTGTGTATATATATATATATATATATATATATATATATATATATATATATGCAAGCAGCCGCCATTGAATGCACAAAAGCAATGGATTTCGCTATGAATATCTTAACATGGCCGAATGCATGTTCCTCCTTAGATCATCTCGCGTTACGGATCGTCGAACTTGAATGCAATGCTGTGTCCAAAATCTAATGAGCTGTACTTGTATTTTGTACTTAGCTTAGCAAATGGCACATGACTAAATTACGTAAAACACGAGTGATGGAATAGTGATTTTATATTAAATGTTTTAAATTCTGGTCATTAAATTTAGCTTAAATCTTTAAATTTAAAGAAGTTAATTTCAATTATGATAACTATATTGTAAAAAAATCGATAATTTTACATAATAATTCGGGGCAACTGATTTACACTACATTAATATGTAAATTTACAGACGCCACAAGAATTTTTTTATATAATATGAATATAAAATACGTATATTTTAAGTAAGTTTACTTACTGTTTCGGTAAAAAAACATATATAATATGATAAATTAATTGGTTCACTTAAAATTACAAAATTATATTATTTTTACAGAAAATTTATGTAATCTATCGGTTTTTCTGCAATAATATGTAATTTTTGTTTTATTGTGGTTTTTATGTAAAAAAAAACTTTTTTACAATGTACGTGGCATGCATTTTCAGAATCGCACTATTTAAAAAAAAAATTACAGTGGTATTTTGTATTTTTAAATTTAATGATCATATAATGTATTTTTGCGTTACATGTAAAATCAACTAAAATATTCTGCTAGCACTGAAGATGGCAATAGAGATTGCCGAAACGTTGGATTAGTAGTTAATAAAAACATATAAAAGACTAAATTCTATCAAATACTAATTATTCATTAAGTATTTTATTTAATGTAATTAAAGAATGCATTCTTTAAATGTTAATAATTACTTGGTAAACATTCAAAAATCTCAATTTTATACATTGTTATAAGTTATTAAGTTATAAGTTTTCGATATGAAATAAATAGCGGAAACCGTAAAGAGAAAATCAGTAGTAAAGCTTATATGAGCTTTAAAACCAGTACAACGTGTAATTCATTTCTTGTACTTATTTACCAAACGACAGAGGAACAAGCTACCCAAACAAAAAAAGAAAAAGACCAACAAAACATATATATATATATATATAGTAAAGCACAAATCCGTGTGGATATTGGTTCAGTGCACCATAAAATTGTATCAACATACTCGTTACGGGCATGCCATTATGACCAGTTCTGGCTCCATAAAATTTCAGGTTATGTATCGGGAGTATATACTAGTTGCGATATCTCGTATATCAATATGTGTGTGTGTGTGTGTGTGTGTGTGTGTGTGTGTGTGTGGAACAAGGAGAGCAGGAGCGAAATTGATGGTAAAACCGCAGGATTTACCGTTTTATTTACCTTTTGCCTTGTGTCGAATCGATGTTCCGATAAATCCCATATTGATACATCTCTTTCTCCGCGTATGAGTTTGTTTCGTTATGGATTTCTACATTATTAGATTTGTTAGCGTTTCGTTTACATCCATAGTTTTGATGTTGTTTGAGAGAACGAAATGATATAGAAACCATCCCTCTGTCATATTGTTTGATCGTGAAATTTGGTTTACAACAGGATTTTCAAGCATTTTTATTTACAGATACTGATTGTTATGAAAATAATACTACATAAATTTAATTTTAAAGACAATATTTATCTGATATCTGCATTATTTCTAAAGGTTAATTGCTGAATAGAACTGTAACGTTACAGAATGTTTTTTACTCTTTCTAGTACAAACATATATAAACTCAAAACAGTATTGCATAAACTCCTTTTTACTATCCCAAAATTAGTTTCCTCCAAACATTCCTATACAAACAAGTAACTTTTGATTTAACCACATTCATAATATCTCTCATATATTTATGTATTTTTTATAATATGTTTTTTTTTCTGTTTCAGGTGAGTGTTGATTTATATTTCATAAAATTTCTGCAAAATCGTGAGTAATTGATTATTAATTTTTATTTACACAATTTTAAATTATTATAGGAGTATAATATTTCTTTTTATATGAGTCGTAAAGGCTATTTTGCAATAAATAATGCACTAATATTATTTTATTATTTTTTACTTCTTGTCCAAAAAACAACTTAATCTTTGGATATAAATATACAGGGTGTAACAGAATAACTATTCCTAATTTTCAGAAATGATAGAGTGCACTTAGAGAAACATTTTTTATTAATAAACTAGTGTCCGAAAATTTCTCGGTGTCAAGATACACCAGATATCGTTAAAAACAATTTTAATTATTACAACGTCAAAGTGTAGTTAAGTTAAGGAATATTTTATTAAAAATAATAATGCATTAAACTTTATAAAAATTGTTCGAAGTTACGACCACCATTTTCGATACACAAGTTGTAACGATGTACAGGGTGGGCAAATTTGGACGTTTTCATAGGGGAACTCGGGAACTATAAGAGATATGGCAAAATAGACCGCGCATCATTGATCGCTTTTTTTTGAGAGAAACTCAATTATGAAAACAAAAATTAGCTATCGGCTTTTGTTTTCGAGTTATGGCGAAAAGTTCGCTTTTTCCGTATTTTGATAAATGGCGATATATCGATGGTTTTTTAAATTAGATGAAAATAATTTTCACATTCTCAAGGCACTTTTTTGAGTAGAATGAAATGGTATTAATGGATATTATAAATCTCCGTTAATTCTCGGGTTATAACAAAAAGTTGTGTTTTTTACAATCGACTGCCGAAAAAAAAAACAAAAAATTTCCGGACACTAGTTTATTAATAAAAAATGTTTCTTTATGTGCCCTCTATCATTTCTGAAAATTAGGAATAGTTATTCTGTTACACCCTGTATAAAATAATTATTCATAGAGATAACTTACAAAAAATAAATTACAACTATATAAAATAGGCAAAATTTAAATGAGTATTTCAAGACAAGTGTGTGTGTGTGTGTGTGTGTTTGTTTGTATGTGTGTGAAAGTAAACAATTAAACTTTTCTAAAATAAGTTGTATTTGTCGAGTCTTATGTAAAGCAATGTAAACATTAAGCTTCTCGAACTTAATAATGATGTAGCATCAACCATGTTTAGTTAAGTGAAATTATCTGGGCTGGCTGTTGCTTCTTGCGGTGAGCGAAGAAGTAGCAGAGAACATTAGCCCACCACGTTTGCAAAGTATCTAGCAATTATTCAGATAACAATTACAAGGATATGTTTGTAAATTGAAAACAATACAACGGTACCAACCACGAACAGATAGTATTAACAATGAACAGAAAGCCGAAGACAAAAGACAAGAAGCGTATTTCTTCGTTTCTCTAGAAAACTTCGACAAACGAAAACATCTAAATGTCGACAGCAATGGGAACCATTGTAGACAGACAAATACAGAGAAGGTGTATTATGTAGACTAGAGTAAATATTATAAGTTAACTCAAACTTTAAGGAGTTGAATTACGAATTGGAATTAGGTTTATCGTCAAAACTAAATATTTTTCGTTTACGAATAGTTGGAAATAAATTAGCATTCTCTTTGTTTATTTATATAGTGTGTGATTGTAAAAGTTTTCACTCTAAAAAATTTAGAAACAACAATAGATATATAAAAATATTCTGTGAGAATTCAATTATTAGCATAGATTAAACTAATAATTTGCAATGAGAAAACTAATATCACCTTGACCTGTGAGCGAACCAGGGTTTCTTCACTTTTTTCAATTTCAAATTATTAGTTTAATCTATGCTCATATTCGGATCCTCACATATTTACTCATTATTTCGGCCTATAGCCGTTATTTCTTTACTTAAAAATATTCTGTGTTTCAACGATTTTTATTTTAACAATCTGAACATTAAAATTGCAAATCATGTATTTCTTTTGGAACATAGAAAAACAAATGCCATACGATTTTTAATGTATGTATTTTAAAAATGCATTAAAAATTAAATTTTTGATCATATACTTGGATTTTCTATATACACTGTAAAATAAATTCGGTAATTTTACGTAAAAACCTGGAGCAACTGATTTACACCACTTTAATATGTAAATTTATAGACGTCGCAGGAAAATTTTTACATTACACTAAAAAAAATAGGTAATTTTACATAAAAACTCGGGGCAATTGATTTATACCAGTTCATATGTAAATTTACAGACGTCACAGGATATTTTTTATAATATATATATATATATATATATATATATATATATATATATATATATATATATATATATAATTTTCTAAGTTTAAGTAAAATAATTAATTTACAATATAATATTTTTTTTTACCGAAAAAATAAATAATTTACATAAAATATAATTATTATATATATATATATATATATATATATATATATATATATATATATATATAATAATTATATTTTATGTAAATTATTTATTTTTTCGGTAAAAAAAAATATTATATTGTAAATTAATTATTTTACTTAAACTTAGAAAATTATATTATTTTTACACAAAATTTAGGTAAACCAGCGGTTTTGCTGAAATAATATGTAATTTTTTTACTATGGTTTTTATGTAAAACAGCAAATTTTTTTTACAGTGTATAAGTATAAATATAAAATACATATATTTTATGTAAATAATTACTTACTTCTTCGGTACAAAAAACCTATATAATATAATTAATTAATTATTTTATTTAAAATTATAAAATTATATTATTTTTACAGAAAATTTATGTAAACTACAGTTTTGCTGAAATAATATGTAATTTTTTTTATTATGATTTATTATGTAAAATGGCAACTTTTCTACAGTGTAGAAAAATTGTAACAATATACAAACTTTTTCAATTTTCAACAACATTACGATCGTAATCAATCAAAAAGGATTTTTGATTATAATTTACCCTCGATTTAAAAAAAAAACACTCATTCAGTGACACTGTATTAAACCCTTTACATACATATCAATTAATTAATCAATAATTATCTACATTACGTACCAATTCATACATCTAATCTATGTTAAATATCTCTCCCATCATATTCTATATCAAATCGTTAAAAAATTTCCCGTGCACCGAAACTAAATTCATAAATAAAAAAACGCACAGGGCCGATGAGCAATTACCGGAATAAAAAAAGTGCGATAAAAATGAAAAATTCATCAAACGAAATATCTGGCGCGCTGCTGGTATGCATCCCGTTGCAAAGTTTAATCGTATTGCCCAATGATATTTCCGCAAAATAAAACAAAAACAGAAACGAAGGGGGGGGGGTGAGCATCAGATCAACCTCAACATAGATAGAGAATATAACACAATGTCTAGTTATTGGTATTCGAAATTGCTGAACGATCAAATCGTTTGGAAAAAATGGTACTGTCATTTAACATAGTAAAAAAATCTTTCAGAACTCATTAAATTAAAATAAAAAAAGCTTTAGGATTAAATTCTGTATATATTTTATATTAAAAATCGATGTTTCGATACACTCTACGTTTATCTTCATTAGGAAAAAAATAGAACATAGAAACAAGTTACTAGGTAACAAAGTAACTAGATAAAATAGTATATTATGTTAAGAAGAGTAGAAAGCGATGATTAGTGTGTTGAGCTCAAGCGTTCTAAACGAAACTAAACTAAAATAAATAAAAATACATATCAAATAACTTTGCTAAAAGTTATAGAATAGTATGTATATGTGTATATTGTAACAGTCATGGATATTTGATATTTAAGAATTTAGGAAGTTAGTACGTTGACATATCCATGACTGTCGAGTGCATCGTACTTTGTCATTTTGTCAGCATTTTTAGTCGTCGTTCAAAGTTTGATTGCATTCGATTTTTGTTTAAGCTGCATTTTTATGAATCCACTTTAGCCGAAAATTAAATGAGTTTAATTTAGTTACGGATAGATATCCAAGAAAAGAACATTAAACAGTTAAGTTACGGATAGATATTCAAGAGAAGAACATTAAACAATTTAGTTACGAATAGACATCCAAGAGTAGAACATTAAATTGTAAGCTACAGATACTGTCCATATATTGTCATAATTTTTAGTTATTTTGTAAAATCATTTGTTAATTAATTTTATTTATTATTTAATAAAATTATCTTTTAAATTGTTCTCGTTTTCTTTTTATTAAAAACTTCAAGAAATCAACCACGTATGTGCAATCTATATTTCCGCTTGGCCTGGCCGAAATCGTTTTAGTAAAACTTATAGGTTGTTACAATATATTATTTATATTTGTTACGTGATTTGTGAGAATTCATCTTTTTTTTTCAAATATAAAATTTCTGACTAACCTGGGCAGTATACATTGCATTTCTTGCATTTCTTTACACATTTACAAATTCAAATACAAGCGAAAATAAACAATGCAATTGTCAATTAACTTAACGTAATTATTCTTAATGTAGCCGTTGGAGATGTCAAATTAAATACCACTTGACATAATAGCACAATATGATCGTCGAAGATGTCAGATTAAATACATTTGACGTTGTAGTTATGTCTGATGCTGCCATCAGTGATGTATATAGTAACTAATTGCTATATAATAATGTCATTATTGTACTAGTAACAAAATTATCTCTTTCTATATAAGCAATATGGAAACGTAATATTAATATAATACGCTTGAAGATAAAAAACTAATTAGTATTTCTAGTGAAACAAATAACTTAGCATTTAACAAGACAATCCATGTATTAGGTATAGGCATTAAGTATCCATAGTTATGGTTGATCTAATGAGTGAGTAAAAAAAAATGACTATCGTTCGGCTATTTAGCGTACAGATGGGGCAGCCGCACTGAGATCCTAGTTGCAGCCAGCAATAGGTCTCGGGTGTAATTGCCAATTATATGGATCGAAAACCACATTGAGGGAGTCATAGCTAAACTAAACTTTGATTCTAGGATGTATGTACGAGGTATGTACGGATGTGAGAGTACACATGCATTAAATGAGGATGTGTGTGTGTTTGTGTAGACGTATCTGCATCGATTAAACGATTTGTTAGGTCAACAAATGAACATCAACCGCAGACTTTTCGACTTACAGACGAGATTTATTAACCTAATACGATTTCATATATTATATGTGAAATTGAAAGGAGAGTAAATGCTGGTTGTAAGGTTTTGGCTGCTTTGGGAACTTTTGCTAGGAATGTAAATATTTCCAAAGAAGCCCGTTTGAGTATATACAATGCAGTTTTGGTGTCTACGTTGATGAATGGTAGTGAATGATGGGTTTGGTTGCATAAGCATAAACGGAAAATGACTGCTGTAGAAATGAGATTTTTACGTGGGGTATGTGGTGTAAATAGGAGAGATCGGATACGAAATAGATTAGTGTATGATGGGTGTGAAATTGAAAAAAATGTTGTAGCAAAAGTTGGTGTTAAGATGGTTCGGTCATGTTGAGCGAATGTTTAATGAACGTTTGGTTAAAAAGATTTATTTGAATGATTTTGATGGTATACGTTTGCGTGGACGTCCGATGAGTAGCTGGAGTGGTATGATTGAGAGTGTTTTGCGTGAGTAAAAGTTTCCAAGTAGTAGGAATAAAAGAGCATGTATGAGAGGAATTATGAATGTGGATAAAGCGAAAGTTGCTTGTTTGGATAGGAATGTTTGGAGGCGACTGATTTCGGGGTGATGAAAAGAGTTTGTGCCACACGCTTTTGGGTACATGGCGTGATTGTGAATGTATGTCTATGTATGTATACTTAAATGCATTATTACTTAAAATTGATCACACAGTTAAATGTTATTAGAAAAATTATAAATTTTTTATAAATATGTGTTACCACTTTGATGTGAAGTTGTTACATTTTCTGAAATTTATCATATTCAATACAAAATATATGTCATATAGAAAGAAATCACACATTTAAATAGAAATAATGTAGAATAAAACAGTTTTAGGTTCTAGTTCTGTAATAATTTATTAATAAATCAACGTTCCGACTAACTGAACGTTCATCTTCATTAGGAAAAAATATATAAATGACATTTATAGTAAATAAACAGAACATGGAAATAAGTTACTAGGTAGCAAATAAGTAACTAGATTATGAAATTTATACATTTTTTTTTTAACGGAAGCCAAAATTTATTTAAATTAATGCCTTCACATTTATTGATGTTATTTTTTTCTTTATAGAATTTTATTACTTCTCTTACTATGTTAGAAATAAGAAAGTGGCTATTTATACATACGGTATGTATACGCAATTGGGTTTTTATACATACAGTATTTTTACAAAATTGGCTATTTAGGGTAGGTTAGGTTAGTGGGTTGGTTTAGGTTTTTTTTTTTTAGTATGTATAAATAGAAAATTGCGTATACATACCGTATATATAAATAGCCTCATCCTAGAAATAATGTATATTTATCCAAATATAATTGATATTTTTTGAGTATAAATGCTACAAATTTAAAACATTTGGTTTACTTATATGTATGTATAAAATGTTCATTTAATTGGTTATAACAAATATTCCAAATTGTATTATTAAATCATCCCCAAATTAATCTAAAAGGTTAATTAAAAATTAATTTAAAAACTAAAATATTTCAAAGAAAAAACGAGAAAAATGTATTTATTTAAGTTGGCTATGGAAACTAAATTTTGTATAGGGGCTTAAAATGTTATTTAATTTTTTTTTTTTTTAAATAACTTTTTTCAATTTTTTAACAGAGTAATTTAGAGAAAAAGTGTGCTACTGTACTTTACAACTAACTCTACTAATGTAACAGTAAAAAATCTTTCAAAACTCAATATATTAAAATGAAACGGCTTTAGATTATAGTTCTGTACAAATCTTTATTAACAGTCGACGTTTCGACGAACTCAACGTACGTTTTCATGAGGATAAAATAACATTTGCAGTAAATAAACAGAGCATAGAAACAAGTTACTTATTTTATTACATAGTAACTTATTTCTATGTTCTATTTATTAACTGTATATGTCATTTGTATTATTTTTTCCGAATAAGGACGTGTGTTGAGTTCGTCGAAACGTCGATTTTTAATAAATATTAATATAGAACTATAACATAAAGCTGTTTTATTTGACTAATGTAATCTAAGCTTTAGCTATAAGCATGTAAAACATAATCAAATAATATATTTTCCAAAGAATTCTAAACTAATTAAGTTTCTCAAAATTACTCTATCACTTGCAGATATCAAGGAACAATCTTTTAGAAATAGCCTGCAGTTATTTCGTAAGATTTTCATCATTTGATTCACATAACGTATGTAGATGTCTGTTGGCGAAAATCTATTAGGCACATTTTGGCCTCGAAAACAACAGCAGGTAAGACACACGGAAACAAGGCCATGCTACGTATGATAAAATGGAAATTGTTGTTTTGTGTACAATTTGATGCCTTAGTGTAGGAGGTCTTTCACACTTCCGTACTAAGTTTTGAATGAGTTTTGCGGCGTCTAAGACATTGCTTGAGCAAAGTTTTCGGCAAGATTAAATTTTGATGTTGTAGTAAATTTTGGGAGTTGTAAAATTTCTATAGCAAGAAAGTGGTTGATGGTTTATTTCCATTTTGTATATTCAGTAATATAATGCTGTAATTGTTGACGTATTTCAATTTTATATCTATTCATATACGTTTGACACGTTGAATTATTTTATATAACATTATATGCAAAATAATGCACATAAAAAAGGTTCAAATTCTGTGCATTTTAATCTATATTGTATATACAATATATTGGGGGGTATCGAAAAAAAAAAAGATTTTAATTGCTTAGCTAAAAAATGAAAGTTTTTTGTTTATACTCGTAAATCAGTTATTAGGTGTTCAAACAAATTTAAATTTGGTTTAGAGATCTCATAATCGCGTCAATAACCGCGTTTTTTGGCTGTTTTTTAGATTCAGGATAGTAGAAAGAGTTTGTGCCACACTCTTTTGGGTACATGACATGATTGTATATATATATATATATATATATATATATATATATAAGTAAATGTTTAACGCTATAAGGCTATATAGTATAGTTTAAATTGAATAAATAACAATGATTATTTGAAAATTAAATAAAAAATTGTCAACTTATATCGTCTGGGAAACGAACCCAAGACCTTCTTGTATCCGGCAAGGCGCTCTTACCATCTGAGCTAACGATACAGACGATTAAGTTGACAATTTTTAATCAATATAAATTATTCATAATTTGTATATTCACCTGCATACTACTACGATTACATTTAAGCAATTTTGTAGCCTAGTATGTTGGATTAACACATATGAAAGATATTAGTGTATTTATTCGAATATAACGTCCGAAAGACGATATAAGTTGACAAATTTTTGATTTAATTTTCAAATAATTATTGTTATTTATTTAATTTTAAAAAAAAATATATATATATATATATATATGTGTAAAATTTGACGTTTCGGTATACTAGACGTATATCACAAGGAAGAATTATAAAACTAACATAAATACTAAACAAACAAAACGTACAAACAAGTTACTAGGTACTCGTAACAAAATACAAATTCATGGATTATAAAATTTATAATTTAATAATTAAATTAAGCCAGATTTTATTTAAATCAGTGTTTTCATACTGATTGATGCTATCAAATTATCCACTAAAACATTACATTTATTATTTGTTAAAAATCTAGAAAAATAATTTTAAAAGTCAGAATAAACATATCCGAATAAATCCATCTAATTTATAAGACCCAATATTAATGTCACATGCAGACAAGAATATAAACATGATATAACTAATAGTCAGAATCATTCCCATGATCCTTTGCATGAACTAGCCCAGCCAACTATGTAGAATACATATAATAAACAACAGAAATCTATGCCTCTACCATATGATGCCCATTCACAAACTAGGATCTCACTGGAATTGTGACAAATACGCCACTCTGATCAAAATTGAGATATATTGGCCCGTATTCTCACCTCACTTTTTCGTGAAAAAGTGCTTTTATCATTAATTTAAAAATAATAAATAATATAAATATTTTTTCTATTTTTGATCATTTTTATTATATTTTGTATTATAAAATTTATATAAATTATTATAAAGTGCTTAATAAATAATTTTAAGTAAACGTCAAAAGCACTTTTGGCGAAAATCACTTTTGTAAATGAGGTGAGAATATGAAATATTGTCTCTACTAGCAAAAATAATGCTCAATTACATAGCTATAGTTTATTTGGATATTTATTAAATAATACAGAGTGTACAAAAAGTAACGAAACATGTCTTCTGATAAGTTTACAAAAGAAAGTGTCAAATAAAAGTTTTGGGCAGTAACTTGATCTACAAATTTTAAATATTTTTCTAGTTTTAGATCCTCTATTTAATTGCAAATTAAATTGTGAAAACCACAGATTTTTAAGTTAATTTGTCGCAAATTGTAGGCCGAAAAATGAAGAAAAAATATTGTAAAAAGCTAAACGTAATGTATATTCTTAAAAGATTTATATATGAGTGTAAATTGTAAAATTTTTCAAATTCTTTATTTATATAGATAATTTGACAATTTGCTAATAGCGTAGTTATTGTTTACAATTTGATAAAGAAAAATAATTCCAATTTTGTTTTTGAATTATGTAGTATTTATTATTTTATAATATTTGTTTTGACAATAATAGTAATTTCAAATATACATTAATAGTTTAAAAAGAACCAGTTTGATTGAAACGTTATATTGACTGCTTACAATAAAATATGTTGTAGGGAATTTTTTTTATGAAATATGTTTCAAATAATTTCTTTTAGAACCAGCCCCTGAAGAAGGTGAAAATTTACACTGAAAGCTCGGCTAAGAATCTAGATTTGAGGTTTTTATTTAACATCATCCAAATCTGACTACAATTCCCATTAATCATTTCTAGTCTTTAAATGGTATAATCTCGAAATTCACAAAGTGGTGTGATCGTCACTGTTCTACTAAGGTCTCTATATTATAGTCGCAAACATTCGTATATGGTACAGTGCATCAGCCAAAACTAACAGATTTGCGTTCTATATGCAATTGCACCGACATACACAGCGCACAAATAGTACCGGATTTGAACATTGAATAATCTGTTAGCTAAACGTGTCAGCTTCAGCCATTTTCCTGCGACTATTAGTTTGTCATAGTCTGGGGGGTGTTAAACACATATCTATGTGTCAATGCGAAATACGGAAAGTCAATATAAATTGGTATTTAAATTTGTTTATATCATAGGATAACTTCTGTACTACTGTATGCAGTTTTACAATTCAAGTAATGCAGCAATGAGGACTTAATTTAAACAAAAATATGTTTATCCAATTTATTGATATTAAAAATAATATATATATATATATATATATATATATATATATATATATATATATTCATAAATAAAAGTATTTTCATATTAATTTGTTATTAATATTTACAATTTTAAATTTTATGTACAAATTCAAGCGAAAATAAACAATGCAATTGTCAATTAACGTAACTTAACTTAATAATTCCACAGCCATCGGAGATGTCAAATTAAATACACTTAACGTTGTATTTATGTTTGATGCTGCCACCAGTGCTATATAATAGTAACTAACTACTGTATAATAATGTCATTATTGTACTAGTAACATAATGACCTCTTTCTATATAGACGATAATAGTATTATGATACGCTTGAAGAAAAAAAATTTATAAATTTATATGGCATATTTAAAAAAATCATTTATTTTTTACGTAGATTTACATATACAAAAATCTAAAATTGTGTTGTCTCCATTGTGAATGGTGCTTTCGGAATATGGCTCGAGCAATAATGATTATTTGTTGTGGTTTTGTTGTGTGTTCACTAGTCAATTGTGGTCAGAATCCTGATTTTTCATTAATTCAGCCGGATGGTTGCTCTAGTGTGAAATGGGGCTAGGAATGTTTTAATTTACCAGTGAAAGCAAAATTTTGGCAATTTTTTTTTTAATTGTTTGATGCAACATGCAATAGAATTTAATATATTTTTAAAAACAAAAACAAATTAGTAATTGTGTTGCAATTTCAATAAAAATATTTGGTGAATATTTTCATATTTTAAGATAGTTTGAAATATTTAATTGTTTTTTCTAAACAAACTAAATTATATATTTTTTTTAAATAACATGAGACAAATGTGATTTATTTAACTAAATATCAAAATTTTATAGCGTAGTAAAAATATCATTCATTCCTTCATTCGTTAAAATAAAACGAGTGTAGATTTAAGTTCTGTATTAATACATTCTGTATTATTATTACCACTTTGACCGCAAGAAAAAAGTGGTATAGCGTTTGGTACGGTGTCTGTAACAATTTCAAAAAAAAATTTGTATATAGAAATTCTTTATATAGCCTCTAGATGACGAATCTGAACTTAGTTTATGTGGGTGTATGGATGTGCATCGTCAGGTCGCTCGGTCCTCAGACAAAATTTTGTGATCGCAACTCCTCCTAGACGGTTCAACAGATTTTAATAAAATTTTCAGGATAAATTTGTCTAGTGCCCAAGATAGTTATGTGGTTTTGGTTTTTTCAAGTGATGCCAACTTTCCGAGAAAAAAATTACTAAAGTTTTTAAAAATTCATTGTGGCTACATTATTTATCCGATTTTAATCAAATTTTCAGGAAAGATTTCCCTATTTCCCACATAAATTTCGTAATTTTAATATAATACAGTGTTGCCAACTTTCCAAGAAAAAAATTACTAAAGTTTTTAAAAATTCATTGTGGTTACATTATTTATCCGATTTTGATCAAATTTTCAGGAAAGATTCCCCTAGTGCCCACATACATTTCGTAATTTTAATAAAATACAGTGTTGCCAACTTTCTGAGAAAAAAATTACTAAAATTTTTAAAAATTTATTATGACCACGTTATTTAACCGACTTTAATTAAATTTTCACTAAAGATTTTCCTGGTGCCCGCAGAAATTATGCAATTTTACCAAAATACAGTGTTGCCAACTTATCGAGAAAATATTACTAAAATTTAAAAAAATTCATTGTGGCTGCATTATTTATCCGATTTTGATCAAATTTTCAGGAAAGATTCCCCTAGTCCCCACATACATTTCGTAATTTTAATAAAATACAGTGTTGCCAACTTTCTGAGAAAAAAATTACTAAAATTTTTAAAAATTTATTATGACCACGTTATTTAACCGACTTTAATCAAATTTTCACTAAAGATTATTTTGGTGCCCGCAGAAATTATGCAATTTTAACAAAATACAGTGTTGCCAACTTATCGAGAAAATATTACTAAAATTTAAAAAAATTCATTCTGGCTGCATTATTTATTCGATTTTGATCAAATTTTCAGAAAAGTTTTTCCTAGTGCTCACATAAATTATAATTTTTTTTAAAATACGGTGTTGCCAACTTTCCGGAAAAAAATTAATAATTTTTTAAAAATTTGTTATGCCCGCATTATTTATCCGATTTTAATCAAATTTTTACAGAAGATACCCTTAGCGCCTATAATATTATATATTATCAAAATACAATGTTGCAAACTTTCGGTGAAATTTTTTTTTATTCCTATATCTTATTATTTATGTGATAATGTCAAAGTGGTCTATGGGTTTACCCATATACTTCTAATCTTGTTCATCTAGACTAGAGTAACTATCATAATTTTTGGTGGTGCGCAGAAAAGTCTTACAATTTGAAAAAGATGCATACACAAAAGTTGCGATAAAATCTATCTATCTATTCCGCTGATATTCAACTAATGGTAAGTTGTTTATCATTCTAGTAGAATTTATTAGACATTTTTGTTACATTACGTTATTTTGCTCTTTTTACCTTTAGATTGTTTTAGAGTACATTGTTTTCTCAAATTGTATAATTATTTACAGATATGTTTCACTTATAATCTCGCGCAGTAGGTATACTCATATTATTGGACTAGATTAGTTATCATTGTAAATAATCATCTATTTATTTATATTTAAAGCAAGGATCAAAGCGTACAGTTTCTTAGAACGTCTAATATTTTTTGTCGCAATTGTGAAAAGAATGTTGATTTTCGGGATATTTTTTCTTTTAAATTAAATTTTGCCGTATACCGGAGGTCACGTGATAATATTTGTCTCTTATCAATTTAGTTCTTTTGAAAGCAAAAACGATTGGAATAAAAAATAAAAAAATTATAAGTATATCAATACATATAAAGCACAATGTAAATATGTATGTATGTGTGTCCGATTTTGAAATGCAACTTGGAAATGAGTTATAAAGTTGAAATTTAGCACATTATTCATATTTTTTTCAAAGCTACCTTTTACTTTTTTTATAATGCGATTTTTTACGTCATTATAGTAATGTATTTCCACGTATTATTTCACGGAGATTTAGTGTACGAGGCAATAATATACGATGTGTCTAAAAAATTATTTGCAATGTGTTTTAAAAAACTGTTGCATGCAGTGTGTTTTTTAATAATTATATATGCAATATATCTAAAGAATTTTATATACAATGAGTATATATTTTTTTCATATATTTTATTAAATTTAAGATTAACGTACATTTATAATATTTTTGTCGTTTTATTAATGAATATTGACCTTTGATTAATTAATAATGAACAAATATTTCGTGCGTAGTTTATTAATGAATTTATCAAAATACAAGTTCTATTTAACGATAACAATTCTTTTAGTTTTGAAAATTATCATCACTAAAGCGTATGACCGAAGAGTGACGTCACAACGATATAACAAAATATTACAATAGTTTGTATATAAAAATAACTTGCCTCATAAATTAGCTGTTTCTGTTTTTGTTACATAATTATCAATTAAATAAATAAATTAAATTGCAAATTGAATTTTTATTAATGTTTTCGATTATTTACATAAAACATTGTAAATTTTCTATCAATAATTACAACACACAGTGAGATATTCAAATTATGAAATAATCAAAAAACAAAAATTTAACCTAAATAATGTCAGTAACAGAATAAAAATCGAAAATTTGAAAGAAAAACATTCCAAATTCAAGAGAAAAACGAAAGAAAACGGAATATTGAAAACTAATGAAAATAAATAATTGAATTAATTATTTATTATCTACTCTACTGATCCTAAAATGTCGGAGAAAACAAGAAATATTCCTGTGAAACGACAATTGGAAGAAATTGTTAATCCAGCTACAAAATTTATCAGACGTGATAGCGCAAAAACTAATATTGCACAAAACAAAGTGAACTTCAAGAAATTCCTACAAAAACTACATCTGAATTTGCTGTAATGACTGTTCCAAAAATATCTGATAAAACACAAACAAATCTTCTAAAACAACATCTTAAAATATATATCTTGTTTTTGTTCTGACAAAATCAAGATACACTTCAAGAAATAACTTCAAGAAAATCCTGTATTACAACAATTGCAAGATATTGCAGATCCATTTAAAGGACGTACTAGTTATGTTTGTACAAAAACTATCACAGAACAAAAACAAAATAAACTTCAAGAAATACCTACAAAATCCACATCTGAATTCGCAACACAAAAGAAACCTGTAAAACGACAGTTTGAAAAAACTGTTAAACCAGCTAAAAGACTTACCAGATGTGCTAGTGCAATAATTATCACACAACAAGAACAAGATAAACTTCAAGAAATATCTACAGAAACTACAACTGAATTTGCAACAAAGACTGATTCCAAAATGTCGGAGGAAACAAAACAAATAAATCCTGTAAAACGACTATTGGAAAAAATTGTTAAACCTGTTAAAAAACTTACCAGATCTGCTAGTTCTGTAGAAATTCGAGAAATCCCTGAATTTGAAACTAAACAAAATAAAGAAAAACCTATAAAACAACTAAATACAACATTTAATATTTTTTATACAGCTACAAGTTCTTGTAAAGATATATCAGAACCTAAACAAAACCCTTATTCGACAAAATATGAAATAATAACGAAAAAATATGATAGCAATAGCTGAATTATAACTATATCCGACTCAGATAGTGACAACGAACTGAATGGGATAGCTAAACCTGAAATCTTCAATAAAAATACATCTAAAATATTCAGTAAAATGGTGAATAAAACTAAAGAAAATGATGTTTCCAAAGTTGGCAACATTAAATTAGAGTCTGATTTAAATAAATCTAATGAAGTTGATAATAAGCCAAAAAAGCAAGAATCAACAGAAACTTATAAACCAGCTCTTCGGTCTCTTCTTCTTCATCAAACTCGCCATCCTCTTCAGCGGCTGCATCCTGATACTGCTGATACTCAGACACCAAATCATTCATATTGGATTCGGCTTCAGTAAATTCCATCTCGTCCATACCTTCACCAGTATACCAATGCAAGAAGGCCTTACGTCGAAACATCGCCGTGAATTGTTCGCTGATGCGTTTAAACAGTTCCTGGATACAAGTCGAATTGCCGATAAAAGTCGAGGACATTTTCAAGCCACGTGGTGGTATATCACAGACGGCTGTTTTGACATTATTTGGGATCCATTCCACGAAATAACTGCTGTTCTTGTTCTGAATGTTTAACATTTGCTCGTCGATTTCTTTCATGGACATTCGGCCACGAAAGATGGCCGCAACGGTTAAGTAGGCGGCCATGACGTGGATCGCATGCGGCCATCATGTTCTTTGAAGAACGAGTTCGGGCACGGTAAGTGCACGGTATTGTTGACTGCCGCGACTTGTCAGTGGGGCAAAGCCCGGCATAAAGAAGTGTAATCTGCAACGTTCAATGGTTTGTTATCATTCAGGAGGCTTTGGAAGAATTGGAGTTTGGAGCAGGAACAGAGTTGGAGCTGTGAGCTATACTGTACCACTGCTCCATTTTTACTAATCTCATTGGATTTTTTAAATTTAATTAAATATTTTATAGTAATATAGTATTTTTTGTTTATTAAAGTTTCATAATTATTTTCACACACACAAAATTTTCGTTGAAAAATAATAGAGTTTTTTGTACAATTTAAATTGTTTATACCTTTGTTGACCTAAAAAAATCGGACTAACTTTATGAATTTTTTACTGCAAAACTATAAAAGATTTTAAACCCCGATTTTTTGGACATGAAAGAATATACTTTGAACTTCTTTCAAAAATTTTTATTTCTACTTTTGTTGGAAATTGTCTTCGAAGCATCTGCAAAAACTGGATGGTTGTGCGATAGCAATGATCATTTCTTCTCTGTTTCATCTGAAACTAAAGTCAAAACTCACCCCTTTAGGAACGATATATTATCTGGTTTTTGATCTATTTTTTTTTTCAACAAAATATTAAGTCGGGATAAAATCGGTCAAAAACCAGATAATATATCATACTTTAAGAGTGCCTTTTGATTTTTATTTCAGGTGAAACAGAGCAGGAATTGTTACCGCACAGATGTCCGGTTTTGCAGAGATTCGAAGAAAGGGTTATAACTCGGGACGATTTCCAATCAAAGTAAAAATAAAAATTCCTTAAATAAGTTCAAAGTCTATTCTTTTATCTCCAGAAAACCATGGTTTGATATCATTTATAGTTTCACAGAAAAAAATTCATAAAGTTAGTCGATTTTTTTAGATCGAGAAAGATATATACCTTCTTAAAAACAGAACAGTTAATAATTTGGACTGTCAAAAAGTCCCGATTATAATTACCAGTATAATAAAGTAAATTTTAGAGGTAATTTTGCATTTTTTCTAATTATAAATAAATAAAAATCTTGTATACAAGAATTAGTTACGTTAACATATTGTTATCTTATTATTATACCGGGTGTCCAAAAAGAATGGAAACTATTAAATATCTCGAGAACGGAACATCGGATTACAAAGTTACAAAACACGTGTTTTTTTATTTTTGAAAATATATTTAGGGGTGATATGCGAAAACCACCCACACCTCCCCTGGCGGAGGGGGCGGGGGCAAGTTTTAAAATTTAAATAGAAACACCCATTTTTTATTGCACAGTTGCATTCTCCATAAAAAACTGTTTCTGGATTTGCAAATTGAGTCCCCCAGCTCCACCCCCCTCGGAGCAGGGAAGGGGGGAAAATTTAAAAATTTTTGCAGAAACTTTCACTTTTTATTGCAGTTTTGGATTCTCCTTCTAAAACTGGATATAAAAATATCGCATTTAAAAAAAAAACTAAAATGGTAGATAGCTTTGACCTAAATCCAGCACAATGTACCACCAGGTATTATTTGAGATGAAAAGTTGGTACCCATCCGCATGTGTGGGAGTGAGAGTGGAAGTGCGTTTTTCAATTTTATACCCAGTTTTAGAAGGAGAATCCAAAACTGCAATAAAAAGTGAAAGTTTCTGCAAAAATTTTCAAATTTTCTCCCCTTCCCTGCTCTGAGGGGGGAAGAGCTGGGGGGCTCAATTTGCAAATCCAGAAACAGTTTTTTATGGAGAATGCAACTGTGCAATAAAAAATGGGTGTTTCTATTTAAATTTTAAAACTTGCCCCCGCCCCCTCCGCCAGGGGAGGTGTGGGTGGTTTTCGCATATCACCCCTAAATAGATTTTCAAAAATAAAGAAATACGTGTTTTGTAACTTTATAATCCGATGTGCCGTTCTCGAGATATTTAATAGTTTCCATTCTTTTTGGACACCCGGTATATAATTAAAACATACATACGAATTATATAAGTTTCGAATCATAAATTATATTATATAATCTTTTATAATTATTAAAAACAATATTTACTTACAATATATATAAAAAAAAGTAAAATATTAGCCAATTGAATAAAAAAACAATAAGAAACAAACCTGGGGAATGGCACTATATTTACAGCCAATTTTCTCAAATCAGAGTTTAATTGTCCGGGAAATCGCAAACAAGTTGTAACACCAGACATTGTCGCCGAGACCAAATGATTCAAATCGCCATAGGTAGGTGTGGTAAGTTTCAGTGTACGGAAACAAATATCGTTCAAAGCTTCGTTATCAATACAATAGGTTTCATCGGTATTTTCAACCAGCTGATGCACCGATAGGGTAGCATTGTATGGTTCAACAACTGTGTCAGATACTTTTGGCGATGGCACCACCGAAAATGTTTTCATAATACGATCGGGATATTCTTCGCGAATTTTTGAGATCAATACGGTGCCGAGACCTGATCCTGTGCCGCCTGAAATAAAGTTCTATATTTATTAATATGGACTTTAGTATTTAATCGTCTGAATATATATAATATTTTTAGAATGTTTGAAGGAGAAACTGATTTCGGAATAATGGAAAGAGTTTGTGCCACATCCTTTTGGATATATGGCGTGATTGTGTATTATATTTTTAGGTTGTGCAGCATTTATTTACATGTATATTTATCAAATGGTTTGTTTCAGGTAGGTAATTAAATTTACGACAATCAATAATTACATTTTTTTTGTCAAAATATTAAAAACTAAATACATTAAAATAAAATCGTATTCACTGCATCTCCGTGAAATAATACAGTTTAGTTGGTGATAGAGAGAGGAAAATATACGTTACTTGTATATAAAATGTCTAAAAATATCGCATTAATAAATACGACTAGTAGACAGCTTTGAAAAATTGAAATAATTGTATATAATTTATTGCATCTCCGGGAAAAAACACATCTTAGTTAGAGAAAGAGAGAGAGAGAGAGAAAAATAAATATTTAATTAAATTTAAAAAATCCAATGACGTTAAAAATGACGCAGTGAAGCAGTTAATAATTTCACAGCTGCGATTCCGTTCCTGCTTCGAGTAAAATCCTGTTGCTTTACTGCTCCGAACTCCGATTCCAAAATTTTCTGATTATAAAAAAATAAGTATATAAAATGCCTAAAAATACCGCAATAATAAATAGTAGATAGCTTTGTCAAAATTTTGTTTCCTGTTAAAAACTCAAAATATGATTTTTAAGCCACATTCAGAATCTCTGAATTCACTTTTAGTCAAAATTTCACTCCGTAATTAAAGATTTAAATCTGCTGATCACAAAAATTAATTACTCTGAAATATTTGAAAGTGTTTTATTCCAAACATAAATAAATAAATTCGAATTACCTCCTAGAGAATGTGTCAACTGAAATCCTTGCATGCAATCGCATCCTTCAGCTTCTTTTCGGACAACATCTAGTACAGAATGAACCAATTCGGCGCCTTCTGTATAATGACCTTTCGCCCAATTATTACCAGCACCGCTCTGACCAAAAACAAAATTGTCCGGACGAAAAATTTGACCAAATGGTCCCGATCGTACCGAATCCATTGTACCCGGTTCCAAATCGACCATAACGGCCCGTGATACATATTTACCACCGGTAGCTTCATTATAATACACGTTAATTCGTTCCAATTGCAAATCGGAATCGCCGTGATAAGTTCCTGTCGGGTCTATGCCGTGTTCGTCTGATATTACTTCCCAGAACTGTTCAATCATTTACACGATTTTATTCATTACTTTTCCAATAATAATTAAAATAATCATCAATATTTAAAAAGAAATTCTGCTAGCAATCACTTAATTTTATATATATATATATATATATATATATATATACTAGCGTTCCCGTCGCGCGTTGCTGCAAAACTGCGCAAAAATTCAGTATTTGAAAGATAACTTTCTTGTCGCGCATTGCTGCGCAACTGCAGCTTTCCCGTTGTGCGTTGCTGCGCAACTACGCTGTCATTTGACATTTGCAGGTTAGCATTAAACATAATTTTTCAAATTTTTGAGAACCAAGATGAAATCGTAGAAAGATGAAACTTGCCTATTCTCAAATAGGGAATGAACCAATTAAAATGACATCACTCCCATCAAAATCGGTTCTAGGGTTTAGGAGGAAATGCTCCAGAAACATACATACATGCATACATACATACATACATACATACAAACATTTGTCAATTAGAGAGATGAATTAATATGTATTAACACGCGTTTTTCAAAAATTTCAATTGTGTGGAGGAACCTGTTACTTTCGTAAGAAAAAGAAAAAATTATTACGAAAACTGTGTAAGAAGTGAGATACAGCTTATTGCAAGAGAGACAGGAGAACGCTCCCATCCCTACTCCGTGCTGTTTACGGGGTGAGAAGTGACACCGGTAGACCCCTGGCGGGGATAGTTGATCAAGTGTTAATGGTGTTCCGTTTTGCCAAACTCCTTCGCTTGGGAGCAGCATAATAGCAATTTTTCGTCGAGCGCAATTTTTCAAATACATTTTAAAAGTAAACATTAAAAAGATATTATAAATCTGTTTGAAAGTTATTTAGGGAAAAAAAAAATTATAATACAGTAATACTGTACATTTATAATATTTAAAATACTTACATTTATAATACAGTAATACTGTACCTTTGTTATGATCCAACATTTATAATATTTATGAAAAATTAATTATATATTTGAAAAAAATTTTTTTTTTGTAAATAACTTTTAAGCCAATTTATTATATCTTTTTAATCTTTACTTTTAAAATGTATTTGAAAAATTGCACTCGACGAAACTTGCTATTATGCTGCTCCCAAGCGGAGGAGTTTGGCAAAACGGAACCCCATTGATCAGCTATCGACCGGGGTTAAAAAATATAAAATGCTATTAAAAAGTAGGGGTTGGTGGTAGGAGGGTAAAAATTTAGGACTAAATGTATTTTTTAATGGCACACCACAAAAAAATAACCAAAAAAAAATTTGTCCAAAAAATGAAAATTTTTTTTTTAGGGTGAGCCACCCTTAACACTTAGGGGTATAAAAATTAGTTATGAACCTATTCTCATACCTACTGAATATACATATAAAATTTCATCAAAATCGGTCAAGCCGTTTCGTAGGAGTATAAATACTAAAACTGTGACACAGGAATTTTATATATTAATTATTAAAAAGTAGGGGTTAGTGTTAGGAGGGTAAAAATTTAGGACTAAATGTATTTTGTATTGGCACACCATAAAAAAATAACCAAAACAAAATTTGTCCAAAAAATGAAAAATTTTTTTTTAGGGTGAGCTACCCTTAACACTTAGGGTATAAAAATTAGTTATGAACCTATTCTCATACCTACTGAATATACATATAAAATTTCATCAAAATCGGTCAAGCCGTTTCGGAGGAGTATTAATACGAAAACTGTGACACTGGAATTTTATATATTATATATATATATATATATATATATATATATATATATATATATATATATCCTATTGTTAATCAATTTAAAATATAATTTTGATGTTGAAGTACTATTTTAGTATTGTAAGTTACTGGCCGAATATTTGAAAAAAAAAAAATTAATCGACGAATCTAGTAGAAATTTTAAAAAAGATATGTTAATTTATTAATAATTTAATATATAACTCATCGTTAAACAATTTAAAACATAATTTTGATGTTAAAATATTAAAGTACTATTTTAGCATTGTAAGTTACTGGCAAATTTTTGAAAAAAAATATATTAATCGATGAATCTAGTTGAAATTTTTAAGAAAATACGTTAATTTGTTAATAATTTACCTTAGCTCCTATTTGGTTACCACATTGTCCAGCTTGAATGTGTACAATTTCCCTCATGATGTTTTTTTTGGGTATTCGCGTTCTTGTGCTTTGAAAAATGTTGTTGTGAAAACAAAATTGTTGCTATGTCGCCCAAACCTAGAGATACTATAGGGAGAGTTCGACAGATAGCCTGAAAATAGTGTGGAAGCTTCTCATTGGTTCTCTAAAAACAAATGATTTTGAATTCGCGCGCTAGTTCGACTCATTACATTTTTTTGGAAATATTATATTGTCGCATATTAAACTATAGCTAAACGTACACTCAAACCGCTGAATAAATAGATTTTACTGCGGGATTGCTGTACGAGAGGTATTTTCATCATTTTCATGTTTGATTTGACAGTTTTGAATATTTCAACGAAGAAAATATTCATGCGCTACTTCGATTTATTTGTTTATTGTGACATTTTGACATTTTTTTATATCAGTATATTTATTATCATAATAAACGTCATTACAATATTATGCATTACATTTTTATGTTTTATATGTTTTTTTGTATGCAGAAAACAAGAACAAATATTATGTGTTTATTTGTATATATTTTTTTTAAAATAGTAGATATATTTGTGAGACATGCAACTTTTGGCAATTGTACATTTAGGTTGTCAGACGACAAGAATATAAAAATAATCGTATTATTTGAAATTCTCAGACAGTAATTATATCCCATTTTGGAGTAAAATTTGTAATTGTGGAACCGGTTTCAAGACAAATATTTTGTATTATCTGCTGCAGTCGCTATTTTTAAAAAAATATACTTGTATTTTTATTTTTATTTATTTTTTTTTTCAAATAAGTGCGAATGAAAAATAATATACAGGCTGGTGTAAAAGTTCTTCACTCATAAATAATAATATTATTACCACTTTGACTGCAAGGAAAAAGTGGTATAGCATTTGGTACGGTGTCTGTAACATTTTCAAAAAAAAAAACTTGTATAGAAATCCTTCATATAGCCTCTAGATGACGAATCTGAACTTAGTTTATGTGGGTGTACGGATGTGCGTCGTCAGCTCGCTCGCTCGCTCGGTCGTAAGTCAAAATTTTGTGGCCGCAACTCCCCCTAGACGGTTTAACCAATTTTAATGAAATTTTCAGGATAAATTTGTCTGGTGCCCAAGATGGTCATGTGGTTTTGGTTTTTTTCAGTGATGCCAACTTTCCGAGAAAAAAATTACTAAAGTTTTAAAAAATTTATTACGGCCATGTTATTCAACCGATTTTACTCAAATTTTCACAAAAGATTTTCCTGGTATTCATATAATTTATGTAATTTTAACAAAATACGGTGTTGCCAACTTTCCGAAAAAAAAATAGTAAAATTTTTAAAAATTTATTATGACCATATTATTTAACCGATTTTAATCAAATTTTTATAAAAGTTTTTTCTAGTGTCTAAATAAATAATGCAATTTTAACAAAATACTGTGTTGCCAACTTATCGAGAAAAAAAATCACAAAATTTTTTAAAAATTTATTGTGGCTACATTATTTATTCGATTTTGATCAAATTTTCAGAAAAGTATCTCCTAGTGCCCACATAAATTATAATATTATTAAAATACAGTGTTGCCAACTTTCCGAGAAATGTCAAAGTGGTCTATATAAGGGTTTACCCATATATTTCTAATCTTGTTCTATATAAATTCAAAGTTTAATATATTTTTGTAATTTAAATAAATAATACAAATTAGGAGTAATATATATGAAATATTTTTGGTGTAGCTAAAATTTAATCAAGCGAGGACAGTTTTCAAAATTTTGTTAAAATTCCATACAAATTGTATTAATAGAATTTTCTGGGCTGGTATGTCATGGACAATTTATTTTCGTCGCGGACGTTTCGCTACTCATCGTAGATGGCATCCTTAGTGCTTAGCGACTGAATGACAATTTCTGCTCCGTAATCTTTTATATATATATATATATATATATATATATATATATATATATATCTGTACCCCCACTATTTTCTACAGGTACGAGGATAGATCGAACACGGCATACCAGCCCAGATAATTCTATAACTTCAATGGATACAGGCCGTGAAAGCCTGAAGATTACTGTCCCATACAAATTCTAATCCATTTATCCTTTTGTAAAACCTGTATAAAATTCCATAAAAATAATTTTAAAAAAATACTTTTTAATATATGAACTATTTTTATATATTCACATTCATTTATAATACTCCCAAAAAAAAAAATCTTAAATATTCAAATATTGAAAATGATTTCAACGTTTTCAATCGGAATTCTTTAAAAGAGGTATGTAAGGAACACGAATCGACAATAGATTCCAATACACACAATTCTCGACTCTACTAATATCAAGCAACCATTATTGTACTCTTCAATCACACACACACACACACACACACACACACACACACACACACACACACACACACACACGTTCACATTCTCAAGATTTCATATCACAAAAATCATACAGAATAGGAACTTCAACACTCTTCGGCGCGCCGTGAACACACACACATCCTGCCAATTGTACGAAGAAACTTCACACTAGTCCTTCGTCTGAAAGGTCTAAGGACGAGAAAAGGTCACCTCCTAGTGGTGTGACGTCATCGGTGGTGACATGAAAGGAACGGTTTCGCGTATGAAATATGATGGCGGAACGTGTAAAAATACTTTCCTGTTATAGGTGCCGTTATGTTACACTGAGAAAGATTTTACTTTAGATCTACGATTTTTACTTTTAACTCAAAAGTAAACGTTTTTGTTTTTAATAAAAATAAAAATTCTAATAAAAAAGGAGAATAATATAGGAGAATCATTCTTGTAATTAATTTTTGTCACTAAATGTTTTACGTCATGGTACTGGTATGTTACATGAGCGAATCAGAATGAAATTGTTTTGCCATCATGTCATCTCTCATATGTAACCTAATCTCAAACGTAATAGAAGTAACGCCCAATGTAAACAAAATGTACTATTTGTCTTTAAAAAACACTGTTTCTAATAGAAACAAAATAAATATATTTTATTCAATAAATGAATACAATAATATATGAAATGTCTTTTCATATTTAACTTGAACTTTCTTAAAATAAGATATTTGAATGTATTTTATCAAACTTAGATAATTGACTGTCGAATAGCAATATTTATTTTTATTTATTAGAATCTGTCATATTGAAAAGTTTCTATTCTTTCATAATAAGTAACTACATAACTGTTTTTAAAAAAAACTGTTATGTAGTTTTATTTTTTAACTAAATATTATCTAATTTCATATAAAGCTTTGAACATAATTATACCGAAATAAACTGTTTTAGGTTCAAGTTTTGTATTAAAATTTAGTTATAATCAATGTTTCGTCAAAACCCAACGCTCGTCTTCATCAGAAAAATTGATACAAATGGCATTACAGTAAATAACAGTATATAGAAAAAAGTTACTAGGTGACAAATAAGTAACTAATCATAAAATTTTATATATTTAATTAATGAAAACTAAATTAAAAGATATAAAATTAATTAAAAATATATAAAATTTTATGATCTAATCACTTATTTGTTACCTAATATATTTGTTACCTAATAATCTATGATCTGTTATTTACAGAAATGTTATTTGAATCAGTTTATTCTGAGTTTTGTCCAAATGTCGATTAAAAGTTAATTCTAATACAGAACTTAAACCTAAAACAGTTTATTTTGAAAATGAGTTTTGAAAGATTTTTTACTATGTTATAATTATACTGTTATTTTTTATACCGTTGTTTTTCTATTAAATTTTTTATTTTTTATAGAAAAACATAAATGTACAGTTCAAAAACAGATTTACTTTTGAATTAGAAATAAAAAAACGTCGGAACTAAACAAAAATGTTCTCAATGTAGACGTCTTTACGAATTCTGGTTACGGTTCTGGTTGATGTGACTGACGTTAAGTCAACCAGAGCAAAAGTTTGGTTAGCGACCAAAGCGATCTTCGAAATGATGGTCATTCGAAAATGACATCATTTATAGCAATTACGTCTGATGCGATTGGTTGCACAGTCATAAATGACGTCATTTTCGAATAAACACCATTTCGAAGCTGCTATGAAATCCAGCTATAGACCAAAGAACCAAACTGCGCATTCATGTATATTAAATTTATTGAAATATTTTGTGATATATATTTTATTTGATATGAGTTTGTATTGAATTAATTATTCATTATTATTATTATATAATATAGATATAGATATTATAATAATAGTTTTATATTTAATAAATTTAATATTTTAAAACCTGTTACGTCATGTTAATAAGAACAGACATATTGTTTAGATATTTAAAAATTTAGAGAGAGAGAAAGAGGGTAGCCTAGTGCTCTGATATTTCTAACCAGAACTGGTTAAGAGTTACTATCAGGGTCAAATAGTGTGAAGCAAATCTGTATAGATGTCTCTGAATGCAGTATGGAAATTGTCATATATTACATAAAAGGAATAAATTTAAGATAAATTATTTGTCGAATCGTGTAATCTGGACTACTTTCTCACTATTTCGAAGATTTATTGTGAGCTGGCAGTAGCAACTAAAGAGATTTCGAAATATAAAAATAGAAAATATAAAAATTTTAAATAACCATTATTAATTAACAAAAAAATATATAATATTATTCATAATTATAAACATTATATAAAAATTTCAGATTTTATGAACGTGTAATTTGAACAAGAGAAAATAAAATATGCAATTTGCTTGATAAATGTCAGGTTTTTCTTGATAAAAGTCAATCGATCTCTATTTTCTATCGTTCGTAAAAATTCAAAAAAAATTATATTATTCTGTATAACGTTTCACATCTCATATATTTTTTCGAAACAATAATAATGATATTTAAAGAAAATATTGCTTGTTAAAAAATATATTTACTTGTATTTTATGTAATTTTTATTAATAATGGAATATTAATATTGAATTATTAATTATACATATATTTTTAAATATTACGAATAATCAGTTATATTAAATATGCTCTACAAAATTAATAAAAAAATATCTATTCAATCGTCCTCTGCAATTTTGTGTAATCGCCCATACGAGTGTGACTGTTCGCCTTAACCAGCCAGTTCGTGAAGACTTGGGTGATATGTTACATTAACATGTCCAAATCGAAATGCTTCAGCTGTGTAAAACCATCTTGACACGTTGGGCTTTATACACAAGGTAAAAACGGCGTTGACGGGGGACATTGACTTCTAGTTGCCAATGTACTCGGGGTCCTATTATAGGATGTAGGATGAGATTAAAGGACTTAAAAGATTTTCCAGTTTTTTTTTTCTACGGCTTGTTGCTGCTGAACTGAAAACGAAACTGAAGGAAACGTTTTTCCCCTTCATTTGTTTTGTTTAGAAGAAGATAAAAAGGAAGTAATTAAATTAATTTAAATTTGGACTTCGTCGAAAAGAAAGAATATAAGGATCTTATCAATAATGTTTATCTTTTGATTAAAATTGTAAAATTGCATTGTTGTGTATTTCATTAATATATGTACATATTATACAGAATTCTTTTTAAAAATAGAATTAGATTAATATCTCAAATAAAACACTAATTTGATTTGTTTCAATTGTTTTTCAAATTAAAACTACATAATCATGTTAATAAAACAAAAATCTATTACACGGAGAAAAACGTTTCTTTGATATTAATAAACAAATTTCAATAACATATATTTTTTATTTTAAATAAATTTATTTATAGTAAATATACAATCTCTTTATTGTAAAATAATTATTTGTTAGTAATAAATAAATACCTTTAAATCAAATAGATATTTATTTGTCACTATTGAAAAAAATATTTATTGGAATGAAAATTATTCTTTTTACTCCAAAGAATGCCTTTTCTCTGTGTATAAATATTTAATTACATACATACACAATCACGCCATGCATCCAAAAGGATGTAGCATAAACTCATTCTACTATTCCGAAATTAATTTTTTCCAAACATTCTTATCCATATTTATGATACCTCTCATACATGCTTTTCTATTCCTACAACTTGGAAACCTTTGCACAAACTTTTAGCCAAACCCAATATTCACTACCGTACATCAACGTTGACACCAAAACTGCATTATAACAGCATTATACACTCAAGCGGGCTACTTTGGAAACATTTATATTTCTAGCAAAAATACCCAACCAGCCTTAACTCTTCTTTCAATCTCACGATGAAAGCGATCATCTTTAGACAATAAACTATCCAAATACCTGCTCTAAACGTGCACCAAACAAATAAATTGTTATATTATTTTTTAAATATGCGTTAATTCCAAATTCAGTTAAATTGGCCGAAAATAAAATTATATTAAATCATAACCTATCTCGAAAATTTTATTTATATTTTAGTGGTAAATACCAATGGTAACCGCCAGGCACTAACCAAATGTCATTCTGGTATTTGCTAACTTAGCTAACCGAAGTTAATTCACATGTATAGCACATGCTACTACACGGCTAGAATATAAAATAGTGAAGTTATTATATTCCCCATTTTCCTTAAACACCGAACAATTTTAAATTCTCCGGTTTATGGAACAGAAACTATTATTCCCTAATAGTCTTTGCATATTTAAAATATTCGATAATACTTTCCAGTGATCAATTCTGGTAACATGTTCGATAATAAAGACTTGTGATTGAAATAAAGATAGTATTTCAAATATTGACATAGTTATTGAAATCTGTAGGTAGCTCTAAAGATTTGTATTTTTTGAATCTAAACTTTTTTGACTATTGTCCAATAAGTTAACAGCTGTTGAATTAAAACGTATCTATATACAGATTTTATACCAACTGAAGCAGTTAAAAATTTTGATTGTTACCTTTATATAATTGACAGATTATTAAAAAAATTATTAACATTAAGAATTTTTTTACAACTCATTATATTAAAATAAAACGGTTTTAAGTTATAGTTCTGTATTAATATTTATTAATATTAACAATAAATTAATAATAGAAGCAACAGAAAATAAAGAAAAATAAAACATCAATCTACTGTTAAGGCACTGTTTAAAATAAAATTTGGCTTCCTTTAATTGAAATTTATAAATTTTATAATCTACTTACTTATTTCGTGACCTATTTACTGTAATGTAATTTATATTATTTATTCTAATGAAGACGGACGTTGAAACGTCGATTTTAAATAAATATTAATACAGAACTATAACCTAAAGCAGTTTTATTTTAATATAATGAGTTCTGATAAATTTTTTACTATGTTAAAAAGTTATAAATTTTATAATCTAGTTACTTACTTGGTTACCTAGTAACTTGTTTCTATGTTCTGTTTATTTATTGTAAATGTCATTTGTATCAATTTTTCTGATGAAGATGTACGTTGAGTACGTTAAAACGTCAATTATTAATACATATTAATACAGAACTACAATCTAAAGTTGTTTTATTTTAATTTTAAACATTTTTGTTCGGGTGATATCTAAATTTTATCCAATTAATTCAACATCGTGTTGGAATTTTCTAATAGATTTTGTTAGCCACTTTAGTGGTGGATATTGGAATTTCGAATACGAGTATGTAATTTAGAAATGTTGAAAATCAGGAAACCATTACTTATATGTTAGGTTATGGGTAGATAGTTGAGTTGTAACGATTTTTTTTTTTTGTTTGTTTGCGGAAAAATATTCGAATCTAATCGAAATATAATTCGATTTGTATTAGGGTAACATATGTGCAGTTTCTAAACGTAAAATCGAATTTTAAGTTATCGTTATTTAACGACTGGTGTGTGTGTTTTTTTTTATCGAAAATACGGAAAATGAGTTTTATGCTAATACAATAAAAACAGCTCGATGTATATTTTCTTTCTAAATTACATGCTAATTTTATTAGCACAGAATTAATTTACAAATATTTCGTATATTTTATTTTTATATTTAATTAAAGATCTTATATAAATAATAATTTTACAAACCATTTTTCGAAAATTTGTGTTTCAGAAAAGTATATTCTAAAATATCATTGAGCAATAAAAACTAATAGAAGCATTTAAACGTTAAAACAAATATTTAATTCTTCCTGCTTCAACATTTCTTATTATGTTTTTATAAAATTACACTGATTCTCATCGCAAAATTACTTTTTACAATAAAGTTCTACTATAGCTACTCGTAATATGCTCCCACATTAGAAAATATAATAACACAGAAAAAAAATAATCTGATTATGTCGGTATGATTGCAAGCAATTTGCTCTACAATGCAGTAATATAATGTCGTTTTTTTTTATTTCCTATTCTTTGCTTATGTCATAATACCTACCCATATATGAGCGTAGCGGTGCAACCATTATTATTAGAAGCATTTGCGGTGTAGTAATATTACATTATTAAAATACATAAATATATAGATGATGTTATGATGCTATTGTCTGCATGTTTGTTTGTGCGCGTATATGTATGTAATATGTACATATGCGGGTTTGTAATGTTATTATTATAGATAATGATGGAACAATATTGAATTATTCAATAATAATTGTGGATGAACCGCTATTTGTCTTTATAAATAAATACATTGTTCTATTATTTATTTAAGGAAATGTATTTATGAAAGTAAATAAAGGCAAGTTTTATTACCAATATTTTGTATAAAATTGTTCAGGAAATAAGACAGAGCAAAGTCCAATTTGCATAGTATTTCGGCACTAAAATTAACACTTACTCAAATATTTCTCTTTCATTCCCACTTTTGATGTATTGTACGTAATAAGAGGTCGACATGTGTCTATTTTCTAAATCGTCTAAAAATTATACTTCATAAAACTCATCTTGGACTTTGCCTCGAATTCTTTCATGAACAATTATACACATAATCTTTTTAATCTATTCAGCGAGAAAGGTTTAATGTAAATCTAGTATATTAATTAATTAAAGCAATCTAAATTATTAATAATTTTTTAACAGACACAGGTTTCATGTAATAGTTTATTTATTTATTTTATTTCCTAGGAAACAATTTAACAGGTCCTGGAAGCTAGCTCCTTAAGTATGACAAAAGTGAAAACGAAATGCGCCAAACTCAAAATTTTTGTGCTCAAAACAAAAATAGAACTTCCAGTTTGACCTGAACCTAGCCGAACCTAACTCAACCTAATCTGACCTAACCTAACCTAGCCTCAAATCGGGATTTCTATTTTTATTTTGAGAACAAATATTTTGAGTTTGGCCCAAAATTTTGGCATAGCTTCCAGGACCTCAAATTAACTGTTATATATATTTATTTGATAAATCGCGAACGACAATAATAAGAGAAATGTTTCGTCTATTTAATGTTTGTTAAAAAAAATTATGATCGTGTAGATAATTAAAATTTATTTTATACTTAATACAGTTTTATAAAAGTTTGTATATATATAAAAAAATGGTTAGTTCACCTTAGTTCAAAGAAAAAAAATTAAGGTAGTGAATGATACGATGGTGTATATGTTTTCTTTTTTTTTTCGTATAAAGATATGGGGGTGTTTGGACCAAAACGATTTTTGCAACAATGTATATATATTTATCGTATCTATTTGCTAATGAATATATTGTATGGGCAGCTGAAAGTGTTCTTTCTCTCTTTTATGTTTTTGTAAAATAAAAATGCAATTTTATTTTCAAATAAAATATATTAATTCAAAGTTATTTTGGTTGAGTTTTAAGTGCACTTAGGTACATCCTTACATTACACTGTAAAAAAAAAACTAGCGAAATTGCAGATTCTGTAATTTTTAAATAATAATCACATAAAGTAAGTAAAAATAATCTAATAAGTATGTTTATAGGTAAAATTACATTATTGTTTTTTAGAGTGTACTTATAATTATAATATATAAAAAAAATTAAAAATTTAGCCAATCTAGTAAACAAAATTCTTTGTTTATACTTGTCTGTTTTATTTATTATAAAGAATCACTTTCTTATATTATACTTAATTGATTTGCGTAATCTTGTTAAGAGCGGATTAAACGACAAGTTATTTTATGTTTGTAACGAAATTTAGTTTTAGTTGTGAAAAGTGCGTGTTGTCTGTAGCAGTTAGTAACAATTTTGGGTGTTTTTCATTAAAAATATTGCATTAAATTTAGATGTATTGGTGATTTAGACTATGTTTAATAAATATAAGCGTATTTTGTTTAAAATTAGTGAAATAAATATAAATATTGTGGAATTTTATATGATAAAAGGTGGACAGACAGTATTGAATTAGCTATTTTTGTGTAGTTATGTATTTTAAATTCGAACACATTAACTGTACTATAATTTTATGCCAAAAGTTACAAGAATTCTACAGTTTAAGGTAAGCAATAATTTTGTAATATCATGTATATATTGATATACAGTGTTAGCAGGAACCCTCAATATTTTAGGGGGCCTCAAATTATGCAAATACTACAATTAAAAACCAAAACTATGCAGATTTTTCATTCTTTTCATTTCGGAAATTAAACTGTTGTAAAATGGCGTACATTCCTGAATTTCATTTAAATATCAGTTTAAATATTAAAAGGCCAGCGTTTTTCAAACTTTTTCTATGAGAGGGATGCTTAACATATCTCGAAATTTTTAACAGAACACTTTCGTTATTTTATAGGATTGGTACAGATAAATATAATAAATAAAATAAAAGAATAAATATAAGTATTAAGAAGATTAAACAAACAGATATTTATTGCAGCATTTATAATATTATACAAGGCTCGTATTAATTTTGATAATTTTTCACGGAACATAGATTGAAAAACACTGACAATACCATTAAATTGTATTTAGTTATAATTATAATATATACATTTTTTAAAAAAACTTAGTCAATCTAGTAAATAATTTTTTTTTATCTATACTTGCCTGATTTGTTTAATTTTATATTAAAGAAACGTTTTTTTACAATATACTTAATTGATTTACGTCTTCTTGTTAAAAGCGTATTGATACAAGTATAGGTAATAATTTTTTGTTAGTAAACAGAAATTTTCAGCTATGCGAGCTTATTTAAATAGTAAAAAATGCATTTTAAAAATGGGTCTCGGCCGATAAAAGTTTGGGTAGCTCTGATCTAGATAACAATTCATCTAGATAAATATATTGTCATCATTTAGACTCAGTATTTTCAAATAATTTTAAAAATTTGCCAATGAAATTTTGTCATATATTCTGAAGATAAATTTTTAGCGAATCACAAATGATTTTTTACTTAATTTAATAATTAATAATAATTATTTTCTAATACCATTAGATTAAATTTATTCTTTCTTTTTAATACGAAAATCTGTAGAATAAAATCCTACAGTAAATTTAACTATTATCATTGATCTATTATTTATATCTATTATCTAATCTAGATTAATTTTCTTATAATTTATTGTAAAATCATCTAGATAAAATTGTTTCTAATTACTTTACATGTAAAATTTTACGGTCCTTTTTATTTTAAAATCAATCAATCAAGTAATTATATATAAGGGTGTATCGAAAATATTTTTTTTTTGTTGCCTTAAAAACATAACATAGTATAATAAATATTTAATAACTACAATCATTAATTATTAGTCTTTGTCAACATTTACCCTATAAAACACTCCATCAACACATCAAATTTTTTTCCCCATCTAAATATTCTCATGACATATTCATTTGTCAACTAGCAAACTAGAAATCACAATAAAAGCTCAAGTAATACAGCCAGCGTCCCACTCCGGTTAGCACTGCACACAAACACACCCACTCAACGCATACAAATACCGCGCCAAAATATAACAGAGAGTGAACCGGAACAGGAAACAGTATTCCTGACAAATAGTCCCGAACTAAAAGGGGTCCCCATGCGTATTATACTATTCATTCGAAACTAACACACACACACAAAACACAAAACTGTCGGGGACTATTACAAATTGTCCGGTTTGGACCCTGCTTGTCTGTCCGAAAATCGAGTTGTCTGTCAAATTCAAGTCCACTAAAGCATTAAATGCTGATCTCGCTTGTGTTGTCCAATTGTGGATACAGTTGAGTATTTTGGACAAATTTGAGCCGTGTATATACGGGGCAGTGCGTATTGTTTGTAAGATTTGGCTGTGAATAGAGAGATGTGAAAGGACCTTAGTGTATTTTGAAATTAAATGTCTTTTGTGTAAACAAATGTTGTAAATTTGCGGAGGACTAGTTTTGTTTACTAGATCAAGTGTGGAAGCGGAAGGTAATCTCGGATGGGTCGCGTTAAATAGTAAAATGTAAAATAGTATTGTTTTCATGTTTATTAACAGAAATATTGACTTCATCTGTTTAAGACATTTGACTGAATCTGAAGATATGAATCTTGTGTTGAATGTTGATAAGTGCAAAGTAACGACTGAATGTAATGTATCTGTTGATGGTGAACGTTTAGAGCAAATAGATGAATTTGTGTATTTGGGCAATTTATTATCTAAGGATGTTCGCTTTGATCGTGAGATTAAAAGAAGAGTTAATGCTGGTTGTAAGGTTTTGGGAGGAATTTTTGCTAGGAATCTAAATGTTTCAAAAGAGGTCCGTTTAAGTATATACAATGCTGCTTTGGTGCCTACATTGATTGATGTATAATAAGTAATTGGTTTAACTGCAAAAGTATAAAATGAAAATGATTGCTGTGGAAATGATATTTTTAGGTTATAGTTTAAGATAATAAAATATTTTATGAATGGTAACAACAAATAATTAAAAATTAAATAACAATAAATAGTAATAATAAACTAACTGAAAAATGATATTTTACAAAGTAAAGTCACACAAATAACGATCTTGCAAATGTAGGATCGTTTCTGATTGGTATAAATTGACTTTGCTTGAATATAACTTAAAAACACTATAACTGGGTATATTAGAAATTGCAAAATTTGATGGTGTAGTAGAAAATATTCTTATGTTGCGAATAATGAATGTCAGAACAACAAAGTATATTAACAATAATATTTGAGAGCTTTGTTAGCCGAACCTAGGCTAAAGTTAAAGACAGTTGAAATAGCTTTTCCGTAACTTGTTAACAATGACAGATATATGGGCAAAGTTTGTAAATGAGGTCAGAGCGGTTTAAACAAGAAACACGGTTATATTTAGACAACTGTTAATCATAAATTATAATAACGTACCACAAAATATTTATGATGAATTACTTTGTTTTGTTTATTTTCTTACCTCCAGTAATTGGTAAAAAGGATTCCATTTTATTATATAAATATACTAAAATTCAAATTCCAATTTCAACCATGCTACTATACAACATATGATAGGAAAAGTGTCAGGGTTTATTAAAACCAATAAAAGCCAAAACTACACTAATGATATAATAATATCTTTAATCGATTACAGATTCTGAATATTTAATATTCATCATTAGATCGAACCGTGAGACTACAAGAAAAACAAAATGAATACATGTGTATTTTTAGTACAAAGAAATATGAAATCAGATTATACATAATATCGTAACATACATATAAATAAAATAATAAACAAATTTCTCACACTAAAATGTTCTATCGAACATGATCTTTTTTATGATTTTTCAATCACTTCTTTATCAACAACTGTAGTTTTACTATTTTCTGTAGTTTTTTAGTACGAGTAATTTATTTTTTATTTATATTTATATTACGATATGTATTAACTGATTTTATATTTCGTTGTACTAAATATACATATATTCATTTTGTTTTTCTTGTAGTTTCCCAGTTTGATCTAATGATGAATATTAAATATTCGAAACCAGTCATCTATTAAAGATATTTTCTGAACAGGGTAGTTTTTAGCTTTTATTGATTTTAACAAACCCTTACAATTTGATAGATAGAATATGTACATTTAACCACCTGATAATATAACCAGTATAGAAAATATAGGAAATGTGTCATTTTAATCAAGTATTTAATTTAACTAACTACAAAATAATTTTAACCGAGATTCAAAATACCGGCCCTAAAAACAACGTTTTCACTATCAATTCAAAAGTAAACATACTTTTAATCTGTAAACTTAGATTTTAATAATAGAAATAAAAAAATTAATAAAAATAGTTATAGTATAGTATAATTATGGTATAACTATTTTGAAAATTTTTTTATATATTTTTTACTATACAATTTGGGAAAAAATTTATATTTGAATTGAAAATTATCAATAAATTTAATTTAATTTCTTACAAAACTTTTAAAATAATTATACTGTAACTTATTATTATTTATTTTTATTAAAAAATGTATTTCTATTACAAAAATAAATTTTACAGATTAAAAGTATGTTTACTTTTTAATTAATAGTAAAGGTGTTAGTATTTAAGTAATATTGGGTAGTAATATGTACCAAGTTAGTAGCGCGATTAAGAGATGATTAATGGAGCTAATTGCGTTTTAGTTGAGCGATTAATTTGGTACATGCTACTATCCAATGTTACTTTCAAACCAACATTTTTACTATAATTTCAAAGTAAACATACTTTTGATCTGTACAATTAGATTTTTATAATAGAAATATAATTAAAATAAAACGGTTTTAAGATTTAGATCTGTGTTAAAAAAACAAGTAAATATATCATCGAAATTACAGCAATAAATTTTAAAATATCGCAGTTATGAAAACTCCAATATCATATATAATATTCCATCAAAATTCTTAATATTTTTTCGTCAAACTCCGTAAAGATATTTCACCAGACAAACATTTCAAAAGTCAATCATATTTTATATCGTCTTCCTTGCTTTTCCTTCAACATACACAAGCAACCAAGAACTTCAATAACAGAACAATAAAAACAAAAGCAAAAAAAAGGCACAATGAGGGAAAATAAAATACGATTACACAAACATACATTACATCCATCGAATGTAATGTACGTGAAACGAGTACTCCAAAACAAGAAAAGCAAATGGAGCGATGGATAAAGTGATTCTTTTTCATTCGCGTTCGTTGTTAGCAGGGACTGGCACGTAAGAGCAACGGAGAGAATTATTAGCATTCGCTCAAAGAGTTGATTGTAGTGGGAGAAACCACAATTTGTTACAGTGCGCTCAATTTCACAGTTGTACTAAGTGAATTTGTCATCATTATAGAATGGGATTCGTCCCAAAAACTTTTCATCCTACTGGAAAAATATATTTTAGATTAAGTTTTTTTTTTCTTTGGTAAAGAAAAGAAAAGTTAGTCGAAAACTACAGATTTTTAGATGGTTGTTGGAAGTTTTGTGGTGGTAAAAAAATATTGAAGTTGTGATTTTCTAGGCAAGTTTTAATTTATTGCGTATATAATATCAACTTCAACATAGTAAAAAATCTTTTAGAACTCATTATGTAAAATAAACTGTTTTAGGTTCAAGTTCTGTATTAAAATTTATTTATAAGGTGGAGTGGGGTAAGTGCAGAGTAGTTTTTGCATAGTTGGACTTTGAAGCTATGTATTTTTAATCTGATATGTAAATACTTACCACTGTCAATATCGAACGCTTTACACAATCATTACTATTTAATTAATATTAACTAGAACCCTAATTTTCCTTGTAAATTTTCATTTTGATAGAAAATTGTTCAAAATGTCAACTACTCTGCACTTTCCCCTAAATGGGGCAAGAGCGTAAGTGGGAGTTAAAAATGCTTTGAAACCTTGTTTCATGTGCAATGAGACAGGAGCAGAATTATTAAGAAACCTGCTATAAAATGCTTTTTACTGCATTAAAATATATTGTTTAGTTCTATAGTTATCCAATTTTAACAACATTAAGTACGGCGTAGCATATCGCGCCGTATTAAGCCGTATAAAATACAATCCACGTAGATATGATAACCTAATACGCAGTTACCCCACCGTGTTGGTCTGCACATGCCCCAAGTTATAATATTTACGGGGCAAGATCAGATTAGTGTTTTTTCAATAAATTAAAACAAGAAACAAATGAAACAGTTTATTTAATGTAAAATTACATCGATATTATTTATATTTACCTAAAATAACAACAAAAAATATAAAATTATCCTAAGAAACTATTGTTCGTTTACGGAGCCGTCAATCTTGCTTGGTAGTTCATACGTGACTGTTTACACTGACTGATATAATTAAGAAAAACACGTTCATTTTTGCGCGTTATCTATGAGATATAGTACATATTAACTTGTAGTACATTACTACATACTAGCTAGAGAAATTTATCTCATATTATAATAAATATAGCCAATTAATGCACTTGCCCCGTTTACGCACTTACCCCACTCCACCTTAATTGAAGTTTCGATGAAACTCAACACATCTGGAAAACAAGTTACTAGGAAACAAATAAATGACTGGATCATAAATTGAGTTAAACAAAATTTGACTTCAAGTAATGAAAAAATCTATAAAATTTCATAAATTTTATGATCTAGTCATTTAATTGTTGCCTAGTAACTTGTTTCTATGATCTGTTATTTACTGTAATATTATATTTACTCAGACGATTGTTGAGATTCGTCGAAACCTCGATTATAAATTAATTTTAATACAAAACTTGAATCTAAAACAATTTTATTTTAATATCAACTTTCTTTTAGTTTTTCTATTGTTTTCCGGAAGAATCTAAAATTTGGAAAAAAGAATAGTTTTTTACTTTATTATTGATATAGAAACAAAATCTTATTTTTTATTTGTGGCGCTATTCTGGTCATTAAATTTAGCTTAAATCTTTAAATTTTAAAAACTTTAACTAAATTTCAGTTCTATTTTAAGTGTGAAATCTTTAACTTAAATTTTTTTAAAATTTACATGATATACATGTTTAGAATTGCTCTGTTAAAATTTATTTAAATCGCCAAGTTAAAATCTCATTGAAGCTGAAGATTTTTAAATTTAAAAGTAATGACCAGAATAACAACAGAATAAAATCTGTTATTTATTCCGTTATTATATTTAAATTGGCTAATAAGAATAAATTACCACTATATATATTTTTCATTATTTTTGTATTATGATTATTAATTTTGTATATTTTATTTATTTATTTAATATCATTTTCTGTAATTGAATGTCGATAAATTATTAGAAACATTGTCAAATACACAGATACAACTAATACAGAATAATAATTCTTTTGACAAATTCTGATTTGGCGTAAAAATACTATGTTTGAATGCAAAAAAAAAATATAAGATTTTCTCATTCATTTCACGGTACTCATTTCCACTGATTTCTTTCCATTTCATTCCCCTTCATTCGCATTTCAATTCAGGGACCAGACACATCATTTCATCCAGAAAGATTGTTTGAATGTTTGCGGTTCATATTAGACGCCTTAGTCGTCGAGACGCGACCGCCCCATCCTGCCGACGTCGTCGTTGTGCTTATATTCTTTACTTCTTGTGTTCACTTGATGTTGTTGCACGACAACTACCACTTCGGGACCGCCGGTCGAAATAGGAACGGGACTGAAGATTTAGCAATGGACTGCTGCTTCTATTGTTCGCTGTACAGAAAGTGATGTTTTCTGTCCCGTTTGCTATATGTGTGTTTGTGTGTGTATGGTACAATAAAAACTAACACGGTCCACTTCTGCCAACTTTATGAAGCTTATTTCTACGGGTTTTTTTTGTTTGTATGTTGGCCGGCTTGATATTGCTTTAGGTACGAGTATATAATGGTTGTATGTCTTTTTCTTCTGGATTCTTTTTGTTGGGAATATTAGTTTTATTAGGTTTTGAAGTGAAAGTGGAATCATATGAATCATCAGAAAAAAATGTTATAAATTGTTGTGTTTTATATTAGAGAGAATGTTAGATAAATTATACTAATATTTGTAATTTTCGTGCAGATTATTATATTTCTGGCTTGGTTGCAAACGGTTTAATTTATTTTTTAACCAGTTTAACAAACTGGTTAACCGTTATTTTATTGAAAATTATATTATCTGATCGGGATTCGAACCCGATCCGTTTGATTGCTAGTCAAATGCACTACCAATCGCGTCATCTAAACTCAATTCTATTAGTAAATAATGCGACGTAATATATCCAATAAAATATTTCGTATTTCGCCGAAATTGCGCTATAAAAAATAAAACCAAAAGTGCATATAAAAACCGAGTTCTCTAAATTTGTATTAATATTTGTAATTTTCGTGCAGAATTATTATATTTCTAGCTTGGTTGCAAACCGTTTTATTATTATTTTTTTAACCAGTTTAACAAACTGGTTAACCGTTATTTTATTGAAAATTATATTATCCGATCGGGATTCGAACCCGAACCGTTTGATTGCTAGTCAAATGCGCTACCAATCGCGTCATCTAAACTCAATTCTATTAGTAAATAATGCGACGTAATATATCCAATAAAATATTCCGTATTTCGCCGTAATTGCGCCATAAAAAATAAAACCTAAAGTGCATATAAAAACCGAGCAAGGAGTTCTCTAAATTTCAACATCCAAATAAAGTTATAAAATTTGTGTTTACGTTGGCGAGGAAATTTTACGTTTTACGTTCGTTCTCGTCCTAAATAGCCGAAAAACGATTTCGCTTAAAAAACAAAGATGGCGGCGCACGTCGTCGGAGTACGCGCGAGGCCACAGGTGCACATTTTCGACCATATAGAAATAAGTGGCTATCACACCATACTTAACGATTACCATTACTTCGTTTAGCCAACTATATAGGATATATTTTGTCTGAGTGCAGCAGGGACTTTTCTTACGAGGGTCAGACGTATTGCCAACTGTAAAATAAAAGCGCAAACGTTTTGTGCTTAAGTTGACAATGTTGCCAATCGCATGAAATACAAGATAAGGAATATAATAAATATGATGTATATTTTGCAGGAATTTTAGATGAATGATAAAATTGAAATGGAAATAAAGAAAAGCCCAATGAAAATCATGGAAATAAAATTGAAAATATTGTAAATAAACATATAATATTTTAACATAGTAAAAACGTTTTAAAAGTCATATTAAAATAAAAAGTTTTAAGTTTAAGTTCTGTTATTATAATGAAAAATTTGATGTGTAGTTTGTCGAAGTGAATTTTTAATTATATTTTTTAATTTATATACCAAATAATAATTTAATTTAGAAATTAGAATTTTAAGAAAACTTAGATGAATTTAAAGTTTAGAATACAAATATGAACTAATTTTTATGATTTTTTTTATTTAAAAATATGTTTTAATAAAACGGAATAACAATTCTTCTGTATAATTTAGGACAATTGCTTAAAATGTTATACACTTAACTAGTGGATAACTAATCTTTTAACTGTTAACAAATTAATACTGTGGTTAGTTGATAACTAGATCACATAACAACGTTTTATGCAATTAACTCTTAATATTTTGAAATATAGCTCTTAAAAAAAAGGTACTTGAAATTTTCAAAAAAAGTTTTATATTATTATAATATTTGCATTACTTGCATTTCTTCATATATTTCAATAATCAAATTAAAATTCAAGCGAAAATAAACAATGCAATTGTCAATTAAATTGTAATAGTTTTCTCAATATGACCGCCAAAGATATCAGATTAAATACGCTTGACGTTGTAGCTATGTTTGGTGCTGCCACCAGTTTTGTATATAGTAACTAACTGCTATATAATAATGTCATTATTGTATTAGTAACATAATGACCTCTTTCTGCATAGGCAATATGGTAACATAATATTAATATTATGATACGCTTGAAGAAAAAATATGCTTTTCCAGTTAATTGTTAAAAATAAAATAAAATATATTATCTTATTAATTATGTACTGAAATTTTACACAAAAATAATTTTTATATTTTTAGCTGCTTCATCTGTACATATACATATATAAAAAGTAAACCGTATTGATGTGGTCAGTTAAAAACCCAATTATTTTTAACAAGCGTAAAAACAGAACATAAAAAATCTTTTAAAATATTTACATTTATATATTTACCGGTACCGTTAAAAACACAACCTAAAAGCCGTTTAATAAATTTGGCAAATATTTTTTGCAAAAATATTTTAATACTCGCACGACACTCTCTTTCGAACATGGAATAACCGTGAAAAAATTATCGAGTAGACAGGGTGAGAAGGGGTTGGGGGCGGATTTGCCGAGTGACAGCTCTATCTCTCAATGTGCGTCGCCCCCGTAAATTTAATCATATTTTGCCATCGTTGAACGATGCGCGGCAACAAAATTTTTGTAGATTTCTACACAGGACGTTGTGCTGCGAGAATTTTTACATCGCGTACCAGTTAAAAAGATTGACAGAATGTCAATCTTAATGGAAGCATCAGATAAATGTGCCGACAATGCACATACGAAAATAAAAACGAAAAGATAGAACGAGAGAAAAAAAAAAAGAGTAACCCAGCCACGTCATACTCAACGTTTCATATATATAAATTTGTTGGGAGAATTTTTAAGTGCTCAGATGTTTAGATACTTTTTTTTTGTTTTTATTTTATTTGATGGATTATAATAATAACATATTTTTAATAAAACTTTATGATTAAATTATTTAGTTAAAAATTATATTCGTTTGAAGAATGTGGTATTTTTTCTAGACTTATTCTACACAAGAAATTGTTGAAACAATTTTATCGCGAAATGGAAAAGAGCCGTATAAAAAATAAAGTAATATAAAATAAATTGGAAAAAGAATACTGATTACAAATGTATAGAAAATATGTCAAATAGAAAAGTATCTGGCGATTCTTTTTCTGCAAACTTGTATTTTAACGTAATATTTCTTGTTAGTTTTTAGTTGTTACTATTTCTAGTTGAATCTGTTATTTATCGTATTTTATTTGTTCTATAAACAAATAACAATGTAATATTTTACAAACAAACGTATTTATTTTCCGCATTCATATATATATTCAGCTTGTTTGTTTTGTTCTCTTTCGTTTAAACAAATTTCTTCCATTTTTTTTTTTAACATTTTTCAATGTTTAAATTGTTTATTTATATAAATACATGAAACAATTTTAAAATTGTATTATAAGAATGGTCCTGTCCACTATTATTTATTGAAATAATTAAATTCAATTATAGTATGGCATTTTCATTGTTTTAAATAAATTTTTAAAAATTTAATACAATTTATATATTTACTACAAGATAAAGAATAAAATATGGTATAATCGGTTTTGAAAATTATTTTAAAAATTTTGTAGAATAAGGTATTAAAACAGTTTTCCGAAATTCGGACTTTCGACAGAGTCACAGCGACCAGTACAAATACAGAGTTGTGATAGGGCAGGTAGGACTTTAGGATTAAGTTCTGTATTAATATTCATTAATAATCGACGTTTCGACAAACTAAACATTCGTCTTCATCAGGATAACTGATACAAATGACAGTAAGAGTAAATAACAGTTACTAGATGAGGAAGTTACTAGATAAGAAATAAGTAACTAGGTCATAAAATTTTTAATTAAAGGTAACCAAATTTTATTTGTAGTATTTTCGAATTTTACATGATCTAATTATTTATTTGTTATCTAATAACTTGTTTCTTTGTTCTGTTTTGTCATACTGTAAATGTCATTTCTATCAGTTTTCCTGATGAAGACGGACGTTGAGTTCGTCGATACGTTGATTATTAATAAATATTAATACTGAACTTAAACATAAAGTCGTTATATTTTAAATATTATTAAATTTTAATAATTGCAAAAAAGCTTAAATTTTTATACGTTTTTTTTTAATAATGATTTAAAATATAAAAACTATTTGAAAATTTTAAATTTATTTCATAAATGCAAAGAATAAATAAAATTATTTTTCCCATATAATTCCGTAAGATTCAACTAACTACATATTTTAAGTATCTTTAATAATAATAATAATAAAAGAAATGGCCTAACGAAACTAAATTAGTAAACGACACAATAATTTTCAATTACCTTAAAAATATATATCTAACTGGCTTAATTAGAAACCACAAAATTACAAAATGGTCCCGAAGAAATAATAATTATTCAAATAATGTAGCCGCCAGCATATTCATATTTTCTAATAAGGGGATGTTGCCCCGTTAAAGATTTAATGTTCGACGCCCCAAAATAATGTTATCGTGTTCGGAATAATTTGTCCCCGAACAATTTCGCGCTGAGGTTCCGACGTAATAAATAAACGCACAACCATACACGCATGGTTATGTAAATGGCTAATGGTTTTTGGTGAGTTGCAATGGTTTCGAGTGGTTCAGCATATGAATGATATCGTATATATATAGTGCGTACATATAAAACGAATTGACGACAATTACTTATTTTCAGAAATGAATAAGTTATGTACAAGATATTGCGAATTTAATTTGGGAGTTTTTGTATTATTTTTTTAAAATTTTATCGTAACGATTTGCTCTAGTAATTTATTTTCATATAAAAATAAAAAGCTTTAGGTTATAGTTTTGTATTAATATTTATTAATAATTATTAATTCACCTTTCGACAAACTTTATCAGGAAAAAAGATACAAATAACATTTAAAGTAAATAAACAGAATATAGGTAGATGATCAGTTACTTATTTGTTATCTAGTAACTTGTTTCTATGTTCTGTTATTTACTGTAAATATCATTTGTATCATTTTTCCTGATGAAAACGGACGTTCAGTTCGTCAAGAACGTCGATTATAAATAAATATTAATACAGAACTATAACCAAAAGATGTTTTATTTTTATATAATGAGTTCTGAAATATTTTTTACTATGTTATTTTTATTTCATTTTTGTAATTTCAAAATGAAATAAAAAGATATAAATATATGTAATATGAAGAAAATTTTGATAGTATTGAAATATTTTGTAATTATAAAAATATAATGCAATATATCTAATGGAAAATTATTAAAATTAACCAATTTATTATTTTCAAATGTATGTAGGTATTGAAAAAATAAAAATTAGGTGGACAAGAGAAAAGTTTGTAGTTTTTATGAATATACATACAATTTAATAAAATGTAAATCAGTTTATGTTATTACTGAAAAATATGCTGCAGCCTGTATATGGCGTGTTCCTCACGCCAAAACAAGAAGAAAAGTTCCTATAAACAGAGGTCCTTAAATGCAGCGTTACCAAGAATCAGGGTGTTGAAAAATTGAATTTTTCTAACTATTTTATTTTAGATTGTGGTATTGTAGTAACAAATAAAAAGTATATTATAGGAACTTTTCTTCTTATTTTGGTGAGAGGAGCACGCCATATACAGGATGCTGTTTGTTTCTGAATCACCCTGTATAAAATTAGCTTACAATAGATTATATACTTATACCATATATATTATTATATATATTTATATATTATTAACTTATAGGTGTGTATTTTAAAATTTTGTAGTAAACAATCTATTATTGGTAAGCAGATTCGATTTATCGATCTCAATATTTCAATAACAGTTTTATAACACTCTCGACTAATACGAGAACAAAAATATAAAAATAATGAAAATTTCTAACACAATTTTAAAACCGTTGTAAACACAAACTTTAGCAAATAAAAATACAACCGAAAATAAATACTGCATTTTTTGTGCTTTAGCAAAAAATATTATCGCCAAAGCTCTTTTTCTCTTTCTCTCTCTCTCTCTTTGTATATATATATATATATATATATATATATATATATATATATATATATATATATATATATTAGTATTTGGTATGTGTGTGTGTGTGTGTATGTGTGTAGTTATGTATAGTGCTGTATCAGGCTCAATAAACTAATTGCGAGGTCAGCGACTGCGGCTAAATAGATTAACGATTAAATTGAATTGTGTGTGCATGCGTGTGTGTGTGTTTTGCTCACATACCGCTAGTTGGCGTTAGTCTAGCGTCAACTACCCCTTGCTGCCCTTGCTGTCATTGTTGTTCACGCTGTCGACAACCACCGCCAGGACACCAAATGCCGGAGCAAAAACAACCCCTTTTCTCCTCCTCTAATACGAAGGTTGCATTTTGAGATTGGCTATACGTGAGGTGAATCTTTATGATTAGACCCTTCTCACGTATAGGAATTTATCTCTTGCTACTAAACAATAGTTAGTTTGCAAGATTGATAAAGAATGTAAATGAAATTTTAAAGGTATAGCAAATTTAAAATAATAGATACTTGGGAGATGCCAGTACAAAATAATATTGTAATCATCATCATCATTACTGGTGCGACAGCCCTAGGCAAGTCTTGACGTCAAGTACCGAAATACTTGTTTCCTGACTTTTCATTTAGACACTTTTTCGAAACTGCAAGTCATGCATTCGCGTAGAGCAGCGACAAGTTCCAAACAGTAATCTAAACTACTGATGTTTTTAAGATAAACAGTTGAGCAAACTGTTCTGTCTAATTATGTTTAATTAATACCTGACCTTGTGGAATTTTTTTTTTTATTATCGATGAACAGAAACGCCGGTTAGCGGATTCAAAATACAGAAACTACAGAAAACAACTACAGAAAATACAGAACACACATACACAAGACCAAAAAAAAATTATTTAAATAAAAAAAATAATTTTAATATACCACGTTCTTAAGCCCGTTTGAGTATATACAATGCAGTTTTGGTGCCTACGTTGATGTATGGTAGTGAATGTTGGGTTTGGTTGCAAAAGCATAAACGGAAAATGACTGCTGTGGAAATGAGATTTTTACGTGGGGTATGTGGTGTAAATAGGAGGGATCGGATACGAAATAGATTTGTGTATGATGAGTTTGAAATTGAAAAAAAAGTTTGTAGCAAAAGTTGGTGTTACTCAGTTAAGATGGTTCGAACATATTGAACGAATGTCTAATGAACGTTTGGTTAAAAAGATTTATTTGAATGATTTTGATGGTATACGTTTGCGTGGACGTCCGATGAGTAGTTGGAGTGGTATGATTGAAAGTGTTTTGCGCGAGCGAAAGTTTCCAAATAGTAGGAAAAAAGAGCATGTATGAGAGGAATTATGAATGTGGATGAAGTAAAAGTTGCTTGTTTGGATAGGAATATTTGGAGGCGACTGATTTTGTGCCACACCCTTTTGGGTACATGGCGTGATTGTGTAGGTATGTATGTATGTACGTTCTTAAAACAGACTAAAGAGTATAAAATAATTTCTCCTAGCCCCATACAGATTTATAACTCCATACAAATTCTTGACTCATGCAGATTGTCCTGAAAATTTGTGATTGTAAATTTTTAATAGCTAATATAATTAAAAATTTACAGTTACAAATTTTCAGGGGTCAGGAATCTGTATGGGGTTATAAATTTGTATGAGGCTAGGAGAAATTATTTTTTACTTTTTAGTCCGTTTTAATTATTTTAAACTATTTAAAATTAACTTTATTAGTCAATATTTTTTTAAACAAAACAAAAAATATTTTCGTACTTTGAATTTATATTTTAAATTTTTATAGCTAGCTCTAAAACCATATTTTACGAAATTTAATATATGAGAAAATGTGAATGTTACGACTGTTTTCAGAAAGATAATTAAACATAATGTTTATTATTAGTTTATATTGATGCAATCATTTTGTACATTAAACTAATATGTGTGAGGAACATCTATTTAAAATCCAAATACATTACAATAGCAACGTTAGATTTTTATCTAAACATAAATTGAAATTGTAGATTAATAAGTTGGTTTCTTTTATATCGATTCCATTGATTTGTAATTATTTTTATTTTTCATTCCATTCAATTCATTACTGTGAAAGCTATTAAAATACAATAAATGTTGACGAGCATAAGTAATTCTCATTTACTTGTAATTTTATTTCGATAAAATGCATTAGTAACGCTTCATTAAAAATAATCATTATTTTTTTATCTCTTCTACCAATACTAGCTTGCGTATTAATTACAACTTGAGAATAATAATATTAGAAATTTTATTTTAATTAAATTAAAATAAAAATTAAAACGGCTTTAGGTTTAAGTTCTGTATTAATATTTATTAATAATCGACGTTTCGATGAAATTAACTACCGTCTTCATCACTAAAACTGATACAAATGACATTTTCAGTTAATAACAGAACATAGAAACAAGTTACTAGGTAACAAATAAGTAACTAGATCATAAAATTTTATAAATTTTTAATTAATGGAAGCCAAATTTTATTTAAAACAGTTACTAGTCACAATAATAATTGATGTTATCTTTTTCTTTATAAATCTCTATGTTCTGCTATTTACTGTAAATGTCATTTGAATCAGTTTTACAGATGAGTTCATTGAATTAATCATCGATTATTAATAAATAAATAAATAAATAAATTATTAAAAAATAACTTAAACCTGAAACCGTTTTACTTTATATAATGAGTTCTGAAAATTTTTTTTACTATTTTTAATTAAATTGCTTTTCTAGTAACATAAAAAAACAAGATTAGAAGTATATGGGTATACCCATATATAGACCACTTTGACATTTCTCGGAAAGTTGGCAACACAATATCTTTAATAGAAGAAACTTAATAAAATTATATAATTAATGGGAGCATTAGGGAAATCTTTTCTGAAAATTTGTTCAAAATCGGATAAATAATGTAGCCATTATGATTTTTTAAAAACTTTAGTAATTTTTTTCTCGGAAAGTTGGCAACACTGAATATTAATAAAATTATATAATTAATGGGAGCATTAGGGAAATCCTTTCTGAAAATCTGATCAAAATCGAATAAATAATGTAGCCAATATGAATTTTTATAAACTTTAGTAATTTTTTTCTCGGAAAGTTGGCATTACTGGAAAAAAATAAAACCACATGACCATCTTGGGTACTAGACAAATTTATCCTGAAAATTTCATTAAAATCGGTTGAACCGTCTAGGAGGAGTTGCGGCCACAAAATTTTGACTTACGACCGAGCAAGCGAGCTGACGACGCACACCCATACACTACATACATAAACTAAGTTCAGATTCGCCATCTAGGGACTATATGAAGGATTTCTATACACAAATTTTTTTTTAAAATGTTACAGATACCGTACCAAACGCTATACCACTTTTCCTTGCAGTCAAAGTGGTAAAAATGCTGTTTATTTGAAAACTAAAATTTATGTAAATGATATTGTAATTTCGTTTGAAATGTGCAACATAATATTAGAAGCATTCATACGAAACAAAACTGTTATGTATATACTAGTAACATACTGTAGTTTAATATAAACGTGAGAAAATATTGTTAATGTATATTTACTGCATACGTTTGCATAATTACATAAAATAACTCCCCTCAACTTGATATTTGCTTCATTTACAATGTTTGTTTTTCAATTGTTTTATTGTAATTTCGTAGAACAATTTTGTTTTTACTAAATGAGAAAATTTTGAAATATCTAATTACGTATTTACATTTCTATTTTTATACATACATATACAATCACACTATGTACCCATAAAGGTATGGCACAAATTTTAAGCAGAAATTAGTTTCCGCCAAACATTTCTTTTTAGGCAAGCAACTTTTATCGCAAAAAATTACATAAATTTAATAAATACACATTGGACATTGAACTTTCACCATTTCTCGATATTTTAATAACAGATTTTTCAAATGTTAATTTTTACTACTCTGACTGGAAAAAAGTGATATAGTATTCGGTACGGTGTCTGTAATATTTTCCAAAATTAAAAATACATGTATAGAAATCCTTCATATATGCTTATATGAGGGTGTATGTGTCTGCATCGTTAGTTCATTCGCTTCGTCGTCAGTCGAAATTTTCAAAATAGATTTATTTAGTACCTAAAGTGGTCATGTGGTTTTAGTTTTTTATTTTTTATTGAAAAAATTATTAAAATTTTTAAAATTTAATTCTGGCTTTACTGTTTATTCGAGATTAATCAAATTTTGACAAGAAATTCTGTTAGTACCCATGTAAATTATATAATTTTAGTGTCTTACAGTGTTGCCAAATTTTTGAGAAAAAATTACTAAAATAAAAAAAATATATATTATGGCTAAAATATTTATTTGATTTTAATCAAATTTCCACAAAAGATTCTTCTAGTGACTAGATAAATTATATAATTTTACTAATCTACAGTGTTGTCAACTATCTGATAAAAAATTACTAAGATTTTTGAAATTTAATTCTGGTTTAACTATTTAGCTGAGATTAATTGAATTTGTACAAAAGATTTTATTTTTGGTATCTTACAGTGTTGTCAACTTTCTGAAAGAAAAATTACTAAAAATTTTAAAATTTAATTCTGGCTTTACTATTTATCCGACATTAATTAAATTTTTACAAAAAAACTTATTATTCTATCACTACTACTTGTAGATAATGTAGTTTAGACTAAAATTTAAAAGAGCTATTTAGGAAAGTGTAAATAAGATTAAATATTTAAAACTATTAATAAATGAGAAATGACGAATGAAATATTACAACTCATAACTAGAACTAATATCGAACTAAATCAATGTCCAATATGTTCTTTAGCACAATTCATATACAGGATGTACAATAAGAAAAATATGTTTCTGTTGTGTGCAAGTGTAACGCGGTACGTGTTATTCGGCGGTGCAGTGTTAATATATGTGTTAGTGATTGATTATAGGAGGCAAACGGCGACAGCTGATATATCGAACAGTCATCAATTTGTTATCATGTACAAGCGTGTGCGCTCGTGGCACGCAAAATGTGCGTCGAAATGAGAAACGATGAAGTCTGTTGCAGCGCCCAGACGCATTCTATTTTATACAATATGGCTCATTCGGAAAATGTCAATGGATTTAGAAGATTTTCTCATAGAATTTTATAGATTATTTTGTACAAGAAAATAAGCTTTAAATTAGCTCGTATACATATATAAAATATAGGATTATTCTATGGAAAATTGCTAAAACTAATCAGTATACAGGGTGATTTATGACGTCGGGGAAAAAACTACACCGGATGATTCCTATGAGTAATCTAAATAAAAAACTTCAAATAAACATATGTCCGAAAATGCTTTCTAACGGAACTGTAGCCGTTAGAAGTTTATTACATGTAACATCAATCGCGTTAGAATTATTTATTATATCAGAAAAAAAAACAAGTCATAAACTTCTGAATAATTGTAAAATTACTGATTGATTTTCTAACATTTTATTTAAATACTAGTAAACCAATTTCCTAGTTTATAAATTTTTGTACACACATAAATAAATATTTAATAAACAATTTACAATAATTAAAAATCGAAGACAATTTTTGTCGTGATCCAGTAAATTTTTTTCCTGATATAATAAATAAGGCTAACGCGATTGATGTTACATGTAATAAACTTCTAACGGCTACAGTTCCATTAGAAAGCATTTTCGGACATATGTTTATTTGAAGTTTTTTATTTAGATTACTCATAGGAATCATCCGGTGAAGTTTTTTCCCGACGTCATAAATCACACTGTATAGTTATCGGTAAAACAAAAATTACGTTGAAAAAAAGAAAATATGCAGTTTTTAATAAGTGTAAATAAAATTTAACAAAATATTTGTATATCAATTTATTTTTTGTAATATACACTAAGAGTACTGTCTACGGACGATCGTTTTGATTGTTAGATTGATAGGTAATTTAATGCTGATTGTAAAGTTTTAAGTGCTATGGGTAAATAGAAACGTAAATATGTGTCCACAGAGAGAATATGAAATGCTGTTTTGGCGTGATTGTGTATGTATGTATTGTATATACATATCATTAGTTTCTTAAAATAAAAAAAAATCAGAACTTATTTTATTAAAATAAAAAGCTTTAGGTTTTAGTTCTCTAATTTTAGATTGATAAAGAAGCAATAGAAATTTACAAAGAATAAGATAACATCAATCAATGTAAAGACACTGATTTAAATTAAATCTGGCTTTCTTTAATTAATAATTTATAAAATTTTGTAATCTAGTTACTTGTATTTTGTTACCTAGTAAGTTGTTTTTATGTTTTGCTTGTTTATTATTTATTTGTATGTATGTTTTCCTAATGATAATATATGTTTAACATATCGAAACTTCGAGTTTTATATAAAATTAAACAGTACTTAAACCTAAAGCTTTTTTATTTTAATATAATGAGTTCCGAGAAATTTAACATTTCTACTCTATATGACACAAAAGTGTTAACAACATTTTTATATAGCTAATTACTGGTCACTCTTTATCTTAATTACAAATATACATAGATAATACAAATTTATAGTAAATACTTTGACATGGTTTTGATACGTGAATTCTACAAGAAAAAAGAAAAATACTATTAAGTTTATACGCTGTCAATATTTTATTTATGATTTCCCGAAGTGACGAACAGAAAACGAAGGACGGAGACGTTTGGACGATAGACGACGGACGAAAGGGATATCCATCCCAAGCAATGGATCTATTCTTCTGCTCCGGTTTTGGTTCTTTGATCTGCGTCACTGACGCGGTATTTTTCTAGTCTGTATTATATAGCTATCTTATTGGCGCCGCCATACATAAATTCTCAAACTGTTTTCAAGTTTTTACTATTTATTATATTATTAATTGAAATTTAAAAAAAAATTCGGATATAATTCTGTTAATTATTTATATAAAAATAACGTTTCTACGATACTGAACGCTCGTTTTCATCAGATTAAATTTTTAACTAATAATATTAAAGTAAATAACAGTACATAGTAACAAGTTACTAGGTAACATATAAGTAACTGGATCGTAAGAATTATAGATTTTTAATTAATGGAAGCCAAATTTTATGTAACTCTGTGCCTTCACTGTGATTTATGTTATTCTTTTCTTTATAAATCTCTTGCTTTTCTTATTAATATTGATTTATGTAGCAATTATTACTGTATCTTCAAATTTTACATCATAAAGATATTCTAAAGCATGATTACAAATAGCAGATTTATCTGGATGATTAAAGAAATATCTCTCTATTTTATCAGCAACATTTTTCACGAAAAGTAAAGAAGCGTAGATTATGTTTTCATTATCAAGCAAGTTTTTTAACAACTCTAAATTTTCTCGCATGTATTGCTTTCTTTATAAAATTAATATCAAAACGATTCATTAGAAATATATTTCCAAACATTTTTTTTGTTCATATTATTAATTATCATTGTAATTTATATTTGTTGTTTTACAAATTGATAAAAAAACTGTGCTAGTAGATAGTGTTTATTATAAATTTAATAAGGAATAAAAATAACTATAAAGGTTTATTATTAAATGAAACATTTGGTTAGATTTACAAAATTTACAAAATTTATATAATATAACTCTTGAAGATAGCCAAAAGGTTGAAGCGATCGTCAAATAATATAAATTTTGTGATACAAACCATTTTCTTTCAATAATAAATAACCTTTAGTTATTTTTATTCTTTATTAATGTTTTTTAATGTTTTATCAAGTACTAAACACCGAATGTGTACGTGTTATTTGTATAAATATTGCAGTTTTTTAATTATTTTTTACTATCTTAACTTAAATTTTTCTAAAAAAAATTAACAATTTTTTGTTTGGTTACAATTTTATTGTAATTTTTCAAATAAATATCTTGTAGTCCATATAATGTCGAAAATTTTTCTTTTCTGTGTATAAATAAATAAAGTGAGGAAACTGTTTGAGTATCGCTGATATAGTTGGCTTTAAGGTTCGTTCCCTTTTTCGCTTCGGTCCCTATAAAATTCTATTAGAGACGCATAAACCCGCGAAAACCTCAAACCGTATAGCACAGCGTACTACCGTGTCCGGATATGGGCAAACCCTATATATATATATATATATATATATATATATATATATATATATATATATATATATATATACGCTGCTATATAAATGTATAAATAGGGATTTATCGATGTATTTCCATAATCTTGCTATCGATACTATCTTCGATATATTGACGTTGCATAGCTTCGGACACATACACACACACACACACAGACACACACTATTGCGCAAAGACTACGTGACAATGGCCAACAGCACTTTGCACTATTTTACTATTTATAGATACTATAAATATAAAGCATATATACTAGATCAGAATATAAAGTTAGCAGACAAAAAATTTACCATCAAATTTATAACTTATTTAATGTACTTTTTCAATTTAATATGAGCTACGGATCTATTTACATAATTCAATAAGAATATGTAAAGTTTATTTTGTATCTACATTTAGAAATATAGTCATACTTTTAAAATTCACTAAAATAGATAAGAATGTAGAATAGTCGAATTATATAACTCAGAATAACGTTTTGGGAGCTTTGAGTAGGTACTTTTGTTAGAAACACAAATATCTCTGAAGAAGCCTGGTTTTTAGCTGTAATAAAATTAATCATCTGAATCAAAATCATCAGATCATTCGAAATGATATTCAGACAGAAGATTGACATTCTGATTAAAGATATAAGGTCAAGACTGATGGACTGAAGAATGGATTAACGAATTTTTAAATATTTTAAAATCCGATCTTCAATCACGGGAAATGGAGGGGAGACTGACAGTCTGAATGCTTATTCTCCTAGTCGCAAAAGAAATTTTAAAGTAACCACTAATCTCTCACAACTGATATTGAATTTCTCATAACGTATTTATTCTGGATAAATATATGGTGTCAACATATGGTGATCAACGTTTTAAATATAAGAACTTCGTGATTGAAGTCAGGAATTTTTTATTGACCATGTAAAACCCGCTTAATCAGTGATCTAAAATTACACAAATACTCAACGTATCTAGTGGACAAAGATCACTTTTTTCTATTTTTAAAAATTATTGTTTATGGTTTAAGGGTTAATGGTTTTATTTTATAATATTATCTAATCATTTTTATTTTTATACTATGCATTAAGTTATTAAGTACTGAACTTTTACAATCTTTTACTGAACAAAACTGAGCAGCGGCGTAGCCAGGAACATGTCATGGGAGGGGTTACTAAAGAAATGATATAATATTAATCAATAAAGATAATACTATAATTTGCATAAAGAATAAAGAGCAATAAAAATTATTTTTATAAAAATGAAAGTAAAATAACATTCAAGTACATTTAAGCAAAATAACATTTCACAGACGTAGTTAAAGTTGTCTTGGATTTTTTGATAATTTATCCAGTACTTCGTCTCTTGTAATTATAATGTTGCAATGAAATTTCAAATTTCGTTTTCCACTTGCTGGAAATATGAAGCATTCATCCGGATACCATAAGAATTCCAATAAATATATTCTCTTATCATCAATTAATTGCCTATATCATTTTTGATTACTTTATCATGTGCATGTGCTTTTCATTGAACTCGTTGAAGAAAGAGGAAGAACTTCTTTGACAGCATTCACTTGCTCTAAATTGTCGGTCTGATTACCAATTTTTTGTTTTTTGAAAAATAGTCAGTTAAAGTTGTATTTTTTAATTTTCTTTTTTCATCACCCATATTTTACTAAAATTTAAAATTTATATGTATAGTAATACAACATACAATTTTAATTATTTTTCTACTTATCTGGATAACTTATTTACTTATTACGAATTACAAAATTTATAGATAGTAGGCAGAAAATATCACCAATTACAAATACTTTTTCTTTTAATCTGTGTTCTATTCATGTGTACAAGTATGAAACAGTATTACAATCTCTAATGGTGATTTCGGTTTACTGATTCGGTGATTTGGAGAAACTGCACGTAGTTTAATTTTATATATCAACGTAGTTTAATTATATTGTTGATTTTGGTTCTTGGTCGTTCAGGTTCTAAATAGGCCACTGGAACGGTGTATATTAGTATGTATATTTAATGTGAAATTTTGTAAAGATTTTTCTTTTAATGTTTGTTTTTGTTTTATTTTGTTGTTGTAGCGGAAGTACGAAAAGACCATTGCAACAAAACGGTCGACATCTACGAAGATGTATCAAGTCCCGAGGTGACAATCGATAATGTAGGTCGTCCTATGACCTGCTGGTACCGATTTCGATCTTTTCGTGGCACGCCACGCGATTGGATCTTACGGATCCGATTCAAGAAATTCAAAGTTGGCACGCTGATCAATGCTACGACTTGTCATATGGGATATCTTCAGGTAAGTTCTTAAATTCTTATTTAAAATAATCCATACAAAATATATTATTGAGTAAATCAACGGCCTAAACCTATTATAGATTTACAATAATTCATTACAATTATTACATATTATAAATATAGTAAAATAACACGGCTGTTGACATAACAGGAGACAAAAAAGCAGTAATTACTTATATGAAATGCATGATTTAATAATAATAGCCTAGTTATTGATATTGTTTGTTTAACAATAAATTCGTAATTTTTATTTTAAGTGTACTAAATTTTATATTAAAAATATTAGTTTCACGAAAGTGCAAATTATATGATTGTAAACATTAGTAAACACATATACATAATAACTCCTATTAAGGTTACTTGATTTGTATTTTTATTTATTATTAGTTTATTTTTATTTTTGTTCGGAATGTCGTTTTTATATTTAGCTTAGCTTGCTAAGCCTCGGCTCTGCCTCGGTTGCAAATATCTAAGCTCAATACAATAAAGATCGCTTTCTGGCTCCTCGTAAAATAATATACTAGTTTTAGATTTTTAAAATGAAATTATTACAATAAATATCTAATTTTAAAACATAATATTTGGAATAGTAAAATAATCTTTTAGAACTCATTATATTAAAATAAAACGGTTTTACGTTTTAGTTCTTTATTAATAATTGTACTCAACATACATCTCCATTTTTCTTGATGAAGATGTGCGTTGGGTACGTCTACACGTGGATTATTACTAAATATTAATACAGAACTACAACCTAAAGCAGTTTTATTTTAATAATATTTGGAATATATTTTTATTTTATGTAAAAACAATTGAAATACTGAAATTTGAAATGATTATAATCATTTAATCATTTGTGTAAATCAATTTTTTTCCGGGAAAAACTTTGTTTTATACAAACAATCTATATAATTTTTACACAGACAATCTATATAATTTTTACACAGACAATTTATGTAATATTACATAGATTTTTTCAGTGTAGAATCAAGAACAAAATTTATTTATGAAAATATTTATTTTACTATATAAAGTCTATGAAGATGTTGTTGCCATCGGCAATATTAGTTTTAAATATTACAAATCTGTCAATATTATATTAGCAATTTAATTATATAACAACGAAGATACGTAAACTGCTAACAAAATTCTCCTTGAATACGAATATTTCAACATTCTCTGCATCTTCAATCTCTTGCCGCAAAATAAGAGCAACCGTACATTTAGTTAGGTATAATAATAATCCGACATTAGTAACCACACACACACACACATAACACAAAGAGAGAAAGAGAGAGACTACAATAGAAGGAGAGAGAGAGAGAGAAAGAAAGATATGACAAAACGCTAATACTCAGCATGCCTTTGGGCGAGTTATTGTTAAACTAATGGGCCGTAAGCCGCAACAAGCACTATACCACATAAATTACACGAGGAGGAACCACCGGGAAACCAGGAAAACGGAACCATGCCAAAACCACTGTTCTGTTGCCCTGCCAGTGTGAGTGTGTGTGTGTATGTGTGTGAGAGAGAGGATGTGTGTGTGTGTTTTTAAGACGGTTTTAGACGGTTGCCAAACCCATGAACCCTGGCCTCGCGGAACGTTGGCCGAGAGAGAGAGAGAGAGAGAGTAAAAGCTACCGTATAATCCGCTTTGCATTTCATGAAATTCAATATATGATTTACTATTTGCATAAGTCCTATTACCAAAACAAAAGTGCCCCGAAAACCTTCTAATATGGAAAAAGTAAAGCTGTATTTATTTAGTTTGGGAGTTTCGCTTGATTTATTGTCTATATACGATAATATAACCTAACTTTTGTGTTATAAAGGGTTAAGTATAGTTTCATAACGTCCAATTCATATTCAAGATAAAAAAGAAAGCTTAAATGTATTTTACTTTAAAATTTAAAGAATTATCGTTGAAATAGTAATATGGAACAGTTCTCCATCAAATATATATAAAATAAAACTGTGATGGCATTGAGTTAAATGAAATTTGGCTTCCATTAAATAAAAAATCTATAAAAAAATAATTATGAGTTACCTAGTAACTTGTTTCTATAATCTGTTCATTACTATAATGTCATTTGAATCAGTTTATCCTGATGAAGACAAGCGTTGAGTTTCGTCGAAGCGTCGATTATAAATTAATTTTAATACAGAACTGGAACCTAAAGCAGTTTATTTTATATAATGAGTTCTGAAAGTTTTTTTTTACTATGTTATGCTTTAGATTTAACATCCGTTTTCATCAGGAAAAATGATTTTCAGTAAATAACGGAACATAGAAATGTAATATAATGTAATTATGGTAAATGTATATATTTATATATTAATTTTATTCTTTGGTTAATTATTTCATATCTTATCCAGAGTTAAAACACCGGTATTTAGTAAACGTTTATAATCGTTTTTACATTATTTTATAAACAAATTCAATCATACATATGTAGTTTTTTTGCTTATATTGTCGTTTAACATTTCTCGAAAAAGTTATTTCATGTTTTCTATTTTTTTACTGCATCAACTAGGCTGAGCGAAAGTTTCGCGTGTGTAACATATTTTCCACATACACACACGAACACACACCGGAAAACGATAGTAATCGCTTAAAGTTATGAAAGATGTTTAAAACGTTCACTCACAATATTTGTCTGAAGTTGACGCATGTCAAAATTGTGTTGGAGAAAGAAGAAACGTGCACGTACTCAGCAGTGCCCCGTCTGTTTTCGACTACTTGATGTATGGTTGCCAAGAGTGTACGGAAAACATGCTTTTTCTTTACTCTCATATATAGGAACGAAACGAAACAGTCGTCTACATATATATTTTTATTTCTCTTTCTCATAGTTTTCAAATGGATATCATCTTACCATCATATCTACTCTATGTATAATTTTTTTTTCTGGAACATACTTTCAAAAGTTTTATTTTATTTTTTGCCACATGTCATGGATATTGTTTTAGTTTTTGCTACATTATAAATGTTTTATGTGCAGCAATTTTTTTCTAGGTATTTCCTGCTAGATTTTGATATTTTGATAATAAATTTTAAAATGCAACATTTACATATTTTACATTGACTGGTTTAACTATTAAATTCGCGGAAATAAAATTACATTTTTTTCTTCAATAATTTTATATTACAAATCTTCAATATAAAGAAAAATTTAGGTACTTAATTAAATATGTGATAATTAGTATCAAAATTGTTTTTTTCTATTAATTAATTACATAAATATATTTTTGTCGCTTATGAAAAGCAATTTAATTAATTCTGTCAACAAATCTTTTGATAATGTAATTTTATTTAATTATTTAATTTGATATATTGTGCAAAATTGCAATTTATATAATTACATGTAAATACATAACATACATTGCAGATTTAAGTTTTTTTTATTTACAATTCAAAACGATTGTATATTTTATTTATACATCTGAATAGGTTTTTTTTTAATTATAAAATTTTACACATACGCTCTGTTTTAAATTAAATATATATATATATATATATATTAAATATAGTGCTGAAGTTTTAGCATTATAAATTTTGTTATTGCATTAGTTGTTGTTTTTTCTCCTGATTGTATTTAATGATGAATTATATTGAAAATGGAATTTCGTTGCATATATATAAAGCTTCAAATTTAAAATATGGAAAACAAGTTTTTTTATAGACGATGGTGCTGCCGCCGCACGCAATACAGTAATTTAGTGAAGCTTGTGACCTTTGTTTATTGTGAGGTTAAGTTAAAAATAATCTTATGTTTCTTGTTCCTCTTTTGTATTTTTTTTTTATTCAGCAAAAATATAAAAGAATAAAAAAATGTGTTTCGTATAATTTTTCTTTCAGCATGCTTGTACAAAATCATGTAATAAGTCTTACATTATTTTTGTAATAAATAAAATTATTATTTTATTAAAAGTTGCAGAAATATTGTGATAATTATTAATATTATAGTAATTATAATATTGGAGCCGTTTTAATAGTATTATGGGCCGCTGGGTAAACCAGTGTGCTGGGGCCCCTACAATAACCAATCACAGAAATGATGTGTTAAGCTAAATAAATTAATATACACAAATTGGCATAGGGGCCCCTGTGCCTGTGGGGACTTCGGACAAATGCCCAAAAAGCCAATCCGTTAAGACAGCACTGATTATAATGGTACAAAAGAAAATTAAAATATTGCACAATTATAATTTATGTTAATATTTAAAAGTATACATGTTATTATGGTTAATATGATAAATTGGTTACTATATATAATAACCGGTTATTATGAATAATCAAAACTAATTGAAATAAATGTAAAAAAACACTTTGGTTTATTTTGATGCTAGATAGAGTGAATTATCAAAATAACCAATTAAAATAAAACAGCTTTAGGTTGTAGTTCTGTATTAATATTTATTAATAATTGACTCAATGTACTCAATGTACGTTTTTATCAGGAAAAAAAGATACAAATGACATTTAAATAAATAAACAGAACGTAGGAACAAGTTACTAGGTAACAAAACAATTTTTAGAATAGAACGGCTTTAGATTTTAGTTGTGTAATAATTTATTAATAAATCAACGTTTCGACGAACTGAACGTGCGTCTTTATTAGGAAAAAAAAGATAGAAATGACATTTATAGTAAATAAACAGAACATGGAAACAAGTTACTGGGTAACTAAATAAGTAACTATATCATGGCTATTTATAAATTTTTGATTAAAGGAAGCCAAATTTTATTTAAATCAGTTTCTTCATACTTAAAAAATTACTATGTTATCCATTTTTAATTAAAGGAAGCCACATTTTATTTAAATCAGTGTCTCTTCACATTGATTGCAGATTTATCTATTATTACCAATTATTATGTATATGATATAACATATATATTTTATTCCAAGTTGAACAATTGGCAATGATTCTAACACTTTTGAATATTTTTGCTAAAAATTTCCAAATAATTTTATATTAATTTTGAAGTTAAAAAAGTTTTTTTTTACACATATGATAAATTTTAATGAAAAACAAGAAAAATGAACGACATCTTATTTTAAAATTGTTGAATTAAATTATATTTAAATACTGTAAGATTTCTTTTCAAATAACATTTTTTTTTTAATTATTTTGTTATAAATATTAAAGTTATATCGAGAAACTTTTGAGAATTTTACTTTTAAAGTATTTTTTGCTTGAAATAAATTATTAATTATATTCTAATTCATCGTAGAATTTAATTAAAAATAATAATGAATACAATTTAGCTGGAATATATTAAGGAAAGTATTCCTGTATTTTTTTATAGTCACTTTAACAAAAAAAAACTTTCTGGGGGCGATGAAAAAAAATATTCTAAAATAAAATTGAGTAAAACAATTTCTCGTTAGCAATAAAAAACGCGGAACAAAATTGTTTCGTAAGTAGAACAAATTCCAGGACAAAACTTTGAAGCGAACGTCATGAATATTCAAATTTATTCTTTCCATTCTCTGTTCGACGGACGCTGAGTATAAAATCAAGAAAATCATCAGCGCACATTTATCCTTCGATTAAAATCGAATTCGTAAGTAGACAATAGAGACGGGAAGATATTTCTTCGTTTCAATAACAATGAAATCCATTAGTGCTTAGATGGCACCACATTCACTTGTCTCATATATATATATATATATATATATATATATATATATATATATATATATATATATATATATATATATATATATATACCAGGGATGTTGTTTTCAAAATATTGGAATTGTTTTTTAATTTCTTTGTATTATTATTATTAAGTCAAGTTAAGTTAATTGACAACTGCATTGTTTATTTTCGCTTGAATTTGAATTTGATTATTAAAATTTGTGAAGTTATGCAAGAATTGCAATGTATACCATCTAGGGTGGTCTGAAATCGTATATTTGACCAAAGAAAGATTAATTCTCACAAATCACGTAACGAATATAAATAATATATACATTTACGAGTTTGAACATAATGTATGAATTGTAAAAACTTAAAGAAACTTTAATAATAGTAATTTTACTATATTTTTTATTGTAATTTATATAAATTATTGTAAATTTACCAAATAATTATAAAAATAATTAAATTACTACGATTATCAGTAAAAATTTTTATTGATTATTTTTAGTGCACATACCCAATGAAAATAATATTTTTTTACTTTAATTTTTTTCCAGGAAAACATTCTGTTTCCAAACGAAATAGTAAATAATTTTATACAAAATTTTCAAAATAGTTTTACTGTAACTTTTTATTATTTATTTTTATTATACTTCTATTATAAAAATACAATTTTACAGATTGAAAGTCTATTTACTTTTGAATTAATAGTAAAAACGTTGATTTTAAAGTAATATTTTATCAGTGTAAGCCCTTGATAAAGTTAATCCGAAGAACCTAAAACCACATAAACATAAAAAAACATAAACAGTATTGAAAAAAACCATATTAATTCTAAGGAAATTTGTACCTAAAATATTTTGTATACACTATAATATTTAAAACTATTTTCACACAACACTAAATCCTATTTAATTCTAAGTGGTGATTGTCATGTTAACGACTTAATGAGTTTATGTGGTTTTATGTTTTTCGGATGAACTATACCTTATTCCGAAAACTTTGGAAGCATTCCTTTTTGTACGCGTATATAACACAGAGTCATTGTTTTACAAGTGAACAGATTTTGTATTAAGTTCCGATTGTGCTAGACTAGTGCCATCTGTTACGAATCGTCCGTGACTAATGCACTAATGTTGATTGCAAAAAATTAATGAACCACACGGTGCCTTGCGCCTAGCCTGGTCTGGCCTTAGCTTCAGTTATACACACACACATACACATACAGCGACTCTTCATTGATTTTTAGCCAACACTTGGGAATTGCACTCGGAGTCACTAACTGGTTGTTTTTCTTTACGGTTTTTTTTTTGTGCTGAATATACGTTTTGAACGAACATTAGTTCTTTCCGAAACGGTTGTATATCTTTCTCGACGATCAGTATGGATCTTTCTGTAATTACTTTAATGCGCCGGCGTTCATATAGAATTTCATTTGTGTAAATTGCTTTTTATTTATTGATGTGTTTTAAATATTTTAAAATTTGAAATACTACATACGGACCATAGAATCATTGTGGTACTTTGAAAGATTTTAATCTTAAGGTTCGTGAAGACTTGTTCTACTTATTACGAATTTAGTTTATTAGTCGTAATATTATTGGTTTTGAAATTCACTATTTACTAGCTTGTGAAAACACACAAATTTAATTAATAATATTAATTTTAATCTACAATATAACCAACAATAACTAATAAAATTAGAGGTGTTGAGTGGACAAAAAATCGGTTGACTCCGATTTAATTTTTTTTTTCTCATTTGACTCCGACACCAACTTCAACTCTAACTTTTAATTCGATCATTTTTTTACATAAACAAAAATAATGTTACTAATTTCTTTAAATATTGCAATTTAATGAATTTATTTAGTAAAAAAACATAATTATACATGTATTTATAATAATGTACTTCTGTTACATATATATATAATAGAAAATTCACGACTAGAATGTATTATAATATTTAAAATTTTAATGGGAAGGTAGTCAAAGGTTAGGTGTTCGAATCAAACTTTCATTTAAGATTCTGTGCCAAAATTTTCGGTATTTGCCACCTTCTTCAGGGCCTAAAAATGTTTTATTCAATTTACCTGAATTCAATTTCACTCAGTTCAATAAAACATTTTCAGATTCTAAAAAAAGGTGGAAAATATCACTGAAAACTTGACAAAGAATCTTTAATGAGAGTTTGATTCGAACACCTAATCTTTGACTACCTTTCCATCAAAATTTTATACATTATATGTATATATATATATATATATATATATATATATATATATATATATATATATATATATCTGTACCATTGAGGTAAAAAGTCGTAAGTCTATTTATCAAAGTTTTGAGAAATTTGCAAAAGAAGTGAAATAGCCAAATAAATTGAAGATACTATTAATTCTAAAATGAAAATGTAGGCAACCACATAAGTTTGAAGCTACTAACTTTTACCTCAACACCAAATCGACAACGAGCAACAAGAAAATAATATTAACTCCATTTAGACAAAATTTGTAGTTACGACTGTTTACCTCAACGGTACAGATATATATATATATATATATATATATATATATATATATATATATATATATATATATATAATCGAATTTGTCGTGGATTAAAAGCATTGTGTTAGGTCTTTTGCTAAATGAAACTCAATTGAAATATTATCCAAGCTTTGGATAATTGAATTTGGAAACTGAATTTGTTTAATAAACAAAACATTTTAAAAAATTTAACCATTATACGAAAAAATTATAAAATAACAATTAGGAAAACTATATATAGTTATAGAAATAATAAAATTAGTATTTGATTAAGACATACGGTTTAAAATATTTTACACAATGTATACGCGTCCACCATTTTGTAACTCAAAAGATGCAACGACCTCATTATTTCCATTTATCTACATTTGCAAAACAAAATAGGCAAATAAAATTATACAATTTATATTTTCATAATAAAATTAAACTACTAAAATCCGAGAACATCTTGAAACACTAAACATAACAGGAAGAGAGAAGAAGAAGAAAAAAAAAGTAAAAATCCGACTAATTTTCAAGAGCTATTAAAAAAAATTACACTCGAAAACATTGTGTCTCAAAGTAAAATGAGTTTTCTCTTTGGGTGAAAATTCGGGTAGCAAACAGCGAGCAAACGGTGTATTTTTGTTTGAATTCTTTCACGACTAGCAATTTATTCGTCCCGGTATACAGAACTGTGGGGCCCCCGTAAGAATACATTATCAGGACCATAAAACAAACTTGTAGTTACGGGAGGGGCGCGCGAGCGCGCGTGCACCAATAAAAAAAGCGAGAGGTTCGACCCGGTAATTACCGGTGCCGAAGACGGGAAGAAAAAAACCGGTAAACGGGAATAGGGAATGAACGGTTTGCTGGGATACCGTTCCTGAATTATTCGAAAGGGCTACGTTTTATTTTCTCTTCTTCTTCGGCTAATTCTTTTACTTTTCAGTTTGTTTAGTTATTTAGGTTTTTTACTGTTCTAAAAGAATACAATTGATATTGCTAATTTTAAATGAGTTTAATTTTTAATGGAATTGCAAATTTTGAAAAATTAATGAATTAGGTTTTTATACTAATCGATTTTGTTTATCTATTTTATAATTTAACTTAGATATTGCTACTTTCTGCTATGTAACATACGGAAACGTTTGTTAAGCATTTTTTAATGCATTGAACTTTGAGCTACTGCCAGTAATTTCAATAAATTTTGAAATGGTATCCAAAGTTCGATTGCATAGTGAAATATTTATATTTATTTACAATGAATTTTTGTGCATTTTACGGCGTGTATATTTATTACAAAGAACTAATTAAACATTAGTTCTTTGTAATAAATATACACGGCGTAAAATGCACAAAAATTCATTGTAAACAATTTTCAGCGCCAAAAAATATTTAATTATTTATTTATATTTATATTACCACCTCGCAGAGTTCAGTTTGATGGTCAAAATGTAACTTGAAAGGGAATTACCATTGAGACAGTTAGTTACGGTCAGCAGTAAGCTAAATTTTATTTAAATCAATGCCTGAAAGATTTTTTTACTATGTTAAAATAACGTTTTATAACTATATAACTTCCTTTAATTAAAATTTATAAATTTTTATGATCTAGTTACTTGTATTTGTTACCTAGTAACTTATTTCTGTGTTCTGTTTATTTAGTGTAAATGTCATTTGTATCGCTTTTCCTGATGAAGACGCACGTTGAGTTCGTCGATACGTCGATTTCTTAATAAATATTAATACAGAACTACAACCTAAATTTGTTTTATTCTAATATTTTATAAAAGTTAAAAGTAATTTCAAAATGTTAAGAATAAATAATTATCGTTTTTTCTTACAACCTATATACAGCGTGATTTGTAATTAATTGGAAATATTTTAACTGGAGTATCCTGGGCTCAGAATATGAAGATTTGACCCAAAACACTTAGATAAAATGTGGCTCCTTACTGAGCTACAGGGTGTTTTATTTAAAAATTTAAAAACGATTTTTGCCCAGTACTTAAAAACTATTTGACGTATTTTTATCATACTTGGCAGAAAGTGTAGGTACCGTACACCATACTAAATTATGTTAAACAAAAGTTTCTGGCTAGTGCCAGTGGCGTACAACAGGGGCAAGTGAGAGGTTGATCCTTCCTAAATTATACGCCACTGGCGGAATTGTCATTTTAGCACAATTTTTCGATTCTCCAATACTTTCTGTGTAAAAAACATATTCTTTCTTCGTAACGATAAAGTCACTATTTTTCGAGATATTTAAAGTTAAACATAAGCTGCATCCTTGGGATTTTTTCAAAATTTGCTCAAAAAAATCTGAAAAAATTCAGTAAAATAAAGGAAAAAATTAACTACATAATAACTAAGTAACTTTGTTCTCTAACTCATTTTGGTTTGGCAGGAAAAATTATTGAAAATTAATATTTTTTACATTTCAATTTTTTATTTTCAATAATTTTTCCTGCCAAACCAGAATGAGTTAGAGAAAAAAGTTACTTAGTTATTATGTAGCTAATTTTTTTCTCTATTTTACTGAATTTTTTCAGATTTTTTTGAGCAAATTTTGAAAAAATCCCAAGGGTGCGTCTTATGTTTAACTTTAAATATCTCAAAAAATAGTGACTTTATCGTTACGAAGGAAGAGTATGTTTTTTACACAGAAAGTACTGGAGAATCGAAAAATTGTGCTAAAATGACAATTCCGCCAGTGGCGTAGAATTTAGGAAGGATCAACCTCTCACTTGCCCCTGTTGTACGCCACTGGCACTAGCCAGAAACTTTTGTTTAACATAATTTAGTATGGTGTACGGTACCTACACTTTCTGCCAAATATGATAAGGATACGTCAAATAGTTTTTAAGTACTGGGCAAAAATCGTTTTTAAATTTTTAAATAAAACACCCTGTAGCTCAGTAAGGAGCCACATTTTATCTAAGTATTTTGGGTCAAATCTTCATATTCTGAGCCCAGGATACTCCAGTTAAAATATTTCCAATTAATTACAAATCACCCTGTATATATATATATATATATATATATATATATATATATATATATATATATATATAAACTTAAAATTTTATGATATTATAAAAATAGTAGAATATTTGTTAATATCATTTTTATCCAATATAAATTAAATGGAACCAATATATTTGGTCGTAAAAATTAAACTTTCCACATTCTATGTACGAGTAGAGTTATATTTTGATTTTATCACGTATTTAAACTCATATATGTAAAGTTCTGAGCCAGAACTAATCTCGAACTGTTTTAATACAACCGCACATAAAATATAGTTACATTGTAATATTTTCCACTGATCCAAATCACTATTTCTTACTGTGGTTGAAAATTAAATTACATTTACTATTGTTCTCTAGATTTATGAGAATTATAAGAAATATTTACTGAAAATATAACTTTTCTCATAAAGAACCTGTAAAATTGAAATTGAAAATTTTAGTCTTACGGTATATAAAAACATTTGTTTTATAGTTGACAAAAATTATATCAGAATTTATTGTTTTCGTAATTCCGTAATAAAAGTACATATTTCAGATCTCATTATATTAAAATAAAAAGGTTTTAGGATTATATTCTGCATCTGTTTTAATAAAAAAATCTAAGTAGAGATTTTTTATTAAAATATATACTTTCGATTACTTTCATTCAAATTAGTTGCACTTTATAAATATTTATAAATATAATCTTTTATTTAAGAAATAAGAAATTTTGAAATCACTTTAACGTAAGTAAAAATTAAAAATTGAAGAATATAACATATATTTCAACAGCTAAATTTCCCAATTTCCCAACAGTACGGAAATAGTCATTTTCTATTAACGTACAAACCACTGAAAATGATTTCCAATGGGAGACACAATCTCGGTTGCATTTGTTTGATGCTCTCGTGTAATCACATATATTGTAGGTATTTTATTTTGATTGCCATTTATTTATAAATATTTCATACAATATACAATATTATTTATTATGCATTAAATCATTAAATATTGAAAATTCATTTCAACTTAATACAAGATTATTAAATGTGTTTTACATTTGTTTCGTTGACATTTAACATATATGTTTAAATAAATTATTTTTATAAAATTTTGTTTGATATGATACAAATTGTAAAATAAAATAATTAGGTACGTATACATAATATTTTGTTATTTACAAATCTAATTAAATTTTTTTGTTGTGATATATATACTATGATTTTTATAGTGACATATTTTTTTCTGTACATCAGATCAACCATGTTATTAATGGAGAACACATCACATACATACAACATACATACACAATCACACCATGTACCCAAACTGGTGTGGCACAAACTGTTTTCAGTATCCCGAAATTAGTTATTTCTAAACATTCTTTTCCAGACAAGCAACTCTAGCTTCATCCACATTTATGACACCTTTCATACATGCTCTCAATATGCATATCAAAACAATCCATGTATTAAGTATTGGCATACGTATCCATATTTATAATTGATCTGATTTCTATACTAATTTAAAAACAGTAATTACACAGATAATAATTAAATAGTGATTTTATTTAATTCGAAATAGATCACTAAATTTTAGATGATATTTGAATTTCATCTAATGACAGTATTTTCCAAGTAGTAGGAATAGAAGAGCATGTATGAGAGGTGTCATGAATGTAAATGAAGCTAAAGTTGCTTATCTGAATATGAATGTTTGAAGAAAACTAATTTCAAGATATTGACAAGAGTTTCTATCACACGCTTCTGAGTACATGGTGTGATATATGTATGTATGTCATCTACATGCAAATTAATTAATATTGAATTAATAATATAAAACTTTATATAAATCAACAAACAAGAATAGATAAATGTACTAAATGTAATCATCTATTTTTGAATTAGATGTTTCATTTAATATACGTAATTAGAAAATTAAAATCATATTTTTTATATCTATAAATTTTTTTTTGTAAAAAGTAGCTAAAGACTCATGGTGCATAATTGAATATTTTACATATTTTAAAGGAATGGTGTTTAAAATTTAACGTTCTGACAACTTGGCATATAAATACATTTACCATTCTATTGTTTAAATTAGTTATTATTTATATTTTGACATGGCAACGATATTACAGGCACAAAGCTTCAGTTTATTATATAATTCTATTTAAATCAATCACACTGTATATTTAATATAATAAAATAATACGTATCATAGAAAAGAAAAATTGTACGGCTGAGTGAACACAATATAACAAGAATTATATTCAGAAGCAGATCAAATAAAAAATTATTAAAAGACCGCCCAAGGTTTTTATAGCAAAAAGGGCGTCTAATATATTTCACATAAAGCTTCCAAAGTAACCGGAATAACCGGAATATTTTTTAATAAAACACTTAATCGTCTCACTTTTTTGCTAACTCAGATTAACTCATTTCGTTCCATATATTTCTCCAGAAAAACATTTTTTTTTCCTCTTATTTTAATTAAAAACAAAAGCATATTCTAGACATTTCAGAAAATATTTTTTTAATTTTTCGTGGATTATTATTTTTACGAAATTATAAACATTATTTTTTACAAAACATGTTTATATAAAATATTTATATAAAATATTTATATATAATTTTCTATTATATAAATTTTAAGAAAATTAAATTTTGCAAATAAACAACATTATGTTTATGTTTGTTATTAAAAATAAATAAAGATTTCACGAAATTACATTTTTATTTATTTAAAAAAGAGATGAACATTATTAAATTTTGTTTGCTTTTAAATTAAAATATTTATACTGAAGATAAATAAAAAGTATTGTATCCGAAACTAAATTTATGTTAATAAAAAAAACACAACTGGTTAAATTAGAACTTTTTGACAATTACAAACTTGCAGATTGTCTATTTTACGAATATGTACTTATAGATTTTTATAAAGTTGTGGTTGATCAAAAGCAGTAAATTATGATTTCATAGCTCACGGTCGTGAGATACAGACAATGTAAATTTAATTACAATAATATATTACGAGGAGCAGAAAGTGATCTTTATTGTGTTGTATCCAGATAATTACGGTTGAGGCTAAGCAATTTGGGTGAAACATAAAATTACATACTAAGTAACCTTTACCGAACAGTTGTAAAACAATTTATTTGTTACGTGATTTGTGAGAATTAATGTTTGTTTGATCGAATATGTACTGCGCTGTATATTGGTATTTCTTGCACTTCTTCATACATTTTCAATCATTAAATTCAAATTTAAGCGAAAATAAACACTACAATTGTCACTATATACTTTTCATTATAGCTTTTAACAGTAAAATAACAACTTTTAGTAATTTTACTGTAATAATTTACGTAATGCTTATTACTGTTTTATAATAAAATTACATTTATAAAACATATACAATTACATTAATTGTTTACAGTGTATAATCAATATATTATTTAAAAATCTAGCTTCGTTGATGCAAGCAAAAATGGCAGTTGACATGTCGAATACGGTTAAATATATTTGTGGTCACTGGTGCTGTCACCAGTGGTGCATATAGTAAGTAGAGTATAATAATATTTAAATTATTGTACTAGTAACATTAATAACTTCCTGTTACAGAGACAAAATGGTATTATAATATCAATATTTTAATACACTTAAAGAAAAAAACGTGTATTGTGACCGTATTATTCAACAGGAGCAGAAAGAAATTGTTAACACAGCCATCTTTACAATGTAATTTCGTTAAAGAATGATATTAGTAGAAATAATTATTTTTCGGAACGTCGAAAACAGTTGGCTTTTTACTTCATTTAACTAATTTATGTGCTTCGTTTAGCAAATGATCCAATTTTGTTTGAGTTCTTAGTAATTTCTTTTGTACCCTAATATATCTCTAATCGTGCGCCTTTAATAATTTGTTTATTTCACATAATTTACTCTTTAAATATATATCAACTGTAAATAGGACATTTCTTTGAAGTACCTTCTAGCGTTTTAAAACTATTTGTTTTTAATTTATGATTTGATAGTGTTATAGTGTTTACCTTTCTTTATTGTTATATATTTTTATTCTAGAAAATAAGAATTAGAAATTATAAATAATTGTAATGTAAATTTATTGAACATGCAAACATGACAACATGTAATAATTTTTAACCTCAATTGCTATGTGGCATGAAACAGTTCTTTCATTTTCAAATTTAAACGTTCAGATAAAGATAGACAGCAAATATTATTTTTGTCAAACAAGAAATAATTACTATAAATATATTGTCCGCAACTATAACCTAGATTTTTTGGTATTTTAATTCATTTATTTAATTTTAGTTTTATGTTAGTTACATTGATTTGAAACCCGTATTAATTTTTTGAATTTTTTTAGTGTATTTATTTAATTTTAGTCTTATGCCAGTTACATTGTTTTAAAACCAGTACTGGTTAAAACTGAGCTTGTAGTACTAACCATTATGTTTTGTTAAATTTTAATGTTTAAATCTTAAGATTGTTCGGCCATCTTGAGCGAATGTCTAATGAATGTTTGGTTATAAGAATATAAGTGAATGATTTGGAACATATACGTTTGCGTTATGGACTTCCGATAAGTAGATGGAATTTTATGATTGAGAGAGTGACTTGCATGAGTGAAAGTTTGTAAGTGCTAGGAATAGAAGAGAATGTATGAGAGGTGTAATGAATGTGGATGAAGTTAGAATTGCTTGGCTGAATATAGGAATGTTTGGAGAAAGCTAGTTTCGAGATTGTGTATGTATGAAATAACGTGAGATAAAAATTTATGTGAAAAAAGCATTACACATTAAAAGTTTAGTCAGTGATCTAAGGTTACACAAATACTCAACGTATTTAGTAGTCAAATTCTTTTGTTCACTATTTGTCTTTGTCACACGCACGTTTTTTTAATAATCATATCTCTATTTTTCATACACAACGAATAGTAAACATACTTACTTAACATTAATAAATATTTATTCACAAGTTATGAACATGTAATTGTAAGACGATTTTCTATAACTATAATCAATAGTAATCTTAAGGCTTTCACGGTCGGTATTTTATTTGTCACCAAGCACTGCGGATGCCATCTACGATGTATGGCAAAATGTTTGCTGCGAGAATAGATCGATCACGGCATACCAGCCTAGAAAATTCTATAAATTCAACATACAATCAATATATTAATTTTAAAACTCAGTTTAAAATCTAGCTTCGTCACAAGCAAAAATGTCAGTTGATGTGTTGAGTCCGCCTATTTTGCACCCTTATCGATTTCACTTCGCTGGTGAACGCGCTTAAACGAAAAAAGGAAAAAAAAATTGACGCCGTCAAAAATTACACAAGACTTTCGCGTCTAGCGAAGCAAGCGGTTAACAGGTTATCAAGCTATTTCATCTTTCGTCCGTAAGACGATGATGAAAAACGTAACACGACTTACCGGTTACTGAGTTCGCGTTGGTGCAAAACTGTAACGAAACGAAAAAAGTTTTAAGTTCTATATTTACTGGACGAACGATCACGATTTCTGCCAGCGATTGCTTGTCATATGCTTGGTTATTGACAGCTAGTTAATTTTTTATTACTTTAGTTTTTTTTTTCTTAGTTTGTTTGTTGCTGAAGTTATCTTGTTAGTTTTTAGTAATTAAGTTGTTTCTAGTTTTGAAATATGGTCCAGTGAGAAAAATATAATATTTTTACTATTTCGTCTCAATTAATGGTTGATACGGGGGAGTCTGTATTATCGATATAAATTACCACCCAGACCGCTTTGAAAATAGACAAAGTTTAGAAATTTTTTTCATAGATAAATGATAAGGTTTATATGTTATTACGGTATATTTGATTTTTTTTTCGAAATATATTTCCGTTGCGAAATATTCGTAAAACACATAAAAGTGACATTAGTAAATTACCACGTCCGATTGGCAACAGATCTTTAGCAAAAATTAATCAAATTAATATATTCACCTCCGAAGCCTAAATATAAAAATTTATAATAATTCGTTCAGCCGATTTTATTCTGCACGTGTCTACAGACCGACAAACGGACATCACATTAAGAACAGTTGATTTGTGATTATCTGTGAAAATCTCGATATGTCAAATTTGGTATGATTGCAATACTTTCCTTATTATATGTGATATGATGATTGGTAAAAAACACTTAGGTCCGTATTCCCACCTCTTTTGTTTTAGAAAAATGCTTTAAAATAAATTTTAACTGCTACCTCTTATCAAATATGAAATACTTTTTTTAAATCTAATATTATAAAATTCAAATAAACTAATTCAAATTGCTTAATAAGTAATTGTAAGTAAACGTCAAAAGTAATCTTAACAAAATCACTTTTAAAAGTGAGATGAGAATACGAGCCTTAGTTTTTATTCGATTAATTTCTGCTGAATAGATAAATTCATTAGAGCGTCCTATAACGTGCAATAAATTGAGACAGTTAAAGCAGCGGATATTACGTATGGACAATGAAGTCAAATTAGTTTATGTACTGTAACAATCTATGTATGTATAATCATTGACAATAGACAATTAGATTACATAGATAACACCGTATTAACCGAAAATTAACTACATTAGTTGCTTACTTCATTATCGCACAATAAACCCCACACACTAAATACCTTCACAAATATTTTACTAGCTCGCCACTAAATACTATTGAAACATTCATAAAATATAAGAATAGTAAAAAATTACATGCAGGGAAGGAATTTTTAGTAAATTCTGCTTCAAATATTTCTTTACTAATAGAAATAGTTATAAAAAAATCTATTTAATTTTCAGATCTATAAAGTAATATTTTTTTCTACAACTATACTGAAATTTGTCATTTATAAATCTATTACTACAGATATATATATATATATATATATATATATATATATATATACAGAGTGTCCAAGATAACTCCGTATGCATGGGGATCTCCGGAACTGTTAGAGATACGACCTTGGTTAAATTAGATGAAAGTTGCCTCATTAGTAGGCGAGTTTAGTCAACTTTTGTTTTTTCCAAAAAAATCCATAGGTTACTAGATATAGACAAAAATGCAAATTTTGCTGTTTTATATTTTTGCTTATAACTCTCGTATGCAAAACGATACATTATTTTGATTTGCACTTTCTTAAGACACTTTTTTACACAGAATTTCCAGAAGTTACCAGAATTTTTGTGCCATGTACTGTTTTCGAAATTTATGATGCAACTTTCATTTTTCTTATATAACTAGTATTTCAATGTAGTGTAATTAAAAAGACCTTTTTTTTCTCTTTCCAGTGATATAACATAGTCCTACTTTATTTTAAATAATAACATGGAAAATTGAAAAAAAATCTATTTTGCAAAGTAATAATTCATTTTTTTAGTTGAAAACTAAGTAGGTCATGTTAAAATAAATGAAACATGAGCCCTACCTTATTTTAAACAATAATATAGAATTATAATAAAAAAAAAAAACAATTTATTAAATACTAATGCCATATTTTATATTCGTAATAACTAATAACTATAACAGTAAAATTACATTAAGTGTTCAAATAAACCACCGTTTTCTTGAATGAACATACGTGTTCTCTTAAGCATAGCTTGTGTTAGGTTAGTTTTAGGTATTTAATACCGTACTCAATCAAATTCGTGTTTAATATCCTATACATCCCTACACTGGGTTGCCTTTTTTAAGGATATAAATTTAAATACATTTCCGCGGCTAATACTGCGTTACTTTGACAACGAATGTAACAATAAAGCATTTCAAACTTCTCTAAATTTTCAAACCGTTCTATAAATTAATATTCTTTCAATAAGCACTCCAATAAAACTAACTAACTAACTAAGACAATAATCAGAAGAAAAGCAAAACCAAAAATCTAATAATAAGGAAAACAATGCCTATTTCTCATGTTTCATTTGTCTTGATATGGCCTACTCGGTTTTCAACTAAATAAATGAATTATTACTTTGCAAAATAGATTTTTTCAATCTTTCATGTTATTATTTAAAATAAAGTAGGACTATGTTATATCACTGGAAAGCAAAAAAAAAGATCTTTTTAATGACACTACATTGAAATACTAGTTACATAAGAAAAATCAAAGTTGCATCATAAATCTCGAAAACGGTACATGATAAAAAAATTTTGGTTACTCCTGAAAATTCTGTGTAAAAAAGTGTCTTAAGAAAGTGCAAACCAAAATAATGTATCGTTTTGCATACGAGAGTTATAAGCGAAAATATAAAACAGCAAAATTGGCATTTTTGTCTATATCTAGTAACCTATGGATTTTTTTGGAAAAAACAAAAGACGACTAAACTCGCCTACTAATGAGGCAACTTTCATCTAATTTAACCGAGGTTATATCTCCAACAGTTCCGGAGATCCCCATGCATACGGAGTTATCTTGGACACTCTGTATATTGTAGTACAGATTTTTTCATTGTAGTTTTGTTGATATATGTAACGTAACAAGTTTTTCTGATAACGCGTAGTGTGTAGTATCGCTACTAGGGCGGCGTACTGTCACTAATTACTAACAACATAATGAAACTACTACATAAAATTAGTTAACATAAGGTCGACTTTCACTTGACACACAAAAATTATTGAAATAAGATAATTTAAATTTTAATAATTCTGTAAATGGATTGCATATTTATGTCAAGACAGTTTTGTTTAGTTATTTTTCTATTCTATAAAATTAATTAATACGATTACTTACTTACTTATTTTCAATTAGATAAGAAATATTTATTCTAAAAAACTTTTTAACGATAATTTATAAATATATAAATTATATATATATATATATATATATATATATATATATATATAAATATATATATATATAAATATATATAGATATATATATATATATATATATATATATATATATATATAATTTATATATTTATAAATAAATATATATATATATATATATATATATATATATATATATAATTTATATATTTATAAAAACTAATATTTACAATCAAGTTTTACCTTTTTACAATTTAATTACTTTTTATTTTATTTCTTTTGTTCGCAAAATTTTCAATCAGATTTTCCAATTATTGTCGTAGATAAATTTAAAATCAAATATACAAACATCGATATATCTCTGGAAAACAAAAGCTCCCACTAACAAACCTAGCTATAAAAAGTGCCCAGAAATGAAATCCAATCGCTAAAGAAAACAGACAGACGCCGAGGCAAACAGACACACAAACACACACACACATCAAATCCAATTTGCTGACACGGATATCTTTAACATCGCGCGCGGGGCCCCAACGTCCTGCTAAAAAACTAACCCATTTAACAAATATTTAGAGACGCGTTGTTCCGTCCAACGATGCTGTTTTATTTTTGCCAATTGCAGGCAACTTTTCACTTCTTTTACACCGTGTGCTTGTGTCGTCACTGATCTGTGTCTTGGTGTGTGTGTGTGTGTTTGTGACCAAGGCCGTCTTAGAATCCCAGATAGTGTCAAACACACGCGAAGACGAACGAAACCAAACAAAAAAAAAAACACACACAAAACAAAAGAGAAATGCCGAACAAACAACCGTACAGAAAAACAGAAGAAACTAACAGCGAAAAAATCTTGACGTAAAAAGATATTGTTTAGAAATGTTTGAAGTATTTATTGGAGAGATATCGATTTCGTTAGGACTGTAGTTTGCTTTGGTTTCTGTCAAAAAATGAAAATGTATGAAATATATTTATTAATATCTTGAAGTTGAATCTCGACATAAATCATTTTAGAAGTTTTTTATTGCATTTTGTACGAGTATGTTTAAATATATGATGATACATAATATTCATATTATGTCATCGTTTTTAAATATAGTTTAAGCCTGGCGCAGACTATGTCGGGCCGCATCGCTTTGCAATTATCCGCCCGAATCGTTTTTAGTGAACTATCGCATATTAGTTCATGCGATAGTTCATTTAAAATAAATAAAAACGATCCGGGCGGATAATTGCAATGCGATGCGGCCCGGCATAGTCTTCGCTTACCTTTATAAAACACACACTCAAACCATTCACCCAAAAGTACATACATACATACACAATCACGCCATGTACCCAAAAGGGTGTGGCACAAATTCTTTTTATCATCCCGAAATCAGTCGCCTCCAAACATTTCTATCCAAACAAGCAACTTTCGCTTCATCCACATTTATAATTCCTCTCATACATGCTCTTTTATTCCTACTACTTGGAAACTTTTGCTCACGCAAAACACTCTCAATCCTACCACTCCAACTACTCATCGGACGTCCACGCAAACGTATACCATTAAAATCATTCAAATAAACTTTTTTAACCAAACGTTCATTAGATATTCGCTCAACATGTTCGAACCATCTTAACTGACTAACACCAACTTTTGCTACAACATTTTTTTCAATTTCACACTCATCATACACTAATTTATTTCGTACCCGATCTCTCCTATTTACACCACATACCACACGTAAAAATCTCATTTCCACAGCAGTTATTTTCCGTTTATGCAGGCAAAAGTGTATGGCACAAACTCTTTTCACTATGACGAAATTATTTTCTGTCCAACAATTCTATCTATACACGTAACTTTTGCTTTATCTAATTGCGCGAATGTGACTTTTCTCGAAATATAAGTTCCTTGAAAGGTAATTGTTCAATTATTAACTGCTCGAATTATGTATACTGCTATTACTGATTGTTAAGTCAAAATTGTCAGTTTTTGCAAAAAATTTCTAACCGAAATTTTTAATATTATAAATGGAATTTAGCTTTGAGCAATTTATATTTCTTGACATATTAATATTATTTTGATATTGAAAAAAAATTATTGTTATTTCTCGGAATTATTTTTTTTTACGAAAATTAAATTATTTATTGATAATTTAAAATAAAACAGCTTTTGGCTCAAGTTCTGTATTAAAATATATTTATAATCGACGTTTCGACGAAACTCAATGTTCATCAGGAAAGAAACTGATACAAATTTGCAGGGGCGGACGTATATATGGGTTTTTTGGACTGCAGCCTAGAACCTCGTGGATATAAAGGGCTCCCAGCCCTCATATAAGACAATGGACAATATTGCGAATTAAAAGAAAATAATCTAAAATCATAAGATCTTAACGGTTGCTGTTTCTCTATCTAAGTCATTAAATAAATAAAATAGTTCATTGTCCTAATTTTTTTCCTATACCGTATACATCATTATAGAAAAACAATTTTTTGACAAAATGTCAATTAGTTTGATTAATTTGGTAGGCCTCCAAGTAGTGTTAGCCCAGGCCTCCACAAATTCACTGTCCGCCCCTTCAAATTTGTATCAGTTTTTTCCTGATAAAGATGAGCATTGTGTTTCGTCGAAACGTCGATTATAAATAAATTTTAATACAGAACTTGAACCGTAAAGCAGTTTTATTTCATATATACCTATATAGAACAAACCTCTACGGTTCGAAAATGTAAAAATAAAGTTGAGCGTATGTCAAAGAAAATCGTTTGCAATCTTTAACTTTTAACACGTTTCGTTTGAGTGGACATTCGTTCTGTGAAGATCACAAAATGTTCAGTTTTCCGAGGTTCTAGTTTCAATTACAGCGTGGTTAATCTGTTACCCGAATTTGACAGCGCCGAAAGCTCAACAACTTTGATAAATTGATTGAACGAATCTATTCCCAACTCGTTCTAATCGTTTATGTTTCTTTTCAAACGTATTCTATCATTCCAACTACTTGTAAGATATGTGTTTGCGGTATATTTATATAATTGCATTATTAGTAATTATCAAAATTATTTGTTTTTTTATTATATATATATATATATATATATATATATATATATATATATATATATATATATATATATATATATTTAAATTTGCAATATTTTAAACATTAAAAAATTTATTTATTAAAATAAAATATATAAAAATTTATGCTATATTTTATTGAACTATACAACGTTTAATAAAAATATTAATGTATTAATAATAATAATCAACGTTTCGACGAACTAAACGTCCGTTTTCATCAGGAAAATTGATACAAATAACAGTAAATATCAGAACATAGAAATAAATTACTAGGTAAAAAATAAGTAACTAGATTATAAACATTTTTTTATAAATTTTTAATTAATGGAAGCCAAATTTTATTTAAAACAGTGCTTTCACAGTGATTGATGTTAAATATCTTATTTCGTTTATTGTCAATAACAAAAAAAAAATCTAAAACTACTACACACGTCAACTTAAAAAAATTAAGGACTATTTTATACGTATAATTTGTATTTCAATTCATACAATTTACATTTTAATAGAATAGTTTCTGCACAAATATAGATAAAAGTACAATAACTGGTGCTGAATACAAAGCGTTAGAATTGCCTCGAATGGGAAGTCCAGTTCTTTCATGTATCCAATGTAGATATTCGGTAACACGTGCATAACCAGCTGGTTTTCCAAGGTCACAACCACCTCTATAATAAAATGATCCAATACCAATTTGAGTATAAGCTCCATCGTCTTCCAGATATACTAATGCGGTACCGGCATCACCCTAAACATTAATTATATATATTAGTATTTTGTTTTTGCATAATTCGCAATTAATTTATTTTGATGAACTAATTAAATTATTAGAGCATTAATACAGCTTATGTAGAGAGAAAGAGAAGAAAAATACGTTACTTGTATACTTAAAAAATTGCATTTAAAAAATATAAATAACTTATATTGGATTTCGTCTTCTGAAAAATGTTAAAATGATATAAAAATAATGAAAATATGTCTCATATAGCATTTTCGCAGTAAAATCCAGCGGTTAGACAGTACGCTTAGCTACAGTTTGTATTACAGTGTAGTATATCTATACTGCTTTATTCAAGCCAGAATCCTGATAACACAAATCTGTCACAAGCATGCGCAGTTTGAATTTAAGTGTTCACGAAAATCAAACTGCGCATGCTTCTGACAATACTATCAGAGAATCTGGCTTAAACAAAGCTTATAAACGAGCAATTCTTAACTATTTAAGGTATCTAGTCTCTTTTAAACGAGCGAAGTTTGGTCTTGTTGATATTGAATATAATAGAAACTAATTTCTAATCATTTTAAAATATAAGAAAACAGAATTTTTAGATTATAAATTCTTTACTTACAACACATGCACCAGTCTGTTCGCTGGATACAGCACAAATAAATGAATCTGGTATTGCACCATACGTTCTTGAACATTCTGAGTTTGAAATTGTAACAACATTTAGGTAATACATGTATGGATATTGTCCAGCTGGAAATTTTTTATTTATATTAAATCAAAGATTGATCTTTAAATTAAAATGTTATCTAACTGTGGCGAAAAGTTAATGAAATAAAATAATTTTCTTTAAACCACAAATAGTTATAATAAAAAAGCTATATACGTATTTTGAAAACTAAGCTTTTATCATCAATAGCAAAAGATAAAACTAAAGTCCTAATTAGTGATCTAAGGTTATACAGATACTCAACGTATTCCGAGGTCAAAGAATAAAAGAGTGTACTTTGACTAATAGATATGTTGAGTATTTGTGTAATCTTATGTAACTGATTTGGACTTTAACTTTATTTTTGCTACTGATGATGAAAGCTTAGCTTTCGAAATACGTATATAACATTTTCAATATTATTGTTTATGGTTTAAAGGAAATTATTTTATTTTATGAAAGCTAGATTTAATAAAAAAAAAAATGAAAAGTACTTACTTTGTGATACAGAAGTAATTAAACCATTTTCATCACTTAAACTAGAACTTCTGTGATAGTATGATGGTAATCGAATTATATTTATGTATTCTGAAAATTATTGGCATTCTTATCATTGAAATTAAATTTACAAATTTTTTTGTGTGTGTTTCGTAGTACCATATTTATTTGAAATATTTTTATTATAATTCTAAAAAATTTTATTTATATATTTATTCATTTATTTATTTATTTATTTATTTATTTAGATAATAATATACAAAAAGCAAATTTGCGTATTTGTAAGATAGATACAAAAGTATATATATATATATATATATATATATATATATATATATACAAAGATATATATATATACAAAGATATAAATTGAGAAAAAAATAAATTTTTCTACAATTCAATTTCATTTTGATATCATTCAAAGTACAGTTGAATATATCAATGCTATCTTCCACAGTGTGATATATCGGTGAGGATAGCATACATTTTTGAAAACAAGAATGATAAGAAAATATGTCTGAACATTTCGATTTTTAATAGAAGAGTAACTGGAATGGATGATTGATAGAATTAATATTGTAGGTAAGGATATGAATCTTGTGTTGAATGTTGATAAGTATTCGTTTTCGAGAAAGATGACTTGACTACTGAATGTAATGTATTTGTTGATGGTGTATGTTTAGAGCAGGTAGATGAATTTGTGTATTTGGGTAGTTTATTATCTAAGGATGGTCGCTTTCATTGTGAAATTGAAAGAACAGTTAATGCTGGTTGGAAGGTTTGGGTGTTTTGGGTACTTTTATTAGTAAATGTTTCCAAAGAAGCCTGTTTGTGTATATACAGTGCTGGTTTAGTATCTACGTTGTTGTATGGTAGTGAATGTTGTGTTTGGCCGCAGAAACATAAATGGAAAATGACTGCTTATGAAATGAGATTTGTATTAGAAGGAATTAGGTACGAAATTAGAAAAAAATGTTGTTGCAAATATTGTTGAGATGGCTCGGTTATCTTGAGCGAAAAGCATGTATAAGAGGTATTATGAGTTGCTTGCCTGGATAGGAATGTTTGATGGAAACTGATTTCGGGATAGTAGAAAGTGTTTGTGCCACATAATTTATAACAACATGGCGTAATTGTGTATGTTTGTAATTTTTATACTTACGTGTAAAGGGAGTCCAAGTTTCTAATCTAATCAAAGCAATATCATTTTCTAATGTCAATTCATTAAAATCATTGAAATATTTATAGACAGGAGTTACATAAGTTATCTTTCCTGGTGTGTTGAATCCAACTGTTAGATATTCACTTCTAAAATAAAACGTAATCATTTAAATAAGTATTTGTATAAAAAATAAATAAGTACACTTTACTTGTAAACACATTGAGCAGCCGTCATAATCCATTCGGAATGAATTAGCGATCCACTACAAATTGTAACTTCGTCAGATATATCTAACGTTTTACCAAGTACAAATGCGTGCCATGGCCACATTTCTTGAGACGTACGTATGCCTCCAATGATTCTTGCTTCAATTTCTTTACTAACTGTTTTAGGAATGTAAAAATATATTAACAAAATAGAACTTTTTTTTCAACTTATTGTATCAAAATAAAATGGCTCTAGGTTGTAGTTCTGTATTAATATTTTTTAATAATCGACAAATTCGAATAATAAAATAATCGTTTTTAACCAAATATCGTTTCAAATACAATAAATTTCTAAACACATTCGTCACCTGATGATGGCCTAACAAGCCGAAACGTACATTGTATAATAAATTAAATAAATTTTGAAACAAAAAAACCAAGAGTTGTGTATTTACTTTTTATTATTAAAATAACGTCGATATTTTATTAAAATATATACAGAACTTAATCCAAAAACCTTTTTATTTTAATATTAAAGTGTTTATGAATTTTCATATAAATAAACAAACGTTATTTTATGAATCAGAAAAACAAATGGATAAATTTCACTAATTTAAAAAATATTTTATAGTAAAATTTGATAATCTTCATTTACCAGCTGCAGAATAATACTTATTTTAATAAATATTTATTGTTATAAATTGATTCAGTACTATGTAAATAATTTTAAATGGCCTAAATGTGTTACTATTTTATAGAAATTGTTTAGAAAAGAAATTGTGACAAAGTCCAATGTGCTTAGTATGACTGACATTAAACTTAACACTTATTCAAATATATATTGTATGTATGCAATATTGCACACAATAAGAAGTCGACGTGTGTCTAATAGGATAGGTATATTTTCTGCTAAATCGTTTAAAATCTTACTTTATAAAACACATTGAACTTTGCCCTCACTTCTTTCATAAACAATTTTATACCTGTATTATTTATAGAATTTATAATGTACAAAGTTCAGATAAAATCAAAATTTTCTCGGCATATTTCCATAATATTTTGTTTAATGAAGAATTTTATTCTAATTGTCATATAAAATTTAATTAAAAATTTATTTATATTATTTATAATTTCAAAATTAATGTAAAAAAATATTATCAATCGTAACGTGTAACTACAATATTATAATTTGTTTGTCTTACCATTTTTGTATTCCGTGATAGGTACAGCTTGGTCATTAAATGAACTTAATGCCTAAAATAATATTGAAAATAATAAAAAACAATATTTGCCACTTTTTTAATAATTTAATAATACCTGAGCAGTAACTAAAAACAGTAAAAACTGATAAAAACTAAAGAAAATGTATTTCATTGTAACTTTTTTTTATACAGACACATTCATATACAGCAATTAACACCAAAGTGTAATATAATATTATTTTTTCACTATTTGAATAAAACATATATTTTTTTATCTAATCTCGAAAAATCATGAATTTATTGAAAACAAATTAACATCAAGACATTATCATGATAATATTGTTAATTTGTAATTACATTTGCTTATCGCTTGTACGTGCGAGAATTCGTTGTTAATTTTCAATGATTGTAGGATCAAAACTCATTTTATAATATATGTATTTTTTTCAAAAATTTCACTTAACAAAATAGGTGTGGATATAATAATAGTTTTTTTTATCGTATGTACAGTTTTGATTAGATTATTAGAAATAAAATATATCACTAGGTTATACTTTCTTCTTTATTTTTTCCTGCGCCTTTCTTTCTCTCTCTCTCTCTCTCTCTCTCTCTCTTTCTTTGCACTATATTTTAATAATTAATATCATATTTTACTAAATTTGTATATCATCAGAAATCTAGAATATTCTTATTTGACCATCTAAGTATGTATGAATCAAATTTTATTCTAAAGTTCTTTCTTTGCTGTATAAATATTAAATTTTATTTAAAAGTATCTTTTCGAAATTAAATTATTAATATACTATAATAAACTATAAATCTATAAAAAAACAAACTAATATTAAAATGCATAGTATAGAGCAGGAATGGTCAAACTTTTTTCGTCGAGGGCCATATGAGTATCTGTATGACATCTAGCGGGCCGCAAATTACAAAAAGCTAATTTTTGAATATTATTTTCTTACCAAAATCCATTATAACCACATAAGTTTTTAAATTTGATTGTGGACCGCATTAACATACATTATGGGCTGTATGAGGTCTGCGGGGTTATGGTTTGCCCACCCCTGATATTGCAAAAAGTTAATAAATTTTAGATATATAAGTACATATATTTATTTGTAGTTGTCAAACATATAATGCAATATAATTTATTTATATTAACAATAAATAAATTAATAATTTTATATAAATAATACAATAATCGTAAACAAGAGTTTCAGAATAAAATTTCAACTGCACAAATATATATATATATATATATATATATATATATATATATATATATACTGGGTGTCCGAAAAGTTTGGACTGGGTCAAATATCTCGAGAACGAAAAGTTGGATTAACACGATTGCAAAGGAACGTTGTTTTTGACACAATTATCTACCAAATTCTGTTGTAAAAAAAACCACCCCCACTCCTCTTAAGGGGGTGAGCGTAAGGGTAGTTTTAAAATTTTAAATGGAAACCCCCAATTTTTTTTTCATTTTTGGATTCTTTGACAAATTCTGTATATGGCCCCAAAATTTCACACCCAACCCTCGCCACCCCTCCACAGGGGATGAAAAAAATGATTGAAATAAAAATGATACTGAACAGTTTAAATGCTCAACTAAATCCACAACGAAAATAAACATGTCAAAAAAAACATGTAACCCCACCCAAAATTTCACCCCCAACCCCCGCCACCTCTACACAAGGGAGGAAAAAAATGAAGAAAATGATTGAAATAAAAATGAAGAGGTGGCGGGGGTTGAGGGTGAAATTTTGGGTGGGGTTACATGTTTTTTTTGACATGTTTATTTTCGTTGTGGATTTAGTTGAGCATTTAAACTGTTCAGTATCATTTTTATTTCAATCATTTTTTTCATCCCCTGTGGAGGAGTGGCGAGGGTTGGGTGTGAAATTTTGGGGCCATACACAGAATTTGTCAAGGAATCCAAAAATGAAAAAAAAATTGGGGGTTTCTATTTAAAATTTTAAAACTACCCTTACGCTCACCCTCTTAGGAGGGGTGGGGTGGTTTTTTACAACAGAATTCGGTAGATAATTGTGTCAAAAACAACGTTCCTTTGCAATCGTATTAATCCAACTTTTCGTTCTCGAAATATTTGACCCAGTCCAAACTTTTCGGACACCCAGTATACTATATATATATAGTTTCCACTGCAAATATTGCTCAATTGCATTCTGATGTGGGTGTTATAAATGTAAACAAGATAAAAATTATGTAGCAGAATAGTTAGTTTTAGTAACAATTTTTAAGTTACACACATACACAATCACGCCATGTACCCAAAAGAGTGTGGCACAAATTCTTCCACTATCTCGAAATTAGTTTTCTCCAAATATTCCTATTTAGACAAGCAACTCTAGCTTCATCTATATTCATGATACATGCTCTTCTATTCCTACAACTTGGAAATTAATTAAATTAATTAATTAGGTTAAAGTTAAAATTAAACGAGATTTAAAAGCAGAAAATAATTATTTAAATAAGAAAAATTAATATATACCACGTTTTTAACACGGACTAAAAAGTATAAAATAATTTCTCTTAGTCTCATACAGATTTATAACCCCATATAGAAAAACGTGAAGCGCATGCAATATATATATATATATATATATATATATATATATATATATATATATAACAATTAATTATAAAAATTAAATTTATCTTTTGAAAAAAATTTTAAAATTTTTATACTTAAAATTAAATTTAAAAAAGTTATTTAATTAGTTTTTCCACCAGCATGTAATAAAATTAAGAAATGATTTAAAAATATATTTTTATTATTTTTCTTAGTTACAGAAAAATGTAGCTGCTACTTTATATGGAATATATAATTTTTGATTACTGTAATTAAAGATTTGTTATATTTTTTGTAGCAAATACAAAGCAACTTATTAAAATAAACAAGTTTTTGGATTAAGTTCTGCATAATTTTTAATTAAAAAATCGACGTTTCGATATAGGCTACGTATATCATCATTAGGAAAAAATATACAAATGATATAAATAATAAACAAACCAAACATACAAACAAGTTACTAAATAATAAAATACAAGTAACTAAATTATGAAATATGCAGAACTTAATCCTACTTAAATTATAAAAAAAAAATGTAAGAAATATTTCTTTATATGAAAATTTATTTTAATGAATAATAAATAAATTAGGTAATTACATAAATGTTATACAAATTACAATACATATACTTAACATTCTATTTTAAATATGTACACACATTTTAATATATTTTTAAATTAACAGACATAGTGGTATTTAAAATATTCTGTGAAAAATAACACTGAAGAAAACAATTGCTGCGATCGGATGGCTCATGTAAGAATTGTTTCTAATAGGAATATTAGTTTGTTTATTGATCCAGTCTAAGTATTTAGAAACTCTGACGTATACACCCTTATGCATACAATTTTGCGAAGGAACAGAGAAAATACCAACTTGCGTATATTTACCATCTGAATCTTGAATTACCAATGGACTGCCTTCGTCGCCCTGTTGTAACAAAAATTACTTGTGTTAAACATTGTAAAACATTATTTTTCTTTAAGCTTATTAAATGATTACATATGTAGAAGAAGATCAGTATGTTAGTTACTAGTACAATAATGTAACATTATTATACAGCAGTTAGTTACTTTGTATACCACTTATCGCTGCACTATAACGTCAAGTGACATTTAACGTTAAGTTAATTGACAGTTGCATTGTTTATTTCTACTTGAATTTGAATTTTCGAAGAAAATGTGCGAAGAAGTGCAAGAAATGAAATGTACACCAATAGATTTGTCAGAAACTGCATATTCGACCAAAGAAACACGGTTAAGTGTATTTAATTTGACATCTCCGACGGCCATATTAAAATTTATTAAGTCAAGTTAAGTTAATTGACAGTTATTTTTACTTAAATTTGAAATTAATTATTGATGTATGTGTGAAGAAGTACAAGAAATGCAATGTACACCACTAGAGTTGTCAGAAACTGCATATTCGACCATAGAAACACGGTTAACTGTATTTAATTTGACATTTTCGACTGTCATATTAAAAATTATTAAGTCAAGTTAAGTTAACTGACAGTTGGATTGTTTAAGCGTGAAATGAAATGTGCACCATTAGATTTGTCAGAAAGTGCATATTCAAAAGTAACATAGAAGCTAATCTATTTTTTCTTTTTTCATTAATTTTATCTAATTATTATATAAATAATTAAAAACGAAATACTTACTGTGCAAGGTCCTTCGTTCGTACTAGCAATTGCGCACATCTGAGAATCTTTTATAGTTGTATGCATATCTGTGCATTCTGCGTTACTGATAATTTTCATTTTCAATTTTTGTAAATGTCCAACTGAAAAAATAATTAGGAGATATTATTTATATAATACTATTATAACAAGATTAGAAGTATATGAGTAAACCCATATATAGACTACTTTGACATTTCTCGGACAATTGGCAACACTGTATTTTAATAATATTATAATTTATGTGGGCACTAGGAGATACTTTTCTGAAAATTTGATCAAAATCGAATAAATAATGAAGCCACAATAAATTTTTAAAAAATTTTGTGATTTTTTTTCTCGATAAGTTGGCAACACTGTATTTTGTTAAAATTGCATAATTTATTTAGGCACTAGAAAAACCTTTTTATGAAAATTTGATTAAAATCGGTTAAATAAAATGGTCATAATAAATTTTTTAAAAATTTACTAATTTTTTTCTCGGAAAGTTGGCAACACTGAATATTAATAAAATTATGTAATTAATGGGAGCATTAAAGAAATCTTTTCTGAAAATTTGATCAAAATCGGATAAATAACGTAGCCAATATGAATTTTTAAAAACTTTAGTAATTTTTTTCTCGGAAAGTTGGCATCACTGGGAAAAAACAAAACCACATGACCATCTTGGGCACTAGACAAATTTATCCTGAAAATTTCATTAAAATCGGTTGAACCGTCTAGGAGGAGTTGCGGCCACAAAATTTTGACTTACGACCGAGCGAGCGAGCTGACGACGCACATCCATACACCCACATAAACTAAGTTCAGATTCGTCATCTACAGGCTATATGAAGGATTTCTATACAATTTTTTTTTTTTTTTGAAAATGTTACAGACACCGTACCAAACGCTATACTACTTTTTCTTGCAGTCAAAGTAGTAAAAACCTGCGGTCAAGGCTTTCCTAGTGCTGTTCACACCAAATATGATGATGATGATGATGATGATAACAATATTTACAAAAGTATTTAAATATAATACTTACTGCTACCATATCCAGTAAAATTGGCCACTACACCATTCATTGTTTCACTTTATTGAACTTTGGATGGTAATTGAATTACTTTTACATTATCTGTAATTTAAATTTTATTTAATAGTTGTTTAAAACATTATTAATAATAATATTTACCGTTTAATTTAACTTTTTCTTTAATTTTTATTAGAGATATATCGTTTTCAAAATTAGTGATATCTGCATTATACAAAAGAACTTTTTCCACTTGATAGTATTTTAATGAAATTACACCCGTATCTCCAACGCCAATTGAAAAGGAATTTTTGCTAAAAATTATTGTAAAATTAATTTACTTTCATGTTACCTAGTAACTTGTTTCTATGTTCCGTTTAAAATCAAACTGCTTTAAGTTAAAGTTCTGTATTAATATTTTTTGTAATCGATGTTCCAACGAACTTATTATGTCCGTCTTCATTAGGAAAATTTTTTTTTTCTGATGAAGATGGACGTTGAGTTCATCGACACGTAGATTATAAATAAATATTAACACAGAACTTTAATCTAAAGCAGTTTTATTTGTATCATTTTTTCCTGATGATAATCTAGGTAAATCTACTAAATAAATCTATCCTGAAAACTGCGATCACAAAATTTTGACTGACAACCGAGCGAGCGAGCTAACGACTCACAGACATACATTTTCGAAAACTAAGTTCAGATTCGTTATCTAGAAGCTATATGAAATACTTCTATATAATTTTTTTAAATTTTTGAAAATGTTACAGACACCATACTGAACACTATACCACTATTCCTTGTAGTCAACTATTAAAAATGTACATCTTCCTACAAGAAATACTGCATAAATTTTGATGATGATTCTATATAAAAATATTTACAATTTTGAGAAATATTTAATATAAATTTCGTAAATATTTGTAGAGTAAAATTTATTTTAAAAATTTGTGAATTTATTTTATAAAGTTATTTAGTTGGGAAGTAAATTGTATGTATATAATATTGAGTTATTGAATATTTTTATCTCTGTATTTCTAAATATTTACAGTTCACTTTATATATCAGCATCATACTAATATCATATCATATTAGTTGCTTAGTAATCCGAAATTATTGAAAAAAAAAATACCAAACGATCAAAAATCACTGATCAATGACTTTTGATCGCTAGATACATTGAGTATTTGTGTAAACTGATTAGAATTTTAGTTTTACTTTTATGCTACCTACTGATAATGAAATTTCAGCTTTCGAAATATATGTATATATATATATATATATATATATACCTATATATATATAGCTTTTAAAATTATTGTTTGTGATTTAAGGGAAATTATTTTATTTCATCTGGTATCTAATTGATTATTTAAATTTTTTTTTAAAAATCAATCGCATTAACTTGCGTAGATGATATCCACGTAAATGATCGAATTACTCATTACTATATAATATATTTTTTTTTAAAATCTCACTCTTTAACACATTGGGTAGAAGTTAATACCCATTCTTCATCGATGAGTGATCCACCACACGTCTTTGCACTGTTTTGTTGATCAGCCACGCTGGCTATAATATAAACCATCCATGGATATTGTCCTTTTTGAGCAACTTCGCCACCTAATACTCTCGGTTCATTTATATTTCTTGCCTGAAATTTATATTAACATTATTAAATATATTAATTAATTGAAATTAATTCATACAAAATAAAACTACTTTAGGTTTAAGTTCTGTATTGAAACTGTATCAGTTTTTCCTGATGAAGACGAAAATTGAGTTTGGTCGAAACGTTGATTATAAATAAATTTAAATACTGAACTTAAACCTAAAGCAGTTTTATTTTATATAATGTGTTCTGAAAGATTTTTTTACTATGTTAATTTATAAATTTAAAAGTTGATTGCGTAGAGCATTGAACACATTGTAAATTAATGATATTGTCAATTTGGCAATCAATGAAACACTTAGAAGTTGACAATCTATTTGTGTGGTTAACTAATGACAATACGTAACAATAACAATACGACCATTCCATATAAATGCAATGTATATGTGCATAGTAAAAATATTTGATACATCAAAATAATGTAAAATTGCAATAAGTGAAAATAACAAAAGATACATTTTGTATTAAAAGCCTTTTTAAAACTATTGTAAAGTGTAATTTATTCATAAAAATAGTATCATTTCTATTATCATTAAAATAAAAAAAACTTTGGGATTCAGTTCTGTATATATATTTTTTAAAAAACGACGTTTTGTATTTTTTTTTTAATAATGTAACTAGGTAACAAAGTAACTAGATTTATAAATTTAAAAAAATAATTATAAATTATTAATTAATTGAATTTAGATACTTTGTTAGCTAGTAACTTTTCTATGTTTGTTTGTTTATAATTTATATCATTTGTATATTATTCTTGATAATGACGTACGTAGAGTATATCGAAACGTCGACTTTTAAATAAAATGTATATATTGAACTTAATCCTAAAACTTTTGTATTTCAATGTAATGATTTCTGAAAATGTTTTTACTATATTATTAATATTATTTTTTAACAGCAAATCCAACAAATTTTTTTTACTGTTAACAAATCATTATTTATACCAACATTTTAATTTTGTCATTTGAATAACAATAATTAAAATTTGGAAAAATAAATAATTAAAAACTATTTTACAATTTTTTTTTGTATCATTGGATTAAAAAAATTAATTACGCTTACCTGTATAAAAACAAATACAGTTAAAAACTGAAGAATAAAAACTAAATACTTCATTTTGGTACTATTTGTTGAAAAAAATCAATGTTCTACTGATAGTTGATAGGTCTGTCTGTTAACTGTATGTTTGATAATATTGATTGTGGCCTATATATATATATATATATATATATATATATATATATATATATATATATATTATAAAGTTTGTCTAATCTCTGAATTTACAATTAAATAAGTATTTTTAGAAATTTGTTAACAGATTTCTCGAAAATGATTCATTTATTTTACAGGTATGCCGGTGATTCAAAAAAAAAACCTGAAAAAATAACAATTAAATTTTCGATGGTTGGCACTTGATAAAACATTTAAAAAAATGATTAGATTATTAGAAATAAAATATATGTAACAAAAATAGATTAATATATTACACTTTCTTCTCTATTTTTTCCTCCGCCTTTCTTTCTCTCTCTCTCTTTTTCTTTCTCTCTTTTTGCACTATATTTTAATAATTAATATCATATTTTACTAAATTTGTATATCGTCATAAATCTAGAATAATCTTATCTGACCATCTAAGTAAGTAAAGTATGAATCAAATTTTATTCTAAAGTTTTTCCTTTGCTGTATAAATATTAAATTTTATAAATGTTTAAATTTGCTTGTAAACCGCATTAACATACATTATGGGCTGTATGAGGTCTGCGAGGTTATGGTTTGCCCATCTCTGATATATTGCGAAAAGTCAATAAATTTTAGATATATAGGTAAGTACATATATTTATTTGTAGTTGTCAAACATATAATGCAATATAATTTATTTATATTAACAATAAATAAATTAATAATTTTATATAAATAATACAAAAATCGTAAACAAAATTTTCAGAATAAAATTTCAACTGCACAAATATACCTATATAGTTTCCACTGCACATATTGCTCAATTGCATTCTGATGTGGATGTTATGAATGTAAACAAGATAAAAATGATGTAGCAGAATAGTTAGTTTTAGTAATAATTTTTAAGTTACATATATACACAATCACTTCCACGCCATGTACCCAAAAGAGTGTGGCACAAATTTTTCCACTATCTCGAAATTAGTTTTCTCCAAACATTCCTATCCAGACAAGCAACTCTTGCTTCATCTGTATTCATGATACCTAGAAATACATGCTCTTCTATTCCTACAACTTGGAAATTAATTAAATTAATTAATTAGATTAAAGTTAAAATTAAACGAGATTTAAAAGCAGAAAATAATTATTGAAATAAGAAAAATTAATATACCAAGTTTTTAACACGGACTACCAAGTATAAAATAATTTCTCCTAGCCCCATACAGATTTATAACCCCATACAGAAAAACATGGGGCGCATGCAATAGATAATGGTAAGGAATGTCGGGAGTAGCTGTCGTTGCCCTACTTTTGTTTATATGGGGATGGATATAAATCTGTATGGGGCTAAGAGAAATTATTTTATACTTTTAAAAACGTGTAAAAAACGTGGTATATTAATTTTTTTCTATTTAAATAATTATTTTAAAGTACTTTGAAATATATATATATATATATATATGATGATGGGTAAAACAGCCGATGTGGTTCTTAAAAATCAAATACTCATTTGAAATTCACAAGCTTTCGGTCACAATTTGTGCCTTTTTCAAGTGTGTGTTTTCACAGAGGATTGTTAATGTGTTGTTAAAATTGTTAAAATTGTAAAATACCAAATGCATAAGTATAGTCAAATTGATAGTATTTGATTTTTAAGAACCACATCGGCTGTTTTACCCATCATCTTCATCCAATTCCATATTTCCCAGCCATAAAAATTAACTAAACTATATATATATATATATATATATATATATATATATATATATATATATATATATTGTACAAATTTATTAACGGGAATTACGGTATGTCAGGAAATTTAAGAATTAGCGAACATTACAATTAATTCTATTTATTATTAGACCAATATTTCGCCACTAGATTGTTGGCTTCATCAGGGTGAACACTGTAATTCAGCATATAAATACAATATAATTAGAATACATATTGTATAGGAAGTTTTACAAAGAAAAAGTTATATTATATACAATGCGACTTACATGTAAGAATTAAAAGTATGTTGTTGTTAGAATATACAGTTGTTGTTGTCAAAAAATAATAAAATTGTGAGTTTGTATTCATTGAATAACATAATAAATAAATGTTAAAAATTGTTCGTAAACTTGTAATCTTTATATTAAAAAATTGGAAAAACTCCGTACACCAATGTTTAGTTTGTTGCATAAAAACCACACAGATAATAATTATTTTGTTATCTATTTTGAACTAGCTATTTTATTAACGTCTAAATATCTTTAAAAATTAAATTGATTAGTTATTTTATAAAAAATTGTTATTGTCAATTAGAATCACGAAAAACCAACTGATACACCAACGATAAAATTCAGACAATTTTCAGATACTCAATCACAAAATGGTGGTAATTATTTAATTTTATATTCGCCAACACAAATACGTCGAAATTTCTAGAAAATTATTTTTGCTAATTAACTTGTATTAATTGGTTTAAATTAACAATTAATTTTTATTGTACTGAAAATATTTGAACAAATTCTTATTATTATTTTAAATACATAATTCAGTACAATATATCATCAATGAGTTTCTGATGTCACTTTTGTTATTAATAACCTTACTTTTGTTTCTGTATATATGATATGAGAGAAAACAATTACCACAAACGTCTCATTGTAGAGTACGGAGTTTTTCCAATTTTTTAATATAAAGATTACAAGTTTACGAACAATTTTTAACATTTATTTATTATGTTATTCAATGAATACAAACTCACAATTTTATTATTTTTTGAAAACAGCAACTGTATATTCTAACAACAACATACTTTTAATTCTTACATGTAAGTCGCATTGTATATAATATAACTTTTTCTTTGTAAAACTTCCTATATAATATGTATTCTAATTATATTGTATTTATATTCTGAATTACAGTGTTCACCCTGATAAAGCCAACAATCTAGTGGCGAAATATTGGTCTAATAATAAATAGAATTAATTGTAATGTTCGCTAATTCTTAAATTTCCTGACATACCGTAATTCCCGTTAATAAATTTGTACAACATATTATCACGGTAGCAACTCAGATTTTATTATATATATATATATATATATATATATATATATATATATATATATATATATATATATATATATATATATACAGTGTGTCCCCGGATTGAGTTTACTATAGGTGTAATCGGCAAAAAATTTAAGAATTTCAGTTTCATGGTTTGGGATTCTGCCCTGCTTTCTCTGAATACAATTTTAAGCATATTTTTAGTTTTTTTAAAATCAAGGCGGCCATGAAAAATGTAAAAAACTATTTTATGTTCAAGTAAAGTGCTTTTTTGGTCTATAATACTGCATAATGTTTTTAAGAAAAGTTGTTCAGAATTTGAAATTATGACTCTGTGCAAAATTTCAAAAAGGTCGGCTAACTTTCATTAAATCCTCTTTTTGTGTTATTTAACGGAAAATCGCAGCAGTCGCAAAAGAAACATTTGATTATTATCATCTTAGATAAAAAAAAAAGAAGATAAAAACATAAGTTTCTAAGATTGTATTTTGTTTAAGAAAAGAAATTAAATAACAATTACTCTATTTGACTTCCTCCAATATCTGCGCATTTTTCTACCCTAACTCTAAACTGGTCATATACTTTTGCTATGGTGATTGGTTTAATTTCATCTATCACATCTTTAATTTTCTGTTTTAAAAATTTGATATTATCATTAAAAACAAATTTATAAACTTCTTGTTTTAAATAACCCAACAAAAAAAATCTAATGGCGTCAAATCCGGCGATCTCGCTGGCCAAGGTATTGGACCATGTTTTCCAATCCACCTTTCAGGAAAATGCTGATTCAAAAAATCTGTAATCAGATGAGTTAAATGAGATGGACATCCGTCTTGTTGTAAATGGAAATGTTCTAAATTCGCGTCTTCCATGGCAGGTAAAAATAAGTTTTCGAGCATATCCAAATACTTATGTTGGTTTAAATAAGTGTCAAAAAAATATGGGCCAATAATTTTATTATAAGTTATTGCACACCATACATTTACTTTCTTGTACCGTTGACTGTTAGTTTCTATACGAAAATTTGGATTCTCATGAGACCAATACCGGCAATTTTGTGAAGACACGACGCCATTAGCTGTAAAAGCTGATTAATCCGAAAAATATATAAACAAAACAGCAGTCGGTTGCCATCGTTTCCAGCTTCTAATTTATGAATGAGCGTGAGTTTAAATGGTAGAATTAATTTTTTTTTAGAATTTTTTGTATGTGCGATTTACTAATAGATAATTCAGCAGACCGCTTTCTCAATGATAGCTGATTATTATTGTTCACGGATTCTCTTACCAAGAGTGTAGCAGCGTCTTCATGATTATGAACTAGCTTTTTTTACTTCACATTTAGCACATTTTCAGTTTCTGTAAACTATTTTAAAAGTTTTTTAGTCCATTGACAGAAATTGTTGCCATTGGGAATCGCTCGTGAAATCTATTAATACCATGAGCATAAGATGATTACCCTGTAACACTGTATTAGGTAAACACGCTGTTCTAGGGTCAACATTTTTAACAAAGAAAACAATATCGAGCAAGTATTTTGCAAAATACTTAGATAAGCAATCAATTTTAAACAAACATTTAAAGATTTTGATGTTTATCTAAGATAATAACAGTCAATCGTTTCTTTTGCGACTACTGCGATTTTCCGTTAAATAATACAAAAAGAGGATTTAATGGAAGTTAGCCGATTTTTTTGAAATTTTGCATAATTTCAAATTCTGAACAACTTTTCTTAAGAACAATATGCCGTATTATTGACCAAAAAGACAGTTTACCTGAATATAAAATAGTTTTTTACAATTTTCATGGCCGCCTTAATTTTGAAAAAACTAAAAATATGCTAAAAATTGTTTTCAGACAAAGCAGGGCGGGATCCCAAAACATGAAAATAAAATTCTTAAATTTTTTGCCGATTACAGCTATAGTGAACTCAATCCGGGGACACACTCTATATAACAATTAATTATAAAAATTAAATTTATCTTTTGAAAAAAATAAGATTGTTTAGAATTTGATATTAAAAATTTTAATACAAAATTAAATTTAAAAAAGTTATTTAATGATCTAAAAATATAGTTTTATTATTTTCTTATTTACAGAAAAATGTGACTGCTAGTTTATATGGAACATGTAATTTTTGATTACTGTACTTAAAGATTTGTTATATTTTTTGTAGCAAATACAAAACATCTTATTAAAATAAACAAGCTTTTGGATTAAGTTCTGCATAATTTTTAGTTAAAAATCGACGTTTCGATATAGGCTACGTGTATCATCATTAGGAAAAAATATACAAATGATATAAATAATAAACAAACCAAACATACAAACAAGTTACTAAGTAATAAAATACAAGTGACTAAATTAGAAAATATACAGAACTTAATCCTACTTAAATTATAAAAAAAAAATGTAAGAAATATATCTTTATATGAAAATTTATTTTAATGAATAAAAAATAAATTAATTACATAAATGTTATATAAATTACAATACATATACTTAACATTCTATTTTAAATATGTACACACATTTTAATATATTTTTAAATTAAGAGACATAGTGGTATTTAAAACATTCTGTGAAAAATAACACTGAAGAAAACAATTGCTGCAATTGGATGGCTCATGTAAGAATTATTTCTAATAGGAATTTTAGTTTGTTTATTGATCCATTCCAAGTATTTAGAAACTCTGACGTATACACCCTTATGCATACAATTTTGCGAAGGAACAGAGAAAATACCAACTTGCGTATATTTACCATCTGAATCTTGAATTACCAATGGACTGCCTTCGTCGCCCTGTTGTAACAAAAATTACTTCTATTAAACATTGTAAAATATTATTTTTTCTTCAAGCTTATTAAATGATTACATATGTAGAAGGAGATCAGTATGTTAGTTACTAGTACAATAATGTAACATTATTATACTTTGTACACCACTGATCGCTGCACTATAACGTCAAGTGATTTCTAACGTTAAGTTAATTGCCAGTTGCATTGTTTATTACTACTTGAATTTGAATTTGCGAAGAAAATGTGCGAAGCAGTGCAAGAAACTAAATATTTAATGTAACATCTCCGACTGCCATATTAAAAATTATTAAATAAAGTTAAATTATTTTGACACTTGCATTGTCTATTTTCGCTTGAATTTAAATTTGATTATTGAAAATGTTTGAAGAAGTGCAAGAAATGAAATGTACACCACTGTTTTGACAGAAACTGCATATTCGACCAAAGAAACACGGTTAAGTGTATTAATTTGACATCTCCGACGGCCATATTAAAATTTATTAAGTCAAGTTAAGTTAATTGACAGTTACATTGTTTATTTTCACTTAAATTTGAAATTAATTATTGATGTATGTGTGAAGAAGTACAAGAAATGCAATTTACACCACTAGATTTGTCAGAAACTGCATATTCGATCAAAGAAACACGGTTAAGTGTATTTAATTTGACATTTTCGAATGTCATATTAAAAATTATTAAGTCAAGTTAAGTTAATTGACAGTTGCATTGTCTAAGCGTGAAATGAAATGTGCACCACTAGATTTGTCAGAAACTGCATATTCAAAAGTAACATAAAAGCTAATCTATTTTTTTTTCATTAATTTTACCTAATTATTATATAAATAAATAAAAATGAAATACTTACTGTGCAAGGTCCTTCGTTCGTACTAGCAAATGCGCACATCTGAGAATCTTTTATAGATGCATGCATATCTGTGCATTCTGCGTTACTGATAATTTTCATACTCAATTTTTGTAAATGTCCAACTGAAAAAATAATTAAGAAATATTATTTAGTGCTGTTCACACCAAATATGATGATGATGATGATAACAATATTTACAAAAGTATTTAAACTTTCTACTTACTGCTACCATATCCAGTAAGATTGGCCATTACACCATTCATTGTTTCACTTTGTTGAACTTTGGATGGTAATTGAATTACTTTTACATTATCTGTAATTTAAATTTTATTTAATAGTTGTTTAAAAACATTATTAATAATAATATTTACCGTTTAATTTAACTTTTTCTTTAATTTTTATTAGAGATATATCGTTTTCAAAATTAGTGATATCTGCATTATACAAAAGAACTTTTTCCACTTGATAGTATTTTAATGAATTTACACCCGTATCTCCAACGCCAATTGAAAAGGAATTTTTGCTAAAAATTATTTTAAAATTAATTTACTTTCATGTTACCTAGTAACTTGTTTCTATGTTCTGTTTAAAATAAAACTGCTTTAAGTTAAAGTTCTGTATTAATATTTTTTGTAATCGATGTTTCAACGAACTCAATGTCCGTCTTCATCAAGAAAAAATATTTTTCTTGATGAAGATGGACGTTGAGTTCATCGAAACGTAGATTATAAATAAATATTAACACAGAACTTTAATCTAAAGCAGTTTTATTTGTATTATTTTTTCCTGATGATAATCTAGGTAAATCTACTAAATAAATCTATCCTGAAAATTGCGATCACAAAATTTTGACTGACAACCAAGCGAGCGAGCTAACGACTCACAGACATACATTTTCGAAAACTAAGTTCAGATTCGTCATCTAGAAGCTATATGAAATATTTCTATATAATTTTTTTAAATTTTTGAAAATGTTACAGACACCGTACTGAACACTATACCATTATTCTTTGTAGTCAACTATTAAAAATGTACATCTTCCTACAAGAAATACTGCATAAATTTTGATGATGATTCTATATAAAAATATTTGCAATTTTGAGAAATATTTAATATAAATTTCGTAAATATTTGTAGAGTAAAATTTATTTTAAAAATTTGTGAATTTATTTTATAATGTTATTTAGTTGGGAAGTAAATTTTATGTATATGATATTGAGTTATTGAATATTTTTATCTCTGTATTTTCAAATATTTACAGTTCACTTCATATATCAGCATCATACTAATATCATATTATATTAGTTGCCTAGTAATCCGAAATTATTGATAAAAAAAAATACCAAGCGATCAAAAATCACTGATCAATGATTTTTGATCGCTAGATACATTGAGTATTTGTGTAAACTGATTAGAATTTCAGTTTTACTTTTATGCTACCTACTGATAATGAAATTTCAGCTTTCGAAATATATATATATATATATATATATATATATATAGCTTTTAAAATTATAGTTTGTGATTTAAGGGAAATTATTTTATTTCATCTGGTATCTAATTGATTATTTAAAATTTTTAAAAAAATTCAATCGCATTAACTTGCGTAGATGATATCCACGTAAATGATCGAATTACTCATTACTATATAATATATTTTTTTAAAAAATCTCACTCTTTAACACATTGGGTAGAAGTTAATACCCATTCTTCATCGATGAGTGATCCACCACACGTCTTTGCACTGTTTTGTTGATCAGCCACGCTGGCTATAATATAAACCATCCATGGATATTGTCCTTTTTGAGCAACTTCGCCACCTAATACTCTCGGTTCATTTATATTTCTTGCCTGAAATTTATATTAACATTATTAACTATATTAATTAACTGAAAATAATTCATACAAAATAAAACTACTTTAGGTTTAAGTTCTGTATTGAAACTGTATCAGTTTTTCCTGATGAAGACAAGCGTTGAGTTTCGTTGAAACGTTGATTATAAATAAATTTCAATATTGAACTTAAACTTAAAGCAGTTTTATTTTATATAATAGATTCTGAAAGATACTTTTAACTATGATAATTCATACATTTAAAAGTTGATTGCATAAAGCATTCTTAAACACATTGTAAATTAATAATATTGTCAATTTATCAATCAATGAAACACATAGAAGTTGACAATCTATATGTGTGGTTAACTAATGGCAGTAACAATACGACCATTCCATATAAATGCAATGTATAGGTTCATAGTAAAAATATTTGACACAGCAAAATAATGTAAAATTGCAGTTAGTTGAAAATAACAAAAAAATCACTTGGTGTTAAAAGCGTTTTCAACACTATTGTAAAATGTAATTTATACATAAAAAGTACCATTTCTATTATCATTAAAATAAAAAAGCTTTGAGATTCAGTTGTGTATAAATAGTTTTTAAGAAACGACGTTTTGTATTTTTTTTTTTTTTGATAATATAATAAACAAATGATAATAATAAACAAAATATAGAAACAAGTTACTAGGTAACAAAGTAACTAGATTTATAAATTCAAAAAATAATTATAAATTATTACTTAAGGGAATTTAGTTACTTTGTTAGCTAGTAACTTGTTTATATGTTTTGTCTGTTTATTATTTATGTCATTTGTATATATTTTTTGTGATAGAGATAGATACGTAGAGTATATCGAAACGTCGATTTTTAAATAAAATATATAAAGAACTTAATCCTAAAACTTTTATATTTTAATGTAATGTGTTCTGAAAATGTTTTTACTGTATTATTAATATTATTTTTTAACATCAAATCCAACAAATCTTTTTTAATGTTAAAAATCAATATTTATACCAACATTTTAATTTTGTCATTTTATATCAAATTGTGGTATCTGAATAACAATAATTAAAATTTGGAAAAATAAATAATTAAAAACAATTTTACAATTTTTTTTTGTATCGTTGGATTAAAAAAATTAATTACGCTTACCTGTATAAAAACAAATACAGTTAAAAACTGAAGAATACAAGCTAAACACTTCATTTTGGTACTATTTGTTGAAAAAAATCAATGTTCTACTGATAGTGGATAGGTCTGTTAACTGTATGTTTGATAATATTGATTGTGGCTTATATATATTATAAAGTTTGTCTAATCTCTGAATTTACAAGTAAATAAGTATTTTTTAGAATATTTCTTATCAATACTCTTAACAGATTTCTCGAAAATGATTCATTTATTTTACAGGTATGCAGGTGATTCAAAAAAAAAAAAAAAAATCTGACAAAATAACAATTGAATTTTCGATGGTTGGCACTTGATGAAACATTTAAAAAAATTGATTAAATTATTAGAAATAAAATATATGTAACAAAAATAGATTAATATATTATACTTTCTTTTCTATTTTTTTCCTCCGCCTTTCTCTTTCTCTCTCTCTCTCTTTTTGCACTATATTTTAATAATTAATATCATATTTTACTAAATTTGTATTATATTGTCATAAATCTAGAATATTCTTATCTGACCATCTAAGTAAGTAAAGTATGAATCAAATTTTATTCTAAAGTTTTTTCTTTGCTGTATACAGCGCCGTTGTTTGGATTTTGAGGCCCCGGGCATAAATATTGAGGTGGGGCCCTCAGTAAATGAAAAAAGTGAATAAACAAATAAATTCTTTAATTTTTAATACATACAAGAAAGGAACATATGTATAAAAGAAATATAATATAATAATATATTAATATAAAAGAAAAGACAAAATTAATTGAACTTTATTTTCCTTGCTTTAATTTCAGCAAATTTATCTATTATCTCACTTAAATTTAAGTCCTCGCATAATAAATTTATTTTCTACGCAAAGCAACGCTAGGTTGGATAGTCTTTCTTGTGTCATTATGGATCTTAAATAGTTTTTTATTATTTTAAGTTTTGAAAAACTAAGTTCGGACTCAGCAGTGGTTATCGGAATTATTAATAAAATTCTTAAGATTATACTTAAATTGGGAAATTTATTTCCTCTTTGGTGAATTTTTTTAAGGTATTCTAATGGTGACCAATCACATATGCCTTCACAGAAAATGTTACAGAACACTTTTATTTCTTTATAGAGATCATTTTCGTTAATGTCTTCATTGGAGACATTCACGGAAATAATCTCTATAAAGAAATAAAAGTGTTCTGTAACATTTTCTGTGAAGGCATATGTGATAAGTAAATAAATAATTATTGCATACTTGCTTGATTTAATACATTTAAGGAGGTAACTTTCAAAACGCAGTATTTGACAAAAACCTGTTTTTCTGTAAACCTTTGCCCTTACGTTATTAATTCGAATATTTTATTTTTTAATGTATTAACATGCAATTGTGGTAGAATGGTTAACAATGACGCAACATTAAGAAATCTATATCTGAAAGTTACAATAAAGCTATTAAAACAGAAAAATAAAACTAAAATAAGAGTTAAATAATGCGTTTTAAAAGTTATCTCCTTATTTATTATTGCGCATCTTTGACGTTTGCAAACGGTTTCAAATTGTCTGTATTGTTGATTAAAATAAGGTGGCTCGGTTGGGTCCCCCTAGCCCGTGGGCCACGGGCATTCGCCCGATTGACCGACGCTAGCGACGCTACTGGCTGTATAAATATTAAATTTTATTTAAAAGTATCTTTTTTGAAATTTAATATAAAAATCTATTAATAATAATAATAATAATAAATCTATTTAAAAAAAAACGAATATTAAAATGCATAATATAGAGCAGGAATGGTCAAACATTTTTCGTCGAGGGCCATATGAGTATCTATAAGACACCTAGCGGGCCGCAAATTACAAAAAGCTAATTTTTGAATATTATTTTCCTACAAAAATACATTATAATCACATAAATGTTTAAATTTGTTTGTGAACTGCATTAACATACATTATGGGCTGTATGAGGTTTGCGGGGTTATGGTTTGCCCACCTCTGATATATTGCGAAAAGTCAATAAATTTTAGATATATAGGTACATATATTTATTTGTAGTTGTCAAACATATAATGTAATATAATTTATTTATATTAACAATAAATAAATTAATAATTTTATATAAATAATACAATAATCATAAACAAAAGTTTCAGAATAAATTTTCAACTGCACAAATATATATAGTTTCCACTGCACATATTGCTCAATTGCATTCTGATGTGGATGTTATGAATGTAAACAAGATAAAAATGATGTATCAGAATAGTTAGTTTTAGTAACAATTTTTAAGTTACATATATACACAATCACGCCATGTACCCAAAAGAGTGTGGCACAAATTTTTCCACTATCTCGAAATTATTCCTACAACTTGGAAATTAATTAAATTAATTAATTAGATTAAAGTTAAAATTAAACGAGATTTAAAAGCAGAAAGTAATTATTGAAATAAGAAAAATTAATATACCACGTTTTTAACACGGACTACCAAGTATAAAATAATTTATCCTAGCCCCATACAGATTTATAACCCCATAGAGAAAAACATGGAGCGCATGCAATAGATAATAGTAAGGAATGTCGGGAGTAGCTGTCGTTGCCCCACGTTTGTTTATATGGGAATGGATATAAATCTGTATGGGGCTAAGAGAAATTATTTTATACTTTTAAAAACGTGTAAGAAACGTGGTATATTAATTTTTTCCTATTTAAATAATTATTTTAAAGTACTTTGAAATATATATATATATATATATATATATATATATGTATATATATATATATATATATATATATATATATATATATATATATATATACAGTGTGTCCCCGGATTGAGTTCACTATAGGTGTAATCGGCAAAAAATTTAAGAATTTCAGTTTCATAGTTTGGGATTCTGCCTTGCTTTCTCTGAAAACAATTTTAAGCATATTTTTAGTTTTCTAAAAATCAAGGCGGCCATGAAAAATGTAAAAAAACTTTTTTATGTTCAAGTAAAGTGCTTTTTTGGTCAATAATACGGCATAATGTATTTAAGAAAAGTTGTTCAGAATTTGAAATTATGACTCTGTGCAAAATTTCAAAAAGATCGGCTAACTTTCATTAAATCCGCTTTTTGTGTTATTTAACGGAAAATCGCAGCAGTCGCAAAAGAAACATTTGATTATTATCATCTTAGATAAAAAATAAAAAAACATAAAAACATAAGTTTCTAAGATTGTATTTTGTTTAAGAAAAGAAATTAAATAACAATTACTCTATTTGACTTCCTCCAATATCTGCGCATTTTTCTACCCTAACTCTAAACTGGTCATATACTTTTGCTATGGTGATTGGGTTAATTTCATCTATCACATCCCTAATTTTCTGTTTTAATAATTCGATATTAACATTAAAAACAAATTTATAAACTTCTTGTTTTAAATAACCCAACAAAAAAAATCTAATGGCGTCAAATCCGGCGATCTCGCTGGCCAAGGTATTGGACCATATTTTCCAATACACCTTTCAGGAAAATGCTGATTCAAAAAATCTGTAATCAGATGAGTTGAATGAGATGGACATCCATCTTGTTGTAAATAGAAATGTTCTAAATTCGCGTCTTCCATGGCAGGTAAAAAAAAGTTTTCGAGCATATCCAAATACTTATGTCAGTTTAAATAAGTGTCAAAAAAATATGGGCCAATAATTTTATTATAAGTTATTGCACACCATACATTTACTTTCTTGTACCGTTGACTGTTAGTTTCTATACGAAAATTTGGATTCTCATGAGACCAATACCGGCAATTTTGTGAAGACACGACGCCATTAGTTGTAAAAGCTGATTTATCCGAAAAATATATTTTTTTATAAAAATATCTGTTGTTCAAAATTTTTTCTCCAACCCAAAAACAAAACAGCAGTCGGTGGCCATCGTTTCCAGCTTCTAATTTATGAATGAGCGTGGGTTTAAATGGTAGAATTTAATTTTTTTTTAGAATTTTTTGTATGTGCGATTTACTAATAGATAATTCAGCAGACCGCTTTCTCAATGATAACTGATTATTATTGTTCACGGATTCTCTTACCAAGAGTGTAGCAGCGTCTTCATGATTATGAACTAGCTTTTTCTACTTCACATTTAGCACATTTTCAGTTTCTGTAAACTATTTTAAAAGTTTTTTTAGTCCATTGACAGAAATTGTTGCCATTGGGAATCGCTCGTGAAATTTAATAATAACATGAGCATAAGATGATTACCCCAGCCTGTAACACTGTATTAGGTAAACACGTTGTTCTAGGGTCAACATTTTTAACAAAGAAAACAATATTGATCAAGTATTTTGCAAAATACTTAGATAAGCAATCAATTTCAAACAAACATTTAAAGATTTTGATGTTTATCTAAGATAATAACAGTCAATCGTTTCTTTTGCGACTACTGCGATTTTCCGTTAAATAATACAAAAAGAGGATTTAATGAAAGTTAGCCAATTTTTTTGAAATTTTGCATAATTTCAAATTCTGAACAACTTTTCTTAAGAGCAATATGCCGTATTATTGACCAAAAAGGCAGTTTACCTGAATATAAAATAGTTTTTTACATTTTTCATGGCCGCCTTAATTTTGAAAAAACTAAAAATATGCTAAAAATTGTTTTCAGACAAAGCAGGGCGGGATCCCAAAACATGAAAATAAAATTCTTAAATTTTTTGCCGATTACAGCTATAGTGAACTCAATCCGGGGACACACTGTATATAACAATTAATTATAAAAATTGAATTTATCTTTTGAAAAAAATAAGTTTGTTTAGAATTTGATATTAAAAATTTTAATACAAAATTAAATTTAAAAAAGTTATTTAATTATTTTTTCTACCAGCATGTAATAAAATTAAGAAATGATCTAAAAATATAGTTTTATTATTTTCTTATTTACAGAAAAATGTGACTGCTAGTTTATATGGAACATGTAATTTTTGATTACTGTACTTAAAGATTTGTTATATTTTTTGTAGCAAATACAAAACATCTTATTAAAATAAACAAGCTTTTGGATTAAGTTCTGCATAATTTTTAGTTAAAAATCGACGTTTCGATATAGGCTACGTGTATCATCATTAGGAAAAAATATACAAATGATATAAATAATAAACAAACCAAACATACAAACAAGTTACTAAGTAATAAAATACAAGTAACTAAATTAGAAAATATACAGAACTTAATCCAACTTAAATTATAAAAAAAAAATGTAAGAAATATATCTTTATATGAAAATTTATTTTAATGAATAAAAAATAAATTAATTACATAAATGTTATATAAATTACAATACATATACTTAACATTCTATTTTAAATATGTACACACATTTTAATATATTTTTAAATTAAGAGACATAGTGGTATTTAAAACATTCTGTGAAAAATAACACTGAAGAAAACAATTGCTGCAATTGGATGGCTCATGTAAGAATTATTTCTAATAGGAATTTTAGTTTGTTTATTGATCCATTCCAAGTATTTAGAAACTCTGACGTATACACCCTTATGCATACAATTTTGCGAAGGAACAGAGAAAATACCAACTTGCGTATATTTACCATCTGAATCTTGAATTACCAATGGACTGCCTTCGTCGCCCTGTTGTAACAAAAATTACTTCTATTAAACATTGTAAAATATTATTTTTTCTTCAAGCTTATTAAATGATTACATATGTAGAAGGAGATCAGTATGTTAGTTACTAGTACAATAATGTAACATTATTATACTTTGTACACCACTGATCGCTGCACTATAACGTCAAGTGATATCTAACGTTAAGTTAATTGCCAGTTGCATTGTTTATTACTACTTGAATTTGAATTTGCGAAGAAAATGTGCGAAGCAGTGCAAGAAACTAAATATTTAATGTAACATCTCCGACTGCCATATTAAAAATTATTAAATAAAGTTAAATTATTTTGACACTTGCATTGTCTATTTTCGCTTGAATTTAAATTTGATTATTGAAAATGTTTGAAGAAGTGCAAGAAATGAAATGTACACCACTGTTTTGACAGAAACTGCATATTCGACCAAAGAAACACGGTTAAGTGTATTAATTTGACATCTCCGACGGCCATATTAAAATTTATTAAGTCAAGTTAAGTTAATTGACAGTTACATTGTTTATTTTCACTTAAATTTGAAATTAATTATTGATGTATGTGTGAAGAAGTACAAGAAATGCAATTTACACCACTAGATTTGTCAGAAACTGGATATTCGATCAAAGAAACACGGTTAAGTGTATTTAATTTGACATTTTCGAATGTCATATTAAAAATTATTAAGTCAAGTTAAGTTAATTGACAGTTGCATTGTCTAAGCGTGAACTGAATTGTGCACCACTAGATTTGTCAGAAAGTGCATATTCAAAAGTAACATAGAAGCTAATCTACTTTTTCTTTTTTCATTAATTTTATCTATTTATTATATAAATAATTAAAAATGAAATACTTACTGTGCAAGGTCCTTCGTTCGTACTAGCAATTGCGCACATCTGAGAATCTTTTATAGTTGAATGCATATCTGCGCATTCTGCGTTACTGATAATTTTCATTTTCAATTTTTGTAAATGCCCAACTAAAAAAATAATTAAGAAATATTATTTATATAATACTACTTGCGGTCAAGGCTTTCCTAGTGCTGTTCACACCAAATATGATGATGATGATGATGACAATATTTACAAAAGTATTTAAACTTTATACTTACTGCTACCATATCCAGTAAAATTGGCCATTACACCATTCATTGTTTCACTTTGTTGAACTTTGGATGGTAATTGAATTACTTTTACATTATCTGTAATTTAAATTTTATTTAATAGTTGTTTAAAAACATTATTAATAATAATATTTACCGTTTAATTTAACTTTTTCTTTAATTTTTATTAGAGATATATCGTTTTCAAAATTAGTGATATCTGCATTATACAAAAGAACTTTTTCCACTTGATAGTATTTTAATGAATTTACACCCGTATCTCCAACGCCAATTGAAAAGGAATTTTTGCTAAAAATTATTTTAAAATTAATTTACTTTCATGTTACCTAGTAACTTGTTTCTATGTTCTGTTTAAAATAAAACTGCTTTAAGTTAAAGTTCTGTATTAATATTTTTTGTAATTGATGTTTCAACGCACTCAATGTCCGTCTTCATCAGGAAAAAAATGTTTTTCCTGATGAAGATGGACGTTTAGTTCATCGAAACGTAGATTATAAATACATACTAACACAGAACTTTAATCTAAAGCAGTTTTATTTGTATTATTTTTCCTGATGATAATCTAGGTAAATCTACTAAATAAATCTATCCTGAAAATTGCGATCAGAAAATTTTGACTGACAACCGAGCGAGCGAGCTTATGACTCACAGACATACATTCTCAAAAACTAAGTTTAGATTCGTCATCTGGAAGCTATATGAAATATTTCTATATATTTTTTTTAAATTTTGGAAAATGTTACAGACACCGTACTGAACATTATACCACTATTCCTTGTAGTCAACTATTAAAAATGTACATCTTCCTACAAGAAATACTGCATAAATTTTGATGATGATTCTATATAAAAATATTTACAATTTTGAGAAATATTTAATATAAATTGCGTAAATATTTGTAGAGTAAAATTTATTTTAAAAATTTGTGAATTTATTTTATAAAGTTATTTAGTTGGGAAGTAAATTTTATGTATATAATATTGAGTTATTGAATATTTTTATCTCTGTATTTCCAAATATTTACAGTTCACTTCACTTTATATATCAGCATCATATCATATTAGTTGCCTAGTTAGTACTCCGAAATTATTGATAAAAAAAATACCAAGCGATCAAAAATCACTGATCAATGATTTTTTGATCGCTAGATACATTGAGTATTTGTGTAAACTTAGATTACTTATTAGAATTTTAGTTTTACTTTTATGCTACCTACTGATAATGAAATCTCAGCTTTCGAAATATATATATATATATATATATATATATATATGTATAGCTTTTAAAATTATTGTTTGTGATTTAAGGAAAATTATTTTATTTCATTCGATATCTAATTGATTATTTAAAATTTTTAAAAAAATTTTACGGCATTAACTTCCGTAGATGATATCCACGTGAATGATCGAATTACTCATTACTATATAATATAAATTTTTTAAAAAGAATCTTACTCTTTAACACATTGGGTAGAAGTTAATACCCATTCTTCATCGATGAGTGATCCACCACACGTCTTTGAACTGTTTTGTTGACCAGCCACGCTGGCATTAATGAAAACCATCCATGGATATTGTCCTTTTTGAGCAACTTCGCCACCTAATACTCTCGGTTCATTTATATTTCTTGCCTGAAATTTATATTAACATTATTAACTATATTAATTAATTGAAATTAATTCATACAAAATAAAACTACTTTAGGTTTAAGTTCTGTATTGAAACTGTATCAGTTTTTCCTGACGAAGACTAGCATTGAGTTTCGTCAAAACGTTGATTATAAATAAATTTCGATACTGAACTTAAACCTAAAGCAGTTATAGCGTTAAGCGTTTTTAACACTATTGTAAAGTGTAATTTATACATAAAATAATATCATTTCTATTATCATTAAAATAAAAAAACTTTGGGATTCAGTTCTGTATATATATTTTTTTAAAAACGACGTTTTTTTTTTAATAATGTAACTAGGTAACAATGTAACTAGATTTATAAATTTTAAAAAATAATTATAAATTATTAATTTAGAGAATTTAGTTACTTTGTTAGCTAGTAACTTATTTTTATGTTTGTTTGTTTATTATTTATATCATTTGTATATTATTCTTGATAATGACGTACGTAGAGTATATCGAAACGTCGACTTTTAAATAAAATGCATATATAGAACTTAATCCTAAAACTTTTATATTTCAATGTAATGAGTTCTGAAAATGTTTTTACTATATTATTAATATTATTTTTTAACAGCAAATCCAACAAATCTTTTTTACTGTTAAAAATCATTATTTATACCAACATTTTAATTTTGTCATTTTATATCAAATTGTGGTATTTGAATAACAATAATTAAAATTTGGAAAAATAAATAATTAAAAACTATTTTACAATTTTTTTTTTTTTGTATTGTTGGATTAAAAAAATTAATTACGCTTACCTGTATAAAAACAAATACAGTTAAAAACTGAAGAATACAAACTAAATACTTCATTTTGGTACTATTTGTTGAAAAAAATCAATATTCTACTGATAGTTGATAGGTCTGTTAACTGTATGTTTGATAATATTGATTGTGGCCTATATATATTATAAAGTTTGTCTAATCTCTGAATTTACAAGTAAATAAGTATTTTTAGAAATTAGTTATCAATACTCTTCACAGATTTCTCGAAAAATGATTCATTCATTTTATAGATATGCAGGTAATTCAAAAAAAATACGTGAAAAAATAATTAAATTTTCGATGGTTCACATATGATGAAATATTTCAAAAAAATTAATAACCCTTATTGTTATATTTATTCCTTATTAAAATGTGAAGAATTGTATGAGAGTGGTATTGTCTTGTGATAGAGTCTTCACACAGAAAAAATATTATATTATGTTACGAGGAATAAAAAGCGATGACTATTGAATTGAGCTCAGATATTTGTGGCCGAGGCCAAGTAATCTGGGCGCAACACAAAAAGAAGTTTCTATTCCGAACTTCAAGCTTTCGAAACGAAACTGAACAAAAATAAATAAAAATACACGCTAAATAACATGAACCTTACTAACAGTTGTAGAATAGTATGTATAGATATATATTATTTATATTTGTTAAGGAATTGGTAAGAATTAAACTTTTTTTGATCGAATATACAATTTCCGACCACCCTGGGCTATATACATTGCATTTCTTCACACATTTTCAATAATCAGCATCAAATTCAAGCGAAAATAAACAATGCAATTGTCTTAATTGACTTAATAACTTTTAATATAGGCGTTGGAGATGTCAAATTAAATACACTTGACTGTGTTTCTTTGGTCGAACATACACTTTCTGACCACCACTTTCTTTCAGTATAGTCGTAGAAAAAGCTGTTTATTGAAAAAACACTCATGCAATAAAAATCAATAATAACAATAAAATAAAATGAAAATGAAAATGAAATAAAATGAAATCAACTTTTTACTTAAAATTGTAAATAGTGATATTATAATCACTATAATACGTTTTTTATCAACTGCAATATCAACTTAAAAAAAACATACTCTTCACATATAAATAGTCGTAACAATTTATACTTACATAATGTAGACTACATTACATTTCATCAACAACAATCTGAAATAAAAGGCCAAAGTATCTATAAAAATAATCAAAATTAAAAAAAAAACTTTATTTCCTACATAACCTAGAATTTTATTGACTATCATTCGCCGTGTTTCCGAACACGGAAATCAATACAATCGGCGCCACTGATGTGAAAATAAAAGAATGACGCCTAATAGTGACGTCATAAATGACGTCATTTATATAACGGACATGACATTAAGATTATCAGTCACATAGAACATAGATATAGTATAGATAATGTTACTTATAGACATATAGAGGTATATAGAGTGATAGGTTTCGGACAAAAAAGATATTTGTCTCTTTAATGGTTATCTGAAATTGATTTTTTTTTACTTAGAAGTTGATACTGATGAGCGATTTGATGATCAAAATCTTAATAGTTTTTGATAAATATTGTGAAATTGATACTGTAAGTGCAGTTTGAACTCAATCAAATATTGTAAATAAAATTTTAGGAATTTGGCTTATCTTAGGTACTGTTTTGCACTTACTGTAAATTCTTGTAAGTACTATACGTTAATCTTAAAATATTTTTTAGTACAAGCATAACTATTGCATTTTTGATAAAAAATAAAAAAGTCTACTATAAAAGATCAAGCTATTTTGGATAAATTCAATAGTTGGATACACGGAATATTTATATTTTAACACGTTTTTATTAACCCGCTTTCTTTTTTGTCTGTTTGTTTGTTTGTCTGTATTATATTTATATATTACAGTCGATTTTAAACTAATTTCAAAATGAGCCAGAGACTTTAAACATTAATTAACATAAATATAGCTCAGCTAACTGAATAGGACAATAATATTAAATTAACTTAATTGGTTATAATTATATAATTATAATTAATACAGTTATAATTATTAAATTATAGTTAATTTAATTAATTAGATTAAAGTTAAAGTTAAACAATACTAAAAAGAAGAAAATAATTATTTAAATATGTATAAACAAATAAATTTTAATTACATGAAAAAGTCTACTATAGAAGATCAAGCTATTTTTTTTATAAATTCAATAATTTCAATAGTTGAAAACACGGTATATTTATATTTTCTAACATAGTAACCATCCAGATAAATCTGCTATTGCTGAACATGCGTTAGAATATCTTCATGATGTTAAATTCGAAGATACTATAATAATTGCAAGATCTATCAATATTAATAGTAGATTGATAAGAGAAGCAATAGAAATTTGTAAAGAAATTGATAACATCAATCACTGTGATTAGTAACTGATTTATTAATAAAAATTGGCTTCCTTTCATTCTAGTTACTTATTTTGTTGCCTAGTAACTTATTTCTATATTCTGTTCATTTACTTAAATGTCACTTGTTCGTCAAAACGTCAATTATTATTAATAAATATTAATACAGAACTATAACTTAAAGCCATTTAATTTTAATTTATATTTTGTATTATATATATATATATATATATATATATATATATATATATATATATATATACTAACATTTTTATATTTAACGAGAATTACTAACATTTTTGTTTTTATTTTTCAGGTGAGTTAATAAAAATATTTGCTTTCTCTACAAACGTAAGTAAAAATTTATAATTTTCTATAACAGAAAATTTTGTTGTGATACACTAAGATAAATTTCTCTTTAGAGCCTTTTACTTTTATTTAACTCAGTAGTAATTGAGTTTTTAAACTGTAAACTTCTGTTTTTCTAAGGGAAATAAAAATTTTAATAAAAGAAAAAATGAGTAATAGTAAATCTATTTTAAAAAATATTTATAAAATTATTTAATTTAGATACATAGGCCCGCATTCTCACCTCACTCTTTCGTGAAAAAGTGCTTTTATCATTAACTTCAAAATAACATTTTATTTCTATTTTTCATCAATTGTAAATAGTTTTTCTATTTAATAAATAATTTTAATTAAACGTCAAAAGCACTTTTGGCAAAAATCACTTTTATAAATGAGGTGAGAATACGGGCCATAGTTTTCTTCTGGAATAAATGTAAACTTTAAGCGTTCTAAACGAAACTAAACTGAAAATAAATAAAAATACATAATGACATGACGACATAATGGACCTTTCTCTACATAGGCAATATGGTAACGTAATATTAATATTATAATACGCTTAAAAAAAATATTTTCATTTAAAAAAATTTTCATGTTTAAATTGAAAATATAATAATTCTATCATTTCCAATTAGTGTCATAATAACAATTACACATCAGAAATAACACACATGGTATGAGAATGTAAATAATTAAGTTCGTGTTGTGAATTGAATCTCCCACATTTAATCTCATTTCGTAATTACCCGCAATCTGATAAATAAACATTAAAAATTTAACGCAAACATTATCTGTCACATATCAACCAATCATATGTATGTGTATGCATTCATATTGCATATTGCTTCCACTCAATTTGATTTGTTTATATACGGGGCCAAGTTAATTAAATTACTTTATTACTAATAATTTGTATAATGTAATTGTCATTACTATTTTAGACCATAGTTCGCATAGTAACACAGATTATTATTATTATAATTAGAAATATATATTTTTTTTTAATGTTGTTATCAGAAACTATAATTATTTTTCTTAATCATAGTTTTTTTATAGATATACTAAGTACTGTTGTTTATCAGAAATTTAAATTTGCATTTATTAAAAATAATATTAAAATAATAAAGTTTGTTTACAGTTAATAAATATTTTTTTAAATTTACAAAAATATTATTGTGCAGTAAGTGATAAATAAAAACAACCTATTGTGAAATATAAAAAGTGTAATAATAATAATAATACTTTATTTATACCAAGTATACAGTAACATCCAATTACAAAATTACAGTGATATTGCATTTACAAATTATTTTTCGTACAACAAAAACTATCAATATTCTGGTTGGAAATACAGACTTTATTGTACAGTTTTAAACAATTAAATAATGGTAAACTTGTTTCTTTCAATTCAAATATCTCAAATCTGGATATCAGTCTTATATATCAGGTACATGTGAAGGTAACAAGGATAATAAATCAGGAACTTCAAAATTATGAATTATACTCCGTATAAACAATACCATTAAAAGTTGTCACCTACTCTAAAGTGAACATTTGTTCATTTGTTCATTTCTTACTAAACAAAAAAACATAAATTACATTGTGTTGTGTAAGATCTATACATTGGCGATGTATTATAAATTCTGTAATAACGATAAGGATAATAAGGATCTTAAAATTATTTTTTTTGAACTTTTTTCTGAGCAAGAATAAATTTTGTATTAAATTATTTACTATTTGATTTGCAAACACTGTTTTTTCTTGTAAAACTATTAATAATTTTCAATTCAAATATATGTATTTTTTCCCAAATCTAATGGTAAGAAAATTTATAAAAAAGTTTCAAAATAGTTGTACTATAACTTACTATTATTTATTCTATTAAAAAATTTATTTCTGTAGTAAAAATTCAAACTAATTCTTTTAAATTCTTTTGTTTATGAAAAAATGTTTTTATTTTTTTGCTTTAAAATAATTTGTTACTTCTACCTGTTGGATATTTTTTTCGTATCTAATTTTATAAATTTCAAAGAAACTGATTAAAATTGCTTAATTAAATAAAATTAAAAAAAATTAAAAAAATTTTTTTTTAATTTTATTTAATTTTTTTTAATTTTATTTATTTTTTTTTAATTTTATTTAATTTTTTTTAATTTTATTTAATTTTTTTTAATTTTATTTAATTTTATTTAATTTTTTTTAATTTGTTTTAATTTTATTTAATTTTTTTTAATTTTTTTTAATTTTATTTAATTTTTTTTCATGTAACAGCACATGAAAATGTTGTAAAATATTTATTAGATGTTATTAAATTTTCTGGGCTTGATATTTTGGATCGAGTGTGTTTTGATGTACTGTTAATTATTTCATTTTTTATTGAAAACAAAATAATACGGTTTATTATTAAAAGTGATTTTTGTCAAAATTACTTTTGACTGGACGTTTACTTAAAATTATTTATTAAGCAATTTTAATCAGTTTCTTTGAAATTTATAAAATTAGATACGAAAAATATATCCAACAGGTAGAAGTAACAAATTATTTTAAAGCAAAAAATAAAAACATTTTTTCATAAACAAAAGAATTTAAAAGATTTAGTTTGAATTTTTACTATAGAAATAAATTTTTTAATAGAATAAATAATAGTAAGTTATAGTATAACTATTTTGAAACTTTTTTATAAATTTTCTTACCATTCGATTTGGCAAAAAATACATATATTTGAATTGAAAATTATTAATAGTTTTACAAGAAAAAACAGTGTTTGCAAAACAAATAGTAAATAATTTAATACACAACTTTATTCTTGCTCAGAAAAAATTTAAAATGTTCAGAAACAAATTTTAAGATCCTTGTATTATAGAATTTATAATACATCGCCAATGTATAGATCTTACACAACACAATGTAATTTGTTTAACATATGTTCACTTCAAAGTAGGAGACAACTTTTAATGGTATTGTTTATACGGAGTATAATTCATAATTTTGTTGTTCCTGATTTATTATCCTGGTTACCTTCACATGTACCTGATACATGAGACTGATATTCAGATTTGTGATATTTGAATTGAAAGAAACATGTTTACCATTATTTAATTGTTTAAAACTATACAATAAAGTCTGTATTTCCAATCAGAATATTGATATTTTTTGTTGTACGAAAAATAATTTGTAAATGCAGTATCACTGTAATTTTGTGATTGGATGTTACTGTATACTTGGTGTAAATGTTTCCAAAGAAGCCCGTTTGAGTATATACAATGCAGTATTGGTGCCTACGTTGATGTATGGTAGTGAATGTTGGGTTTGGTTGCAAAAGCATAAACGGAAAATGACTGCTGTGGAAATGAGATTTTTACGTGGGGAATGTGGTGCAAATAGAAAAGATCGGGTACGAAATACGATTAGTGTATGATGAGTGTGAAATTGAAAAAAATGTAGCAAAAGTCGGTGTTAGTCAGTTAAGATGGTTCGGACATGTTGAGCGAATGTCTAATGAACGTTTGGTTAAAAAGATTTATTTGAATGATTTTGATGGTATACGTTTGCGTGGACGTCCGATGAGTAGTTGAAGTGGTATGATTGAGAGTGTTTTGCGTGAGCGAAAGTTTCCAAGTAGTAGGAATAAAAGAGCTTGTATGAGAGGAATTATGAATGTGGATGAAGCGAAAGTTGCTTGTTTGGATAGAAATGTTTGGAGGCGACTGATTTCGGAATGATGAAAAGAGTTTGTGCCACACCCTTTTTGGTACATGGCGTGATTGTGTATGTATGTATGTATTATTATTACACTTTTTATATTTCACAATAGGTTTGTTTTTATTTATTATTTACTGCACAATAATATTTTTGTAAATTTAAAAAAATATTTATTAACTGTAAACACATTTAATTATTTTTATATTATTTTTAATGAATGTAAATTTAAATTTCTGATAAACAACAGTACTTAGTATATCTATAAACAAACTTTGATTAATTGATTTAATTTTATTTAATTTTTTTTAATTTTATTTTAATTTTATTTAATTTTTTTTAATTTTATTTAATTTTTTTTTAATTTTATTTATTTTTTTTTAATTTTATTTAATTTTATTTAATTTTTTTTAATTTTTTTAAATTTTATTTAATTTTATTTAATTTTTTTTAATTTTATTTAATTTTATTTAATTTTATTTAATTTTATTTAATTTCTATTTATGATCTGTAGTCTCCTAAATGTAAAATCGAAAAGAAAATAGGGGAGAGAGATATCATTTCATAGTGATTGAATCAAGTATTTTATAGCGAATCATCCGTATACCAAATCGACGGGGTGTCCAAGAAAAAAAAAGACGCATTTATTTTATGTTCGTTTAGCAAATTCTTTCACGGGGAAAAACCATTCGATCGCCTGTTTTTTTTTTTTATATACGAGAAAAATTGGTAGATTGCTCCAACGAGATGCAATATGGGAACAACGTCATTACGCTACGTTATATCTTACGATATGTTCGCGTTACGGATGATTGAACAAGCAAAAGTTGGATAAATTTAACTTTAGAGAATCGGGATTTTATATTACCTGGTCATTATGGTTTAAATATGGAATATTTCCGAAAACTTTATTGAAATATTTTAAAATAAAAAAGCTTTAGGAGAAAGTTCTGTTTAATTTTATATTAAATTCAACGTTTCGATATACTGTACGTATATTATCATCAGGAAAAAATATATAAATAACATAAATAATAAACAAACAAAACATAGAAACAACTGTAACAAATCTATCAAAACTTATTATATTAAAACAAAAAAGCTTTAGGATTTATTTTTTTTATTAATTTTAATTAAAAATCATCATTAGGAAAAATGATAAAAAAGATATAGTCAGTAAATAGACAGAACATAGAAACAAGTTGGTAAATAACAAAATAAGTAAGTAGATTATGAAATTTTATAAATTATTAATTAAAAAAAGCCAAATTTTATTTATATAAGTGCCTACATACTAATTGATATTTTCTTTTTCTTTGTAAATTTTGTAACAGTCGTGGATATTTGATATTTAGCATTTTCGGAAGTTAATAAGTTGACATATCTACGACTGTCAGATGTATCGAACTTTGTCAGTTTGTCAGCATTTATTTAAGCTGCATTTTTATAAATCCAGGTCAGTCGAAAACTAAATTAATTTAAGTTAGTTACGTATAGACATCCAGGATAACAACATTAGACTTTAAGTTACGTAAATTATCAGCATTAGTCCATATATTGTAATAATTTTAGTTTTTTTTTTTGTAATACATTTTGTTAATTAATTAGTCTATTATTTAAATACATTTTTTATTAAATGGTTTTTCTTCCATTTTATCAACCAGGTCAACCAGGCCAACCAGGTTGGTTGCACACGTAATTTACGTAATTTTACATAACTATTAACAGTAAAATAGCAGCATTTTGTATTTTTACTGTGATAATTAACATAATATTACATATTTTTCATTAAAAATACATTTACAGAATATGTAAATGTATATAAATTTTTTACAGTGCCGAAACTGTTTTTAGTAAAAACTTTTAGATTGTAACAATTTCTATTGCTCTTTTACCAATCGACTGTTAATATTGAAGATATTAAAAGATTTGCCAATAATTTAATTTAATAACAATTTTTAACTTACATTATCGGTACAACTATAGTAGTCGATGCACCAATAAAATAAAAATAATAATTAAACAACTTGAAATTACCAAACACCGAACCGAAAATGCTTAATCAATTGTTTAATTTATAGTTTACTCCCGCGAGTATTTAATTTGAATTATATATTTTCTAGTCCATCCATATATATATATATATATATATATATATATATATATATATATATAATAATACATATATTGTCTATTGAATATGTATGAAAACTATCATGTAACGTATATACACATCGTGTGATTTATTATACAATTACACTAAATCTATGAATATTTTATAAGTAGATATTTCGGAATATTCATATATGTACATAGACACAGGGTGGTTGGTGAAAAAAAAAAATGAGCAGGTATTACATATTCATAGTCAATTAATATTGTCAGTTTTGTAGTCCTCTCATTAATCGGTTTTTTATCGATTTGCTTTTTTACATTTTTTCATCATTATTAGATTGATGGAGTGATATTTTATTATGTTTTTTATTTAATGGGAAAATAAATATACTGTTTTTATTAATTATTACATGTTTTATATTTATAAATAAATATAGTAAATAATAGGAAACAAAACATATTTTTGTTTACTTCAATGTTGTTAAATTAAAGAAAATAAATACAGATAGTTTTTGTTGTTTATTTAGTTAATGTGTTGTTTTACAGATAAGTAAATAATTGAAAACACGAGTAGATAAAGGTGTCATGTAACACTTTTTTTAAATATTTTTATTCGTTCTTTACCTATTAATGACAATATGTTGTTGAATAACATTAATTATTGTTAATTTTTTTGATTTTAAAAACTTAAAGGTGTTATATCTAAATAAAACTGTTTAATTATTTTATAAAAACGACATTTCGACAAAACTAAACACTTGTCTTCATCAGATCAAAATTTATCAATTTTAAAATTGTTAATTTTTAATTTTTAATCAATTCATAAATATATAATTTTTTTATCAAAAATTTCTTAATAGTATTTCGATATATTTTCACATGATACTGAAGTAATATTTTGTTTGTCCTTCTATTCCGAAAATAAAATACATACATAAAACAAACTTTAATTAATTATTATCATCAATATTTATATAAAAATTTATTCGCCTTTTTTGTTTAAACAATATTTTAATTAGCAAAGTACACAATACTAATATTAATTTTGAAGTTAACTAAAAGTGAAGTTTTTATTTTGTTCTATAAATAATTTCTGGTTTCGTTCGTTTAATATAAGATTCAATTTACATTCAAAATTATTGAAGCAAAACATCAAATAATATTTAATCATAAATTAAAACAGAATAAATTATTTTACGCTCAATTTTGTTCACCGATCTAAAAGATTAATAAGACTTTTTAATTATTTTACTGACAAACCAAAAAAAAAAAATTATTATCTCTTTTTTTTCAATATAAAAAAAGATACCAATTTTATTTACGAAGTTTTGAGTTATAAAAAGCGTAATATGAGCTTTGTTGGGTAGGCAAATTTTTTTTTGTTATTTCATGAGTACAAGGTTAGAGAAGCTTTGAGCTTTTCTGTACGAGGGATAGCAAAGGGGTAATGCGGTGGTGGCGCTTTTCATAATTCAGCTGTTTCTCACTTTCATCGGAACAATATATCGTCTGACCTAGACGCTTGGTTTGACCTTTTTTTTTCACTGAAAATGTTATCATCACACAGTAGCGTCGATTTTTTTGTTTGGTAATATGACAATAATAATAATATATTAAAATAAAAAAGTTTTGGTCCGTATTCTCACCTCACTTTAAAATGTAATTTTTGTCAAAATTACTTTTGACGTTTATTTAAAATTACTTTGTAAACAATTTTAATTAGTTTATTTGAATTTTATAATGTTATATATAAAAAAATCTATGAAAATTTTTTTATTTGAAAGCAAAAATAAAAGCACATTTTCATAAACAAAAGAGGTGGGAATATGGGTTTGTAGGTTTAAGTTCTGTATAATTTTTAATTGAAATTTGACGTTTTGATATGCCGTACACACACATATATCAACATTAGGAATAAATATATGTATAACATAAATAATAAACAAACAAAACATAGAAACAAAACTTTATAATTATAACATTAAAAATTAAAGGAAACCAAATGATTGCTTTTTTTATCAATCTACTGTTAATATTGTTGGGTCTTGCTCTAATAAATAAACAATTAAATTATATGAATTTAAACCTAAAGCTATTTTATTACGAATTACGCTAATTTTTTCTTCAAGCGTTCAATTTCTGAATTACAAGTACTAACTTTTAATTTAAAAATAAAACTGTTTAAGGTTAAAGTTCTGTATTAATATTTATTTAAAATCGGCATTTCAACGAAACTCAATGTCCGTCTTCATCAGGATAAACGATATAAATGACATTACAGTAGATAACAGAACATAGAAACAAGTTACTAGGTAACAAATAAGTAACTAGATCATACAATTTATAGATTTTTAATTAATGGAAGTCAAATTTTATTTAGCTCAGTAACTTCACAGTAATTGATGTTGAGTTTCGTCGAAACGTCGATTTTAAATAAATATTAATGCAGAACTTTAACCAAAAGCAGTTTTATTTTAATATAATGAGTTTTGAAAGATTTTTTACTATCTTAACTTTTAAATTTCCTCGAATGTACGATAAGTTTTTAAGTTTATTTTTTATTTTGATTAAATTTTAATATAGCATGGTTTTTTTATTAACGTTTATTTATATAATTTTGTTTTATTAGTACTAAAAAAGCGATACTGTGTTTATGAAAAAATATTTAATTTATTTGAACTTTGGCCAAATCTAGCAGGAACACATAAAAATTTATCTTTTTTTATGACCAATAAAATTTGTATTAAAATTTTTATGTATGTTCCTTTTTACTTAGTTATATATTTACAGTTAATATAACGTGTAATCTCATATATTATAGACACCATATATATATATATATATATATATATATATATATATAAAATATTGTTTTATTTATTACATACTTACACAATCACGCCCAAAAGGGTGTGGCACATAATCTATATTGTTATTAGTTTAATATAATAAATTATTTTAAAAAATGTAATCTAGTTATTTGTATTTTGTTTTTTCTTTATATAATATGTATACCTATACTTTTTCCTGATAATGATATACGTTTGGCATATCAAATTTTAATATAAAATAGAAATTTCTGTTGAATGATTCAAATAAATTATATATTTTTTTCTATTTTTGTTGAATAATATGTTTGTAATATATTTGTATTCTAACATAGTAAAAAATCTTTTAGAACTAATTATATTTAAATAAAACTGCTTTAGTTTAAAGTTCTGTATTCATAATCGAAGTTTCGACGAACTCAACGTGCATCTTTATCAGGAAAACTGATACAAATGGCATTTACAGTAAATAACAGAACATAGAGAAACAAGTTACTAGGTAATAAATCAGTAACTAGATTATAATTTTTTTTATATAGATTTTTAATTAATGGAAGCCAAATTTTATATAACTTAGTGCATTCACAGTGATTGATGTTATCTTTTTCTTTATAGATTTCTATTGCTTATTTCTGTATTCTGTTAAGTTATACTGTTTATAACTCACTACCGTAAAGTTACATTTTTGACATTTGAAATTACAAATTTTAATTACATAAAACTTAAAACACAGTCGTAAAATAGATAACTCGTTATTTAACGCTGTTGCTAGAATACAATGTTGTTGTTAGGATATTGTGCAAATATTCAAATTATAACTATGATGAATGTAAAATTGAGAAAAATGTTATTGCAAAAGTTGATGTTAGTCACTTTAGATATATTTAGGTATTTGCAAATACCTTATTCCGGAAAACTGCCGGGCATTCCGGGCAAATTCGCAACTCTAATCAAGCATAAATTGATATTCTACAAAAATAATATATATGAATTTGTCTCCGACACTGAGTCCTCTCGTGGCCCGACCTCAAACTAACATCGAGTGCTCGGGACGTCGGGACGCCGCCGTGCGTCGTCGTGTTAATGTTTTTCGATTGTTATTTTTATAAGAGGGGGGCGAGTGATGAAATAATAAGTGACCGTCTGCGTATGTGCTTCTGTGGTCACCGCGTGGCTAGAATATCATATTCCCCGTACGTGCAAAATGCTACCCCTCGTGCTCCCGTTTTTTTTTTTCTTTCTATATTCCGTTTCATTTTCGTTACGTTTTCGTGTGCCATTTCTTTTTTCGCTACGCGGTTCCGACATGTTTATGACTGCGGTGTTTTTTTTTTTTTGTTTTATTTTTACTTTTTTTTATTTTTTTCTGGTGTGACTGAGTCGCGTTACTGTGGTGAATTTTTACGCTAAAGTTTATATGTTAAACGCTCTTGTTGTTTTAGAACGAAGATTAATGTCTTGAATTTAGATAAAGAAAGTTTTGTCCACATTAGTTTTACAATTATTTTTTTACATGATTTTAATAATAATATGTAATTTTTTATATGATAATATAAGGTCATTATTATATATTTAAATAAACAAAAGAATAGTATGTTATGTTACTTAGAGCAGAAAGCGATCTTTATTGTGTTGAGCCAAGATACTTGCGGTCAAGGCTTCGAGTGACTTATGCAATTTTTTCTTCAAGCGTTTCAAACGAAATTAAATTAAAAAGAAATAAAAATACATGCCAAGTAACCTTTACTTTAGTTTTGGTCGAATGTGAAATTTCTGACAATTTTTACGGTGTACATTGCATTTGTGCACTTGAATGACACCAATCGGTATAAATAGTTTGTTTTTCATAGATTCCATTTATTGACGTTCGTTAGCTCTTTAAGAAATTCCTTTCAATAAATACAGCAGCAGTTCTTATTTGAAAGTTTCGAACAACAAAACCACAAAAACCAATAACTTCATTTAAGATTTATCGTTAAAATAATTTTCACGTGTGTATAAAACAAATTTTATCATTTTATCTACTTGAATTGACTAAAGAAAATCGCGGCTCAGACTTATGACGAAGTTTAGTTTTCCTAATCAATAGAATGCATTTTGCTATTTTCTTATGCTCTGTTATTGAAACAAAACAAAAAAAAACACATTCACGCTATTGTTTGTGAAGAAGTTTATTGCATCAACGATTTGACAGAGTGACATCGAAAGACAATAATGAGAAATATTACGCAAAAAAAACTAACTAGTTTTTTATTGGAAAATACATTTGATGTGTTTTATTGTCAGATGATTGTAAACAACTCTTCCAGAAAACAAAGCTTGTAATGTTTTATTATTGATTTTTATAAATAAATAAATATTATTAATATAAGTTTAATTTAATATTTTTATAGTTGAAATATTAAATGAAATAATTACGTCATATCGAGTGGGCATCAAAACCACAATCTTTCGATCGCCGGTCGAGTATTGATTTCATTTTAACACGTTTTTATTAACTCGCTTTTTTTCCTGTCTGTTTGCTGTTTGTTTGTCTGTTCGGTACAAATTTTGCAATCGATTTTAAATTAACTTCCCGATGAGCTATAGAGACTTGAAACTGTAAACATAACTCAGAACTGGATGACAATGCAATATTAACTAATTAATTAATAATATTCGAAATATTAAATTAAAGTTAATTAAGTAACTTAATTAATTATAATTATATAATTATAATTAATTAAATTAATTAATTAGGTTAAAGTTAAAGTTAAACAAGACTAAAAAGCAGAAAATAATTAATTAAATGAGAAAAATAAATTAATATACCACGTTTTCAACACGAACTAAAAAGTATAAAATAATTTCTCCTAGCCCCATACAGATTTATAACCCTATAGAGAAAAACGTAGGGCGCATGCAATAGATACCAGTAAGGAGTATAGGGGGTAGCTGTCGTTGCCCCACGTTTTATCTAAAAAAAGCTATATAATTTTTTTTTTATATCATTAAAAAATATCATATCAATATACAGGGTGAATTATAACGTCGGGGAAAAACTACACCGGATGATTCCTATGAGTAATCTAAATAAAAAAACTTTAACTAAACATATGTCCGAAAATGCTTTCTAACAGAACTGAAGCCGTTAGAAGTTTATTACATGTAACATCAATCGCGTTAGACTTATTTATTATATCAGAAAAAAAAAAACAAGTCATAAATTTCTGAATAATTGTAAAATTACTGATTGATTTTCTAATATTTTGTTTAAACACTAGTAAACCAATTTACTAGTTTGTAAATTTTTGTACACATAAATAAATATTTAATAAACAATTTACAATAATTAAAAATCGAAGACAATTTTTGTCGGAAGCCAGTAAATCATAACTATTAAATTGGTTTACTAGTGTTTAAACAAAATGTTAGAAAATCAATCAGTAATTTTACAATTATTCAGAAGTTTATGACTTGTTTTTTCTTTTTTTCCTGATATAATAAATAAGGCTAACGCGATTGATGTTACTTCTAACGGCTACAGTTCCGTTAGAAAGCATTTTCGGACATATGTTTATTTGAAGATTTTTAGTTAGATTACTCATAGGAATTATCCGGTGTAGTTTTTTCCCCGTCATCATAAATCACCTTGTATAGAAAACAAATCATCTTGTAGAATTAAAAATAAAAAAGCTATATAGAAAATTAAATTTTCTAAACTACGTGTACAATTGCGAGGCAGTCAAGATCTTTCTTTTGACAATTCAAATATATTCTTCTTTTATTATAACTTGTAGCAGTAATATATTACATTGAATTTTAAGGTCTTTGTAGTCTATAAAATATAATAAAACTTGATGATAATGCAAAGAAGCAAAAAATTATAATCAGATAAAAATCTGCTCGCAACGCCACGTCTCTTCCACTATAGGCCAGACAAATCAATAGATGAACGACCTAAAAGTACTTTGAATGTCAGAATCATGTCAGACAAAAACAATTTACTTTTTCTTTTATCGTAGACAATATAAGAAAGACAATGTGCAAAGGCGTTTGTAAATAATAATAGAGACATAATTTGGTAACAATACAATCGTTACAGACTACTGTCTGCGTTTATTTTTGAAAATCTAAACTCATGCGAGAAATAGATAAAAAAAATATAGTCTATAAAGTCTACATCTTTACAGAGTCGGATTAAATATTTTCTAGATTCTAGATAAAATTTTCACTCAAAATTTTCTTTCAAAATCAAGATCTTAAAGATAACCGAAAGATTGAAACGATAGTAGTAATATCAATTTTGTGAAACTATCCAAATGTTTTTTTTTAATAATATCCGTTATAGTTATTTTTATTCTTAATTTTTTTTAATGTTTTATCAAGTGCTCTATAGACTCATTCAGACTACCTAATTTAACATAAAATTAGTTTTATGTTTTATAGCAAACTTACTTATCACATTATGAAAAAAGCACAAATGAACTATTTTAGTTTTATTAGTTTTTAATGATTTTATTGCAGCAAAAAAAAAACAAATTATTAATGTCTATTAACACATTTTTATTGTAAAAATATGTTAGGATCAAGTTCTATTTAATTCTATATTAAAAATCGATGTTTCGATATACTAAACGTGTATCATCATCAAGAAAAATATATACAAATAATATAAATAATAAACAAACAAAACATAGAAACAAGTTACTAGGCAACAAAATACAAGTAACTAGATTACAATTTTTTTTAATTAATTAATTAAAGAAAGCCAGATTTTATTTAAATCAGTACTTTTACACTGATTGATAATATATTCTTTTTTGTTAATTTCTATTGCTTATCTAATAAATTTGCTATTAATATTATTAGTTCTTGCAATTATTTTAGTTTTTACGTTATGAAGATTTTTTTAACGCATGTAGTACAATAGCGAATTTACCGGGATGGTGTAAATGTATTGATCATTTCAGTTCTGACAATCTATTGTACTCGTACAGTAGAAAAAGTATAGTCGCATGTTATGGCTTAAGATGGTTCGGTTATCTTGATCGAATATCTAATGAAGATTTGGTTAAAAGAATATATGTGAATGATTTTGAAGATATACGTTTACGTGGATGTCCAATGAGTGGATGGAGTGTTATAATTAAGAGTATTTTACGCTAGTGAAACTTTTAAAATAGTAAGAATAAAAGAGCATGTATAAAAGAGCTATCATAAATGTGGATGAAGCTAGAGTTGCTTGTCTGGATAGGAATGTTTATAGAAAACGTTTTTCCTACACCATTTCGGGTACATGGCGTGATTGGGTATGTATGTATATTGTTATTGTGTTTTCACAAGTTAGTCGATACTACAGTTCAGAACCAATACGACTTTTAGAGATAAGTAAATAATTTTTTTTTAAGTGTATATTATATTAAAATAATATAGTTATAGTTCTGTATTAATATTTATTAATAGGCGACGTACTTAAAGTACTCAACTTACATCTGCATCCGGAAAAGTGATAGAAATGACATGTTTATTTATTTAATGTCATTTGTATCCATTTTCCTGATGAAGATTTACATTAATTATCGATTATTAATAAATATTAATACAGAGCTACAACCTGAAACCGTTTTATTTTAATATAAAAATTCTGAAAGATTTTTTACCATGTATATTATATATATATATATATATATATATATATATATATACATTTATTGAAATAGCTGGGCCCTCAAACTTTCCGTGCACCTGACATACGTCTAGGACCTAAGTTAATCCGACCCTGCTTCTTTGTATCTATATGCGTTCGTCTTGGGTTTTGTATAATATTGTCCTCTGTCCTTATTGCTCATTCTTCTCCGTTAAGTTTGGAAAGAAACTTTGTATTTTCAATAAAAGATCCTTCGAACGGAAATGAGCAATAGAAGAACACAGAGACAAAGAAATACGGATACGTACTTGTACATATTTGGTCTTTAGTTTCTATTTGCTTTATTTTTCCTATTTTCTGTTACTTCTTGTTGACTTCAATAACATGTATATTGTCATTTTCAACGAGATATTGAGTTTTTATTTTTAATGAAGCGTTTCTTCGACTTTGTCTGCATTTGTTGGCTTGTGTGTTTGTGTATATGTATGTCTACGTTTCATAAGTGAAATTTTCTCGTAATAAAAGATATATTGTAAATATTTCTACGCTATAAGATATATAAAATAGATAAACAAACAAAGAAACAGTTCGTTTGAAATGAAATTCCATTATAAATTAAATTTCAGTTCAATTGAATTATTGTTCAAACAAATTTTAAAGCAAATATGAGATACTTGTATATATATATATATATATATATATATATATATATATATATATATATATATATATATATATGTACAATAAGCAAAATGCTAGACAATTTGCTTTTTGTAAGAGATAAAAATTATTATTTTTGTAAAATCAAAATATTTGGTATGGAAAATACTGTAACTAGAAAAATTTGGAATTTGTCATTTATTCTGAGGATATATTTTCAACCAATTAGATATGATTAAATATAACTATCAATCAGTCAAAAAAGTTTAATTATTACTATTGAATAATCTGAATGAAAACAGATATGACATAATATCGACTAATAAATATGCATGATAAAAAATCTGTTTTTCTTTTCGACAAACTCTTCAAAAAAAATATTCCACTTGAAAAATGATGACGCAGAAAGCAAATAAACAAGTTAGAATTTAAAAATCGCCGAGGTGTATTCATGATCAGTGTTCCCTCGGGAACAGTGGTGTTGTCAATATGGCACACCAACGAAGTCTAAGAAACGGGGAACGGTGCACGGAACGAAAATCGTCTCGCGAACGCATAGGAAAAAGAGTGCAAAGCATGCAAATCCCATTTGAGTCCCGGGGGGACTCTTACAGGACACGAAATAAAATGTGTTTGTGTGACTGGATGTCTATCTGTATGTATATATTCACAAGCAGAAACACTTCATTTTCAAGTGATATGATAAAAGGTCTGACAGGGTTATAGAAATGCAAAAATATTTCGCAAAAAAATATTGTTATATCCGTATTGCATTTAATCTGGATTACATGTAGATCTTGAAATCTATAAGAGAAACGATTTTTGATAAATTAGCCAAATATATTCTTAATAATCATACATACATACATACACAATCACGTCATGTACTCATAAAAATGTGGCACAAATTCTTTCCATTTATGTTGAAATTTATGTCCGCCAAACATTCTTATTCAGACAAATTCTTATACATTTTTATTTTTATTACTTATTACATTTGCTCCGCAAAACACTTTCAATTATATCTCTCCATCTACTTATTTGACATCCACGCAGATGTATTCCTTCAAAATCATTCACATATATTTTTTAAACAAACGTTTTAAACGTAATTAAACTTTTTTGATTGACTGATAGTTATATTTGTTAATTAACACATACTACATAATTAGATATAATACGAGACTAGATATTCGCTCAAAATAACTGAATCATCTTAACTAACACCAACTTTTGCAACAATATTTTTTACCAACTAGAAATGATACATTTGACCACAAAAAACTACTAAAAACATTATCTAAAAAAAACAAAACTGAACATGGAACAAACCCATACTGACTGATGATTTGTATGAAGTTTCGGTAACAAAAGTTTAAATTTTAAGAAAAATTTTATTTTATTTTCGATTATTAATAAATATTAATACAGAACTATAACCAACAGCCGTTTATTTTTTTTTTTCGTTTTATGAAAAATACAACAAATCTCTTAAATTTTGTTTAAAAATTTATAATGAAAAATATGAAACATGTGTTCCAATATCAAATAATTTATTTACATTTTAGATTAATTTAATCTATTTTATTAATTTAATCTAGAAATTTTATTGTGTTATACATCACAAATGTCTCATCATATTATGCAGAAAAAATTGCCTGTTACAATTTAAAAATTTATCTGTTTATGTAACAAAATAATTTACTAAAACGCGTACAACTACGTGTAACTATTTGTAATTTACTAATAACATACATATGTATACTGTGTTTGAAAGTTCTTATCTACAAATTATTATCAGTTATACACAGAGAGATACAAAGCAATTACTGAAATTAATAGGAAATTTCGAAATGAAACGAAACAATATTATAAATTTCGTAATAATACAATTTGTACGAGAGTAGTGCCAGAAGTATCTGATCTAACAAAGAAAACACAAAAAATATTTGTATATTATATTTATATAATATAAAATTTTTCTTGTGTTGTTTGTAAATTTTCATATTAAACTGGTGTAAATCAGTTTTTTATGTAAAAATCACCGATTTTTTTTACAGTTTATGTTAAAAACCAAATTAATTATTTTATTAGTTACTCAAAAACACTTTTTGATTTTATATTTTACTTTACTAATACAATTTATGATTTCTTTGCTAAATATCAGAAAAACTACTCATAAAAATTGCTTAAATTTCATCCGACTTTTATAACGCGTCAAAATGAAAATTTGTTCCACAATATTGTAGCAAAGCAAGCTAGCCGGAACCCGTCTGTTTACCACAAATGAATAACCTTGACCGCGCAAGACACACTAGAGAATTCTATGTATTTACGAACGTGCTTACGAGAATATTCTACAGGCAACCAGAGTTACGTTCGAGAAAACTCGATAGTCGTATTTAAACGCAGCGTTTGCGAAAGACAAGACAGTTCTTACGCAAACCTTAAGCTTGAAACAAGTTCACTTCGAGTGCAACAGTTATATAAATAGTGAAATAAATATTTAGTGTTAGTTTGATTACTAGTGTTTAAGCTTATAACCATTTAGTTTAAAGTTATATTCATACTTTTATATTTTTATATTTACATTCTATATTTAATCGTTTTAAATAATAAATATCTAGTTAATAAGTGCATATTTTGTTTTATTTAATTATCTCGTAAAAAGACGAACGAAACGCATTACAAGTGGTGTCCGGTGTGAAGTGCGAGATAATTTTAGAAATAAATAATAACGTAGAATTAAAAACGCGTAAAATATTGTGAAAATGGCTACAAAACAAGTTAGTTTGAATGAGTTGAAAATTCAACAACTGAAACAAGAACTCGAAGAACGTGAATTAAGTATAACAGGGGCTAAAATCGTTTTACAAGAACGACTTAGAAAAGCTATAGCAGATGCAGGTCAGAATCCTGAAACATATCTATTTGAAATACCAGCGGATATAAGCGCACTGATGAGAAAAATGGAAGAAAATTTAACAAAAAATATAACAGAGAAATTTGAAGAAAATTCTAGAAAAACAGAAGAAAATTCTAGAAAAACAGAAGAAAATTTAACAGAAAAATTTGAAGAGAATTCTAGAAAAATGGAAGAAAAAATGACAGAGAAATTTCAAGAAAATTCTAAAAAAACAGAAGAAAATTCTAGAAAAACAGAAGAAAATTTAACAGAGAAATTGGAAGAGAATTCTAGAAAAATGGAAGAAACTTCTAAAAATACAGTAGAACAATTAAAAACAGAAGTAAATCGTAACATAGAAGTTATTAAAAATAATATCTCTGAACTAGAAGATAAAATTAAAAATAATATCTCTGAGTTAGAAGGTAAAGTTAAAAATAACATCTCTGAATTAGAAGATCAAGTTAAAAATAATATTTCCGAGTTAAATAACAAAATACAAGTTGAAAATAATGAAATTAAATCTGATATATGCGCATTGGAAAATAAAATCAGAGCCGAAATGGAAAATAAAATCAGAACCGAGATGCAAAACCAGATTGAAGCAATTTCGAGTGCTACATCCGCCAACGGTATTATGATGAAACAAGAAGCTGGTCAACCAAGTCCTGTCCCGAAACTACCAACTTACGATGGGAAATCGTCATGGGAAGAATACTTGACACTGTTCGAGACGACAGCAATAGTCCACGGCTGGTCTGATTCAAGAAAGGCACAAGTATTGAGTTTGTCTCTACGTGAGGATGCACTACGGGTATTACAAAGTGTGCCGTTGAGAGACCGTACGGACTTTAGCCAACTAGTCGAGCAATTAGAGCTACGATACGGACATAAGCATGTAAAAGGGTTGTACCTAACACAGTTAGACAATCGTGTCCAAAAGGCGAACGAAACATTGCAAGAATTCGAAGCCGACATTGTTCGCTTGATACGAATGTCTTATCCAACGGCTCCAGATGACATCTATGAAAACCTGGCAATTAATAAGTTCTTGAATGGAGTTCGCGACCCAGAGCTACAACAAGCCGTTAAGCTAGCCCATCCTCAGACGGTTAACGAGGCATTAACGCAAGCACTCGAATTTGAGGCCATCAAGGCATCAACACGGGGCCACGCTCGAGTTCGTGCAGTCAACAGCCATGAGGAGGAGGAACACCATAACGGCTCGATTGAACAAATCGTGCAACAAGTACTGCAAGCACTGAAAAATCAGAGGAGACAACCTCGCTGTTGGAACTGTGGCGAAATGGGGCATATTAGACGCCGGTGCGGAAAGCCCCAACAGCCACAGGAAAACTAAAACGGGTTGATGGGAAGGGGCAATCTTCAACCCGCCGTACACAAGCCCCACGTAATGCACGAGTGGCCATAATTAAAAACTGTTCAAAGAGCGCGTTCATCGATGGTGTTGTTAATGGCAAGAATGTTCTTCTTCTATTAGACACGGGAGCCACGAAGACCATCGTGAAGACAGGAATGATTAAAACTAAAAACAAGCTGCTACCAACCAACTGGAGGCTACGCACAGCAACTGGAGACTTGGCCAACGTGTGCGGCGAGTTGGATGCCCACTTTACCATCGGTGGCACCAGCTTTTTACATCGAGTGCTGGTTGCGGATATAGAAGAAGAAATCATTCTTGGAATGGATGTGATGACAACGCACGGTTTTGAATTAAATCTGAAGCTAGGAATCGTGAAGATTCATGATGAAGAAGTTGTTCTACATCAGCGAGAAGACACGATGGCACAAGCAGTTTTGCTGAACGACATTGAGCTACCACCACGCAGCGAAGTATTTGTGGAAGCAAAACTAGACCGTCTGATTCCGGAAAAACAAATCATTATGTTGGAACCAAGATACGGTGACAAGGGTCCGGATAAAGGAGTGCTGATTGCAAAAACTATAGTTAGAAATACGAAGAGCATTCCAGTACGGCTGATGAATATCAACAATTATTCCGTAACATTACGTAATGGAACGTCGATTGGTTACTGTTCGTCACCGTCATCTATCGTCCGACAAATTAATAGCTCGGCAACCACGTTAACTAAATTTCCGGAACATCTGAACAAAACGGTCATGAGTGCTTGTCAAGATTTAACCAAAGAAGAACAACACAAAGTTAAAGATCTATTGTGTCGTTACCAAGATATATTCAAAACCGAGGGTGGTCGTACTGGTCGAACCAACATTGTTCATCATCGAATCGACACTGGTGATGCGAGACCTATACGCCAAACTGCGCGAAGACTACCACTGGCGAAACGTGAGGAGGCCGAACAAATCATCCAAGACATGGAAAAGGATGATGTGATAGAAACCTCAAACAGTCCATGGGCGTCGCCAGTGGTTCTGGTGAAAAAGAAGGATGGGTCAACACGATTTTGTGTTGATTATCGCCTGTTGAACAATGTAACAAAGAAAGATAGCTACCCGCTGCCAAGAATAGATGACACCTTGGACAAGCTGGCCGGATCAAGAATATTCTCGACTCTGGACCTGAAAAACGGTTACTGGCAAGTTGCCATGGATCAAGGAGATCGTGAGAAAACAGCGTTTAGTGTCGGATCGGGACTGTGGCAGTTCAAAGTAATGCCGTTCGGACTCTGTAATGCTCCGGCAACCTTTGAGAGGCTGATGGAAAATGTCCTGAATGGACTATCCTGGAAAACGTGTCTAGTATATCTAGACGACATAATTGTGATTGGAAAGTCCTTCGAGGATCATGTGAAGAATTTGGAAGAAGTGTTCCAACGGCTGCGACATGCCAATTTAAAGCTGAGTCCCAAGAAATGCTACCTTTTCCAGAAAGAAGTACACTACCTCGGCCACGTTGTTTCCGGAAAAGGAGTAGCTGTTGATCCGGAAAAGACACAAGCTGTCAAAGAATGGCCAGTACCGCTAGATAAACACGAACTCAGAAGTTTCCTTGGTTTGTGTTCCTATTATCGACGGTATGTCCTAGGATTTGCCAACATAGCCAAACCACTTACACGTCTAACCGAAGATGGTCGTAAATACAATTGGGATGAAGACTGTCAGAATGCCTTTGATACCCTGAAACAGGCCCTAGTGGGTGCACCAGTCTTGAGCTACCCTCTTCAGGAAGGCAAATTCATATTGGATACGGATGCGAGCAACGTAGGCATTGGCGGAGTCCTGTCGCAGATTCAGGAAGGACAGGAAAAGGTCATCGGCTATTACAGTAAAGGACTGTCAAAGCCCGAACGCAATTACTGCGTAACTCGGCGAGAATTACTGGCAGTAGTGAAATCCATCGAGCATTTTTACAAATACTTGTACGGCCGCAAATTCTTGCTGCGGACCGATCATGCTGCCCTCAAATGGTTGCTGCGATTCAAGAACCCAGAAGGACAAGTGGCACGATGGATTGAACGATTACAAGAATATGACTTCGACATTGAACATCGCGCTGGTAAAAGTCACTGTAATGCCGATGCCTTGTCAAGAAGACCATGCTTGCCGGATTGTAAAAGTTGCTCCCGAATTGAGGAAAAAGCGACCACTCTCTTTAGGACGACCGCCGTTGATGACGACTGGCAAATAGAGAATATTAGCCACGAACAAGATATGGACACTGATTTAAAACACTTAAAACGGTGGAAAACGATAGATCAACGGCCAACTTGGGAAGAAGTGGCACCACATAGTCGCACCCTTAAATCGTATTGGTCGCAATGGAACTCGATCGTACTTAGGAATGGGCTCCTAATGAGGACTCTGGAAAATGAAGAGGGATCCCAGGAAAAATTGCAGCTACTGGTTCCGAGAAACAAGGTTTCGGATGTACTACGACAACTCCACGACGGGACCTCTGGCGGGCATTTAGGAGTCAAGAAAACGATCGAGAAAGTGCGGGAACGATTCTATTGGGTCGGATGCCACGAAGATGTGAAAATGTGGTGCAGAAAATGTGTAACATGCGCTACAAGTAATGGCCCGCATAGAAAACGTAAGGCGCCAATGCGACAATATAACGTTGGCAGTCCATTCGAGCGAATAGCCATTGATATAGCTGGTCCTTTCCCGATGAGTGAGCAAGGAAACAAATTTATCCTGGTAGCCATGGACTACTTCAGTAAATGGGTAGAGGCGTATGCACTACCAAACCAAGAAGCTACCACAGTTGCCGAAGTCCTAGTGAAGGAGCTCTTTAGTCGATTCGGCATACCGATGGAATTACATTCCGATCAGGGACGAAACTTTGAATCCAACATCTTCCAGGAAGTTTGTCGGTTACTAGGAATACGGAAGACCAGAACGACTGCCTTACATCCGCAGTCTGATGGCATGGTAGAAAGGATGAACCGCACAATGGGTAAATACCTATCAAAAGTCGTCTCCGACCATCAAAGAGACTGGGACCAATACATTCATCTGTTTCTATTGGCCTATCGTTCATCCGTGCACGAAACCACTGGACAAACCCCTGCAAAAGTTGTTTTTGGACATGAGCTACGCCTGCCTTGTGATTTAAAATTCGGCTGTAAACCTGGAGAGGACCTGGCCGGAGAAGACTATGTCGACAACCTACGAAAGAAGATGGATGAAATACATCAACAGGTTCGTTCCAACATACAGATCGCAAGCGATCGGATGAAGGACGGCTACGACATTAATGCTAATATGGGAGGTTATAAGCCAGGAGACTTAGTCTGGCTCTACAACCCGCAACGTCGTCGGGGACTGTCTCCTAAACTGCAACGCTGGTGGGAAGGGCCATATCAAATCATAAAAAGGATTAACGATGTCATATACCGGATCCGTAAGACGCCCAATGGAAAACCAAGGGTCGTCCACTATAATCGTCTAGCCCCGTTCGCTGGGCAAAACGAGGAAGATCCTAATATCAAAGAAGGCCACGCCCACCAGTTACGGAGCGAAGAGGTGGACTTCGAGCAATTTATGTCCTCTTACGCTGCAGGTCGCAGGGCCCGTCATGGTGTCACCCGAGAAGTTCAACAGGACCTGTTCACCGTACCCGAGGACTATGCACTTGCACATTGCGTCGCTCAGGACCTGCAAATGTCCAGAGGGATTGCTACCGTTTTCCGCAAGAAGTTTGGCGGGATCACCGAGCTACGGGAACAGCTGCCTGCTGTTGGGGCCGCATTACATCTGCAAAGAGAACACCGCAACATCTACTACCTGGTTACAAAGGAACTGTCTCAAAAGAAGCCCAGTTACCAATCAATGTGGAACACACTGCAGACGTTACGCGAGCTACTCCTGCGGGACAATATCCTAAAATTGGCGATCCCCAGAGTAGGCTGTGGCCTTGACGGTTTAGATTGGCGAATTATTAGAAATATGCTGGAAACTCTTTTCCAGCATACCGGCATTGACATTCTTGTTTGTAGCTTCAATCCTCTGGAAAACAAGAAAGCCGAAAAGACCGTGGAATGCTACTTTCATCATACCTCCCACTGCGCTCGCGGGACCACGTGTCGATTTCGCCATGGCCCCTCACCAATAATTTATGAGTGTCCCGGGACGGAACACTCTAGGGAGGGGGCAATGTAGCAAAGCAAGCTAGCCGGAACCCGTCTGTTTACCACAAATGAATAACCTTGACCGCGCAAGACACACTAGAGAATTCTATGTATTTACGAACGTGCTTACGAGAATATTCTACAGGCAACCAGAGTTACGTTCGAGAAAACTCGATAGTCGTATTTAAACGCAGCGTTTGCGAAAGACAAGACAGTTCTTACGCAAACCTTAAGCTTGAAACAAGTTCACTTCGAGTGCAACAGTTATATAAATAGTGAAATAAATATTTAGTGTTAGTTTGATTACTAGTGTTTAAGCTTATAACCATTTAGTTTATAGTTATATTCATACTTTTATATTTTTATATTTACATTCTATATTTAATCGTTTTAAATAATAAATATCTAGTTAATAAGTGCATATTTTGTTTTATTTAATTATCTCGTAAAAAGACGAACGAAACGCATTACAATATATATCGGAAATTTATATTTTATTATGTCATAATAAAAATGTAAAACATATTTTAGTTTTAACGTTTTAAAAATGAAATATTAACTTTTTTTATATAAAATATTTGAACGATACACGAAAATAATATTTCAAAACAGTATATTAAAAAACGTTATAAACTTGTTCGTGATAAAAGTTTGAAATTAAAAATTTCAAAATTACTAAAACAGGCGAGCGAAAAAATATTAATGAAAGAACACGTTTTTCTGTGTTTTTAATTAGAAATTTATTGAAACATTGAAAATTAAACCAGCTGTAAAATACATTGACAACTGTAAAAACAAAGTTTTAATTAATAGGTAATATCTATTGTTCGAATGAAAATTAAAAACTCGGATTTTTCAGTTTATGTTTGTCACAAAACAAATTCATTTTGTAAGATTGGAAATCAAAATGAATCGATAAACCTTAAAACGTCTTACGATTAGTAAAAGTCGTCTCATTAGCGAGATAATAATTCTATTAGTTTTTACATTAAACGATTAATTTGTTTTAAACTCTAGTAATTTACTAAATATCAGCATTCTACTTCAAAAGATGGTTATTAATAATCAACGTTTCATTTTAATATGAGTTCTGAAAGATTTTTTTTACAATGGTAAAAATATTTGTTATACCTTCGGTAATAATAATTTTATATTAATTATAAACATGATTTTAATTTTAATTAAATATGCAAATAATAAAAATATTGATAAATAATTAATTTTTGCAGCAGGGAAAAAATTTTCAATTATATTTTTAATTTCGTATTAAATTTTTTAAATAATTTATTATACAAAGATTAAATAAATGACTAGTGAGTCAGATTAATTTTAAAAAATATATATTTTATTTATTTAACCTTTGTTCAATTAATTATGAAGTTTAATTTTAATTAAATAATTTATTATGTGAAATTTATGTGGAACTTAATAATCAAACACAGTATTTATTATCTATTTATTTCTTCATAAATTAGTGTGGTAGCCGAGCGTGTTCAAGCGCTAATATAATACTAGCTTCGATAGTTCGAATCCGCTGGCCGGCGTTTTTGTTTGTCGTAAAATTAAAGTAAATGCCAGAAATTCACGCATTAATTAAACTGAATCAGATACAGTGTTTGATCAACTGTTTGTCTTAAAGTATTAGTAGTTTTAGATTACTGACTGGAACTCGTCGCTGCTTTCTGCAAACGCATCACTTGCAGTTTCGAATTGTGTCTAAATGAATGATCATGAAATAAGTACTTCGTACTTGCGGTAAAGGCTGGTGATGATGATAAATATTGTTATTTTTTATTTAACACTATTTAATCTATTTTTAAATTTGATAGAACATTTTGATAATATATGAACAAATAATAAATAATAAAAACACTTGGTTTTAAGTTTCACAATTTTATTGAACACCCTTTATTGGTCAATTTTTACTTAAGATGTGAACTTTGCCAATATTTATGTATTCCGTCGGCTTAACTGCCAAAATTGGTCAATAAAGGGTTTTTAATAAAATTGTAAAACTTAAGACCGAATATTTTTATTATTTTTTATTTGTTTGTACATTTTGGTTAAGGTTTATTACGAATAATTTTTTTTTAGATTCAGATTTCGATTTTTGTAGGTGAAATATAACAAATTACCGAAATATATTAAAGATTCAAAAAATTTAAGTTCGAAATTAAAAAAATTTACTTTAATAAAGTTAATGCAAGTTAATAATTAAGTTGATATTTTGATAAATTATAAATGTCACAAATTATGTAAATATTATACTACAGTAGTAAATATCCAGTTATTTTTATAATTTTGTAAATATTTATTACAATATAATTAATTAGTCAAAAGAGCAAAATAAGGTTTGACTATTTCTAAATTTTTACTAAAATAACGATTAACTGATTTAAAAAATCGATTTCCAGCCTTAATTATAACAAATAAATACGATTTAAATTTTTGTATACCTTAAAGTAACTTTTGCAGAACAATATACTAATTTAACGTATTTCCAAACAAAATAATGCATTAATGAAAAGCAATAAATAGACGAGCGGAAACGAACTTAAGTAAGCAAGTAACAAAGGCAATATTTTAACTTTTCAAACAAGCCAAGAAAAACAACACACTCAGCCTCGAACCAGATAGACTTTCTTTCACCGGGAACGAGAATCTTGCCGGTTCGTGGTGCACGCAAAACGAAAATTCACACGAAAATACGAGAAAAGGAAACTGAAAACTTTTCTTTTAACTTAGAGTGAGCGGTGGACTTAATTTTCGCGTTTTCACCCTCACAAACTCTACAGCAAGAACATCGTATTTGCTGATCGTGGTACTTTTAAAATCACCGTACTTCAATGTTGTTTAGTTCTTACACTTAAAGTAATCAATTTGTGGTCGTGTACTATCGACAAATGTCAGGCATAAGACGAAGCCTGGTCATTGTATTTTACAGTGATTTGACTTGAGACTAATTTGTGATTGAAGATTTTAAATGGAATTTATTTGAGTTCTGATTGAAGAATTGGTCTGTTTATTTCCAAAGTTTATTGTAACTTGTATATGCTAATTAAAAAATGGTAATTATAGCTTAGAAAAGTTAATTATACTGTATTTGAAATTGATTTATTTGTTAGACTAACTTTTACTAAAAAAATTTAAAAATAAATAAATTTTTACATCTTTACAAAAAAAAATCTTTTGAGTAAAGAAAACCATCGTTAACCAAATAATATGTTAATATTATTTGGGAATAAATTAAACACTATATTAAAAAAAACAAAGACTATATATTGAAAAATGTCGTTGCTCTAATAAAAATACAAGCGCTATAAATAAGCAACAAACGCTATATATAAATAACAAATGCTATATTAAGTAACACACGCTATATATAAATGACATGTGCTATACAGAATTAACAAACGATATATATAAGTAACAAATGCTATACAGAATTAACAAACGCTATATATAAGTAACATATGCTATATTTAAATTACAAATGCTACATTAAATATTACTTAGATTTGCAAAATAACCTCAACATCAATAAAAAAGTTTAAAAAGACGGATTTAAAATTATAGGGGAAATGGACAATAATCAAACGGATACAAATAAATAAACATTCTGTATTTTAACTTTATAACCAAATATGAATAAGATAAAACAATAATCAAACGGATACAAATAAATAAACATTCTGTATTTTAACTTTATAACCAAATATGAATAAGATAAAACAATAATAAGATAAAATTCATTGAACAATTAAAGCCTTCTTCGCCTTGGATGGGCGACCCACATTCCTTTTTTTTCCTATTGGAATATTTTTAGCCTCAACTGGAGGAACAATTAATTTCAACCTGATTGCCAGCCCCAAAATATGCTTGCACATATAGTTTTTAAGAAATGTTGGACAATCACAAGTACTTTTTAAATAATTTTACTTTTTTGGGTTTAACATTGTAATCTTCTTCAACAAATTGTTTAATTGCCATTCGTGCCTCATAATTTATAGTCTGTTTTGCTTTATTTTCACTTAATGCGTGTGAGTGTTCAGAACTTGATCTGTACAATAGTACTTCATTGCTTGATGAAACGTAAAACAAGCGAACTCTGCCAGCACACTGCTCTCCTTTAAATTTCACCTTATTGCATCTATATATTACTATTATATTTCCATCACTGTCTTTATAATTTGTCCATCGGCTCCAACATTTTTCTTGGTCAATTGCACTTATTGCGGAAACACTATCCGGGAAAGAGCATTCCTTGTTCTATATTATGGGTGTTCTCTTCTTCCTTTTCTTGGGAACTTCGTTTTCCACTTCTTCATCGGACATATATTCCGTAACATATTCTTCCATCTAGTAGAGGATTAGATGTAAAATTATTTTATTACAGCAATTTAAATTAAATTTACAAAAATAATTAAATTAAACATACCTGTGAATATATTCTATCCTGCAATTGAAGACAAATATTTCAGACGCAGGTGCTTCGATGTTTTGATTTAGTTTGTGAGGTTAGGACGCGGAACATTTCACTAGACATGAATATAGCAGAAATCTATAAGTTTAATAAAATTGTATATATAGCAGAATTGTTTTACATATATAGTAATATGTATTTCAATTTATTATTAAAGATTTATAGCAAATTGTTTTAATTTTTATAGTGTTTATCATTTCATAATATAGTATTTGTAAATTTCTTATATAGCGATTTTATATATTATATATAACGTTTGTAATTCTTATTATAGCGTTTGGTATTTGAATATATAGCGGTTTATTGGTACCCATATTATTTATATTAACAGCAGATGAATAAGAGATGCAATTGAAATTTATAAGGAAAAAGACAACATCAGTCACTGTGAAGGCTAAATAAAATTCGGATTTCATTAATCAAAAAGCTATAATAGTATATTATTTAACGAGCAAATAATGGCACCTATAATGTACGAGGATGTTGTTTAGTCCACGAGCGTAGCGAGGGGAATAAAACATCCGAGTACATTGTAGGCATTATTTGCAAGTCAAATACTATACTTTATCTACAACTGCTTATATATTTTTAATATTGTACTTACTTATTCAAATCTATGATGTTAACAACAACTAACTAACTAACTACAACTGTCATTTTATGACTTTGACTGATAACTGCTGCCATCTGGCGTAGAGATATTTAGTTTGTTGATGTTGCCTAGCAACGAAGCGTGCGTACGGAAATCAAGTTAATAAAGATCGTTTCTTTATTTCTCTTGGTTAATAATGACTAATATTTTATTAACCTTGGTTAATAAAGACTAGTATTTTATTTCCCTTGGGCTATAAAGACTAATATTATTTATCTGATTTTATATATATATATATATATATATATATATATATATAATGACCATATAACAAAGCAGTTGTAGATAAAGATAAATATGATCTAGTCATTTATTTTTACTTAGTAACTTTTTCTATGTACTGTAACTGTAATGTCATTTGAATCAGTTTATCCTGAAGAAGACTATCGTTGAGTTTCGTTAAAACATCGATTATAAATTAATTTTAATACAGAACTTGAACTTAAAGCAGTTTATTTTATTATTTATAAGATTTTCAGTAATACAACTGGTTAAATTAAACTTTAAAATAACAACTAATTAAGGTAATCTACAAACAAATTGTTAACACACAAACGGCAAAAACTTTGAAATATCACCCCCAAAAAAATATGAAATTGCAGAAAAACTTAATTACCCGACTTTGACAAATCGGCTGTAATTTAAAATGTTAGCTCACTAACATATATATATATATATATATATATATATATATATATATATATATATATATATATATATATATTAGATTTATATTGGTGTAAAAGTAATGATGTGGGGCCAATGGGCCAGTACATTTCATTGCCATTACCAGCTAGCGTACCGCGCTTTAATCATGCTTGCCAACTGTTTGAAAACCGAAAGGGATTAAATACCCTATACAAGTCTACAGTACTCTATATAGATTTACACGCTGTAAGCTTGTTACCAGTTTTAGAATTAAATGCTCGGACCTTCAGCTTTATAGCGAATTCGCTTTCGAATGAAATACGTGCGGTGCAGCACATTGTATTTCGCAATTTTATTTTTTTGATTGTCTTTTTTGTTTTTAAACTGTTGTCCTTTTAAATTTGAGTTTTTAAATTTAGTTAAATTGGAAAATAGTCGACTGGTAAAATTTAATAAATAATAAGTAATAGACGGAAATCAGTCAGTTAAGGTGAACAGTCACACTCGTATGGGCGATTACACAAAATTGCAGAGGACAATTGAATAAATATTTTTTTATTAATTTTGTAGAGCATATTTAATATAACTGATTACTCGTAATATTTAAAAATATATGTATAATTAATAATTCAATATCAATATTCCATTATTAATAAAAATTACATAAAATACAAATAAATATATTTTTTAACAAGCCATATTTTCTTTAAATATTATTATTATTGTTTCGAAAAAATATATGAGATGTGAAATGTTATACAGAATAATATAATTTTTTTTGAATTTTACTAACGATAGAAAATAGAGATCGATTGACTTTTATCAAGAAAAACCTGACATTTATCAAGCAAATTGCATATTTTATTTTCTTTTGTTCAAATTACACGTTCATAAAATCTGAAATTTTTATATAAGGTTTATAATTATAAAATGATATTATATTTTTTTTTTGTTAATTAATAATGGTTATTTAAGATTTTTATATTTTCTATTTTTATATTTCGAAATCTCTTTAGTTGCTACTGCAAGCTCACAACAAATCTTCGAAATAGTGAGAAAGTAGTCCAGATTACACGATCCGACAAATAATTTATCTTAAATTTATTCCTTTTATGTAATATATGACAATTTCCATACTGCATTCAGAGACATCTATACAGATTTGCTTCACACTATTTGACCCTGATAGTAACTCTTAAATATTTTTATTCTCTTCTATGCCAACGTTGCCTTCTTCAGGGCCAGCAGAATATATTTATCTGATGTTACATGTATTTAACATAATTAGTGTTTAATATTATGTAACGCAATATATACATTACTTGGTCAGACAATTAGAAAAACAATTATCGTTGTTACATTATATGCATATCAAATTATCATTTTTATTGCATTTAATGTAACACATTAATTTTTTTAGAATATGCAGAAATAGTCTGTATAACAGTGGTTGCAAAAAAACTAATATTTATCATGTCGTGATTACAAAAGATTTTAATAAATTCACAGAATTTTAAAATAAGTATACTAAAATTACTTAAATATTAAATAAATATGAAAGCTAAACTCGTTAAAGTTTAACTTAAAGATATGCATACTCGCTGAAATATTTGCATTTAGATTAGTTTTACTATTAATTACACACACACATGCATACATACAAACTGACATATATGGCTTTAATAAAGAATTATCTTTCCTGATATATTACATCACAGACAGAAAAACAGTTATTTCATTTAGTTTAAATAAGGTGGTTAAATTTTAGATAAATCAACGAACAAGAATAGATGACAGTAAAAAATCTTTCAGAACTCATTATATTAAAATAAAACTGCTTTAGGTTCAAGTTCTGTAACATTCGTCTTCATCAGGATAAATGATACAAATGACATTACAGTAAATAACAGAACATAGAAACAAGTTACTAAGTAACAAATAAGTAAACTAGATCATACAATTTATAAATTTTTAATTAATGAAAACCAAATTTTATTTAATCAGTGCCTTATCAGTGATTATTAATGTTATCTTTTTTTTTATAAATTTCTATTGCTTCTCTTAAAATTTATAAAGAAATAAAATAACATCAATTACTCTGAAGGCACTGAGTTAAATAAATTTTGGCTTCCATTAATTAAAAATCTATAAATTGTATTAGCTAGTTACTTATTTGTTACCTAGTAACTTGTTTCTGTGTTCTGTTATTTACTATAATATCATTAATATTATTTATCCTGATAAAGACGGACGTTGAGTTTCGTCGAAACGTCGATTTAAATAAATATTAATACAGAACTTTACTCTAAAGCAGTTTTATTTTAATATAATAAATTCTGAAAGATTTTTTACTATGTTAACTAAAACATTATAATTTTTTTTTTTGTATTCTTCCACGGATGTAATATAAACTTTTATTTAAAAAAATATATAAGAAAATAGAAAAAAAGGAAGAATCGAAATGTCTTTTTCTCGCACATTCATGCATACGTACAAAGGTACATATATGTAACATAGAAAATCATTCGTCTGCATTTACGTTCATATGTGACAAGCTTGAATGGTCTGGCATGATGCCAGCGAGGTGATGTATGTGCAAAGGGGTGCTGCGTCCCCATTGGGGCCATCCAATGCCATCTGAATGTCGTATTCGAAAACTCGTCACTCACATACGACCGACACCCTCCTGACCACTTACATGAACATTTTCTCCTCTACAGCACTAAAGCTACGTTTACATCTATATTACTAATCGTAAGTTCAATTTGTTGATACTTATTTTGAATTTTATAGAAAAATAACGTTAATCTAAAAACGATGGAGTTAGGTTTTCCTAATGAGTTACATTTTTATTTTAAAACAAATTTTGATCAAACGGATAAGCACGAATTAGATATATAGTAACACGAGTCAATTGTTTTTAGTGTGATGTTTTACTGTCGGTCAATCTGTGGACACATGTAGAGCAAATTCGGCTGAACGGATTATTATAAAATTTCATATTTAAGCTTCGGAAGTAAATATCTCAATTTGATCAACTTTTGGTAAAGATCTGCCAACCGGCCAAAGTGGTAATTTACTGATGTCACTTTTACTTTTACTTGATATGTTTTACGAATATTTCGCAACAGAGATATATTTAAAAAAAATATATATTTAAAAACAAAAAACGTATAACATAGTTAAAAAAATTTCAGAACTCATTATATTAAATAAAACTGTTCTAGGTTAAAATTTTGTATTAATATTTATTTATAATCGACGTTTCGACGAACTCAACGTCCATCTACATCAGGATAAATGACACAAATGACGCTACAGTAAATAACAGAACATAGAAACAAGTTACTAGGTATCAAATAAGTTACTAGATCGTAAAACTTTATAGCTTTTTTTAGTTAATGGAAACCAAAATTTTATTTAACTCAGTGCTTTCACAATGATTAATGTTATCTTTTTCTTTATAAATTTCAATTGCTTCTCTTATCAATCTGCTGTTAATATTAATGGGCCTCGCAATTATAATAATAATAATTAATAATTATAATACTTTAAAAAAAGAAAAAATCATAAAAAATTTAAATTTATAAAATTTGTATGATCTAGATACTTATTTTATTAACCTACTAACTTGTTTCTAAGTTCTATTCATTTACTGTAAATGTTATTTGTATCAGTTTTCCTGATGAAAATGTACGTTAATTATTAATAAATATTAATATAGAACTACAACTTAAAGCCGTTTTATTTTATCTTTCTTTCGTTTCCAATATAAAATCTAAAACAAAAATTGAAAGGTAAAATTGAGTCAATTTGGCACTCGACGGCGCAATCTACTTTTCGCAATCTATTCGACATAAGATGGCGTAAAATTTATACCCGGTATTACTTTATTGAGCGCAATTCTAACGGCGTCAAGTACCGAAATACCAAGTACCAAAAAGTAGCGACGGTCAAAGCTTTGGGGGGCCAAGTGAAAAGCTGCTGCTGCTCTCTGAGCGAGACGGGGATTGCTTGCTCGCTCGCTCGGCTGAAATAAAGCCAGGGTGCTTTACCCCGGTCAGGATTATGTGGCGAAATAAATCTAAAGTAACGGTTCCTGCTGGCGTTAAGTAGGTCCACCGGTCCACCGGTCCACCCGGACTATGTGCGTCTCGACGCCTTACCCAAACGGCTATCGACCAACCCGATCGGATATCAAGGCGTCACGCCGCATAAAATTCGAACGACGAATTGAGCAGTTTCGACGATAATTTCTCTGTTTCGTAAACACCATTAACTGTACGGGAATGTGTTGTTTGTTTCAGGGAATTGTTTTTCAATTTTTTTTTTGTTTGACTTTATTTTATAGAAAAAAATGCTACTTATGGCTGTTTTCTGATCACATCTGTAAAATTACAGAATATTTTATCTTTTTCTAGTAAATAAAATTTTTCTTTTGATATAAAAAAAGTCAGAATAAGGCTATTAGTTTGACACAATAATATTATAAAATTGTTAAAAAAAAGACTTTAGGATTTAATTCTGTATATATTTGTTTTAAATATCAACGTTTCAATATACTCTACGAATATCTTCATCAGAAAAAATTAAAATTAATTGTATTAATAAAAAACAACTTGATTATACACAACAACTTAAAGTAGATGTTCAAAATAGTTTTATTCTAAAATATTGAAAAATATTTTAGAACTCATACTAATAAAACGAAATATTAAAATAAATAAATGAATATGTATAATTTTAATTAAGATAATAAATATAAAATAATATAATAAATTTTAAACATTCATAATACGAATAAACAAACAAAAACTTTAATACAGAACTTGAACCTAAAGCAGTTTTATTTTATTATTTTTCTCGTTTTTGAAACAAACAGTGTTATTGTACCCATAAATTATAATAAATTTTAGCTAATTACTTGTTTTTCTTTTTAGTTGAGTAATTTATAGCCTATATTAATTTATAATTTATGATATCGTGTTACAATATATTATGCAGTAAATTATTAGTAATTTAATCCTCTATTAAATAGCAATTAATCAATATTTTATAAGTATCTTTGTTGTCAAGCTGTAGAGAGATATGTATATGAGACGTGATGTAATTAAATATTCATAACTTCAATCACAATGTAATTACAGTTAAACAGAAATTAGTCTGAAGTAATCATAAGCATATGTATGCAAGGCAGAGAGGTGTGCAAGCTATATATGTGCATTCGATTTGGCATGCACGCATATTGCACTAATGACAAAATAAAACTCAATTCCATTGTTTTCTTTTCTTATTGAATTGAATCCTGATATACACAATTTAAGGAAATTTCTGTAAAAATATTTAAAATGTATTGAATTGAATTATTATTATTTATATTACGAGCATGGCTAATATCGGTTTTAAGACAACGTAACTGTTATAAGAATTGGACTAAAAAAAATGAACTAAAACACCCAAGAGCTAATAATATCAGCCATTAATATTAAACAAAAACAAAATGAAAAATATCTAGAATTATAACGAATACATAATTTTTTAAAAAAAATAGTTAAATTAAAATAGTAAAATTATTAACAATTATTATTATTTACTTTTCAAAAAATCAATATTTAATTATAGGTTATAAAATATTACCTCTTTAGTTTAGAAATAAAGATTTAATTTTTCAATATGAGTGTACAGATGCCATTTTGGGTAACAAAGGTTAAAATTCATAAATTATATGAAAAGTATTTTATATTTATTTTATTATATTTTATATTAATAATGTATTATTAATTATATAATATAATAAAATATATAATTTATAATATTCTGGCTTTGTTTTCAAAAAACCGGTATTTTTTTCGGTTTAAGGTTACCGATAATTACCGGTATTACCGATATTATTATTGCAAAATATTTACAAAAATATCGATTAACTGGTTTTTATTACCGGATGATGCCATTCCAATCAAATAATATAACAAACATGATCCACCCTTACCCCCTGCTTTATTCAACATCCGCATAAGTTAAAATTCGCTTTCATAGTTAACCCTTTATGCCACCGAGAAAGGGTAAGGCATAAGCGTGAAGGTGTCGTGTCATGTCGTCAGCTTAATGCGAAAGTTCTCATGAAGCTTGACCCGTTCGTGTCCGCATCGTGGGCACTAGATTATCTTCGGAAGGGCCCAGCAGGCAAACGCGTGCTTGCACTGGTCCTTCCACTTGCTAATGTTACTCGTGGGAATAGATTACAACTTTGCCATTAGTCCAAGAGTTGGATGTGAACGCTTGGGAAGAGACCGGGGCGGGCAGGAACGACCAAAAACGCAAACATTCGCAGAAGTTATTTCGAAAACTATATGTACGACGATTCGGGAGATATCTTTCTAGTTGGAGATGTTTATGGTAATGGATTGAAGATGGATTTTGTTTCTAGTTAAGTTTTAACAGATTGTAAAGTTTTTAGTATTTGCAGCATTCATCAACTGGAAGTATAATATTTAAAATCTGAAATATACAAATAAAATATTCTATACCGTACTGTAACAGTCGTGGTTATTTGATATTTAGCATTTTTCGAAAGTTAGTATGTTGACATATCCACAATTGTCGGGATTATCGAACTTAGTTAGTTTGTCAGCATTTTTTTGTCCTTATTCAAAGTTCGATTGCATTCGATTTTTGTTTATGCTACATTTTTATAAATCAAGTTTAGTCGAATACTAAATTATTTTTATTTAGTTAAGGATAGACATTCAGAAGAACAACATTAAATTGTAAGTTACGGATCGACGTTCAAAATAAAAACATTTACTTTAAATTACGTCAATTATTAACATTAGTCCATATGTTGCAATAATTTTAGTTTTTTTATTTTTGTAATACATTTTGTTAATTAATTTTATTTCATTATGCAAATAAAATTATTTTTTAAATTATTTTCGTTTGTTTTTTGTTAAAACTTCAAGCAATCAACCATGTTTGTCGCAATCTATATTTTCGCTCGGATTTTCCAAAATCATTTTTAGTAAAACAAATAGATTATTACAGTACTGAAAATAATGCTATAATTCTATGTGTGCCTCATAAAACTTTTTTATTTTCTAGAAAAATTTTCAATTTTATTTTTGATAGATAAATAACAAAAATGTAGATGTGATAATTAATATTGAAATGAATGTTTATCTAGATAATAGACAAGTAGATAACAAAATTTGAAAAAACTTTAGAATATAGTTCTGTATATATTTTACTTAAAAATCGACGTTTCGATATACTTAATTGATCTAATCTTAGTTATGTCATCTTTACAAATTTTGATTTATTTTATATAGAAATAATCTATGATCTTAAAATAGATTATACGCGCACTTTCATTGCAAGTTATAAGTCGCATATTAGTTACGTTGTGTTTAATAAAATTTAACACCTTGTTGCTCTCATCTGCTCCAGTAGAACGAGTATTTAGTAGTGGGAGTCAAATATTAGCTCCTAGACATTGTAATTTGAGAGATAATAGATTTGAATCATTATTACTTCTAAAAGAAATGATGAAAAAATCCACTCTAAGGAAATAATATTTGACAACTGTACTAGATGTAAATAACACATTAATTATGTAAATAAATAATTTGTTTTACATTTTTTCTTGTTTTGCAGAATAAAAAATATAAATATTTTTTAATTAAAATAAATATACAATAAAATACCAATTATTTTTAATTAATTGAATACTTTGGATCTATGTTATCTCTTAACATAGTAAAAAAAATCTTTCATAACTCATTATATAAAATAAAATGGCTTTAGGTTTAAGTTTAATTTATTAATAATCATTGTCCATTTTCATCAGGAAACCTGATGCATAATGAAAGTCAAATTTTATTTAAATCAGTCTTTTTTCTTTATAAATTTCTAATTTTATGATCTAGTTACTTATTTGTTACCTAGTAACTTGTTTCTATGTTCTGTTATTCACTGTAAATGTCATTTGTATCAGATTTCCTGATGAAGATGGATGTCGAGTTTCGTCGAAACGTCGATTAATAATAAATATGAATACAGACCTTAGACCTAAATCCGTTTTATTTTATGTTATCTCTTTTTTATTCTAATTAAAAGATATAAAAAATGATCTTTTTATAATCTAAAAACAGATCACAAATCTTTGATCTGATCCGATTGTAAAATTTGATCTATGATTTGATCTAGAATATTATTTTTGAGGATTTCGATCTAAATCCTTTTTAAAATGATATGTCACAACACTGATTATAAACGTATTATTTAACAGAAGTAGAAAAATTAAATAATGTATCATAATAAATTCAGTTGCATCTAAATGATTCTGAGAGAAAAGTGTAAACGAGCATTTAACTTGTAGAAGTGTTAAAACGGTAAATAAAGTACAAAATATTTAAAGTAGAATGTTTTGTCCTGAAGGCAAGTGACTTCATTGAGTCGGGTGGCCAAGTTGTTGTTGTCTTGGTTGCGAGGGGCGGGGAAGGGGGGGGAGGTGTAAGAAAGTTCGTCTCTAATCTGGAAGACGAAATCTTGTAAAGCTGTCTCGGTAGAACGAAGCGAAACTTTAATATCAGAGTAAACTGTGTTTAAACTTTTTATATTATATATACGTACACCTTTAGCCGTCGCACGTCTCGTCCTGTCCTTTACTGTACTTGACATGTCATAACTATGAGACAAGCCAGGACGGAGATGGTAAGATACTTTTGTCTGTCTTCACAACTCAACGTGGAAATTTTCAAATACGAAAGATGACTAATAAGTTCATGGACTGACTAAATTTTATTAACTTAGGGCCAGTATTTCCAATTTTGTTTAATCTTAAGATAAGTAATAAAATCATATAAAGTACTCAAAAAAGGAATTGTAATATATTTATGGACACTTTAATAAATATTTGAAATTAATCATGAATAAATATTTAGGATTGATTTAGTTTTACTAAATATTTAGGACAGATTTGTGAGAATATGCGCATTCATGTCATTTACCACTGCTACCAACTGACAATAAATGGCCGACATTTTTTTACATTACCTGCCAGCTGTTGCGACTATTTGCTGTCAGTTGGTAGAAGTCACTAAAAATGTATCCTTAAAATAAATGACGACATTTCACTGGTTAGGTTTAAAATTATTCTATTGGATAAATTATTGCAACATTTGGAAAATACTGGACTTAAGACATTGATAGATAAATTGATTGAATAATTTTTTCAGCAAAATTTAATAGAAATTCGATAACTAGTAATCTTACAATTAGTTTGAAGTATCAAGTTTAAATACGTGTGACTGTGATTTATCTAAATTATTTTATTTAAATAATTCATCTAGATAAGAAATTTCTATCTTTTATCTACGATGCAATTAAATTTTTCTTGATATTGATACAAAAAAAATAATAATTTTTGAAAATTTTGCAAATAACATAAGTGTTTTTGAAAATATATTTTAAAAATATTATTTTGTTTTTAACAAATATTTATTATCAAATCATCTATTTAATAGATAATAAATATTTGATATAGAATTGTTCATTTTATAAAATTAACTGGTTAAAAACGGTTTAAAATATAAGCAACCGGTTAAAAAACGAAAACCGATATTGAAATACTGCTTAACCAATATTTTTTCCGGTTACATTTTCTGATTTAAATCATAAAATTATTTAAATAAAAAAAAATTTAATATACCACGTTTTGAAAACGAACTAAAAAGTAGTATAAAATAATTTCTCCTAGCCTCATACAAATTTATAACCCCATACAGATTCCTGACCCCATACAAATTATGACGAAAATTTGCGATTGTGATTTTTTTAATAACTATGACAATACGAACGAAAAACTTAGGGCGCATGCAATAGATAATAGTATAAGAAGTGTAGGAGGTAGCTGTCGTTGCGCCCCACGTTTTTCGTTTTAAATCTTCAGGACAATCTGTATGAGGTCAAGAATCTGTATGGTTAAAACGAAAAACGTGAAGCACATGCAATAGATAATAATAAGGAGTGTAGGGAGTAGCTGTTCCAAATTTTCAGGACAATCTATATTAAGTCAGGAATCTGTATGGGACTAGGAGAAATTATTTTATACTTTTTAGTCCGCTTTAAAAACGTGGTAAGTATATTAATTTTTTTTAGGTCAATAATTATTTTCTGCTTTTTAGTCTTGTGTGTCTGTTCTGTATTTTCTGTAGTTGTGTCCTATAGTTTCTTTATTTTGAAAAAAAAGTATTTGCTAAATACAAGAATGCACGTAATTCGTGAATATGGCACAGGATAATAATTAATATTTTTAATATTACTAATTAATTAGTTAATATTGCATTGTCATCCAGTTCTAAGCTATGTATAAAGTTTCAAGTCTCTAGCTTATTGGGAAATTAGTTTAAAATCGATTGTAAAATTTGTACTCAACTGACAAACAGATAGGAAAGAAACCGAATTAATAAAAACGTGTTAAAATGAAGAAAGTCCAAAATGATAAATCAGATATTGTTCACTGTTGTTTCCAGTCCTGGAACTGAATGTCCCAGCTACTGTTTATTTTTAAAATTTTCTTCTTGGCAGGGTGAAAATATTTATATACATTATACATTAGTGCTCTTGGCCGAGGGTGTCATTTTTGTTTATGAATATTTTATCACATCGCGAAAAGTAACGGGTTGTTTAGGACGTTTATCAAACTTTGTTTTTCCCGTGCTGCATCGTCGCATCTTCATCATCTCTTCCTTCTCTCTCTCTCTCTCTCTCTCCCCGTTTCTCTTCTACTCTATTACACGTATACAATGTACTTGAACCGTTGTCACGGTGTCTACTTATTCTTTCGCGCCGGTACCAAAATTTATGAAATAATATTAGAGGTACGCGCCTGGGCCCCGCTTCGTTGCTACTTTTATTATCATTTTATAGGATTATTACGTGAGACAATAATGTTACAGCTCCCATTCTTTATAAGATTGTTGCTTGTAAATAACTTTTGCTGCTAGTTCATTTATAATCACATTTATTATAATACCTACTCACGTTTTCTCGGGCCTCGTTTTATTATTTTTCGTTGCTTTAATGAAATTTTAGGCACACGACAATTTTAATACGCTATGAATTATTTGAATTTAAAATAAAGCGAAATTTTCCATATAAGTAATAAAAAATTGTTCGTATTTATTGAATTTTCTCTGCTGGTATGCTCGATGTAAAGGTTTATTGTGTATAAAATATTTGTTTTTTACCTGTTTCATTAGTAAATGAAAATAAACAACAAAATTATTGGTTTTTTTTATAATTTTTTAATATTTATTATTAAAATATAAAAAAAGGTCTTGTTTTCCGTATGTTTATTTTTAATATATATTTATATTTTTATCGAAAAATGTGAGATATATATTATATTTTATAGACTTCTTTATATTTATAAAAAGATAAATAAATAATTTATTTTTTAAATTGTTTCAATCCGTAAATATTTAAAAATATAAATTATTTTTAATATAGCCTTTATATACTATACTTTTTTATCAACGATTTAATACTGAAATTAAAATTTATTTTAACATAGCAAAAAATCTTTTAGAACTCATTATATCAAATGAAATGGTTTTAGGTTATAGTTCTGTATTAATATTTATTAATAATCGACATTTCGACGTACTGAACGTCCGTCTTCATCAGGAAAACTAATACAAATGACAATAACAGTAAATAAACAAAAAATAGAAACAAGTTACTAAATAACAAATAAGTAACTAGATCGTAAAAAATATGATCTTGTTACTTATTTGTTACCTTGTAACTTGTTTCTATGTTCTGTTATTTACTGATAATTTTATTTGTAACAGTTTTCCTGATGATGATGATGATGATGTACGCAGAGTGCGTAGAGTATGTTGAGTACGTCGGTTATTAATAAATATTAATACAGCACTATAACCTGAAGCCGTTTTATTTTAAAATTTATTTTATAAAGAAATTGGTATATTATTTAAAATTAAACTGTTTTAGGTTAAAGTTTTGTATTAATATTTATTTAAAATCGACGTTTTGACGAAACATTAATAAAGTCGGACGTTGAGTTTCGTCGAAATGTCGATTTTAAATAAATATTAATACAGAACTTTAACCTAATGCTAATTTTTTACTATAGTATATTATTTAATTAAAGAATTTATTTTTTATTATTGAATTTTGTAGTCATATTTTTACATCGAAAAATTTCAATAATATCAAATATAAATAAATGGCATTAGCCCAAATTAGTCATCATCCACTTAGCTAATAGAAAGCAATATAGAATAGTGATGATGAATTATTTGAACTACTAGTCTAGTTTTGGATTTCGTCTGAAAACAAATGATGCCAAATATTTATTCCTATATTTTATTTTGATGTTTTTGTTTTAGTTACAATACATAAATCATGTTTGTTTTTTTTAATGCTTATTTTATATTTAATAGCATTGTTGTTTCGTTGGCTATTTATTTGAAATTGTTTTATATTTTTCAATTTATATTTGCAAAATTGCGATACGTTTGTACCTTAACATTGTATTTATTATTTATTGTAATTGTTGTATACTTAGGTATATATATATATATATATTTATAAATATAAAATAATATTTATAAATAATAAAGGTCAAAATATACCGTTTTCAATAAAAGTAATAATAAATTTTTCAGAACTCATTGTAAAATTAAAACTGTTTTCCGATAAAATTCTGTTTAATTATTAAAATAATTAATTAATTATAAAATAATTAAACAGAATTTTTCCGAAAACAGTTTTTATTTTATACAAACATCATTATTAAGAGTGTTTTACGTGAGCGAATGTTTCCAAATAGTTTCCAAATGTAGTTTGGAGAAAACTAATTTCAGGACAGTGAAAAGAGTTTATGCTACACCCTTTTGAATACATAGCGTGATTGTGTATGTATTATAATTACTAGAATAATATAATATAAATGTGAAAATCTAAATTTTCTAAAATATATTGATTAGTGTCATTTAGGAATAAGAATAGAGAAAAGCGATAATAACGTTGTCAGGTCAGAAAGGTTATTTAAATTTCTAGGTGTTAAGGTCCTTTGCTCTAAATTCGAATTCTAGATTTCAGAATCTGGGATTTGAAACCCTAACGGTATTGACAAAGCATTTTCTCACATTTTCTCCACTTGATTAGTGTTCGAGTGTGCTCATGACAGAGATGCATTACTAACACATGGTAACTCTGCTCCATTTCGATTTTGCACATTTATTATCAAAATTAAAAATGAATACTGCGAAACGTTAGGTTAGTTTAATGTTTGTTTTTTATTTATTTATATTATTTAAAATAAAAAAGCTTTAAGATTAAGTTTTATATATATTTTATTTCAAAATCAAAATTATATATTTTAATTATAATTTTTTTAATTTAGTAATTAGTTAAAATAAAAAAAGCTTTAAGATTAATATTTTAATGTTGAGATTTTTCCCAAAAAAAATTGCTCAGTCATTGAATCGGCCTATTAGGCTATGCATTAATGACTGGCCAGTTAATCAGATACGTGTTTTGCTCTTTATTAGCTCATCAGTATGATAATATGATCAATGTCCGAAGACACTGATGCAGATGTAATAATCTGGCTGACTTTTATTTATTTATTTAAAAGATACAACCAACAGACTAGTAGTACAAATAAAGGATGATACAATATATAAATAACATTTAGGTATAACCAACGAACATTTCAAATTAACAATAAATTTACATGACACAGACACCTAATTTAAGTAAATGAAACAACAAAAAAAGTAGTTTAAGGAGAAGTGCACAAATTAAATCAATAGGTTTATACCATGTAAATTAAAAAAATGTAGCTGAGAAGCGGTAAATAGTAGTATTTATTGTTTTTACTACCAATAAAGAGCCAAATTTCTAGATAAACAGTTATTATATATTATATCAATGAAAGAACTTGGAAAGGATAATTACATTCTTTAAAGCTAAAAATTTTACTAAATTATTTTTGAGAATTTCCGCTGCATTCGAGTATACATTGTAGGCATTAAATATCCTTTTCTGCAATATATATGTCCGGGATATTCATCTCTCGTTTGAATGATCTAGAAATAATTGAGGTCATGACGGTAGCCAGTTTTCTGGGGTGACCCCCCAACACAAAACCATTTACGTCTTCGTTAAACTGGGTCATCAGTCGTTCTGCGTCATCCTTCTATCTTTCCCGCACACTCATCCTTTCCTTCTCGGCCTTTCTCTTTCTTTTTGCCTACTTTACACACAAGGACAACGACGAACACATGTAGAGAAACAAAACCTAGAAACTGAAGTTGATCTGAAACGACAACAGATCAACCATAAATATAGATACGTACTGCCTATAACTAATACATGAAGTGTTTTGTTATATACATAAAAAAAGAATGAATATATATAGAAAAATCGGTAAAATCTTGCGGACACGTTATCAATTTTTGTCACTAAATGAGTGACGTCACTCACTGGTATGTATACGGGAGCTTTCTATTCGGAATGAAATTGTTTTGCCATAATGCTATCTTTTGTAGTTAACTTAGTTTCAAACGAAATAGAAGTAATGCCCAATGTAAATAAAGTGTATTGTTTACATACATACAGAAGCGCACAGAAACGTTGAGGGGCCTGGGGCAAAAAATGGACGACGGGCTCTTTATTAATTTAAAGTATTTTGTAGTAATTAAATTTATAATAAATTACATTTTTTTTTTACAAACAAAGTTTCAGAAATTTAGTCAGAAACATCAGAAATGAATTTTCCGTGCTTTAACACGAGCAAACTCTTAGATTATAATATCAAATTCTAGCTTTCTCGCTTTTTTGTAGTCGATAGGGGGCTCCTTCTTCAGTGGGGCCCGGGGCAAACTGCCCCACATGCTCCCCCTTCTGTGCGCCTCTGCATACATACACAATTACGCCATATACCCAAAAGAGTGTGGCACAAACTCTTTCTACTATCCCAGAAATTAACATTGCCATTAAGAGAAGCAACTCTGCTTCATCCGTGCTCTTCTATTCCTACTACTTGGAAACATTTGCTCATGCAAGCCACTCTCTCAATCGTATCACTACATATACTCATCGAATGTCTACGTAAACGTATACCTTCAAAATCATTCACAAAAAAAAGCACCAACTTTTTCTACAAATTTTTTTTTCAATTTCATACTCATCATACACTAATCTATTTTGTACCCGATTCCACGCGAACGTATATCTTTAAATTCATTCAAATGTATTCTTTTAACCAAACTGTCATTAAAACCATCATAACTGAATAACAGCAACTTTTACAACAACATTTTATTTCAACTCCACACTCATCATACACTAATCTATTTCGTATCCGTTTCTTGCTGATATGTATTAAATGACTTTGCAAGACACTGTTGCCAATAGACGCAAAATAAATATATTGTATTCAATAAGAAAATACAATAATATATGACATATTTTTTTAAATAATGAACCTAAACTTTATTAAAATAAAATATTTGAATGTATTTTAGCAAATTTGGCAAAGTTCGCGTAGAATAGAAAAAATTTGTTTTTGTTCATTCAAAACTTTTATATTAAAAAGTTTTTCTCCTAGATTATGACGTGTCTTCAAAGTTTCACCGATTCATCTCTAGTATTTAGTTATAATTTATAAACCTTTACAGTAGTGCAACCAACTCCCCCCACCCCCCTAAGGCTAGCAGAATTAGCACAATTTTTATTCGTTTTGTCATATATTCAGCAGTCACTTCTAACGCTACAATTATTTACCTCAAAATATTGAGCCAACATTCATTGTTTTAAACTATTAATTATTCGATTCATGTAAGATAAAGTGGAAATCTGGTTAGTATTTGCTTTTTTTTTGCTTCTCAAAGATTAAATCCTTGGGGCCCCCCAAGACAAAATCCTGGCTGCGCCACTGACCCTTTATATCGAAAATGAACTCGCCAGCTTACACAAAAACATATTGAAGAAAATGTAAACACAAACGCGTTTAATATAATAAAGAATATTTTAAAACTCATTATATTAAAATAATGTTATAGGTTTTAATTTTCTATAATTTTTAATTAAATTTTGACGTTTCGATATACTTACACGCATATCATCATCAGGAAAAGAATTACAAATAACATAAATAATAAACAAATAAAACATATTAATATAAATTGAATAGTGATGAAAGCTTAGCTTTCGAAATACGTATATAGCTTTTTCTAAATTATTGTTTGTGGTTCAACGGAAATTATTTTATTTTATTAACTTTTCGCCACAGTAAAATCATAGTTTAATTTATGAAAACATAGAAACAAATAATTAGTAACAAATATGTATATAAACAAAACTTCGCTTTGTACTTCATCTATATTATGGTTGATCTGATGAAACAACCATGTATCCTTACAACTCATCACACAGGATAACGGAATGCGCTCCTCAAAAAGCCTGAAATACTGAAAACAACTGAAATGGTTCCCAATGAGGTTGTAACCGCGCGCTATTGTGCTGGTAGTGGGTGATGGTTAGGTTACGAGAGAACAAATGAAAGTGAAAAGTATAATTTTCGTTTCGCTTTTTTTTCCGATTGGCTCGTTTTTTTTTTTCGTTTTTGTCGAAGCGGTTTTTCAATTATATTATAGATAGTGTGTTTTTGAAGATATTTCGATTTGGTGCCTGGTAAAACGAGGTGATTTGGAATCAATTTCGGTGACCGAAATTTTTATTTAATTTACTGTTCGAAGAAAAAACAAAACAAACTTGTAAAGGAAATTTTAAAATGTTTTTGTCACAGAGAACATTTTCGAATCAAAAGACTCGAAATATAATATTAAAACAAAACGGCTTTGAAATAATAATAAATCTGTCAGAACTCATTATATAAGATGAAACAGCTTTAGGTTCGAGTTCTGTATTAAAAATTTATTTATAATTAACGTTTCTACGAAACTCAACGCTCGCCTTCATGAGGAATTCTAATACAAAAACATTGATTATTAAAACTACTTGATCCTCAAGCAGTTTTATTATATAAAAGACCGTAGGTTATAGTTCTGTGTTAATATATATTAATAATCGATGTTTCGACGAACTCAATGTACGTCTTCATCAGGAAAAAAAGATACAAATGATATTTATAGTAAATAAGCAGAACATAAAAACAAGTTACTAGGCACCAAATAAGTAACTAGATCATAAAATATTATAAATTTTTAAGAAAAGGAAGCCAAATTTTATTTAAATTTATAAAATTTTATGAGCTAGTTACTTATTTTGTTACCTAGTAACTTGTTTCTATGTTCTGTCTATTTACTGTAAATGTCATTTATATATTTTTTTCTGATGAATACTTAAGTTGAGTTCGTCGAAACGTCGATTATTAATATATATTAACACAGACCTATAACCTAAAGCGGTTTTGTTTTAATAATATCAAAAGATTAAAATTAAAACAAAAAACTATGGAAGGGGTAGTATATACATACTTAGCTAGATCTACTAAATAGGTACATCCTGGCACTCTATATATATAGACATATATGTTTAATAATATTTTAATGTTATTTGTATATAATCCTTATAATTGATTGTAATTCTAACATTTTTCATCACACAGAGAAAACGTTTCTTTAATATTAATAAAAACAAGATTAAAAATACGAGGGTGGTCTTGTGCCGCTATACTGGTCATCACATTTCAATTTAAAGATCTTTAGCTTAAATGAGACTCTAACTTAAAGAAATTTAGATAAAGTAATTCTGAACATTCATCTTCTTTCTCTATTAGCAATGTACCTATATGTTTAATTTCTTATCTTTCAAAATCATCTAAATATCAAAAATTACAAACATTTCTATATTATTCACTATTCATGTAAATATTTTTCACATTAATTTTATTAACTTAACGAGTCTAACCTCAAATTTAGCTGTTAAAGTATACCCCTTCGATAGCCATTTAAATTTGAGGTATTTAAGCTAAATTTTTACACTATATAGGTAGGAACCAGAATTGAAATTTACTTAAAGTTCTTTAAATTTAAAGATTTAAGATAAATTTAATAACTAAAATTCCGACATTGGTATTCTTTACTTGAAAGAATCCTTTTTCTCCGTGCACTAAATTAGAAGTTTTGAATTCAAATTAGCATTTATTTGCTTGTGTATTAAATATATAATAAATACTTGTATAATAATTTTTGAGAAATCTGTGCGATATTTTATTGGGAAATAATCGCATTGTTTCGCAATTTGAAAGGTTAAATGTGGTATGTGTTAAAGAGCTGAAAACATGTGCAGCCGCCGTCTTGCATCTGGTGGCACTTGGTTCGCCTCTTTTCTTCTAACAAACCAGCCAGATAATTGGAAAAGCCCCGAGAAATAAAATAAATCGGCTTCTTTTTCTCCACTTCCAAAGCAGGGCACGAAGCACGGGGGCACACGGGCACACAACACCCTATCCTATATACGATCCAATAATCCCAGATTTTCAGATTTACTTCGCGTTGAAATAATGGAACGTGCAACGAAGAAACGTCACCACACACACACACTTGCTTCGTTTTCTTTCTCCTTCGTTTCGTTCGTTCGTTTCTGGGTTTCTTTGAGCTGACATTGGCATTGCCGCTAACAATGTCGCTGGGCGCGCTGCTGCTGCCTCGCGCGTCTTCACGCGGCTTTGTGCTAAAAGAATCAAGTCACCAATACACCAGGCAAAGGCGTACAGCATTGACAGCGTAAATAGAAAGCAGCGGATAAGGAAGGAGATGAAAAAAAAAAGGAAATAAAACATAAACAATTTTATATCATATACACATAGGAGATTTTTTTGTTTTTGTTTCCAGTGACGTCACTGCATTTCTATATATATATATATATATATATATATATATATATATATATATATATATAATCAATTTATTCACGCAACGCAAAAATACATGCAATGTTAAATGTCACGAATAATAATTTCAAAAAAAACAAAAAAACTATTCATAACTTACAATTGAAGTAATCTTCTAACAAATAGAAACTATGTTTAAGCAGAATATATTTAAGCTTACATTTAAATTCATTGGATGTACATTGTTTTTAAATAAATAGGTAAATGGTTATTCATATATTTCGATTGGCATATAAATTACATTTTTACGAAATACTGTGTACGATGACTTGGTAATTCTGTCTAGTGCTATAATAAGCATTGATATCATATATATATATATATATATATATATATATATATACATATATCATATATATATATATATATATATATATATATATATATATATACATATCATATATGTTGGGACCCGGTGCTGGCTTGGCGACCACGAAACACTAGTTGTGTTTGTGGGCAAGTGCTCGAGTTCCTAAAAAAGGCGATGCGGCGTGTGTGCGGTGATGTAGCGAGCTAGTGGACTGTATTGCGGCGTAAATATGAACTAAGCGTGCGTAACTTGCTGAATAGAACTAATAAATTGATATGCAAGAGGATGGATAAGGATCAGAGACGATCTTCACCTATCCGAGCGATAGATAGGGCTTGTACAAGAAGTGGTAGCTCTAGGAAGAAATGAGGAAAGAGGTTGGCCCACAACTGAAGTATAGGAGTGCGGGACGGTAGGCGAGGTGAATTAAACCAATAACTTGTAGCAAGTCAAGTGTCAGCACAATTACTGCACGATTATACTGAATAATGTAAAAGCGACTTACGTTTATATAATGTAGTACAGATCCGTAATGAATATGCGGTTAGATACCTTACAATTCAGCGTACGATTGTGTAGTGATTGTGAGAGCTTTCAAGATGCGTGTACTTCAATTAACGTAAGCTGGTGCTTCTGCGGTGCGTGTCTGGAGCTATGCGTGAATGTGTATATATCGTCAAATCTTCAACGAGTGTGGAGCGAGAATTAGTGTTAATAAGCTTCCAAAACAATTAATAAAGCACAAATAAAGAAAAGAATCTGCAACTAAATATGAGAATAAATGTTGCAAACACAGAAAATGCGAGCGTGAATGAGAAATGCGAGTGATGCGACAATAATGTAAGCATAGTACATAAAATGCGGAATAATGATACTGCAAGCGCATAGAATTGGAATAACTCTATGCGTAACAGATATACAAGCGTTTGTAATTGTAAATAATAACATGTAAATCACAAAGAAACAAAATATGTTGTACTTCCCTGTATATTTGAAGGTTAATTCAACACGTGGTCGATCAACTATGCGGAAATGTGATATCTTGTAATTTACAATCAGTTAATCACAATTAATAGTAGAAATGATATACTTCTGCGTAATATGTGTAGAATAGCGAATGAAAAGCGAATATACTTGATATAGTAAATAGCGTGCTAAAAGCGAAGCGTATATAAACTCATGCGTTTTCAAGCGAGCGATAATATTTCAATAGGTGTTGACAGAATCACACGACAAGTCGTCCGTAAGCGAGAATAACGTAGCATAACTTGTGTGCTTAGTACAAACGACGTAGAATATAAATAATACTTGCGGCGGATGATATTTGATGAGATGAAATGTGCGTTTTTGTTTAACAGCACAGCGTGGAAATGTTGACTTGTTCACTGCCGGATATGGACTCTTTTGACTGAATGAATGCGTGCTAATGGAAAGCGAAACTAGTACTGAAAGCGGGCGTCATACGAAGCGTGATAAGAATATGAAATGTGTTGCGATTTGTACGCGCTAGTGGCCAACAGATGGCGCGGCGGTCTTAACATGATAACGAAACTTGAACATTAGCCAGTTGCCAACAGATGGCAATGCCTGGTCTGAACATGCCGGCCGGCCAAAAACGGAGTTTTTTAGGATCACAAGAGTGGTCACAGTTTGACAACGGATCTTGTTAATGCTCCAGAAGCTGTTCGGACTTGAGCTACTCTAGCTACGTTATCTTCCTGGGTGAACCTTAATGATTCAAGCTAGCTTCCACTGAAGGGGAAGTAGTAGATCGTTTTGATGATCACGAGTTGATCAGGTTGAAGATTAACGGTAGAGCGTGTCCATTTTAATCTTTGCTGGAGTGTGTTGAGAGATTCGGCATGCCATAGGTTCCAAAATGATTGTAAGACATTTTGTAACAGGTGCCAGCGGCGTAGAAAATTGGTATTTGATGTTCGATATACATGATCTGGTAAGTTGCCCATATTAAGATTGATTCCAATAGGATGACAGCGTAAGCATTTGATGCAGTTAAAAGAATAACTGCGAATCAGACGGCGAGCAGCTACAATCCAAAATCGGCGATTTAAAATTGCTTGAAGTGTTCTTGGCGATGGATGAAGATATGTCTGATGATAATAATCGATAACAAGATCGGTTAAGCGATGATGTGCTGGTAGCAGTGTAGGGTGTTTATGAGAAACACTTAGGCTGGAGTTTCGAATTCCATCCTCAAATCTTGCGATGTCATCAGCGAATGCTTCACGTTGCGTAATTTTCACCAATGTGATTAAGGCGTTATTGAGTTCTGATGCTAATAGTGAAGGCGATGATATTGCTTCCTTCAATTGTAACCTTTTGTAAAATCTGGTGCATAGTGCAGTAATTCTTAACAGGTGATTTAAGTTGGAATATTGATGTAGAAGTGTATAGTCAGCAGGATTGTCTTCCGACGAAATATGATGCCACATATTTTGCAGAAGATTCTGTTGAAGTTGAGAAATTTGGCTGCTTACAAAAGTTTTCCATTTGCATGGTGGTACCTGAACCCATGACAGAGTGATTGTAGAGTCGGACCACGCTAAAATATTAAAGAAAGACAATGTTACGGTGTCTAACAAATATTTCATTAAGCGAGATAATAATAAGTGATTTTGTGCTAAGTAATCAACCATATATTTGAAATATTCCAATTGTAAGTGACTGTCAGATGATAGGCGACGTTGAAAAATATTGAAACATCTAAGTGCGTTCGCGTATGAATTTTCTAACTTAGGAGGATATTCTTTAAGAAGAAGCGGAATTATATAGCGTCCTGATTCTAATCTTCTGTGTTGAGATGAAAAGATATTATTGACTAGTTGATCTAAACTTGACAGTGTAGCGATCGTGGCAGCGTCTTCACGTTCCGAAATTTCCGATAATGCTGGCGAAAACGGGTTCTGAACCGTCAAACATGTGATAACGGTTGATGCGGTTAGCGAACAGATTGGTCCAGAAACAATCCAACCCAATGAGGTTTCAATAGCAGTCGGACCATTCGCAGTGGTTTGCTTGTGACCAGTGAGAAGATTGAAATACAGATCAGCACCAATTAACAATTCAATGGGCGCTGGTGTTACAAAGTCTGGATCAGCTAACTGTAGATGTTGAAATTGGCGAAGTAAATCGGAAGAAAGTTGCGCCTTTGGTAAATCTTGGATGATTTGCGAAACAATAACTGCGGAAAACGTGTATGCTGATAAAGCGTTGTGCGAAGAGCATAGATGAATTGTTGTAGTGCCTCGAACGTTGTTCAGAGCTGTAGCGTTTCCAAATCCTGAAACAACGATGTTTGCAGAATGTATTGGTAATTGTAGACGATTGGAACAATTTTCAGAAATGTATGAAGACTCGCTTCCACTATCTAAAAGTGCACGTACTGATTGCCATGATCCTAGTGAATCTTGAATACGTACAATAGCTGTACCTAACAGAACTGCTGAAACTGCCGTGCTGTGCGAAAATGATGAAGTCCGAGTTGTACCTGCTATCATAGGCATAGGAGAAGTTGACGGACTGTTGTTGATTGCGTTGTCCGCAACTTGCGGCTGACTTAAAGCGTTTGTTGACTTTTCAACTCGTTCAAAGTGCAGGAGCGTGTGATGTCGTTTATTGCATTTGCGACAGTTGAATTTTGATTTGCAAGTAGACGTAGCATGTATTGCTGATAAGCAGTTACGACAACAGTTGTTGGTGCGTATCATCTCAAATCGCTTGGTTGGTTCCATAGATTGAAACTTGAAACATTTGTACAGTGCATGCGGATTGGAACAAGCGATACACTTACTTGTGTTTACAGTTGATACAAATGATGATGTGTTGAATGTCGTGCGATTTGTCTTGAATGACGTACGATTTGTCTTATCGGAGGATCGAGATGTATCTGCTTGAGTGAATGGTTTGCCAATACATTGCCACTGCTGAGATTGTATGAATTTATCTAAAAAATCTAAGAAATCAGCGAGATTAGGTAAATTATCTTTAGATAAATTGCGTTCAAAGCTGTTGCGAATTTTTGTGTCGAGTTTAGTGAGCAGAATGAAAGTTAATACTGGACTCCATTCATCGACAGGTTCGTGATTAGCCCTTAATGCTTCAGTGTGCTCTCTAATTGCAGCAATGAATTTTGTAGCGTGATCATAAGTCATTGGAATTGGCTTTGGCAATTCTATTAGCGTTTGAATATGATAAGATGATATTAATCTTCTTTGAGCGTAGCGATCAGTTAATAATTTAATAGCGATCGAGTAATTATCATCTGTGAGCGATAAGTTCTTGATTAGAGCGAGCGGTTCTCCTTTTACAATAGATTTTAAATATTGGAATTTTTGAACTGGTCGTAGACTGTCATTGTCATGGACAGAGCTGCAAAATATATCAAAAAACGAGTTCCAATTAGCGATCTCACCAGAAAATTGAGGTAAATCCAATTTCGGAAGTTTTGCGTGCGTGTATGACTGTGACAACGTCTGCGATATGAATGCGGTGTTTGCAACGCTGGTATCCAGAGCCGGTTGCTCGTAGAATGGAGGTTGCGTGAATGCTGCTTGTATAATACGTACAGAATCCATAAAGATATTATATTCAGAATAAAGCTGATCCTGTTTGGTTGTGTTACTTGGATGGATCATGATTTGAGTGTGATGGTCTTCAAACTCACGAATACGTTTCGGAAGCAACTTAAACTGGGAGCGTGCTTCTGTGACCTTTTGTGGATCTGCAGCCTGTGTGATTAGAGACTGTAGATTGTCTACAAACAGTTGACAAAACTTGCGGCGTACAGACGGAGCTAGTAACTCAGTCATGATGCGGATGTGGTTTGAGTAAAATATAAATGCGTTGGCTTCGTATGAGCGTGCGATGCGAGTTGCGGTTTGAATAAAATATAAATGCGTTGGCTTCGTATGAGCGTGCGATGCAAGTTCTTGTTGAACTTGAATATATGCGTTTATAGTTTGAATGAGCGAGTGATACGAGTTCTTGTTGAACGTAGTATGCGGTTGCTGCTGATGAGCGAGTGAGGCGTGTTCTAGATGAACGTGAATATGCGTTTGCTGCTGATGAGCAAATGATGCGAGTTCTAGATGAACGTGAATGCGTTTGCTGCAGATGAGCAAGTGATGCGAGTTCTAGATGAACGTGAATGCGTTTGCTGCAGATGAGCAAGTGATGCGAGTTCTAGATGAACGTGAATATGCGTTTGTTGCGTTAGCTGCTGATGAGCTAGTGAAGCGTGTTCTAGGTGAACGTGAATATGCGTTTGCTGCTGATGAGCTAATGATACGAGTTCTTGTTGAACGTCATATATGCGGTTGCTGCTGATGAGCTAGTGAAGCGTGTTCTAGGTGAACTTGAATATGCGTTTGCTGCTGATGAGCAAGTGATACCAGTTCTAGTTGAACGTAGTATATGCGGTTGCTACTGATGAGCGAGTGATACCAGTTCTTGTTGAACGTAGTATATGCGGTTGCTACTGATGAGCGAGTGATGCGTGTTCTAGATGAACGTGATTAATGCGTTTGCTGCTGATGAGCAAGTGATACCAGTTCTTGTTGAACGTAGTATATGCGGTTGCTACTGATGAGCGAGTGATACCAGTTCTTGTTGAACGTAGTATTTGCGGTTGCTACTGATGAGCGAGTGATACCAGTTCTTGTTGAACGGAGTATATGCGGTTGCTGCTGATGAGCTAGTGATGCGACAGCTGATGTGCATTGTATGTGCACAGCGTGGCGACAGCGAAGCGAATTCCGTTTAGAATGCGTAAATATAGCGTTTGATCATGTTCAGAGCGCAAATGATCATTGATGAAGCCACGTCAAACAAGTTGTGACTTGCCTAGCGGCTATCGAAGGTTCGAATGATGGTGCACACGTAGCGTAGGTTGTAACCTGCCCATTCGGTGCAAAGATTCAAATGATGGGGCACACGTCAACAGGTTGTGACCTGCCCATTCAATGATCGTAGGTCCAAATGATGGGGCACACGTCACTAGGGTCGTGACCCGCCCATCCGGCTCGAAGGACCAAATGTTGGGACCCGGTGCTGGCTTGGCGACCACGAAACACTAGTTGTGTTTGTGGGCAAGTGCTCGAGTTCCTAAAAAAGGCGATGCGGCGTGTGTGCGGTGATGTAGCGAGCTAGTGGACTGTATTGCGGCGTAAATATGAACTAAGCGTGCGTAACTTGCTGAATAGAACTAATAAATTGATATGCAAGAGGATGGATAAGGATCAGAGACGATCTTCACCTATCCGAGCGATAGATAGGGCTTGTACAAGAAGTGGTAGCTCTAGGAAGAAATGAGGAAAGAGGTTGGCCCACAACTGAAGTATAGGAGTGCGGGACGGTAGGCGAGGTGAATTAAACCAATAACTTGTAGCAAGTCAAGTGTCAGCACAATTACTGCACGATTATACTGAATAATGTAAAAGCGACTTACGTTTATATAATGTAGTACAGATCCGTAATGAATATGCGGTTAGATACCTTACAATTCAGCGTACGATTGTGTAGTGATTGTGAGAGCTTTCAAGATGCGTGTACTTCAATTAACGTAAGCTGGTGCTTCTGCGGTGCGTGTCTGGAGCTATGCGTGAATGTGTATATATCGTCAAATCTTCAACGAGTGTGGAGCGAGAATTAGTGTTAATAAGCTTCCAAAACAATTAATAAAGCACAAATAAAGAAAAGAATCTGCAACTAAATATGAGAATAAATGTTGCAAACACAGAAAATGCGAGCGTGAATGAGAAATGCGAGTGATGCGACAATAATGTAAGCATAGTACATAAAATGCGGAATAATGATACTGCAAGCGCATAGAATTGGAATAACTCTATGCGTAACAGATATACAAGCGTTTGTAATTGTAAATAATAACATGTAAATCACAAAGAAACAAAATATGTTGTACTTCCCTGTATATTTGAAGGTTAATTCAACACGTGGTCGATCAACTATGCGGAAATGTGATATCTTGTAATTTACAATCAGTTAATCACAATTAATAGTAGAAATGATATACTTCTGCGTAATATGTGTAGAATAGCGAATGAAAAGCGAATATACTTGATATAGTAAATAGCGTGCTAAAAGCGAAGCGTATATAAACTCATGCGTTTTCAAGCGAGCGATAATATTTCAATAGGTGTTGACAGAATCACACGACAAGTCGTCCGTAAGCGAGAATAACGTAGCATAACTTGTGTGCTTAGTACAAACGACGTAGAATATAAATAATACTTGCGGCGGATGATATTTGATGAGATGAAATGTGCGTTTTTGTTTAACAGCACAGCGTGGAAATGTTGACTTGTTCACTGCCGGATATGGACTCTTTTGACTGAATGAATGCGTGCTAATGGAAAGCGAAACTAGTACTGAAAGCGGGCGTCATACGAAGCGTGATAAGAATATGAAATGTGTTGCGATTTGTACGCGCTAGTGGCCAACAGATGGCGCGGCGGTCTTAACATGATAACGAAACTTGAACATTAGCCAGTTGCCAACAGATGGCAATGCCTGGTCTGAACAATATATATATATATATATATATATATATATATATATATATATATATATACATATATCATATATATATATATTTATATATATATATATATATATATATATATATATATATATATATAATATATATATGACATAAAAAAAACTAAATTTACCGCGTCAAACTCAAACAACAAGAACATTTCCAAATATGCTTATAGAACGTAATAACTACGAATTTTTTCAAACATAAAAAGTTTTTGGCGAATATGAACTTGAACTCTTCGCTGATACGAGTATAAAACTATTAATTTTAATTTTATTAGTTATTGACTGTTTTCGAAATATAAATTTTACTTATTTTCATAATTGACCATAGAGTATAAACTAAAACCTAATTTGTGCGTTCAACATGTGTTAGAAAATGTTTATGAGGTAAAATTTGAAAATACTACAATTCAAAACCCAACAATATTAACAGTAGATTGATAAGAGAATCAAATGAAATTTACAAAGGAAAAGATAACCTCAATCAGTGTGAAGGTTCTCATTTAAATAAAAATCTAGCTTCCTTTAATTAATAAATTATAAAAATTTGTAATCTAGTAACTTGTATTTGTTCACCTAGTAAGTTGTTCCTGTGTATATAAAAACATCGAATATTAATTAAAATTTAACAGAACCTAAAAAGATTAAAATAGCATTTATCAAAACAGTAAACATGATTACATATTTAGGAGCTTGAAAATCTACCAAAGCAATAGAAAACTGTAGTCAAACTAATGATTAACATGTACCGTATTTTCCTTTCGCGTCTACAGTGTAGATTACATTAGATTAGATTAGTTGTAAATTTATGCAGCAAAATTGCTAAATCAAGCACTTTGCTTTAGAAATATCCTCGAGCCACCGCACTGGGCAAATCGAATCGGGCGCCAAGCAAACCGAACCGAAACATATTTCCCAAATTCCCAATAGTAGTTACGCAAAATTTAGCCATAACGCCAGACGCGAGCGCACACGATACGACTGCACAACTTTTCAAATTGTCTCTCGCAGACTATATCCACTGTGTATTATACTGTGTGTCTCCTAGTTCTGCATTACGTTCTGCATAATCTATCTGCATATATGCATGGATTTTCTCTATATTTACTTGGCGGTTTCGGTTGAACGTTTTAGCGAGATTATTATTAATGTAAAATGTAACTTAAATCATTTTGATAGTACTACATGTATGTAATATATTTTATAGCACTATCAAGTTGTATTCTCACAATTTGTTTTATGTTTTTGTCATCAAAAAAAATAAAATAATAATAATAGTAAGTATCAGTATAACTACTTCAAAAATTTGAATAAAATTATTTACTATTTAGTTTAGAAACATAGTAGTTAGAGTGGTATGATTGAAAGTGTTTTGCGTGAGCGAAAGTTTCCAAGTAGTAGGAATAAAAGAGCATGTATGAGAGGATGCTTGTTTGGATAGGAATGTTTGGAGGCGACTGATTTCGGGATGATGAAAATAGTTTGTCCCACACCCTATTGGGTGCATGGCGTGATTTTGTATGTATGTATGAATGTATGTATGTATGTATGTATGTATGTATGTGTCATTATTTTCAAACTAAATATTAACTAATTTCATACAAAACATTTAAAATAGTTATACAGTTATTTACTATTATTTATTTTCTATTAAAATTTCTATTTTTAGTAGAAATACGTAAGTTACACTTCAAAAACACGTTTACTTTTAAGTTAAAAGTAAAAACCTCGAATCTAAAGCGAAATTAATAAAAGTTACAATAACATTCAAGTATATCAAATTTATTGTGAAGTTGCCAATATTTCGCTTAAACTGGAAATCAAGAAAACGTCAATCTATGCTAAAAAACGCGAAATTAATGAGGAATACCCTCAATAGCATTTCCAGCGCAACAACTAAGTTAAGTTATTAAAGTTTTTAAAATTTTCATTTACAATAAATAATAGAACATAGAAACAAGTTACTAGATAACCAATACATAAGTAACTAGTTCATAACTTTTTTTATAAATTTAATGGAAACCAAATTTTATTTAAATCAGTACTTCCACAGTGACTGATGTTATTTCATGTTTCTAAAACAACGTAATATTTATGTCAATACATAAAAAAAAAACACGATTAGCGTAGTGTCTCCTGGCGGCATTGTGTCCAGTCGGTGTTGTGTCCAGACACCAATATTTACAATCTTCTTCAGGGCAAACACACTAAAATGGCAATATTAGTTACACTTATGTAAAAACATTTTTGTGTCTCTATCAATCATGTGAGTAATATGCTTTGTATAATTCGGACGCTACAGTAATTAAATTCTTAATTTGCTATTTTAGTGACTCTGTCCTGAAGAAGATTATAAGTATAAGCGAAATATTGGCAACTTTACAAATTTACAAAGTTTACTTTATAAATTTTATATCCTAAAATTATATATATATATATATATATATATATATACTTTAAAATAGTTTAACTACAATAAGTAAACTGAACTGTAATTTGTATTGTTCTAATTAGTATTTTTTCCTAGATTAGGCAGTAAACAGATTGTAATCATGTAATGCAAAAGTTAGTTAATAATGTATTAATTGTAAACTAGTAAATTCGGAGTGCATAGTAAAAGTTTAATTACAATTGCCTGAAGTTATATACGAGTACACCTGAAGTAGACATTAGATAAATATAAATTCTACGAAATTAATTACAAATGAATAACGGAAATTTGCTTATTTTCTACTAAATTTTCTACTCCAATTACATTCCAAATTTATATTCTAACTTACTTCAAAATAAATATTTCAAGTTATTAAGCTTGATAGTATTTTAAGCATTACTTAAAATACTTTAGTATTTTAAATGCTAGTATTGAAAATACTTTTTTAATAAGTATTTAGTTGAATTTACAGAATATACTGGGCTGGTATGCCATGGTCGATATATTCTCGTTTGAATAACAGTTTCTCCTCCGCCATATTCCATCTTCTTTTTATAAAAGTATTTGTATTTAGTATTTATAAAAAGTATTTAAATACTTTTCAAATATTATTGTATTTAAATTACTTGTATTCAAAGTATTTTATATTTAAATATTTTTTAATAGTTTTTATTCAGCTATGTATAGTTAGAACTGAACTGATATCGGTGAGGGAGGTCTGAGTAGTTCAGAACCCACTATATGCTGTAGATCCCTTGCTTGGTTGTGGTTTAACGACCAGCACCATTTGACAATGCAAGAAGAAACTATATGATCAACTTCTCTAACATGTAGCCCATGTTCCGCTTAGGAATGACGGGAACTGATTATTTAAAATAAAACGGCTTTAGGTTTAAGTTCTATATTAATATTTATTAATAATCGTCGTTTCGACGAACTAAACGTCCGTCTTTATTAAAAAAACTGATTATTATTATTTTATGTGCAGTTAGAACTGTGATTGATGAAAGAATTGATTTAGCATTTAGAAGATATGTAAATTAATCATGTGCTTTTAAAGAAGTAGAAAAATAAAGCTTATTTTTAAATGCAAATTATAATTGAATTTGTAAAATATAATAAAATAATAATGAAAAAACGTGTCTAGTTTTTGAAATGTATATTTTATAATTTCAGTTGTAGATAGGGGAGGTGGCATATTTTTTTAAAAAGCGTATTTTGTATGCAGAACTATTTGAAAGAATAGCTTTAACATGTAACTAGAATGAAGGCTATTTTCTGTTTGCACAATAATAAAGTACACACACATACATACACACAGGCAGGAATATACAATGTGAAATGTGAAAATGGAATTTTTAATACAGGCAACAGTGCTGCTATGAAATGCACTATGGGTAATATGAAACCAATTAAATTATGAAAATACCTTTCCACTCTCTGTATATTATCTATTTTTTAGATTCTTTGATATATCAGTTTTCCTATATTGAAATATAGATTATGATGAAATATTATAGTTTTCTTTTTTTACATTATTAGATTTAAAACGTATATATTAGAAAAAAATTCTTTCATAAGTAAGTTTAATTAATAATCGACGTTTTTATATACTCTACGTATATCAACATCAGGAAAAAAATATTCAAATAAACTCACAAAACCGAGAAACAAGTTACTACGGAACAAAATACAATAACAGTAAAAAATCTTTCAGAACTTATTATATAAAATAAAACTGCTTTAGGTTCGAGTTTTGTATTGAAATTTATTTTTAATCAACGTTTCGACGAAATTCAACGCTTGCCTTCATCAGAAAAAAAAACAGATGACATTACAGTAATGTCATTTGTATCAGTTTTTTTTTTCCTGATGAAGAAGAGCGTTGAGTTTCGTCGAAACGTTGATTATAAATAAATTTCAATACAAAACAAGAACCTAAATCAGTTTTATTTTTAGATTATAAAATTTGTAAATTATTAATTAAAGGTCAAATTTTATTTAAACTAGTACCTTCACAGTGGTTGATGTTATCTTTTTTTGCTTAAGCAATTTTTGATTTGATTTAATTTAATTTAAATTAATATAAATTTTATAATCTAGTCTACTTACTTGTATTTTGATATCTAGTAATTTGTTTCTATATTTTGTTTAACATAGTAAAAAAAATCTTTCAGAATTTATTATATTAAAATAAAAAGCGGTTTCGGCTGTATTAATATTTTTTAATATACAACGTTTCAATTAACTCAACGTACGTTTTCATAAGGAAAAAAAAATGAAGACGTACTTTGAGTGCGTTGAGTTCGTCAATTATTAATAAATATTAATACAGAACTATGACCTAAAGTCGTTTTATTTTAATATATTTTGTTTGTTTGACAATGATATACATAGATTATATTGAAACATCAATTTTTGAATAAAATATATACAGAATTTAATCCAAAAGTTTTTTTTATTTTAGATATTATATATACAATACATAAAAAATAGTAGTTTTTTTTTTAAAACAGATAGAAAAATATTTTATTGTTTCAAATTATTATTCTGGAAAATTAGGAAGGGTTATATTAATAACTGCTATTCATTCCTTTAATAAGATTAAATGCTAGAAATTTTGTGGAACCTTTCGATATGACGATATATCGTAAATAGTATGGTTTGACCCTAATTCACTCAATTTTTTTTCTTATAAGCTTTCACTGGCAATCACTTCTTTGCCAAGTAATCCGAACAAATAACAAATACAGCCTGAGATAAAGAAAAGAAATGAGAAGAAATAGTATTGATAAAAATAAGAAAAATATACCTTCCCGTAAATACACAGTCTTTGTATTTTTATTATTTATCAAAGAGTTATTTAAATTTGTAATTATTTTAAAAATTTTCTTAGTATAAAACTCAACCAATAACTTTGTAATAGTGTTTATATATGAAATATTTTAGCCACTTTTATATAATTTTATAGTAATTATATATATAATAAAAATCTTTCAGAACTCATTATAAATTTTATAATTTAGTTACTTATTTTGTTATTTAGTAACTTGTTTTTATGTTGTTTATTTACTATATATGTCATTTGTATCCTTTTTTCTGATGATGATATACGTAATTTACATCGAAACGTCGACTATTAATAAAAATTAATACAGAACTAAATACTAAAGCCGTTTTATTTTCTTTTGTATAGTAGTTAATTATTGATATCAAAATTTTAATATTTATAAACATTTTTCAATTTTAACAATTATTTTGTAATAATTTAATGCACCTGAGATTTAATTAAATTTTATAGATAATAAAAACTGCTACTAGTTTTATTTTAATAGTATTTTAAAAATATGTTTTTATTTTGATTGAAAATCGAAATTTACGTAAAACAGCTTTAGGTTGTAGTTCTGTATTAATATTTATTAATAATCGACATACTTTACAGTAAAACAAAACATAGAAACAAGTTACTGATTTAAATAAAATTTAGCGTAATTAAATTTTTAAAATTTTATAATCTAGTTACTTATTTTGTTACCTAGTAACTTGTTTCTATGTTCTTTTTATTTACTATAAATGTCATTTGTATAATTTTTCTTGATGAAAATGTACGTTCAGTACGTCTCTTATTAATAAATATTAAAACAAAGCAACAACCTAAAGCCGTTTTATTTTAATATAATGAATTCTAAAAGATTTTTTTACTATATTACTTGAAAATATTTAGAAAATTATCAGTAATTATTTTGTTATAAAGACAATAAAGCAAATTTTCATATTTTCATTTAATATCCCTAATGATTGTGCACATATACATATTTTTAAAATTAAATATGTCCTCGTATTTTCAACTAATACTTATTATCTAGATATACTTTTAGTTTGTTATCTATTATCTCATCTAGATTATTAAAAATTAGGGATATTAAATGAAAATATGAAAATTTGCTTTATTGTCTTTATAACAAAATAATTACTGATAATTTTCTGAATATTTTCAAGTAATATAGTAAAAAAATCTTTTAGAATTCATTATATTAAAATAAAACGGCTTTAGGTTGCTGCTTTGTTTTAATATTTATTAATAAGAGACGTACTGAACGTACATTTTCATCAAGAAAAATTATACAAATGACATTTATAGTAAATAAAAAGAACATAGAAACAAGTTACTAAGTAACAAAATAAGTAACTAGATTATAAAATTTTAAAATTTTTAATTAAAGAACGCTAAATTTTATTTAAATCAGTAACTTGTTTCTATGTTTTGTTTTACTGTAAAGTATGTCGATTATTAATAAATATTAATACAGAACTACAACCTAAAGCCGTTTTACTTTCAAGTAAATTTCGATTTTCAATCAAAATAAAAACATATTTTTAAAATACTATTAAAATAAAACTAGTAGCAGTTTTTATTATCTATAAAATTTAATTAAATCTCAGATGCATTAAATTATTACAAAATAATTGTTAAAATTGAAAAATGTTTATAAATATTAATATTTTAATTATCTATTTATATTATATACATTATTTTTTCTTAATCCCAACACTGTTTATTTTTAATAGGTCTTTAAAGCAAATAAAAAAAAAAACATTTTCTAATTATTTATTTTTCATCAAAATTAATGAATATGTAGGTTTAAATATTTTTAGATTTTATTTAGTTTATGAACTTAGGAAAAGTTTGAATGCATATTAGTTTTTAAAAAACTTTTTATTAATAAATTCAAGCTTTAATAATAAATTTATATTATATTTAGTAAAATATAAATCGTAAAAAACCATAAAACTTTTCTATATAATTTAATTTACGTCAAACCAACTTTATCATGCATATTTAAAAGTTTCTTTAAAACTACTCTAATGGTAAGTTTCTGTTCAACTCTACCACGAATTTATTTATTGAAAAAAAGAAAAACGAAAACAAATTAAAAAAATAAAATAAAAACAAATTTAATAAATCATCCAGCCCGGGCCCGTCAATAATGACAAATTCGCAGCAATATAAAAATGAGTGTGGCGCGGCACGCTCTAGATGGTTTCAGTTTCAGCACAGCTTCAGGGGCTAAATTTCAGTTAGGGATCCCCCCCTTGGCGCCATTTTCTTGACGAATCGACCTATGTCCCATGGGACGTGGCCTAGCATTACCGGGATTAAATCAATACACACACACACACACACACACACACACACACATATACAGCAAGATTAATACATCGATATCGATACTTAATGCTCGCATAATTCTTCCACGTCACTGATACGGCCGTTCTGTTTTTCCTCTCTTCTTCTTCTTTTAAGAAATCGCCGCCATTTGATGTTGTACGTGCACCAAGAGAAACCACATTTTTTTTTTTGATCTTTTGCTTCTGTTCTTTTTACTATTGTATTTAATTAGATTGATAAAAAGAAATGCTTTATTATTCAGTGACTAAAAAAATTGGATGTAGTCCATTGTAAAAAAATCAATGTAAATTTATATTAATAATCATATAAAATAAAAACTGTTCTTTAGGTTTAAGTTCTGTATTAATATTTATTGATTATTGACATTTCGACGAACTCAACGTCCGTTTTTATCAGAAAAACTGATACAAATGACATTTACAGTAAATAACAGAACATAGAAACAAATTACTAAAGTGACTAAAGAAATTGGATGTAGTACATTGTAAAAAAATCAATGTAAATTTATATTAATAATCATATAAAATAAAAACGGTTCTTTATGTTTAAGTTCTGTATTAATATTTATTGATTATCAACATTTCGACGAACTCAACGTCCGTTTTCATCAGAAAAACTGATACAAATGACATTTACAGTAAATAACAGAACATAGAAACAAATTACTAGGTAACAAGTAGTTTCTATGTTTTATTATTTACTGTAAATATTATTTGTATCAGATTTCCTGATGAAGACGAACGTTGAGTTCGTCGGAACGTCGATTATCAACCAATATTAACATAGAACTTAAACCTAAAGTTATTTTATTGTTAGTATAATAATGTGAAAATTATTATACAGTAATTACTTACTATATCACCACTGGTGGCAGCACCAAACTATAAGATATAAGACTATATACTATATACTATATACTATATACTTTATACTATATACTATATACTATATACTATATACTATATACTATATACTATATACTATATACTATATACTATATACTATATACTATATACTATATACTATAAGACTATAAGATCAAGTGTATTTAATATCCGGCAGTCATATCATAATTATGTAGTGATAATATTGCAGTGTTTATTTTTGCTTGAATATAATGTATGCTTGCATGCTTGCTTGAATAAGAATGTATGAAGAATTACAAGAAATGCAATATAGAAAGCCAGCTTTTTCAGAAATTGGATATTTAACTAAAGAAACATTAATTCTCACAAATCACGTAACTAATATACTGTTCTACAACTGCTAATAAGATTAAGGTTACTTGGTATAAATTTTAGTTTAATTTCGTTTGGAACGCTTGTAGAATAAATAGCATAAGTCACATAAACTATCTTCTTTCAAAAATAAATTGAAATTATTTTGTGTCCAACTGTATCTACAATCTCGACAAATTCCATAGTGCCTATGCGAATGACCATTAATTAGTAGTTGCGGATGATAGGCTTGAATGTAAATCTTTTTTGAAACTTTTTTATTTTGTAAATATTTGACGATACCAACAATTTTTGTAAAAATTCTATTGGAATAAAGATGATTATGATTATGTAATGATTATTGCTTATTTACAGTGGCTTGAGTATTTATTATTGCTATTCAAATAACACATTAGATTTTTCATCAATTTTTTCCCGAAATTTTATCATAAATTTCACAAGTATTTTGTCAAACAAACAAAAATTTCTTTTAAAATGTAAACAAAACAAACAGGAAAACAACTGGCACAATAAAGGAAACAAGTAGACGAAAAACTTTCGGAAGGAAAAAAAAAACCGAAAAGATGTTTCCGTAGGAATACCATATCCTCCAAAACGGAAACGGGAATAGTAAAGTTTTCAAAAAGTCTAAAACGGCGGCATGACGGCCTGTTCTGAAGCAGAAACGATTTCAATGTATCTAGCATGTGTATGTGTGTGTGTGTGTGAACGATTTGCAAACTACGAAGTGAGATCAATGGTGCATGTATTTATATATATATATATATATATATATATATATATATATATATATATATATATATATATATATATATATATATACATATATATATCGTGTGCGCATTGGCATCAGCGGAAAATACAGAAAGCAGAAACTTTTGGTGTTCCGATAAGAGAATCCGTAGAATGTCCGGTGGAAAATTGATGTTTTCAACCTTGACATTTTCAAGTTACCATTTCCACTCTATACTCGCGATTTAGATGCGTTACACACTATTATTTTCACACTTTGCCTATGTTTTTATGATATTAAAAATAATACAACAATAAAACTGCTTTAGGTTAAAGTTCTGTATTAATATTTATTTATAATCGATGTTTCGATAAACTCAACGCCCATCTTTATCAGGATAAATGATATATTTATCATTTTTATCATTTATTATTATATTAAAATAAAACGATTTTATGTTGTAGTTCTGTATTAATATTTATTAATAAGCAAAAATTTTTACATTATATACATATAAAATACAATACATATATTTTATGTAACTTTACTCACTTTTTCGATAAAAAAAAAAATAACATAGTAAATTTATTATTTTACTTAAAATTACAAAATTATATTATTTTTACGGAAAATTTATCATTTTTCTGAAATAATATGTAATTTTTTTACTATGGTTTTTACTTTGTTTACTGTGTAGACTTGCCCATCTAGTTTAGTAAAATTTATAGATTGATAATAGTTTAAATATGTAGCGAGTTAGTAAGAAAATGTTATTTTTTGTGATACTAAATGTAACAATATATATATATATATATATATATATATATATATATATATATATATATATATATACTGGATTTAATATTATCACATGAAGGAAAAGTTATTTCAAACTTTGAAATTTCTCAAAGGACCATTCAGCTTTCAAACGATGTAAAATACATTTTGAAGTACACACGTTAGGTTAGACTCTCATATCCATAAGATTTTATTCGTTACCTGGCCCCCAACTAACATGCACCGCACCGTACAGAAAGAATGTTTAATTTTAAAAGAAATTGTATTTTAAAAAGTGTATCGTCGGTTGAAAGGCAAAAGTCATTGAGTATAGTTTTTCTGAAAATTGACTTGACAAAACTAAGCAACCATTTTTTTTTTATTTCCTATTGATATTTCTGTTTACATTAAAATTCTGTAAGTATTTCTCTTTTCTAACGAGTTAATCATAAATTAATTAATAAAACTAAAATGGTTAAATGTTAAAACTTTCTTAGAAATGTTTGCAATTATTTTTATATTTAAAAATCAACATGGTTTGCTTCCCAAGTATTTAAGTGACATTCTGAAATTTAATAGTAGTGTGCATAATTATGATGTTAGAAATGCAGATAATTTTTATATTACTAAAAAGGCTAACAGTATAGTACTACTAATATTATATTTCACAATGGATTACTTAATATAATAAATTACTGAAATATATTAAAGATTTAAAAAATTTAAATTCTTTTAAGTTTAAAATTAATTTTTTACTTTAATAAAGTTAATGCAAGTTAATAATTAAGTTGATAATTTCATAAATTATAAATGTCACCAATTATGTAATATTATACTACAGTAGTAAATTTCGTGTAATTAATTAGCCAAAAAGCTAAATAATGTTTGATTATTATTAAATCACTATTTTTTCCAAATATAAAATTGGTGTTTAAACCGACGATGTACATTCCAATTAATCTTTTTTATAACCTTCTAAAATTAACGAATCGACCTAATCAAAACTTTGTATAAAGTAATTTTTAAACAAGTAAGAGTTACCGTACAAATATATGAATACAAAAAGATAAAAAGTAAAAGAAAAAAAGATTTACCAGTCTAGATTTACGCAAAGATATGCACACACACACACACAAACACACATCTGGTTTCGACATATCCTTTAAACTGTTATCGCACATTATCGGAAACCGAACTGAGCCCGAAACCCGGAACGAAACTGGAACCGGTTCGTTTTGGAAACGAGGCAATCGAATCCTCTTGTGTCTAACTGTGTGCGTATTGTGTGCGTGCGTGCAAAGACTGCTGTTTCGATAACAATTCGATGGAGGGCGTCGTTCTTTAGCGGGGCCCAATGTCTGTTTCGAGGGACAAGAACCCGTAAAACTGTCTTATAAATAAGACTAAACGATTTTCCGTTTGGGCTCTTCAAGATGTTTCGATATGTTACTGAAATATTTGCAAACGGAAATGTTACACGAATACTTATGTCGGATAATTTTGTTCGATTGTAGCAGGTTTTTTCTGTAAGTTATTGTTTATTGAAAATAATAAATAATTTAACATAGTAAAAAATCTTTCAGAACTAATTATATAAAATAAAACGGTTTAAGGTTTAAGTTCTGTATTAATATTTATTAATAATCGACGTTTCGACGTACTCAATGTCCGTCTTCATCAGGAAAAATGATACAAATGACATTTACAGTAGACCTCCATTAGTATCGTCATTTCATAATATACTAACATTTTGTAAAAATACAAGGCAAAGTATTTTGCAATCTTCTGCCAGAATAAAATAATCCGGAATTTGTAAATGTAATCCCAATAGAAATGTGCAAAATTCTAAAACAGACATTAAAGAAAAACGAAAAAATATTCAATGTTTTGTTTATATAGGAGATATCTCGCGAGAATTGTTTTGCACGAGCGCCGCGTGATATTCAGCGTCATGTAATATATAAATGTTACTTACAATTGCTGCCTTTACATTTCCGGATATGTGTGTACGAGACAAGGACACACACACAGCGAGAGAAAATGTGTTAATCTAAATGGCCGGAAGAATGACACACATACCCACACACACGCCTTGTTTCGTTTGGCATTCTCTTTTGCGAGATGAACGGAGATGAAATGATATAAGAAGAAAGATAAAAATTTATCCCGTGTATATATACATAGAACGAAAGTTGACATGTTCATCATATTGCGTACATATATGAACTTATATGAGATGAGAATTTTTAACAAATGATCTTTTAGAAAAACTCAACTTTTTTCATTTTGTCTTCTTTGCATAAAAGACAAATTTACTTTGGGAATTACTTTATTCATTCTCTTATTCCCAGATCTAGTGTACTTCAGAATATTTTTCAAAAAATTTAATATCTTAAGCACAATATCATATATAGTTGGGAATATCACGAGTTATCGCTTGCTTGTCAATTGTTAATAATTTAAATCGGATTTGCCGAGGTCTTGTAGCTCAATTAGTTAAGATAGTATCTTCTGCGATATTTATTTAGTTATATATTTACTTATTTATTTATTTATTATATAGAAGAAGATTCCGGAATCTCGGCAGGCGCAATACATTTTTCTAAATTTATTTTAACCAACTAATTATAAATTATACATTCAAAAATTTGAAACCCAATGTAGAAATATACATGTTGAATTAAATAGGATTGAATAATATGTCGTCTTGATTTCCACTCGTATTTATTTTATGAAAATTGACACCGTGGTTTAGACTGTTTAATTATTATCAGCCGGTCTGGATAATTATACAATATTGTGAAGGGGAAGTATAAGGGTTTATTTAAAAACCAATAGAAGCTAAAAACTATACTATTCAGAACTATGTTTAAACTATTACCAGTTTTGAAAATTTTACATTCATCGTCAGATCGAACCGGAAAAACTGAAGTACTACAGGAAATAGCGAAACTACAGTTGACAGAGAAGATCATGTTTGATATAATATCATAAAGATTCAACAGATAATCTACTGAATTATCTGCTGAATCTTTATAGTAATTCAAAATAATAATTATTTTGGTAGATTAATAATAAAAAATAAATTTTAATTATTATGATTTTTCTCAGATACACGGTATACCAGTTACTAAATTAATTAAAAAACAATAAATTTTTACTTTCGCCTTGATTTATAATATGCGAATATGTTTTAGTAACACATGGTTCTGATTTTTAATATTTTTTCCTGTCTACTTGAAACAGATGCTGCAACATGAAATATTAATTTGTATAGAGTTAATTATTTATTACTCATATTATTTGTAATTAATAATAATTTAAATAAAATATGACAATTTTATTTAAATTATTTATCTCAATTTGTTAAAAAAATAATAATTTTGGCTTCCATTAATTTAAAATCTATAAATTTCATACTCTAGTTACTTATTTGTTATCTAGTAATTTATTTCTATGTTGTGTTAGTGGTGTAAGTCCTGTAAACATTTTTTAAAAGTTGTATTTTGACTTTAATGTTATAGTATATAAGCAATCTACTTTCCCTCTCTCTTTACATAAGCTGTATTATTTCACGGAGATGCAGTGTACGAAGCAATTATATACGATGTGTCTAAGAAAATTATTTAAAATATGTTATATACAATATAGGGCCAAAACAAAACTTGAAAGAGTAAAAAATCACAAAATGACATCAGAAATTCGCGTTGCGCATTTTGTATCTCTGGGTTGTGAGAAACGCATTCGAATGACACTAGATCTTTATGTAAGGTCACTGGCGTGTGGTTGCCATAGTTACATCACGTATGATGCCCAGCTCGCGCCGTAGCTTTTTATTTTGTTGCACTATCCCCCCAGCTAGAGTAATAGCTAGCGAGGAATTTACCGTACGCTACTATAGGATACGATGTCCAGTTCCAAACTGTACGTTACGTATAGTAACTATTTTTCTTCAATTCGAAAGAAGAATTCGTTACCGTGTGGCTCACCTTTCACTTTACCTATCTCTTTACGTGTCCGGAATTTTATTGGATTCCTGCTATAGCTACGTGGCCGGTATTTGACAAATGAAAAAATTACGGATCTATTTGGATGTCCCATGTGTAGGGTATTTACATTGTGTTCCAAAGTAGGTGTGTGTGTGTGTGTGTGTGTACATTATTCATTTTCACAGACAATTGACTTCTTGGTAAATAAAATTTATAAAAAAAAATGCATAATAAAATATTATTTTATCAACCGATTTTATTTCAAAATGAGACACCAGATAGTTTTAAATATTTTTATTATGTACATACTCTTGTTTTAAAATGATTACATAAATAATTCGTTTATAATTTAAATGGTAATTAATTTGCAATAATGTTTTTAATATATTTAATACTAGATCATATATAGAATATTTCGTTAATCAAAAACAAGCGAATACAATTATCAATATTCATATGTTTTACAAAATATAAATGTTTATACACATTATAAACGAAATATCAAAATATGTAATTTTGAAATGTTTCAATATACTAATAATTATTTTAAATACATTACTAAATAAATTAGATCATTATAATAGTTAAATACTATAAAATACATATGTATCTATATTATATACATATATTCTATTAGAATAATTGTCAATTCACATGTTAATATAGATTATTTTCCCAACATGTGTATCCCGTATATATATATTCGCATTTATATAATAATGTTATATATGTGTATTATTTTTGATATAAATGTTATATATATATATATATATATATATATATATATATATATATATATATATATATATATATACATAACCCCCGCGTTCAATGTCTGTATTACGCTATTATAAGAGGATTAAATTTTCGGCCCCGAAAATTATTTCTAAATTTACCAATTGAATGGAATTTTAAACGATAAAAGCACGCCCGCGCCTGCCAATATATATGATTGATTTGGAAATACATGAGCGAATATTGCAGATTACACCCGGACTATTCAAAATCGAAATATAATTTTATTATACAAATGTCAGTTTCTTTTATTTTAATGCAGATATCCGTTATTATCGTATGCGGCTTAAAACTGGAAAAATTTTCATTTATCATTTTCAATTTAGACCCGTAACTGGATTTCATAAATAAAAAAACATCGAAATCTTAGTCGTAATCGAAAACTACACAGAAAAAATATATAATTAGATTTAAATTATTAATATTTTAACACAGTAAAAATATCTTTCAGAACTCATTATCAGGAAAAATAATACAAATGACAAAAACGATGAAGACGTACGTAATTTTATGTTATGCAATAATCGAAAATTATTTTATTTCTTAAAATACTAAAAATACTAAATCACTAAATCACGTACGAGTATTTTATAATTGATTATGTATACAAAAAGGTATGTGAAAATTTATATCTGTAAAAATATTGTATAAAAGAAAAAATTGTGTATTCTGTGAACAAACATATTAGCCGAAAATTTCATAATAATTTACCGAAAATACAATATGTTTGACCCTATAATATCATCATAATTTTGAAATAGCCTCTGTATTTATCGCAAGCCAGTCACAAAAACTTTGATGTTTTTGTCATGTTACGGACGAAATGATAATATAATTTCTTGTAGTACAATATGTTTTATGTAAACCTAACATACATATTTCATCATTAATTTTTTGCTCTCTAAAAGTATATGAATTAATACTAGGGTTACCAAAATTGCCCTTCTAAGAGAATAATCTACTGATTTAAGATTAAAAATTACAAAAAAACAACAAACAGTCCACGTTATCAAGGACGGTGGAAGGAATGAATCAGAACGAACAATTGCGTTACAAAACCTATAACGAAAACTGAAGGTACAGTTCTATTAGAAAGAGTGCGCCATCCAAACCAACTAGAATAGGCCAATGGCGTTACGGCATCTGTAGAAAATGGTGAGGGTATAGGTATATATACCAGATTGCAGAGCAGAAACTGTCATTCTATTTCCTTTCACTTCTTTCCCTATCTTTAACTGCAATAAAACTATAAAACAAAACAGAGCGTATATGGTAAGCACATATTTTACGAGAACTCAAAGGCTTATAAAGACGTAGGTCTAGAAAAGCCTATATATTCAAAAAAATCAGATTATTAAACATAAATAAAAGAAACAAAAGGAAAAATGTATACAACTGTTTGGTGAAATCGTCATTCAGTCATCAAATACTGCGGATGCTATCTACGATGTATAGCGAAACGTCTGCGAAGAAAATAGATCGAACACGCCAGATAATTCTATAAATTCAATTGCAAAATAGTTTTACTGTTATTTATTTTATTAAAATATTTATTTCTATTATAAAAACCTAATTTTACAGAACTAAAGCGTGTTTACTTTTGAGTTATATTAAAAACGTTATTTTTAAACTAAGATTATTTTTTTCAGTAAAGATAAAAATCAGAGAATAGTTGGTTATGTGCAGACAAGATGATTGATATATCTATTAAAATAAGTAATAATAAATAATAATAATGACTGAGAGCAAACAATAAGCGAATGGGAAACCTTCCAAAACAGAATATCAATCTAAATCCGAAATAGCGGAAGGGGAAAAATGATAATATAATACGAAACAAACAGAGTATAATACATACCACAGGCGCTTGCTTAGTTTATTAATAATCTTATATATACGTTTCTCATTATACGATTCCATTAGCAACTGCGTCGTTGCTGCACGCTTGAAACGATTCTATTCTGTCTGAAATTCTATACGGTCTCTTTTCCACGTTGTGCCCCCTCCCTCCCCACCCCCCGCTTCTTATCATACGCGCATATTCAAATAAGCGACAGATAGACAGACACATTCTAGCTACTGTTGGAGCTGTTACTTAACACATCACGCAGAGTCGGAGTTTCCAACACTAAAAATAGTTTGATAAAAATCGGACTTAATTTTGAAACCTATCTTAAGGGGAGGTTCTTCTCCTCTGAATGACTAAAAAGTACGCAAAGTTTGAAATTTTTTTATTCGCAAATGAAAAAACATAGAAGGAAACGGTTTGGGGATTCGAAAAAATGTTATTTTGGTCTTTATTTTCAAAAATTGTCGTTTCATAAAAACGAAATGGCGCCCGTGATTCACTGTTTTTGTGTCAGCGCGGAATCGGTAAACTGCGTGAATTGCAGCGTCTCTGGATTTATCTGTAACAAAAAATGAACAACAATGCCAAGAAGTAAACTAAATTTACTGGAGTATAGACCTATAAAATTTACAAATTGTTTGTTTTAACTATTTTTTGTAAGGCCCTGAAGTGGAAAAAAAAGCCTAAAAGTTGACCTCAAAGTTTGAGATCGTACCACATCGTCAAATTTTAAGTTATTTCCACGTTCTTAGGTCTATACTCCAGTAAATTTAGTTTACTTTTTGGCATTGTTGTTCATTTTTTGTTACAGATAAATCCAGAGACGCTGCAATACACGCAGTTTACCGATTCTGCGCTGACATGGCCGACGAAAACAGTGAATCACGGGCGCTATTTTGTTTTTAATGAAACGACAATTTTTGAAAATAAAGACAAAAAAAAATTGCTTCGAATCCCCAAACGCGTTTCCTTCTATGTTTTTTCATTTGCGAATAAAAAATTTCCAAACTTTGCGTACTTTGTACTTCTACTTAAGGGGGTATTTCCGTTTGTAGAATCGAATTTTTAGGTGTTTTTTGAACTTTTACAACAAATATATTAAACAACAATTATACGTTTGGAAAGTGTAGTTATTGAAGTTTTTAGCAGTATTTTTTTTAAAAAAGTCAAATTTTCACTGTAAAAAAATGGCGTCAAAGTGATCAGGTCAAAATTCAGATTTGATTTCAAATTTGTAAAATTGTATTTACTTTTCTGTATATTTATTATACCCCAAAATTAACGATAAACCATAAGGGGGCAGTATTAAATATATATGCCTATAAGCGGGCAAATTTGTAAATCCAACCCTGACATAACCAGCCCAGTAAAGCTCGTGTTAGTAACTGACTCAACAATTAAACTTGATGGATTGTTTGTTAAGGATTAGGTTTTTAACACACACACACACACACTAACACAACCGCAACGTTTCATTGCGCAAACGTTCGAAGAGAAAGGGGATTTGGGGGGGGGGGGAGAGGGGATTGGTGAGACTTCCTTCTCTCGTTGCTGAATATTATAATTGATCATGCAATTTTAACCAGCACGATAACGACGGGGCACAATAATTAATTAACGCGATAATTTAATTATCGTTAGTGATTATATGTCACTCTGTTGAACTGACGCTCCTTAGATCGAGAATGTTTTGTAACCGTTATAATTCTTTTATTATAACAGAATCGGAGATAATGTATTATCTAATAACATTTTTGTTAAACATACACTTAAAAAAAATTATGTAATTTTACCTACAAACTATGAGACACTATGATGCCCAGTATTTCTAGGTATAATTACTCAACTGCTGTAATTTTATTCATAATTGTTTTAAAATACATAATATCAGAGCAGTATGTAATAGGATATTACCAAGCGGATGAAAAAATACATATGTACGTAATATTTCAATGGTTTTTTTAGTAAAGTCTCTTTTAGTAAATTTATAGAACTTCAGTAAATTTTTCTGTTAGGAATTTTCCATAAATAGGTAAAATTTGTTTAGTTATGTAATATTATTGTTGCTATAATTACATACATTTGGAAATTTACATAAAGGATATATTTTACAATTATTACAGATATTAATATACTAGCTGTAATATTACATAATTTAAGAAGTTATACCACCAATACGTAATTCTACATTAAGTATATATGTGATTCAATTTGCAGGAAGTAAGCATTTATACACCAAACATACAACAGCTCAACTAAATGACGCAAACGATAGAAATATACTTATACAGGGTGACACATGGGAACCGGATGTTTTTTAAATGGACTGTACTCAGTTGATTTTTAAGGAAAACTGATTTTATTTTTATTAAAGTAAAGAACACCATCTACCATTTTATTCAATTATGTCACTCAGGTGTCAGAACGTGTCTATGCCCACAAACACCGTACATTAATGGCATTGAAAGATGCCGTTACAGAAGAGGTGCGTGCGATTGACCAAGAGGTGTTAGGTAGAGTTATGAATGCTTTCTGCTGACGACTTGAAATCTGCATTCAAACGGATGGCCGCCACCTGAGTGACATATTGAATGAAATGGTAGATGTTGTTCTTTACTTTAATAAAAATAAAATCAGTTTTCCTTGAAAATCAACTGAGTACAGTCCATTTAAGAAATGTCTGGTTCCCATGTGTCACTGTAAAATATAATACATAAATTATTTTAAAAACATTAACTGCGAACAATTTGTAATTGATTAATAAAAATACGAAGTGAACATGAAAAAATATCTATAGTTATATCTAACTTATTAAATGAAACTTTGTTTGAAGACTAGAATTAGCAATAGGCAGCTAAAAAGTATTTGTATTTCTTGTATTTATGTATATATACAAATAACAAATTAGAAGTCGATATCGCAAAACCCGAAAAAAAATCCAACATTCCGTTGAACATAGTGACAGAAAACGTGGAAAAAACCCCGGTAGCTTGTCGAACAACAGTGTAGCGAATGGCAGTAGAGAAGAGGCCCCCGAAAATACACACGCAAACGTTGAAACGAAATCAAGAATTCATGAGTCCTAATAATATGGCTTTCTGTTCAGAGGTTTACAAAGCACCACCATCCGTTTTACAAATATATTTACGTAATGTACGGGTATCCAATAAAACGGCACAACGAGCCGCTTTTACACTAGAATGGGGTGGTGGGAGAAGAAAGCAAAGGATAGGGGGTGGAGGTACCCCTACCACGTCCCGTGACTGGAACCAATCGTGTTTGACGCGTACCCCCATTCGCAAAAGCTGGTGATCGGCTTGCTTGTATGACTCAAGGGCACGCTTCATTAGCTTGCTAGATCCGTTGCATACGACCTCCTAATTTAGGAATCTTTTTTATGTAGTCGAGAAAAGAACTCTGTTGTACCAGCCGGTTGACTGATGTCGAAAAAGAAATTTATATAATTCTTAAATACGACAAATATGCGTCATTGCACTGGCTGACTCAAACGCAAGTTAAATTTAGAATTTTTTTTGGATTTTTTTTAGAAAAAAGCTATACTATTACAAAATAGATTAATAAATTTTGGTACAATATAGTTAAAATACCATGCCATCTACGATGTATGGCGAAACGTCTGCGATGAGGATAGATTGGCTACGGCATATCAGCCCAGTAAATTCTATTATATATTATACTCCTAATTCATATAATAAAAATAATACAAAATAAAACGGCTTTGGTTATAGTTCTGTATTAATATTTATTAATAATCGACGTTTCGATGTAGTCAAAGTATATCTTCATCAGGAAAATGACATTTACAGTAAATAACAGAACATAAAAACAAGTTAATGTTAAAGACGGACGTTGAGGTCGTCGAAACGTCGATTATTAATAAATATTAATACAGAACTATAATTTAAATTCATTTTATTAATATAATGAGTTTTGAAAGATTTTTTACTATGTTAAAAATAATACAAATGTTTTTCTTGTTTTTATAAACTAATTTCTGTAATAGTTATATAATTTTACTATAAAATTGAAACACATTAATTATTTTTAATCTATGTATATTGTTATAAAACTAATTTATAATATATAATACTTTTTTCTCCGTGTGGATGTAAAATTTTGTTTTATTTTTATTCTCACATATTTTAAATTCTGTTTAACGTTTTAAACATAATAATTATTTACAATATAAAGTTAAATAAAACTCGTTTAATGAAATATGTATACATATCAAAACTTTTCTTTTTAAAAATTTACAATCTGAAAATAATTTATTAATTTTCCAACTAGATATAGAACGTTAGGAATGAAGCCTTAATAATTAATTAATAAACGTCTTGTTTTTCCATCATAAAATTTGCAAAATTGTTAACTTGATAATACTGACAAGATTTCTAATGTTACACGCAAAATTTTACTATATAATGGAAAAACAAGTTACGGTAATATGTAATTGTAATAACATCTGTAGATTCTCTATGTAACAGTATATAAGTGTGTTTTACCTCCCGGGGTAGCTTGTTGTACAAACCATTATACATTATTCAGAAACGTTACGAAGAAATAAAACTACTCAGTTGTTTACGTTAAATGTTGAATGAGTTTCGTAAAATAATATTTTCTTAGTTTTCGTATATCATATTCAGTTATTCGGCTTTGTTTATTATTATTTTTCTAAATGATAATTTTATTAACATAGTAAAAATTCTTTCATACATACATATATACACAATCACGCCATGTACCCAAAAGCTTCTGTCTATTTCATTTTCGTACGTATTCAAATAAAATAGTAATTAACGATGACAATTATTTGACAAACTTATAAACTTCCGTTTATTAATAAAAATCTGCTGTGACCACCGCAGAACTGACTGTTATCGTATTAAATAAATTTATGGAATAGACAAATTTGTATAACAAACAACTACTGTAGTCATGGTAACTAAAAGTAAAACTGTCTTAACATAAATATGAAATAAACAAAATATGAAATAAAAATATGAAAAATTATAAAAAAAGTATGTAGTCTTAATGAAAAATATTGCAAATAAAAGTTGTTAGTTATAACTTGTTAAATAATTTTTTTTTCGAAATATGTTTTGGCTATAGCGACATATTCGTAAAACACATAAAGTGATATTAGTATATTACCGTTCCGCTTCGGTTGGCAAATCTTTACTAAAAGTTGATCAAATTGAGATATTCACATCTGAAACTTAAATATAAAATCTTATAAGAATTCGATTAGCCGAATTTGCTCTACACGTGACCATAGACCAACAGATGGTCATTACGATAAAAACAGTTGATTCGTGTTACAATAAGCCTCATTCTATAGTCTATAATTACCTAATAACAAATTTTGAAAAGAAATTTGACATAAATTTCAAAATATCCATACACAGTAAAAAACCTATTGGATTTGGTGTTAAATTTACACTAATTTTGTGTAAAAATTATATAATTATATAATTTACAAAAGTTTTAAAAATTTTGATGTTAATATTAATTTAATTAAGGCCCGGTATTTCCATGTTGGAATAAATTTATTATTGGAATAATAATCCAAATTATCCAATAGAATATTGTCATTTATTCTGAGGATATATGATTTTTTACTTACATATCTTAAGAATTAAAACAAATTGGAAATACTGGCCTTTAATGTCTTTTTGGTAACGTACCTAAGTAAGTAAGATCAAATTGACATATTCAGTTGTACTTTAAATACTATAAATAAATGCATCGTACTTGATTTGTTGATTTTTGTGTGTAATACTTTTACATTGTAAATGGGTTTATTTCTGTTTAGCAATAAATTATTATTATTAAAACATAACAGTAATTTTGCGATAAATAGGGCAATCTGGCTTGTTAGAACACCACATAAACTTTTGTTTTATCAGTAGTCACAAACTCGACGACAGGTTACTGAAAAATAAAACATCTTTCTTTGAACCAACAACATCGATAGCGCATGCCAACAAATAAGTACCCTTGTCGCAATAAGTGTGTTTGGAATTTGTAATTTTATTGAGCCAAAGATTGTAACCTACACATACATGTATAGACACCTCTATGGTATAACAGCGAAAACAGAGCCCCTACAGAAGAGTCGAGCAATCAGATCAACCATAAATATAGATGCAGAACACAGCAAACTGTTTTATCATATTGATAAAGATATGAATCTTGTGTTGAATGTTGATAAGTGCAAAGTTTTAGTTTTTGAGAAGGGTGACTTGATGACTGAATGTAATGTATATATTGATGGTGCACGTTTAGAGCAGGTAGATGAATTTGTGTATTTGGGTAGTTTGCTGTCTAGAGATGGCCGTTTTGATCGTGAAATTGAAAGGAGAGTAAATGCTGGTTGTAAGGATTTGGGTGCTTTGGGAACTTTTGCTTGGAATGTAAATGTTTCCAAAGAAGCCCGTTTGAGTATATACAATGCAGTTTTGGTGCCTACGTTGATGTATAGGGTAGTGAATGTTGGGTTTGGTTGCAAAAGCATAAACGGAAACTGACTGCTGTGGAAATGAGATTTTTACGTGGGGTATGTGGTGTAAATAGGAGAGATCGGGTACGAAATTGATTATTGTATGATGAAAGTGAAATTGAAAAAAATGTTGTAGCAAAAGTTGATGTTAGTCAGTTAAGATGGTTCGTGATGGTTGAGATGGTTGAGATGGTTGAGATGGTTGAGCGAATGTCTAATGAACGTTTGGTTAAAAAGATTTATTTGAATGATTTTGATGGTATACGTTTGCGTGGACGTCCGATGAGTAGTTGGAGTGGTATGATTGAGAGTATTTTGCGTGAGCGAAAGTTTCCAAGTAGTAGGAATAAAAGAGCATGTATGAGAGGAATTATGAATGTGGATGAAGCGAAAGTTGCTTGTTTGGATAGGAATGTTTGGAGGCGACTGATTTCGGGATGATGAAAAGAGTTTGTGCCACACCATTTTGGGTACATGGCGTGATTGTGTATGTATGTATGTATGTATGATAAAAGATAGGGAGAAAGAGGAGTTTTGTTTATAAACACGTTTACTTATACATTTGTTTCAATGGCAAAACGTCTGCGATGAGGATAGATCGATCACGGCATACCAACCCAGAAAATTCTATAAATTCGATGGATACCGGCCGTGGCATCCTTTTTTGATCTACATATTGAAACAATACATGCATTTGGTATAGGCATTACGTATCTATATTTATGGTTGATCTGATATCGAGGAGCAGCGAATTCGATGCTTAGTCAAGTGTGAAATAAATTCACTTCGCAACTATGTCGAGTGCGCTGTGCGTCTACCCGCCCGCTATGCTAGCCTGTACGCTTGGTTGCCTACTTTAAATCTCCTTGCATAGCAACTATGTTCCGGTCGCCCGCCACGACGCTGCTCCGTGTTAGCGTCGCTTGGCGTCGTGTTGTTGGGGACATTGTGTCGTTGAGCGTCGTGCGGAAAATCACTTTGACATCGCGACACTTTAAACGTTTATATTATCTTTTGCTTTATTAATTCACTATTATTAATAGTGTCGGCTACGAAACGAAAAGAAAATAATGATAGTGACACACACATCAACATAAAAGAAATTAAATTTGTACAAGGCATGTTCTATAATAATATCACTTATAAGAACCCCTACCCGAATTTACGAAATAAAATAAAACTCTCTCTGATGAGAAATAATTAAATCAATTTTTGAAAATGGTTTTAATGGTTTTTCCATAAAAATTTGCCATTTGTCTCGAAATTGGTAATAATAATAAAAATTTAATAATGTAATGTAATATTTATATAAGTAATATTAACGTATTGTATATACCTATACTGTAAAAAATTAATGTAAATTTACAATAATAATTATAGTAATTTTGCTAAAAATTTTACCGTAATTTTATAATTTTTTGGGGAATTTACAAGAATTTATATAATTTACAATTAAAAATATAGTAAAATTACTATGCTTATTAATGGAAACTTACATCGATTTTTTACAATGTATTCTTTTAAAGAGTCGTTATACAATTTATGAACCTAAACGAAGCACAGAAAAATAAAGGAAAATTATAATAGTAATAGTAATAGATATCAAATGTCAATTATATCAAACCAAAAAATACATTTACTTCAATCTTAACATACTGTTATTTTTGTACATTTGATTTATATCAAATCATAAAACTTTAGTGTGGAAATGATATTTACAACGTTAAAACTTATTTTAATAACTCGTTTATAATTATATGTAAGATAAATCTGTTGTACATGACATATCTATATGTTGGCCCTCACTGCAGGATAGATTAAGTAAAGAGGTTAATTTGGTTATGTTTAGATAAATATAAGCCACGTGAAGAATTTTTAGTTATTTTTACGTAAAAAATTAAAAATAACAGTATCTGCTAGTAGTTATGTAGTACTTTTTCAACATGTTAAAACAAATTTTCAAAATCAGTTTTTATATTGTAAATATTATTTCCGCACTAAAATTTTGTTATTTATATTCATAAAATGTGCTAAAGTTGACTGTAAACTAAAGTTTTATCTACATTTTAATTTAAATTAAAATAAAACGGCTTTAAGTACTAGTTCTATATTCGACGAACTCAACCTACATCGAAACATCGATTATTAATAAATATTAATACAGAACTAGAACCTAAAGCCGTTTTATTTTTATATATTGAGTTCTGAAAGATGTTTTACTATTTTAATTTATATATTATCCGAATTTTACAATGATTTTCCATACTAATTTCGTTGCTTTGTTCTGTTTTGTTTCAGATCGTGGATGGCAATGCGAAAACAGACGTTAGCAATCGGAAAGAGCCGGGCATGTTTTGCGGCGAAAGCGAACAACCGCAGACATTTATATCGGAAACTAGTTTCGTTAAAGTTCTCTTTCATTCCGATAATTTCACCGATCAAACATACTTTAGTTTCGATACGCGCGCCGAACAACAATTAGAAGTCTATCTGAGATATGGACAACACCCGGAGCTATATCCAAATCGTAGAGGAGAAGTTGTCTCTGGGTAAGTTACAGAATCAATACTTATTAATATTATTCTCCGATGATTGCTAGATAGAAAATAACCTATACTCTAAAAAAATATTATGTAATTTTACCTACAAACCATGAGACACCATGATGCCCAGTATTTCTAGGTATAATTAGCGAGATGCTGCAATTTTAGATAATATCAAAACTATTACCAACATTATGTAATATACTATTACCAACAGAATGGAAAAATACATATGCATGTAATGTTACAGTTTTTTCTTATTAGTTTCTTTTAGAAAATTTACAGAACTTCAGTAAATTTGTTGTCAGGAATTTTCCATAAATAGGCAAAATTTGTTTAGTTCTGTAATATTATTATTGGAATAATTACATACATTTCTTTTACATAAAAAAGATATACTTTGAAAGGAATGAATTACACTTAAAATATTTTATTAGTATATTAAATTTATTTTCAAATACTATTTTTTTTATTGTTTATTGTTTTCTTAGAACCTAAGGCCTATGAATGCCAAAGAATGTACTAAACATCAAATATTTATAAATAATATTGTTCAACGATACAAAATAATTTTAGTAGTCAAAAAGTGACAAAATAAAATTGTAATTCTGAACACGTCCGTCATAAAATAAACTAATTTTAACAATTTATGAAAGTGTTAATTAAAGTAGAAAATCGTGATAAATGTGTGAAATTCCGCAGATTATAAAACGCAAATCCTCTGACTGAAAATAGTGGAAAACAAAATTGTCTAAATAATGTTTGCGCTCGTTTCGGGTTAGTTTTAGTTGTTAACTGGTTGGGAAAAGTTAAAAACCACAAATGTTAAGTTGTATGTACACATTTGTACTGTATTTGTACTAATACCTCAAATATGTTGTACAAATATATTATATACATTGTCAAGTTGTTAAACTCGTAATTAGCTGTATTTTGCTGCAAATGAAACATGCTGCAGTTCTAATCTGTTTGAAATTTAATTTCTTTCTTCAATAATTTAAAATAAGTGAAATAATATTTATAAATAATATTTATAATATATATAATATTTATAAATAATAATATTTATTAATAATCGACACACTCAACGTACATCTTTATCAGGAAAATGATACAAATGACATTTACAATAAATAAATAGAACAGAGAGACAAGTTACTAGATAGCAAAATAAGTAACTACATAGATTATTATTTTATTAATCTTAAATTTTCGATGCAGTATAAACAATTCATAAACATTCTCTATTTTCCCGTACACCATTTTAATGTTGATAACTTAATGATAGCGATGACCTGAGCCCCGCATTCTATAGCTGATGATCAGAACTAACCTAATCCAAATAAAATGAATTTAAAATTTATTTATTTTTTAAATAAAAATAATGAGGCTTAACATATATAGTTCTATGTTATAGATTGCTTCTGCGCCCGTTTGTCTTTGTTGACCATGTTTTTGATTAGTTTCTTTTTACGAAGAAAAATATAAATAAATATAAAGAAAAAGTGCTTTTATTTTTTGCTTTTCACTTCTACCTTTTATTAAATATGAATAGTATTTCTATTTTTGATATATATATAGTCGCGACAAGATAAAAAGATAGGTACGTTATAATCACGTGATAAAACTTAACAACATGAAACTCACTAATGAACAAAGTTTATTTTATTCTATTCTACATATAATGAACTAAATCTTCTTGAAACTATTTACATATGTTATTTTAATCAAATTAAAATAAAATATATACAAATTTATCGTATATTATTGAACAAGAAAAGGAAAATAATGGGCCATTAATGCCCTTGTCTGCTGTACGCGAAAAGCTCATATAATCATAGTAGTGAGTGACGTTATTTGCCTAGTGACAAAAATTGATGACGTCCCTATCTTTTTATTTTGTCGCCACTATATATATATATATATATATATATATATATATATATATATATATATATATATATATATATATATATATATATCTATTATTATAAAACTCAAATAAATTAATTAAAATTGCTTAATAAGTAATTTAAAGTAAACGTCAAAAATAATTTTGCAAAAATCACTTTTAAAAGTAAGGTGAGAATACGGGACATTTATCTTTTGTATTTTGAAATTAGTAATTGTAAACTTATTTGATTGCAGATCATATTGCGAGCGAACGTTTCGCGATTGTCGTTTACAAACGTGTTACGTGCAATCGCCTGCCTATCCCGGTGTCTATCCACGTAATCTGCACTGTCGTTATCATCTTAACACCCGATTGCCTTTTATTAAACTCTATATCGAAAATGAAGAGTTTAACATTGATGGCCAGCGCTGTGAAAATATTATGACATGTCCGATGCGACCTATTTCTTCTGGTAAGTTTCACTATTTATTTTATTTTTACAAGAGTTGAGCACAAATTTAAAATTTCATAATAAATTAATCAAAAAAAAAAAGGAAAAAATATTCCGCTTTGTGTCTGAAATTTGGAGGCGAAGTAAGTATAGATATTATTAATATTATATAGGATATTCTCATATTTCTTTTTGTACAACATTGTATTTGATTTTATGATATTATATTATAACATAAATATCCTCTTTTTTACATATAATACATTTGTTTATGTAAAAATAGTCATAAATTTATTTAATGTTTTTTACTCGTAAAAAATTATGTATTATACATGCTCATCTTTGCTTATAATCCAAAAATTACGGTATATTAATTTTTGACAATATTACAGACACCATATCAAACACTATACTACATTTTCTTGTGGTCAAACTGATAAAAAAGTTTATATATTTAAAAACTATGAATTTTTATACTTAACTGTTTTGCAGAAACTAAAAAAAAATAAATAAGTTTATGTCGCTGATATAATCGAAAGTTAGTAATACAAACAACAAATTGTTTATAATTCTTGTCGTGGGATACAAATTTTACAATTTATTTTACTAATACGAAAATATAGTCATTTTAATGTTTATTTAGAATATTTAAAATTTAATTGAAACGTTAGTTCTTTTTCTTTTTCGTTTTTTTTTTACCAGAGCGTACAGCTTAAGTTGGTACGCAGTAGTTAGAAGAGCAAGAACAAATCGTAGCACAAAAAGCGTCTTTCCAATTAAAGTCGGCATGTTTTCTAGAACGGTCACCATACTACTATAATTCTATTTTTCTTTCGAAGAGAGGGAGACGGTCTTGTAATTTAAATGTAAACCGGTAATTTTTGAATAATTTATGAGTTGACATAGGAAATCCTAATGAGCAGTTTTTTACGTTTTGTGTTTAAACATCGTTCTGTAAACAGTTGGTGCGCGCTCGGCCGACATGTTTTTCTCTCTGACGGGCAATTAGAATCGGAAACGGCTGGGCTACTACCCCTGCGAATATACAACGGATAAAAATACACACACACACACACATATATATTCAACGAATGTGTACACAAGTTCAAATAGCATTGCAAACATTGCATTTTATGTACTTACCTATTTTTAATATGTTTTCATTATACGTGTACGTGTGTTTTACTTACATTAGTGATTTTTTACACTGAAGTGTCAGGCTTTCATGGCCGGTATCCATTGAATTTATAGAATTTTGTGGACTGGTATGTCGTGGTTGATCTATCCTCATCGCAAACGTTTCATAGATCAATCTTTAGTATGTTGCTGGTTTTTGATTTTCCTTCAGCAGTTCTTTTTAGTTTACAAAGATTGTAAGTCGACGCGTTTCGATCTTGCGATCATTATCAAGAAAATCAAAAACCAACAACATGAATATGCAAGTTCAGGAGAATAAACAAGAAATAAATTACAATCCTTAGTACTTGGTGACTAAATGACAGTTTTTACTCCGCAATTTAGTATATATACCTGTATCCCCACCATCTTCTACAGATGCCATTATGCCATTGACCGATTCTGGTTGTCCTGGATGGCCTAGTTTTTTCAACCGGACTGTATCTTCAGTTTCCGTTATAGGTAATGCCACGTCATTGTGAAACTTTACCATCTAGTGGCAATCTAAATTTTTTGGAAAAATTTTTCGGTATTTTACAAATTTTATTTTCATTATAAGATAGTGAGTGCAATTCTCTATACAATTTAATTTTTCTAAAATTTTAAATACTCTGAAAAATGCTATAAAAATTGCAAATGCTTTTCCGAATATTTTTCCTATCGGATTATTTTACGACCATGACAAAGTTGTAGAGCTTTACAAAACTAGGATTAAACACAGGAAATTTCCAGAAAATCATTTTCTTATGGGTTTTTTGAAAATAGTTATAAAAAAAAGATCTTAAGAAATTCTAATGCAAACACTAAAAGTTTAAACGCTAATGACTGCAAGTGACCAGATCTAAGTATACGTTACATATAAGTTGCCTCTTGCTACATTACATCGATAAATATGTAATGCTCGTTTATTCATATTACATCGCAAATATAAAGTATAACTTAGCATATAGTAAAAATCTTTCAGAATTCATTATATTAAAATAAAACGGCTTTAGGTTTAAGTTCTGTACGTATTAATATTTATTTATAACCAACGTTTCCACGAACTCAACGTCCGTCTTCATCAGAAATACTAATACAAATGACATTTACAGTAAATAACAGAACATAGAAATAAGTTGCTAGGTAACAAATAAGTAAATAGGACTTTGAGTTCGCCAAAATTCGTCATACGTACGAATATGAATTACTACGAAAAATAGCGAATGTTATCCCCTGTTTTGTTAATTTCTAATAATTTTTTTAAGGCATGTGATAAATAAATTTTATAAAATAATATAATAAATTGCAAATAAAAAAAAAAGTGGACAGGCCCATTAAATTGCGTAGTTAACTATTGTTTATAGTGTGACTTTTTATTTCAATAATTCAGTTACCAGCTATTTTTGCTATTTTACAGAATAGTAAAATAAGAACAGATTAAATTCATAAATATTATACTCATGTTTGTTTGTTTTAATATCGTGCTGACAAAAACAAAGTACTGGATAGTACTTAAATTGAAACCGACATTTATAAGTACGGTACTTGTAAAACAATATTTCATAGTTGAAAGTTGAACACATTAATTAAGGGCCACACAAGATGCAACACAATTAACTCTTGCTGGGGGTAAAACCGCAATATGTTTCAAGTAGGAACATTTGATGACGGGTCGGGGGGATGGTATAACGTTGGTATGCCTGTATATATGCATGTGTTGTTAGTAACGGGTAACGTAACACATATAACGTAAGTACTGCCTGCTTGTTGACCAATTTAATGTAGCCATTTGTATCATTCACATGCAGATGTTGGTCGGCGCCAGTAGTGTGAATTTAGCAACAACACGAGACTGGTAACACAGTGTTACCAACACAAACTATACCGACGGAATCACGGCAACAACGATTGTTGCTTGCATTCGCAATGTACGTATATAGAACTATGTTATGACAAGACGCTATTTTCTTCTCTTGCTGTTTTCTTCTTCTTCTTCTTCTGCTATATAAAATAAGGCTTGTATCGTGAACCAAGCGAAGATATTAAATTCATAAATAAACTTGAAATGAATTATGTGTTACTTTCGCCGGCACGACGCTACGTACTCGAACCGACGACGCCGACGCTACACTAGGGATATTTAATTATTTTGTATTTCTCTTATTATGCAACTAAAATATGGAAATTAAACAATCTTTTATGTAGATAAATACGACTATTTATTTGCTCTGTACGGATGCTATTGTTCATATTCAGAAATTGCAATTATCTGCTCTATTTAATACATGAAATTAAATTAATATTTCTTATAGTATAGAAGTAGCATTATCATAAGGAAATCCTTTGAATTTAGTTATTTATTCATTGGTATAATTGTCAAGAAACGCATATATATAGAATAATAAATCTACTTATTATTTAAATGTTACATGCTATATCTTATTATTTAGTGTTCTCCCTGATGAAGCCAACAATTTTCGAGGCGAAATATTGGAACTTACAATAAATTGAATAAATGTAACAGATTTATTATATATATATATATATATATATATATATATATATATATATATATATATATACAGGGTTGGACTGGATAAAAAATTAGGCCCGGGAAAAGTTGCAGGATAAGCCCACCTAACATCCTAAAATTATTCAAATTCGTTATGTTTCTATATTTTTTTATTCTAATAAACATGCGAGATGATATTACAGAAAAATAAAAATGAATTGTAAAAATTACAAATTATATAACCTAAGTTAAAAGACGATTTAATAAATGACTCTTTTCGAAAAATTTTAATCATATCTTCATTATCTAATTTTTCCAAAATATGCGTCTCGCATTAGATGAGCATGAAAGCCTCGAAATTATCCTGACTTAAACAATTTCGCAATCTGTTTAAAATGTATTTTAATTTTGAAAATGTTCGTTCGCATGATACTTGAGTCAACGACAATGTTAGCACTAATTTATAAGCAATGAATAAATTAGCGTATGTCAATTTGTGGAGATTAAATTTTTGTAAAACTGAAAAACAACAGACAATGCAATTTCTAAAAGTGTTACTACAGTTTGTTACATTTATTTCATATTCTTCTCCGTTTTCAGTTTGTTCGTCAACGGATTTATTATAAATAAAATATTCATTTTCATCATTTAAGATGTTAATAAATGTGTTCCATTTCCTTGAAAAAATTTAATAACTATAGATTTTAAATCGTTCTTTTTAATATTTATTTTTAATTTTCTATTAATTAAATTTGTCATTAATTCAAAAGTTTTATCGAAAATATTACCACTATTTATTTTGGGAAAGTTATTAGGATCTAATTATATATACCGTCATCCAATACATATCGATGTTTTTGGGATAATCTGTTCTTAAATTTTTGTAAAACTCAGAGATCAGTTTTAATTTTTTGACAATTGTCGGTTGCGGCCCATAATGACGACGGCCCACCAGAAAAAGCCCGGTGCTATAGGAAAAAATTGATTTGAAAAATATAAATTCGTATATATATATATATATATATATATATAACAAATGATACATTACTGCACTTATAATCGTAAAATTAATTTTTGGATATTTCATTATCTTTCTAAGAAAAAAAAGCTACTTTGTAATTTTTTGTGACCATGTTTGTAACTCTGTATATAGTCTGATCAATTATTCAGTTATCTTTCGGGTACACAGCCTACTAGGTAATAAAATTTTATTATCTCACAAAAATTTATATGGCTCCTACCTTTTCCCAGTTCAATTTTCTATAAAAAATAGTCATCAAATTCACTCTCATATTATAATTTAATTTAGATTTACTTTTTTTTACAACGTAAACATAAATATAAAACTATTTATTACCGTTGTATTGGCAACATTGATAACGTTTAGTAATAATTATTTGTTAAAGTAACATGTTTTTTAAATGTCAATCATAAAAATTTGAGTGGAAAATCTTATAAGCGTAGTTAATAAAATGTTATCAAATAAAAATAATAAATATTATTTGAGAAATATAAAAAACTGACGTCACCATTCAACCAAAATTCAGTTTTAACAGATTTGCATTGATTTAGTAGAGAGTTTCGTTCAGATTACGGGCTTTAAGCACTGATACTTTTTTGCGACAAGTTTTTTTTTTATTCTCGATAATCCAGTCAGCAGTTCATTCATGTGCCGAAGATAAAAATGCTCGTGAGAACTTTTCAAATTCACAACAGCCGGTTACGTAAAATATTTTTCGAAGAGAAAAAAATTACCTCTGCTACGAAAATGTACCGCCCACCTTTATACACAAACCTGTTTCGATATTGACATATTTTGTTTAGATTTCATAAATTTTTAATTAAATTTTATATAATTTAAAATAAAATAGCTTTAGGTTGTAGTTCTGTATTAATATTTATTAATACAGAACTGAAACCTAAAGCCGTTTTATTTCAAATTATATAAAACTTAAAGCTGTTTTATTTCAATATAATGAGTTCTGAAAGATTTTTTACTATTTTATAGGAGTATAATTTATTACAAAAAAAAAACTGAATTTATAATTTGTTAAATAATCACACCCTTTTGGGTACATGATGTGATTGTGTATGTATGTAAGTGTCACACAATCCTTTTTTGAATTTTTGGGGTCCTTGCATCAAGCTAATTTCTGTTTACTAATAAAAAAAGAATCATAGTTCGATCATTAGCCTATAAGTAATTTAGGCAACCAACAATATTTACGTGCGCATATGGTTGCATATGTTATAGATAAGTTATTTTTATTTTTACTTTATTTATGTAACAATATTATTACTAAATAGATTTACTTTTTCATACTATAATATTAATAAATATAAAAAAAAACTATAATTTTTTTTATATAAAAAAAAGTTTAATTAATTTATATTTTATTAATATAGTAAAGAAACTTTCAGAACTCATTATAGTAAAATAAAAAAGCCTTAAGTTTAAGTTTTGCATAATTTTTAATTAAAATTCAATATGTACGTATATCATCATTAGGAAAAAATATAAAAATGACATAAATAATAAACAAACAAAACATAGGAACAAGTTACTAAATAACAAAATACAAGCAACTAGATTATAAAATTTATAAATTATTAATAAATTCAATTGAAGAAGCTATTGGCATTTGGTGAAATTAGAAAAAGAGTTAAAAGTAAAAATTAATTTACTTTTCACAATAAAAAGAGAAATCTTTTATTGACCAATTTTGGCAGTTATGTCTTTACATTGATTGATATTATATTTTCCTTTGCAAATTTCTATTGCTTTTTTTATAAAACTGTTAATATTGTTGGATCTTGTAATTATTTTAGTTTCTTCAATATTTTATTATTAACAAAGTATAAGTATGTATGGGTAATTTTATTTATTTAAGACGATCGTTTTAGGAAAATTACGTAGCAAAAGTAAATATTGTATGCTATTTTCCTTTACGATAACTGCACAGCTTTCAAACACATTTAGTAACATTCAAATGGCTGTTTGGCGGGCTGCATAAAGGTAACTGCATCTACTTTCATTTTGAATCGAGTCGGTAAGATGTGTTTACTCTATTACCGACTGTACTACCATCGCCCATTCGCCCATATTATGTGCACTTTCCTATACTCTACGTGTCTTGCCTTTCTATTCACTTGTATTTATACTTGTGTGTGTATATCTATAGAAAGAGCAACAGTAAATGCTACCATTTCAACTATTACAACATCAATTTTATTAAATTAGTTTCCTTCTTTTATTTCGTTATATACGTTATCTATATACAGGATACCTACGCTATTAGTTAGTTAGTTCTAAATGTTAACTTTGCCACAGTAAATAATTGCCTTTGATCTAATTTATTTGTGAAAGTTCTATTTGCTCTGTTCGACAAATAATTCAGATTTAATTAATAACTAACTGTATTTGAAATTATAGAATACATATGAATTTTATTTTGAAAATGTATTTCAAAGTAGATCAAAGTGGAAATCATAAGTCAGTTAATAATTAACCGAACCAAATTTACCAATCAGAAACAATGTGTATGTATGTATGTAACGCGATATAAAAATGTTGCACAAACAAAACTTTATAGTTCAAAGTTTAAATTTATATCTTATTTAAATTAAATAAAAACACAGCAAACGCTATGCAAAATATCTGTTTTTAATCCCTTGTTCACATTATATGATTTCTAAGAAGTTAAATCGTTGAGATAAGAGAAAGAAGAATATTTTGTAAATCTAGGAATTGATCAAAAACAAATACAGGAAATATATATTTTAAATATAATTTCAATTACTTATTTAAATTAAATAAAAACACAGCAAACGCTATGCAAAATATCTGTTTTTAATCCCTTGTTCACATTATATGATTTCTAAGAAGTTAAATCGTTGAGATAAGAGAAAGAAGAATATTTTGTAAATCTAGGAATTGATCAAAAACAAATACAGGAAATATATATTTTAAATATAATTTCAATTATATATTTAAATTAAATAAAAACACAGCAAACGCTATGCAAAATATCTGTTTTTAATCCCATGTTCACATTTTATGATTTCTAAGAAGTTAAATCGTTGAGCTAAGAGAAAGAAGAATATTTTGTAAATCTAGGAATTGATCAAAAACAAATACAGGAAATATATATTTTAAATATAATTTCAATTACATAGAAAAAATGAAACAGCCTTTTAATTCTATTTACGCCCAGTATTTCCAAATTTTGGAACAAATTTATGCTCGAAATAATTTTATAATTAGCCAATAAAAGATTATTATTTATTCTAAGGATACATTTTTAGTCAATTACTTATGATTTTTTTACTTATCTTAAAAATAAATAAAAACTGAAAATACTGATAAATAAATTTAATTCACAAATAAATTTTATTCTCTTGCCAAATAACTTTGAAAACATATGTTATTTCAACAATGTACTATCGGATTATTAATAATAATAATAATAATAACTACTTTTTAATACCACTAGATTAAATTTATTCTCTCTTTTTACTATGAAAATCTACAGAGTAAATACATTTACTTCTAAAGTAAATTTAGCTGATGTTTATGAAACCGGGTCATAGATGACTAAATTTTAGATTATTTGTTTATTTAATTAGATGTTATTTCCAATAATATTACTATTTCATCTACATACAAATTATTTAAATTAAAATTATTATTTCAAATAAATCTAGATAAATAATATTCAGTTTTAGATAAATCAACAAACAAGAATAAGATAAATATACGACAAACTAAAAAATATATCTAATTACATTAGATGAATACACCGAACGTATTTATCTACTCCTAAATTAAATATTACAGCTAATATGATTAGAAGACTATATTTTTTTACAAGAAAAACTAAAATATAAAAAAATCATCCATAGAATTTTTTATAGTATATAGCTAGGTGTCATATGGAATCTCAGAATTTTTATTTTAACGGACTGTTATTTTTAACGGAAATTATACAGGAAGTTATTCAAGTGATTAACGTCATATTTTTTAAAAAACTTATTATAGAAACATATATTTTATTTCTACTGAAATACAAATGATTCAATATTTATGTTATAGGTGAAGAACACTGCCCTTATGATTATATTCGAATATACGATGGCAAAGATGAAAAAAGTGCCGTTATAGGGACTTTTTGTGGCATGGGTAAATTTCCCTATTCAATAATTGGTACGTCGCAAGATCTTTTTGTCGAATTTGTTTCGTCTCCAGCTGGTAAGTTCAATTTTACAGTTTTCTTAACATTTTCAAATTTGAAAAAAAGCAAAATTAATATTTCTCTGTTTTCTACAAAATTTTAACTGGAAATACTTAATTGAATTGTTATTCATTTTGTCTCGAAAACTTTCTACGTCAAAATTTTTGTTAGTTAAACTCATTCAAGTTTACAATACATTAGAGAATAAAAGTTTCTGTCGAGATAATCAACAAAACTCAAGAAAAGAAGACAGAAAAAGCGTTGGAATAATAATGTAGTTTTATTTCCTTAACTTAACTTTACTGTAAAAAGTCAGTGTTGACGATCATTTACTTGTACAGATATTTTTACCCTTTTTTTTTATATATTTTTGTGAAAGAATTGTACTTGACACGGAATTAGAAATGTATCCTGTATTATATTCTCGTATTTTGTATAATATCATTACGTAGAAATTTGCATATCTCTCTTCTAGTACGCAGAAGAATGAAATATTACCTTGAAAATTTTGTGACACTTTTTAATATTAACTCCAACGTGACACAAAAGAAAAGTACGAGCAAAATACAACTTATATTAGTTTTTTTTGTAAATTATTTTCATACATAAAACCATTTTGTTTAGTTTTATAAAATTGTTTTAATATTCAAACTACTAAATTGCCAGTACTAATTGCATAAATAACATTACTTTTTTTTTAATAATTAATAATATAATGAAAAAAATATATGCTGTGGTCACCACAGAACCGACCGTCACCATAAAATAGTAAAAATACTTTCTACCAGAGAAATTATAATGAAATTTGTAACACATATTTGTAATTTACCATAGTAATAGAAACATACTTACATAGATATTTAAAAAATATCGCAAAAATGTGAAAAATTATTAAAATTTATTGTCATATCAAAAAAAAATTGTGTAACAAGAACTACTATAGTCAGTCATGGTAACTAAATACAAAATTACCTTGACGTAAATATGCTACCTATTTACAGAATGATATATACTCGTGTTATAAAAATATGAAAAATTATTTAGCCGTATCGAAAAATGTTGAAAATAAAAGTTATTAGTTATAATTAGTTTAGGAACTTTTGTTAAATAATTTTTTTCGAACTATATCTATGTTGCGAAATATTCGTAAAACATATAAAAGTAAGTTACCACTTTTGGTTAGCAGATCTTTACAGACAGATAGACAGACAGACGGACATTATGCTAATAACAGTTGATTTGTGTTACTATAAGTCCAATTCGATCTTATCTGTAAAAATCTCGATATATCAAATTTGGTATGACTACAATACGTTTCTTATCATATGTAATGACGGTCGGTAAAAAGATAAATTTATTAAAATTAAAAATTAAATTGGTTTTTTTACTTTTAAATTTGTTGTTTTTATTTTAAAAATCATTTGTTCAATGTTATCAATAAATTCAAAATTACTTTCAGACGTAATTTAGCAAGTTTTATTTTATAAAATTGATTATTAAAATTTTCAAAAATACAAAAATGTATTTTTGGGTTTAGGTCCATTATTAAACACCGGATTTCATTTCAATGTTGGCAATTGGCCGGGCCACGTTGATACTGCAGGAAGTCGTAACGGCACATGTGATTGGCTGCTGACGTCACGTGATTTACGTGCATCCGGTGATTCGGAAGGTATTTTCTTATCAGTGGCACATTGGTATCCACCGCATACCAGCTGCACCTATCTTATGCAAGGCGAACAAGGAGAAATTGTCAGATTGTACTTTCCCAGGTATATATAATAATAATAATAATAATAATAGAAAACTTTTTTTTAGCAAAAAAGTTCTATATAAATAAAATATAAATAAAAACATTTAATAAGTATATTCAAAATAGATAAAGTGTATAGTAAACTACATTTTCTAAATAATTTTTTCTTAATACTAAACTTACACTACGTTATTTTGTACTTTTAATTTCAACAGAATGTTGGGTTTGGTTGCAAAAGCATAAACGGAAAATGACTGCTGTGGAAATGAGATTTTTACGTGGGGTATGTGGTGAAAATAGGAGAGATCGGGTACAAAATAAATTAGTGTATGATGAGTGTGAAATTGAAAAAAATGTTGTAGCAAAAGTTGGTGTTAGTCAATTTAGATGATTTGGACATGTTGAGCGAATGTCTAATGAACGTTTGATTAAAAAGATTTATTTGAATGATTTTTGATGGTATACGTTTGCGTGGACGTCCGATGAGTAGTTGGAGTGGTATGATTGAGAGTGTTTTGCGTGAGCGAAAGTTTCCAAGTAGTAGGAATAAATGAGCATGTATGAGAGGAATTATGAATGTGCATGAAGCAAAAGTTGCTTGTTTGGATAGGAATATTTGGAGGCGACTGATTTCGGGATGATGAAAAGAGTTTGTGCTACACCCTTTTGGGTACATGGCGTGATTGTGTATGTATGTATGTAATTTTAACAGATCGCTTATTATAAACTAGTAACTTATTCTAGACTATTATTTCTTAAGAACTATACAAAATTAAAACCAATGCGTTTAGTACATAAAATTTAATTAAACTAGATTTTCCAAATAATATTGCTTAATTTTAAACATAAAACTATGTAAATTCGCATTTTTAATTTCATCAGGTAACTTATTATTTTATTTTCTTGTGAATTATACCAATTTCGTTGGAAATAATACCAATCCTGTTTGCAAAAAATACCACTTTTTTTACTCCTTCATTTCTTTTTTTAAATTTTAATCAGAAACTTATATTAGTTTGCGTTACTAATATACATACATATATTCTGTTCCTGAATTCTAGTCATATAATATAAAATTACAAATAATTTATTATTAACTGACACACACAGTATTTTTAATATTTAATGTTGGAGACTATTTATATTTTGATATATACGAGTATTTTATATAAATAAAATGAATATTGACATATACAATATTTCAAGTGAAATACAAAATACTACATATGAATTCGTGAATTCGAGAGAAGTCAAATATTGTACATAGAGTTTCCATTACGACAGATAATACAGATATCTATTGCTATTAACCCATTACACATTACATGATATTAACATTTCGACAGGTACATATATACATGCATATGTATAACGAAAATTTAGATGTGTGTTTGAGTGTGTCACTGTGTTTGCACTAGAACAAAATTGTCACTAAATTTTACATTACATTTGCGTTTATACTGTAACATTTTGTATAGTTTCAAAAGAAATTACAATGTAAAATAACTCACTTTAGTTTTATTGTTTTTTTTTTCTAATATTATCAAAACCTCATTCACATCTTCGTAACTTATCTTGGAATTAGTAAATATTTCAGCTTACGATCAGTTCAAAACTACTAGCTCTACGCTGAAATATAACGACTTATTTAGTCTATCGAAGTATTACAATATTATTCCTGAAGATGAACTTTGTGAACTCGAAATATCGATTTCGATTTGAAAAATAATAATAATAAACTCTTGACTGAAGCCTAAGTGGTTTTTTTTATTATTAATATTTAATAAATTCAATTTTATCAAAAATTAAAAATGCAATAAATTGAAAGAAAAAAAAAGAAGAATAGTAAAAATGTTGCATTTTCCAGTTGAAAAACATTTATTTTATTTTTATTATTATTACTACGTTTATTACTAAGTCATTAATCATAAATAAACAAAAAGAAATAAAAATAGAAAAAAAAAGAAATGAATAAAAAGTAATATATTCTTTCGTTGTTGAACAATGCCTTTCTTCTTCTTTTTTCTTTTTTTAATATCTATATATATACCGACATTTTGTGGTGCACAATCAATTTTTTATATACGCTTAATAAAACTCTTATAAAATTAATGCACGCCAACCCAAAAAGTAATTTATCATCAACTGTTATTGCTGTTTCTATCATTCTATTTCGCTCCTACTCTGTTTCAAAGTAATTATTTCTGCTCTCAAATTTTCATTATTTTTACTAAATTTTAATCATTTTTGTTTTATGACGCTTGTTAAATATATATTTATATAAAAAACATACTTTTACCGATAATTAATTGGAGATATTGCTTTCATATTTTATCATTCATATTTTGAATATTTATAAATACTTAAAAACAAAATAATAATCAATAAAATTTTATCAATGTTAACATCACACACGGTTACCTCAATTTTCTAATAATGCGTAATATGTACAGTAAAAAATAAATAATTGAATACCTATTTCCAGTTTCCTAATACATGACTCAAGAGTAACATTTATTTTTTTAATATGTAATATATTATATTTAACTTTATAAAATTTTACACTTCTGTAAATAAGAAGAATTCAAACCATGACTGTGCTAAAATTTCAAGAATAAATCAAAAATCGCTTTCTGCTACACGTAACATAATATTATTTAAATTTTCGCTATCATTTTATAATTTATTATTCCAATCTGTTTGATGGTAACTTAGAGCAGACCTAATAATACGATTTTGTATCTAGTTTTAGAATAAATCGAATTGAATCTCCCATTCAGGCAATGGACGGTGATTGTGGCGAATCATTAACTTTGTATGACGCATCATGGCCCGACGATTCGAAAATTATTAAAACATTTTGTGATACATTCTCCAAAGCAATGGAAAAACATGATTTTGTATCAACGGGTAATGCGTTGTTTGTACGATTCGAAAGCAAAACTGGCAGTTATAGTGGGTGAGTATTATTTTCTTAATTTTAGTTTTGTTTAGGTCATTTTAAATTTTACATATTTTTTTCATTAAAAAATTCAAACAAAGTTTTGAAATGTAAATTGTCAAAAATCTCTAATAATTCAGGAAATGCAACCCAATATACACAGGTGTACGAGTTGCCTATATTTATATATTTTTATTATTTATATTCCATTCATGGTTTTCAATATTTTGTCCATAGAATAAAATTAATGTAAATTGAATTTATGTCATGATTAACTATTACATATTTTATCAAAATTGAAAATACCGGCCCTTAGCCTTCAAATAACATACTATCTAATGTATTTATTCACAACAAAAATTTTGGCAAATTCACCTATCGACAAAACTTGAACTAAACTTTTTATTTACGATACAACATTATCAGTTATTTTAGTAACGAATATGTATTTAAAAATTTCTAAAATAATTACATAAATTTGTCTGTGTTATAGCTCATCACTCTATTACTGGGCACATTATGATTTCTTCAATAATACACATCTCGGTGAGCCAATACCAAATTCAGCATGTGATGAAATTTTTACATCATGGCGAGCACAAAAGGGTTGGCTACGTTCACCACTAAATACACTTGTATATAAACAAACGTCTGCTACCCAAGATGTTTATTGTTTATATCGATTTGTAACCGATAAACGATTATTTGCTCGAATTATTCTTACTGTACAAAGCATTAATTTTAAGGTGAGTAAATTTTATTTTTAAATTAATGTCTACACAACTAGTAATATACATTTTTTCTACATCTACCTATGTATAATGTATAATTCTAGACAATTTTATTCACATAAAAATTGCATATGTTTTACTACAAATTATATCACTATATCTATTATAAAGTTATGTAATTTTATATCTGGTTTTCTGACTATATTTGTAGTAGATTATTTCTCCAATAAACACTAAACTAGCAAATAATTGCTCTAAAACTATCAGCAAAAATGCAGCTTTTAAATGCTCAAAACTTAATACAGTTGTTGTATCGTTTTCGCTATTTTTACAATTATCAGAATTTTTTTTGTCATCAATCTGATCAAAATTATATTTTTTCCAATAATTATAAAGACCAGCTTGTTGTAAAATTCCCATAACTAGTTTAAATTCATTGTAAAATACTTTATCTTTGCGAATGAAGTAAACATTTAGTGTTGGATAAAAACTGTCAGACATTATGTAAAAATTTTCATGAAATATTTGATTTACTTCCATATAATTAATTTGAAGTCTTGATAAAATCAATCCAATATCTGTTCGATATCTAAAATAAATCAATTTATCTTAATTTGTGATATTTCATTACCTATCTGTTTAATAATTTTTTTAATGTTTTATGTAATACGTTTTTAATATTTTTTAATTATGTTGCCGATTTTATTATTTTAGAAATATTTATCTTTTAACGAATACGTTTACATAACTGATACAAATATGGCACTGTAGTATTTTGTAAAATTTTCTACTTATAACAGTGCAAATTGCAAAATTATTTGGAATATATGTAAAAACTTACTTGTAATTTTCAGTCCATTCATAATTATCACCAAAGACTGTATAAGATTCGGGAACATCGATAATATGATTATGCAATGGATGATTTTCATTAATTCCCGTTTTTTTCAGTAATAAATGAACAAATTTTGGAACAAAAAGTTTTAAATCTGTTTTATATAAATCTTGTAACGTATCAATATTTGGATAATATTTTGGAACAACTAAATTTCTCATAAACATTGCTTGAAATATTGTTACAAATATGATTGCATATGTTGTCCATACTACCATTATTATGCGTTCAGGATTATTTTGTTTTCTGTTTGGTACACTTTCATTTAAAAGTAATCTTAAATAGATAAATACAAAAGAAATTATAAGAATTTAAATCTACACAAGGAATATATAATAACTCTGCACAATTTTTTTTTTACCTGAAAGTATCAGTAAATGCAATAACAAATTCAGCAGTTTTATATTCAATTTTCCGTATAAAATACAATATAAGAGAGATAATAATTGTTGTAAACAAAGTGGCGAATAAAATCTTTGGTGTTAATACCAAAAATATGAGCAGATAATTTGGTATCTGACCTTGTTTCGGTGTTACAATATAAAAATCATTTCTTTCTGGATAAACAACAAATTCCATGAAATCATCTAAAACTATTAGACCAATATTTGCTATAGCATCATAATCATATATATCTGCTAAAGTTTTATAGTACAAATTTATTGATACATCTATATCAACTCTAGATAATAATTCAGCTGGAAAATCTTCAGATATTTTATGTATATCTAGGGTTCCATTTAAAAAATCAGCAACGCTTTGAAAATACTTTCCATCTAATCCAATGTAAACAGTTTTACCATTTTTTTCAACAGGTGTAATTCTGTTACCAACTATTGTATCGCAATTAAATAATTTTATTGGCGTACCTTTTATATTTGGAATTTTATTTTCAAATATCTTGCCCAAATTTGTATTATCTGTTATGTCAATTTTATATTGATCAATAAATGGGTTGTGTGTATATAATTTTATTTCTTTATTTCCGTAATAACATATTATTATTCTTAAAACAGATTTTTGCCAAAATAATTGAAATGTTTCTTCAATCCAGTTGTTATATTCTTTATTTTCATCGCTATTAACAACAATTAAAAATCTACTTCTGATATACCAAACGGGTAGAATCTCTAAATCAAATAACAACCCTTCAATATTATTAAAATAATCTGAGTTCAAAAATATTATTGTTAAGTCAGGCCGATATTTTGTAAAATTATTTAAACTGGCTGTGAAATTATTCAGTTGTATTGATGCATATAGTATTTTTTGTGGATATCTGACAATAATGTCATAAAACATATCCACGGTTTTCTCATTTTCTTCTGTATAAATAATCAAAGCTGAATTACAGTTAGTACAGTCTTCCAAATATATTTTTGCTGTCATGGTTGCTAATTTATAATAATTATTTTGATCTGGAATTAATATTTTACTGTTTGAATATATTATAATTATTGAAAATATTATAAAATGTGAAAACATGTTTAGTTACTGATAAGTTGTATCTAATGAAACTGAAATATTATTTCTGAAGTAAAAGTACAAATATATTTAATTTATAATAAAATTTATTACAGATATTTGTATATTTCAGTAATAATTTGTTAAAGATATTATCAGAAGAAAATATTTTATATTCAGTTATAATGCGATTTCTGTTGAAACAAAAACTAGAAATATTGAAGTCATTTTCTAATCGTTTTGCATTTATTCTTTGATGTACCTAGCTAAAAATATTACGAAATTTATTTTATGATATCATCTTTGATAAATTATCAATATGATTTACATAATTTATTTAAAATTTTATTATAATGGATTTTAAATAGTTATATTTCTAAAACAAATATATTTGAAACAAAATATGATAAATTTATTTTTAAAATATATTCATAAAAACAAAACATATTTGAACAAAATATGATAATAAAATATATTAAAAATTACAATTACATACACATTTGTTTACATTATTTTTAAACTACGTTTTTAAAACTTTTTTATTTAAAGTTTTAATTTACAGTTTTTATACATTCTTGTTTTCCATAAAAATGTGAATTCCGATTATGTTAAATTTGGCTTCTGTTGTAATTTAAGATAAATAATTTTTACGGTATATTTTGGAACCTGCAAGTAATAAATATAAATAAAAATATAAACGTGTTAATATGATAAATAGTTTTTAACTTTTGTCTAAATTTGTATAATTTCTATAATGATTGTAAATTAAATTAAAAATATTTTTTCAGGATCATCCTTACAATCCAGGTCCGTGTTCAAACTGTCTGGAAGATCGTGTCGATAAATTAGTAATCTGGGAGCCACTTCCTCCAGGAGCAAATTCATCACAACAACCTATCCCGTTGCATACTGCTATTAAAATGGGAACAACACAATGCTTGTGCAACAAACATACGACAACAACTATTGTCTCACGCGGTGAACAGTTGAATATGCAATTGATTGTCGATAGTGCACATGCTGCATCGAGTTATTTTAAGCATAATAACGCATTGTTTGAAGCAAAGTATGAGTTTGTACACGGGCCACTTTGCGGACCACCGATAATTCAACCTAGTACCGATGGCGAAATACATTATCCTTACTATGAAGCATTAGGTTATGTTGAACCACCGAAATCTATTAGGTTTGTCGATTTTAGTTTCTACAGTTAAAATTCAGAAGAAAAACATTATATATTCGCGTCATGCACTCATAAAGGTGTGATACAAAACATTTACTTCATCCATATTTACTTCATACGTTTTACCAGTTAGAAACATTTGCTTTTGCAAAACACTCTCAATCAAGGCTTTGGAGTTGGAGCTGTAGCTAAAGCTCGGGGCAGTTTTATTGAAATATAATTTTTTTCACAAAAAAATTGTTAAAAAAAATTTTTACAATTTAAATAGGAGCGCGGACCAGAGCGGAATCGGAGTTAGGGTGACCACCTCTTTATTTCAACTGACCCGGTAATTTTGATGACCTGGGGGGAGAGAATGGGGTAGGAAACTCAATACATTAAATCTACTACTATTTTTAAATATAAAAACATTTTAATTTGAATACAACCATAAAATTTTGAAATTCGTTTCAACGCTTATACATTATGATTAAACTAAATAATATTTTGATTTGACTATAAATTTATCACTGATCATAGTAATGACTTACTTACTTTTTTAACTTACAACTACATCTAAATTTAGTTTAATCCGGAGATTACAACAAATAACCCGGGGACCAGAGTTTCAGTTGAAAAACCGGAGACTCCGGGTGAACACCGGAAACTTCGGGTGAACACCGGAAACTTCTGGTGAACACCGGAAACTCCGGGTGAAAACCGGAGACTCCGGGTGAAAACCGGAGACTCCGGGTGAAAACCGGAGAGGTAATCACTTTAGTTGGAATAATTGTATAAATACCAGATATTACTTATATGTATTCTTTTCATTATTAAATATTCGTTTTACATTACCAAACCATCTTTATTTTAATTGACTTACAACTACTTTTGCAATGACATTTTTTTCTAATTTTACACTCATCCACACTAAAATATCATTTCTACAATACTTACTTTTTTATGTTTCCGCTACCAAACCCAACACGTATTTCTATAAATCAATGTAGATAATAATAATTTAAAGAAATAATAACAAAGGTAAGTTTTAATAAACTCCAACATTTATGCAATATTTCGTGTTAATGGTAAATAATTTTTGAGATATTGATCAGATTTTGAACTGTTGTCCTACTAATAATAATTGCATAATAATTCAGTTTCAAAATGATTTTTCAGATGTATCTGGGAGGTAAAAGTAAACAGAGAACGCGACCTGTGGTTGCATTTCGACCGTATTAAATTCGCTTCGCGGCACTGCGACGAAGGCAACATCGACATCTTCATCCGGGGCCGTGTTGATCCCTACTTGTCCGTCTGCAGCGAGAACGTCTCCCTAGCGAAAGAACTACCGATTCTTTCCGCGGCCGAACTAAACCCGGACGATGGTGAACCGAGCGTTACGATTCAGTTCGTGGGCACGACATCGCCGACGCGGGCCGCCTTCAAAATTGCCTGGACCGAACTGTTTCATTTGCCACGCAACCCCGATGGCAGCCTGATGACGTCCCGACTAACAGAGGGTGGACATGGAGTCGACGATGTCGATGGATGTGAGTTTGCTTGTCCCGGCGATGCCGGACTCTGTATACCGGCTAGATTGGTTTGTAATGGAGTTGTTAATTGTCCGAATGTAACGACAAAGATTGGTGAGTGAAGTTATCGTTTCTGGTTTTAAGTTATAGAAAGGGGAATCGAAATTGAAATAAGTATTTTTTTTAATTTTTTGACAAAGTCGTATAAAATTTTCAATGTTCTTCTCCAAAGAAATGAAAAGACTATGTAAGTCTTCATTTACTTCAAAAACAATGAATCGAGATTTCACTAAAGTACAATAATACAATAGTACAATATTACGTGACAAAAAAAAATTGATAATTTATTTCGTAAGGCAATAAATCATTTTTAAGCAGATTCTATATTGAGTTAAGGCTCATTCAAACTACCGTACTTATCACGAAATTACTCTTATGTTTTAGCACAGATCTTAGTAGTTCTGAATCAAACTAATTTACTTACTAACTTATGAAAAAACAACGCAAATACGCGATTTTAGTTTAATCAGTTGTTGTTGATTTTATTGCAGTCAAAAATTAAGATTATTAATGTTTTTCAACAATTTTTTTATTTTGATTTCACAAGCTAATAGATAATGCAATTCTGCAGGTTACAACTAACAATGTTATGACTAAAACATAAAACTAATTTCGTTATAAATAGGAAAGTGTAAATGAGACTTTATTTTAACAAAATATTTTGAAATCATTCTATTTTTTATTAATATATTTTTTTACGTTTTTCAGGAACAATGTTCAGCGACGAATCTCCCGAACTGTGTTCACACGAGGTCACTGCTGATCCCAATTGGCTGGGAATCATTTTAGGTGCAGCGACTGCAAGTGTTTTCGCACTTATCTGTATAATATGTATATGTCGAGCGTGCTGTTGCCGTAAATCGCAACGCCTAGTTTCACGATATTAAACAAAAAAAGAAAATTAAAAACAATATCAACAAAAAAAAATAAATAATGTACATATGTGATGTGATGATCATGTGTATGGATGTGTTGTGATATATAAAAATGCCGATAAAGACGTTTCTTTGACAAAAACCAAAACACTCGTTTCAAAACGTATAAACTCTAAAAGTAATTGATCAATTAACAATTTAAAATTTTTCGACAATTCGAAAGATGTGCCGTGCACAAATTAGAAAAACAAAAAAAAGTTTTAGAAATTTTGATACAACGCCCATTTGTGTTCACCATCAAATTTTAGAAAAGGAGACCAGATACATACAGTATGGAGGTAAAATTATTATATTTATTTCATTTAAATATTAAAACTAATCACTAATTTGACAACACTAAATTATCGTAATGACTGCAAATTTTCTTACAATTTTTTATTAAGAAAATATACACAGGATATTCAATTTTCGAACATATCTTTTAATTTTTATATTATTATATATACGTAAAAGAATAATTTAGATCTTTGTACTGCAACTTTTGAAGCAAATTGAGTCGTGCAATTTAATGATTTCAACTATTTTCAAATAAATGTCTAAATCTGAAAATTGTTATATTTATTTAAATTGAATTTTAAAAAATTAGAGCACAGAGACCTTCATGATTTCTACGTAACTATAAAGGTCAATTTATATAATTAATTCCATTCCGTTATGCTTCGTTCAAATAAGTATCGCTTCAGTCATTAATAATATACAAATTTGCGGATATATTCCCATTGAAAATTGAACATTTTGTATAATATATTCTGAAAAACAAAATATAAAATTTGATTTTTAAAATTTTAAAATATGAATTTTTTGTATTTAAAATTTAGTTTTTTTTTTAAATTGGTATTAATTATGTACCCCATACTGTATATACTCGTATTTACTTATTTGTTAACACTACCAAATAGCAAAATTATTTAGTACATCCATTTTTGCATCATTTTTTTTAATTATTAACGCTTTTTTATTTATATAAATGCTAAAATGTTTATATATAATTAATTTTAATTAATGACATAACAATAATTAGAATATTATTTAATATATCTTGTAAATTTATACTCTATTTTATTTCTATGCGAAAAATATTAGTCATTGAAAAAATATAAACTTATTATTTTTATAATATATTCCATGTTTGTAAAATAGAGTATAAATAAATTGGGATTATACAATTTTTTTAAATGAAAATTATAAGCGTTATATTTTTATTTTATTTTAAGTGATTGATTTGTCGCATTCTTAGTATTAATATCTATCAAAAAAGAAGAATTAATTGTTACCAACTACTGTTAAATTTATTTATCATACAATACAAAAACAACAAAGATTTTCTTCTGGTCTCATTTTGTTTATATACGTAAAAGCACATGCCACAGATTACAATCCTGATGAAACAAAAAAGTTTTAAAAAATACCTAATTAATTATACCTTTCAGGTACAGTATATCGCCTTATAACTTTGAGCAATATGACAATTCAAAAACAAAACTTAAAAAAAAGCTCACACTTACATCCAAAAACAAAGATTACAAACTTGTAAATAATTTCAAAAATCCTGTATTATTATTATTACAATTATTAATAAAAATATTTCAAAAAATAATCTACTTTATTGGAATTTAATCACATGAACCACTGTGAATAACCATAATATTTGCCAAAGAAGCTTTTTTTTGTATCTTCTAAAAATTAATATTTGATAAATATTTACTGCTTGCTAGTAAATTTAAATAACGCAAGTATTGAATTTGGCACAACATTTGTGTCATATTTTTTTAAATACATATAAATAAATTATGTGAAAATGTAATATTATAAAATTTTATTAGACATTTAATCATCTATTCCTAATAATACGTTTCATACACATTGATAATAACGAAGAGAAGACATTTATATTAACCAGTTGCGTAGTCCGAGACGAAATGGTTTTCTTCACTATTACTACATTTATTCCTTTTATTTAACAATTCTCATATTGATAATAAAATTAGAAGTTTGATATAATTACATGATTTTAAATATTTGCAGAAAACATTTGAAACTGCATTTGTTAATTGTTTATATTTTTTATTAATAACACGAAGTAGTTAATGAGTTAATAAAAAAGTTATTTTTATTAAAATGTAATCATACATTAATAATAAAATAATAATTAATAATTAATACCAAGTGTTTAAAAACTAAATATATTTAGATTCTTTAGTTTCTATAAGATTCTTATTGGTAAATAAAGTTCGTTAAAAATAGATTGTGTGTGTATTTATTTTTTCTCCATTTCCTCTCCCCCCAAAATGTATCAAATGTATGCTATACATTCCCGCAATGCATCGATGTTAAACTGGTTGCCTGGCTTTCTGTTTTTAACAACTTTATTTCACAATAAAAAAAATACATTTCATAAAAAATTGAGATTTTTTTCTGTATTTCTATCACAGTTTTGAGGGTTGACTTAATTAATAAGGGGGTGTAGTAGGGGGTTAATTTTTAGATATGTTGTAGTACGTACCTGGTTTGTAGAGGTGTTGGTCTGTTAGGAGAGATGCAAATTTTTACGAAATTCCCAGCCGTTTTCGAGATATTTGCGATTAAGGATTGTAACTAATTTTAAGAGATGAAATTGGGATAAAAATAAATACAACACGGCATCTGTTTTTAACGAACTTTATTCAACAATAAGAAAAAATACATTTCACCAAAATTTCAATTTCAATATTTTTATCAGTTTTGTTGGGGGCTTGATTTAATTAATAAGGGGGTGTCCTAGGGGGTTGATTTTTGGATATGTTGTAGTACGGTCATAATTGACCTGTATTTATAAAACGCGGAAAATTTTGTTATTTTTGCGAAATTCCCAGCCGTTTTCGAGATATTCGCGAATAAAGATTTCTTTTTGCAAACAAAAAAATTGACATTTTTTTTTCGTATTTTCATCACAGTTTTTTGGTGGCTTGACTTAATTAATAAGGAGGTGTAGTAGGGGGCTGATTTTCGGATATGTTGTAGTACATATGTGGTTTCCGGGTTTGTAAAAGGACGGCAAATTTCGTTTTTTTTGCGAAATTCACAGCCGTTTTCGAGATATTTGCGATTAAAGATTTCTATTCTTGCAAACATTAATAATTAATTAAGCGAGGGGTTATACGGGGTTGGGGGTTGAAAATGTTATAGCAACACAAGTGTTACTAAACATATTTCAATCCCAACCCTGTACGACCACTTCACCCTTAATTAATTTATTAATGTTTGCAAAAAAAAAATCTTTAATTGCAAATATCTCAAAAACGCGACTGGCAATTTCGGGCAAAAATAACAGAAATTTGCCTTGCCAGACACCCTCCCAATAAACTCCAGATACCTACTACAACATATCTAAAAATCAACCCCCTTATTAATTATATATATATATATATATATATATATATATATATATATATATATATAGTGAAAATGTTTTAATGGCTGGAAGATATGCGAAAAGGAAAATAAATGATGGGTTTGGCAGCCAAAAGTGTTAATAAAAAATCAACAACTCATTTGATATTCACCGAGCTTTCGGCACCAATTTGTGCCTTCTTCAAGGGTTGTCTGTAACAACCAAGGACTTTATTAAAAAAAAATTTCAAGAGTACAAATTATCATTGTTTTAGTTCTATGAATATGTGTTCAACAAATAAATAATTAAACATTACGATATACATTTTTTAACATTAATTAAAACATATTGTAAACATTTCCAATATCAACAAAACACCATAATAAATAAAAACTTACGATATCACAGAGTAACACTGATTGTAAAATGTAAAAATGAATTTTTTGTCAGTAATATATTATATGGTTCTAGCCAAGATGTCGAAGAGATAAAAACAAAAACAAAACAAAAGATATTGTCTGTACTAAGTTACTAATAAAATGTAAAAATATATAACAATAACTACCCAACTATAGTTTTTTTAAATCTAAAATATTACAAAAACCAACTCCAAAAACAAAATAGTGTCATAAGTAAAAAAAAATTATTTTTGAATCAACGCAATGAAAATCACGTGATCAATTAAAAAATCAATGTAGTGATTAATGCTGTCATCTATCGGATAACACATTGTGTTAAAAACATAAATATAACCTCAAAAATTAAGTTTGTTGTAGTAACTGACGGTCCGATTTATTCAGTACAGATGTAATTAAAAATTCGTAGATGTTACTCAAATTTTTTATATCAGATCTTTTATTCATGGATTTTTTTCCGATTTTATATATACCATTTCTAGGAAGTTTCGTTTGAAGGTATTTTTTCCGTTGCCAATATTTTGATATTTTCGTAATCCATACTATGTTTTGTTTCCTCACAATGAATTGACAAAGCGGTAGCACCCTTTTTCACGCGACAGTCAGATTTATGTTGGATCAAGCGGTCTTTGAGCAGTCTCTGTGTTTGACCAATATATATCCTATCACAGTCTTTACAAGGGATGGAATATATAGCATATGGAGTTTTTAATTTATCTGATTTGTGTTTATGTTTTGAATATAGCGATCTGCACGTGATGGCGTTCCGTTTCACAAACCGCTTGTTGTTTTTTGGTAAGGAATTAATAATAAGATCCGTTAATCCCGTTATATTAGGCATTGTATACGTTTTTAAGTGAGTCGATTCGTCTGTAGATTGCGCATCTGGTAATTCAGGCTGAGACCTATTTATGTGAGTAGAGAAAATTAATCTGTTGATGTGTTTTTTGTTATAGCCATTCTCTATTAAGATCTGTTTTAATTTTAATCTGTTTTTGTTTATAAAACTTGGATGTAAAAGTTTCATGATTCTAGAGTGTAAACCTAGTATCAGGTTCGTTTTCGTATGCTTTACATGGGAAGATAAATTATTTATGTATCTACCCGAAGCCATATCTTTAATGTGCCAATCCGTAATAATTTTATTATCATCTGTTCTAATTAATCTAACATCCAGAAACGGAATCGAACCATTATCTTCTTTTTCTACGGTAAATTTTATATTAGTGTCAAAATGATTAACAGATTAACAGAAATTGAGAATTGTTTACAAATACCTAATCATTTTGAAATATTCAAAACTGTCAAATCAAATATAAAAATGATAAAAATACCTCTCGTACAGCAATCCCGCAGTAAAATATATTTATTTAGCAGTTAGAGTGTACGTTTAGCTACAGTTTAATATGCGACAATATAATATTTCCAAAAAAATGTAATGAGTCGAACCAGCGCGCGAATTCAAAATCATTTGTTTTTAGAGAACCAATGAGAAGCTTCCACACTATTTTCAGGCTATCGGTCGAACTCTCCCTATAGTATCTCTAGGTTTGGGCGACATAGCAACAATTTTGTTTTCACAACAACATTTTTCAAAGCACAAGAACGCGAGAACCCAAAAAAATTATCATGAGGGAAATTGTACACATTCAAGCTGGACAATGTGGTAACCAAATAGGAGCTAAGGTAAATTATTAACAAATTAACGTATTTTCTTAAAAATTTCAACTAGATTCATCGATTAATATTTTTTTTTTTCAAAAATTTGCCAGTAACTTACAATGCTGAAATAGTACTTTAATATTTTAACATCAAAATTATATTTTAAATTGATTAGCGATGAGTTATATATTAAATTATTAATAAATTAACGTATTTTCTTTAAAATTTCTACTAGATTCGTCGATTAATATTTTTTTTTTCAAATATTCGGCCAGTAACTTACAATACTAAAAGAGTACTTCAACATCAAAATTATATTTTAAATTGATTAACAATTATATATATATATATATATATATATATATATATATAAAATTAAGTGATTGCTAGCAGAATTTCTTTTTAAATATTGATGATTATTTTAATTATTATTGGAAAAGTAATGAATAAAATCGTGTAAATGATTGAACAGTTCTGGGAGGTAATATCAGACGAACACGGCATAGACCCGACAGGAACTTATCACGGCGATTCCGATTTGCAATTGGAACGAATTAACGTGTATTATAATGAAGCTACCGGTGGTAAATATGTACCACGGGCCGTTATGGTCGATTTGGAACCGGGTACAATGGATTCGGTACGATCGGGACCATTTGGTCAAATTTTTCGTCCGGACAATTTTGTTTTTGGTCAGAGCAGTGCTGGTAATAATTGGGCGAAAGGTCATTATACAGAAGGCACCGAATTGGTTGATTCTGTACTAGATGTTGTCCGAAAAGAAGCTGAAGGATGCGATTGCATGCAAGGATTTCAGTTGACACATTCTCTAGGAGGTAATTCGAATTTATTTATTTACGTTTCGAATAAAACACTTTCAAATATTTCAGAGTAATTAATTTTTGAGATCAGCAGATTTAAATCTATAATTACGGAGTGAAATTTTGACTAAAGGTGAATTCAGAGATTCTGAATGTGGCTTAAAAATCATATTTTGAGTTTATAACAGGAAACAAAATTTTAACAAAGCTATCTACTAATTATTAATGCGGTATTTTTAGGCATTTTATATACTTATTTTTTTGTAATCAGGGAATTTTGGAATCGGCGTTCGGAGCAGTAAAGCAGCAGGATTTTACTCGAAGCAGGAACGGAATCGGAGCTGTGAAATTATTAACTGCTTCACTGCTTCATTTTTGACGTCATTGGATTTTTTAAAATTTAATTAAATATTTATTTTTCTTTCTCTCTCTTTGTCTAACTAAGCTGTATTATTTCACGGAGATGCAGTGAATTATATGCAATTATTTCAATTTTTCAAAGCTATCTACTATTTATATTTATTAATGCGATATTTTTAGACATTTTATATACAGTCAAGCCAAGCAAACAAGTCTCTCGGGTAGGCGTGGTTTGTTGTCTCTGTATTCTAGAGGTACACTCAGTGTCAATAATACTTTGACATATAAAATATATATCTTGAGGTTATGCGATAATTTCATTTTAAAAATACTTTAAATTATCTATAATATATATGCCTACCTTATTACAAATAAGATTAAGTCTTAAAAAAGACTGAGTTTTTTTATAAAGATGAGCAACAGCAGAGAAAATTAAGAAAAACAAACACGCGATAATCTGTCAGTTTGCTAGCTAGTTTTACTTTTGTTACGGAATGTACAACGGCGGCAGAAATTGTTCTTATTGGCTTAAACTTTTACTGCCACGAATTTTTAAAATTAGTTGGCATATTTTCCGATGGACTTGTTTGCTTGGTGGAGCTGTACAAGTAACGTATATTTTTCTCTCTCTTATCACCTACTAAACTGTATTATTTCACGGAGAAGCGATTTTATTTTAATGTATTTAGTTTTTAATATTTTGACAAAAAAATGTAATTATTGATTGTCGTAAATTTAATTATCTACCTGAAACAAACCATTTGATAAATATACATGTAAATAAATGCTGCACAACCTAGAAATATAATACACAAGCACGCCATATATCCAAAAGGATGCGGCACAAACTCTTTCCATTATTCCGAAATCAGTTTCTCCTTCAAACATTCTAAAAATATAATAGATATATATATATACAATATATATATAATGATTATTTGTAACGACTAGGAAATATATTGATTAAGATTGATAGTGGGTGTTGTAGTCATAGGTAGGAATGATGTTAATTAAAAAATCTCATTTAAGATTTCCACCGAGCTTTCGTAGTAATTTTGCCTACTTCTTCAGGGCGATCTACTAGCGATTTTTATGTTGAGACAATTCGTTATACTGTCTCAACATAAAAATCGCTAGAAGATCGCCCTGAAGAAGTAGGCAAAATTGCTACGAAAACTCGGTGGAAATCTTAAATAAGATTTTTTAATTAACATCATTCCTACCTATGACTACAACACCCACTATCAATCTTAATACAATATATATATATATATATATATATATATATATATATATATATATATATATATATATAGGGTGATTCATTTAGAGGTAATTTTTTCAAAAATGAAAACAAATATAAAAATTCGATTTTATCGGGTAATCTTTATTATCATACAAAAGAACCATTCTTTACATTTATTTTTTAAAGATTATTTGTTTCAAATGTTGGCCGTAACTGCGGCTAATATACTCCATTCTGAAGTTCCAATATTTGATCACACGTTCGATCATTTCGAGCGGTATTTGGCGAATGACGCGAGTAATGTTGGCTTCCAATTCCTCAATCGTAGCTGGCTTATCCCTGTAGACTTTAGACTTTACGTAGCCCCAAAGGAAAAAGTCTAGAGGTGTGATATCACACGATCTAGACGGCCAATTCACCTGTCCGAAGCGTGAAATTAACTTTTCACCGAATTGTTCTGGCAATAAAGCCATAAAGCAATAAAGGAAGGTCGGCCGTCATCAGTTTTTGCCCGAGTTGAATTTTATATGCTTTTAAACCAAGATCTTTACGTAAAATACGCCAAGTTGTTGCATATGACAAGCCAAGCTGTTGAGAACGGCGCCGAATTGATTCATTACGTTTATCGCGAACACTCTCAGCTACCGCCGCTATATTTTCTTCACTACGTGCTAAATGTGGTCTATTTGGTCGCGTATTATCTAATAATGAAAATTGGCTTCAAATTTTTTGATAGTACGACGAATTGTGCGTTCGGTAGGCCGATTATGTGGACCATAAGTTGCTCTAAGCGCTCGAAACACATTCTTCGTAGAACGTTCATTTTCGTAATACAGCTGAATAATTTGTAGACGCTGTGCAGGGCTAAGTCTTTCCATAATAAAATGTCAAACAATACTGAACAAAAAAACAATGACAGGTTGACACGACTTAATCGTCAATTGTCATAAAATCAGCTGTGAAAAAGTACCTCTAAATGAACCACCCATTATATATATATATATATATATATATATATATATATATATATATATATATATTCAGACGATTAAATACTAAAGTCCATATTAATAAATATAAAACTTTATTTCAGGCGGCACAGGATCATGTCTCGGCACCTTATTAATCTCAAAAATTCGCGAAGAATATCCCGATCGTATTATGAACACATTTTCGGTGGTGCCATCGCCAAAAGTATCTGACACAGTTGTTGAACCATACAATGCTACCCTATCGGTGCATCAGCTGGTTGAAAATACCGATGAAACCTATTGTATTGATAACGAAGCTTTGTACGATATTTGTTTCCGTACACTAAAACTTACCACACCTACCTATGGCGATTTGAATCATTTGGTCTCGGCGACAATGTCTGGTGTTACAACTTGTTTGCGATTTCCCGGACAATTAAACTCCGATTTGAGAAAATTGGCTGTAAATATGGTGCCATTCCCCAGGTTTGTTTCTTATTGTTTTGTTTTTTTATTCAATTGGCTAATATTTTACTTTTTTTTATTTATATTGTAAGTAAATATTGTTTTTAATAATTATAAAAGATTATATAATATAATTTATGATTCGAAACTTATATAATTCGTATGTATGTTTTAATTATATATAAAAATAAGATAACAATATGTTAACGTAACTAATTCTTGTATACAAGATTTTTATTTATTTATAATTAGAAAAAATGCAAAATCACCTCTAAAATTTACTTTATTATACTGGTAATTATAATCGGGACTTTGGGACAGTTCAAATTATTAACTGTTCTGTTTTTAAAGAGGTATATATCTTTCTCGATCTAAAAATATCGACTAACTTTATGAATTTTTTTCTGTGAAACTATAAATGATATCAAATCATGGTTTTCTGGGGATAATACAATAGACTTTGAACTTATTTCAGGAATTTTTATTTTTACTTTGATTGGAAATCGTTCCGAGTTCTAACCCTTTCTTCGAAGCTTTGCAATGCGGTAACAATTTCTGCTCTATTTCATCAAATAAAAATCAAAAGGCACTCTTAAAGTATGATATATTATCTGGTTTTTGACCGATTTTATCCCGAATTAATATTTGTTTTAAAAAAAAATGGATCAAAAACCAGATAATATATCATACCTAAAGGGGTGCTTTTTGACTTTAGTTTCAGATGAAAACGGGGAAGAAATGATCATTGTTATCGCACAACCATCCGGTTTTGCAGATGCTTCGAAGACAATTTCCAACAAAAGTAGAAATAAAAATTCTTGAAAGAAGTTCAAAGTATATTCTTTCACGTCTAGGAAATCGCGGTTTAAAATCTTTTATAGTTTCGCAGTAAAAAATTCATAAATTTAGTCCGATTTTTTTAGGTCAACAATTTACAAATTTACAATTTAAATTGTACAAAAAAATCTATTATTTTTCAACGAAAATTTTGTGTATGTGAAAATAATTATGAAACTTTAATAAACAAAAAATACTATATTACTATAAAATATTTAATTAAATTTAAAAAATCCAATGAGATTATTAAAAATGAAGCAGTGGTACAGTATAGTTCACAGCTCTAACTCTGTTCCTGCTCCAAACTCCAATTCTTCCAAAGCCTCCTGAATGATAACAAACCATTTAACGTTGCAGATTACACTTCTTTATGCCGGGCTTTGCCCCACTGACAAGTCGCGGCAGTCAACAATACCGTGCACTTACCGTGCCCGAACTCGTTCTGCAAATGTTTGACGCAAAGAACATGATGGCCGCATGCGATCCACGTCATGGCCGCTACTTAACCGTTGCGACCATCTTTCGTGGCCGAATGTCCATGAAAGAAGTCGACGAGCAAATGTTAAACATTCAGAACAAGAACAGCAGTTATTTCGTGGAATGGATCCCAAATAATGTCAAAACAGCCGTCTGTGATATACCACATCGTGGCTTGAAAATGTCCTCGACTTTTATCGGCAATTCGACTTGTATCCAAGAACTGTTTAAACGCATCAGCGAACAATTCACTACGATGTTTCGACGTAAGGCCTTCTTGCTTTGGTATATATTGGTATATATTGGTATCATATTGGATTCTGCTTCTGTATATTCCATCTCGTCCATGACGAGATGGAATTTACTGAAGCCGAATCCAATATGAATGTTTTGGTGTCTGAGTATCAGCAGTATCAGGATGCAACCGCTGAAGAGGAGGGCGAGTTTGATGAAGAGGAAGAGGCCGACGAGGGCGATAATAAATAATTAATTCAATTATTTATTTTCATAAGTTTTTAATATTCCGTTTTCTTTCTTTTTTCTCTTGATTTTGGAATGTTTTTCTTTCAAATTTTCGATTTTTATTCTGTTACTGACATTATTTATGTTAAATTTTTGTTTTTTGATTATATCATAATTTGAATATCTCATTGTGAAAACTTTAATAAAAATTCAATTTGCAATTTAATTTATTTATTTAATTGATAATTATGTAACGAAAACAGAAACAGCTAATTAAGAGGCAAGTTATTTTTATATACAAACTATTGTAATATTTTGTTATATCGTTGTGTCACTCTTCGGTCATACGCTTTAGTGATGATCATTTTCAAAACTAAAAGAATTGTTATCGTTAAATAGAACTTGTATTTTGATAAATTCATTAATAAACTACGCACGAAATATTTGTTCATTATTAATTAATCAAAGGTCAATATTCATTAATAAAACGACAAAAATATTATAAATGTACGTTAATCTTAAATTTAATAAAATATATGAAAAAAATATATACTCATTGTATATAAAATTCTTTAGAATTATAATATATAATTATTAAAAAACACACTGCATGCAACAGTTTTTTAAAACACATTGCATATAATTTTTTAGACACATCGTATATTATTGCCTCGTACACTGCATCTCCGTGAAATAATACGTGGAAATACATTACTATAATGACGTAAAAAATCGCATTAAAAAAAAGTAAGAGGTAGCTTTGAAAAAAATATGAATAATGTGCTAAATTTTAACTTTATAACTCATTTCCAAGTTGCATTTCAAAACCGGACACACATACAAACATACATACATATTTACATTGTGAATTTGTATTGATATACTTATAATTCTTTTTATTTTTTATTCCAATCGTTTTTGCTTTCAAAAGAGCTAAATTGATAAGAATCAAATGTTACCACGTGACTTCCGGTATACGGCAAAATTTAATTTAAAAGAAAAAATATCCCGAAAATCAACATTCTTTTCACAATTGCGACAAAAATTATTAGACGTTCTAAGAAACTGTACGCTTGGATCCTTGCTTTAAATATAAATAAATAGATGATTATTTACAATGATAACTGATCTAGTCCAATAATATGAGTATACCTACTGTGCGAGATTATAAGTGAAACATATCTGTAAAAAATTATACAATTTGAGAAAACAATGTACTCTAAAACAATGTAAAGGTAAAGAGAGCAAAATGGCGTAATGTAACAAAAATGTCTAATAAATTCTACTAGAATGATAAACAACTTACAATTAGTTGAATATCAGCGGAATAGATAGATAGATTTTATCGCAACTTTTGTGTATGCATCTTTTTCAAATTGTAAGACTTTTCTGTGCACCACCAAAAATTATGATAGTTACTCTAGTCTAGATCAGGGGTCGGCAACCTTTTCTGGACGGCGGGCCATTTTCAAAAAAATTATTTTTAAGCGGGCCGCACAGTCAAATGTAATGTAATATGTAACCATTCTAATATACCAGACCCGGCACTAGTAACCATAGATGCTGATGTGACGCAAAAACATAAAGTAAAAAAAATCTAATATAAATATTACTATTATTTAAAAAAATAAAATGAAAATTAGTGATTAACAATTTTATTCAGTGAATACACACATAGGAGAATAAAGAGATGACAATTTTTGTAAAAGAAAATTATTTATTTTATTCTATTAAAAATAACATTGAAATTTAATGAGATTTTTGTTCTTGAATGTGTTTCGATAATTTATTTATATATAATTTGAGATTTGAGAAACTGAAATCCTCAAAACGTTTTGCAAATTTTCATCCGTCAATCTCGTTCTGTATTTCGATTTTATAAAATTCATTTTTGAAAAAGTTTTTTCGCATAAATAAGTGCTCGAAAAAATGCAAATCATTGACTTTGCAAAATTTCTTAAATTAGGAAATTTACTTTCTGGGAGATTTGAATAAAAAGAAATTAAATTATTTTCATCAAAATTATTTTTATATATATTGTTCGATTGTAAATCAATTAACTCTAGTTGTAAATGTTCTGTCGCTTTTAAAATATCAAATTTAAAAGCATTTTCAAATAGTAATATATCATTTTCTTTTGCAAAAAAAAATCTTGAAAGCGATCTTGAAAATTTTTATCCAATAATTTTAATGAATCAATAAAAATATCACTTGAAATACACTGATTGTCACTGTTTGTAGTAGAAAAATGACAATAATTATTTTTTTCAAGCTGAGAAATAAATAATTTTATTTTTAGTTGAAAACCTTTAATTTCTGTGAATAACTCATTGATTAGTTTTCCTTTGCTTGCAATGTTATATTTAATTTATTTAGATAAGTTGTAATATCGACAAGAAAAGTTAACTCGCTTAACCATTTATGATTCGATAATTCTGGTATATTTTTTCTTTTTTTGTCAAAAATATTTCAATCTCGTTTCTTAACTTAAAAAATCACGAGTGGTACGTAAACGAGGTGACGCGACAGGCATTGCGACATGGACTTGTGGCGATAGGCAGGCGAGTATGAATGTATAGTGCGTTACAAGAAAATGTTTTTTTTTTTAAATTTTTACTTTAGCTAGAATATAAAAGTTATATTGCTTAGCGGGCCGCATGATATGCACTTGCAAAAGGCCGCATGAGGCTCGCGGGCCGCGCGTTGCCGACCCCTGGTCTAGATGAACAAGATTAGAAGTATATGGGTAAACCCATATATAGACCACTTTGACATTATCACATAAATGATAAGATATAAGAATAAAAAAATTTTCACCGAAAGTTTGCAACATTGTATTTTGATAATATATATAATATTATAGGCGCTAAGGGTATCTTCTGTAAAAATTTGATTAAGATCGGATAAATAATTATAGGATAATAATCCTATTCATTTGTAATATGTATACAGTCGATTCCGCTTAATTGGGACACATCGGGACTAGAGCATTTTGGCCCAATTAAGCGGCTGCCCCAATTAAGCGAATTTTACATAAAATTAAACAATCCATATTTTTCTTTAAATAATTTTATTTTATAAATTCTTGGACAAAACTATAAACTACATATAACCAAAAAATATAAACTTTTAAGAAAAAATAATAATAAATTTCAAAATAAAATAATAAATAGGTACATACATTTTTAATTCAATGCAAAAATATGTCAAGTGTAGTCTGTCTTTTGTTTTTGTAACATTTCACTTCTACAAAATTAGCACAAGTATTCAGTGAATCTTGTGAATCAAAAAGATATGAAGCGTATTATATTAAATTCTTTGTAAATATTTTTTCTTGTGAATATTTGTAACATAATATGTACTGCGATCTTAAATTTACTGGCCCAATTAAGCGGAATGTTGTCCCAATTAAACATGTAAATTTACTGTTGGTTCCTTGGTTTGGTTTCTGTTCTTTGAGATTTGGCCCAAATAAGCGGCTGCCCCAATTAAGCGGTGGCCCAATTAAGCGGAATCGACTGTATTTAAAACTGTTCAAAGTATGCACAATATGGATTTAGTTTGTAATTTACCATACGGTGTGTACTTCGTATAATTTTTGAAGTTATATAATAAATATTTTTTAATTACTTTTTACTGATATAAATTTTTTCAAATGCATATAGTAATTTTAAATAATATTGTTAATTGATTAGGAAAAATTATTATTTAGTCCGGCTTAATTATACAATAAAAAAAAATGCATTACCTTAAAATTGAAATATTAGTTAAACGTAATTATATTAAATCAATTGTATAATAAAACACAAACATGAAAAATGATTACATATTATATTTACTGATACAATATTACAATTTATAATTTTTAACCAAAATGTTTAAAGTAATTACTGTCGAACGCATTTTGTTATTCAGTGTATTTCATATTTCATTTACATTGCATGTAGTAACAAACCTTGTAACAATAACTTTATTTTGTCAAGTAACAACATACGATGGTTTACATAAAACGTGCAATATCAATCATAAACTGAATTGAATATTTATATTTAGAAATTTTTCGTTTGTCTTAATTTTTTGTTTATTCGACGCACATTTATGAACTACTTCAAAATTTAGTTGAAACAACTAAATTCTGCAGTATAAACAATCGCATTTGATTACTTGACAAGTTAAATATGCTGAACTATTGAAACAAGTCTAAACATGTAACAGATAAGCCCAAAATTAACCAGCGACTCACTAAGGAAACTTTATCAAAAAATATGCTAAAAAAATTGAGCATTCACGTAAAAACTAGTTAGCAAGTCGTGAGGGCAGAGATGTGATTTTGGATGAAAAACAAAATTTACCGATAAATGAAAATAATATTAGAAAAACAACTAAAACAGCAGAGTTAAAAAAAATTATTAAAAAACCTCCAAGTGCTGTTCGAGATGATATAATGGGTATAAATATTATAGAAATTTTAATCAAAATTGAAGCTTGGATTCAAAAAACTTGGTAAATATTATATTTGTAAAATTTTGTAAAGTTAAGTTCGTTAATATTGTTGAAATTTTAGAAGCGCAATAACAACTGATATTGTCCCTATTGAGGGAATTGAAGATATGAGTAGAAGACAAAAACGTGCTATTGAATTTTCTTCTAGATTTTCTCGAAATTATCTGTACCAACTAAGCAGACAGGTGAATATTGTTATTAGTTTTTTTTTTGTTAATTTCGCTTAATTTCGTAAATATTATCATTATAAAAAAAAGAATAACAAAATGCATACGGAACAATAAATTACTTTTGTTATTAAGTTTATTAATCTTATTTCCAATAACCAATATTTAAAAAAAGAGCTACAATGGAGACGATATTCTGCAAATTACAGCGTATTCATACTGAGTATTTCAAAGTTGCATCTTCTTAGAGTATATTGCAGACAAATCTAACGTTAGAACAACTTGATTAGGTTAAAGTTTTCTCGGACGTATTGGATTATTTAAAGTTATATTAATTTGGAAACAGTTGTTTGAGTCATTTTGTATATTAGTACATTCTTCAAGAACTTTAGTATATTTCGTTTTTTTTTTTAGCTTTATCAGCAATTGTAAATAAACTATCTCATTGTGTCTTCCAAGCAGGTGTGACTCGTCATGATAAATTTAGAAAAAATATTTTAATATATTTTTCTTCTTGTTAATTGGCCAATAAATATTCTAGTATTTCATTTGTTTTTTATGAATTTTTTTTTTAATTTTTTCCGAATTTGTATTTAATGTACTGCATAACGATGAAAATTCAGTGACGGATACTAAAATTTCAGCTTTTGAATCTGAGGCGTTTCTGTAAAAATTAAAAACAATAGTTTAAAAACTTATAAAAAGTAGCAAAATTAATGATAATGATACCTTGAGATTTTCTATTTTTCCAACATTAATATTGTCAACAAATTTCAATTCTTCAAATCTTGCGTTAAGATGGTTCACTGAAATGGCACAAAAAATTTTATCGTTAGAATATTGTATAACATTTATACAAAAATGTGTAAGTTTACTACAAAATTATTACTATAAAGTATTACAGATATAATATTAAATGATACATGATAAGAGAAAGAAAATGTCCAAGTTTTTACTCATACCATTACAAATATTTCATATGAACTCCCCTCGTCAAAAGATATACGTTTAACCATAGATTTTCAAACATATTTAAGCTATTGCCCAATTATGAATAGAACAAATCTCCAATGTTTACTCCCCATGCTACATAGAAATAATTTTTTGCCCCTATAATTTTCTTAGCCTTCATTATCCTATCATTGCCCACCAGAGATCTTAAATTGCCCAATAAGGGGGCGATATTGTCCACTTTGAAAATCACGGGCTCTAAACAGTAGTTCATTTTGTAACATACACATTGCAGTACGTGCCTATTAGTTATTGATGTTCATCACAGTAGCAATAACCTGTGCTCTTCAATTATCTAACCTGGCGGTTCTGTTTTGTACTGTTTTTGAATTGCACGTTGACGCTAACAACCGATAAACACTGAATACCTCGCATCATAGTCTGTAATAAAATATTGACCATTTTAAAAAACAAAACAATATCAAACGATACATTGCCAAGAAATATTGTATAACCGAACAGATTTTACAATCTACTGCCAAGAAATTAATCATTATTGCTAATGTTACTATCAATGAAACGAGAAAACTTCATGATAAATTCGAATCATTTTCGGTGATTAGTAAATACAATAAATCGATATAGAGCAACAAGCATTGTTTTACTTCTCGTATTGAACGTCTTCTTAATACCGTGAGCATATTTCGAGCTTAATAAGCCAATTTTAACTTTAATCTGACATCTACGAATTAATAAACATTGAATTAGCTGAGAATCATCAATGACAATATTCATCTAAACTTACTCAATGATGTCAACGACTTAATTACTTTTAATAATGACAAACATACCGAATAATATTTCTTAAAAAATTATCCAAAATTTGCTGTAAAACAAAGAAGGAAGTTATGTAAGTTTATATTTATTTATTAATATTATAGTTTAAACTTTAGTGTTTATTTTTTTTTCATTTTTATATAAAGACTGTTAACTAGTCATTAGAAACAAAATATCAATGTCTGTAATATAAAAATATATACCGTGTGTAAAGTGATGAGGTTTCCTATAAAGAAAAAAATTTTAATATGAGTTTTAGGAGAAAAACGTATTTTTTATAAAAAAATTTGCTTCTATCAAAATCCCTTATAGTCAAAGAAAAATCCAGTAATCACTTAAGATAAGATCAAAAACTTGATATTATGTCGAGTTGTTGATTTTAAATATGACTAAGTCCGAATGTTACATCAGTATCGTGTAAAAAATGTTAAAAATATTTGTCATACAAGAGATTTACTTTTTAATTATTATTATTATTTCGTTTATTTTCTTTTTTTTTTAAGTTTTTTAATTAGTTGCACAACGGCCATTTTTAAGGCAAGTATGTGCAATAATATTTTCCGTTTGGAGTGGAAACCGAAATTTTCTGTATGTGTTAATTTTCTCCCAGTACTCGTCTTACTATGCGACAGGTGTCCAGGAGTACTGCCTTTTGTATGGGTAAAAACAGCTTATCTGGTAACCCAAGATGTTTTAAGTTTAAGCCCAGACTTTTGGGAATTTCACCAGTACATTATTATTAATTTGCCAAAATATAATTATTATTATTAACAAGAAATCCATGGGTAACACGATACTGATGTAACATTCGGACTTAGTCATATTTAAAGTCAACAACTCGATATAATATCAAGTTTTTGATCTTATCTTAAGTAATTACTGGATTTTTCTTTGACTATAAAAGAATTTGATAGAAGCAAAATTTTTTATAAAGACTAAGGCCCGTATTCTCACCTCATTTATAAAAGTGATTTTTGCTAAAAGTACTTTTAACGTTTGCTTAAAATTATTTATTAAGCACTTTATAATAGTTTATTTAAATTTTATAATACCAGATATAATAAAAATGATCAAAAATAGTAAAATTATTTATATTTGATGAAAAACATAAGCAAAAACTTATTTTGAAATAATGATAAAAGCACTTTTTCACGAAAAAGTGAGGTGAGAATACGGGCCTAAGTTTTTCTCATAAAATTCATATTAAAATTTCTTTCCCTATAGGAAACCTCATTACTTTACACACTCTATATATATATATATATATATATATATATATAAATATTTTGTTTAATTCAAACACATATTATATTATAATAATTATTAAATTGTTGTTTAGTGCAATTAAATATACACATAAGGAAAAAAAACTAAAATATATAATTATAATAAAGGGTTACTACAAAATAATTATCGAATTTTAAAAAGCTATATTTTACAAAGTATTGCAGATATAATATGAAATATTGCGCTTACAAATATCGTTTTAGGATCAGTTAGCAGCACAAACTCAGTTTGCAAAATGGAGCCTATAAGCGTTTCGTATTTTTGAGTATGCGATGTATTCAGTGTTTATCGGTTGTTAGCGTCAACGTGCAATTCAAAAACAGTACAAAACAGAACCGCCAGGTTAGATATTTGAAGAGGCGCCCATGGCGCCCATGGCAAGTGTTGTAATTGCACCCTACGCCCCCGTAAAAATCTATAATCAAGTTTATTTGTTTCGCGCTTTAAATATACGGTATATATTTAATTTCTACTGCATAATGATTCATTTTAAGAGGAGATTCTCCTCCTCTGAATGACTAAAAAGTACGTAAAGTTTGGAAATTTTTTATTCGCAAATGAAAAAACATAGAAGGAAACGGTTTGGGGATTCGAAAAAAATGTTATTTTGGTCTTTACTTTCAAAAATTGTCGTTTCATAAAAAACAAATATATACAATATATACAAATATAATATTTACCGAGTATCTTGAATCCAAGCTTCAATTTTGATTAAAATTCCTTTAATATTTACACCCATTATATCATCTCGAACATCACTTGGAGGTTTTTTAATATTTTTTTTTAACTCTGCTGTTTTAGTTGTTTTTCTAATATTATTCTCATTTATCGGCGAATTTTGTTTTTCATCCAAAATCACATCTCTGCCCTCACGACTTGCTAACTAGTTTTTACGTGAATGCTCAATTTTTTTTAGCATATTTCTTGATAAAGTTTCCTTAGTGAGTCGCTGGTTAATTTTGGGCTTATCAGTTACATGTTTAGACCTGTTTCAATAGTTCAGCATTATTAACTTGTCAAGTAATCAAATGCGATTGTTTTGTGACGATATGCTTAGGCATTCGTCACAAGAACCCTAAATGTAAAGTAGCTATAAGTAGTTTAAGTTGAAATGTTCAGCCACACTCGCAAACCGAATTTCTTGTTGCATTCATTTATATGTTTAATCGAATGTTAGGTTAGCGAATAGCCAAACGTCAGAATGACAGCTGTCATCTACGCGACAGTACGTTCAACGCCGCGCTCGGCGCTAGTTTCAACCGTAGCGTAGGGTACCTATATAATATAAGGGTATGGCCATGTAGTGGTCAAATCAATAAGGTTCATTTTCGCTTGTGTCCGCCATTAGTCCGCCAAATTTTTGTTGTGATATATGTGCTGATCCTTGTTATTTGAAGTTATTTTAAGGTTTTTTAATGTTATAAACAGTTTTGTTATATTAAGATTTTATATTAACATAATTAATAGTGTATAGACCGGAATTAAATATTTAAAATATCGACAAAGACTTATTTTTTGTTAATTAGTGTAGTGATAAGTGACATATACACCTTAGAAATAATTTTCAATTATATTGAAGTTAAGTGTAAAAAAGTTTAATTTAATTTTATATATAAGTAATCATTTACAACAACAAAATAAGATTAGGTAATTTGAAAAATTTAAATTATATAAATTTTGATATCTTAACCTCTTTTAACTTACAATAACGATTTTATCATCATATTATGTATTTGATATAAATTGTATTATTATAATTATTGTAAAAAAATTTCATTATTAAAAATTTAAAATATTTATTTTTTATTTTTATAGAGAATGCCCGGTTGTTCAGCAGTGGGTTGCAGCAATAGAGGAGAAAAGAAAATTTGTAATAAATCAAAATTTTCCAGCAAATCTATGGCTACTTAGATATTTTTATTTATGTAGAAATAAATATTTTTTTAAAATTTATTTTCTTTCTTTATATATTATACCCATTGTTATTATTTAATTAACAGCGTTGATCGTGCGTTTGTGTTTGTTGTGATATTTTATATTTTTAAAAATAGAATAAATATTTTTAGAAATTATTATAATAAACTTTATATTATAATCTAAATACAAATTAAAAGATAATAATGTTAGTTAAAAAATTTAAATCGTTATACGATTAAAAATTCCTGGAAATGAAAAATTTTTAAATAAATCAAAATTATCTAGTATTATTAATTATAAAATTGGTATTTTTGTATTTGCAAATATTTACATTGAAGAATATATTTACATTTATTTGTTCTGTGTATTACTTAAATACTTTTTTATTGTATAAATATGAAAAATAATTAATTAAAGTATATTTATGTATCTATTAAAATATAATAAACTACTTTATTTGCGATAATAATGAAAATTTCATGTTTTTCCTGTATATCTTCTATACATATTTGGCGGACTAATGGCGGCGACCTTGACCATGTCCATACCCTTATATTATATAGGTACCCTACCGTAGCGGAGAGACACTCGAATAGGAATAAGAGACGAGCGTTCTCGCTCTAGCACCCATCATTTATTTTCCTTTTCGCATATCTTCCAGCCAGTAAAACATTTTTACTATATATATATATAAATGTATATATATATATATATATATATATATATATATATATATATATATATATATATATATCTCATTGTTAATCAATTTAAAATATAATTTTGATGTTGAAGTACTATTTTAGTATTGTAAGTTACTGGCCGAATATTTGAAAAAAAAATATTAATCGACAAATTTAGTAGAAATTTTAAAGAAAATACGTTAATTTATTAATAATTTAATATATAACTCATCGCTAATCAATTTAAAATATAAATTTGATGTTAAAATATTAAAGTACTATTTCAGCATTGTAAGTTACTGGCAAATTTTTGAAAAATAATATACTAATCGATGAATCTAGTTGAAATTTTTAAGAAAATACGTTAATTTGTTAATAATTTACCTTAGCTTCTATTTGGTTACCACATTGTCTAGCTTGAATGTGTACAATTTCCCTCATGATAATTTTTTTGACTTCTCGCGTTCTTGTGCTTTGAAAAATGTTGTTGTGAAAACAAAATTGTTGCTATGTCGCCCAAACCTAGAGATACTATAGGGAGAGTTCGACCGATAGCCTGAAAATAGTGTGGAAGCTTCTCATTGGTTCTCTAAAAACAAATGATTTTGAATTCGCCCGCTAGTTCGACACATTACATTTTTTTGGAAATATTAACTATAGCTAAACGTACACTCAAACCGCTGAATAAATATATTTTACTGCGGGATTGCTGTACGAGAGGTATTTTTATCATTTTCATATTTGATTGGACAGTTTTCAATATTTCAACAAAAAAAATATTCATGCGCTACTTCGATTTATATGTTTTTTGTGACATTTGACATTTTTGATATTTTTAACATTTTTTTAATATAAGTATATTTATTATCATAATAAACGTCATTACAATATTATACATTGCATTATTATGTTTTATATGTTTTTTTGTATGCAGAAAACAAGATTTTTTCAATGTAAAACCAAATTTTTCTTACAGTTAGAAACTTTTCGGCCTTAAGAAATAAGTATGTATAATATGCGACAAAGTTTTAGAACAATGTCTAAAGAAGTTTTTTTGTTTGAAATTTTTTTTTTATATTTTGTACCAGAAAATTTCCTATAAGGTGATGTTTTCAAAAAATATATATAAACAAGATTAGAAGTATATGGGTAAACCCATATATAGACTACTTTGACATTTCTCGGAAAGTTGGCAACACTGTATTGTATTTTAATAATATTATAATTTATGTGGGCACTAGGACATACTTTTCTGAAAATTTGATCAAAATCGAATAAATAATGTAACCACAATGATTTTTTAAAAAATTTTGTGATTTTTTTCTCGATAAGTTGGCAACACTGTATTTTGTTAAAATTGCATAGTTTATGCGGGCACTGAAAATTTGATTAAAATCGGTTAAATAAAGTGATCATAATAATTTTTTAAAAATCTTAGTATTTAGTATTTAGTTAAATTTTTTTCTCGGAAAGTTGGCAACACTGTATTTTGTTAAAATTACATAAATTATATGTTTACTAGGAGTATATTTTGTGAAAATTTGAGTAAAATCGGTTAAATAACAGCCATAATATATTTTTAAAAACTTTAATAATTTTTTCTCGGTAAGTTGGCAACACTGGATATTAAAAAAATTATATAATTAATTGGAGCATTAGGGAAATCTTTTCTGAAAATTTGATTAAAATCGGATAAATAACGTAGCCAATATGAATTTTTAAAAACTTTAGTAATTTTTTTCTCGGAAAGTTGGGATCGCTGGAAAAACTCAAAACCACATGACCATCTTGGGCACTAGACAAATTTATCCTGAAAATTTCATTAAAATCGGTTGAACCGTCTAGGAGGAGTTGCGGTCACAAAATTTTGACTTACGACCGAGCGAGCGAGCGAGCTGACGACGCACATCCATACACCCACTTATAAACTAAGTTCAGATTCGTCATCTAGAGGCTATATGAAGGATTTCTATACAATTTTTTTTTTTTTGAAAATGTTACAGACACCGTACCAAACGCTATACTACTTTTTCCTTGCAGTCAAAGTGGTAAAAATAATTTATTTTGAATACAAGCATTAATTTGACTTTTTTTTTGATTCACGTAGTCACCTGACATTACCCATCAGTCTGTGCGTGATAAAAATGACAGTTCAAAGTGTTTTGAATGGTGTCGTGCCAGTTGCGTACAATTTTTATTTAGTGTCATTTGCGTACAAATAAGGGTCGGGTCAAACCCAGGTAGTGAAGCTAGTTAGGCCGAGTGCCAGATGCCGTTTAGGAGGAGTTGCGGCCACAAAATTTTGACTTACGACCGAGCGAGCTGACGACGCACATCCATAAAACTACTTATAAACTAAGTTCAGATTCGTCATCTAGAGGCTATATGAACGATTTTTATACAAATTTTTTTTGTTTTGAAAATGTTACAGACACCGTACCAAACGCTATACCACTTTTTCCTTGTCAAAGTGGTAAAAATGATGAAAATACTTTTTTCAGTGCAATTCCACATGAAAATCTCATCACGCATCGTTTAGTATGTGATTTAGCTATATATATATATATATATATATATATATATATATATATATATATATATATATATATATAGAGAGAGAGAGAGAGAGAAAGAGAGAGAGAGAGAGAGAGAGAAAGATTTACTTGTATTTATACTATAATAAGTGTAAATAAATCGCGCATTTAAAAATTAAATACCTATATATAAATAAACATAGATAGCTATGAAAAAAATGAATCTCGCCGTCATATTGAAAATGTGTCAAATTGATATATCAACAAGATTAGAAGTATATGGGTAAACCCATTAATAGACCACTTTGACATTTCTCGGAAAATTGGCAACACTGTATTTTAATAATATTTTAATTTATGTGGGCACTAGGAGATACTATCTGAAAATTTGATCAAAATCGAATAAATAATGTAGCCACAATAAATTTTTAAAAAGTTTTGTGAATTTTTTTCTCGATAAGTTGGCAACACTGTATTTTGTTAAAATTGCATAATTTATTTAGGCACTAGGAAAACTTTTATGAAAATTTGATTAAAATCGGTTAAATAAAATAGTCATAATGAATTTTAAAAAAATATACTAATATTTTTCTCGAAAAGTTGGCAACATTGTATTTTGTTAAAATTACATAAATTATATGAATACTAGGTGAATCTTTTGTGAAAATTTGAGTAAAATCGGTTGAATAACATAGCCACAATAAAAATTTTAAAATTTTAGTAATTTTTTTCTCGGAAAGTTGGCAACACTGGATATTAATAAAATTATATATTAATGGAAGAATTTGGGAAATCTTTTCTGAAAATTTGATCAAAATCGGATAAATAACGTAGCCAATATGAATTTATAAAAAATTTAGTAATTTTTTTCTCGGAAAGTTGGGATCGCTGGAAAAACTCAAAACCACATGACCATCTTGGGCACTAGACAAATTTATCCTGAAAATTTCATTAAAATCGATTGAACCGTCTAGGAGGAGTTGCGGCCACAAAATTTTGACTTACGACCGACTTATATATATATATATATATATATATATATATATATATATATATATATAATCTCTGTATTATTTCACTGAGTTGTAGTGTACGAGAAAGACAAAATTATACATGAATACAAAAAAAATCAAAGTCTACTTATACAATCTGGCTGATGACGTCACGCGGGCACTTGGCCACTCCCAAACCGTTTCAGTTACGTGGTCAAAATTCAAATATTTTGGCCATTTCAATCTATTATTTTGGTGAAACAGTTTAAAATTCATGTTTTTGCACATTTGATGTTTATATTACATACATACATACATACATACACAATCACGTCATATACCCAAAAGGGTGTGGCACTAACTCTTTTCATCATTCCGAAATCAGTCGCCTTCAAACATTCCTATCCAGCACAAGCAACTTTCGCTTCATCCACATTCATAATTCCTCCTCTCATACATGCTCTTCTATTTCTACTACTTGGAAACTTTCGCTCACGCAAGCCACCCTCTCAATCATACCAACCCAACTACTCATCGGACGTCCACCTGCAAACGTATACCATCAAAATCATTCTAATAAATCTTTTCTAACAGCAAACGTTCATTAGAAGCATTCGCTCAACATGTCCGAACCATCTTAACTGACTAACACCAACTTTTGCTACAGCATTTCTTTCAATTTCACAAAAAAAGACTTTTTTTTTAGAAAAAGTCTATTATCTAATTTAAATCTTTTCCAACATTTCTTTATAGCAATGTAGCACCCATCTCAAGGCAGCCTCTCAGTCCGGAACTCAATGTATAGCTGTTCGCTCGGTGGTCAAATCTACTAATTGACCATCGATTCCGATTCTCTCATCCGATGATATTTGCGAGCAATTTTTTATATTATTAAATTGATTAATTGAATTAATTCTATTTTATATTGTATTATTTGATTGTAATTGAAAAATATCTTGTAAATTTATTTTCAATAAGAAAGAAAAATTATAATTTTTTTATGTTTTGTGTAATTATAATAAAATTATAATAGAAAAAATATTATATCATTAATATAGCAAAAAATATTTCCGGAACTAATTATTATTATTGTTAAAATAAAACTACTTTAGGTTTTAGTTCTGTATTGAAATTATATTTTAATTCACGTTTAAGCATCATTTGTAAAATTCTTTGTATAATTATAAATAGAGTAGCAAATAAAACTGCTTTAAGGTTCGAAGTTTTGTATCAAAAATTAATGTTTTTAATCAAACGTTTCGACGAAACTCAACGCTTAATAATAATAAGTGTCTATATATATATATATATATATATATATATATATATATATATATATATATATATATATAAATAAGTTTTATGTTATATATATATACAATTATTTCAATAAGTTACGATTCGGAATATTATTAAAACTAAGTTTCTAATACCAGAAGATTAAATTACATATACAATCACGCTATGTACCCCCGCAAAAAGGTGTGGCACAAACTCTTTCCATTATCTCTGAGAAATCAATCTCCAAAACAATCCTATTCCGAAACAAGCAACTTCCGTTTTAATCTTTTTAATCGCAATATATTTAGAGTTTAACGAGTAAATTTAACTAACTATACTTAAGTTTTAGTTGTAGCAAATCTCATATTTTAAACAGAATTCATTAAAACATCGAAGTTAAATTAATAATAAAATCAGAATTAAAATACTGTATTTCAATCCGAGATATTTTGCTTGATTCTAATTTAACCAGAAACTGTAGTTTACAGGAGATATCTTACATAATTTTAAATAGAATTCATTAAAAATCTTAGTTTGAATAGTTACGTCTTTAAATTGAACAATAAAACAATTATTTAATAAGTTTCAGCTACAAAAGACAGTTGTAATTTTGTTTTATTTATAAAACAAACTATATTTAATTGTAAATAATTTTAATTGAAATATGGGCTTACAACCTTTACTATATAGATGTTACTAAAATTATAGTTTTCTTTTTTATAGACTTATAAATAGTACAACCGTTACTATATAGATGACTTTAAAATTATAGTTTTCTTTTTTATCGACAGTGCCTTTAATAGTTGAAGCATTACCCGTATAGATAACGCTAGTAGTATAGTTTTCTTTTTTATCGACTTCTAAATAGTACAAGCGTTACTATATAGATGGATTTAAAATTATAGTTTTCTTTTTTATCGACAGTGCCTTTAATAGTTGAAGCATTACTCGTATAGATAACGCTAGTAGTATAGTTTTCTTTTTTATCGACTTATAAATAGTACAAGCGTTACTATATAGATGGCATTAAAATTATAATTTTTTTTTTATCGCCCGAGTCGGGTTTGCTGCTTGAAATACAGAAATGAACCATTGCCTAACGAAAAACAAATAAATTATACATTTTTATTTTATCAGATACAACAATACCAATTTAATAATAAACCAATATCCTAAAAAAATATTATCCTATAAATAAAATTACTGTCTTTTCTATCTATTTCCTTTTTCGATTCCGGAAACATTACATTTCGTAGTACAAGATTATTTTTTAATTTAGTATTATATTTTTATGTACAATTAATTGGTATATTTCATCACAGTAATAAAAAACGATAATATACCTATATATTATAAAGTTGGTTCGTAACAAAACTTGTTTTTCTTTTTAGCCCCCCCCCCTCCCCCCGATTTAATTTAATAATTAATTAAGACTTCCAAAATGAATTTCTCGAAATTCAAGGGGCCTCTAAAACCGGTTCTCTCAGTAGGTTATAGTATCGGAGGCGATTCTAAATTATTTCCCTTTGTTGCTGGCGTCGGTGTCAGTGTTGTTGTTGTTAGGGGCCCCGAAATATCATTAGGGGGCGCCGCAAATACAATCCGATCGATATCCTCGTACTGACGAAATACACCTCCAATCCTTCGGTTATAAACTTGGGCAGATCGTTAAAGTCCTTTTTATTCTCTTCCGGCAGGATAATACATTTGACGCCCGAACGCTTGGCGGCGATTGTTTTTTCTTTAATTGCGCCCATTGAAAGTATCTGGAAAAAAAAAAACAAGTTTTTACCACAGCTTTAATTCCATTTTGTGATTGGAAATTTATATAATGATAAATTTATAAACTTAAATAGTAATAATAATTTATGTAATATTACATTAGCATTATAGAATATGTTTATTTTACAGCAATATTTGATTGTGTTTTATAGTTTGTAGGTAAAATTAGCATAATTTTTTTTTATCAAAATTACATAATCGAGTGTATTTTTTTCAATTTAAGGCCATTTCAAGACAAACAAAAAAGGATAATTTTACATTCGATTTATTCGTTTAATACTACATATTTATGGTAACTAATTATTAGAAAAATTTGCTAATTTATCTATAATTAATAATTTAATAACAATTTTCATGTTCAGACAGAATTAATATATTAAAAAAATTAATCAAATATTTAACTGTCAATATATTCTTTGTTTATTATTATTTTGATTGCCAAAAAATATATATGTTGTTGATTGTTATTATAGTACTTATGTATTAATTTCAGAATTTATTTATGTGCAGTTTATTTGTAAAAAAAATATTTTCATCATTTTCTTTGAAAAATGCGATTTTCTGTTACCTCACACATGTTTTTTATTAGAACTTTGCCGGCTGTAATTCTTGGAATAAGTTCTTCGATTAAAAGTGCGTTCCATTCCGTCTTGATCCGAGAACTTTATCGCCCCCCTCCCCCATATAAAGAATATTGTCTCTGTTTTCTACTATTAAAGTTTTTGTCGATGTGGTCCTATATACATAGGTGTTACGGGGCGTTTATTGTTTTTACGGGCCTCCAACTTGAATATCGCCTGCAAAAAATAAATTATTGTAAGTTACAGTTTAAAATTCTTATAATTTACCGAAAATATGTAAAAAAAATCAATTAAAACACTTCTTACAAAATAAAAATCCAAATTCAAAATAATAATAATTTTTGGCCTAAAATAATATTGGTTAAAGTATGTATTGCCATCTGAAACAAGAGAAGCGAGACGAGGAGAAAAAAGCACATGAAGAAAATAAATTGAAATTTGAAAAAAGAAGTGGGAAGAGAAGAAAATGCTAAAAGAAAAAGAAATAAAAGCGTTACTAGCATTAGCAGGGGCATTAACTGAACCTAAATAAATAAAAATTTTGTTTTGTTTCTTTTGTACAAACATTAAACATTATTTTATTTATTTTGTTATATACATATACTAAATAAAAATAAAGTATTAATTAGAACCTATCATATTCATATTAGCTACTTCTGTATCTTCTTCAAGGTTTGTATAATTTGAACCATCTTTAATTGAAATATTATGTAATATACAACAAAAGACAATATAATAAATTTGCTGTATTCTATTTTAGTAATATTCAAATATTTTAGCCGTCTAAACATTCCTTTTAAACGACCGAATGTTTGTTCTATCACAATTCTTGTGCTACTAAAGTTTTTGTTAAATGTTTTTTGTTGTCGACTCAGGTGACCATTGTCTTTAAACGGTACTATAATGAATGGACGTAAGGGATATGCAGTGTCACCTAGCAGATACGTATTCGGGGGCAATAAATCTGCCATGTTGTCATTCAGTTTCCTATATATTGTAGAATTCTGCCACATCCTCGCATCATGAGTTGATCCAGGCCAGCCACAATGAATATTAATAAACTCTTGTTTGGAATTGCATATGCCTAGTAGAAGTATAGAATGATATCCTTTTCTATTATAGTAAGAGTTGTCATTTTCTGGTCCCGGAATTGGAATATGTGTTCCATCGACACAACCAAATACTTCTGGGAAACTACTTTCTCCTCGCAGTTCTTCTAATTCTCTAACACAGGGATTCTTAACAGGGGGTCCGCGAATATATTAGAATTTTTCAAGTTTTTATATCTTTACAAATAAAAAAAAATGTTACTAGTTTTTATAAGTGATACATAATTATGTAAGTGACAGATGAATTTAATGACATCTCAATATTCGTAAACATGGTTAAACTAAAGTCTAGGTTTACAATTTTTATAGTATAGCAAGTATACTTTCATTTGCAAATATACCTATTTTTCAAGAAATATGTTATTACTGACAATCTGATAAAGCATTTTCTGTTCATTGCATTTCGCATGAATTTTTTGCCGGCTTTTAATTCGCTTTCTCAATCAATTAAAGACATAGATAATTTCAAAATATTCAAAAACTTTTTGCGGACACACTTTATTCAAAAATGTTACCATGATATTGCTGAACACTGCACATAAAAATATTGTATTTAGTATTTCAGGATTTTAACGGGGCCGCGAATATAATTTCGGATTTTAAGGGGGCCGCGTTTATATAATTCGTATGTATGTTTTAATTATATATAATAATAAGATAACAATATGTTAAAGTAACTAATTCGTGTATACAAGATTTTTATTTATTTATAATTAAAAAAAATGCAAAATTACCTCTAAAATTTATTTTATTATACTGGTAATTATAATCGGGACTTTGGGACAGTCTAAATTATTAACTGTTCTGTTTTTAAGAAGGTCTTTCTTTCTCGATCTAAAAAAATCGACTAATTTTATGAATTTTTTTCTGTGAAACTATAAATGATATCAAACCATGGTTTTCTGGAGTTAAAAGAATAGACTTTGAACTTATTTCAGGAATTTTTATTTTTACTTTGATTGGAAATCATCCCCAGTTCTAACCCTTTCTTCGAAGCTATGCAAAACCGGATGTCTGTGCGGTAACAATTCCTGCTCTGTTTCATCTGAAATAAAAATCAAAAGGCACTCTTGAAGTATGATATATTATCTGGTTTTTGACCGATTTTATCCCGAATTAATATTTGTTTAAAAAAAAAAATTGATCAAAAACCAGATAATATATCATACCTAAAGGGGTGCTTTTTGACTTTAGTTTCAGATGAAACAGGGATGTTATCGCACAACCATCCGGTTTTGCAGATGCTTCGAAGACAATTTTCAACAAAAGTAGAAATAAAAATTCTTGAAAGAAGTTCAAAGTATATTCTTTCACGTCCAGAAAATCGCGGTTTAAAATCTTTTATAGTTTCGCAGTAAAAAATTCATAAAATTAGTCCGATTTTTTTAGGTCAACAAAGGTATAAACAATTTAAATTGTACAAAAACTCTATTATTTTTCAACAAAAATTTTGTGTGTGTGAAAATAATTATGAAACTTTAATAAACAAAAAATACTATATTACTATAAAATATTTAATTAAATTTAAAAAATCCAATGAGATTAGTAAAAATGGAGCAGTGGTACAGTATAGCTCACAGCTCCATCTCTGTTCCTGCTCCAAACTCCAATACTTCCAAAGCCTCCTGAATGATAACAAACCATTTAAAGTTGCAGATTACACTTCTTTATGCCGGGCTTTGCCCCACTGACAAGTCGCGGCAGTCAACAATACCGTGCACTTACCGTGCCCGAACTCGTTCTGCAAATGTTTGACGCAAAGAACATGATGGCCGCATGCGATCCACGTCATGGCCGCTACTTAACCGTTGCGGCCATCTTTCGTGGCCGAATATCCATGAAAGAAGTCGACGAGCAAATGTTAAACATTCAGAACAAGAACAGTAGTTTTTTCGTGGAATGGATCCCAAATAATGTCAAAACAGCCGTCTGTGATATACCACCACGTGGCTTAAAAATGTCATCGACTTTTATCGGCAATTCGACTTGTATCCAAGAACTGTTTAAACGCATCAGCGAACAATTCACTACGATGTTTCGACGTAAGGCCTTCTTGCATTGGTATATACTGGTATATATTGGTATCATATTGGATTCGGCTTCAGTAAATTCCATCTCGTCCATGACGAGATTGCATTTACTGAAGCCGAATCCAATATGAATGTTTTGGTGTCTGAGTATCAGCAGTATCAGGATGCAACCGCTGAAGAGGAGGGCGAGTTTGATGAAGAAGAAGAGGCCGATGAGGGCGATAATAAATAATTAATTCAATTATTTATTTTCATTAGTTTTCAATATTCCGTTTTCTTTCCTTTTTCTCTTGATTTTGGAATGTTTTTCTTTCAAATTTTCGATTTTTATTCTGTTACTGACGTTATTTATGTTAAATTTTTGTTATTTGATTATATCATAATTTGAATATCTCATTGTGAAAACTTTAATAAAAATTTAATTTGCAATTTAATTTATTTATTTAATTGATAATTATGTAACGAAAACAGAAACAGCTAATTTATGAGGCAAGTTATTTTTATATACAAACTATTGTAATATTTTGTTATATCGTTGTGACGTCACTCTTCGGTCATACGCTTTAGTGATGATAATTTTCAAAACTAAAAGAATTGTTATCGTTAAATAGAACTTGTATTTTGATAAATTTATTAATAAACTACGCAGAAAATATTTGTTCATTATTAATTAATCAAAGGTCAATATTCATTAATAAAACGACAAAAATATTATAAATGTTCGTTAATCTTAAATTTAATAAAATATATACTCATTGTATATAAAATTCTTTAGAATTATAATATATAATTATTAAAAAACACACTGCATGCAACAGTTTTTTAAAACACATTGCATATAATTTTTTAGACACATCGTATATTATTGCCTCGTACACTGCATCTCCGTGAAATAATACGTGGAAATACATTACTATAATGACGTAAAAAATCGCATTAAAAAAAAGTAAGAGGTAGCTTTGAAAAAAATATGAATAATGTGCTAAATTTTAATTTTATAACTCATTTCCAAGTTGCATTTCAAAACCGGACACACATACATACATACATACATATTTACATTGTGAATTTTATTGATATACTTATAATTCTTTTTATTTTTTATTCCAATCGTTTTTGCTTTCAAAAGAACTAAATTGATAAGAAACAAATGTTACTAAGTGACCTCCGGTATACGGCAAAATTTAATTTAAAAGAAAAAATATCCCAAAAATCAACATTCTTTTCACAATTGCGACAAAAATTATTAGACGTTCTAAGAAACTGTACACTTGGATCCTTGCTTTAAATATAAATAAATAGATGATTATTTACAATGATAACTGATCTAGTCCAATAATATGAGTATACCTACTGTGCGAGATTATAAGTGAAACATATCTGTAAAAAATTATACAATTTGAGAAAACAATGTACTCTAAAACAATCTAAAGGTAAAGAGAGCAAAATGGCGTAACGTAAGAAAAATGTCTAATTAATTCTACTAGAATGATAAACAACTTACAATTAGTTGAATATCAGCGGAATAGATATATAGATTTTATCGCAACTTTTGTTTATGCATCTTTTTCAAATTGTAAGACTTTTCTGTGCACCACCAAAAATTATGATAGTTACTCTAGTCTACATGAACAAGATTAGAAGTACATGGGTAAACCCATATATAGACCACTTTGACATTATCACATAAATGATAAGATATAGGAATAAAAAAAATTTTCACAGAAAGATAATAATCCTATTAATTTGTAATATGTATAAGTATTTAAAACTGTTCAAAGTATGCACAATATGGATTTAGTTTGTAATTTACCATACGGTGTGTACTTCGTATAATTTTTGAAGTTATATAATAAATATTTTTTAATTACTTTTTATTGATATAAATTTTTTCAAATGCATATAGTAATTTTAAATAATATTGTTAATTGATTAGGAAAAATTATTATTTAGTCCGGCTTAATTATACAATAAAAAAAAATGCATTACCTTAAAATTGAAATATTAGTTAAACGTAATTATATTAAATCAATTGTATAATAAAACACAAACATGAAAAATGATTACCTATTATATTTACTGATACAATATTACAATTTATAATTTTTAACCAAAATGTTTAAAGTTATTACTGTCGAACGCATTTTGTTATTCAGTGTATTTCATATTTCATTTACATTGCATGTAGTAACAAACCTTGTAACAATAACTTTATTTTGTGAAGTAACAACATACGATGGTTTACATAAAACGTGCAATATCAATCATAAACTGAATTAAATATTTATATTTAGAAATTTTTCGTTTGTCTTAATTTTTTTGTTTATTCGACGCACATTTATGAACTACTGCAAAATTTAGTTGAAACAACTAAATTCTGCAGTATAAACAATCGCATTTGATTACTTGACAAGTTAAATATGCTGAACTATTGAAACAGGTCTAAACATGTAACAGATAAGCCCAAAATTAACCAACGACTCACTAAGGAAACTTTATCAAAAAATATGCTAAAAAATTGAGCATTCACGTAAAAACTAGTTAGCAAGTCGTGAGGGCAGAGATGTGATTTTGGATGAAAAACAAAATTTACTGATAAATGAGAATAATATTAGAAAAACAACTAAAACAGAAAAGTTAGAAAAAATTATTAAAAAAACCTCCAAGTGCTGTTCGAGATCATATAATAGGTATAAATATTAAAGAAATTTTAATCAAAATTGAAGCTTGGATTCAAGATACTCGGTAAATATTATATTTGTAAAATTTTGTAAAGTTAAGTTCTTTAATATTGTTGAAATTTTAGAAGCGCAATAACAACTGATATTGTCCCTATTGAGGGAGTTGAAGATATGAGTAGAAGACAAAAAAGTGCTATTGAATTTTCTTCTAGATTTTCTCGAAATTATCTGTACCAACTAAGCAGACAGGTGAATATTGTTATTAGTTTTTTTTTTGTTAATTTCGCTTAATTTCGTACATATTATCATTATAAAAAAAGAATAACAAAATGCATACGGAACAATAAATTACTTTTGTTATTAAGTTTGTTAATCTTATTTCCAATAACCAATATTTAAAGAAAGAGCTATAATGGAGAAGATCTTCTGCAAATTACAGCGTATTCATACTGAGTATTTCAAAGTTGCATCTTCTTAGAGTATATTGCAGACAAATCTAACGTTAGAACAACTTGATTAGGTTAAAGTTTTCTCGGACGTATTGGATTATTTAAAGTTATATTAATTTGGAAACAGTTGTTTGAGTCATTTTATATTTTAGAATATTCTTCAAGAAGTTTAGTATATTGCTTTTTCTTAGCTTTATCAGCAATTGTGACTCGTCATGATACATTTAGAAAAAATATTTTAATATATTTTTCTTCTTGTTATTTGGCCAATAAATATTCTGGTATTTTATTTGTTTTTTTTTACGAATTTTCCTTTTAATTTTTTGCGAATTTGTATTTAATGTAGGTACTGCATAACGATGAAAATTCAGTGACAGATACTAAAATTTCAGCTTTTGAATCTGAGGCGTTTTGTAATATTTTCTGTAAAAATTAAAAACAATAGTTTAAAAACTTATAAAAAGTAGCAAAATTAATGATAATGATACCTTGAGATTTTCTATTTTTCCAACATTAATATTGTCAACATTTTTCAATTCTTCAAATCTTGCGTTGAGATGGTTCACTGAAATTGCACAAAAAATTTTATCGTTAGAATATTGTATAACATTTATACAAAAATGTGTAAGTTTATTACAAAACTATTACTATAAAGTATTACAGATATAATATTAAATGATACATGATAAGAGAAAGAAAATATCCATATGAAAAATATTTCATATGAACTCCCCTCGTCAAAAGATATACGTTTAACCATAGATTTTCAAACTTATTTAAGCTATTGCCCAATTATGAATAGAACAAATCTCCAATGTTTACCCCCCATGCTAAATAGAAATAATTTTTATAAATGTAAAATATTTCAACATCGTATTTGCCTGGATAAAATTCATGAGTTTATCATGACCAGTCAAATAAACAAAATGCATTGACATGTCATAGTGGCCATGTTGGCCAGTTGGTAGAGCATTAGGCGCGAAACCTAAAGGTCCCGGGTTCAAACCCCGGCAGGGCCAATGCATTTTTCTTTAATTTAAAAATTGTCTAATGTTTAATTAGATAAATAAATATAAAATTAATGGTGTTTAATGCAAAAAAAAATAAAAATAGTTTTTACATGGAAATCATTTTTTGCGTTACACGTTATTTTTATTTTGCCCCTATAATTTTCTTAGCATTCATTAGCCTATCATTGCCCACCACAGATCTTAAATTGCCCAATAAACGGGCGATATTGTCCACTTTGAAAATCACGGGCTCTAAACAGTAGTTCATTTTGTAACATACACATTGCAGTACGTCCCTATTAGTTGTTGATGTTCATCACAGTAGCAATAACCTGTGCTCTTCAATTATCTAACCTGGCGGTTCTGTTTTGTACTGTTTTTGAATTGCACGTTGACGCTAACAACCGATAAACACTGAATACCTCGCATAGTCTCCATTTTGCAAACTGAGTTTGTGCTGCTAACTGATCCTAAAACGATATTTGTAAGCGCAATATTTCATATTATATCTGCAGTACTTTGTAAAATAAAGCTTTTTAAAATCTGATAATTATTTTGTAGTAACCCTTTATAATAACAAAATTATAAGCATATTGGTAATTCTATTCTAAAAATTTTAAAAATAAATTTTTATATTTTTTCTTTGAAAGTTGGCATTGCTAATTAAAAATGTAAATGTAATTAAAAGTCATATTTAAAATTAACAACTCGACATAATATCAAGTTTTTGATCTTATCTTAAGTGATTACTGGATTTTTCTTTGACTATTAGGGGTTTTGATAGAAGCAAAATTTTTTTATAAAGAATAAGTTTTTCTCCTAAAACTCATATTAAAATTTCTTTCCCTATAGGAAACCTCATCACTTTACACACTGTATATATATATATATATATATATATATATATATATATATATATATATATATATATATATATATATATATATATATATATATTAGTTTTAGTGACTGTAAATATTTATATTATTAGTTTCGTGGGATTTTCATATATTTATGTCATGTATTTATTTTTATAATTTTAACTCTGCCATTTGCCTGATGAAGGAAATAAATTTTTTCCGAAAGCTTGCACTTTGAATTGAGTTGATTTTATTTTTGACTGAAAATCCCACAAAACTAATATATATATATATATATATATATATATATATATATATATATATATATATATATATATATATATATATATATATATATATATATTGTAACGCGACCTTCGTTTCGGCGTCGCGTTGTGTACTTCTCCTTTTCAATATCTTCGTGTATCGGGCGCCAATCACGTTTCCTGCAATCCGGGAAGGAGGAGCGGGTTGCGGATAGTTCAGACGGGAGTCCAAGGTTCCATTAAGCGAGTTTCAATTATGAATAATCTTTTCTTTTTTATTTATGAGACAATATATACAAATATACTACTATGTAAACCTAAACTTATATTTATAATTTATAATTTAATTCACCTGTGCCAGATGACAAGAAAAAAAAACAAACAACCGATTATCCTGTTATTCTAATCCCAAAAAAAATAATTAAATGCTTAACCTAAGTTCACCCGTTTATTCTAAGTCCAAAAAATAATTAAATGTTTATCCTAAGTTCACCCGTTTATTCTAAGTCCAAAAAAATAATTAAATGTTTTCTAAGTCAGAAAAGAAATTGAATTTCTGATTCTAAGTCCAAAAGAAATTAAATTTATTATTCTAAGTTCAAAAAAATTATTTAATCTATTCACGTTATGTTTCGAGTGTAAAATTTAAATCCAGATACCGTTGATAGACTGAGTCCAGGAGCCGGTCAATCAAGTCTATCTTAGAATCGGAAATTAAATTTATTATTCTAAGTTCGAAAAAAATTGAATTTATGATTCTAAGTTCAAAAGAAATTAAATTTATTATTCTAAGTTCAAAAAATAATTTAATCTACTCGCGTTATGTTTCGAGTGTAAAATTTAAATCCAGATACCGTTGATAGACTGAGTCCAGGAGCCGGTCAATCAAGTCTATCTTAGAATCGGAAATTAAATTTATTATTCTAAGTTCGAAAAAAAATTGAATTTATGATTCTAAGTTCAAAAGAAATTAAATTTATTATTCTAAGTTCAAAAATAATTTAATCTACTCGCGTTATGTTTCGAGTGTAAAATTTACACTCACCGTAGTTTTAAATCCAGGTACCGTTGGTAGACTGAGTCCGGGAGCCGGTCTATCGAGTCTATTGCCACTCAGGAGCTAAGTGGTTCGACTTCGGAGCGAATGTCGAATGCTTTTTTATGGCCAAGTTGGCCTTTTTATAGTGCGATTTTGACTTGACAAGTTGAAACCGCGCTTAAAATAACGTTTCACTCGTGTTAGACAGAGAACACCAAGTTCTTCTTATTGTTTTTATTCTTCTTTTTGTTTGTATATTTTGCTACTTACGAATTACCCCCGCCAGCAGCCTTGGCCGTGCGCGCTCGCTCTGCGCGTACGGTCTAACATTTTTAGTTGTAAACAAACAATGAATATAACCCCACAATACAACGTGGCTTTCTGTACAATGTTATTTTACATTTATAATATAATTACAATTCCAGGTAACATTTTATAATCACAGTATTTAATATTATTTACTCTAAATGTTTGTACAATTTCAGAATACAATGGAATTACAGGAGGTAAAATGTTATAATTGCAGTATTCAACTGTAGTTAATCTACACGTTTGTAATATTTCAAATGACTGTGCTAGCCAGAATCTAATGAAATCACATGAGGTAAAATTTTATAATCATAGTATTGAACTCTATTTAATCCAAATGTTTTAAAATTTCAGGTGATATGTGTCGATGTACTATGATCATCGTCACAATATATATATATATATATATTGTGACATTTAGATGAAGAAAAATATTAGATGTTCAAAGTTAAATTTTATCAAAGTGTTCAAAATTTGAAATATTTTATTCATCTCATTTTTATCCTACCTGTCACCCATAATGGGCACGGCTTCAGTTGTTTGGAGGAGAGCTAGGTCGTAGGTGGGGTTGGTAGGAACTTTATTTTGTGATGTTGGTAAATTAGGTGGGCGCCAGTCAAAGCGGAATGTTGACGCAAAATTGAGAAGCTTTGACAAATCTCAAAAAGGAACTTAACGGGATAGGGATTTATTTCATTTTTCGAGAATTTGTTTCGGAAATGCGATAAATAATTAAATAAAAAATTACTTACAATTTTGTAATACCATGTAGTTATATTGTATGATATTTAGTACAGCATAATATACGTCATTTGTTTGATGTCTGCTGGTTAGCGGGTGGTCTAGCTAAAGAAGATCTTCTTCTGCGTTTTCGTCAGCGCCGAGGAGATGCAGAATGTACAGCGCAACAAAGCGGCATGATCGTGGATGGAGACATCATGAGAATGATCGCCCTCGAAATCGGAATACGCCCCGCGGGCTTTAGTACGTCATAAAAAATCATCCAGTCAATAATTCCTGCTCGATTTAGAGTATGGTCGATATCTTTCATCTGTTGATCCAAATTCGGTTTCCACAATTAACTGGTGCCGCTATACATCTGAATCTCGCTCGGACACCGTTGAAAACGACAGCCTGTTCATCTAAACATGAGGGGGCACAGCAGATTTATCCAGAACAATAAACATGATAAAATCAAACAAATCGAACTTGAAATAAAAGTCGATACAATCGAAATTACAACGATCAGCAATACATTCATATAATATCATCAATATAACAAATTAATACGGAATCAAAATAATTTACCAGCTACAATTTAAATTACACAAATCATAAATCAGCTCAAGCAACGTTAATAAATTTAGCAAACAAAATAAATATCAGATTACAAAATTTAAGCGATAATCACATAATTCAATTAGCAACAAAATGATAACAGCAGAATAATCTCATAATAGAAAAGTTAAACGATAATTGCATGGTTCACTTAGCCAACAACATAAATAACAACAGTATAATCGCAAGATACAAAAGCTAAGTGAAAATAGCATAGTTCAAAAAAATGATACAAGCAAAATTAAAATATTTAACTAGAAACAAAAATACGTAACTCAAAGAAAATTCACCAATACTACAATAAAATGACTCAACAATATTTTCTAGCTAAATAAGTTAAAGTTACTTGCTCAACAAAAATATTCAATTTCAAAATAGTACAACAATCAATAAATTTGCTACTTACAGTTTACTGCACGTCATTCATACAACAAAGAAAAGAGATCACGAAGAGGGAACATAGAACATGGAACAGAGGGGGGGGTGTCGCGTGCGCAAGAGAGACAAAACACGAAAGTACTTTAGCCGATCTAGACCGAATGTCTTTCCCGTGATTTGTAAATCCGGAAGCCAATGAACGCATTCTGATCTTATAGGCGTGGCCCACGAAAACATAGGGTATTTCACCGAGAATTATGACGTGGCCACCAAAAAATATACTCAAACAAAATATCATCACAGCCGATATAGCTTCTTCAGCCTAAAATTTAAGCGCTGTGATAATAGCAAAATAATACGATACGATAAACCAAAAAATCATCGCAATACGAACAATGGCGCGTGGCCTCAAAATAACTCGTATTGCAACAATCCCGAACTCTACAAAAGTTCGAACAATAAAACGCCGATCGTTTTAAACGCGAATAAAATTATCAAATCCGTGCTCGCAGCACGGCACAAAAAAAAACTTGAAGATCATAACGCGCTCTAGCGAGGGCTCGAAATTTACAAATACAGACAATGATACGCACTAAAGACTTTCACAAACGGAAAACGGGCAGGAAAATCTACCAGTATTTACAAAGAAAGAAATGAGGATTGGAACGGGGATCTGTGCTGCTTCAAGGTTAATTTGTCAAATTAAAATTACTAATCATCAAATAAACTATAACGATACAAACTCTAATAAATTGAACTCTACAAATCATAACTCAAAACAAAATAACTAACAAAATTATTCAAGAAAGAAATTGGCTTTACAAAAAAATACAAAACGAAATCAAATGTAAGTTGACCATCATTGAATTCATGAGAGCAAAATTACGTTACTAAAATAATCCAAACATCAAAAAATCTCATGAATAACAATTCAAACATAATACAAAATAAATAAATTGTCAACTTACACCATTTCAAATCCAAACGAAACAATCCCATCTTGAATACAAATTCTTATCAGACCGCATGTTGAAAATTAACCTTCAACTCATCACAGATATAACGAAGACAAAACCAGTAGAAGTCTGCTCAGCTCGGTAATTCACGCAAGAGAGAGCTGCTTGCTCCGACAGTCGCTCACGGGAGAGAGAGCGAATTCACCCGTACAAGCGGTATTTATGTGCCTGCTAATTTCACATTTCTAATCAGTATTGCCATTGCACTAAAAAATAAATACTCTATAAAAATATCATTTTTTATACAAAATTAGACTCGTGACAAAAAGTGTTTTTGTCACACAGCCCTTCCACCAAAAAAAAATTTTTTTTTTCTCATTTACAAAAAAAAATTTTAACTTTCCAACAAAGAAATATTCGTTACTCAATAAAATACTCAAATCAAAGAAAAACTAATCAATCAAAAAAACTGTGAAATCTATCTCACTCAGTGCACTAAACAAAATATAAATCATTACTCAATCAGATACAAAATAATATAGCACAACATAATAAATCAAATGAGTAAGTAGCAAATATAACATAATACAAATAATAAATACTCATCATAACTAAACATGAAATGTAAGTAGCAATTACAAAAAATAATCAGAACTACATAAATTTTCGAACTCAAATTCTCGGAAAAGTGAAAGGAAGGAATGGACTAATTCGAAGACAAAAAATCAATCAAAGCCCCACGTTGGGCGCCAAAATTATGTGTGACATTTAGATGAAGAAAAATATTAGATGTTCAAAGTTAAATTTTATCAAAGTGTTCAAAATTTGAAATATTTTATTCATCTCATTTTTATCCTACCTGTCACCCATAATGGGCACGGCTTCAGTTGTTTGGAGGAGAGCTAGGTCGTAGGTGGGGTTGGTAGGAACTTTATTTTGTGATGTTGGTAAATTAGGTGGGCGCCAGTCAAAGCGGAATGTTGACGCAAAATTGAGAAGCTTTGACAAATCTCAAAAAGGAACTTAACGGGATAGGGATTTATTTCATTTTTCGAGAATTTGTTTCGGAAATGCGATAAATAATTAAATAAAAAATTACTTACAATTTTGTAATACCATGTAGTTATATTGTATGATATTTAGTACAGCATAATATACGTCATTTGTTTGATGTCTGCTGGTTAGCGGGTGGTCTAGCTAAAGAAGATCTTCTTCTGCGTTTTCGTCAGCGCCGAGGAGATGCAGAATGTACAGCGCAACAAAGCGGCATGATCGTGGATGGAGACATCATGAGAATGATCGCCCTCGAAATCGGAATACGCCCCGCGGGCTTTAGTACGTCATAAAAAATCATCCAGTCAATAATTCCTGCTCGATTTAGAGTATGGTCGATATCTTTCATCTGTTGATCCAAATTCGGTTTCCACAATTAACTGGTGCCGCTATACATCTGAATCTCGCTCGGACACCGTTGAAAACGACAGCCTGTTCATCTAAACATGAGGGGGCACAGCAGATTTATCCAGAACAATAAACATGATAAAATCAAACAAATCGAACTTGAAATAAAAGTCGATACAATCGAAATTACAACGATCAGCAATACATTCATATAATATCATCAATATAACAAATTAATACGGAATCAAAATAATTTACCAGCTACAATTTAAATTACACAAATCATAAATCAGCTCAAGCAACGTTAATAAATTTAGCAAACAAAATAAATATCAGATTACAAAATTTAAGCGATAATCACATAATTCAATTAGCAACAAAATGATAACAGCAGAATAATCTCATAATAGAAAAGTTAAACGATAATTGCATGGTTCACTTAGCCAACAACATAAATAACAACAGTATAATCGCAAGATACAAAAGCTAAGTGAAAATAGCATAGTTCAAAAAATGATACAAGCAAAATTAAAATATTTAACTAGAAACAAAAATACGTAACTCAAAGAAAATTCACCAATACTACAATAAAATGACTCAACAATATTTTCTAGCTAAATAAGTTAAAGTTACTTGCTCAACAAAAATATTCAATTTCAAAATAGTACAACAATCAATAAATTTGCTACTTACAGTTTACTGCACGTCATTCATACAACAAAGAAAAGAGATCACGAAGAGGGAACATAGAACATGGAACAGAGGGGGGGGTGTCGCGTGCGCAAGAGAGACAAAACACGAAAGTACTTTAGCCGATCTAGACCGAATGTCTTTCCCGTGATTTGTAAATCCGGAAGCCAATGAACGCATTCTGATCTTATAGGCGTGGCCCACGAAAACATAGGGTATTTCACCGAGAATTATGACGTGGCCACCAAAAAATATACTCAAACAAAATATCATCACAGCCGATATAGCTTCTTCAGCCTAAAATTTAAGCGCTGTGATAATAGCAAAATAATACGATACGATAAACCAAAAAATCATCGCAATACGAACAATGGCGCGTGGCCTCAAAATAACTCGTATTGCAACAATCCCGAACTCTACAAAAGTTCGAACAATAAAACGCCGATCGTTTTAAACGCGAATAAAATTATCAAATCCGTGCTCGCAGCACGGCACAAAAAAAAACTTGAAGATCATAACGCGCTCTAGCGAGGGCTCGAAATTTACAAATACAGACAATGATACGTACTAAAGACTTTCACAAACGGAAAACGGGCAGGAAAATCTACCAGTATTTACAAAGAAAGAAATGAGGATTGGAACGGGGATCTGTGCTGCTTCAAGGTTAATTTGTCAAATTAAAATTACTAATCATCAAATAAACTATAACGATACAAACTCTAATAAATTGAACTCTACAAATCATAACTCAAAACAAAATAACTAACAAAATTATTCAAGAAAGAAATTGGCTTTACAAAAAAATACAAAACGAAATCAAATGTAAGTTGACCATCATTGAATTCATGAGAGCAAAATTACGTTACTAAAATAATCCAAACATCAAAAAATCTCATGAATAACAATTCAAACATAATACAAAATAAATAAATTGTCAACTTACACCATTTCAAATCCAAACGAAACAATCCCATCTTGAATACAAATTCTTATCAGACCGCATGTTGAAAATTAACCTTCAACTCATCACAGATATAACGAAGACAAAACCAGTAGAAGTCTGCTCAGCTCGGTAATTCACGCAAGAGAGAGCTGCTTGCTCCGACAGTCGCTCACGGGAGAGAGAGCGAATTCACCCGTACAAGCGGTATTTATGTGCCTGCTAATTTCACATTTCTAATCAGTATTGCCATTGCACTAAAAAATAAATACTCTATAAAAATATCATTTTTTATACAAAATTAGACTCGTGACAAAAAGTGTTTTTGTCACAATATATATATATATATATATATATATATATATATATACTGGGTGTCCCATTTTAATCCGCCACTTGCAATAACTTTAAAATCGTGCATCGGACAAAAAAATGTTCCGAATAAAAAATAAATGATTTTGAGGGGGACATCTGATGCAGAAACCCTTGCCCTCCCTGGACCTCCTGGGGGGCGGGAACGGGGGGCAACTTTAAAATCTTAAATGGAACCCTCTATTTTTTATTGCAGATTCGGATAGACCAGCGTTTCTCAAAGTGCGCTCCGCGGAGCCCCAGGGATCCGCAAAAGTTTCGGAGGGGCTCCGCCGCCACTGGCGCGGCTCTGCAAATACCACTTTCGAATGATACAGTAGCTCGCCGTATAAAAGACTTGTCAGAATTCATAAAAACTGAGTTATCATTGCGTCTTAAAAGTTGTGATTTTGCAATACAAATAGATGAATCTACTGACGTAGCGGGGCTAGCAGTGTTGCTTCTATTTGTACGATATCAGTTCGAGAATTCTATACAAGAGGATTTATTAATCTGTAAAGCGTTACAAAGTAATACTACTGGGGCTGAAATTTTTAATTTGGTGAACAACTATTTTATTGAAAATGGTATTTCGTGGAACCACTGCATTGATGTTTGCTCTGATGGAGCAAAAGCTATGGTTGGAAAAACTGCAGATGCGGTGTCAAGGATCAAAGCTATAGCTAAAAATTGCAGCACTAGTCACTGCATAATTCACCGTCAGGCATTAGCAGTCAAAAATATGCCACTCTAGTTGAAAATTGTGCTCGACGAGTCAGTAAAAATAATAAATTTTATTAAGTCTCGACCGTTAAATATGCGACTATTTAAGATTTTGTGCGATGATATGGGAAGTATCCATACATCTTTACTTCTGCACACCAAAGTTCGATGGTTGTCTCGTGGTAAAATACCATGCCGATTGTTTGAGTTGCGAGCTGAAGTGCACGCTTTTCTTCTCAAACATCCTTTTGATTTGGAAAGTCAATTAACTAATAAAAACTGGTTGTTTAGACTTGCCTATTTATCAGAAATATTTTCCAAAGTTAATGAAGTCAATCTCTCACTTCAAGGGAAACAGATTACTGTTTTTACAGCCAATGACAAAATTAAGTCATTTAAACGAAAGTTAGAATTTTGGCTAACTAGCGTACAAAGTGGAGAGTTTAACTGTTTTCGAACGTTAAATGACTTTTGTGAAGAAATGGGTACAGAAGAATTACCTCCAGAAATAGTTAACGACATTGTAAACCATCTTAAAAGCAAGTGTGGTTCAGTAACACAGTACTTTCCAAATGAATGGAACAGTAACCTGGAAAATCATTTTTGGGTAAAGTATCCATTTATTATTGATAAAAAGCCTCAAAGTCTTTCCGCTCAAGAATACGAAAAACTAATAGATTTAATTTCCGATTCTTCACTAAAACTGATATTTGAAAAGCAATCAGTAGTAGAATTTTGGTGCGGTCTGAAACTAGAAAATCCATAGTTGTCAAAGAAAGCTGTTTCCGTCCTTTTACCTTTCATAAGCACATATCTTTGTGAAACTGGATTTTCTTCGTATATTTCCACCAAAACTAAGTATCCTAACCGCTTGGATACCGAGCCAGAAATGAGGCTACAGCTCTCTACTATTAAGCCGAATATTAAAGAAATATGTTCAAATAAAATTCAACACCACCCTTCACATTTATTTTGTTATTTTCTTTAATTATATTAAATATGTATCATGACGAGTCACACCTGCTTGGAATACACAAAGAGATAGTTTATTTACAATTGCTGATAAAGCTAAAAAAAAGCAATATACTAAACTTCTTGAAGAATGTTCTAAAATACAAAATGACTCAAAAAACTATTTCCAAATTAATATAGCTTTAAATATTCCAATACGTCCGAGAAAACTTTAACCTAATCAAGTTGTTCTAACGTTAGATTTGTCTGCAATATACTCTAAGAAGATGCAACTTTGAAATACTCAGTATGAATACGCTGTAATTTGCAGAATATCTTCTCCATTATAGCTCTTTCTTTAAACAATGGTTATTGGAAATCAGATTAACAAACTTAATAACAAAAGTAATTTATTGTTCCGTATGCATTTTGTTATTCTTTTTTTTTATATAAATAATATTTACGAAATTAAGCGAAATTAACAAAAAAAAAAAAAACTAATAACAATATTCACCTGTCTGCTTAGTTGGTACAGATAATTTCGAGAAAATCTAGAAGAAAATTCAATAGCACGTTTTTGTCTTCTACTCATATCTTCAACTCCCTCAATAGGAACAATATCAGTTGTTATTGCGCTTCTAAAATTTCAACAATATTAAAGAACTTAACTTTACAAAATTTTACAAATATAATATTTACCGAGTATCTTGAATCCAAGCTTCAATTTTGATTAAAATTCCTTTAATATTTACACCCATTATATCATCTCGAACAGCACTTGGAGGTTTTTTAATATTTTTTTTTAATTCTGCTGTTTTAGTTGTTTTTCTAATATTATTCTCATTTATCGGTAAATTTTGTTTTTCATCCAAAATCACATCTCTGCCCTCACGACTTGCTAACTAGTTTTTACGTGAATGCTCAATTTTTTTAGCATATTTTTTGATAAAGTTTCCTTAGTGAGTCGCTGGTTAATTTTGGGCTTATCAGTTACATGTTTAGACCTATATCAATAGTACAGCATTATTAATTTGTCAAGTAATCAAATGCGATTGTTTTGTGACGATATGCTTAGGCATTCGCCACAAGAACCCTAAATGTAAAGTAGCTATAAGTAGTTTAAGTTGAAATGTTCAGCCACACTCGCAAACCGAATTTCTTGTTGCATTCATTTATATGTTTAATCGAATGTTAGGTTAGCGAATAGCCAAACGTCAGAATGACAGCTGTCATCTACGCGCCAGTACGTTCAACGCAGAGACTTTTATATATAACTTTTATATAGAAAAATTATTGAAAATTAATATTTTTTGCATTTTATTTTTTTTATTTTCAATAATTTTTACAGCCAAATCAGAATGAGTTAGAGAAAAAAGTTACTTAGTTATTATGTAGCTAATTTTTTTTTCTATTCTACTGAATTTTTTCAGATTTTTTTGAGCAAATTTTGAAAAAATCCCAAGTATGCAGCTTATGTTTAACTTTAAATATCTCGAAAACAGTGACTTTATCGTTACAAAGAAAGAGTATGTTTTTTACACAACAAGTATTGGAGAATTGAAAAATTGTGCTAAAATGACAATTTCGCCAGTGGCGTAGAATTTAGGAAGGATCAACCTCTCACTTGCCCCTGTTGTACGCCACTGGCAGTAGCCAGAAACTTTTATTTAACATAATTTAGTATGGTGTACGGTACCTACATTTCCTGCCAAGTATGATAAGGATACGTCAAATAGTTTTAAAGTACTGGGCAAAAATCATTTTTAAATTTTTATATAAAACACCCTGTAGCTCAGTAAGGAGCCACATTTTATCTCAGTGATTTGCATTAAATCTTCATATTCTGAGCCCAGGATACTCCAGTTAAAATTAGGAATAGTTATTCTGTTACATCCTGTATATATATATATATATATATATATATATATATATATATATATATATATATATATATATATATATATATATATATATATATATATATATAAATGTATATATACAGTGCGATATTTTTATCTCTGAACATATGAACTGAATTATATATAAATTTCCTATGTTCAATTTTAAAAAAACACATTAAACGTATGGAGACATCCCTGATAGTTATGAAACCAATCTTACATAATGTGACAGTTATTTGAAAAAAATGAATTACTTTCAACAAAATATTTAGAAAGCATTAAACTATTCGCATTATTTCAAGAAATCTGTTTAAAAATGTATAGTATTATTTATTAATTATTATTTATAAATTTAAGTGTTCAGCAATTTACAATAATTCTGAACAATAATTCAATAATACAATAATCCATATTCTGTTAAATATTTCATTTTTTATTCAAATAAACATTATATTACTGTAAGATTTTTTGCATAACTGTCAGGGATGTCTCAATACGTTTGACGTGTTTAGTGCTTTTTTTTAAATTGAACATAGGAAATTTGTATGTAGTTCAGTTCATATGTTCAGAGATAAAAATATCGCACTGTATATATATATATATATATATATATATATATATATATATATATATATATATATATATATCTCATTGTTAATCAATTTAAAATATAATTTTGATGTTGAAGTACTATTTTAGTATTGTAAGTTACTGGCCGAATATTTGAAAAAAAAATATTAATCGACAAATCTAGTAGAAATTTTAAAGAAAATACGTTAATTTATTAATAATTTAATATATAACTCATCGCTAATCAATTTAAAATATAATTTTGATGTTAAAATATTAAAGTACTATTTCAGCATTGTAAGTTACTGGCAAATTTTTGAAAAAAAATATAGTAATCGATGAATCTAGTTGAAATTTTTAAGAAAATACGTTAATTTGTTAATAATTTACCTTAGCTTCTATTTGGTTACCACATTGTCTAGCTTGAATGTGTACAATTTCCCTCATGATAATTTTTTTGACTTCTCGCGTTCTTGTGCTTTGAAAAATGTTGTTGTGAAAACAAAATTGTTGCTATGTCGCCCAAACCTAGAGATACTATTGGGGGAGTTCGACCGATAGCCTGAAAATAGTGTGGAAGCTTCTCATTGGTTCTCTAAAACAAATGATTTTGAATTCGCGCGCTAGTTCAACTCATTACATTTTTTTGGAAATATTATATTGTTGCATATTAAATTGTAGCTAAACGTACACTCTAACTGCTAAATAAATATATTTTACTGCGGGATTGCTGTACGAGAGGTATTTTTATCATTTTTATATTTGATTTGACAGTTATGAATATTTCAAAATGATTAAGTATTTGTAAACAATTCTCAATTTCTGTTAATCTGTTAATCATTTTGACACTAATATAAAATTTACCGTAGAAAAAGAAGATAATGGTTCGATTCCGTTTCTGGATGTTAGATTAATTAGAACAGATGATAATAAAATTATTACGGATTGGCACATTAAAGATATGGCTTCGGGTAGATACATAAATAATTTATCTTACCATGTAAAGCATACGAAAATGAACATGATACTAGGTTTACACTCTAGAATCATGAAACTTTCACATCCAAGTTTTATAAACAAAAACAGATTAAAATTAAAACAGATCTTAATAGAGAATGGCTATATCAAAAAACACATCAACAGATTAATTTTCTCTACTCACATAAATAGGTCTCAGCCTGAATTACCAGATGCGCAATCTACAGACGAATCGACTCACTTAAAAACGTATACAATGCCTAATATAACGGGATTAACGGATCTTATTATTAATTCCTTACCAAAAAACAACAAGCGGATTGTGAAACGGAACGCCATCACGTGCAGATCGCTATATTCAAAACATAAACACAAATCAGATAAATTAAAAACTCCATATGCTATATATTCCATCCCTTGTAAAGACTGTGATAGGATATATATATTGGTCAAACACAGAGACTGCTCAAAGACCGCTTGATCCAACATAAATCTGACTGTCGCGTGAAAAAGGGTGCTACCGCTTTGTCAATTCATTGTGAGGAAACAAAACATAGTATGGATTACGATAATATCAAAATATTAGCAACGGAAAAAAATACCTTCAAACGAAACTTCCTAGAAATGGTATATATAAAATAGGAAAAAATCCATGAATAAAAGATCTGACATAAAAAATTTGAGTAACATCTACGAATTTTTAATTACATCTGTACTGAATAAATCGGACCGTCAGTTACTACAACAAACTTAATTTTTGAAGTTATATTTATGTTTTTAACACAATGTGTTATCCGATAGATGACAGCATTAATCACTACATCGATTTTTCAATTGATCACGTCATTTTCATTGCGTTGATTCAAAAATATTTTTTTTTTTTACTTATGACACCATTTTGTTTTTGGAGTTGGTTTTTGTAATATTTTAGATTTAAAAAAACTATAGTTGGGTAGTTATTGTTATATATTTTTACATTTTATTAGTAACTTAGTACAGACAATATCTTTTGTTTTGTTTTTGTTTTTATCTCTTCGACATCTTGGCTAGAACCATATAATATATTACTGACAAAAAATTCATTTTTACGTTTTACAATCAGTGTTACTCTGTGATATCGTAAGTTTTTATTTATTATGGTGTTTTGTTGATATTGGAAATGTTTACAATATGTTTTAATTAATGTTAAAAAATGTATATCGTAATGTTTAATTATTTATTTGTTGAACACATATTCATAGAACTAAAACAATGATAATTTGTACTCTTGAAATTTTTTTTTAATAAAGTCCTTGGTTGTTGCAGACAACCCTTGAAGAAGGCACAAATTGGTGCCGAAAGCTCGGTGAATATCAAATGAGTTGTTGATTTTTTATTAACACTTTTGGCTGCCAAACCCATAATTTATTTTCCTTTTCGCATATCTTCCAGCCATTAAAACATTTTCACTATATATATATATATATATATATATATATATATATATATATATATATATATATATATATATATTTATATATATATATATATATATATATATATTTATTTATATATATATACGAGGGCTGTTTGATAAGTCAGTGACTTTTTGAATTTCCAGTGCAGTAACTTTAAATGCAACATTGCTCTCGTCAACTGTTATCTATTGATAGACTACTGTACAATTTTGGGAATGCTACACCATTTAGTTCGTGTTTGACAGCCAGTTAGAACCGACAACCTTGTGAATTTTTACGAAAATGGAAAAAAGTAAATTTCGTGTGCTGATAAGAATTATTTTTTGCGTAAAAAAACCATCACCGAAACCAAGCCAAAGCTTGATAAATACTATGGGAACTCTGCACCATCAATTTCGATGGTTAAGAAGTGGTTTACTGAGTTCCATTGTGGTCGTACAAGCACAATTGACGCCGAACGTTCTGGTCGCCCAAAAGAGGTCGTCACGCCAGAAACAGTCAATAAAATCCATGAATGATATTGGACGATCGGAGAATAAAAGTGCGTGAGGTGGCTGAGGCTGTAGGCATCTCAACTGAGCGGGTACATCACATTTTACATGAATATTTGGACATGAAAAAGCCCTCCGCGCGATGGGTGCCGCGATTGCTCACACTCGACCATAAGTGCAACCGTGTGACCATTTCAAAGGAGTGTTTGGCGATGTTCAGCCGCAATACGAACAAGTTTTTGCGCCGTTTCGTTACCGTAGACAAAACATAGATCCATCACACCACAACAGAGACCAAGGAACAATAAAGACAGTGGGTTTCTTTGGGTGAACGTGCACCAAAGAAGGAAAAGATGGGTCTGTCGGCTAACAACGTCATAGCCACAGTATTTTGAGATGTAAGCGGTGTCATTCACATCAAAAGGGTAAAACGATCACCGGCGAATATTATTCAGAGCTTTTGGACAGATTCGATATTGATTAGAAGCAGAAACGACCGCATTTGGCGAAGAAAAAAGTGCTGTTCCGACAGGACAATGCATAAGTGCACATGTGTGTAGTCACCATAGCAAAATTCTATAAATTGGGCTACGAACTGCTACCCCATCCAGCATATTCACCAGATTTAGCCCCCTGCGACTATTTCCTATTTCCAAATTTGAAGAAATGGCTGGGAGGTAAGAGATTTGGGTCGAATGAAGAGGTCATCACTGAAACGAACGTCTATTTTAAGGGACTTGAAAAAACCTATTATCTGGAAGGAATATAAAAATTGGAAAAACGGCGAACTAAATGTATCGAGCTAAAAGGAGACTATGTTGAGAAATAAAACACTTATTTGCCGAAAAAATTATATTTGATTCAAAAAGTCACTGACTTATCAAACTGCCCTCGTATATATATATATATATATATATATATATATTGTATATATTTATTTATATATATATATATATATATATATATATATATATATATATAAATAAATTTGCCGTCCTTTTATAAACTCGGAAACCAGATATGTACTAGAACATATCCGAAAATCAGCCCCCTACTACACCTCCTTATTAATTAAGTCAAGCCCCCAACAGAACTGTGATGAAAATACGAAAAAAAAATGTCAATTTTTTTGTTTGCAAAAAGAAATCTTTATTCGCGAATATCTCGAAAACGGCTGGGAATTTCGCAAAAATAACAAAATTTTCCGCGTTTTACAAATATTATCAATTATGACCGTACTACACCTCCTTATTAATTAAGTCAAGCCCCCAACAAAACTGATGAAAATATTGAAATTGAAATTTTGGTGAAATGTATTTTTTATTATTGTTGAATAAAGTTCGTTAAAAACAGATGCTGTGTTGTATTTATTTTATCCCAATTTCATCTCTTAAAATTAGTTACAATTCTTAATCGCAAATATCTCGAAAACGGCTGGAAATTTCGCAAAAATTTGCACCCCTCCTAACAGACCAACACCCCTACAAACCAGGTACGTACTACAACATATCCAAAAATTAACCCCCTACTACACCCCCTTATTAATTAAGTCAACCCTCAAAACTGTGATAGAAATACAGAAAAAAATCTCAATTTTTTATGAAATGTATTTTTTTATTGTGAAATAAAGTTGTTAAAAACAGAAAGCCAGGTAACCAGTTTAACATCGATGCATTGCGGGAATGTATAGCATACATTTGATACATTTTGGGGGGGAGAGGAAATGGAGAAAAAATAAATACACACACAATCTATTTTTAACGAATTTTATTTACCAATAAGAATCTTATAAAAACTAAAGAATCTAAATATATTTAATTTTTAAACACTTGGTATTAATGTATGATTACATTTTAATAAAAATAACTTTTTTATTAACTCATTAACTACTTCGTGTTATTAATAAAAAATATAAACAATTAACAAATACAGTTTCAAATGTTTTCTGTAAATATTTAAAATCATGTAATTATATCAAACTTCTAATTTTATTATCAATATGAGAATTGTTAAATAAAAGGAATAAATGTAGTAATAGTGAAGAAAACCATTTCGTCTCGGACTACGCAACTGGTTAATATAAATGTGTATGAAACGTATTATTAAGAATAGATGATTAAATGTCTAATAAAATTTTATAATATTACATTTTCACATAATTTATTTATATGTATTTAAAAAAATATGACACAAATGTTGTGGCAAATTCAATACTTGCGTTATTTAAATTTACTAGCAAGCAGTAAATATTTATCAAATATTAATTTTTAGAAGATACAAAAAAGCGCTTCTTTGGCAAATATTATGGTTATTCACAGTGGTTCATGTGGTTAAATTCCAATAAAGTAGATTATTTTTTGAAATATTTTTATTTATAATTGTAATAATAATAATACAGGATTTTTGAAATTATTTACAAGTTTGTAATCTTTGTTTTTGGATGTAAGTGTGAGCTTTTTTTAAGTTTTGTTTTTGAATTGTCATATGCTCAAAGTTATAAGGCGATATACTGTACCTGAAAGGTATAATTAATTAGATATTTTTTAAAACTTTTTTGTTTCATCAGGATTGTAATCTGTGGCATGTGCTTTTACGTATATAAACAAAATGAGACCAGAAAAAAATCTTCGTTGTTTTTGTATTGTATGATAAATAAATTTAACAGTAGTTGGTAACAATTAATTCTTCTATTTTGATAGATATTAATACTAAGAATGCGACAAATCAATCACTTAAAACTATTTGCAACATGCAAATTATAATATTTAACTTAAATGAACTTTATTCATTTTTAGCGATTGCAAATTGTTAAATAGAATAAAATAAAAATATAACGCTTATAATTTTCATTTAAAAAAAATTGTATAATCCCAATTTATTTATACTCTATTTTACAAACATGGAAGATATTACAAAAATAATAAGTTTATATTTTTACAATGACTAATATTTTTCGCATAGAAATAAAATAGAGTATAAATTTACAAGATATATTAAATAATATTCTAATTATTGTTATATCATATAAATAATTAAAATTAATTATATATAAACATTTTTAGCATTTATATAAATAAAAAAGCGTTAATAATTAAAAAAAATGATGCAAAAAATGGATGTACTAAATAATTTTGCTATTTGGTAGTGTTAACAAATAAGTAAATAGGAGTAAATACAGTATGGGGTACAAAATTAATATCAATTTAAAAAAAAACTAAATTTTAAATACAAAAAATTCATATTTTAAAATTTTAAAAATCAAATTTTATATTTTGTTTTTCAGAATATATAACACAAAGTGTTCAATTTTCAATGGAAATATATCCGCAAATTTCTATATTATTAATGACTGAAGCGATACTTATTTGAACGAAGCATAACTAAATGGAATTAATTATATAAATTGACCTTTATAGTTACGTAGAAATCATGCACGACTCGATTTGCTTCAAAAGTTGCAGTACAAAGATCTACATTATTGTTTTACGTATATATAATAATATAAAAATTAAAAGATATGTTCGAAAATTGAATACCCTGTGTAAAACTTTCTTAATAAAAAATTGTAACAAAATTTGCAGTCATTACGATAATTTAGTGTTGTCAAATTAGTGATTAGTTTTAATATTTAAATGAAATAAATATAATAATTTTACCTCCATACTGTATGTATCTGGTCTCCTTTTCTAAAATTTGATGGTAAACACAAATGGGCGTTGTATCAAAATTTCTAAAACTTTTTTTTTGTTTCTCTAATTTGTGCACGGCACATCTTTCGAATTGTCGAAAAATTTTAAATTGTTAATTGATCAATTACTTTTAGAGTTTATACGTTTTGAAACGAGTGTTTTGGTTTTTGTCAAAGAAACGTCTTTATCGGCATTTTTATATATCACAACACATCCATACACATGATCATCACATCACATATGTACATTATTTTTTTTTTTGTTGATATTGTTTTTAATTTTCTTTTTTTGTTTAATATCGTGAAACTAGGCGTTGCGATTTACGGCAACAGCACGCTCGACATATACATATTATACAGATAAGTGCGAAAACACTTGCAGTCGCTGCACCTAAAATGATTCCCAGCCAATTGGGATCAGCAGTGACCTCGTGTGAACACAGTTCGGGAGATTCGTCGCTGAACATTGTTCCTGAAAAAACGTAAAAAAATATATTAATAAAAATAGAATGATTTCAAAATATTTTGTTAAAATAAAGTCTCATTTACACTTTCCTATTTATATCAAAATTAGTTTCATGTTTTAGTCATAACATTGTTGGTTCTAACCTGCAGAATTGCATTATCTATTAGCTTGTGAAATCAAAACAAAAAATTGTTGAAAAACATTAATAATCTTAATTTTTGACTGCAATAAAATCAACAACAACTGATTAAACTAAAATCGCGTATTTGCGTTGTTTTTTCATAAGTTAGTAAGTAAATTAGTTTGATTCAGAACTACTAAGATCTGTGCTAAAACATAAGAGTAATTTCGTGATAAGTACGGTAGTTCGAATGAGCCTTAACTCAATATAGAATCTGCTTAAAAATGATTTATTGAATTACGAAATAAATTATCAATTTTTTTTTGTCACGTAATATTGTACTATTGTATTATTGTACTTTAGTGAAATCTCGATTCATTGTTTTTGAAGTAAATGAAGACCTACATAGTCTTTTCATTTCTTTGGAGAAGAACATTGAAAATTTAATACGACTTTGTCAAAAAATTAAAAAAAAATACTTATTTCAATTTCGATTCCCCTTTCTATAACTTAAAACCAGAAACGATAACTTCACTCACCAATCTTTGTCGTTACATTCGGACAATTAACAACTCCATTACAAACCAATCTAGCCGGTATACAGAGTCCGGCATCGCCGGGACAAGCAAACTCACATCCATCGACATCGTCGACTCCATGTCCACCCTCTGTTAGTCGGGACGTCATCAGGCTGCCATCGGGATTGCGCGGCAAATGAAACAGTTCGGTCCAGGCGATTTTAAAGGCGGCCCGCGTCGGCGATGTCGTGCCCACAAACTGAATCGTAACGCTCGGTTCACCATCGTCCGGGTTTAGTTCGGCCGCGGAAAGAATCGGTAGTTCTTTCGCTAGGGAGACGTTCTCGCTGCAGACGGACAAGTAGGGATCAACACGGCCCCGGATGAAGATGTCGATGTTGCCTTCGTCGCAATGCCGCGAAGCAAATTTAATACGGTCGAAATGCAACCACAGGTCGCGTTCTCTGTTTACTTTTACCTCCCAGATACATCTGAAAAATCATTTTGAAACTGAATTATTACGCAATTATTATTAGTAGGACAACAGTTCAAAATCTGATCAATATCTCAAAAATTATTTACCATTAACACGAAATATTGCATAAATGTTGGAGTTTATTAAAACTTACCTTTGTTATTATTTCTTTAAATTATTATTATCTACATTGATTTATAGAAATACGTGTTAGGTTTGGTAGCGGAAACATAAAAAATAAGTATTGTAGAAATGATATTTTAGTGTGGATGAGTGTAAAATTAGAAAAAAATGTCATTGCGAAAGTAGTTGTAAGTCAATTAAAATAAAGATGGTTTGGTCATGTAAAACGAATATTTAATAATGAAAAGAATACATATAAGTAATATCTGGTATTTATACAATTATTCCAACTAAAGTGATTACCTCTCCGGTTTTCACCCGGAGTCTCCGGTGTTCACCCGAAGTTTCCGGTGTTCACCCGGAGTCTCCGGTTTTTCAACTTAAACTCTGGTCCCCGGGTTATTTGTTGTAATCTCCGGATTAAACTAAATTTAGATGTAGTTGTAAGTTAAAAAAGTAAGTAAGTCATTACTATGATCAGTGATAAATTAATAGTCAAATCAAAATATTATTTAGTTGAATCATAATGTACAAGCGTTGAAACGAATTTCAAAATTTTATGACTGTGTTCAAATTAAAATGTTTTTATATTTAAAAATAGTAATAGATTTAATGTATTGAGTTTCCTACCCCATTCTCTCCCCCCAGGTCATCAAAATTACCGGGTCAGTTGAAATAAAGAGGTGGTCACCCTAACTCCGACTCCGCTCTAGTCCGCGCTCCTATTTAAATTGTAAAAATCTTTTTTAATAATTTTTTTGTGAAAAAAATTATATTTCAATAAAACTGCCCCGAGCTTTAGCTCCAGCTCCAACTCCAAAGCCTTGATTGAGAGTGTTTTGCGAGAGCAAATGTTTCTAACTGGTAAAACGTATGAAATAAATATGGATGAAGTAAATGTTTTGTATCACACCTTTATGAGTGCATGACGCGAATATATAATGTTTTTCTTCTGAATTTTAATTGTAGAAACTAAAATCGACAAACCTAATAGATTTCGGTGGTTCAACGTAACCTAATGCTTCATAGTAAAGATAATGTATTTCGCCATCGGTACTAGGTTGAATTATCGGTGGTCCGCAAAGTGGTCCGTGTACAAACTCATACTTTGCTTCAAACAATGCGATATTATGCTTACAATAACTCGATGCAGCATGTGCACTATCGACAATCAATTGCATATTCAACTGTTCACCGCGTGAGACAATAGTTGTTGTCGTATGTTTGTTGTACAAGCATTGTGTTGTTCCCATTTTAATGGCAGTATGCAACGGGATAGGTTGTTGTGATGAATTTGCTTCTGGAGGAAGTGGCTCCCAGATTACTAATTTATCGACACGATCTTCCAGACAGTTTGAACACGGACCTGGATTGTAAGGATGATCCTGAAAAAATATTTTTACTTTAATTTACAATCATTATAGAAATTATACTTATATTTTCATTTATTTTTATAACTTGCAGATTCCAAAATATACCGTAAAAATTATTTATCTTAAATTACAACAGAAGCCAAATTTAACATAATCGGAATTCTCATTTTTATGGAAAACAAGAATGTATAAAAACTGTAAATTAAAACTTTAAATAAAAAAGTTTTAAAAACGTAGTTTAAAAATAATGTAAACAGATGTGTATGTAATTGTAATTTTTAATATTTTTTATTATCATATTTTGTTCAAAGTTCAAATATGTTTTGTTTTTATGAATATATTTTATAAATAAATTTATCATATTTTGTTTAAAATATATTTGTTTTAGAAATATAACTATTTAAAATCCATTATAATAAAATTTTAAATAAATTATGTAAATCATATTGATAATTTATCAAAGATGATATCATAAAATAAATTTCGTAATATTTTTAGCTAAGTACATCAAAGAATAAATGCAAAACGATTAGAAAATGACTTCTATATTTCTAGTTTTTGTTTCAACAGAAATCGCATTATAACTGAATATAAAATATTCTCTTCTGATAATATCTTTAACAAATTATTACTGAAATACAAGTATCTGTAATATATTTTATTATAAATAAAATATATTTGTACTTTTATTCAAAAATAATATTTCAGTTTCATTAGATACAACTTAACAGGAAGTAAACATGTTTTCACATTTTATAATATTTTCAATAATTATAATATATTCAAACAGTAAAATATTAATTCCAGATCAAAATAGTTATTATTAATTAGCAACCATGACCGCAAAAATATATTTGGAAGACTGTATTAACTGTAATTCAGCTTTGATTATTTATACAGAAGAAAATGAAAAAACCGTGGATATATTTTATGACATTATTGCCAGATATCCACAAAAAGTATTATATGCATCAATACAAATGAATAATTTCACAGCCAGTTTAGATAATTTTACAAAATATCGGCCTGACTTAACAATAATATTTTTGAACTCAGATTATTCTAATAATATTGAAGGGTTGTTATTTGATTTACAGATTCTACCCGTTTGGTATATCAGAAGTAGATTTTTAATTGTTGTTAATAGCGATGAAAATAAAGAATATAACAACTGGATTAAAGAAACATTTCAATTATTTTGGCAAAAATCTGTTTTAAGAATAATAATATGTTATTACGGAAATGAAGAAATAAAATTATATACACACAATCCATTTATTGATCAATATAAAATTGACATAACAGATAATACAAATTTGGGCAAGATATTTGAAAATAAAATTCCAAATATAAAAGGTACGCCAATAAAATTATATAATTGCGATACAATAGTTGGTAACAGAATTACACCTGTTCAAAAAAATGGTAAAACTGTTTACATTGGATTAGATGGAAAGTATTTTTAAAGCGTTGCTGATTTTTTAAATGGAACCCTAGATATACATAAAATATCTGAAGATTTTCCAGCTGAATTATTATCTAGAGTTGATATAGATGTATCAATAAATTTGTACTTTAAAACTTTAGCAGATGTATATGATTATGATGCTATAGCAAATATTGGTCTAATAGTTTTAGATGATTTCATGGAATTTGTTGTTTATCCAGAAAGAAATGATTTTTATATTGTAACACCGAAAAAAGGTCAGACACCAAATTATCTGCTCATATTTTCGGTATTAACACCAAAGATTTTATTCGCCACTTTGTATACAACAATTATCATCTCTCTTATATTGTATTTTATACGGAAAATTGAATATAAAACCGCTGAATTTGTTATTGCATTTACTGATACTGTCAGGTAAAAAAATTGTTATTTTAAATTCTTATAATTTCTTTTGTATTTATCTATTTAAGATTACTTTTAAATGAAAGTGTACCAAACAGAAAACAAAATAATCCTGAACGCATAATAATGGTAGTATGGACAACATATGCAATCATATTTGCAACAATATTTCAAGCAATGTTTATGAGAAATTTTGTTGTTCCAAAATATTATCCAAATATTGATACGTTACAAGATTTATATAAAACAGATTTAAAACTTTTTGTTCCAAAATTTGGTCATTTATTACTAAAAAAAAAAACGGGAATTAATGAAAATCATCCGTTGCATAATCATATTATCGAAGTTCCCGAATCTTATACAGTCTTTAGTGATAATTATGAATGGACTGAAAATTACAAGTAAGTTTTTACATATATTCCAAATAATTTTGCATTTTGCACTATTATAAATAGAAAATACTACAGTGCCATATTTGTATCAGTTATGTAAACGTATTCGTTAAAAGATAAATATTTCTAAAATAATAAAATCGGCAACATAATTAAAAAATAATAGAAACGTATTACATAAAACATTAAAAAAGTTATTAAACAGATAGTTAATGAAATATCAAAAATTAAAATAAATTGATTTATTTTAGATATCGAACAGATATTGGATTGATTTTATCAAGACTTCAAATTAATTATATGAAAGTAAATCAAATATTTCATGAAAATTTTTACATAATGTCTAACAGTTTTTATCCAACACTAAATGTTTACTTCATTCGCAAAGATAAAGTATTTTACAATGAATTTAAACTAGTTATGGGAATTTTACAACAAGCTGGTCTTTATAATTATTGGAAAAAATATAATTTTGATCAGATTGATGACAAAAAATTCTGATAATTGTAAAAATAGCGAAAAAGATACAACAACTGTATTAAGTTTTGAGCATTTAAAAGCTGCATTTTTGCTGATAGTTTTAGAGCAATTATTTGCTAGTTTAATGTTTATTGGAGAAATAATCTACTATAAATATAGTCAGAAAACCAGATATAAAATTACATAATTTTACAATAGATATAGTGATATAATTTGTAGTAAAACATATGCAATTTTTATGTGAATAAAATTGTCTAGAATTACACATTATGCATAGATGTAGAAACAATATATATTATTAGTTGTGTAGACATAAATTTAAAAATAAAATTTACTCACCTTAAAATTGATGCTTTGTACAGTAAGAATAATTCGAGCAAATAATCGTTTATCGGTTACAAATCGATATAAACAATAAACATCTTGGGTAGCAGACGTTTAGTGGTGAACGTAGCCAACCCTTTTGTGCTCGCCATGATGTAAAAATTTCATCACATGCTGAATTTGGTATTGGCTCACCGAGATGTGTATTATTGAAGAAATCATAATGTGCCCAGTAATATAGTGATGAGCTATAACACAGAAAAAATGTATGTAATTATTTTAGAAATTTTTAAATACATATTCGATACGAAAATAACTCATGATGTTTTATCGTAAATAAAAAGTTTAGTTCAAGTTTTGTCGATAAGTGAATTTGCCTAAATTTTTGTTGTGAATAAATACATTAGATAGCATAAACAACATAGAACAAAATTGTTCATGAATGTTACTTGGTGAAATTAATATAATAATAATATTCTAAAGTTGAGACATTTTCTCAAAATTTCACAAGTTACTCAGTCATTGAATCGGCTGTTAAGCTTTGCATCAATGACTGGCCACGTGTCTATGGTTAATCTAGCCAGTCATTGATGCATAGCTTAACAGCCGATTCAATGACTGAGTAACTTGTGAAATATTGAGAAAATGTCTCAACTTTAGAATATTATTATTAGATAGCATGTTATTTGAAGGCTAAGGGCCGGTATTTTCAACTTTGGATAAAATATGTAATAGTTAATCATGGTATAAATGCAATTTACATTAATTTTAGAAAGTGGCTATTTATACATACGGTATGTATACGCAATTGGCTATTTATACATACAGTATTTTTACGTAATTGGCTATTTAGGGTAGGTTAGGTTAGTAGTTTGGTTTAAGTTTTTTTTTTTAGTATGTATAAATAGCCAATTGCGTATACATACCGTATGTATAAATAGCCTCATCCTTAATTTTATTCTATGGACAAAATATTGAAAACCGTGAACGGAATATAAATAATAAAAATATATAAATATAGGCAACTCGTACACCTGTGTATATTGGGTTGCATTTCCTGAATTATTAAAAATTTTTGACAATTTACATTTCAAAACTTTGTTTGAATTTTTTAATGAAAAAAATACGTAAAGTTTAAAATGACCTAAACAAAACTAAAATTAAGAAAAAAATACTCACCCACTATAACTGCCAGATTTGCTTTCGAATCGTACAAACAACGCATTACCCGTTGATACAAAATCATGTTTTTCCATTGCTTTGGAGAATGTATCACAAAATGTTTTAATAATTTTCGAATCGTCGGGCCATGATGCGTCATACAAAGTTAATGATTCGCCACATTCACCGTCCATTGCCTGAATGGGAGATTCAATTCGATTTATTCTAAAACTAGATACAAAATCATAATATTAGGTCTGCTCTAAGTTACCATCAAACAGATTGGGATAATAAATTATAAAATGATAGCGAAAATTTAAATAATATTATGTTACGTGTAGCAGAAAGCAATTTTTGATTTATTCTTGAAATTTTAGCACAGTCATGGTTTGAATTCTTCTTATTTACAGAAGTGTAAAATTTTATAAAATTAAATATAATATATTACATATTAAAAAAATAAATGTTACTTTTGAGACATGTGTTAGGAAACTGGAAATAGTTATTCAATTATTTATTTTTTTACTGTATATATTACGCATTATTAGAAAATTGGGGTAACCGTGTGTGATGCTAACATTGATAAAATTTTATTGATTATTATTTTGTTTTTAATTATTTATAAATATTCAAAATATGAATGATAAAATATGAAAACAATATCTCCAATTAATTATCTGTAAAAGTAAGTTTCTTTTATATAAATATATATTTAACAAGCGTCATAAAACAAAAATGATTAAAATTTAGTAAAAATAATGAAAATTTGAGAGCAGAAAGAATTACTTTGAAACAGAGCAGTAGCGAAATAGAAGGATAGAAACAGCAATAACAGTTTTTGGTTTGGCGTGCATTAATTTTATAAGTTTTATTAAACGTATATAAAAAATTGATTGTGCACCACAAAATGTCGGTATATATATAAATATTAAAAAAAGAAAAAAAAACGGAGAAAGGCATTTATGTTTATGTTTCTTTTTGTTTATTTATAATTAATGACTTAGTAATAAACGTAGTAATAATAATAAAAATAAAATAAATGTTTTTCAACTGGAAAATGCAATATTTTACTTCATTTCCTTCTTTCAATTTACTGCATTTTTAATTTTTGATAAAATTGAATTTATTAAACATTAATAATAAAAAGAAACCACAGGGCTTCAGTCAAGAGTTTATTATTATTATTTTTTAAATCGAAATCAATATTTCGAGTTCACAAAGTTCATCTTCAGGAATAATATTGTAATACTTAGATAGCCTGAATAAGTCGTTATGTTTCAGCGTAGAGCTAGTGGTTTTGAACTGATCGTAAGCTGAAATATTTACTAATTCCAAGATAAGTTACGAAGATGTGAATGAGGCTTTAACAATATTAGAAAAAAAAAAACAATAAAACTAAAATGAGTTATTTTATATTGTAATTTCTTTTGGAACTATACAAAATGTTACAGTATAAGCACAAATATAATGTAAAATTTAGTGACAATTTTGTTCTAGTGCAAACACAGTGACACTATCAAACACACATTTAAATTTTCGTTATATGCATGTGTATATGTACCTGTCGAAATGTTAATATCATGTAATGTGTAATGGGTTAATAGCAATAGATATCTGTATTATCTGTCGTAATGGAAACTCTACGTACAATATTTGACTTCTCTCGAATTCACGAATTCGTATGTAGTATTTTGTATTTCACTTGAAATATTGTATATGTCAATATTCATTTTATTTATATAATATACCATACTCGTATTATAACAAAATATAAATACTCTCCAACATTAAATATTAAAAATACTGTGTGTCAGTTAATAATAAATTATTTGTAATTTTATATTATATGACTAAAATTCAGGAACAGACTATATGTATGTATATTAGTAACGCAAACTAATATAAGTTTCTGATTAAAATTTAAAAAAGAAATGAAAGAGTAAAAAATTTGGTATTTTTTGCAAACAGGATTGGTATTATTTCCAACGAAATTGGTATAATTCACAACAAGAAAATAAAATAATAAGTTACCTAATGAAATTAAAAATGCGAATTTACATAGTTTTATGTTTAAAATTAAGCAATATTATTTGGAAAATCTAGTTTCATTATATTTTATGTATTTTATGTACTAAACGCATTGGTTTTAATTTTGTATAGTTCTGAAGAAATAATAGTCTACAATAAGTTACTAGTTTATAATAAGTGATCTGTTGAAATTACATACATACATACACAATCACGCCATGTACCCAAAAGGGTGTGACACAAACTCTTTTCATCATCCCGAAACCAGTCGCCCCTAAACATTCCTATCCAAACAAGCAACTTTCGCTTCATCCACATTCATAATTCCACTCTCATACATGCTCTTTTATTCCTACTACTTGAAAACTTTCGCTCACGCAAAACACTCTCAATCATACCACTCCAACTACTCATCGGACGTCCACGCAAACGTATACCATCAAAATCATTCAAATAAATCTTTTTACCAAACGTTCATTAGACATTCGCTGAACATGTCCGAACCATCTTAACTGACTAACACCAACTTTTGCTACAACATTTTTTTCAATTTCACACTCATCATACACTAATCTATTTCGTATCCGATCTCTCCTATTTACACCACATACCTCACGTAAAAATCTCATTTCCACAGCAGTCATTTTCCGTTTATGCTTTTGCAACCAAACCCAACATTCTGTTAAAATTAAAAGTACAAGATAACGTAGTGTAAGTTTAGGATTAAGAAGAAAATGTAGTTTACTATCAGAATAAATTAAACGCTATATTGAAAAAACAAAGACTATATAGATAAGTTATATTGAAAAATGTCGTTGCTATAATAAAAATACAAGCGCTATAAATAAGCAACCAAAGCTATATATAAATAACAAATGCTATATTAAGTAAAACACCGCTATATATAAATGACATATGATATACAGAATTAACAATCGCTATATATAAGTGACATATGTTATACAGAATTAACAAACGCTATATATAAGTTACATATGCTATATTAAAATTACAAATGCTACATTAAATATTACTTAGATTTGCAAAATAACCTCAACATCAATAAAAAAGTTTAAAAAGACGGATTTAAAAGTATAGGGGAAATGGACAATAATCAAACGAATACAAAAAAAAAATTTCTGTATTTTAACTTTATAACCAAATATGAATAAGATAAAACAATAATAAGATAAAATTCATTGAACAATTAAAGCCGTCTTCGCCTTGGATGGGCGACCCACATGTCTTTTCTTTTTCCTATTGGAATATTTTTAGCCTCAATTGGAGGAACAATTAATTCCAACCTGATTGCCAGCCCCAAAATATGCTTGCACATATAGTTTTTAAAAAATGCTGGACAATCACAACCACAAGTACTTTTTAAATAATTTTCTGTATTTAGTACAACTTTATATTGATCGCAACACGAATTTTGAAGCAATTGCAATTGAAGACAAATATTTCAGACGCAGGTGCTTCGATTCAGAAAATCGAATGTTTATATGAATATAGCAGAAATCTATAAGTTTAATAAAATTGTATATATAGCAGAATTGTTTTACATATATAGTAATATGTATTTCAATTTATTATTGAAGATTTATAGCAAATTGTTATAATTTTTATAGTGTTTATCATTTCATAATATAGTATTTGTAAATTTCTTATATAGCGATTTTATATATTATATATAGCGTTCGTAATTCTTATTATAGCGTTTGGAATTTGCATATATAGCGGTTTATTGGTACCCGTTTACTATACACTTTATCTATTTTGAATATACTTATTAAATGTTTTTATTTATATTTTATTTATATAGCACTTTGTTGCTAAAAAAAGTTTTCTATTACCTATTATTATTATTATTATATATACCTGGGAAAGTACAATCTGACAATTTCTCCTTGTTCGCTTTGCATAAGATAGGTGCAGCTGGTATGCGGTGGATACCAATGTGCTACTGATAAGAAAATACCTTCCGAATCACCGGATGCACGTAAATCACGTGACGTCAGCAGCCAATCACATGTGCCGTTACGACTTCCAGCCGTATCAACGTGGCCCGGCCAATTGCCAACATTGAAATGAAATCTGGTGTTTAATAATGGACCTAAACCCAAAAATAAATTTTTGTAAAATAAAGTATTTTTGAAAATTTTAATAAACAATTTTATAAAATAAAACTTGCTAAATTACGTCGGAAAGTAATTTTGAATTTATTGATAACATTGAATAAATGATTTTTAAAATAAAAACAACAAATTTAAAAGTAAAAAAACAAATTTAATTTTTAATTTTTATAAATTTATCTTTTTACCGACCGTCATTACATATGGTAAGGAACGAATTGTAGTCATACCAAATTTGATAAATCGAGATTTTTACAGATAAGATCGAATTGGACTTATAGTAACACAAATCAACTGTTTTTAGCATAATGTCCGTCTGTCTGCCTATCTGTGGACACGTGTAGCGGTTGAAAGGATTGTTAGAAAATTTCATATTTAAGCTTCGAAAATGAATATCTTAATTTGATCAACTTTTGGTAAAGATCTGCTAACCGAAAGTCGTAACTTACTAATGTTACTTTTATGTGTTTTACGAATATTTTGCAGAGATATAGTTCGAAAAAAATTATTTAACAAAAGTTCCTAAACCAATTATAACTAATAACTTTTATTTTCAACATTTTTCGATACGGCTAAATAATTTTTCATATTTTTATCATTCTGTAAATAGGTGGCATATTTATGTTTTTAGTTACCATGACTATAGTAGTTCTTGTTACACAATTTTTTTTTATATGACAATAAATTTTAATAATTTTTCACATTTTTGCGATATTTTTTAAATATCTATGTAAGTATGTTTCTATTACTATGGTAAATTACAAGTATGTATTATAAATTTCATTATAATTTCTCTGGTAGAAAGTATTTTTTACTATTTTATGGTGATGGTCGGTTCTGTGGTGGCCACAGCATATTTTTTTCATTATATTATTAATTATTAAAAAAAATAGTAATGTTATTTATGCAATTAATACTGACAATTTAATTATTATTTTATCAACTATTCCAAAGCAATTTTAATTGATAAAAATCGAAGGTGCCTTTGATAAACAATTTATTAACATATGATTTGTTAATAAAATAAGTTTTTGGTGAATAACTTGTAAAATGTTAGGAATTGCCATAGGGTTGTAATTAGAAAAAATGTTTGTTTTTCAATTCCGCATCGAATGATATAAAAATATATAGGGGTTCCCATTTGAAATAAGAAAGATAAAGTGCTTTAAAGTTTGCGAAGTTTGACACTAGATTTTGATTACCCTGTATAATCTGGATCAATAAAAACTTGGTTAACGAGACTACTAGACTTTACTTAATGACTATGTCCTAAAATTTTATTAACCAGATACTATTTGCGTTTTTTATTAATTTTTAAAGCCAGTGGTGCAAAACCGACTTTTTTTGGTTTTTATTTTTTTTCGCTGACTTCAACGAACCGATTTCAATAGAATTTTAGGAATATGTAGGCAACCATAAAAGACTCCCAAATAAGTAAAAAAAAGTATAGCATGTAATTTAAAAAGATATATCATCATGGCGTAACACTTTATTGGGACACCCTGTATAATCAAAAATATTTTCCTGAAATAGACTCGGAAGTACAGAAAACGCCTGCAAAATATCAAAATCCTAACTTAATTAATAACTGAGCTACAGAAGACGGGAGGTGAGGTGCAGGACCCTGTATATAAAGACTGGTACTACATGCTCGTTCAGTTTTAACTAATACGGATTTTAACATAATTGTCATAAGACCAAAGCTAAATAAATGAACTAAAACATTTTAAACCCAGGTTTGTACTACCAGTCATAATTATTAGTACGTAACTGAAACTACACTAATATAATTAATATGTTAGTAACTGTTATTTTAAGATTAATTTTAAATACAATTTTAGCTAATACCTGGCTCTGACACATTAAACAATTGAGCTAATACAATGAAAAATCGATCTTAAAACAACAGTAGCACTAAGGTATGGTTAAAAATATTGAAAAATTATACCTGATTCCGTGTAATCTTGCTATTATTCTATAACTATAAAAATATCAATAAAAATCATTACTTAATTCCAGCTGCTATAAATAAAAGCCAGTCGTTGCTCCCACCAAGATGGTTGATCTCGTCATTATCATCTTCTTCTTCTTCTTCTAATACCAACTATCTTGTGTTCACTCTTTCTTTGACTGAATTCAAGAAGTGTGATACACCGCAGGCACTTTACAAAAATCTCTTTAACGAGATAATTCGGACATTTCAGAATGATGGTACAGATTATTTAAAGATTTATTATAAAGATTATTTTTTTTTACTAGTAAAATATTGTATATTTTTTTACTAGTAAAATATTGTATATTTTTTTTACTAGTAAAATATTGTATATTTTTTTACTAGTAAAATATTGTAAATTTTTTTTTACTAGTAAAATATTGTATATTTTTTTACTAGTAAAATATTGTATATTTTTTTTTACTAGTAAAATATTGTATATTTTTTTTACTAGTAAAATATTGTAAATTTTTTTTTACTAGTAATATATTGTATTTTTTTTTTCAAAAACGTATATATGCTTGTAAATTCGCGTTTTTAAGCAGAAATTGACGATTTCTTGCTTTTTTGCTTCGCTGGTTTAATGAGAAATCGGATTTTTTGAAAAAGTTCAATAACTCCAGTAGTTTTTAAGTTGGCGAGCCAAAAACGTATATATGCTTGTAAATTCGCGTTTTTAAGCAGAAATTGACGATTTCTTGCTTTTTTGCTTCGCTGGTTTAATGAGAAATCGGATTTTTTGAAAAAGTTCAATAACTCCAGTAGTTTTTAAGTTGGCGAGACAAAAACGTATATATGCTTGTAAATTCGCGTTTTTAAGCAGAAATTGACGATTTCTTGCTTTTTTGCTTCGCTGGTTTAATGAGAAATCGGATTTTTTGAAAAAGTTCAATAACTCCAGTAGTTTTTAAGTTGGCGAGCCAAAAACGTATATATGCTTGTAAATTCGCGTTTTTAAGCAGAAATTGACGATTTCTTGCTTTTTTGCTTCGCTGGTTTAATGAGAAATCGGATTTTTTGAAAAAGTTCAATAACTCTAGTAGTTTTTAAGTTGGCGAGCCAAAAACCGTATATATGCTTGTAAATTCGCGTTTTTAAGCAGAAATTGACGATTTCTTGCTTTTTTGCTTCGCTGGTTTAATGAGAAATCGGATATTTTGAAAAAGTTCAATAACTCCAGTAGTTTTTAAGTTGGCGAGCCAAAAACGTATATATGCTTGTAAATTCGCGTTTTTAAGCAGAAATTGACGATTTCTTGCTTTTTTGCTTCGCTGGTTTAAAGAGAAATCGAATTTTTTGAAAAAGTTCAATAACTTCAGTAGTTTTTAAGTTGGCGAGCCAAAAACGTATATATGCTTGTAAATTCGCGTTTTTAAGCACAAATTGACGATTTCTTGCTTTTTTCTTCGCTGGTTTAATGAGAAATCGGATTTTTTGAAAAAGTTCAATAACTCCAGTAGTTTTTAAGTTGGCGAGACAAAAACGTATATATGCTTGTAAATTCGCGTTTTTAAGCAGAAATTGACGATTTCTTGCTTTTTTGCTTCGCTGGTTTAATGAGAAATCGGATTTTTTGAAAAAGTTCAATAACTCCAGTAGTTTTTAAGTTGGCGAGCCAAAAACGTATATATGCTTGTAAATTCGCGTTTTTAAGCAGAAATTGACGATTTCTTGCTTTTTTGCTTCGCTGGTTTAATGAGAAATCGGATTTTTTGAAAAAGTTCAATAACTCTAGTAGTTTTTAAGTTGGCGAGCCAAAACCGTATATATGCTTGTAAATTCGCGTTTTTAAGCAGAAATTGACGATTTCTTGCTTTTTTGCTTCGCTGGTTTAATGAGAAATCGGATATTTTGAAAAAGTTCAATAACTCCAGTAGTTTTTAAGTTGGCGAGCCAAAAACGTATATATGCTTGTAAATTCGCGTTTTTAAGCAGAAATTGACGATTTCTTGCTTTTTTGCTTCGCTGGTTTAAAGAGAAATCGAATTTTTTGAAAAAGTTCAATAACTTCAGTAGTTTTTAAGTTGGCGAGCCAAAAACGTATATATGCTTGTAAATTCGCGTTTTTAAGCACAAATTGACGATTTCTTGCTTTTTTCTTCGCTGGTTTAATGAGAAATCGGATTTTTTGAAAAAGTTCAATAACTCCAGTAGTTTTTAAGTTGGCGAGCCAAAAACATATATATGCTTGTAAATTCGCGTTTTTAAGCAGAAATTGACGATTTCTTGCTTTTTTGCTTCGCTGGTTTAATGAGAAATCGGATTTTTTGAAAAAGTTCAATAACTCCAGTAGTTTTTAAGTTGGCGAGCCAAAAACGTATATATGCTTGTAAATTTGCGTTTTTAAGCAGAAATTGACGATTTCTTGCTTTTTTGCTTCGCTGGTTTAATGAGAAATCGGATTTTTTGAAAAAGTTCAATAACTCCAGTAGTTTTTAAGTTGGCGAGCCAAAAACGTATATATGCTTGTAAATTCGCGTAAGCAGAAATTGACGATTTTTTGCTTTTTTGCTTCGCTGGTTTAATGAGAAATCGGATTTTTTGAAAAAGTTCAATAACTCCAGTAGTTTTTAAGTTGGCGAGCCAAAAACGTATATATGCTTGTAAATTCGCGTTTTTAAGCAGAAATTGACGATTTCTTGCTTTTTGCTTCGCTGGTTTAATGAGAAATCGGATTTTTTGAAAAAGTTCAATAACTCCAGTAGTTTTTAAGTTGGCGAGCCAAAATGGTATATATGCTTGTAAATTCGCGTTTTTAAGCACAAATTGACGATTTCTTGCTTTTTTGCTTCGCTGGTTTAATGAGAAATCGGATTTTTTAAAAAAGTTCAATAACTCCAGTAGTTTTTAAGTTGGCGAGCCAAAAACGTATATATGCTTGTAAATTCGCGTTTTTAAGCAGAAATTGACGATTTTTTTGCTTTTTTGCTTCGCTGGTTTAATGACAAAGCGGATTTTTTGAAAAAGTTCAATAACTCCAGTAGTTTTTAAGTTGGCGAGCCAAAAACGTATATATGCTTGTAAATTCGCGTTTTTAAGCAGAAATTGACGATTTCTTGCTTTTTTGCTTCGCTGGTTTAATGAGAAATCGGATTTTTTGAAAAAGTTCAATAACCCCAGTAGTTTTTAAGTTGGCGAGCCAAAAACGTATATATGCTTGTAAATTCGCGTTTTTAAGCAAAATTGACGATTTCTAGCTTTTTTGCTTCGCTGGTTTAATGAGAAATCGGATTTTTTGAAAAAGTTCAATAACTCCAGTAGTTTTTAAGTTGGCGAGCCAAAAACGTATATATGCTTGTAAATTTGCGTTTTTAAGCAGAAATTGACGATTTCTTGCTTTTTTTGCTTCGCTGGTTTAATGAGAAATCGGGTTTTTTGAAAAAGTTCAATAACTCCAGTAGTTTTTAAGTTGGCGAGCCAAAAACGTATATATGCTTGTAAATTCACGTTTTTAAGCAGAAATTGACGATTTCTTGCTTTTTTGCTTCGCTGGTTTAATGAGAAATCGGATTTTTTGAAAAAGTTCAATAACTCCAGTAGTTTTTAAGTTGGCGAGCCAAAAACGTATATATGCTTGTAAATTCGCGTTTTTAAGCAGAAATTGACGATTTCTTGCTTTTTTGCTTCGCTGGTTTAATGAGAAATCGGATTTTTTGAAAAAGTTCAATAACTCCAGTAGTTTTTAAGTTGGCGAGCCAAAAACGTATATATGCTTGTAAATTCGCGTTTTTTAGCAGAAATTGACGATTTCTTGCATATAGACTACTGCAAACAAATTTTACAATTTAAATGGCCCTGTCACGTAGAATGTTTGTTTATACAGATATAACTTAAAAAAAATTAAGTAATTTCTACAAATACAAGTTTATAATTAATTTTATTAGAATAATATTTGTACTGTTATAATAATTTATATCAATATTTATTTTATATAAAAATCTGTATATTTATGATTCAAAAATATAATATATGTATGTTGAATAAACATAGATAGCTATGAAAAAAAAGAATCTCACTGCGATATTGAAAAAATATGTCAAATTGTCAAATTAATATATCGAAATTGATAAAAATACCTTATCTACAACAATTCCACAATAGAATCTCATCGCACATCGTACAGACGGTAAGTTTAGCAACAATTTAATATGCAACAACTTAATATGGGTATTCCCCGAGGCGAACGCCTGCACGGTGCATTCAGAGTTCATGCGCCAACATCTGGCCGTCAGACATTTTAAAAATGCCGCACGAAGAATCCGCCGCCCGGATAATGCGCGCACGGATAATCGGGGTTCTACTGTATATAAAATCGTAAAAATCGTGTGTGTGTGTGTGTGTGTGTGTATGTGTATGTGTATGTGTGTGTGTGTGTGTGTGTGTGTGTGTGTGTGTGTGTGTGTGTGTGTGTGTGTGTGTGTGTGTGTGTGTGTGTGTGTGTGTGTGTGTGTGTGTGTGTGTAATATCGCATTCAAAAATTTAATATATGTATGTTGAATAAACATAGATAGCTATGAAAAAAATGAATATCTCTGCTATATTGAAAAAATATGTCAAATTGTCAAATTAATATATCGAAATTGATAAAAATACCTTATCTACAACAATTCCACAATAGAATCTCATCGCGCATCGTACAGACGGTAAGTTTAGCTACAATTTAATATGCGACAACTTAAGGTTGGCATAGACATTTTATGTTATATTTTATTAATATATGATCAGGATTAATTATAAAGATAAATTTTATTCGAATGTATAGAATACTTTTTCTACGATTATAAAAATCGAACTTTTAGTTTGACATATCTGATATTTAAAAATAATCTCAATATGAAAATTGCACTCTATACATATATACGTTTTTGGCTCGCCAACTTAAAAACTACTGGAGTTATTGAACTTTTTCAAAAAATCCGATTTCTCATTAAACCAGCGAAGCAAAAAAGCAAGAAATCGTCAATTTCTGCTTAAAAACGCGAATTTACAAGCATATATACGTTTTTGGCTCGCCAACTTAAAAACTTCTGGAATTATTGAACTTTTTCAAAAAATCCGATTTCTCATTAAACCAGCGAAGCAAAAAAGCAAGAAATCGTCAATTTCTGCTTAAAAACGCGAATTTACAAACATATATACGTTTTTGGCTCGCCAACTTAAAAACTACTGGAGTTATTGAACTTTTTCAAAAAATCCGATTTCTCATTAAACCAGCGAAGCAAAAAAGCAAGAAATCGTCAATTTCTGCTTAAAAACGCGAATTTACAAGCATATATACGTTTTTGGCTCGCCAACTTAAAAACTACTGGAGTTATTGAACTTTTTCAAAAAATCCGATTTCTCATTAAACCAGCGAAGCAAAAAAGCAAGAAATCGTCAATTTGTGCTTAAAAACGCGAATTTACAAGCATATATACGTTTTTGGCTCGCCAACTTAAAAACTACTGGAGTTATTGAAGTTTTTTAAAAAATCCGATTTCTCATTAAACCAGCGAAGCAAAAAAGAAAGAAATCGTCAATTTGTGCTTAAAAACGCGAATTTACAAGCATATATACGTTTTTGGCTCGCCAACTTAAAAACTACTGGAGTTATTGAACTTTTTCAAAAAATCCGATTTCTCATTAAACCAGCGAAGCAAAAAAGCAAGAAATCGTCAATTTCTGCTTAAAAACGCGAATTTACAAGCATATATACGTTTTTGGCTCGCCAACTTAAAAACTACTGGAGTTATTGAACTTTTTCAAAAAATCCGATTTCTCATTAAACCAGCGAAGCAAAAAAAGCAAGAAATCGTCAATTTCTGCTTAAAAACGCGAATTTACAAGCATATATACGTTTTTGGCTCGCCAACTTAAAAACTACTGGAGTAATTGAACTTTTTCAAAAAATCCGATTTCTCATTAAACCAGCGAAGCAAAAAAGCAAGAAATCGTCAATTTCTGCTTAAAAACGCGAATTTACAAGCATATATACGTTTTTGGCTCGCCAACTTAAAAACTACTGGAGTTATTGAACTTTTTCAAAAAATCCGATTTCTCATTAAACCAGCGAAGCAAAAAAGCAAGAAATCGTCAATTTCTGCTTAAAAACGCGAATTTACAAGCATATATACGTTTTTGGCTCGCCAACTTAAAAACTACTGGAGTTATTGAACTTTTTCAAAAAATCCGATTTCTCATTAAACCAGCGAAGCAAAAAAGCAAGAAATCGTCAATTTCTGCTTAAAAACGCGAATTTACAAGCATATATACGTTTTTGGCTCGCCAACTTAAAAACTACTGGAGTTATTGAACTTTTTCAAAAAATCCGATTTCTCATTAAACCAGCGAAGCAAAAAAGCAAGAAATCGTCAATTTCTGCTTAAAAACGCGAATTTACAAGCATATATACGTTTTTGGCTCGCCAACTTAAAAACTACTGGAGTTATTGAACTTTTTCAAAAAATCCGATTTCTCATTAAACCAGCGAAGCAAAAAAGCAAGAAATCGTCAATTTCTGCTTAAAAACGCGAATTTACAAGCATATATACGTTTTTGGCTCGCCAACTTAAAAACTACTGGAGTTATTGAACTTTTTCAAAAAATCCGATTTCTCATTAAACCAGCGAAGCAAAAAAGCAAGAAATCGTCAATTTCTGCTTAAAAACGCGAATTTACAAGCATATATACGTTTTTGGCTCGCCAACTTAAAAACTACTGGAGTTATTGAACTTTTTCAAAAAATCCGATTTCTCATTAAACCAGCGAAGCAAAAAAGCAAGAAATCGTCAATTTCTGCTTAAAAACGCGAATTTACAAATATATATACGTTTTTGGCTCGCCAACTTAAAAACTACTGGAGTTATTGAACTTTTTCAAAAAATCCGATTTCTCATTAAACCAGCGAAGCAAAAAAGCAAGAAATCGTCAATTTCTGCTTAAAAACGCGAATTTACAAGCATATATACGTTTTTGGCTCGCCAACTTAAAAACTACTGGAGTAATTGAACTTTTTCAAAAAATCCGATTTCTCATTAAACCAGCGAAGCAAAAAAGCAAGAAATCGTCAATTTCTGCTTAAAAACGCGAATTTACAAGCATATATACGTTTTTGGCTCGCCAACTTAAAAACTACTGGAGTTATTGAACTTTTTCAAAAAATCCGATTTCTCATTAAACCAGCGAAGCAAAAAAAGCAAGAAATCGTCAATTTCTGCTTAAAAACGCGAATTTACAAGCATATATACGTTTTTGGCTCGCCAACTTAAAAACTACTGGAGTAATTGAACTTTTTCAAAAAATCCGATTTCTCATTAAACCAGCGAAGCAAAAAAGCAAGAAATCGTCAATTTCTGCTTAAAAACGCGAATTTACAAGCATATATACGTTTTTGGCTCGCCAACTTAAAAACTACTGGAGTTATTGAACTTTTTCAAAAAATCCGATTTCTCATTAAACCAGCGAAGCAAAAAAGCAAGAAATCGTCAATTTCTGCTTAAAAACGCGAATTTACAAGCATATATACGTTTTTGGCTCGCCAACTTAAAAACTACTGGAGTTATTGAACTTTTTCAAAAAATCCGATTTCTCATTAAACCAGCGAAGCAAAAAAGCAAGAAATCGTCAATTTCTGCTTAAAAACGCGAATTTACAAGCATATATACGTTTTTGGCTCGCCAACTTAAAAACTACTGGAGTTATTGAACTTTTTCAAAAAATCCGATTTCTCATTAAACCAGCGAAGCAAAAAAGCAAGAAATCGTCAATTTGTGCTTAAAAACGCGAATTTACAAGCATATATACGTTTTTGGCTCGCCAACTTAAAAACTACTGGAGTTATTAAACTTTTTCAAAAAATCCGATTTCTCATTAAATCAGCGAAGCAAAAAAGCAAGAAATCGTCAATTTCTGCTTAAAAACGCGAATTTACAAGCATATATACGTTTTTGGCTCGCCAACTTAAAAACTACTGGAGTTATTGAACTTTTTCAAAAAATCCGATTTCTCATTAAACCAGCGAAACAAAAAAGCAAGAAATCGTCAATTTCTGCTTAAAAACGCGAATTTACAAGCATATATACGTTTTTGGCTCGCCAACTTAAAAACTACTGGAGTTATTGAACTTTTTCAAAAAATCCGATTTCTCATTAAACCAGCGAAGCAAAAAAGCAAGAAATCGTCAATTTCTGCTTAAAAACGCGAATTTACAAGCATATATACGTTTTTGGCTCGCCAACTTAAAAACTACTGGAGTTATTGAACTTTTTCAAAAAATCCGATTTCTCATTAAACCAGCGAAGCAAAAAAGCAAGAAATCGTCAATTTCTGCTTAAAAACGCGAATTTACAAGCATATATACGTTTTTGGCTCGCCAACTTAAAAACTACTGGAGTTATTGAACTTTTTCAAAAAATCCGATTTCTCATTAAACCAGCGAAGCAAAAAAGCAAGAAATCGTCAATTTCTGCTTAAAAACGCGAATTTACAAGCATATATACGTTTTTGGCTCGCCAACTTAAAAACTACTGGAGTTATTGAACTTTTTCAAAAAATCCGATTTCTCATTAAACCAGCGAAGCAAAAAAGCAAGAAATCGTCAATTTCTGCTTAAAATATTGTACATTTTTTTTTACTAGTAAAATATTCCATATTTTTTTTTACTAGTAAAATATTGATTAATTTTTATTACTAGTAAAATATTCCATATTTTTTTTTTTACTAGTAAAATATTCCATAACTTTTTTTACTAGTAAAATATTCCATATTTTTTTTGCTAGTAGTTTTTTTTCGATAAGTTGGCAACACTGTATTTTGTTAAAATTGCATAAAATATATGAATACTATGAGAATTTTTTGTGAAAATTTGAGTAAAATCGGGTGAATAACATGGCCATAATAAAATTTTTAAAACTTTAGTAATTTCTTTCTCGGAAAGTTGGCAACACTGAATATTAATTAAATTTTGTAATTAATGAGAGCATTAGGGAAATCTTTTCTGAAAATTTGATCAAAATCGGATAAATAACGTAGCCAATATGAATTTTTAAAAACTTTAGTAATTTTTTTCTCGGAAAGTTGGCATCACTGGAAAAAACAAAATCACATGACCATCTTGGGCACTAGACAAATTAATCCTGAAAAAGTCCAGAAGTTGATTATGAAAAGAAAATGTAGTTTGAATTTTTCGTTTGATATTAATATAATATTAACTAAAACAACATTATCTTATGTAACTTTTTATTCCTCCTTCAAAAGCGCATATTCTGATTAGATCTTTCTCTTTGATAGACATTATATGTGTATGTAAATTTATATTTATCAAATATAATATCACTAATAAGATTACGTAATATGTTTTGTATGGTTAGAATAGTTAAGTTATGCTATTTTTCATAATATTATAATAATTTTTACAAGTAACATATTATTATAATTCAGGTCAGTTTTATGACAGAGATTTAAATAAGTTCTATTTTAACTCAACCGACTGAATCTATATATAGAAAATAATTTATCGATCGTCGGTAAAATGAATCAATAATATTAAAGAACATCTCTACTTTGCATGTGGGAGGCTGAATTAGATTATAACAGTAATCTAATACTGGATATCATTATTGTTAATGATTTCCCGCTGTCCAAGGTCTCTGAGAGACACCACACACAAAATATATGAGAAGCAATACACACTTATACGCAATTAACCCGTATTACAGCACGCAATTTACCTTCCAGGTAACTGCAGGGTTTGCGAGCCTGTCTAACGGATACCATAGGCAAACTACTGTCTCTAAGTCAGAGCACCATCGAATACAAATTAATATTACAAGTGTATAGACTATAGATCTCAAAAATTATTGATTTTATTGATTTTTTCTAATTATTTATGATTTTTTTTGAAAAGTGCAATTTTTGAATGAGCTATAAGAGATACGATGCCTTCAGTGAATTCAAATTAATAAGATTCAATTTAAAAAAAAAACAAAATTATCACAGATACGTGAAATATTTGACTTTGACAATTGAAAAATTTTTCACGCAAAATATAAAAAAAAATTGAAAATAGAACTTACCGATTAGGGTGCTGTTAACGTTTGACAGCCACTGGAAATTCGGCTGGGGAATGACAAACTGAAATAAAAAGAAAAAGAAAATAATATTTATAACTCGCCATCAGAGCCGTATTTACGCGCAGGCGCATGAGGCGCAAGCTGGGGCCTCGTGACCAAGGGGCCTTAGATTTCAAATCAGATATCAGTCACTGAAATCAATTTGAAAATTATTTTAATTTCTAGTTTCTAGTTTTAATTTACGAGTAAATTATATTTCAATACGTTTCTAATGTTGAAGTACTGGTGTTGTCATTGTCAATAAGATAATAAAAACCTGCATATTAAGTAGGATGGCTATCTGACTATTGTAACAAAAGTGACTATTTTCTCTCTACCCGCTAATTGCTATTGCTACTTGTTTTCCAAGAATTTATGCAATATCAGATGGGAGTGCGTTATATTTCCATGGCCCTGAAAATGCTTGTGCTGCGGCTGGCAGTGTGCATTTGTTTGTGCATGTGTGCAGTGTGTTTTTAAATTTCTAGACCGTAACGATAATTTCAAAACGGTAAAAACCGGTTTTTTTTTAATATAATTGTGAAAAATTTTTTTTTCCTGTAGTTAACTCGTTTTAACCGAATTATTAGTAACAGTATAATATTCTCGCAAAGCGAGAATGGAGCTAGTCGAATGTGGTTTGATTTTATAAGCTAGTTTTTCGACTAGCTAAAATAGAAGATTAGAAGTGTATATGGGTAAACCCATATATAGACCACTTTGATATTATCACATAAATGATAAGAAATAAGAATAAAAAAAATTTTCACCGAAAGTTGGCAACATTGTATTTTGCTAATATATAATATTATAGGCGCTAAGGGTATCTTCTATAAAAATTTCATTAAAATCGGATAAATAATGCGGGCATAACAAATTTTTAGAAAATTATTAATTTTTTTTCGGAAAGTTGGCAACATCGTATTTTAATAAAATTATAATTTATGTGGGCTCTAGAAAAAACTTTTCTGAAAATTTGATTAAAATCGGATAAATAATGTAGCCACAATAAATTTTTAATATTTTAGTAATTTTTTTCTCAATAAGTTGGCAACACTGTATTTTGTTAAAATTGCATAATTTATGCGGGCACCAGGAAAATCTTTAGTGAAAATTTGATTAAAATTGGTTAAATACCGTGGTCATAATAAATTTTTAAAAATTTTAGTAATTTTTTTCTCAGAAAGTTGGCAGCACTGTACTTTGTTGAAATTATCTAATTTATATTTTTCGGACACGGCCGGCCAGCCAGCCAGCCAGCCAGCCGTATTGACGATTTTATAAGCTAGTCTTTTCGACTAGCTAATAATATTCTACAGACTTTAGAGTATACATACAATTATTTTCAAGAGTTTTTTACCCGTTTTGACCGTTACAGAATTTTTTAAAACGAAAAAAAAAACTTTTAAAATACCATATTTTTCATATAAAAGTCGTGTTTTCTAAGGTTGTATTTGATGTAGAAAAAAGTCGCAAATACAAAATGTAGCCCTTTTCTTGGGGAACACGATTGTCTAAACCGCGGTTAAATATCTTGATCCTATAAGGCGATAAATGAATTTTAGTAAAGGATTGCATATACAGAATGAACCAAAAGTCCCGGAACGGTCAAATAGCTATCCACTGATATCCCACCTGACCCCCTACACCCACCCCAGGCGGTGGAGGGGTGGTCAACTTTAAAATTTTAAATAGCAATTTTTAATAATTTTTCCTGCCAAACCAGCATGAGTTCGAGAAAAAAGTTACTTAGCAATTATGTAGCTCATTTTTTTCTCTATTTTACTAAATTTTTTCAGATTGTTTTCAGAAAATTTTGAAAAAAGTCTTATTTTAAAAAAATCGCAATGGTACCCCCCTGAGAGATTTTCAAAAATTCAGTTTTTAATTGTTTTCTACTAAACGATGCATCCTAGAATAATGGTTTATTCACTAAATTATAGTACTCATTATTCCGCATTTTTTCATATCATGCTTATTTTCCTACACTTCATAGTTTTTGAGAAAAAAAATAAAATCCAAAAAATCAAAAAAAAATTCTAGAGCCCACACGGCACATGCTAGAAAATTAAAACTAAAACCAATTTATAGAACTTATTATGCCCTATCGAAAAGTATTCTAAATATTTCTTCGAATTTTACTCGAGAAAGTAGTATATCGCAATTTATCGAAATTACATGTTAAAGTCTTATGTTCTGGGGTCGCGGTCAACACACTATATATTTCTATTTCTATATTTCTATATTTCTATATTTCTATTAATTACTGCGCTATCTATCATAAATAGAAAAAAAATGTTTTAGACAAATAATACGTATTTTTAGCCATAGAATCCAAATCTGCAATAAAAAATAGGGGTTCCTGTTTAAAATTTTAAAGTTGACCACCCCTCCACCGCCTGGGGGTGGGTGTAGGGGGTCAGGTGGGATATCAGTGGATAGCTTTTTAAAAAAGATTAAACACGTGTTTTTTATTTTGTTGATCGGAAATATATTTTTAGAGATATTTGACCATTCCGGGACTTTTGGTTCATTCTGTATATGCAATCCTTTACTAAAATTCATTTATCGCCTTATAGGATCAAGATATTTAACCGCGGTTTAGACAATCGTGTTCCCCAAGAAAAGGGCTACATTTTGTATTTGCGACTTTTTTCTACATCAAATACAACCTTAGAAAACACGACTTTTATATGAAAAATATGGTATTTTAAAAGTTTTTTTTTTCGTTTTAAAAAATTCTGTAACGGTCAAAACGGGTAAAAAACTCTTGAAAATAATTGTATGTATACTTTAAAGTCTGTAGAATATTATACTGTTACTAATAATTCGGTTAAAACGAGTTAGCTACATGAAACAATTTTTTTTTCACAATTATATAAAAAAAAAAACCGGTTTTTACCGTTTTGAGGTTATCGTTACGGACTAAAAATTTAAAAACCATTTGAATCTTGTTTTTTACTAGTTTTTAAGTGGTCAAAAGCTACGACAAGTCAAAATTCGTCTAGGGCCAATTTCCTATGCTTATCCTGCTACCCCCTTTTAATTTAAATTTTTCATATATATTGAAAACATTTGTTTAGTCTTTTACTAAACATACAAAATAGATTATGTAAATTTATACTATTTGCTTTATTTATTAAACTATTTATATTTACATTGTAAATAAATCTTTCAGAACTCATTATATTAAAATAAAACTGCTTTAGGTTAAAATTCTGTATTAATATTTATTAATAGTCAAAGTTTCGACGAACTCAACGTCCGTCTTCATCGTCAAAACGTCAATTATAAATAAATATTCATTCAGAATTAAAACCGTTTTAGTTTAATATAATAAGTTCTGATAGATTTTTTTACTATATATATTTTAATTTAAAATTTTTATATATTTCGATAATATTTGTGTATTGTTTTGACAAACATAAAAATACATATTATTTGCTTTATTTATTAAAACTTAAAATTATTTACATTTACGTTATTTATTAAACTATTTTAAGATATGGCTTTAAATAATTTAAATAATTTCCATAATAAAAAAAAAATTAAAGATTACTCTTCGTAATTCATTGAATAACTTTCGCGAAAAATTTGAAATTTCATATAGAATTTACAAAATCACTTCCGTAAACAATATTATTAATAATAATAATAATTATATAGTTTATTTAGTAGCATTAGCTAAATAAATACATAAATCTTACAAACTATTATGTCATGAACACAATCTAAAAACTATTTCTAACAACATATTTAGTCATTATTACCTCTTTAATAACTAATGGTAACTTTATTGCTCAGTGTAATAAATTTTATAAAATAATAATACATTTAGCATAATAGATAAAGAAGATTTAATATGAAATTCAAAATTTTACTAAATATTATGTAGTTTATACTGAAATAGATTTACTAATGATTATCAGGAACTATAGTTTTATAATACTGTTTTGATTTAATCTTAAATAATTGATATAACGATTTTAATTTTTTAATCATATCCAGTAATTTATTAAAAAGTTTTTATTCCATTTATAGATATGCTATGTTCAGTAACTGATTTATTAACTCTATATAAATATTGAACAAAAATTTTTCATATGTGCATATCTGTGAAATAAACTAATATAAAGTAAAGTTAAAATTTTTCTCCAAATTTCACAAGTTACTCAGTCATTGAATCGGCTAGCTAAGCTAGCTTGTGAAATTTTAAGAAAAATCTCAACTTTAATTTATATAAAAATTGTTGGACCCACATGTATTAATTCTGTAAATCCTGTAATAATAATAATAATAATATTTACGAGGCAAAAACTAAAGAATTAAAGAATTAATGTTAAACACCGATTTGTTTTTGTTTTATAGCCATCTATCCGGAATAACAATTCTTGGAATTCCGGCAGAAATCTACAATTTCGGATCTCAGTATTGGATGTGCTTACTAACGGCCGTATTCTCTTGTACAATTGTCACACAAGTCTATCTGCCAATATTTGACAAATTGCAATTAACCAATAGCTATGAATATTTAAAACTACGTTTTGATACCAGAATACGTGTACTAGCATCGTTTATTTATGCACTGGCCATGTTTTTATACATGCCTATTGTAATCTACATTCCTGCTCCGGCATTCAGTCAAGGTAAGTTTAATAATTAATTATTTTAATACTGAACAAAAAATGTTCATCTGTGAAATAGGATAATTATGGCGAAAGGGCGGATTTTTATGGCAAGAACTATATATACTCCTTTAAATAATCGAATTATCGAGTTATTAAACAAATACATTGTTTAGTGTGACAATTTTTTAATTTATTATTAATCGTTTTGACACAGAACCTGTGTCACCTTCTGGGCTTATATTTAAAAAATATTACTTACATCAATAGAATGTTTATGTTAAATGATATTTAAATTACATTTCTAGGTTAAAAATGTCATAATTTATTTCACATCAGACGAATTATATAGTTGAAAAAAAATAGTAGTTCTTTTGAACTAAAACCTGTCATATTTTGAAACTCGATTATTAGATTAGAAATATATGGGTAAACCCATATATAGACCACTTTGGCATTATCACATAAATGATAAGAAATAGGAATAAACATTTTTTTCACCGAAAGTTGGCAGCATTGTATTTTGCTAATATATAATATTATAGGCGCTAAGTGTATCTTCTGTAAAAATTTCATTAAAAACGGATAAATAATGCGGGCATAACAAATATTTAAAAAATTATTAAACATTTTTTTCGGAAAGTTGGCAACATTATATTTTAATAAAATTATAATTTATGTAGGCACTAAGAGAAACTTTTCTGAAAATTTGACCAAAATCGGATAAATAATGTAGCCACAATAAATTTTTTTAAATTTTAGTAATTTTTTTCTCGATAAGTTGGCAACACTGTATTTTGTTAAAATTGCATAATTTATGCGGACACCAGGAAAATCTTTAGTGAAAATTTGATTGAAATTGGTTAAATGACGTGGTCATAATAAATTTTTAAAAATTTTAGTAATTTTTTTCTCAAAAAGTTGGCAACACTGTACTTTGTTGAAATTATCTAATTTATATGGATACTAGAAGAATCTTTTGTGAAAATTTGAACAAGATCGGTTAAACAACATGGCCGTAATAAATTTTTAGAAATTTTAGTAATTTTTTTCTCGGAAAGTTAGCAACACTGTATTTATTAAAATTACGAAATTTATGGGGAGACTAGGGGATTCTTTCCTGAAAATTTGATCAAAATCGAATAAATAATGTAGCCACAATAAATTTTTAAAAACTTTAGTAATTTTTTTCTCGGAAAGTTGGCATCACTGGAAAAAACAAAACCACATGACCATCTTGGGCAATAGAAAAATTTATCCTGAAAATTTCATTAAAATCGGTTGAACCGTCTAGGAGGAGTTGCGGCCACAAAATTTAGTTTTACGACCGAGCGAGCGAGCGAGCGAGCTTACGACGCACATCCATACACCCACATAAACTAAGTTCAGATTCGTCATCTAGAGGCTATATAAAAAATTTCTATACAATTTTTTTTTTTTTTAATGTTACAGACACCGTACAAACACTATACCACATTTTTCTTGCAGTCAAAGTGGTAAAAAATATGTACAAGCTTTTATTAAAATTATTTGACAAACTGAATCTAGGACAAACTGATGATTAATTTATATTACATTAGAAAGATTAAAATTCATTTATATTGAAACAATTACGTAATTAGTGAACTATTTTATAATAATAAACAATTTCGATTTTATTATTATACTATTATCAAGTACTATAACTCATAATTTATATATTTGATATATATATGGGTCATTCCATGTGAAATCGGCCAAAAAAATGTCGACCCTCTCCGATTTGTCTGAAAATGCGTATACTTATTCATTTTCATCTAAAACTAAGTAAGGAAATATTTATTTGGCTTGTTTTACCATATTTTAATTTTAATTTAATACCTTCATATATGGCTATTTTTTGCCCTCCCCCACAGATCCCTCGAAATAAAATTCTATATTAATTCTACAATTATTTCAAGAAAAACAAATGCATTATATTATGAAAGAGCTAACTTTAAGCTATTTATTTCAGCTATTGGTAACGATTTTTATCTGAACTGTGGGGAGTTATGCGGAGAAATGTGAAAATTCCCCTTTTTTTTCAAATTTTTTTTTTCTCAAATGCTCCATCTCAGAATTTGCTCAAATTTTGGCAAACTGAAGAAGAAGAATTATATTTTAAGGCACAAAAACTTTCAAGATGGCTTTTTGAGTTTAAAAAAAGATATTTGACTTTGAATTTGGTTTACGGTTTTTTTAAATGTGGTCGTCATGACCCAAAACAGTCTTATCATTTCATTCATAATTTTATGGACTTTATAGTTAAAAGTATCCCTAAATAAGAGGAAAATGACTAAATTGGTATGGTACCTCATATTTTGTATAAATTATTTACTTTGTAAACAAAATACGTATATCAATATGCATTAAAAATTTTAAAAAATTGCTCTCAAATATTTGCTCTTTGTAAGCTTTATCTCTAAGTACTTGTTAACTAATTAATTTTTGTCTTTTTTATGTTTATTTGTTTATGGATGAGGCTGTCAATAAATATTAATGTCACGTTTATGAGGTTCCTTAGCAAATACAAACACGCTGATTTATAGCTAAGCAGCAATCAGAATACTTCAGACGTGTTAGAGAAGGTATTGAAGTTAATGAAGTTGTTGTAGTTGCTGATTTTTCAAAAAATTACGCGTTTATAATTCAGAACAACGTACAAGGAGTTTACTGGAATAATGATCAAGCCATTATCCATCCATTTACCTGCTATTTCCGCTCTAGTCAAGATGATAATATTATTCCACTGAATTTTGTCATTATATCAGACGATCTAAATCACAATACTTCAGCTGTGTATCATTTTATAACTGTTGATGCAGTTTTTGAAAAATAAAATTCCAACACTGAAAAAACTCATATACTTTTCCGATGGAGCCGTATCGCATTACAAGAACAAGTATAACATACTAAATTTATGTCTACTACAACGAGATTTTTCTGTAAACGGCGCACGGTAAAGGTCCCAGCGACGGATTAGGAGGAACACTAAAGCGACTGGTAACTCGTGCTAGTCTACAAATGTCTTCAGATCACCAAATTCAAACTGCGGAACAACTGTTATCTTGGGCTTCAAGCAATATAAGCGGAATTACTTTCGGGTTTGCGAGTTAAATACATTATTTATTTATTTCGTTATATTTTCTATTATATATACACTCTAAAAAATGTTTTAGTTCCAAGAACTAAAAAAAATTTGTTAAACATTTTTTTTGTAACTAAAGCTAATATATAAGTTCTAACAACAAATGTAAAATTATAATCGATAATAAAAGCAAATATGTATTTGCTGTAAAAAAACAAATTGTTTTCGTTGATTTGTATGTGCTCTGTTAACAAATATTTTTGTTAAAGTTACAAAAATTTTAGTATTAATAAACAATATGTTATTTGCTGTAAAAGGCTAAATTATTTGTGTAATAATAACTAACTTATATATGTTATAATTACCACAATTTTATTACCTTTAACAAATATATTTGTATATTCTGCTACATTCAATTAGTTACAGGGCACGCCGCCACGCGTAGATTTGTTCTTTGTTCGTCTTATGGCGTATTTTATATTGTGCAATCGGTTCTATCTGATGCAATCTGAATTCGCATATTTATGGTGTTTTGTGTTGTTTTTCATTTATTCAGTAATGTGTGAATATATTAAAAATATGTTACGAAACTGGGGGTTTGAGGAGTACATCGATATTTTCGATGGTAAGTTCAATGTCTTATTTTTAACATTATAGGTTATGTTTAGTGGCGTGTACTTTCTTGTTCTATATTAATATAATATTATTATACTCAGACAATGGCATCGACGAAACATCATTTCCACTATTAAGTGATGATGTGATCAAAGAATTGATTCCTAAAATTGGGCCCAGAATGAAATTTTTAAACAAATTTGCAAATTTCAAATTACAACCAGAGATGTCATCTTCTACATCGGTAAATAATTACATTGAAATATAAAGAAAAGTTTAATTTATTTTAATTTAAACTGAATAATTTTTTAGATGTGTTCTGATGATACGGAAATATGTCCTAGTTTTCCAATTTCATATATCGAAGGTGATTCATTCGCCAGTACGTCAAAAAATGATGGTATATACTAATATAAAATACCTGAAGAATTTAGCATATGTTGCGTAACCAAATGAATTAAAATAATTAATGTCAAATATGAACCAAATTTGGTACTGTTAATTGATATGGATGATTTATTACCTATTTATGGTGTTATAAATTATATACTTGTAAATAATAATAATAATAATAAATGTTCTTTTATTTTTACGGTTTTAAAAACAGTAGAGCTTTATAGTCATATAAACGTCTATGAGGTACTAAAAACTAATAAATTTATTTATAAAAAATTTAAAGAATTATACAATATCTTTCCTACATTTTGTAAAACTTATTCAAATGGCTGTTTGTACATAGATGTATAATTATATTTTGTAAAATAGAAACTTTATTTTCATTATTTTCATTAATTTCACATTGATATGAAATTAATGGGCGATATACGTGATAAGTCACATCTTGATGCATTGTGATCATAACTAAATATACAAGGTAAAGAATTGATATTTTTAGTTATGGTTGTAATTGCTTTTGATAAGACTTTTAGTGGCCTATTAATTTTATGTCAATTCTAACCTATAAATTCTGCAACAAATAATCTTACTTCGTCCACAGCAAATTTAAGTTTGTTAAAGTAGCTAATATTTTTTTGTTGTCATAACAAATTTATATTTGCTAAGGAACTTTACGTGTAACAAATATTATTTTGCTGTCATAGCAAAAAAGAAACTAGCTAAAAAAAAATTTGCCTTCTTTGCAAATATTTTTGCTGAGAATTTCCACTAAAAAATTTGAGTTACCATAACTAAATTTTTGTTACAACAGCAAATATATTTTTTAGAGTGTATTTAAACATAGTTTTATTTAGAATACTTTGTGTTATTAATCTTATATTTACTTTCTACAATAAACTTATTATTTAATCATTATTAAATAAATCGGCGTGTTTATATTTGCTAACGAACCTGATAAACGTGATATTAATATTTATTGACAGCCTCATCCATAAACAAATAAACATAAAAAAGACAAAAATTAATTAGTTAACAAGTACTTAGAGATAAAGCTTACAAAAAGCAAATATTTGAGAGCAATTTTTTAAAATTTTTAATGCATATTGATATACGTATTTTGTTTACAAAGTAAATAATTTATACAAAATATGAGGTACAATACCAATTTAGTCATTTTCCTCTTATTTTGGGATATTTTAACTATAAAGTCCATAAAATTATGAATGAAATGATAAGACTGTTTTGGGTCATGACGACCACATTTGGAAAAACCGTAAGCCAAATTTAAAGTCGAATATCTTTTTTTAAACTCAAAAAACCATCTTGAAAGTTTTTGTGCCTTAAAATATAATTCTTCTTCTTCATTTTGCCAAAATTTGAGCAAATTCTGAGATGGAGTATTTGAGAAAAAAAAATTTGAAAAAAAAAAGGGGAATTTTCACATTTCCCCGCATAACTCCCCACAGTTCAGATAAAAATCGTTACCAATAGCTGAAATAAATAGCTTAAAGTTAGCTCTTTCATAATATAATGCATTTGTTTTTCTTGAAATAATTGTAGAATTAATATAGAATTTTATTTCGAGGGATCTGTGGGGGAGGGCAAAAAATAGCCATATATGAAGGTATTAAATTAAAATTAAAATATGGTAAAACAAGCCAAATAAATATTTCCTTACTTAGTTTTAGATGAAAATGAATAAGTATACGCATTTTCAGACAAATCGGAGAGGGTCGACATTTTTTTGGCCGATTTCACATGGAATGACCCATATACCGGGTGTCCAAAAAGAATGGAAACTATTAAATATCTCGAGAACGGCACATCGGATTACAAAGTTACAAAACAAGTTTTTCTTTATTTTTGAAAATCTATTTAGGGGTGATATGCGAAAACCACCCACACCTTCCCTGGCGGGGGGAGCGGGGGCAAGTTTTAAAATTTAAATAGAAACACCCATTTTTTATTGCACAGTTGCATTCTCCATAAAAAACTGTTTCTGGATTTGCAAATTGAGCCCCCCAGCTCTACCCCCCTCGGAGCAGGGAAGGGGAGAAAATTTAAAAATTTTTGCAGAAACTTTCACTTTTTATTGCAGTTTTGGATTCTCCTTCTAAAACTGGATATAAAAATATCGCATTTAAAAAAAAAACTAAAATGGTAGATAGCTTTGACCTAAATCCAGCAAAATTTACCACCAGGTATTATTTGAGATGAAAAGTTGGTACCCATCCGCATGTGTGGGAGTGAGAATGCAGGTGCGTTTTTCAATTTTATATCCAGTTTTAGAAGGAGAATCCAAAATTGCAATAAAAAGTGAAAGTTTCTGCAAAAATTTTCAAATTTTCTCCCCTTCCCTGATCCGAGGGGGGTGGAGCTGGGGGGCTCAATTTGCAAATCCAGAAACAGTTTTTTATGGAGAATGCAACTGTGCAATAAAAAATGGGTGTTTCTATTTAAATTTTAAAACTTGCCCCCGCTACCCCCGCCAGGAGAGATGTGGGTGGTCTTCTCATAACACCCCTAAATAGATTTTCAAAAATAAAAAAAAACGTATTTTGTAACTTTGTAATCCGATGTGCCGTTCTTGAGATATTTAATAGTTTCCATTCTTTTTGGACACCCGGTATATATATATATATATATATATATATATATATATATATATATATAATGTGATTATCAATTGTGATAATATTATATTACAAAAAATACCGTTATTTGTAAATATTGAAATATTTGTTTTTTTATGTCTTATAAAAATACTACATTGTCTAAAAAGTTACGAGGATGTAAAAAAATACATTTTTGGCACTATATACTGGCAGATTACGTGTAAAAAAGCCGGTTTCATTTATTCTTTATATATTTAACGTAACTTTTATTTCGTATTTGTAAACTTTTTATTAAATAAAACAAATCGTTAAATAACAAATTTTGGAATTCTGTACGGAATTATTAATTAATTTATCTCTATATTATGTTTTAAAGTTAGCCAGTTTTACAGAAAATTTTATAAATTTTATATTTGTACAGTGGCAAAAACACGTCAATCAAGTTAGCACCCCCCATTCTCCAAAAATTAAAACAAATTAGCTCATATTTATGAGCTATTTATGAGCTATTTTTGAGCCACAATTAAAATTTTTGAGCTGCAAAATTATGCCTAAAAACAATGTTTTTTGATGGGGGGTGCTAACTTGATTTCAAGTTAGCACCCACGCTATGATAAAATTTTTAAAAATTAAAACAAATTAGCTCACATTAATGAGCTATTTATGAGCTATTTTTGAGCCACAATTAAAATTTTTGAGCTGCAAAATTATGCCTAAAAAAAATGTTTTTCGATGGGAGGTGCTAACTTGATTTCAAGTTAGCACCCACGCTATGAAAAAATTTTTAAAAATTAAAACAAATTAGCTTACATTAATGAGCTATTTATGAGCTATTTTTGAGCCACAATTAAAATTTTTGAGCTGCAAAATTATGCCTAAAAAAAATGTTTTTCGATGGGGGGTGCTAACTTGATTTCAAGTTAGCATCCACGCTATCAAAAAAATTTTAAAAATGAAAAAAAATTAGCTCATATTTATGAGCTATTTTTGAGCTACATTCAAAAATTTTGAGCTGCAAAAGTATGCATGAAAATAATTTTTTTCGATGAGGTTGCTAACTTGACTTCAAAATAAATAATGTAGCCACAATAATTTTTTTTTTAATTTTAGTAATTTTTTTCTCGATCAGTTGGCAACACTGTATTTTGTTCAAATTGCATAATGTATGCGGGCACCAGGAGAATCTTTAGTGAACATTTGATTAAAATCGGTTAGATAACGCGGTCATAATAATTTTTTAAAAATTTTAGTAATTTTTTTCTCAGAAAGTTGGCAACACTGTACTTTGTTGTAATTATCTAATTTATATGGATACCAGAAGAATCTTTTGTGAAAATTTTAACAAAATCAGTTAAACAACATGGTCGTAATAATTTTTTAAAAATTTTAGTAATTGTTTTCTCAGAAAGTTGGCGACACTAGGGGAATCTTTCCTGAAAATTTCATCAAAATCGAATAAATAATGTAGCCACAATAAATTTTTAAAAACTTTAGTAATTTTTTTCTTGGAAAGTTGGCAACACTGTATTATATTAAAATTACGTAATTTATGTGGGAACTAGGGGAATCTTTCCTGAAAATTTAATCAAAATCGGATAAATAATGTAGCCACAATGCATTTTTAAAAATTTTAGTAATTTTTTTTCGGAAAGTTGGAAAAAATCAAAAGCACATGACCATCTTGGGCACTAAACAAATTTATCCTGAAAATTTCATTAAAATCGATTGAACCGTCTAAGAGGAGTTGCGATCACAAAATTTTGTCTGACGAGTGAGCGAGCGAGCGAGCTGACGACGCACATCGATACACCCACATAAACTAATTTCAGATTCGTCATCTAGAGGCTATGTGAAGGATTTCTATATACAAATTTTTTATTTTTGAAAATGTTACAGTCACAGATTATTATTTAAATAAAGTATTTTTGTGTTTATAATAGATTGAAAAAATATTTATATATATGATTTACATTTATATATTAGTATTTTTATATTATTATTTTGTATTTGGTAAAGCATTTGAACTAAATAAGGATTATTATTATTCATGTAAACTTAAAGGTAAATTTTGATAACAAAAAAAAATTATTTTTGTGCATAGTTTTGCAGCTCAAAAATTTTGAATGTGGCTCAAAAATAGCTCATAAATAGCTCATAAATGTGAGCTAATTTGTTTTAATTTTTAAAAAAATTTTGATAGCGTGGGTGCTAACTTGAAGTCAAGTTAGCAACCCCATCGAAAAAAATTATTTTCATGCATAGTTTTGCAGCTCAAAAATTTTGAATGTGGCTCAAAAATAGCTCATAAATAGCTCATAAATGTGAGCTAATTTGTTTTAATTTTTAAAAATTTTTTCATAGCGTGGGTGCTAACTTGAAATCAAGTTAGCACCCCCCATTGAAAAACATTTTTTTTAGGCATAATTTTGCAGCTCAAAAATTTTAATTGTGGCTCAAAAATAGCTCATAAATAGCTCATTAATGTAAGCTAATTTGTTTTAATTTTTAAAAATTTTTTCATAGCGTGGGTGCTAACTTGAAATCAAGTTAGCACCTCCCATCGAAAAACATTTTTTTTAGGCATAATTTTGCAGCTCAAAAATTTTAATTGTGGCTCAAAAATAGCTCATAAATAGCTCATTAATGTGAGCTAATTTGTTTTAAATTTTAAAAATTTTTTCATAGCGTGGGTGCTAACTTGAAATCAAGTTAGCACCCCCCATCGAAAAACATTTTTTTAGGCATAATTTTGCAGCTCAAAAATTTTAATTGTGGCTCAAAAATAGCTCATAAATAGCTCATAAATATGAACTAATTTGTTTTAATTTTTGGAGAATGGGGGGTGCTAACTTGATTGACGTGGCAAAAACACTTAGAATAAAGTTTGCTGAAATGAAACTAGATTGTGTTTGCATTCTAGTATTTGCAGAATAGACGGAATAAATTTGAAAAAAAAGTATTATCGTCAAATTTACAAAATAAGCAATTTTAACTAGTAAATTATTATAACAAAGAAATAAATAGTAAAGTTAGCGATTTAAATCAAAATTCAATGTCAAATATGACGTCACTCTGTTAAAGTAGAGGGCGTTGTTCTATATTCTACCTATAATAATAATGTGTTTGTATACATTTATTGACAAATACACATACGCAATTTACATGTATATATGAAGATGTAAACATGATTAAAGATACCTAGAAATAATTTTTCTTTTGTTGTGATACCTGTAACGGTGATGTTACCATATTATGGTAGCATAAAAATTTATTTTGTTTACTATTGTGTAATAAATAATAACAATTATCAAATAATATATTCCCATTGTATTTAGGCTATTAAAAAATAATATATTGTTATTATTATTGTACAAAATTAAATTAGTTATTAATTGGGACAATGAAATATATAATTGTAAACTAATTTCTGATTCACTGATAGATAATAAAATTATTTTAGGATCATTTCTAACATCTTATGTTAAAATGAAAAGTGATACATACAAAAAATTGTAATAAAAACAATTTTTGAAACGTCCGAGGTCTATGTACAGCTGCTGCATTATTCTAAATCCGATATTAATGGTTCAATAATTCCAATCGTATCTGTAAGACTTTTTTTTTTCCTAAATAAATGGAAACAAAAAACAAAGGCTCGTATTTTCAAAAGTACTTTTGACGTTTACCTAAAAATTTTATTTAGCATTTTAAAATAGGTAGTTTATTTAACTTTTATAATATCAGATATAATAAAAAATATCTAAAATAGAAAAATAATGTATATTTGATGAAAAACAAAGGTAAAATTTTTTTAAAAAATAAATAATAATAGCTCTTATTTACAAAAATTGAGATTCGGGTCAAAATATCCTGTAACATATGTGAACGAAAAACAGCCTTAAACAAGATTAGAAGTATATGGGTAAACCCATATATAGACCACTTTGACGTTTCTTGGAAAGTTGGCAACACTGTATTTTTAAAATATTATAATTTATGTAGGCACTAGGAGATACTTTTCTGAAAATTTGATCAAAATCGAATAAATAATGTAGCCACAATGAATTTTTAAAAAAATTTGTGATTTTTTTCTCGATAAGTTGGCAACACTGTATTTTGTAAAAATTGCATAATTTATTTAGGCACTAGGAGAAACTTTTATGAAAATTAGATTAAAATCGGTTAAATAAAATGGTCATAATGAATTTTTAAAAATTTTAGTAATTTTTTTCTCGGAAAGTTGGCAACAATGTAATTTGTTAAAATTACATAAATTATATGAATACTAGGAGAATCTTTTGTGAAAATTTGAGTAAAATCGGTTAAATAACATGGCCATAATCAAATTTTTAAAACTTTAGTAATTTTTTTCTCGGAATGTTGGCAACACTGGATATTAATAAAATTATATAATTAATGGGAGCACTAGAAAAATCTTTTCTAAAAATTTGATCAAAATCGGATAAATAATGTAGCCAATATGAATTTTTTTAAACTTTAGTAATTTTTTTCTCGGAAAGTTGGCATCACTGGAAAAAAATAAAACCACATGACCAACTTGGGTACTAGACAAAGGAGGTAGCAGGATAAGCATAGGAAATCGGCCCCAGACGAATTTTGACTTGTCGTAGCTTTTGACCGCTTAAAAACTAGTAAAAAACAAGATTCGGATGGCTTTTAAATTTCTAATCCGTAACGGTAATTTCAAAACGGTAAAAATCGTTTTTTTTGCTATAATTGTAAAAAAAAATTTTTTTACGTAGTTAATTTGTTTTAACCGAATTATTAGTAACAGTATAATATTCTACAGACTTTAGAGTATACATACAATTTTTTTCAAGAGTTTTTTACCGGTTTTGACCGTTACAGAATTTTTTAAAACGAAAAAAAACTTTTAAAATACCATATTTTTCGTATAAATGTCGTGTTTTCTAAGGTTGTATTTGATGTAGAAAAAAGTCGCAAAAACAAAATGTAGCCCTTTTCTTGGGGAACACGATTGTCTAAACCGCGGTTAAATATCTTGATCCTATAAGGCGATAAATAAATTTTAGTAAAGGATTGCATATACAGAATGAACCAAAAGTCCCGGAACGGTCAAATATCTCTAAAAATATATTTCCGATCAACAAAATAAAAAACACGCGTTTAATATTTTTCAAAAAGCTATCCACTGATATCCCACCTAACCCCCTACACCCACCCCCAGGCGGTGGCGGGGTGGTCAACTTTGAAATTTTATTTAGAATTTTTAATAATTTTTCCTGCCAAACCAGCATGAGTTTGAGAAAAAAGTTACTTAGCTATTATGTAGCTAATTTTTTTTTTCTATTTTACTGAATTTTTTCAGATTGTTTTCAGCAAATTTTGAAAAAAGTCTTATTTTGAAAAAATCCCAATGGTACCCCCTTTGAGATTTTCAAAAATTCAGTTTTTTTTTTTCTACTAAACGATGCATCCTAGAATAATGGTTTATTCACCAAATTATAGTACTCATTATTCCGCATTTTTCCATATCATGCTTATTTTCCTACACATCATAGTTTTTGAGAAAAAAAATAAAAACAAAAAAATCAAAAGAAAATTCTAGAGCCCACAAGGCACATGCTAGCAAATTAAAACTAAAACCAAATTATAGAACTTATTATGCCCTATCGAAAAGTATTCTAAGTATTTCTTCAAATTTTACTCGAGAAAGTAGTATTTCGCAATTTATCGAAATTACATGTTAAAGTCCTATGATCTGGGGTCGCGGTCAACACACTGTATATTTCTATTTCTATATTTTCTATATTTCTATATTTCTATTAATTACAGCGCTATCTATCATAAATAGAAAAAAATGTTTTAGACAAATAATACGTATTTTTAGCTATAGAATCCAAATCTGTAATAAAAAATAGGGGTTCCTATTTAAAATTTCAAAGTTGACCACCCCCCCACCGCCTAGGGGTGGGTGTAGGGGGTCAGGTGGGATATCAGTGGATAGCTTTTTGAAAAAGATTAAACACGTGTTTTTTATTTTGTTGATCGGAAATATATTTTTAGAGATATTTGACCGTTCCGGGACTTTTGGTTCATTCTGTATATGCAATCCTTTACTAAAATTCATTTATCGCCTTATAGGATCAAGATATTTAACCACGGTTTAGACAATCGTGTTCCCCAAGAAAAGGGCTACATTTTGTATTTGCGACTTTTTTCTACATCAAATACAACCTTAGAAAACACGACATTTATACGAAAAATATGGTATTTTAAAATTTTTTTTTCGTTTTAAAAAATTCTGTAACGGTCAAAACCGGTAAAAAACTCTTGAAAAAAAATTGTATGTATACTCTAAAGTCTGTAGAATATTATACTGTTACTAATAATTCGGTTAAAACAAATTAACTACATAAAAAAAATTTTTTTTACAATTATACCAAAAAAAAACGATTTTTACCGTTTTGAAATTACCGTTACGGATTAGAAATTTAAAAACCATCCGAATCTTGTTTTTTACTAGTTTTTAAGCGGTCAAAAGCTACGACAAGTCAAAATTCGTCTGGGGCCGATTCTCTATGCTTATCCTGCTACCTCCTTTATCCTGAAAATTTCATTAAAATCGGTTGAATCATCTAGGAGGAGTTGCGGCCACAAAATTTTGACTTACGACCGAGCGAGCGAGTGAGCGAGCGAGCTGACGAAGCACATCCATACACCCACATAAACTAAGATCAGATTCGTCATCTAGAGGCTATATGAAGAATTTCAATACAATTTTTTTTTTTGAAAATGTTACAGACACCGTACCAAACGCTATACCACTTTTCCTTGCAGTCAAAGTGGTAATTAGTTAAAATCGATCTTAACATCTGCTTTACAATAAGAGATTTTAAACAACTATTTTATATGTTACAAACATATTTTTTAAACGTTTTAAAAATAAACAGACTTTAAGTTGTAATTCTGTATTGATATTTATAAATAATCGACGCGACGTTTCCACGTACTCGACGTACATCTTCATCAGGTATAAATGATAACGATACGTCGATTATTAATAAAAATATTAATACAGAACTACAATTTAAAGCCGTTTTATTTTAATAAGAACACTGGAATTTTTTTACTACGGTTTAAACATTTTTTTTCCTTGAATTTAAACAATTTTCTATTATAACAAGGTTACGAATAATCATACTGATGTAGGCATGAAATGCATAAAATTTTACTGTAGACCAAACTACCTACTTTGTTTAACAATTATTTTAACAATTATTGAAAAATATAGGGATTGGTAATCAAAAACTAAAATATTAAATATAACGATATTCACAACGAAATAAACAATCATTTTCATGTCTCAACAGCCATTCAAAATTATTATAATTCAACAAATAAGTATTATTCTAAGAACAAAAATTAAGACTAAACAATTCTGAGCACCATCTGCTTGTTATCTGCTTGTTATCAATAAGATTTATCTATATTTATTAAATACATTTTGTTCAAATATTAACGTCTGTAAATTTACATACTAACTGGTGTAAAATCAGTTGTCCCAGGTTTTTATGTAAAATTAACGAATTTTCTTTTAAAGTATGGTATTATTAAAAAAATATAACAAAACTATAAAAACTATTTACCTGATTAAAAATAAAAACAAATATTTTAAAATAAACGATAAAATTACATTTACAAAATGAAATAAAAAATACTTTCTTATTTTCTTTTGTTAATTCAACTGTATAAAATAATTACAAACAAATTAAAGAAATTTAAATACGATATACACAGTAAAAACAAAGAAATAATAAATAATAAAAATACAAATCTATTTTGCCAAAAAAAAAAAAAAAACTAATCTATTCATAAAAGGAAAACTGAATTATACAAGCATAAGCAAAAAATACGAATATCTGGTTGAATAATGTAATATTATCAAAAAACGGAAGACACATGATCGTTTCTCATTTATTTTTCTATATATTTTTTTTCTCTCTTTTTGTTGCATCATTACATCGAAGACACAAGAACCAGACCAGACCAACATTGCGAAATCAGAACAAAGAAACGATATAATAGCAATATTTCTATTGTTTCACAAATAGGCACCTTATTGTATTTCAATCATTTAAAATTTTAAATATACAGTTAGTTGAAACCAGTATTTCAATGTCAAAACAAAGAATCTCTAGTTGATTTTATTTATTTATTTCCAATAGTAATAAATTTGTAACATATTATATTTATGTATTTTCTTTAGATTATTTAAAAAAAAATTCTTTTTAACCAGAATTTTCATACGATTTTCTCGTAATTCCTTTAAAGCTACTTACGTCCAGTTGCATAAACCGGTTATAAATGCATTGTTAACATCGGCGTTAAATATATGTGTATGTCAAGACGTTTGTAAAAATAACAATAGTTAAATATCCCATACTATTAGGTTGGTGAATAATTATCAAGAGTTTTTGTTAAAAAAAAATGTTAAAAATGTGATTGTTGAATTTTTATATTTCTTTTTTCATAACAAATATTGTTTAAAAAACACCTGATAATTATGCACCAATCTAATATTAAACGAGTAATTTTTTATATATTTGTGTAAATATTATATTTAGCTAGATTTTGACTTTGGAAAAACTTATTTACTTGTAAAAATTTATTTTGAAATTCGTTTTCGACACAATTAATATTTTGACAAATTGCTATCATATAGTCACCATGGAAGAAACAATTATTGTTGAACTTATTTTCGTGGCAACATAACAAACTGCAATATATTGTATTTTTTTAAGTGTTTTTTTTTTTATAACAAATCAGTCGATAATTTTCAGTGTGTTAATTTTTTTAATTGACAGAGTTATTTAAATGAGTTGTTTTTTTATGGAATAAAGAGCACATAAAACTTATCGAATACCAATAAATTAAATCAGCTACCTTATAGAAAAATATATTATTACATATTAAATATATCAAACTCAAAAATAGTGGTAGTTAGTAGTTCCAATCAATAAAACATATACCATTTTTCCAACTTATATAACCCGATCAAGCGAAAAAAGTTTAAATGTAATTTTCATCAAAACGTTGTTTTAATTGAGAAAAAAAAAAAAACATATATTAAAATAAAACATTTAATGTAAACATGTCCTTGACCGTTAAGCATGTCGAAGTACAAATGTGCCAATTATATTATTCAGTCTATGCAAAACGATTTCAGGAAAAGTATTTTAAAAAATTTTTTTTCGAGTTTTTATCTTAAAATATAATTATCCTAAATTACATTTTTATAATCAACACATCAAAAATAGTTGTTATTGTACAAAATTTTACTGGGAGAATAAAAAAATTTTTCTATTGTTTTAAATTATAATGCAACTTTTTTTACACATTTGATCCAACAAACTGTAAGTACATAAAATTATAATTGAATTATTTAGATTAAAAAATTTCTTAATATTTTCGTAAACCTAGATATGTAAAAAATCTTTGGACCCGTATTCTCACCTCATTTATAAAAGTGATTTTTGCCAAAAGTACTTTTGACGTTTACTTAAAATTAATTAATAAGCACTTTATAATAGTTTATTTAAATTTTATATCAAATATAATAAAAATTATCAAAAATAGTAAAATTATTTATATTTGATCAAAAACAGAAACAAAAAGTTATTCTGAAATTAATGATAAAAGCACTTTTTCACGAAAAGGTGAGGGTCATTGTTTTTAATCATTTAAGTATGTTTAAAAATATAAAATTGCAATTTCTTCAAAAATAATAATGATCGCAACCTACTGCAACCTTTGTTGCAATAACAAATTTTCGTTATGCAATTCTTTGTTTATTAATACAACTGCGGTCATTAGAGATAATTGAATATATATTTTATGCAACTACTATAATTAAATAGTTAATTTTAACTATTTCTACCACTTGAAATGTTTTTGGACGCATTTGTTCAAATAACTAAAGTGTACAAAACATTCAAATTTCGTAAAATACATTATTAATCCAAAATGTTAATCAATTATTAATGGTACCATTCTTGTATGATTAAATAATTTATTCTATTTCAAATATTCATAATTTCTGATCATAAACTTAATTGTTTTTAAAATATTACAAATATTCTGTGTGCCCTAATGTATAAATATAGAAACTTACTACACAATTAAAAGTAAAAGTATGAACTACAAATCAAAATAAAAGATTAATTTTTCAGAAATGTACGAAATTTTAAAAAAATAATTAAAATTATTATATCCATACATTTTGAACAGGGGCATAAACATTTTTCGAGAATTATAAAATAAATCATTATTTTAAAAAAATCATTAATCACATTTAACTAAATAAATATTATTAGTTTTTTTTTAAAATATGATTATAATTGTAATATAATAAAATGTACATATGAGTTTTATTTTGAAAATGATTATAAATCAAAATTTAAGAAAATCGATAATATAGTTGCTATGATTAAAAATTAAAGTTCATAAACGATCAGAGAAAAATTTCTTTCTTTTATCAAAAGAAGTGTGATTAAAGTGAATAATGTAAATTGAAATGAAAAATATTTAATATCTCAATATAAGAAAACGTGGATTTATACCACTTTTAAAATAAATGGCTCATATATTATATTAAAATGACAAAGAAGCAATGCTTTTCGATGCTACTTTGTCACTGTATTTTAGAAATAAATTACTGGCGTTAGAGTATTTAAAAAAATATATGAGAAAAGAAAAACTTACATGGACAAGAAGTGCTGATGCGGGTTATTATATGTCTGCATTTCATCGCAACTTTCAGCGCCCGAACTGCTGACTGTAGCGTCCGAATCTACCTGTGCCTCCACCAAACTTAATTCAGTCTGTAAAGTGCCGGCAATCTTTTCCAGTTCATCTCGCACCTCATTCGCGAACCGCGGCACCGAAACTGTCGCGAAACTGACGGCATTCCGTAATGTAATAACCGGCGTCGAGGTAGATGCCGGCTCCGACGAACCACTACCGAAATATTTCGACACGTGCTTATGCCGATTTTAAACGGACGACTGCTGCACCGAAGTCATATGCAATTTCCGAACTAAATTACGCGTTGCGTGCGAACTAATTGCTTTTAAGTCAGTAGTGTTTACTGTTTGTTGTTGTTCAAGCGATTGTTGTTGTTGTTGTTGTTCATCTTCACGCGCTTTTACGTGCTGGCCCATGACCACAGCATTGGGATGCCTCACCGAGGCTGCACGCAATCCCATTCATCCAGTGATCCCTCATTGACAGACCAAAAACACACTTTCAAAACACCGCACACACTATTTTTCCCCAACACTTGTACACCACTAATTTTTCGATGTCAACAAACTGGTACACTGCACAACACTTTTGAGTTCATAATTTCACAACAAAATGTTCCCTGATTTCAGTCTCCAGCCGGGAGCACACCTCCGCTGCAAACAAGAACATGTTAAAACACAAGTACGTAATAATACATTATGACACACCTCTAATATAAAAACTAAATGTTATATTTCAATCACTCGGTTGTATTTTTAATAGATCCCGCGCCACGATTATTGATACTGAAAACAGAACACCCACTTGACGGTACAAAACTTATGAAATAAGCCGAATCGAAGCTCTACCACGCATCACATAAACATTGCATCACTAATTAAACGTATTTCAATCAAATCAATACTATATTTGATCACATTTTGTTGTTATGCACCCAAATTACTTTTTAATAGCAGCAATTGTTTAACACGATGCTTCTGATGGTAATAATAGCGCGAATTTTTCCGCTTAAATGTGTAATCCAACAATGGCGGAATTACTACTGCACTTACAAACTCATACACCTTAACTCAACTGCTAAAGGCTGCAGGAACGAGCGCTGATTCAACGCTTCCGAGCCTACGTGACTACGTTAGACAATGCATTTACTTTCATCATAATCGAATTTTATACGAGAGAAATATTTAACCCGCTATTTATTTCAATATTATTTTTATAAATAATAAAATGTAATGCCATATAAATATTAGAAAATAATTGCCAAAAAAAAAAATAAACCAATTTCAAAGCAACACACCCAATAAACGACGCAGTCCTGGCGCAATAGTCCGAGCCCTCTAGGGACTAATTGCTACACCGGAAAGTTTTATATTAGCCGCGTAATTCAAATTTTGACAATACCCTTATTATTATATAAGTAAATTATTTAAACATTTTTATTAATCATTCAAACGTTAAATCAATTATATTTAAGTAAATTATAGTAATTTTCCATTTCCGAATATCTCGAATAATAAGTGATGACATTTCATATTACACACATGTATATATATTTACTACCTGTTTTCAACATATTTTTCTTCTGAATTTGATATTTTAATGTACTTTTATCAATATTAATCTTCATTCTTCTACAATTCATAGTTGCTGCTTCAATAAACTTCATAATGCCTGCAATGAAGACATGCTGAAATCATACTCATTTCACTTAACCTAAATGTAAAATTATAATAAACAAACAAAATAAACAATATTAAATACATTTCATTATTAAAAATATAGTATTTGATTAATTTTCTACAATTCTTACTAAACAATTATGTTTCTTTCACAATTTAATCATGTTAAAAATATACAAAAATATTAGTTTTCAATTATTTTTTCTTTTCATTTAGAAATAATTCTGCTTTATAACAATGGCCAGTTTATTTCAAGCTGAAATAGTTTGCAACTGTTCTGAATTTGCTTGTAATTTACCATAATGCGCATGTTTCGTAAAGTTGCAAACTTATCTCATACTTGTTTGATAGTGGCCTAGAACAAACCTAACATTTAATTTAACAACATAAATGTAAATAAAACTTACGTTAAATGTCCGCGACATAAAGCATTCCAAAATGCACTATTGTTTTGTTCATTATCAGCATATGTTAATTTTAATGCAAGAAGTTTTAAGACTGGCGTATGAATATCTTTTTTTCCAGGCATATATTGTAAATAATATGATATTGAACATAAAATCCATGAAAAATGAACTACACCTTGACAAGAACATAATAATGCTTTAAATTTTCTTTTCCAATCCTATACATAAATAAAATCGTGCATTATATGTATGTATGAATGTATATAAATTATCAAAAATTATGATATCTTACGTTTAAAAGTACATTGTCTGATAGAGATGAAGTGCTAATAATAAATCAAAACATTTTGAAAGAATGTTTTATTCCCATAACAAATATTTAACTAAAGAAAAAATAAACAACTTATTAATTAAGCAACATACTAAAAAATTAGGGTTACATAAAAAAATAATTAAAGTACCCGTAAAAAAGTTAAAAAGGGAAAAACAAATTATTATTTTTATTTGTCTTTGAAAGCAAATGAACTACTAGTAAAATTAAAAATTTCTTTTTCGAATTAGTAAAAGAAGAATTTAAACTTGCTACATCAATTCATTCTTTTGGAATATTTTAATGTTCTTGAAAAAAATAAACAACTTAATTAAGCAGCTTATTAAAAAATTAGGGTACATAAAAAAATAATTAGTACCCGTAAAAAAAGTTGAAACGAAAAAACAAATTATTATTTTTAATTATCTTTGAAAGCAAATGAACAACCAGTAAAATTTAATTTAAATTTTACTGGTAGTTCATTTGCTTTAATAATTTAATAAATTATTTATCACATTTATCGATAGAATTTCTTTGGCAAAAGTTTTCAATGTTTTCATTGTTAGTAGTAGATTTTTTCTTATTATTCATTTTCTTTTCTTCAGAATTTTCTTCATTAGTGTTTCTAATACGTTTTTTAGATTTTTTATTATTTTTCTTAAACTTCTTTTCTTTTCCACTATCGGAATCTAGAATCGGAAAATCATCATTAAATTACCATTGGTCGCTTTTTGTTTTATTGTCTTTCTAAATCTAGCTTACCATTCTCTTCTTCATTTAAATCTTCCATTTGAATCTGTGTTTTCTTAACTCGCTTTGCGTATTTCTTCTTTCTCTGAACTGGATTTTCGAGAAGTTCTTCACAATTCGACCAGTCCAACGTGTCAGGAAACTGTATTTCTTCAGTCTACCTTTTACATTTAATGTTATTGCATCTTGAGCTTGTTTCATTGCCACTGCCATTCCCTTTATATATTTTTTGGCAATTTTCTGTTTTGCATCGTAATGAAGATTATGTTTAAACGATTTCAAAAATCGATTTGGAATCCATGCCCGTGATATTTGATCGCCGTAGAAAAATACTACGTGATAATATTTCTGGATAAAACAAAAATGTTTTATTAATATATTTTATGTATTCGGAGTGCTTCTAATTATAAAATAAAATTAAAAAAAAATAATCTTAATAATTTAAAAATAAAGAAGTAAATTTTATCGAATATAATCTTGGAAATATTATTAATTTCTAGAAAAACAAGATTAGAAGTATATGGGTAAACCCATATACAGACCACTTTGACATTTCTCGGAAAGTTGGTACACAATCTTTTTTATAAAATTATAATTTATGTGGGCATTAGGAGAAACTTTTCTGAAAATTTGATCAAAATCGAATAAATAATGTAGACACAATAAATTTAAAAAAAATTTATTTAGGCACTAGGAGAATCTTTTATAAAAATTTGATTAAAATCGGTTAAATAAAGTGGTCATAATAAATTTTTTAAAATATTAGTAATTTTTTCTGGGAAAGTTGGCAACACTGTATTTTGTTAAAATTACATAAATTATATGAATACTAGAAGAATCTTTTGTGAAAATTTGAGTAAAATCGGCTAAATAACATGGCCATAATAAATTTTTAAAAAAGTTAGTAATTTTTTTTTTCGGAAAATTGGCATTACTGGAAAAAAATAAAGCCACATGACCATCTTGGGTACTAGACAAATTTATCCTGCAAGCACAAAATTTTGACTGACGACCGATCGAGCTGACGACGCACATCCATACACCCACATAAACTAAGTTCGGATTCGTCTGATCTAGAGGCTATATAAAGGATAAATTTGTTTTCTCTAATTCCGAAATATAAAAGGATGATGTAAATATTTCCTGAAAGTACTCTAAAAAGATAAGTATATAAATGTAGACAAAGGTGTCTATAAAAATACACATAATGAAATATTAGATTAATTCGTTTTTATCGTTGTGTTGGAAATGAAAAACATTTCGAATTTCTGTATGAACCTATTAAGTACCAGAACTAGTATAAATAAGGCTTACAGGAAAGTCACTGAACTCGTTGAGCCAATAATATTGTTCCGTATCGGGATCGTCATCCACCACTGCTGGCCACCAGGGATAACCATCTAATTTTGCCCACACAATTGTTCCAGCTGTATACTTATTGTGAATTAAATCATGCTCGACAAATATTGATGGAGCTACTTCACTGATTTTACATTTATTCGCTTCTTTATCTATACAAATCAAAAGAAACATTTCACATTTTATTCATTTCGTAGTTAGGAAAAGTCAGTGTCAAATATAGTAACTTCAAATAATCACTCAAAAATTACAGCCTCTCATACGTTTCAGAAACAAACGGCATCCTGTATATGTTGCTACTCTCAGCAAAATAAGAAAAAAAAGTTCCAATAAACAGGGGTCCTAATTATACATTTTATTTATTACTACAATACCACATTATAAAATAAAATAGTTAGGAAAATTCAATTTTGAAACACCCTGTATTTTGGTAACGCTATATTTAAGGAGCCCCCTGTTTATAGGAACCTTTCTTCTTAATTTGGTGAAAGAAACACGCCATATACAGGATGCCGTTTGTTTTCGAATCAGCCTGTATAGTAGTTGCTGAATAAATAAATATATTTATATTTTACTAAAATATTATAAATTTCGTTTCAAAGCTCGTTATCAAACGAGAGAGATGAAAAGAATTTCTTTTTTAATCAATCAGAGAATAAAGTTAAACGTGTTCCTTTGTCTGTGTTCTTTACACAACATTCTTTAAAAAATTAACTAGAGATATTATTGTGTTATGGCAAATTTTTACTGTAATAACGCAGCGACAAAAAAATCCACAGCAGCTTCTACCTAGATATAAGTTCATAGTTTCGTCGAAATTATTGAATCAAATACACTTGGTAATAATTTCATTACATCCGAGATAGCAGTATTAACTCGCTACGTTATTACTATAAGTGTTTGACAGTTAAACGCAATGGTATAAAATAAATCAAACAAACCATCTAATATTACTACAAACGACGCTAGAACCGTTGAACATAATAATAATAAAAAATAATAATGGAAACTAGGCGGAAACATATCTTCAATCAAAAACAATGGTCCGTATTCTCACCTCAATTTTTCGTGAAATAGTGCTTTTATCATTAATTTCAAAATAACTTTTTGCTTCAGTTTTTGATCCAAAATGAATAGTTTTTCTATTTTTATTATATTTAGTATTATAAAATTTAAATAAACTATTATAAAGTGCTTAATAAATAATTTTAAGTAAATGTTAAAAGCACATTTATTGCTATTATTTAACAATTTTTATATTTATTAATCGAAGACAAAAACAATCATAAGGGGACAAATTGATAATCTCAACTAAGTTGAATCAACGAGAACTATCTATTAAATAAAAATCTATTAATCTTAATAAATAATGGATAAAAATATTTGACTTATGAAAAAAAAAATGATCTACCGAATAGTACCTATGAAAATAATAGTTTACCTATGTATTAAATAATTAATCTATGGTTAGGTTAGAGTAGGTTAGGTTATAGGTAAAAATATAAAATTTCATAGATAATATTTGAATTATTCATAGATCATAAAATTAGCAATACAATTATTACTATAAAAGAATTTATTGATTATTTTAAAAATTAAACATTTTTTTAATATTTGTAATATTGTAATTTCTATTGTATTTTGACTTGTGTAAGTACTTTTTGGTGTGTTAACATAAATAAATATTATTATTATTATTATTAAATAAAATACAAAGATATATCCTCTTACCTCGTTTAAGGCAAATTGATGTAGCATAAGTATCGCAGCTTTCGAAATCGAATTCTGTTCGGTATGTGTTCCCATCTGTTTACATATTCTCGGTATGTGTCCCAATGACGGTATGTGATCGGTTAAAACCGCAGTTGGGCTTGCAATAATGCGCACAGTGCATTCGTACACATGTCCAATTTGTCGTCGTTGGGTTTATCGCGCGACATTAAAGCGAGACAAGTTTCCATCAGCTCGGAGAGAAATTCTTTCGGTTTTAGAAGGGTCCAGCCCGGATTTGCGATGAAAAGCCGTAGATAAACGCCACCGACAACAATTTCCGATGGATCGGTGATATTACCAATACCATTATTATCGGGATACGCCGGGATTTTGAGACTGAGACATCTGATGACTGTAAAAAGAGATATTCATTTATTTCATATTTTCAGGACTATATATTAGGTTATAGTATTTTTGGTTTTTTTTTGCTTAAATCGCTATTAATTTATTTTGATGAACTAATTAAATCAGTAGTTAATATAGTAATACAATTTAATCTAAAAAAAAATTAAGTAACTTTATTTACAAACCATGAGACACTATGATGTGCACCGTATTTCAAAGCATAATTACTCAACTACTGTAATTGTTTAAAAATATCAGAACTATTACATACATTATGTAATATGATATATTACCAAAAAGATGAAAAAGTACATATGTAATAATAGCTGTATTCTTTTTACCTAAAATTTACTGACATCTCATCTTACTTCAGATAAACTTAGATCAACTCAGATAATTCTTATTCTTATTATCTTAACTGAGCTACGACAAACTGAGTTGGATACCTTCCCCCCTTACCGATCCCGCTGCACCCGCAAAATAATCTCAAAATAAAGTGAGATACTCAGTTAAGTAGTAGAGGTTAAGTTTGTGTCAATCTTGCTGTTTTTAAGGTTAACGACGAAAAATTTCATACGAAATTGAATGATTGAATAATATTGGACGTTCAAATTTAAAAATTAATTTAGAATTTATCAAAGATGTATGTATGTATGTATTTAACAAATCCAATAAATATATCATAGAACCTAAACGCAACAGAATTATAATTAGGTTAGATTAGGTTAGTTTATAAACAAAAAATTATCACATTAAAATATTGGCAATTCTTCTCTCGAAAATTTTTATTACATACATACACAATCACGCCATGTACCCAAAAGAGTGTGGCACAAACTCTTTTCATCATCCCGAAATCAGTCGCCTCCAAACATTCCTATCCAAACAAGCAAGTTTCGCTTCATCCACATTCATAATTCCTCTCATCCATGCTCTTTTATTAATATTACTTGGAAACTTTCGCTCACGCAACACACTCAATTATACAACTCCAATAAAATTATATAATTTATGTGGGCACTAAAAGGATCTTGTTTTTGACAATTTGATTAATCTCGCAGGACAACACTGTTCAATAATAAAATTCATTAATTTATTTGGGTACCTAGGATAATTTTTTGTTAATTTTTTTTCGTGATTTTACAGTGAAAGTGCTAAAATAACACTGAACTCTAACCTAACGCCTTTTAATTATAACTAAGTCTAACTAACCTTTCGTTAAAGCTTCTTTGACAATTTTCGTAGTCGCAATGAGAGTGTAGAGTGTTTCTAGCGTTTGTAATTGTTGTTCGGGTGATAAAGTATATAGCACCAATAATAAATGTCCTAATACTTCGCATGCTGCAATATCATTGACGCATTCATGATTTCTAGTCACAACTGAGATAACATCCAGTGCACGCTTCTGTACCTCTTTATGTGTAACGGACAATAAGCCGAATAGTAACGGGAAATGGCCGATACATTGCATTTCAACACCGCTATTATTCTTAATCACATTGTAGAGCGCTGCGAGAGCCATTATTGAATGCTTTAATCGATCTTTAATTGTTACAGATACAGATACAGATGTTCGTATTGTTGCGAGAGAAATTCGAGTAGATCGATTGTGAATCCCTTAGCATTCTGTAAATATATTCGGTTAATCAATTCATATACCGAATGTAAGCTGCTACGTTGGACTGGAGAAAAAATTAGGTCCGGAGAATGTTGCAAAATTGTTCAAATTCATTATGTTTTTATTCGAAATGGAAATGACATTACAGAAAAATAAAAATAAATTGTAAAAATGACACATATAAAATGAAATATAATTCTTTATTTAAATCTAAGTAAAAAGACGATTTAATAAATAACTCTTTTCATTATCAATTTTTTCCAAAATACCTTATCGCATGACGTAAACAATTTTGCAATCTGTTTAAAATGTACTTTAATTTTGAAAATGTTCGTTCGCATGATACTTTTGAGTGTCTCTGATTTATTAGTAATTAATAAATTAGCGTATGTCAATATGTGAAAATTAAATTTTTGTAAAACTGAAAAACAACAGACAAGTTCAATTACAGTTTGTTACATTGATTTTGCATCTTCTCCGGTTTTGTATATCATTGTTGTACAAGTAACATAATGACCTTTTTCTATACAGGAAATATAGAAATGTAATATTAATATTATGATACTCTTGAAGAAAAAATATTTAATACATACGGTTAAAAATCAGAATAAAAATAAAAGTTAGTATTTGTAACTCGAAAATGATAAAAAAAAATTATACTATACGCCACTAGAATATACGTAAAAAATTGCTTAAAGAAAGTTTTACATAAAATAATCTACAACTAAAATAATTTTTATAAATTATAAGGAAAACTTAAATTATACAATATTGTTTTTTTTTTGTTCGGAATTTTGCAAAGAATTTGTCTAATTTGACTAGAATTATAATTCTTTTAGTTCTCAAAATTCCAATGCATAGAAGCTTAAATACAAAACATAAATAATTGTGTGTGTGTGTATGTGATATTTTTTTTATTCAAATTACCTCAATTGGGAATGTAGGTTGTTCATTATAAATCCGAATAAATATACCACCAATACGTAATTCGTCTGTATGCGCCGAAAATTTAAAATCGGCGCCGAATGTAAGTTCCGAATCGCCGTCGTGTCTCGCCTGACGTTGTGTTTCCAAAAAATCAATTAATTCGGCCCTGGTTCCATTATCCCAAATTAAATACGGTGTTTCGCAATTGCTATTTAATGTTTTCAACACCTACAATACAAAGAACAATTGACCGTAGATGCTAATACTTATTTATAACCAGAAACAGAATGTCCCGGGTTCAAACCCCCGGCAAGGTCAATACATTTTTCCTTCATTTAAAATAAATGAATGACGATTTAAGCAAAACAATTAAGAATATAAATAATGTTTATTATTACTTTTAAAGTGTATTTTAGACGATACAAAGAAGACATCACAAATATCTTATGCACTCAAGCGGGGTTGGAACCCGGGTCCGCACAGGTACGAATATATGAAAATTATAATTTCTAAAAATAATTTAGAAAATTTCTGTATTAAATTTTCCAGCTTCCAAATTATAATTTCAAAAATTAAAAATAAAACATATTTTTATAACGTTACATAAACGGATTATTTACGTAACGTTTACATTCATTTTTGTTTTATAATGAAAACAAATAATAATTATAAATAAACGTTAAGTATATCATCCCTGATTAAAACAAATAAATGAATAAAAATTACCTGTTCAGGTGCGTCAAGGCTAAGTTGTTTGGCAAGATACTTAGTTAAAAGTCTATCTAGTACCTCAACGGTAACTGGGTTATGTGGTGTCTGTAAATCACCGCTTAAATATCCACCAAAATCGAGCACAGGCATGTACGGCAAGTTTGGCTAATTGATTGCTAACTTCTTGCTGATTAGCATCCTCACTGCGTTCAACACCACCCTCATCCAACGTATAATCATAGTTGAACATAAACAATAACAAATGCCATAGAGCACCCGATTATAAAAGTTGGATTTGTAGTGCGGGATCTTTTGCTAATGCGGCCACACATTCCGTCGCAACGGAACAGACTTTCGTAAGATGTTTAAAGTATAAGATTCGACAAAGATCTTTGACAAGTTGGGGCAATTCGACGATACGATCCCGGCATGAGGGAAATTGTGCAGCAACACTGTAGCAACGTGTAATATGTTGACAAACTTGTACGCAAATTTCAACAGGTTTCGACGAGTTATTTAGAACGGATACGCAACGAGAATATGCATCGAGAATTTATCAAAGATTCACAAATTTACGATTGATTAGAATAACAAACTTCAAAAAAGGTGTCAAAATATTTCGGTCTTTGTCAGTTATTCTTGTTCTCTTGCTAGAGTTTGAATATCTTGTTCTTTTATAAAGCAACTCAACTCACTTCACTTGCCAACTGAGCTGTCAATTTTTTGATAAAAAGAATACAGCTAATACTGTATGTGCACGAATAAATAAATAATAATATAGTACGAAAATAGAGTTTAAATACAACACAAAAATAACAGTATCTGCTAGTAGTTACATGTAAACATGGACAAAATATGGCAGCAGTTTATTAACATTAAACTTGTTAAAAACGAATTTTCAAAATCAGTTTTAAACATTGTAAATATCATTTCCGCACTAAAATCTTGCGATTTATATTCATAAAATTTGCAAAATTAACAGGTATGTAAAGTTTGAAGAAAATCGATTACATAAGTAAAGTAACGTTGAGCCCAATTATTGTTTTCCTTTAATATATGAAATAGACAGAATCAAATTGATCATGTTTTTTTGATTAAACTTGCAAACGAACTTTATTCATTTACTAATTAAATATTTCTTTTGCGTAGAAAATTGTTTAAAGTGAATTTAAGTGCATTAATCGCCGTATATATTTATTTCGAAGAACTAATGTATCATTAGTATTTTTTAGATAAAGAAAAGTATTGACTCTGCCGGGGGTCGAACCCGGGACATAAGACTCTGTAGAATTATGGCCGCAAAAGCCAAAGGTCCCGGGTTCGACCCCCGGCAGAATCAATACTTTTCTTTATCTAAAAATACTAATGATTCATTAGTTCTTCGAAATAAATATATACGACAATTAATGCACTTAAATTCATTTTAATTTATTCATTTAAGTTCGCCAATTTGACCAAAGATGAAGTGACCAATTTGACTTGTTTATTTTGAAAATAAAAGCAAAAATATACTTAAAACGGCTTTAGGTTCTAGTTCTGTATTATTATTAATAATCGACGTTTTGACGTACTCAATGTCTTCATCAGAGCGTGAAAACAAGTTACTCGGTAACAAAATACAAGTAACTAGATCATGAAATTTATAAAAATATACCTCATTTCAGCATTCCATATTGCTTCAGGTGTATCAAATTCTCCTAAAAATATCTGTGCGAATTTTTCAGCTCCATGATTCTCTAAATAGTTAACCATAGCTTCAGGTAGCAATTGTCCAAATATGCTACGCAAGATAATATCAGAAATTGCAGTCTAAAATAAAAAGAAAAAAAAAACAACAATCAATTGAATTAAATTCGAATTCGATATACAAGATGATTAATTTTCCTTGTCCTTTCATGGAAAACTGTTTTTTAATTAGTTCAATGAATTGCACCATTCAATATGTCTCAAAAAATTAGCAAGCAAATTTTTCCGAAAAGAACAAGGTAACTTAATCATTCTGTACCAATAATAATCTTACTACATCAGAACGAAATGCCTGTTTCATATGCGTGAGTTGTAAAAATTTCGCAATTGGATGTACATTACTACCAGTATACATCAAAATAAAATAGAATACACCGGTTAAATAAATTTTCGAAATTTCCGGATTATCTTTCATAACTTCGCATAATAATATCGCTACTTTCTCGACTAATACCGGATCGAAAGTTAACAATAATTGAACAATATGAGGTAGACATAAGGAATCAGAAAACATTCTTTTCACTTTTGGCAACGGTCGAATTATTGCTAGATCGCTATCACTAAAACCAAATTCAAATTTGCATTTCGTCCAGTCCAGTCAGTTTTATTATAACCATATTTTGAGAGAGACTTTAAATCAAGTTCTAGGTTGACCAAATATTACTAAACATTAAAATAAAACGGCTTCAGGTTGTAGTTCTGTATTAATATTCGACATACTTTACGTATTTTGAGTAGGAATTGAAGTAATGGTTTGTTAATATAAGTATCCATAATACACCAGTGAAGATTTTTGTAGGAGTCGAAAAAAAGGTGTTTTGTTATATTCAATTTATATTTGAATTTTTATTATTTTTGAGTTCTGGCTATTAGTTTCGGTATTACCGTCATCAGGCCAACTACAATGAATACAGACAAAAAACATACGTATGAGTAAAATTACAATTGAACAATTAAGATTATAATATATTAATGTTGTACAAAGTAAAATAGTTTTATCCGAAGAGATTTTCTTTATCTTTAGAATTGATTACAATAATGGTTTGACGATATTATTTACATATACATATTAAGAAAATTAATAAGAAAAATTTAATTACATACATAGAATTTCATATAGATTAATTTGTTTTATTTTTAATATTTAAAATTTGTGTTTATATTATTATCATTTAATAAACAGTTATAAAAATTATTATTATGTCCTAAAAATATAATTGTGATGTGATAACATACCGTCTTAAATGCTACAATATGTAGATGAGCAACATACGGTAAATTGTTGGTTATGAAACTCAGTCATATTTTCGTTGTAATATAAAGATATCAAAATGTTGTTAAATCGATATAAATGAATGTAAATAAAAATTATTGAAGTTCGTAGATAGTTTTTGTAAATATATATAAAAATAAGTAACTTGAAATTAATTTAAAATAGTATGAAGATGGATTGAAGAACCTCTCGATTACGCAGACAACACAGAACTGAAGTATGTTTTATAAGTTGAAGTTAGTTGCGGTGTGAGAATGGAGAAATAAGGTAAATTGATGCGGTAAATTTGAATTAATTTATATTTTTTAAAAAATGAATATTTAAGAAATGTTTTTAAAAAGGTGATTGGAAGTTTCTATTATGTCATTTAAAATGTGATCAGGATCGGAATTGGTATGTTCAAAGATTTCTAGTTGTTCGTATAAAAGGAGTTCGTTAGTTTTATGTGTATAATGTAAAAGTTCAATGTTCTTTATGTTAGATTTGTGTTTTGATTCGTGTAAATGTCTACCAAATGCTGAATTGGTAATGTTTTTGATATGCTCATTAAATCTAATATTTAAATTTCTCGTTGTTACACCTATGTAAAATGCGTTGCAATCGTCACAAAGCAGTTTATAAACTCCGGGTAGTTGCAAAATAATTTTCTTTGGATAATAGTTATGTAGTTTGTTACCTAAATTGGAATTGTTCCTGAATGAGACATGAATATCGAATTTTCTGAGTGCATGTTTTATTTTATAAGATATATTGTTTTGAAAGGAGAGTGAAATATATTGATTAGGTAATGAAATTTGTGGAAAAATGGTTTTAATTACTTTTTTCTCTTTAGTGAAGTTATATAATTTCTGAATGTATTTATAATTATATCCGTTGTTCGAACCAATCTCGAAAATGGTTTTAAGTTCAGTTTGGTAATCTATATGATTCATTGGAATATTCAAAAGACGGTTGAAGTATGATAGAAAAACTAAATTTTTTGTATGAGAAGAATGATTTGAAGTGTAGGGAATGATGTTATCTGTAGATGTAGGTTTACGGTAAATTTTAAAGTCAAGATCTGTGTTATTTTGATTTCTGGAGATGGTTAGATCTAAAAAAATTATTGATTTATTATTTTCAATTTCTATTGTGAACTGAAGGTTGCCCAAAGAGTTAATCAAATTGAACAATCCAATAAGAGCTGCATCAGTACCATTCCAAATGCATAATATATCGTCGCAGTATCTACCCCAGTAAAGAATATTGTTAGTAAGAAAACTATATTTATTTGAAAATAGAGTCAATTCTAAATAATTTACATAAATATCTGCAATTATACCGGATATAGGATTACCCATGGAAAGACCGTCAGACATTGAATAAAATTTATTATCAAAAATAAAATAGTTTTGTTCAAGAACAATTTCTGTTAATTTTAGTAGATTATTGTAGTCTGTATTAGAAAGATTGTTGTCAAATCTATTTATGTATTCTGAAAATAAAGTTTTTAAAAGTTCTAGACTGTCAGTGATTGGAATGTTAGTGTAAAGATTTTTAATATCAAAAGAAATCAATCTAGTATTTTTATTTATTTTTAAATTTTTTAGAGAGTTAGTTAGTTCAATAGAATTCTGAATGAATAAGTTGCTTTAAATTTGATATGTTTGGAAATGAATTTATGAAGAATATTGGAAACAGTTACTGATGGTGTATTGACGTTATCAACGATAGGACGAATTGATTTTTCTGGTTTGTGCAATTTGATTAAACTTTTAAGCCTAGGAGAAGAGGGATTGGAAGGGATGTATCGATATTGATGGAATGAGTCTATAATTTTCAAAGTACTGAGTGAAGATTTTACAACTGATTTTACTTTATTGAGATGTTTATTGAAAGGATTTTTATTATTTGGGATTTGAAGTACGTTGTTTTCTTGAAAAAATTCTAAAGTTTTATTTTTATATGTTACGTTATCTAATATTACCAAGCCAGCATTTTTATCAGCGTAAGTAATAGTCAAATCATGTTCAGTTACCTTTTTTTTGATGGAGTGTAATGATTGAAGATCTTTATTGTAGAATGTTTTGAGTTCTGTGTTGTCTGTGTCATCTTGAGTGAGTAATGAAGTGAGTAATGAAGTAATGGTGTCAAAGATTAAGTCCAATTTATAATTGAATTTTTATTTTGATTTCTGGCAACTAGTTTCGGTAAAATACCGTCTCCAGGCCAACTACAAATAAATACAAACCAAAAATCATCATACAATACAATGAAAATATAATTGTTAATTTCATTGTATTGTATGATGATTTTTGGTTTGTATTTATTTGTATTTGGCCTGAAGACGGTATTTTACCGAAACTAGTCGCCAGAAATCAAAATAAAAATTCAATTATAAATTGGACTTAATCTTTGACACCATTACTTCAATTCCTACTCAAAATAAAATCTCACTGATGTAACATGGATACATATTCATCTAAAAAATACTTTACGTACTCAACGTACGTCTTCATTAGGAACAATGACATTTACAGTAAATTCCTGATGAAGACGACGTACGTTGAGCTCGTCGAAACGTCAATTATTAATTAATATTAATACAGAACTATAATCTTTTATTTATTTTAATATAATGGACGCTTTGAATGACCCCCAACCCCGCCCTGGTACAATGCCAAAATAACTTACCGACTAGGAAAATATTCACACATTTTAATCAAAATATTGAGAATTAATGTCGCCAGTTCACTTTCATTTAAAACGGCCGAACCTTTTGCAATAAGATACCATTTAAGTTGCGGTAATTGGACAACGGTACGCCAACCATCTAAACCCATTGCCCAGCTTTTCGTTCGTGTATTTATGTCACCTTTTACGTACAGTTCTTTCATCTAAAAGAAAAACATTTTTAATAGTAATGTAGCGTCGTGTTTTGGGAGCGTAACTTTGTGTAAGTCATTAAACGTAGTTATCTATGTATACTGCATGTGCAATGTTCTCGAGACAAATTACATCAGCCCGAGTTAACATTCTGGAAAACCTGATTCCAGTATATAAGAGGCTGCGTTATCATAAGCACAGTCAGTACGATCAGGTGAAATAAATATGTAAATATAAATAGTGTGAAGTGTTTTAGAATGTCAGTTTGTAATGTAAATATTAGTCGTGTTTTTTTAAACTGACCGACAAGCTCTAAGCTCCTCGGATCAGATCCGGCAACGTAAGAACTTTTTTTTTTTTAAACAAATTGTAACTACACCACAACTAATCTGTGCTACCTTCCCCTTGCCTCTCGAGCACCAAGAAAATTTCGGATCACATAAAGTGCAGATGAACATAACCTTCAAAGTTGGTTGTTGTCATGCAACCGTGTTGTTCAATTGTGAAAATTATATAAGAAAATAAATTTGCAGCTGTGGGATAGCGAAACAGTGGAACAGATCTAAAAATTAACTTATCGTAGGTTCTACAAGTATTTACTTACAATCATTTTTTTTCGCCATTTCTATTCGATAGGGGTATTCGAAACTGATAATTTTTATATAACAAAAATAAATTAATAATTAGAAATTGTTAACTAAAAATGCAAGTGCAAGCGCAACAGAGAGGTTAGATATTTACAGGCCGTGACAGCCCATCACGCTATGCTAGAACGAGAAAAATTTTTTTTTTGAAAACAGCGCAGTTCATTTACAGGTCAGATCAGTTTAAGTGTAGTTCAGATAAGAACATTGTTGAAAAAAACACGACTATTGTGTAATTGTAATGTACTTAACAGAGTGTCTAGCGGGTTTTCTAAACAAAATTCCCATTCATTTTCAATAAATTTCCGTACATTAATTTAAAGAAATAACCAGATTTTTTACTCTAGAACTTCCAATGGCATATTTTTATGCCACATCAAATTACATGACATAATTATATTTGTAATCTTGTGTATTAATTAATTTTGATTGACAAATTATTAATAATTTATGTTTTGTATATTAATTCGGTTAGAAACCATTATATAAATTTTGTATAAATATCCTAGAAAATGCTATTTTATCATCGGACGTTTTTCACAGTTAAAACGAATGCTTTGAATGTAAAGAAACACTTCAAAATCCAAACTTGCCTGCTCTAAACTGTTCGATATGATTCCTGTTCGATATGATTCCGGAACTACGTTACTATATTCACACACAGTGTGCTGACTTTGTTAGGTTGGTACCGTTGCTATGTCGGTTAAACTAATTCTATATGAATGTAAATTTCTTTAAATTTGATTATAATTTCTCGTACCAAAAATATTTTCCGTATATTTTTAAACTAAATATGTTAAGATTTAAACACTCGGTGACGACGTTATAAAGAATTATAGTATAAAAACTACTTAACATCAATACAACCGATTCGTACGCTAACCCGGAAACCGGTTAAATTTGAAAATTTGTATTGAAATCGCACAGTGATTTCGTAGCTCAGTTGGTTAGTGTCATCCGCGAAAAACGAAGGACCCGAGTTCGAATCTCGGCGAAATCAATACATTTTTTCAATTTGTAACTAATTTAAATTAGTTCACTGTGATGACCAAATCGTTTACAAACGTTGGATGTTAACTATAATTCTTCCGTACATTGTTGAATTCCCGTACAATTCCCGCTTTTCCCGCCTGCTAGACATCCTGTGACAGTGTAAATACTTGCGTTTGGCTTCGTTCGGCCAAGAAATATTGTTATAATAGCTGTGTTTTTTTACATTCCACTCAGATCAGTAAATCTTGTAAATGAACTGAGCTGAGCTGAGTTTTGCTGAGTGAGTTGTATTGATAAATACATACATACATACATACATACACAATCACGCCATATACCCAAAAGGGTGTGGCACAAACTCTTTTCATTATCCCGAAATCAGTCGCCTCCAAACACTCCTATCCAAACAAGCAACTTTCGCTTCATCCACATTCATAATTCCTCTCATGATAAATAAAACAGTTTATTTGAAAGTGACGTTTAAAATCGTAAGTTCCACGTATGATATAACCTAAAATATTAGATGTATTTGGATTGTTTGCGTTGATAATTTATTGCAACTCGCCGGATATCTATTTTTTGATTTCTAAAGAAAATATTCAAATATAAATGTCAACCAGTATCAAACACGTTATCAAATCTGAAACTAGGAAAATTTGAATTGCGCATGTGCTCACTTAAATCTCAGCTAAGCTCTAACTAAATATGCAACTCAGTATCTGTAAGGGGGGAAGCAATTCACTCACTTCAAACCAGTTACGAGACGATAAATAAAACAGCTATTATTTTAAGGTTACTGATATCTGCTGATCTGAGCTGAGTTTTTCGGTAAAAAAAAAACACAGCTAATGTATATCTTACTTTTATTTAGTGTTTAAGATTATGTTAAATACGTATGGTGTTTTTAGTATTGCCCAGTCCTAGATCGAACCAAAAAACGTTACACAATATTGTTATAACAATATAATAACACAATAATTGTTATTGAAAATAAATAAATCTCACCTCTTGAAAGCTAAGTGGTCCTTTTCTGCCCAATTCTTCGCTATTATAATACCATTCTTTCTCTTGCACCAATTGCATATTTGGTCCAGCTTCAATCACATTCGTTTGAGTCGGTATGCCTGCACGAGATGTATGCAAATGGGCCAGCGTTAACATGTCAACAAGAACACGCACGCCACCGACTTTAATCAAATCCTTTACATTCTTCTCGTGTAATATTAATTTATTTATAAACATAATCAATCGATCGCGTTCCATTCGATCGGTACACTGTAATACCAAACATCAATTACAATTCATTTCATTTTCAGACATTGTTTCCTATCAATTTGCAACCATTAGATCCAATAATAAATAAATAGGAGAGATCGGGTACGAAATAGATTAGTGTATGATGAGTGTGAAATTGAAAAAAATGTTGTAGCAAAAGTTGCCGTGTTAGAGTCAGTTAAGATGGTTCGGACATGTTGAGCGAATGCGTCTAATGAACGTTTGCGTGGACGTCCGATGAGTAGTTGGAGTGGTATGATTGAGAGGGTGGCTTGCGTGAGCGAAAGTTTCCAAGTAGTAGGAATAAAAGAGCATGTATGAGAGGAATTATGAATGTGGATGAAGCGTAAGTTGCTTGTTTGGATAGGAATGTTTGGAGGCGACTGATTTCGGGATGACGAAAAGAGTTTGTGCCACACCCTATTGGGTACATGGCGTGATTGTGTATGTATGTATGTAAGATCCAATAATATTACAGTACAAGTTTAAATTAAGCTTACGGTTTAAACCGAAGTTTTGAACCGGAACTGAACCGAAAAAAATTCGGTTTATTTCGGTTCGATACATGTTGAAACATTTTTTTTTTTTTTTTGTTGATGAATACTAAGTTATTGATATTGAAAATAAAACTAGAGATCACTTTGAGGAAGGTATATTTTTGATAATAACTTTGCTTTTAATATTTTTTAAATAGTTTAAATGAGAATACATAGGAAAATATTTTAATAATTGGAGATAATTTTCATTTTTTTTCTAATTATAAATAAATAAAAATCCTGTATATAAGAATTTGTTTACGTTAACATATTATCTTATTATTATATATAATCAAAACATACATACGAATTTTATAAGTTTCGAATAATAAATTATATTATTATCATATATATTATATACTTCTAATTATTACATTTTTAATTAATTAATAATTATTATTATATTATATATTATTGTATCAATTTATGTATAGTATGCTTATTAAAAAAGTAAGAATAAAATGTTCTAAATGATGGTAGATGTATATTTTAATTAATCAATTGTTAAAATAAAATTTAGTAAAAAGAATTGATTAATATTGAAAAAATCAAATTATTAAAATCAGGCCAACCCCGATAAAATGTAGGTAAAAAATCAATTGGAAAATTTGACGACAAATAAATGTTATTAAGTTCAATACCATGCAAGCAAAATAATCTCGTCTTACCCTTTCTAGCATTCCCAAAATATATCTGGTATCACTAAATGGTCCGATATCTTCGAAATATCTTTCATAGACAATAGCCATTGCTTGAAGACACATACATTTCATTTCGACTTTATTTGTTAGAAGAAACCGATGATATAAATCATTGAAAAACTCATAGGATCGTCTTATTGGCGAATCATCATTATCATCTGTTTCTAGCAACAATCGTAAATAATAATCACCTATACGGACCTCATCGATTAAACTCTGATAATGTACTTCAAATTCTTTGTGATTCCATGATACCAATGCAGTACCAGTTAATTCTCTATCGCTAATAAACATTCGGATCTCATTCTCTAATGAGCTTCGCAATTCTTCCCTAGTCTACAAACAACAATAGGTCATTATAATTATATATCAAGATAAAAAAAACAATTTTATATTAAGTTAAAAATTCTAGCATTACCATTAATGTACCTACTACAATGCTTACTACATGTAAAAGAACTATATGAGCATTTTTCAAAAAATAAATGTAATCATAATTATCATACAAGGCAAAAAGACAATATAGACTGGAGCTTTGTAGATTAAATGTTGCTAAAAATTTACTCGCACACGTTGGTGAATTTATATTTAACAACTTGCCCAATAATATTAAAAATCGTCATATTAATAAATTTAAAAATATTTTAAAAGAATTTTTGATTACAGTGTTAATGAATTTACTTATTGTATTATGACTTAAGTTTATGTACTTTTTTTGTATTTTTGACTTTAATAAATAAATAAATAATACCCTGGCTATACGCTATAGTATTTACTATTTAATGGAATCAAAATCATTTATCTCTTTTAGAATTAAACAGAAAATATCATATGTAAAAAAAAAGATGATAAAAGATTTTATAGAATTGTATACAAAAATTACAAAAATCAAAAGAATAAAAACAAAACAAGACATTAAAATTATAATATAATCAACAAATTTATTTTTAAAATTGTTTTCGGAATAAATATACGATGTCCCACAACGAGCTTACGCTATCTGTATTTTAAAAACTAATATTATGCTACGAAATTTGATATCTAAGAATATGTCGATATATATATATATATAAAAAAAGTTTGTTCAAAGCACTGAACTAGACGAGATCAGACAAAGGTAATTTTTTTTTATAAAATAAAGCATTGCCATTGAAAAAAAAAAATGCTTTTTCTTTGCAATTCAAAATAAATGAAGAGAGTTTGAGGTTAAATATTCATTAGAATACAGTGACATGAAAGCTTTCATGTTACTGTTAACATATAGCCTTTTTGCATTTCTCATAAAAAAAATAATGAAAATGAATTTTCAAACCTAGATTACCATGCATTATATATACACCTACTTTAGCTTGAACCGCATAACTTGCTAATAAGACAGATGCCTCAGGAGGGCAATATATCTCCATTGACAATATTGCTTGTTTAACTTGTAAGAAAAATAAATGTTCTGTCACTTTTTGAACTAATTCATCTGCTACATTTTCTGGATAAAATCATAAAATTTTGCAAGAAACATAAATGCTGTGGTTGGCTGTTGATTGTCTTGCGCTTTTATGACGCACTGGTCTTGAACTACAAAAACAATTTACAAACAACGTGTCGATTAATTTATTCGAAAATATATTTAAATTCTACTTCTTACTCTTTTTGTCCATTTTTAGCCATGATATAAGTCCTTTCGAATCTTCAAATTGTAATCCGAAATAATATGTTTCTCTCAATCCAATTGTACGACAAACTAAATTAAACAGATCTCTCCCTGTTGCTCGCCACTAAAATATCAGAAAAAAATGTTAAATCAAATCTTAAACACTTATTGAATTATATAACATTATTATATAATTCTTAAATATTCAATAAACTAACCTCTAAATTAAATTCCAACTCAGCATCCAAAGTACAAACTTTAACAGAGAAAGATTTTCCAGACTTTTTCTTCGAAAAGGAGGCATTTTTTGCTTCATCATAAACACGTTTGTTTAATAGAAACTCATATAAAAGGTTTACAATATTTATTTACATAAAATTATGTCAAATTATTAATAAAATTATTATAAAATATTAATTTTGTTTACACAGAAATGGCCATGAAATGGCTGTACATAAGCCCTGACATAACCTAAAAATAACTGACAGTTATTGTTACTTATTTTTAAAATTATATTAAATCAGGTAAAATTTATACGAGTAATTTAAAAGAACAATTTCTATTTAATGTATAATGTTTATGCTCTGATAGTTATTTTTGGACAGGTTATATACAGGTTTGATATGTGGGAGTGTCTATTTTCACCTTAAAACAGGAAACCAGAAACATTAAAACACAAAAAACCAGGAAACACGACGTACAGTGTTGCCGATTTTTACTGCAAATCAGAAACATGAAAATTGAAATTAAAACCAGAAAATAATATGGAAACGCAAAACTTGAAATTAAAACACGAAAATTGAAATTAAAACCAGAAAATAATATGGAAACGCGAAACTTGAAATTAAAACACAAAAATTGAAATTAAAACGAGAAAATGATATGGAAACGCGAGTTTGAAATTAAAACGCGAATATCATGATATTAACATAAGAATATTCAAATCAATCCGCGAACGAGAAATCCGAGGCAGAGACATTGCGATGGTACCTGGCAGTGTATACATTGTAGGTTAGGTTAGGTCAGGTTTTCTCGTTTTAATTTCAATTTTCGTGTTTCCATATTATTTTCTGGTTTTAATATCAATTTTCATGTTTCTGGTTTGCAGTAAAAATCGGCAACACTGTACGTCGTGTTTCCTGGTTTTTTGTGTTTTCATGTTTCTGGTTTCCTGTTTTAAGGTGAAAATAGACAGCGCCTTGATATGTATGTATATATAAATCTAAATATATTATAATTGTAACTTTGACAAATAGATGTCCGGTCCGGGAATATATATATGTCACACACTTATAGAAAATTTCAAATAATCATATTTTATTTATATAGGATAAATATTTTTAGATAATTTTTAATGGCTGAAAACGCAGCACATTTAACATCTACTGCTTTACCATTACCATCAATATTCGAAGTAATAGCTCAAGATTCACTTAATTCTACTATTTATCCTGCTTTACAAAAAATCATCTCCGTAAGTCATTTTCAAGTTAAAAACTATTCAATAGAAATATAATAATTTATGCATTTTAGGTTTTTACAACATATAATCCTAAAAAATATGAATTTTTATCGAAATATTGTGATGAAGTCTATTTAATTGTAAATGGTTTAATACAATTTCATTATATTAAAAAAGACTGTAAATTGTTATGATTTTTAATAAATAGAGTGAGAAAATAATTAAAATATTTAATATGTTTTAGATGCATCATTTTCCGAATATTTTTACGGACTGAAAAAAGTTTCGGTATTGACTGATAAACAACAAATTTCATTTAACCAAAAGAAATTGTCTCTCATATTTTTAATTCTTTTACCTTATTTAAAAATTAAATTAGAAGATAAATATCGATTCATTTTTAAATATGAGTTTTTGCAATAATATTTACCTTAAAATAATTTGAAAAGAATATTTATTCTGTTAGCAGGTTGTGAAATAAATATGATAAAATGTAATAAGTTAGTTTTTCTTTAATGTAAAAGCATTAAAATATACGATATAAGAAATAATATAATTATTATATACAACACATAATTTTTTTGTAATAAACTAAAAGAGATTTGCAAAATGTACAGATTTTATTTATTTTAACAGAAACATTTTAAACTTACGAGTTTGTTTTATGAACCGAAAATTGTAAATACTGTAATTGTAATATATTTTAAATAAATAAAATATGACATTGTTTTTCTGTAATCTTTCAATATTTCGCCCTTAAAATAGTAAATTTTACTTAGTGCACCGAACTCATTTAAACAAACAAGAAACTTCATCGCTGCAAAACATGGGAATTAGGTAATCAAAAAGATATATAAAGATTAGCGCTTCTACAAAAGAGAAATGTAAAAAAATATATTTGTAAGGCCATTAATAGCATTGACGGTATTCCATATAACTGGCTATAAGCTAAAGCAAAGTAATAAATCCAGTATTAAATACTGTCTTAATCGGGCTGTACACGATCATTCGGAATGACATTCACACCGAAGATTGACATTCTGATTAAAGATGTAAGGTTAAGACTGATGCATTAACAGATTTCCAAATATTTTGAAATCTGAGCGTCAATTAGGGAAAGTGGAGGAGAGACTGACAGTCTCAGTGCTTCTCCCAGTCCCAAGAAATCTTAAAGTAAACACTAATCTCTCTCACGGACTGATTTTGAATCTTTCTAATAACTGTATACATATTTTGAATAAAAATATGATGATGATCAACGTATTAAAAGTTACACTTGAATTTGTATGATCAAAGTTATACAAGGTGATTTACGACGTTGGGGAAAAACTACACCGGATGATTCTTATCAGTGATCTAAATAAAAAACTTCAAATAAACATATGTCCGAAAATGCTTTCTACCGGAACTGTAGCCGTTAGAGGTTTATTACATGTAACATCAATCGCATTAGCCTTATTTATTAAATCAGGAAAATAAAACAAAAACAATAATTAAGGTACTAATTTAAAGCAAGAACGTCTGGGATTAAACTCAAAGTAAGTGATTAGGTGGCCGTCTGCCTGGAAATCGGCTTTTGATGCTTGTAATGCATTTCCATCACCAAATCCATAAATAAAAATTATATCAGCATAACATGTACTGTGAACTCATCCATAATTAATTTATTGTTGATGTCAGAGAAAATTATTGTGACAGATAGAGTTCTTTTAATTATTCCTGTCAAATTTTAAACAGTTTTATTTAAATCTGTGGTAGTATTAATTTCATTCATAAATGTCACTACAATAGTAGCATAGAAATAGTAAATATACTAAAAGAAGAAGCGACAATACCGTGTATTTTGTCATTTACTATATTGCTAGACAAGGATAGAATATAACCCATCAGACCCATCTCTAGTCGCACAAATGAACTAAATTTTTAACGCAGAATTTGGATCCTAGTAGCTTATATTTAGTTATATATATATATATATATATATATATATATATATATATATATATATATATAAATATAAATGATAAAATAGAAAAAAAAACATATTTAATATTTATTACAAAATATATTGCCCAAAAATAAATGATACATCGTAATACAGATAAAATAAACATAAATAGATCAAATAAATATATAAATTAACTATAAGATTTAGCATTTTAAAATATACATACAATTATCAAAGGAATTGAACAGATTGACCAAAATTTTACATACTTATCTTCATACTTATTTGATTTTGACAATTCGTCGCGAAATTCAATATTTTAGCGAAAAAAAAACATTCATTTTTTTCAAAGCAATCTATTGAAATATATTTTTTAAAATTTAATTTGTACGACTACAGATGGCACCACGTTATTTAAAGTAATATTAAAAATGTAATGCTATTGTCATGCCCCAATAGTAGGTTCCGCGAAAAAAAAAATTGAAATAAATATAATTTATTAAAATACTATTCAATCTTGTAAAGAAGGTCTTGGTAAACAAAACAAAAATGGCGTCCTTATTGAAGTTATCAAAATGTGTAGCACAATTATCGAAAAAAAATAACATTTTGCAGCTATCCAAAAGATGTTGGGCAACTGCTGTTGCGACAAAAACATTGTTGAATGTGCCACCTACAAAGTGCACCATTTTAGAATCCGGTATTCGCGTCGCATCTGAAGATTCCGGCTTACCAACTGCGACAGTTGGTATTTGGATTGATGCTGGCAGTAGATATGAAAATTCGGATAACAATGGTGTTGCTCACTTTCTGGAACGTATGGCATTTAAAGGAACCGATAAACGATCTCAGTGTCAACTTGAAGTTGAAATTGAAGAGATGGGCGCTCAGTTGAATGCATACACAAGTCGCGAACAAATTGTCTACTATATCAAATGTTTGGAAAATGATGTGCCAAATGCTATTGAAATTCTCTCCGATATTGTTCAAAATGTTGCATTAGGATCAGCTGAAATCGAACGCGAACGTGATGTTATTTTACGAGAAATACAAGAAGTAGAAACTAATTTACAGGAGGTTGTATTTGATCTCCTACACGCAACAGCCTATCAAGGAACAGCTTTAGCTAATTCTATCCTTGGCCCTACCGAAAATATCAAAGCAATCAACGGAAATGATTTACGTCAATACTTAACCACTCATTACAAAGCGAGCCGTGTTGTAGTTGCTGGAGCCGGTGGTGTTGATCACGATGCTCTGGTTAAACTTACCGAAGACCATTTTGCTAATTTGGAAAATCAATATGCTGACAAAATACCCATTCTGGAGCCGTGTCGATTCACTGGCAGCGAAATTAAAGTTCGCGATGATACACTCCCACTGGCTCATATTGCTGTTGCTGTGGAAAGCGCTAGTTGGACGGACCCAGATGCGTTGACACTTATGGTAGCCAACACTGTTTTGGGAGCGTGGGATCGCAGTCAGGGCAATGCCAAACAGAGTGCTACCTATTTGGCACGCACATCGGCTGAGGACAATTTGTGTCACAACTACCAATCGTTTAATATTCCCTACAAAGATACAGGACTTTGGGGCGTTTACTTCGTATCCGATCCATTAAAAATTGAGGAAATGCTTTTCAATATTCAATCGGAATTCATGAGATTGTGCACCATGGTTACCGATACTGAAGTGGAACGCGCCAAGGCATTATTTGCGACCAATACCTGGTTACAGTTGGAGAGTAGTGCGGCCGTATGCGAAGATATTGGTAGACAAATGTTGTGCTACAATCGTAGAATACCAGCCCGTGAGCTCGCTGAGCGCATTGAAAGTATCACTGCTTCGAATGTACGCGACGTATGTATGAAATACATCTACGATCAGTGCCCAGCAGTTGCTGCGCTTGGTCCCATTGAACAGTTGCCCGATTACAGCAGATTACGCGCTGGTATGTACTGGCTCCGATTCTAAAAATGTCGTTTCAATAGATATTGTTTATGAATAAAAATTTGTTATTTTTACATTATACATTGATACTTTTATTAATAGTATGTAATAATTATTAATGTACATTTTTAATAAAAATGTTCTTGAAAGTATATTGAATAAAGTTGAAAACGTGACAAATATCTATTGTTTTTATTTACTAGTACGAGAGAAAATATATGAGTGCCCTGTGTGAAAGTAGTACATTATGTTACAAGGAATAGAAAGTAAAAAACGAAACTAAATTAAATAGAAAATAAATATTAACTAAACTTTCTAATAATATATACAGTATGTCTGAAAAACTTGGCAACAATGGGCCTTTCCACTATTTTTTTTTTATTTGAAATTTGGAAAGTAATAAATAAATAAAAAATTTTGTATATATTTATTTTTTAAATTTATTTATAGTAAAGCTTAAAAAAATTATTAAAAAACGCTAAATTGGCGCGGAACTTCGACAATTCTCGGATTTGTCCGTCCTGTGACGTATACAAGTAGTAGACATTTTCATTGGTTGAATTGCGCGTGTAGTGTACGTGTACTAATAGAATATTTACAAAATATAGAAAAAGAGAGATATAGTATACTAGATGACGTATATGGTTAGAGGTGTGGCTATGTTTAAAACATTTAATTTGTGATTTTTATAGCTTTTTTTTCAAATTAGTTCATTTCAATAAATATAGAATTTTAGAATGTAAAATTTAAATCATATTATTATTTTAGGTTGTAAAACAACATAAAGGTATTAAAATTATGAAATTTGATTTTAGTGGAAAGGCCCATTGGGCAAGTTTTTTATTATTAATTTTACAAAAAAAAAATTATTCTTTATACAAAACTCTGCATCACATATAAATCAATAATCAAGAATCAAATTTGTAAAATATTTAATGGTATACAGGGAAAATTAAATATATTGATTTATGCTGAAGAGAAAAGTGCTTTTAAATTTAAATACAGGACAAAATGTCATTTGAAAATGTTGATAGGAATTAAAAATTATGATCAAATTTAGATTCATGGCCTTCTAATAATTAATTAATAAATTCAATGTAAAAAATAAAAAACTACTAAGTGTGCAACATTTGACAAAAGTTTTGCTTGCGAGTCGACTTTGAGTATACATATCCGTTTACATTCCAATTGTAAAACATAAAAAAAACTTGTAACCAACTAAAAAAGATAAGGCGTTAATAAAGTATAACGTATAATTGCTATAATTTCTTTAGTTTTACTTTAAGAAGGCATATACCTTTGTCAGCTCAAAAACTAACAAAACTTTACGATTTTTTAAACGCAAACTATGATAGATGGATTACTCGGGTTTTGACAAAAATTAAACTTCACTTCTCCTCTACAGATTAAAATTTTCTTTATTAAAAATCTGTCGTAGATCGGGAGAAATGGTCCATAGCAAATGGTCTATTTTATTATGGACCGACATCTTGGCACGGAGATTCCTCAGCTGTCATTTATCTGAAACACAAATAAACACGATATTAGTATTTTCTAATATATTTTACACATCCATACAGATCCGATTTATAAAATTTTCATTTTAGACAAAATGGCGGCATTTTTTATTTTTTGATAGACAATTTTTTTTTATTCTTAAGGCAATGGCTAATTTTGTTTATTATTTTTCTGAATTATATATATATATATATATATATATATATATATATATATATATATATATATTTCTGAATTATTGATCGTGCGAGAAACAATACATGACTGGTAAGTGCTAATAATAGCATCTTGGAAATTACATTAACTCAATTTATTCCTCCTGTTTGAAACATTTTTTTTTCAGTAAGTGCATGTACTTAATCCGATTAACCGACATTTTAATAAATATTTTGCGGTCATTAACTGTAATCGTAATCGACAGAAGAACATTCTTAAAAAAACCTGTAACCTTTAACCGAAATTGATTACCTGTTTTTTGGGGAACAAAAACGAAATATGAAATTATTTTTTATATAATTATATTTTTTGAAACGAAATTAAGAATTTAAGAATGTCTTTATATCGTCTAAATACACGTTGAAAAGTGATATCTTAGCATCTATTGGTTTATGGTTTTTGCTACCAAATCCATTTGTGTAAAACAAATTATTTAATTCTAAATTATCATTTGTAAATTTACATTTTAATTTTTATTATTTAATACATATTTTATAATTAATTAAAAAAATCAAAATAAATGATATAAATGACATTTATAGTAAATAACAGAACATAGAAACAAGTTACTAGGTAACAAATAAGTAACTATATCATTAAAATTATATAGATTTTTAATTAATGTAAATCAAATTTTAATTAACTCACTGCTTAAATGAAACCATTTTCTTCCACTTCCATGGTAAAATGAATATTTACGTGAACATTATTTAAAGAACTTGTTTGTATATTCTGTTTATTTCCTGTAATGTCATTTGTGTAATTTTTTCCTAATGATGGTGTACCTGAAGTACATCGAAACGTCGATTATTAATAAATATTAATACAGAACTTTATCCAAAAGCCGTTTAATTTTAATAAAAAAACAATCTTATGTTAATAATTTATGAGAGAACATAGATTTTTGCGAAAATAAACTGCCACATATATATTTTTATATATTGAAAAATTAAATTTGTCGTTAATTTTTACAAAATATCGGTATATAAATTATAAATTACATCTTGACAGAATTACATTAAAATACGCAATTGACGCGTATGCAACAGGTGACAAATAAAATTGTATGATAAAATGAAATAATTTTGTTTTACAGCACAGTAAGTTTCACAAAAATAAAAACCTAGATTATTATTTATAATTTTTGATATAACTTTTATGCATACGGGCATTAGACCTAGTTGTTACAAGCCTATTTTTCCGGTTATCCCATTTTCAAATCCATTCCAAAAAAATCCAAATGTCAAGCCATGAGTTGTATCTAACCTAAAAATCTCCAACCCAAACAAATTGTGTGTTAACGTATTTCGCCCTTGAATTGTATCGTTTTGTATTGTATGTTTGCACTTACCATTTTGTAGAATCGTAGCTTTCATTTTAATCTCATATTTCATTAAAATCATAGCACACGTGCTTTAAATAACGCATCACAACTATTTGTTTAAATTCTGTCATTTGTCAATTAAGCTTAGTAACGCCATCTGCGAGCAACTTTTGAATTCATTGTTTTAAATAATTTATTTCATAGTGTAATTTAAATTCATATAGTATTAATTTTAATTTCATTTTATAATTTCATTTATTTTAAATAAACATTATTAATTTTATATAGTCTATTAATATATTAAATATTAGTTTCTACAAAGTGGGCGTGTAGTTCGGTGTCTGTCTTTGTGATTGGTCGTCGCTATAAATTTTGAATATCCGTTCCTTTTTCGAAATTTGAGGGGATTCGGTTTCTGTCTGCCAAGCTAGAGAGACGTGAATTTTTGAGTTTGTTGAAAAGGTTTTGAGTAGTTGCACGCGATACGAACATTATATATTCGAATATTATCGAATACGGCTGTTCCGGATTTTGATTCGTATTGTGTTTTCTCGTGTTTTGTGTTTTGGTGGGTGTTTTGTGTTTGTGCACGTGCCGTTACACTTCGCCTTGTGCGTATTTTGAGGGCTACCACATCTTTTTCCACTCCGTATCCAAATCGATCTGAAGATTCACTGGAGAATCATTCTCTCCAAGGGCTCTTTTGGACAACATCACCATCGGGTATCGATTCAGATCATACCGTTTTGTAATCAGATCGTTCTCTCGAACTGTACCGGATTTACTTTGTGAGTCTGTTCTATTTTTCGTCGTTTTGTGTTCATATTATTCTCCCCCCCCCCCATTTTTGTGTGCGTCGTTGAGACTTTCGGACGCGTAAACATTATTATTATCGTAGATATATATTATATATAGTCTTTGTGATTGAATTTCGTGAAACTTTGAGACTTACTAAAGTAGATTCTGCCTCGCTTTGTGCGAGTTATATTCGATCCATTTGTTTGATTTAAGAACCATACAATATTAACTTGTGTGTATAAACGAAAGATTAGTATGTTTTTTTGAATAATTCAATATAATTATCATATGCTTTTGCTTCTCTGTAATATCACGTATTTCGATAAATATTTTCGTATTATAAGTTTGGTCGCTTGTTGTAAGCGAGGAGTTTCGCATGCGCGCGGTTCATACTCGTATTATTTTGAATTTCAAGTTTTTCTTATGTGCTGACGTCACAGCCAGTCTACGTCACGGCTCTCCCTCCATACTGTAAGAGATTTGGCCAAATTTCGTTAGGGACCGTTATTGTCACTATATTCTATAGGTGGTAGCACGAACTGGACTCGTTTGTTGACTAAATTTCGAAACTTTCCGCGTTGCGTGAAACCAACTTGTATTTATATTGTTTGAATACTGATTGTTAATTCGACGTACGTTCATAATATTGTATTACATTTAACTTTTAACTTGCAATTACAATTATTTGTGTTCCATATTATTGATATATTTAATTATTTTGTTTTTTTTTAATGCAGAAATACATTACTATAATCAAATTGCTAATTTCGAGTTTGATTGCCAATCGTGGTGTTTTGTTTGTGTTGTACCCCTCCCCAATTTTCAGATTATCTCGCGTTGTTGCCGGAAATATATTTCACTGTTTAGAGATTCATATCAGTTGTATTTATTTTTTTTAAAAGACGGGTAAAAACAGTGTGGCGCTTTTTCAAATAAATTACCCCGCCCGTCACCACTGATAGCTAGCCGGACTTGCCAAAAACACCTCCAGGCAACACCACGTCGACCTTTCGCCCCATCAGGGAAAAGTAGTTGTAATACAGTTCCATAAAATGTTGTTAGCTGATCATGTAGTTTACCAAGCGATTAGAATATTAACTTTGCAAAAAAATTATCACTTAATAAATGAGTAACTATATTTTAAAAAAAGTACAAAAAACCTTACCATTTATTAAAGTAAACTGATATGTAATTGCAGTTGTCTGTTAGGGCTGTTACTGTATTTAGAATCTAGACTAAAGATAATCGTATAAAATATTAGTTAAAGTTATAAATAATGCTTTCTGCACAGGGACCATTAATTTATATTGTATTTGTTAATTATTTTACTTTTTACAATAATAATACAAAATTAAGAATTATTATTTCAAAAATATAGAAAATAAGAACAATTGACCAAATTATATCTCACGTACTTTATTAAACTGAACACGATTAAAAGCATATTGGTAAACCCATATATATATATATATATATATACTGGGTGTCCCATTTTAATCCGCCACCTGCAATAACTTTAAAATCGTGCATCGAACAAAAAAATGTTTCGGATAAAAAGTAAATGGTTTCGAGGGGGACATCTGATGCAGAGACCCTTGCCCCCTCTGGACCCCCTGGGGGGCAGGAAAGGGGGCAACTTTGAAATTTTAAATGGAACACCCTATTTTTTATTGTAGATTCTGATAGGCCACTGAAAAGTATGTAAATTTTATTTCAAGACTTTTTTTTATCTTTGATAGATGGCGCTACAAACAGCATTTTTTTTCTCAGTTTATCAATCTTCAATTTGAAAAAAAAAGTGTAACTAAGTACGATATTCAAGATTTTTTTCAGTTCTTTGGAAAGAGGGGGGGGGCAAGGGTCACTGCATCAAATATCTTCCTCGAAACCATTAACTTTAAGTTAATGGTTTCGAGGGGTATAACTTTAAGCTAATGGTTTCGACGGGATATCTGATTCAGTGACCCTTGCCCCCCCCCTTCTTTTCAAAGAACTGAAAAAAATTTGAATATCGTACTTAGTTACACCTTTTTTTCAAATTAAAAACTGATAAACTGAGAAAAAAAATGCTGTTTGCAGCGCCATCTATCAAAGATAAACAAAAAGTCTTAAAATAAAATTTACATACTTTTTAATGGCCTATTAGAATCTACAATAAAAAATAGGGTGTTCCATTTAAGATTTCAAAGTTGCCCCCCTTTCCCGCCCCCCAAGGGGTCCGGAGGGGGCAAGGGTCTCTGCATCAGATGTCCCCCTCGAAACCATTTACTTTTTATCCGTAACATTTTTTTGTCCGATGCACGATTTTAAAGTTATTGCAGGTGGCGGATTAAAATGGGACACCCAGTATATATATATATATATATATATCTTTAATTTTCGAATGAAAAATATGCTGATATTATTTTTATTTATGGTTTTTGTAATGGAAATGGACTGGCTGCGAGAAGAGAGTACGAAAGGCGATATCCTGATCGAAGAATACCAAATACCAAAACATTTGGAGTAGTTTTTAATTACATGCGGCGACATGGACAGGACGATTCCCAACCGCAAAATTAAACGAACACCATCAAAGCAGGCATATTGGAATGGAAGAAAATATTGTAAATATAGTTCTAAACAATCCGGAAATTAGCACCAGAAGGATTAGTGATGCCCTAAATATACTTCAAGCCACCATTTGGCGTAGATTAAAAAAACATCGTTTATATCCTTATCACATACAATAGGTACAGAGATTGGAACCTGATGATAATATTCCTAGAAGAAACTTTAGTAGGTGGATCCTACAGAATCCGTGAATATTAAACAGATGCCTGTTTACAGACGAAGCCCAATTTAGGCGTGACGGTGTATACAATTCAAGAAATTGTCATAACTGGTCAACAGAAAATCCATTTCTTACTAGACAGATGCATTCACAACATAAATTTTCCGTCAACATATGGTGTGGTGTGTTTGATAATAAATTAATTGGACCTTACGTTTTACCTGCACGACTACCTGGAGAAGTGTACTTGGAATTCTTGGAAAATGTTCTCCCAGTTTTACTACATGACGAAAATGTAAATATTGCTGGTATGTATTTTCAGCACGACGGTGCGTCTCCTCATTATAGGCTCATCGTTAGAGACTTTTTAAATAAGAATTTCGGTAATTTATGGATCGGCCTAGTAAATGGCCTTCGAGATCACCTGATTTTAATCTCGTAGATTTTTATATCTGGGGTCATCTAAAATCTTCACAAATAAATTCGCGGATGAGCTTATTAGAAGAATTCAAGAAGCTTGCAGGGAAACAGAAAAATCCCAATGTAATTCAAAAATCAGTTCAAAATATTTTTAAACGAGCAAGAATATGTATAGACCAAAATGGAGGACATTTTGAGCAATTGTTGTAGTTTTTATTTTTTTAATTTAATATGTTAGTTTTGTTCAATTGTTGTAGTTTGTATCTGTTAATTTAGTATGTTAGTTTTGTTAAATTGTTGTATTTTAAAAGAATTAAATTATTTTAACTGGAATGAAGTTGACCTATTTTTTCTCAGTTTTTTTACTAAAACATTAAAAAATAACATAAACACAATACAAATTTTTTAATATGTGCATACAAGGTGTTTAAAAATTGTTCAAAAGTTTGGATCTGGAAAATATACACTGGATTGGTCTACAACTATAAAAATAGAAACCAATGTATTTAATAGTTATTCAATAATTTTAAAATGAGTATAGATTTAAAAGTTTTATAATTTATTATTAAAAGTTAATAATAACTACTTTTTTCTTTAACTTATTCTGTTTTGGCAGGAAAAAGTATTGAAAATTAATATTTTTTGCATTTAATTTTTTATTTTCAATAATTTTTCCTGTGAAACCATAATGAGTTAGATAAAAAAGTTACTTAGATATTATGTAGCTAATTTTTTTTTCTATTTTACTGAATTTTTTTAGATTATTTTGAGTAAATTTTAAAAAAATCCCAAGGGTGCAGCTTATGTTCAACTTTAAATATCTCGAAAAATAGTGACTTTATCGTTACAAAGGAAGAGTATGTGTTTTACACAGAAAGTATTAGAGAATCGAAAAATTGTGCTAAAATGACAATTCCGCCAGTGGCGTAGAATTTAGAAAGGATCAACCTCTCACTTGTCTCTGTTGTACGCCACTGGCAGTAGCCAGAAACTTTTAACATAATTTAGTATGGTGTACGGTACCTACACTTCCTGCCAAGTATGATAAAAATACGTCAAATAGTTTTAAAGTACTGGCAAAAATCGTTTTTAAATTTCTAAATAAAACACCCTGTAGCTCAGTAAGGAGCCACATTTTATCTAAGTGATTTGCGTTATATTTTCATATTCTGAGCCCAGGATACTCCAGTTAAAATATTTCCAATTACTAATAAATTACCCTGTATATATATATATATATATATATATATATATATATATATATATATATATATACAGGGTGTTCGTTCGCTTGGTTGATATAGGGCAATAACATGGGATTTCGATAATATGTAGAATACTACTTTCTGAAGTAAAATTCGGAGAAATACTTAGAATACTTTTCGATAGGGAATAAAAAGTTCTATAATTTGGTTCTACTTTTAACTTGCTAGCATGTGCCGTTTGGGAGCTAGAATTTTTTTTAAATGTTTTTTAGAATTGTCAATAATGTTTCCTGCTAAATCAGTACGAGTAAGAGAAAAAAGGTACTTATACTGATTTAGCAAAAAAAATTATTGAAAATTCTAAAAAACATTTTAAAAAAAATTCTAGCGCTCAAACGGCACATGCTAGCAAGTTAAAAGTAGAACCAAATTATAGAACTTTTTATTCCCTATCGAAAAGTATTCTAAGTATTTCTCCGAATTTTACTTCAGAAAGTAGTATTCTGCATATTAACGAAATCCCATGTTATTGCCCTATATCAACCAAGCGAACGAACAGCTTGTATAAATGAGTAATTGGATAGTGGGTGTAGCAGTCAATTTTGGAAAAAGATGTTAAATAAAACTCATTTTAGTTTAGTATGGCAAGCTTTCGGATTTATTTTAATCCTTCCTCAGGCCTCTGGAAAAACATATGACCAAATTATTGTAAACTATAGAATCAATTTTTGTTTGTAAAATAATTTAAATGTCAAATTTTAGTAAAAACTATAAAACGTTAGAAAATGTAACAACATTATATAAACCAACAACAAAATAACAAAAATCTTATACTTACAAAACTAACAGAGTGATGATTTTTTTATTTATATAAACCATGTGATTCAATACATCAAAGTACGAATTAGTAAAAATTAAGATTATGTTTGTAACCCCAAACAAATGTAATAACTAACATATAACTTAATGCACGTTTTCTTAATTATAAATGTCGTTATTAAAGTATTTTGATAGATTATGTAAATATTCATAAACATTTATGATAATAGTCAAAAAAAAAAAATTATTATGTCGAAAAACATCAGTAGCTGTCAAAACAATTAAACTACGTTTTTTTATATATATTTACAAATTGAAGTTTTTTAACCACATTTAATTTTAGTATGGTGCGTTTTTTTTATTAAAAATAATTTATATGAACAAAATAAGTCAAACCAATGAAACCATAACCAAAGAAAAAAATGTTTTGTTTCTTATAATATTAAAAACTAAAAAAATTAATGTAAATAACAAAGAAAAATGAAATATTCAGTTATCTGTTATAAAAAAAGAGAATTACTGGATACAATATGAGAGTAGTAAATTGTCATAAATTAAACTTAAGTTTCTAATATCTGACCTTTTGTACATTAAACTATCATTAATTTTTATGTGGACCATTTCTAAGAAGGCACGTTTAAAGTCATTAATTTCAGTGCATAAAACCTCCGGATGGTCGAAATCTATGGTATGGTTTGTTTCTTTCTTGTGTATTGAGAGAGCAGTTGACTTCGGTTTAATTCTGCAATCAGATCTGTGTTGGATAATTCTGTCACAAACTTTACGTTTGGTGTTTCCAATATATGACATATCGCAGTCATGACACTGTATTTTGTAAATTGCGAAAGCTGTTTGAGACGGACTAGATTTATCCTTGAGTCTAGTGAAAATCCTCTTTATTGGTAGAGAATTTTTCTTTATGATTCTTATGTTATCACTATGTAAAATGTTGACTAATCTATTTGTAACTCCAGGTATTCTTGGAAGAGTACAGGCAATTATTGGTACAAAAGTTTCGTCAGTTTGAAGATTTGGACCGGTGTCCAAATATATATATTTCAGAACATATATTAAAATTTAACAAAACTGATGTTAAGTTTGCAAATAAAAATGATAAATTGGTTCATGGATCTAACACAGGAATAATATTTTTCTGTGTGTTTTAAATAAAACAGCAAATTGTACATGCACATAAATCCACGTTTTGTTGTACGCTATATTGTTACAATAATCACCAACAATTCTATAACGAAGTTATTAAGTCTTTAGCAACGTTGCTAAACAACAAACAACAGTTGTTACAGAATTGTGGGTGAATGTCTTATGAAAAAACGGGCATACACTTAATTCACATTCTGAAAAAAAAAATTGTTAATTAGGGCCAATAATAATAATGGAATTTTTACAATTCGATCAATTTTTCGCACATTAAGGAATTTTGAACGTATTTATAAATCGATAAATTTAGAAATTTAAAAATTTTATTCAGTTATTGCATTTAATTTAAATTTTATATAGTTTTTTTTTTTTTAAAGAAAATAATTCGGAGTGGTAGCTTTTTGGTCACTATTTGACTAACTCATGATTAAGAAACAAAATAAACAAGATTAGAAGTATATGGGTAAACCCATATATAGACCACTTTGACATTTCTCGGAAAGTTGGCAACACTGTATTTAAATAATATTATAATTTATGTGGGCACTAAAAGAAACTTTTCTGAAAATTTACTCAAAATGGAATAAATAATGTAGCCACAATGAATTTTAAAAAAAAATTGTGATTTGTTTCTCGATAAGGATAATTGCGATAGAATTAATGTTGTAAGGTAAGAATATGAATCTTGTGATAAGTGCAAAATATTCGTTTCTAAGATGGGTGACTGGAAGACTGAATGTAATGTATCTATTGATAATGCAAATTTAGAAGAGGTGGATGAGTACCTAAAGTAAGATTGAAAGGTTTTGGGTACATTGGGCACTTTTGCCAAAAATGTAAATGTTTCCGAAGAAGCTCATTTAAGTTTTCACAATGTTGCTTTGGTACCTATATTGATGTATGGTAGTGAATGTTATATATGGCTACAAAAGCAGAAAAGGAAAATGGTTACAGTGGATATAAGATTTTTACGTTGGGTATGTGGTGTAACTACGTGTACGAAATAGATTAGTGTACGATGACTGTAAAATTTTTAAAAAAATGTTGGTGTAAAACTGGTGATAGTTAAGATGGTTCCGTCATCTTGAGTAAATGTCTTATAAACGTTTGATTAGAAGAATATATGTGAATATCTTGACGTCCGATGAATAGCGAATAGAGATATTATAAATGTAGATAAAGTTAAAGTTACTTGTCTAAACAGAAAAGTTTAGAGAAATCTAATTTCGGGATAGTGGAAAGGGTTTTTACCACATCCTTTAGGTACATAGCGTGATTGTATATGTATGTATAGTTTTAATTGACATTTTTTATGAGAAAAGTAGTACTCTGCGTATGGTGCCACGTTTTATACTTTTATTAATAATGAAAAAATTTATATTTAGTGCAGTAAAAAATCTTCCAGAAGTCATTTTATTAAAATGAAACGGCTTTAGGATATAGCTCCGTATTACTTTTTATTAATTATCGACGTTTCAAAGTACTCTACGTACATCAACATCAAGAAAAATGATACACATGATAAATTAGAGTAAATAAACAGAACATAGAGACAAGTTACTAGGTAACAAAATGCAAGTAACTAGATTTTAAAATTTATAAATTTTTAATTAAAGAAAGCCAAATTTTATTTATTAATACAGAACTAACAACCAGTTTCATAATAAACACTTTAACTAATATCAACTTTAAATAGACAAAAACACTTTGTTTTATTAATAACAACAACTAATTTTACGATTAGAATTGTGAAAAGTTGACAAATAGCATTGTTTTATTGACAGTAATAATAATTATTAATGTAGAATTTAAAATAGATGTTTTTTGTTTGGTTTAAAGTTGACTTTACTTAAATTATTTATTATAAAATCGGCCGTAAATACTGAAGCCGTTTTATTTCAATATAGTATTTTAGAGATTTTTTTAGACAAAATATTTATAGTACTACGGAGCTTACAGAACAATATTTATTTTTAAAATACATTTTATATTCATATATAAAAGACAGACAGTATACAAATTTGAAATTATGAAAGGCGCGCGCATAGTTGCACCTCATAGGACGGTACATAAATGTAAAATAATAGTTTAAATATTCTTTAGACACATTGTATATAAATTTTTTAGACACATTGTATATATGATTATGTGACACAATGCATATCTATATATTAATACATGAAGAAATTACTTTGTACTCCTTATTAAGCACGGAGGAGTGTGAGATTTGGCATAGTTAAAGTTCATATAGAGAAGGAGTGCAGAAAGATAAAATTTATGTATAATATGTGTTACAAATACATTAAATTATCACGATTGTTACAAATCACATGGTTGCTCGGTAGAGTTTGTGCAATGCGATTGCGTTATGTGTGTTGCCTATAGCTTAAGGGGGCAAGGAAATAATCAAAGATTATTTGTTTACAAAAAAATACGAAGCACGTATTCTTTATTTTATTTTTTATATTAATTTTTTTATATTTAAATTTTATAAAATTTAAAAAAGATAGACAAATTAACTGTGTAACCTTGGCGAAACCTGGCCAGTATAGCAATAAAAAAAATCCCAGAATATTTCGAAAAACTCGTTATTGTTTTTTTAAATATGGCTTAGCCAAGCTTTACCTCATTTTCCTATCGTTCGTATTTTTCAAATAACTCGAAAATTAATGCATAATGACGTATTTGTACATTTGCAATGATTATAGAGATATACTCTTATGACAAAAGTACCTCAATAAAAATTTAATGAATCACGGTCGAATTTCAGCCATTGGGCGAGCACTAGTTCATATATAATTTTTAAAAATACATTGTATACAATTAAACAAATTGTACATAATTTTATGTAGAGAGAGGCGAGAAAAATATGTTGCTTGTATACTATAATAATATATCGCATTTAAAAAAAAATGTAAATAGTAGATAGCTATGAAACAAATGAACGTTTTGTTTTTGTTGAAATATTGAATTTCGTCAAATAAAGAAATGTCAAAATAAAATGTAAATGGTGAGAACAAAAAAGTAGGTACATATCAGACAAAGAGTTCTGTTAATCACTGTTCACAAATTCAAAGAAATTGTTGTTGGCTACAGAACATAAAACATAAATATAAAAAATATATTCGCATGTGAACATATATCTGTCCAATATAAAGTCAAAGTAATGGCATTGTGTAAAACGAGTGTGCTTCAGGTATACAATCATGTAATTGAAGATGTAATTCGTGGTATACGTGATGTATTCGAAAACGAAGGTGTAGATGCAATAATTCTTCAGGAACTAAAATTTCTTTGGAAATCTAAATTAAAGGCTAGCATGGCTATAGATACGAGTACAGAAACAACAGCTATAAAATTGGATACGGTCTCGAATAATGTGACACCGTTCAAATTTGCTAAACGGGAACAGTTTAATGATAACGTAAATCGTCTAGAGGAGCAATTCGTACAAAATCATACAACTGAAAACAATCAGTTGCAGCAATGCATTCGTCAAAATCAAGACCAGCAACAAATAGTTGAAGATGAAATGGTACCAATTCAATTAACTTTATCTAATCAATCTGCAACAGATGCTGTTACTCGCGTAGTAACCATTCAAGTTCCTGCTAGTGCTTTAAACGAAACGCAATTGGATACATTGTTAACAGAAGCCGTGATTAAAGCAACAATGGACTTGCCCAGTGAATTAGCTTCTGCTTATCTACAACAGCATGTGAATGCAGCGCTTCAAAGTCAACAACAACTCACCGTTAATAAAGTAGCGATGCCGCAAATGGATGGCATAGACACGAATACATCGGATGAAGATGATAGTGGTTCTGAAGATCGGTCTTCTGATGAAAAAAATGATAATCTAGAAGTAGATGTTATAGCATCTGATGAAGAACCTCTTAATTCTGATGACGATGTAACCGATGAAGATGTTAACGAGTTCGAAACGAAGAATGTTATTGTTTGCCAATATGAAGAGGTGGTACGAAACAAAAATAAATGGAAGTTTTCTCTCAAACATGGTATTATGAATTTCGACGGTGAGAATTTTCTGTTTAACAAGGCAAGCGGTGATGCGGTGTGGTAAACAAGAAAAGTTCATAAATTTATTCGTATGATTGTTCATATTAATTTATTTTGACAAAGATTTGAATTATTATAGTTAAAAAAAAATAACATTTGAACTTAATTTGTGTTTTGTGTATATTTTTCAATAATCAATAATACATATTGATTTTTTTTTTTTTGATTAAATGTGTATATACTCAGGAAGAGTTTTATTTTTTCTCTGTTTTTTATAATGTGTAAATCTTTGCCAAAAGTAAAAAACTGTTTTCAAATATCTACATCTACAACATGTACTGTGACACTTTATTGTTAGAAATAGTCATTTCTTGTGCGTCTATGTATTTGTTTGGTTTCTCGTTTTTTTGTGTTGTAATTGAGAGAATTAAAAATAAATATGAATGCAGTTAATAATTCCAAATATCCTGCTTTATTTATTATTTTTTTACATTATATTTTTACATTGTGTTTATTCTTATAACAAATAAATTTTTAATGTACCACGTTTTCAACACGGACTAAAAAATATAAAATAATTTCGCCTAGCCCCCCCCTACAGATTTATAACCCCATACAGAAAAACGTGGGGTGCACGCAATAGATAATAGTAAAGAGTGTAGGGAGTAACTGTCGTTGCTCCACGGTTTTCTCTCCGTTTTTATTTTTTACGTTTTTGCATTTTTTTATTTCTCCCGATTTATTTTTTTTATTTTTTTTTCTATCTCCGTATCCTTTTCTTAAATTTCTGTCTCCGAAAAGACTTCTTCTTTTCTGTAACTTTCTGGGTAAATGTGATTTGATCTACCATCTGTTGCATAACACATTGACTAATATAATTACTTCAGCACTTTCCATATTTAGAATTTACATATAAAAATAATCTGCGACCTGTATCCCATATATAAATACACACACAATTACGCCATATACCCAGAAAGGTGTGGTACTATTCCGAAATCAGCTCTCTCCAAACATCCCTATTCAGACAAGTAACTTTAGCTTTATTTACATTCATAAAACTACACATTTCAAAACTATGTGTTTCATTGGTGCTTTTTTTTAAAATAATTATAATCTTTTTTGACTAATGTAAAAAACAAAGTACAGCCAAGACTGAAATACAGTATTAATACAGAAGAAGTTTATTATAATCTAATAGAGATTTCCACTGGCTGCACTAGTGTACACTTTTCTACACTGTTGTCATGTTTCACTGACCAAGTCAGTGCACACTTTTTTCTAGTACAGTGTTTTACTGTTGATCGAGTGCAGTTGAGTGTATCGATGGGTACATTTTTCTACACCGACTCCTATAGCTCGTGTAGCAGTGTCAGTACAAATATGGCGGTTAAAAATGACTTGACATTTAAAAATACGAAATCACATTAAGAAAAACTAGAGAAATAATGCGAAATAATATATGTGAATAATTAATAGGTTAATTATATATATACCGGGTGTCTACTTTTTTTTTGTTACATAGGGAATACAATGCTAAAATTTTCATTTGGTGATAAATTTTCCCCTAATTATTATAGAACAAAAGTACAAATACAAAAGTTGTTTAGAATTCAAAAATGCATCAAATGATGCCAAATTTATCAATATAGGATGTTCTGATCAAGAATTAGAAGCAAATTAAAATTTCCATTTTTGCGCTCTTTACATCAAAGTGCCATGGAAATTAAACAAATAATTTCATTTCTTCTGGAGTTTGAGTTTGACAGATCGTTTTTATTTTATTGTTACGTTCTGTATTATTATTATTATTATTATTATTATTATTATTATTATTATTATTATTATTATTGAAAATAATGAATAAACTTAATGTAAATGAAAAGCTATTAAGTATAAAAAGTATTAAGTATTTATTATTTATTACAATGAAAGGGTATTTTACTCGGCTGTACACTACGTACTAGCTGTGGTTTTAAATTGTGAATGTCTCCATTATAATTTTAAGTAATTGTTTAATTTATTTATTAACTTCAAGTTATAAAAACAATACATTTGAATTAGATGACTGGCATTATGCCTAATATATTTATTATAATAATTTAAACTTATCCCTGAGGATGCTGTAAGTTGTGCAGTGAAACGTCGGATAAGAGTTTAATAAATAGTAAATAGCTGAACTCCGTAAAACTTTCTTTATTTATTACAATATTCAATATACCTATAAAACAGAAAAATTCATGAATACAAGATATAGGAGAACAAAAACGAAACTAACAATTTAAATTAAATGTTCAAATAAATCGCCATTAACTGCCAAACAATAACCTAATCTGTTATAAAATTCGTGACGTACAGAGCTTAATTGTGTTTGTGTTATATTATTGCACTCTTCAACAATGGCATTTTTCAAATCAACAAGATTTTTGATATGTCGTTTATAAATTTTCTCCTTCAAATATGGCCATAAAAAGAAATCGCACGGTGCTAAATCGGGCGATCTAGCTGGCCAATTAATTGGACCACCTCTACCAATCCATGAATTTGGAAAACATTGATCCAAATATAATTTAATGTTGCAGCTGTAATGTGCCGGACATCCGTCTTGTTGATACCAGACAACATTATCTTGAGTTGCACACTCTTCTAACTGCGGACCAATATGATTTTGCAACATATCCAAATATTTTTCGTTGTTTAAATTATTTTCAATAAAAAATGGCCCAATTATACACCTGCCAAAAATTCCAGCCCATACATTAACTTTTTCTGGATATTGGGTACGTGTTGCTACCATTAAATGAGGATTTGTTTGGCTCCATATTCTAAAGTTTTGTGTATTAGGTTCGCCGTGTAAAGTAAACGTAGACTCGTCAGTAAAACAAATAGATTTCAAGAAGTTTCTGTCTAAATTGGATTTTTCCATAATAATGTTACTAAATTCGCTTCTAGCCATTTTATCCGCTTCAAATATCTCTTGGTGCGTGGAATATTTATAAGAATGATATTTTTCATTTTTTAGTACCTTATGTATTGTTGAAGGATGCAAATTTAATTCAGCACCAAGTTGACGCACACTAACATTTGGGTTTTCCGTTACACACAAAAGTATATTCAATGTATTTTCTTTAATTGCATTTTGATTTAAATTCTCCTTCTGATCTTCTGCGTTGATTTTTCTACAATTTTTACAACGTTTTAACACACTTCCAGTTTCTTCGAATTGTTTAATTATCCTACGAATAGTCATAGCGGAAGGTATGGGACGGTTTTCAAAGAAAGCGCTGAATAAATCTCTTACTCGTCGTATCGAATTTCCAGTAAAATACCATTTTACGCACTGAACTTTTTCATTTACCTTAAGTTTATTCATTATTTTCAATAATAATGATAATAATACAGAACGTAACAATAAAATAAATACGATCTGTCAAACTCAAACTCCAGAAGAAATGAAATTATTTGTTTAATTTCCATGGCACTTTGATGTAAAGAGCGCAAAAATGGAAATTTTAATTTGCTTCTAATTCTTGATCGGAACATCCTATATTGATAAATTTGGCATCATTTGATGCATTTTTGAATTCTAAACAACTTTTGTATTTGTACTTTTGTTCTATAATAATTAGGGGAAAATTTATCACCAAATGAAAATTTTAGCATTGTATTCCCTATGTAACAAAAAAAAAGTAGACACCCGGTATATATATGTTAGGGTGTCCCTTACAAAAGGTCAAATTTTTTTTTTCTTCTCACCTCTTAAATCGTCTCCAAATATGCTAAAAAAAATTATAAAAATACTCCCACATTTTTACTCGTTGGTTAAGTGCCCCCCCCCCCCCCTAAACCCATATGTAATTTGATAATTGAGCTTATAAGTGAATATTTTCATTAAATTAATGTTTTCACTAAATCAAGCCAGAAAAAAAATATAAAGGTATTTCACCTCGCTGAGTATAAATCTGAGGTCAAAATTGAATTTTAATCATTTCTGGATGGCGCCACTATGAAATGAATATTTACCGAGCCCCATATAGTTGGCGCCTCTACTTCGCCAAAATTAAAATGAAAATATGCCATAATTTTGTGCTATATTTTATCCAATTCTAATCAAATATTCAAATACAGTTTCGGATTGCCTGAAAAAAGTAAGTAATTTTATTATTATTCAATTTTTCGGAAAACATCTAAATTTATTTTTGATATACTGTTTATACGATTTGAAACTAATTTTATGTATAGATTTTTTTAAATACACGATAATTATTAATTTTATTTGTGAACACTGCTGCCAACTTTTGAAGAAAAATAAAATTTTTATTTCTTTTTTTTAGTATTCATGTAATAATGTCAAATTGGTCTATTAATGGCTTTAACAATATATTGCTTCTAATCTTGTTTATTAAAATTAAATTAGCTCTAGATTTAAAATATATTGTACATTTACTTTTACGTACTTTTCCAAAGAAATGTCCCATCTTAAATATTTATTGAAATAAGTTTATTTAATTTAAAATTTTATTAATTTTTTGCATTGTTGATATGATTTTTTTTATATGTTGTAGCTGTAAAAAATAGACACGTGATATAAAATTTAGCATGTAATTTATTGCCAAATACATAAATTATTTTATCTATGAGTTTTTTTTTTCTTTAAATAATTCAAACACTTTTCTGACACAAAATACATTTAATATATGATGATTTTTTTTATAAAAATTTAAAAAAAAAGTCAGTTTTAAACTTTTCTATAATTTATGTTTGTTTCAAATCATAAAATTTATCAAACAATTAATTTAAATAATTCAATTTTTGAATATTTAATTTGTTTTGTAATTTATGTGACGGTTTAAAATGGCATGAAATAATTTCGAAAAGTTAATTTCCTTGGCTACAAAGAGCGGCATCAAGTAGACTTTCAATTGTTTTATTATTTAGGATAATAGCTCGGAATGAAAATATTTTTTATAAAAAAATATTACAAATATATATATATATATATATATATATATAAATATAAACTAATAATATATATATATACAGGGTGTTCGTTCGTCAGGTTGATATAGGGTAATAACATGGAATATCGATAATATGCAGAATACTTCTTTCTGAAGTAAAATTCGGAGAAATACTTAGAATACTTTTCGATAGGGAATAAAAACTTATATAAATTGGTTTTAGTTTTAATTTGCTAGCATGTGCCGTTTGAGTGCTAGAATTTTTTTTTAAGTGTTTTTTTAGAATTTTCAATAATTTTTCTTGCTAAATCAGTATGAATTAGAAAAAAAGTTACTTAGCTATTATGTAGTTATTTTTTTTCTTTATTTTTACTGAATTTTTTCAGATTTTTTGGAGCAAATTTTGAAAAAAGTTATTCAAAAAAAAATTCAAAATATAACTTTTTTCAAAATTTTTTCAAAAAAATTCTGAAAAAATTCATTAAAATAGTGAAAAAATTTTGCTACATATTTACATATTACATATTTGTTTTTTGTTATGTTGTATTAAAGAATAAAATATCCTAGATATGATGTATGCAGTTACAGCAATTGTTTACTGCAGTTCTTTCTATTTTTCCATTACATCATGCGAAGTTAACGCAATTTTATAATATCGTTCAAATAGCAGTACTTGACCTACCGTACTTTGATAATAATCAATATGGCGTCGACAATAGCAGAAAGATCTTTATTATTAATTTTGCGACAAAAATTTACATAACTCAATAACTTTTCGAATTTTATCAAAGTAGGATTATCATCCTGAAAATTTGCATATGGCCATAACTTCTCATTCCGAACAACTTTTCTTAACTTGATTTTGGCATACTGTGAACAGAAAAGGTACTTTACCTAAAATGAAAATAGTTTTTGCTCAACTGTAAAGGCCTACTTGATTTAAAAAAATCGAAAGTAGGCTAAAAATAAGTTTCAGGCCAAGCAAAACTTTTTATGAAGAATAACTTTTTGCCGAAAACTCCAAAATAAAAAAGTTTACAAGAGTGCGCAACCCCATCCGGGGACACCCTATATATATATATATATATATATATATATATATATATATATATATATATATATATATATATATATATAAGTATATCAATTTTGTTTCGTGGCTGGAAATATTATGTGGAAAAACTTGATGGGAAAAGCAGCCAAGGTTGTTTATTTCAATTAATTAAATACTCATTGTTTTATATTTGACGAGCTTTCGACCAACGTTCGAGTCTTTATCAAGTCGCTGAAAAGACAATGAAGAAAGCATTTATTAGAAAAATTTTCAAATAAATATAAATACAATTCTTATAATCAAAAATAAACAAGAATTCATTATAAATATAACACATTCTGTAAAATTAATTTGAATCAAATGTACTTACTTAATATTATGAGTATTTTTGTCAAAACATATAAAAATAAATGTAAAATATATGTATTAATAAGTAAAAATATATATAAAAAATCTTTTTAAAGAAGCTATATTGTTTGTTGTTTTTAACATTAAGTTAGGTTAAGAAACTGTTGTCACGTAGTTATTAATTCAGTCAATAGATTGCATAGTTTGCATAATTTTCTTCTTATTCATTTGATTTCACAAAAAAAATGTCTGGATTAGTTTTTTTTTTTTTTTTTCTCTTATTTTGATTATTCTATTTGAATTCTTTTGAAATTTGTTTGAACGAGATAATACACTGTTTGTGCTATATCATGTTATAGCGCATTTGTTTTTCTGTAACGGTTCTTGAAAAAATTACACAGCAATAATTACTTTCCGTATTTTTTGGTATATATAGTGACAATAGCTTCTTTAAAAAGATTTTTTTTATATATATTTTTACTTATTAATACATGTATTTTACATTTATTTTTATATGTTTTGACAAAAATACTCATAATATTAAGTAAGTACATTTGATTCAAATTAATTTTACAGAATGTGTTATATTTATAATGAATTCTTGTTTATTTTTGATTATAAGAATTGTATTTATATTTATTTGAAAATTTTTCTAATAAATGCTTTCTTCATTGTCTTTTTAGCGACTTGATAAAGACTCGAACGTTGGTCGAAAGCTCATCAAATATAAAACAATGAGTATTTAATTAATTTAAATAAACAACCTTGGCTGCTTTTCCCATCAAGTTTTTCCACATATATATATATATATATATATATATATATATATATATATATATATACACAGTGGCGCAACCAAGGGGGGGGGCCGACGGGCCTCGGCCCCCCCCAAGGCTAGCAGAATTAGCACAATTTTTATTCGTTTAGTCATATATTCAGCAGTCACTTCTAACGCTACAATTATTTACCCCAAAATATTGAGCCAAAATTCATTATTTTAAACTATTAATTATTCGATTCATGTAAGATAAAGTGAAAATCTGGTTAGTATTTGCTTTTTTTTTTGTTTCTCCAAGATAAAATCCTTGGGCCCCCCCCAAGACAAAATCCTGGCTGCGCTACTGTATATACATATATACAGGGTGTTTCAGACCACCCGTACCACCCAAATATCTCGCGTGAAACGAAACAAATCAAAAAAAGAAAAAATACGTCCAAAAAGATTTCAAAAATTCTATTAATTGACACCAAATGCAAATTTTCCCCCCACCCCCTGGGGGGTGGAGAGGGGGTAGCTTTGTAAATTTAAATGGGGACCCCCATTTTTTATTGCAGATTCGGATTCCTAGATTTAAATAAAGAAGGTTTTGTCCGAAAAATTTTTTCTGATTCTTGAAAGATGGCGCTCAAATCGCAAAAAACGCTACTTTGAGGGGAGGTGAGACCAATACAATAAATACGCACTAAAATCAGTTACAAATTGTTGACATGCTATTACTTTGTTGATCGTATCTTACATAATAAATTGTCAAAATAGAAAAATACCGTTTTTCGCGATTTTAGCGCCGTGTTTATAACTTATTTATTATAGTAATTGTTGTTGCAATAAAATTACTACTTATTGTGTAATAGTCAGCTATTTATGTTGTTTTATTTACAATGAAAAAAAAACGTACCATTAGAAACCAAAAATGGCTAAATGTCACAGTGTCATAACTTGGCACTATAACATTTCCTTGGAGTTGGATGATACTTCAAGTTTTATAAACTTTGAAATGTTTTCTTTAATGTAACAATAGTTGATGTGATATGATATCCATTCTGCCCCTCATGAAAAAATGTCCTATTGTAATAAAATGTCCAACTTTGACAGCTCGTACACAGTGCCAAAACAAGTGTTGACTAAATTGGCAAATAGGGCAATGAAGTTCAACCATTCTTCTTCTTTTTTGCGATTTGAGCGCCATCTTTCAAGAATCAGAAAAAAATTTTCGGACAAAACCTTCTTTATTTAAATCTGGGAATCCGAATCTGCAATAAAAAATGGGGGTGGGGGGAAAATTTGCATTTGGTGTCAATTAATAGAATTTTTGAAATCTTTTTGGACGTATTTTTTCTTTTTTTGATTTGTTTCGTTTCACGCGAGATATTTGGGTGGTACGGGTGGTCTGAAACACCCTGTATACATTACATTTAGTCATCAAGTCACCCTTCTCAAAAACTAAAACTTTCAACACAAGATTCATATCTTTACCAACAACATTAATTTTATCAATCATTCTAGTTAAATATATTTCAAAGGAATAAATAATATAATTTAAATAATTTAAAAAATATTATGACAGGAATGACTCAGCAAAAATGCAACGTTTTTCGTGGTAAAGGCTTAGGTGGTTCGTCTTTAATCAATTACATGATGTACGTTTGTGATAACCAGGTAGACCAAAACACTTGGGCTAATACCGGTCTCCCGTCCTTGACATACGACAAATGTTTACCATATTACATTAAATCAGAAAGAGTAAACTTAAACCCACTTTTAGATGCAAACTACCATGGTTTTAATGGTCTTTTATCAGTAGAAGAAACACAATATTCTAGTGCTGCCGGTCAAATGTATTTAGATGCTTGTAAGGAATTAAATCGAACTACTTCAGATTACAATGGTGCATCACAAATGGGCTGTAGACATTTACAATCGAATACAATTAATTAATGGGGCACATGCTAGTGCAAGTAAATCCTACCTAGATGCAACTACAAGACTCCGACCTAATTTGGTTATTAAAACTGGTGCATTGGTTACGAAACTGGTTATCGATAGTACAAACACTGTTAACGGAATACAATTTGTATCAGCTGCAGGATGTTATACAGCTTTTGCTAGAAAAGAAGTTATACTATCTGCTGGAAGTGTCGGTTCACCGGAAATTTTAATGCTTTCTGGAATCGGTCCACAAGATCATTTACAAAGTTTAGGAATTCCCGTTGTGCATAACCTTAGCGTTGGTAAAAATCTTTGGGATCATCCATTTCTATATTTTCAGCTATGTACCAACTATACTGAATTAGCTAATCTTGCGACTGGTCTTGTAAATTATTTAGTAAATGGAAACGGGTATATGACAGCGGCAGGTGACATACAATCACTTGGATTTATTAATACATTTGATGAATTTTCAATTGTTCCAAATATAGAACAGTTTGGCGCAACTCTAACAACATTAGACAAATTAATAATAGCTGCAACGTTTCGTTATAATTTAGATACTACAAATTATTTTATGAACGTATGCAGTAACACTTTCAGTACAAGTTATGGTATCGCATTACTTCACAAAAATTCTCGTGGACAAATTACATTAAATTTAAATTTGCCTTTCGATCATCCCAATATCAATTTAAATTACTTTGATGATTCTACCAAAGATATAGAAGTACTGTTATCAGGATTTAAAGATATTATCTATAATGTATCGCAAACAAATTCGATGAAACCATATGGTATTAGAGTTCCGACACTTTCATTACCAGCTTGCAGTAACTATACTTTTAACTCGGATGATTATTTAAAATGTTACATACGACAAACGACCTCTTCGATATTTCACTTGGCTGGAACTTGTAAAATGGGACCTTCGACTGATTCAAATACAGTAGTTGGCGATAATTTACAAGTTTATGGAGTAAATAATTTAAGAGTGGTTGATGCAAGCGTAATGCCAACTCCTACATCTGGTCATAATAATGCTCCAGTATATATGATTGCAGAGAAGGCTAGTGACATGATTAACAAGATTAAAAGTATATGGGTAAACCCATATATAGACCACTTTGACATTTCTCGGAAAGTTGGCAACATTGTATTTTAATAATATTACAATTTATGTGGGCACTAGGAGAAACTTTTCTGAAAATTAAATCAAAATCGAATAAATAATGTAGCCACAATAAATTTTTATTTTTTTTTCTCTCGATAAGTTGGCAACACTGTATTTTGTTAAAATTGCATAATTTATTTAGGAACTAAAATAATCTTTTATGAAAATTTGATTAAAATTTGACAATAATAAATATTTACAAAATTTAGTAAATTTTTTTTTCGGAAAGTTAGCAACACTGTATTTTGTTAAAATTACATAAATTATATGATTACTAGTAAAATCTTTTTTGAAAATTTGAGTAAAATCGGTTAAATAACATGGCCATAATATATTTTTAAAAACTTTAGTAATTTTTTTCTCGGAAAGTTATCAACACTGGATATTAATAAAATTATAGAATTAATGAGAGCATTAGGGATATCTTTTCTGTAAATTTGATCAAAATCGGATAAGAAATGTAGCCAATATAAATTTTTTAAAACTTTAGTAATTTTTTCCTCGAAAAGTTGGCATTACTAGAAAAAACCAGAACCACACCATCCACCCAGACCATCTTGGGCACTAGACAAATTTATCTGGAAAATTTCATTAAAATTGGTTAAACCGTCTAAGAGGAGTTGCAGCCGTTTTAAATCTTACAAGTATTGTCATAGCTATTAAAAATTTATAATCAGAAATTTTCAAAACAATCTCTATGGGGTCAGGAATCTGTATGGAATTATAATCAGTTTTAAAAACGTGGTATATTAATTTTTTTTTTTTTTTTAATTTAAATAATTATTTTCTGTTTTTTAGTCTTGTGTGTGTGTTCTGTATTTTCTGTAGTTTCTCTATTTTTAAAAATAAAAAAATTGCTAAATATACAATTGTACGGAATTCGTAAATATGACAAAATAAAAATTAATATTTTTAATATTATTAATTGATTAATATTGTATACCCTGACGAAAATAATAAAATTACTGAAAGCTTAGTTATGAAACTACAAATGAGTTTTATTTAACAACTGTCTTGCTGACTGCTACACTGTAAGAAATTTCTGTAATATTACATAAATTATTACAATAAAATTATGAGCTCGGCTGTATTTGATAAAAATAACATAATTGTTATTGATTAGAAATATGTAAAAAAATGTAGAAATATATTAAAATTGAATATAACATTCTTTTAATAAAATGTGAAAATAAATATGTAACTATTTTACGTATATACGCACAGAAAAAAATTTGTGGACATTATACGGACTACAAGATATTTATTTGAAAAATTACGATATTGTAACAAAACAGTAAATTATTATTTATTTACAGTATTGAAGTAATTAATATTTACTGTTTATTCATTTTTACACAGAAAAAAGTTTGTAAATAATATTACAAGATATTTTATTTTAAAAATTACAACAATGTTGCAAGAAGTTGGTTTTTGTACAATTGCAGTAAAAAATTAATTAGCAGTAGATATTAATAACTTTAATTTTGTAAAAAAATAATATCTTGTAGTCCATGTAATGTTTACAAATTTTTGTATGTGCGTATTTATTTACGAACATAAAATTAAAATATGTTTTCTATTTGAAATAAAAAATTGATATTTCTGTGAAATTAATATTATACTGTGGCTTCTTATATTTATTTTTTTTGACAGAATTTTATTACATTATATTTGTAAATAAATTTTTTAAATTAAACAAAAATTTAACCAGTAATTTTATCTAAATATTTTAATAAGATATTTAAGTAGAAAACAAAATGTTATAACAATCTAGTGTTTTAATAAAATTAAAATCAAAGTTACATATGATAAAAAAAAATGTTCAGTTATTTTTAGCATTTCATTTATTATATCAAAAATTCCATTATGTTAGATGTGTAGATATTTTATTAGATTTTTCCACCTACATGTTAAATTTATCTATTCTATGGTGTTGGTTATAATTTTTATTTATTTTATTTTATCAAAATAGCTGTCTGTATAATGTACAAATAAAGAATGGCTACTCTGCCACCATTTGACAGACATTCTTCATCATGCAGGTATTTTACAATTTCAAAATTTTGACTATATAGTAGCAATAATAATTATGCTTGCATTTTCAGTCCATATGCAACTGCTAGTCATACATCTTCACATGCAAGGTAATCAATATATATTTATATATATATATATATATATATATATATATATATATATATATACCGGGTCTCCCATTTTAATGTTCCCAGGGCAATTTCTCGAAATGAGTACATCTGACAAAAAAATGTTGCGGATAAAAAGTAAATGGTTTTAAGGGGGACATCTGATGCAGGGACCCTTGCTCCTCTTGGATCCCCTGGGGGGCGGGAACGGGGGGACACTTTGAAATCTTAAATAGAACCACCTATTTTTTATTGCAGATTCGGATAGACCATTAAAAAGTATGTAAATTTTATTTTAAAACTTTTTTTTATCTTTGATAGATGGTGCTGCAAACAGCATTTTTGTTCTTAGTTTATCAGTCTTCAATTTGAAAAAAAAGTTGTAACTAAGTAGGATATTCAAGTTCTTTTCAGATCTTTGGAAAAAGGGGGGGGCAAAGGTCACTGAATCAGATATCCTCTCGAAACCATTAACTTAAAGTTATCCCTCTCGAAACCATTAACTTCAAGTTAATGGTTTCGAGGGGGATATCTGATGCAGTGACCCTTGCCTCCCCTCCACTCACAGAACTAAAAAAAACTTGAATATCGTACTTAGTTACACCTTTTTTTTCAAATTGAAAACTGATCAACTGAGAAAAAAAATGCTGTTTGCAGCGCCATCTATCGAAGATTAAAAAAAAGTTTCAAAATAAAATTTACATAATTTTTAATGGTCTATCTGAATCTGCAATAAAAAATAGGGGGTTCCATTTAAGATTTTAAAGTTTCCCCCCGTTTTCGCCCCCCAGGGGGTCCAAGAGGAGCATGAGTTCCTGCATCAGATGTCCCCCTTAAAACCATTTACTTTTTATTCGTAACATTTTTTTGTCAGATGTACTCATTTCGAGAAATTGCCCTGGAAACATTAAAATGGGACACCCGGTATATATATATATATATATTAAATTTATAATGCAAAATATTCTATAACTAATAATTTGTTACAGAAAATTATCTGATAAAAATAAGTCTGCTTATTCAAATAAATCTTCTACTGCTTCAACATCTTCAAATGTAAAACCCTTGAACATTTTTTTTGTGTGGTATGCTGAACTATGTCATCGTCAAAATAGAAATCCTATCTGTGTTGTACAATCACAAAATCAAAAAAATAATCAAGTTCTCGAATTTGTTGCTGATCGCATCAAAATTGAAGATTGGCAGCCAGTCATAAATGCTTTACGGCTTGATACTTCACTCCATGTTATATCAATCCACAGCCGTTTAGCAACTCACAAAGTTATTGAAGAAGCTGATACCGTAGAAAAAGTCAAACGCATTAAAAAATGTTTTGGAGCTATTTGTACAAAATATATTCTGGAAAATCTGTTAAAAGCTATTGGAAACTGTTTAAAATTATCAACAGTTTTAACGTGTTTAGAATCAGATGGATTACACATTATAGGAGAATATTTGCAAATGGTATTAAAATCGTTAACAACAAATAAAAGCTTAAAGTATCTTTCTTTCAAATCTTGTCCAGTTGAAGATGATGGCTGTTTCGAAATATGCAATACATTGCATTTCTTGCCCAATATAGAAGTGCTTAATTTGTCAGATTGTAAACTAGGATCAAAAAGCGGAGAACATTTAGCAAAGTTAATAAAATTTCAACAAATTAATAGATACCGCGAGAGTTGACAAAGTTCTCTTCGCTATGAGGATCCGAATGTAAGCAATATGGCTGGATTAAAAAGAATTACCATTAATAATAATCCTAATATGAGTGACGAAGGTTTAGAGTACATTTTAAATGAACTTGTAGATGATCTGTGGATTAAAGCCATTGATATGCAGCGATGTAATATCTCAGAAGCTCTAGTAGGAAAAATCATTGACGTTATAGAGTATAGTAAATCTTTAGAAATTGCAGATTTTCGAAGTAACAACCTTGATCCAAGCACTATTGAACGGATTTTAGATATTTTAAAATGCAAGCAAAGTGATGAAACTAACACACAATACCAATGGTGCTACTCTTCGACAACTTTAAATACGACAACATATGGTACTTACACGTCATTACTCAACTGCAAACTTGTACCAAAATCGAAGAAAATCTTAAAAAATAACAAAATTACATATAAACGACAAACTGTATTACCACAGATGCAAAACAAAATCGCGAATCATCACCAAAAAGTAAAAGAAATTAAAAAACAAGTTTGCAAAATGGCTGAATCAGATAATACATCTAACATTAAAACAAAAGATCAGTTAGTACAACTTTACGAAAAACTGAAAGAGGAAATAGCTAAACGTCAAGAAGCAGAGAAAAAATGTGAGGAATTACAAAAACAAGTTGATGAATTAAATTATCAACAAAAAAATCAAATGATTTTGACAGAATATGAAAATATGAAACAATATATACGTAGATTGATTTCTTTAGTAACAGCAAACTCTATTTGTGAAGAACACTCAACATTTATTAAAGAATTGCAGAACGCGTTAAATAAAGTAAATATTTTATCTGAACCCTATGAAACACCTCAGCAATTTCTTGAAGATATTAATTTATCAAAACGCAGCCTAGAATCTCTCACTCATAATACATTAAAAGAACAAATCGAAGAGCCTTGTTGTAAAAGCGAACAAAAAGTACAAAACATTTTTCAAAGTATGGTTGGACTATCAGATGATGAATGCACTGAAAACGTGCCAGATTCTGCCTTAGAGTTGAATTTGGCTTCTCTGGATTGTAATCAAGAACTTATATTGCTTGAAAATATTTCTGATCGATCAACTGAATCAGAAGGTGAAGAAAAATTTTCACGTTTATTGGATGAATTATCACATTGTGATATGTGTGAAAATAATCCACGCCAATAATTCATTTAACACTGACCGTCAAATTTCCTAGAAAAACTAAAAGAATTCAAATATATATTTTTGAAAACAAATTTTTTATTCTAAATGATACAAAAAAAATCATTTGATATAAAAAAATTTATTTGCAATGTAATTTCCTATATATGACTTGTTTTTGTACTTGTAAAATTTTTGTTACATAAATATATCTAATATATAAAATTCCTGTGTTACAGTTTTCGTATTTATACTCCTCCGAAACGGCTTGACCGATTTTGATAAAATTTTATATGTATATTCAGTAGGTATGAGAATAGGTTTATACTCCTGTGTTAAGGATGGCTCACCCTAAAAAATTTTTTTTCATTTTTTAGACAATTTTTTTTTTGTTATTGTTTTGTGGTGTGCCATTAAAAAATACATTTAGTCTTTAATTTTTACCCTCCTACCACCAACCCCTACTTTTTAATAGCATTTTATATTTTTTAACCCGGGTCGATAGATGATCAATGGGGTTCTGTTTTGCCAAACTCCTCCGCTTGGGAGCAGCATAATAGCAAGTTTCGTCGAGCGCAATTTTTCAAATACATTTTAAAAATAAAGATTAAAAAGTTATTATATATTGTCTTAAAAGTTATTTACGAAAAAAAAAAATTTTTCAAATATATAATTAATTTTTCATAAATATTATAAATGTTGGATCATAACAAAGGTACAGTATTACTGTATTATAAATGTAAGTATTTTAAATATTATAAAGGTACAGTATTAGTGTATTATAATTTTTTTTTCTAAATAACTTTTAAACAAATTTATAATATTTTTTTAATGTTTACATTTAAAATGTATTTGAAAAATTGCGCTCGACGAAACTTGCTATTATGCTGCTCCCAAGCGAAGGAGTTTGGCCAAACGGAACCCCATTAACACTTGATCAACTATTCCTGCCAGGGGTCTATCGGTGTCACTTCTCACCCCGTAAACAGCACGGAGTAGGAATGGGAGCGTTCTCCTGTCTCTCTTGCAATAAGCTGTATCCCACTTTTTACACAGTTTTCGTAATAATTTTTTCTTTTTCTTACAAAAGTAACAGGTTCCTCCACACAATTGAATTTTTTTAAAAACGCGTGTTAATACATATTAATTCATCTCTCTAATTGACAAATGTTTGTATGTATGTATGTATGTTTCTGCAGCATCTCCTCCTAAACCCCTGACCCGATTTTGATGGGAGTGATGTCATTTTAATTGGTTCATTTCCTATTTGAGAATATGCAAGTTTCATCTTTCTACGATCTCATCTTGGTTCTCAAAAATTTGAAAAATTATGTTTAATGCTAACCTGCAAATGTCAAATGACAGCGTAGTTGCGCAGCAACGCGCGACGAGAAAGTTATCTTTCAAATACTGAATTTTTGCGCAGTTTTGCAGCAACGCGCGACGGGAAAGCTAGTATATATATACATATATATATATATATATATATATATATATATATATATATATATATAAGTATATAAAATAAAAAAAAAATAAATATCTAATATATAGTGTATATGTATTTATTAAAAATTTATATATAGTGTATATCTATATACTATTTAATTACAAATATTATAATAAAATAAAAAACACAAAACAAAATAAGTTATTACACATAATTAGAAAAATTATCAAAAAATTATAATAATATTATTATTTTCGTATAAATAAAAGTCAAATTTAAAGAAATAAACATGTTTTTATTTAATTTTAAATAAATAATGAAATAAAAATTATATTAAAAAGTTGTAATATATCAAAACAAATGTGAAAAATAATCATTTCTGTTTTCTTATTTTAATTGAAAAATAAATATAAACAAATAATAGTTATTTTTTAATTAAAATAGATGTTTTATATTTTTATTTCGTATTTTCTACATAAATAACGAAAATTATTATGAAAATAAACAGCAAGCATTTGAAATATCGCTTCACTACTTTTCAGATAAATTTGAACACATTTGAAAATAATATCGTTTGATACCAACTTCTATTACCAATGCATACATAGGCAACACAACCAACACGGTTGTGTTGCCTATGTATGCACTGGTAATTTCGGTAGAATCGTCAACGTCCTCTGGGCGGATTTGATTCACACAAATCCACCCCATCATTCCATCTTAATAAAAATATCGTGATACCAACTTTCCCAGAAATATCAAAGTGGTGTATATATGGGTTTACCCATATACTTCTAATCTTGTTTTCTTTTCTTTTGCAGGAACAACAATTAACAATCTGTTGAATAGTAATTGGAATCAGTTGGCACCCCTGATTAATCTGAATATAGCTGATTTCAGTTCGCAACTCGTATCGACTGTTTTCCAATGCTATAGCGATCTAGTTCTATTTGATCGAATGTTTCTCAATTAGAAATTATAATATTAATGTAAGAGAGATATATGATGAGTAGTAGGACTGGTCGAGATGTATTTTATGTAGAGAGAAATAAATAAATAGTAAATAAATGTAAATTAAGCGACAAATTTTTGATTTATTTGAACCAAATTATAAATAATTGATGGGGCACGTTTAGAGCAGGTAGTAGACGAATTTGTGTGCATTAAGGTAGTTTGCTGACTAGAGATAACCGTTTAGACCGTGAAATTGAAAGGAGAGTTAATGCTGGTTGTTAATGTATAAATAACTGATGGGACACGTTTAGAGCAGGTGGATGATAAATTTGTATGTAGGTTAGGTGTGTTGAGTTAGGTTAGGTCAGGTTAGGCTAGGTTAGGTTAGGTTAGGCTAGGTTAGGTTAGGCATATTTGTTTTTTTGTTTGTCAATGGTACGTGCATTTCTAGTTTGTTACCACTTTGAGTGCAAGGAAAAGTGGTATAGCGTTTGGTACGGTGTCTGTAACATTTTCAAAACAAATAAAAATGTATAGTAATCCTTCATATAGCCTCTAGATGACGAATCTGAACTTAGTTTATGTGGGTGTATGGATGTTCGTTGTCAGCTCGCTCGGTTGTAAGTCAAAATTTTGTGGCCGCAACTCCTCCTAGACAGTTTGACCGATTTTAATGAAATTCTCAGGATAAATTTGCCTAGTACCCAAGATGGTTATGTGGTTTTATTTTTTTCCAGTGATGCCAACTTTCCGAGAAAAAAATTACCAAAGTTTTTAAAAATTCATATTTTCTACGTTATTTATCCGATTTTGATCAAAATTTCAGAAAAGATTTCCCTAATACTCCCATTAATTATAAAATTTTATTAATGTCCAGTGCTGTCAACTTTCCAAGACAAAAATTACTAAAATTTTTAAAAATTTATTATGGCCATGTTATTTAACCGATTTTACTCAAATTTTCACAAAAGATTCTCTTAGTATTCATATAATTTATGTAATTTTAACAAAATACAGTGTTGCCAACTTTCCAAGAAAAAAATTACCAAAATTCATTGTGGCTACATCATTTATTCGATTTTGATCAAATTTTCCTCAAAGTTTCTCCTAGTGCCCACATAAATTATAATATTATTAAAATATAGTGCTGACAATTTTCCGAAAAATGTCAAAGTGGTTTCTATATGGGTTTACCCATATACTTTTAATCTTGTTATCAAAAAATTGACTCAGCACAGTTGGCATGTGAAGTGAGGTGAAACGAAGTGAAGTGAGTTGTTTTGCTGTAATAAAAGAACAAGATATTCCAACTCTAGCTAGAGAACACGAATAACTGACAAAAATCCGAAATACTTTGACACTTTTTTTCACGTTTGTTATTCTAATCAACCATAAATTTTTGAATTTAGAAATACAGCTTTGCTATAAATTACAATACTTGTTACCACTTTGACTGTAAGGAAAAGTGGTATAGCGTTTGGTACGGTGTCTGTAACATTTTCAAAAAAAAAAAATTGTATATATAAATCCTTCACATAGCCTCTAAATGACGAATCGGAACTTAGTTTATGTTGGTGTAGTGTGTGCGTCGGCAACTCGCTAGCTCACTCGCTCGCTCGGTCGTAAGTCAACTCTTCCTAGACGGTTCAACCGATTTTAATAAAATTTTCAGGATAAATTTGTCTAGTGCCCAAGATTGTCACGTGGTTGTGGTTATTTCTAGTTATGCCAACTTTTCGTGTAAAAAATTACTAAAATTTATAAAAATTTATGTTTCTACATTATTTATTCGATTTTGAACAGATTTTTAGAAAAGATTTTTGTAATGCTCCCATTAATTATATAATTTTATTAATATCCAGTGTTTTCAATTTTTCGAGAAAAAAATTATTAAAGTTTTTAAAATTTGATATTGGCTAAATTATTAATCCGATTTTAATCAAATTTTCAGAAAGGATTTCCCTAATGCTTTCATTAATTATATAATTTTATTGATATCCAGTGTTGCCAACTTTCCGAGAAAAATTACTAAAGTTTTAGAAAATTTATTATGACCACTATTTAACCGATTTTAATCAAATTTTCATAAAAAATTCTCTTAGTGCCTAAATAAATTATGCAATTTTAACAAAATACAGTGTCGCCAACTTATCGAAAAAAAAAATCACATTTTTTTCTTTAAATTCATTGTGGCTACATTATTTATTCGATTTTCATCAAATTTTCAGGAAAGTTTCTCCTCGTGCCCACATAAATTATAATTTTATTAAAGATATTGTCTTGCCAACTTTCTGAGAATTGTCAAAGTAGTCTATATATGGGTTTATCCATATACCTCTAATCTTGTTTCATAAGTAATTTCGTATGACATTTTTTGTGGCTAACCTTAAAAACAGCAAGAATGATATAAATTTAACGTTAGTTCACACGGTTCTAATTACTCTAAGTTCCGATATACGTAGCTCAAATACAAAACATGTTGAAGTTATGAAGTTAATATTGAATTTATTCATTTAATACAAATTATTTATATTGTAACTGATTGTACTGAAAATTACATAATGAATGTTGAATTAATAATTCAATAATTAATTTAATATTATTAATTGATTTATATAAAAGAAAAAATAGTATATTTTTTAACTGGCTCTATTTTCTACAAAAACGATAATTTATGTACCGAAAAAGTACCTGAGATTTAATATTCTATGTAGAATAATATATTTTTTTTGAATTATTTTGTATTTTAGAAAATAGAAAAAAAAAATTTTCCAAAAAAAACACATTTTTTGCTTTTTTTTCCAAAAATAAACATATTTTTTGCTATTTTTGGCCAAATTATAAATACGAATAAATTCAAAAAAATATATATTATTCTACATAGGATATTATATCTCAGGTATTTTTTCGGTACATTAATTATTGTTTTTGTAGAAAATAGAGCCAGTTTAAAAATATACTATTTTTTAATTACTATAAATGAATTAATAATATTAAATTAATTAATAAATTATTAATTCATAAACTCTTCTTTCAATTTCACGATCTAAACGGCCATCTCTAGACAGCAAACTACCTAAATGCACATAAATTTATTTACTACCTGCTCTAAACGTGCCCCATCAATTATTTATACATTAATAACCAACATTAACTCTCCTTTCAATTTCACGGTCTAAGCGGCTATTTCTAGACAGCAAACTACCTAAATGCACACAAATTTATCTACTACCTGCTCTAAACGTGCCCCATCAATTATTTATTATTTGGTTCAAATAAATCAAAAAATTTTTCGCTTAATTTACATTTATTTACTATTTATTTATTTCTCTCTACATAAAATACATCTCGGCCAGTACTACTACTCATCATATATCTCTCTTACAATAATATTATAATTTCTAATTGAGAAACATTCGATCAAATGGAACTAGATCGCTATAGCATTGAAAAACAGTCGATACGAGTTGCGAACTGAAGTCAGCTATATTCGGATTAATCAGGAGTGCCAACTGATCCCAATTACTATTCAACAGGTTGTTAATTGTTGTTCCTGCAAGAGAAAAAAAAGAACAACATTAGAAGTATATGGGTAAACCCATATAGAGACCACTTTGACATTTTTCGGAAAATTGGCAACACTGTATTTTGATAATATTATAATTTATGTGGGCACTAGGAGAAACTTTGAGGAAAATTTGAATAAATGATGTAGCCACAATGAATTTTCGTAATTTTTTCTCGGAAAGCTGGCAACAATGTATTTTGTTAAAATTACATAAATTATATGAATACTAGGACTAATAGGAGCATTAGAAAAATCTTTTCCGAAAATTTGATCAAAATCGGATAAATAACGTAGCCAATATAAATTTTTTAAAATTTTAGTAATTTTTTTTTCGGAAAAAAATAAAACCACATGACCATCTTGGGTGCTAGACAAATTTATTCTGAAAATTTCATTAAAATCGGTTGAACCGTCTAGAAGGAGTTGCGGCCACAAAATTTTGACTTACGACCGAGCGAGGGAGCTGACGACGCACATCCATACACCCACATAAACTAAGTTCAGATTCGTCATTTAAATGTTATATGAAGTATTTCTATACAATTTTTTTTTTAATGTTACAGACACCGTACCAAACGTTATACCACTTTTTCCTTGCAGTCAAACAGGTAACAAACTAGAAATTCACGTACCATTGACAAACCAAAAAAATAAATATGTGTTTTCACAAAAAAAATAATTAAATAAAAACACACTCAATTTTGGTGGCAGATTCGCAAATTTCCAAAATTTCCAATAAGTTATACAAGTTCTTTTTTACCTGCATTTGCGTCACCATTATTCAGATTCGTCAGTAGGAATGTTGCGCTATCTAGGACAATTGTACCGGTCGGATTAAATATATACATAAAATTATCGGAACTGACTTGGAAATTCAGGAGAATATTTGCCACTGGGTTAACTAAAAAAAACAACAAAAATAACAAGATTAGAAGTATATGGGTAAACCTATATACTTCTAATTTTGATACTGTAAAAATTATTAAATTAAACTTAAAAAAAAAAATAACTTACAGTATGTTATATTAGCTCGTCCTGTCCCATTCACAGCTTGACCTAATAAAGTACCACCGATCTCGTAATTACTAATTGTCGTAACTCTGGGTGAATTTACCGTAAATCTTAAAGTTCCTTGATTGACATTAAAACTGAAAAAATAAATGAATTATTATACACTGTAAAAAAATCGGTGTAAATTTACAATAATAATCATGGTAATTTTACAATGAATTTCACTGTAACTTTCATTTTTTTTTTGTAAATTTACTAAAAATCTGTAAATATTACAGAAATTTTATAATATTATTTGAATTTCACAATTTTTATGTATTTTTACATTTGAATACTTATTTTATGTAATTATATAAATATTTTAATATAAAAATGTAAGAAATTATAAATGTAATAATGACATTAGTAAATGTAATAATTACATTAATAAATGTAATATTTATATTAATAAATGTAATATTTACAACAGTAAATGTACACTCTAAGAAATTTGCGGATTGAAATGACGATTGTGTGATTCGTTAAACAATTTGTGTTAAATTTTCAATCTTTCATTGTGTTATTTTGACACAAAGAGATTTGGTTAGTTCGAATGAGTTAAAATTTTGACGTTGCAAACTATATTTTTCGCCTTGTTGCCATGTCTTTGATTTACTTATGAATGTAATTTTTAAACTTTAATGAATTCTTAATATTTTTCATATTGTTATTTTAAAAATGTATAAATATTTATTTTACTTATATAAAATAATTATTATGTATACATTTGTAATTATTAAAAAATAAAAAGTTAAATTAAATAAAAATTATGCAACACTGCTAAATTAACACCAAACACGGTGTTAAATATAATTTAGACGCATGCGCCCACTGCTAAATTAACACGAATCACGGTGTTACATATCATTTAGACGCATGCGTCTGCAGTCCACGAGTACACGACCTCACACAAAGTCACTTGTAACTTGTAAGCAGTTGAACGCACGGGAACAAGTGAAAAGTTTTATTTGGACGCCATTGAAAGTCCTGTGTTGTTGATATGGAATTCAATGTTTATTTCGTTACATTACAATATTGTAATGAAAAAAAGTGGTGCAAACTTACTAATCTTAGTTATCATAATATTATTTCTGCTGGTAAGTTTAGCATAAGTTATTTTCATATTATATTTTTATAAGCATGTTGGTTTGTTATTATCAAAAAATTTGTTTTTATTGTTGTTGAAGGATATTTATTAAATTTCTGTATAACATGCTGTCTTCAAATAAAACAAAACAATTTTAATATTTTAACGCATGTAATGTAAAAGTATACAGATTGCGCAACATTTAAAATGATTCGAAATATAAGTATTCTAAATATAAATATTACAGTAGTTTTTGTTTTTCTTTTTAAATAAGCATAATAATAATAATAACAACAATAAAAAAACATTTTATACCTATAAATATAAAAATACATTTTGCAATAAAATATTTTTATTATTTTATGTATAATAGTGAAAGAAAAATTTACAACTATAAAAGATAATGAACCATTAATAATAATGGATAAAAATGATGCTATAATAGACGGAACAATGATTGAAGATTTCATTTTGTTTTCGGAACGAGGAGTTCTACTAAAAATTGAAAACGAACATCAAAGAGAAGAAGAATATATATGTTTTGGTAAATTATGTTTTATTTAAAATTTTGTTTAATATGTATACTATCAGGGCTGGACTTATGCATAAGCACACTATGCACGTGGTTAGGGCCCCCACTAAATAGTGCCCCCCGAAAATTTCCATCAAATATATTTTTTCCGTAAATGTATAAAAAATTACCTGTTACAAAACATTAAAAAATATATAATACGCTTCTGAATAGATTTTAAAAAATTTATTTATGTCATATTTTGTACAAATTAACAAATTAACACATACACACACACACACACTCTCTCTCTCACACACACACACACGCACACACAGTATTTAGAATGTAGAACAATTTATTTGACGAAGGGGCCCCCTAATAAGTAGTGCTTAGAGCTCCCCATGGTATTAGTCCGGTCTTGCATATTATACAAATAATTTTCTATAATTAATTATAATTTTAATACATTTGTCTCATACAGATTGTGATTTTGGAACACCGTCTCATACAAATACAAGGGATACAATATCTTTAAATTCGGAGATTTTATCACAATCATTTGACACAGTAAAATCAGTTGAAATAAATAGTGATTTGGAAACAGCCAAAAAGTTACAATCATTACAATCGTTTCAACATCTAGGAATACTTAATCACAAGGTATAACATTTTATAATTCAAAAAAATATATTTTATTTTATTTTTAATCTTTAACTAGCAACTTCACAATAAAATTAAAAAATCAAATTATGGTTCTGAAATAGAAAGAGAATATAAAGAAAAACAAGCATTAAGTTTAAAATTAAGAAAAAAACTAGTGAATATTGTCATTAATGAAATAATTAATATGTACGGACAATATCCACCTACTGATATTAAAATAATGTATGCTAAAGCTATTGTACAAATTTATCCCGGACTAAAAGATTCTGGAACGTTGGAAGGATATGTACGTATATATTATTTAAATTTTATTAAATTATATTAATATAATGTTTAATTGTCATTAAAGGAAGCATTTTATGACCCAAATAGTCGGTCTGGTTATTTTTCTTGGCGTTTGCGTACTATTCGACGTTCAGAACATCCAAAATCTATTATTAAAGCAGCAGAACAAAACAAAGAAAATGAAGCTGACAATACAATTAATTACGAAGGATTAGAAGAACAGAAACAATTTTTAAAAAATGCATGTGTCAAATTTCAAAAACAGGAAATTTTATCTAAAATGTTATTGACATTTCCTCTTCGGAAAGAAAAAGTATTTGATATTAAAATTGATTTTCCACGATTTTTGGACACGCCAGGCTTAGTAAGTAATTTTATTGCAAAATGTTTATTTTTATAGAAATAGTAGGCAATATAAAAATTATATTTATTTTATATTTAGCAAATTTTAGTATAGGATATTTTTAAGTTAATAAAATATTCCATTTTATAAAAACTTATTTAATTTTCTATAACATAATATTTATTGTATTTTTAAAATATGTGATATTTCACCAATTCAGACAATAAATACGTTATCGGAAATAAAATAAGTAGATGTTTACGTATTAAATGGTTTTTTTTTTTTGTAATTTGAAGGAAAATAATTAGTTTTATACTAATAATTTTTATTGATTCGTCTCTTATATTCCAGATTACACAAGATTTTAAATTATTATTTAATGACAAAATATTTAATTTTTCTCAAAAATTCCAAGTTACTATACCACATATTTTTAATGCGTATAAAACGTTACTTGACGATACAAATAAGATTATTTTTCCAGAAGAAGGGAATATTAGTAAGTATCATATATTTTAAAACTGGATTTTTTTAGGGTTATCGAAAACTCAGTCTTTCGGTTTTTTTATGAAGTTATTTATTCATTTGATTACTTCGTTGTTCGTTACTTTTATCGTTATCAAATGAATAAATAACTTCATAAAAAAACCGAAAGACTGAGTTTTCGATAACCCTAAAAAAATCCAATCATATCATTGCAGTCGATACCATCGCAACAACGATATTTTAAAACGTTTAACCACTACAAAATTAAACTTAATTAGTTTGTAGTATTTGATATTATATATTGTTTAAAATTTGGAAAAGAAATAATGATATTTTTCTGTAGTTTATTTCGAATACTGTTTATAATAAATTAAAATAATGTAATTTTAATTGTTGATTTTTTTTAAAAAACATTTATATATAGAAACTAATTTTATAAATATTAAATTAAAAACCAGAATAAAATAGGTTTTGTATCGGTTCACATATTTTAAAGTTGATTGATTTTTTAGTTTGGAATGGAGCTACGCGTGCCTTAATTGCACTGTTATATTTATTACCGCCGACTGCCAAAGGACGGAAGAGTGCTTTGTACAAGTGCAAAATTACGGATTGCATCAAAAAACTTATTACATTTAGTAAGGTGCGTACGATATAAGATATATTGTTTTGATAAAGTAATAAATCAATTTTTCACTTTTGTAGATAAATATCCCCTATGAAGAAATTGTTAAAAATAATAAAACGTTTCAACCATATCTACTGGGATTAGGAGCTAATATCGGTGCCATTAATAAATATTGTATTGTTGTTGATGGTAATATAATAGAGACCAAGGAAAATATTCTCGAAGCATTTGACGAACTTTTCCAATCATTTTGGGTATTCAATACCCATTATGATGATTATTTATCAACATTTTTTCAATTTATACAATTAACATACTACAATATTTCTAAACAAGTTAATATTACTCCACGAATGAGGGAAGTTAGATCTCTTATTTTTAAATAAGTTTTTAATATTTAAATATGTATACTTGTTTTATTTGTAATCATACGTCACACAATGTTAATTTTATAATTAGACATTTAAAAATTATACACCTTCTCTTTGAAGGTCCTTCAAAATTAAAATGTTTAGCTTTAAATTGTAATCGCATCTTTTCCACATATAGTGGACTAAGAAAACATAATTATGACTAAATGCAAAATTGAAACAAAATCAGAAAGTGAAATTGTTACAGAAACAAAATCAAAAATAACAATATCAAATGATGTTGATTCAAACACAAATTTTGAATTAGAAGAAACAAATACGTTATTTGTAAATACTGATAATTTTTTGGAAAAAAATATTTTATCTTTCTGTTCAAATATATCTTTGCTATGTCTTCCTCAGTCAGATATTCAAAAAATTATTGAATATTCTAAAGATTTTATAGAATTTGTTTTAGATATAGTAGATAGCAAAATATTATATGGTGTTTGGTCAGATATCTTCCTCTTATACTTGGTAATTTAATTCAAAGTGACATTCAGATGAATAAATTCAATGTTGTTTTACGCTTGCTAAATTGCATGGATATAATATTTTCAGATATTTTAACAATAGGAATGACTTTCCAGTTAAGAGATTTAATTATGGAACATCATACTTTATATAAATCTGAATTTAATATGCCATTATTACCAAAACATCATATGCTAATTCACTATCCTCGAATAATTAGAACTATGGGTCCATTAGTTCATTTATGGTCGATGAGATTTGAAGCTAAACATTTTTATTTCGTTAATATAGCTAGAACAAATTGTAATTTTAAAAATATATGCAAAAGTTTATCTTTGAGGCATCAAGAATATATGTTCCAATTTTGGACTGAGAATGATGTAAATTTAATAATAGTTACTGGACCAAGCAGTATTTTTAATATTAATAATTTGCCTTATTCTGATACTATTTTATCATCTATTAATATTCAGATACGTGATAATGTAATTTCATATAAATGGATAGAATATGGTTACAAATATTATTGTGATTTTATTATATGTTCGGATATTGATAATGTTACTGATTTTCCCATTTTCAAAAGAATATTATTTATTTTTTCATATGATAAGAATTATTTTTTTGTTTGTTCAACTTATATAACATTAAAATTTCATGAAAATTATCATTCTTATATTGTTAAAAACTTAAACAAATTATCAATTGTAGACATAAAAAAACTTAAACATAAAATGCCATATGAAATTCATCATGCTAATGATGATAATAATCATTGTTCGATAGTGCCAAAGCATACCATAATTATTATGTAATTTATATATATGATACTTATTTATTTTTATATATATATATATTTCTTTTATATAATAAACTTTTTTTAATTTCTTACATTGTATTTCTGTACTAATATCAAAAACTCCACTTAACACCAAATCCCGTGTTAAAATATAACACACGAACTGTGTTAAGTTAACGAAATAAATGTGTTAAAATATAACACAAGATTTTCGTTAATTTCACTCCGCATTGTGTGTTATTTTTACTCCGCGATATTCGGTATTTTAACACAATAAATGTGTTGAGTGTTTAACACATTCAAAAGTGGTTAAATTAACACCAGAAAACGTGTGGACCTATATAGAATCCGCGTTGTGTTAAAATTTAACACCGAATTTCTTAGAGTGTAATTGTTACATTTATTAATGTACGCATAAATGTAATATTTACATTCACAAATGTAATAATTACTTTAAAAAGTGGAAATATTCCAAGTAATTATGTAAATTTCTCTAGCAAATGTAATATTAAAATGTGTTATATATTTCAATTGTAATTTTACATATAAAAATAATTTTTGTAAAAATACATTTTTTGTAAATTTACGATGATTATCGTTGGCAACAAAGTGTCCAATGATTTTTATTGTAAATTTTTTTTTACAGTGTACAGGGGCGTAGCTAGGGTAGGTGTCAGTGTCACCCCCTCCTAAACTTAGATGTAAAAAAACAAGATTAGAAGTATATGGGTAAACCCATATATAGACCACTTGGACATTATCACATAAATGATAAGAAATAGGAATAACAAATTTTTTCATCAAAAGTTGGCAACATTGTATTTTGCTAATATATAATATTATAGGCGCTAGGAGTATTTTTTGTAAAAATTTCATTAAAATCAGATAAATAATGTGGGCATAACAAATTTTTAGAAAATTATTAATTTTTTTTTTCGGAAAGTTGGCAACACCGTATTTTAATAAAATTATAATTTATGTGAGCAGTAGGAAAAACTTTTCTGAAAATTTGATCAAAATCGGATAAATAATGTAGCCACAATGAATTTTTTTAATTTTAGTATATTTTCTCGATATGTTGGCAACACTGTATTTTATTAAAATTGCATAATTTCTGCGGGCACCAGGAGAATCTTTAGTGAAAATTTGATTAAAGTCGGTTAAATAACGTGGTCATAATAATTTTTTTTTAAATTTTAGTAATTTTTTTCTCAGAAAGTTGGCAACACTGTATTTTATTAAAATTGCGAAATATATGTGGGTACTATAGGGGAATCTTTCCTGAAAATTTGATCAAAATCGGATAAATAATGTAGCCACAATAAATTTTTAAAAACTTTAGTAATTTTTTTCTCAGAAAGTTGGCAACACTGTATTATATTAAAATTACATAATTCATGTGGGCACTAGGGAAATCTTTCCTGAAAATTTTATCAAAATCGGATAAATAATGTAGCCACAATGTATTTTTAAAAACTTTAGTAATTTTTTTCTCGGAAAGTTGGCATCACTGAAAAAAACCAAAACCACATGACCATCTTGGGCTCTAGACAAATTTATCCTGAAAATTTCATTAAAATCGGTTAAACCGTCTAGGAGGAGTTGCGATCACAAAATTTTGTCTGAGGACCGAGCGAGCGAGCGAGCGAGCGAGTGAGTGAGCGAGTGAGCTGACGACGCACATCTATACACCCACATAAACTAAGTTCAGATTCGTCATCTAAAGGCTATGTAAAGAATTTCTATATACAAATTTTTTTTTGCTAATGTTACAGACACCGTACCAAACGCTATACCAGTTTTCCTTGCAGTCAAACTGGTAAAAACGTCTATAACGTTTTAGGATAAAAATATAGCTATACGTAGTTTGATTGATGTTTTAGCATTTGGATTTTTTGTGGTTATACAATTTGAACAGAAATTTACTATTTATTTTATTTAAACTTCTACTAACATGTTTCATTCCAAATATTTTTATGTAATTTTTGTCTCGTTCACAATAATACTATTTTTCATAATTGATACCATCTATTCTGCACCAGTTTGCCAAATCTTGTTATTTTCAGATAACGGGTTTATTTTCTTTGAGCTAATATTAGACATATTTTTGTCAGTAAAATGTCTGTCTTAATATTGGGACATATTTTATAGAACATTGCTACTTTCTTTATTATTGTTTTAATATGAATAACAATTGTTTATAAAGTTTATTTAAACAATTGAATATTTTAAATGGCAAAACTTTAAAAGAACAAATGTGAATGCCCACATTATGTATTATATTTTCAATATTTGGTACAATAACGTTTGTATGGAATTTTTTTATAGACATAAAATAAATTTGAATAATTTTTTTTAATTGTTTTTTAAAATTCTATAATTCTAAATATTTTATAACTTACGATGCAGATAATTTCTAAAAGCCAACCGGTTCATTTGGTTTAATTTCGGAATATATTATTAGTGCAGTTTAAAAATAGAATGTATTTACAGCATCTGTACTATTAAAATTGAAAGAAAATGAACGACGATTCGGATAATGAAGACAATTTACCAAGTGGCAAAATTAAATTAAAAGGTGGAATAAATCTGCATAATTTACAGAGCGGAGGCAAAACATTTGAAATAAATTTGGATGATTTAGCGCGAGAAGACGACAATACCTACGATACGAAAGACGTAAATGTAGCAGATTTAACAGCTGTTTCTCTAAATTTCGATTCCGATGAAGATTCGGATGATATGACTAAAACGCCTTTTGAAAAACTCGCTCAACGTATGACCAATGTGACTGAAGACGGAAAAATTAAAAAACGAATTAAACGCGAAGGCACTGGTGAATATCCGCCAGATAAATCAGTTATTCTAGTTATTTGAAATATAATGACGAGCCGACGGACTATGCCTATTCGAAGAAACCGTATAAATTTTGTTTGGGTGAAGCGGTGATAGCTGGTTTAGATGTAGCAGTAAAATTGATAGAAAAAGGTGAGAAAGCTTTATTTCTCATCGATTCGGATTACGCATTTGGTCCGATGGGACATTTCCCTAGAATTCCTCCCAACGCGACGTTTCTTTTTCAACTCGAATTAATTTGTTATCGGGTTGATTCTGGTTCAGCTTCCGAATATCATAATCTAATTATAGACGAACAACGGCAATTTACCGCAACGTATAAAACCGCCTGTGCATTACAAGAAAAAGCCAAAAAAATTTTCAAACACGATCCGAAACGCGCGGCCAAACATTATAATCGAGCAGTCGATTTGCTAGAAACCTGTCAATTAAAAACTATCGGCGAGCAACAACAGCAACAGCAATTATTGGTTAAATTATATACTAATTTAGTTATCTGTTACACGAAGGAAAAAAATCCACGCAGAGCCTGTTCTATGTGTAATCGTGTTTTTGTAATGGCAAAAAATAATAATTTGATTTCGATTTTATCGAAAATCTATTTTTATAATGCACGTGCATTGACTGAGCTAGGTGAATACACACGGGCAATAGAAAAATTGAAAAAAGCTCAGCAAATGGAACCATATAATGAGGAAATTGCAAATGAGCTTAAAAGAGTTACCAGTAAAATGCGGGAAGATTTTCAAAAAGAACAAGAATTTGCAAAGGCATTATTTCATTCTAATGCAGCTGCAACCAATATTAAAAAAATTGTTGACGATAAAAAATATTGCAATGACGTGTTTCGCAGGAAAGGTTAAAAAAAATTGCGAACAAATCAAAAACGACAAACAGGCGCAATTTAATTTGCCGGGAGGATTAACTAATAAAGAACGAGAAGTTGCTCAATTAGAAGCAGAATAATGCGGATTAATTTTCCGTGAAAATAAACATAATGGACAAATAAATCCACATTTAGTACAGATCACGCTCAAAATGGCTGTTTAATAATATTGGCCTGTATTCATAGTCAAGCAGTCAAGATTTCATTATTAATTTTTGCTTTTATTTAGTATCAAATATTAACTATTTTTATAAATTAAAAACTTTTTGTTATACTTAACATTTTAAAATTATTTAAATAAAGTTACATCATTTTAAAAATAAATACATACTTTAAAATACATAAGTACTTTTTTCGAAAAGGAGCTGTAAACACGGGACATTGTCATTTAACATTTTTTATGGAAACAAATTATTGATATTTTTCAAATTGTGTTACATAATTAACTTCATTGTGCGGGATTCCCTATAAAACCGCAAAGAAATCAGTCACGGAGTGGCTGCATAAAAAACATACAGGAGAATGGATGGAAACTGCCGAACAAAGGCATACCAAAATATTTCTCTCGGATATAATTAATCCAAACGCTACAGATATTATTAATCTTAGTAGGAAGAGTATCCGAGATATGATGGGTATCTTGAGTGGACACTGCCATCTGGCAAAACACCAACACACACTGGGCTTAAAGGATAGCCCAATATGCAGAAAATGTGGAGAGTCATTTGAAACACCTCTACACTTGATTTGCGACTGTGACTCTCTAGCTCAAAAAAGAAACAACAAGTTTGGACTAGACGAAATAGAGAGAGAGACTCAGTGCATAAATTGCCGTGGACCAAGATAATGGATTTCATAAGAGAGACATGACTTCTTACATGAGATAGACCAAAGGGACAGTACAATAGGCCACTAGGCCGCAGTGCTCTGGGACTTAATGACACCAACCTTTCGAATAGATAGATAGATAGATAATTAACTTTAACAATGCAATTTGATTGTCAATTATTTTCATTGGTTGGCCAGTTTACAAGTTAACAAAACGTTAACTTACAATCTATTTAATACTGGTTTTATATAACCAGCTCCCAATATGTTTGTGCATAAAAAAAAAACAAATAGCCAACTTTGACATAATCACTAGATTAGAATCAAATATTTATCTCATTAATAACATGATCAATATTTTCATACTATATATATTGAATATTGTTTCATAAATTTATACTTAACCAGAGTTTTCTTTAGGAGAATTTTTTTATATATTATATAGGTAGTTTATATAAACAGGGGTGTTTAACCGATTAATCTCCAAGACAGAGTCAATCTTTGCACAATATATTTTATTTGTTAAGACGTTAATACAATGATTGGACGTATTGTTAGATAGATCGGGTTAAATTCTGATTGCAAATTTTCTCGTTACAATAAATATTTTATTCTTCACTTGCATTTTTTCGTAACTAGAATACATATTTTTTCGTTTAAAATATTTGTCATGCATTGTATTTTCCTCTCGTGAATTATACCAATTTTATCGAGCTGAACAAACAGCATCCATTAAAAAAAAATAAACAGATTCTTAAATAATAAATACCTGAATTCTATGCAATTTAAAAAAAATAATGTTCTATGTTTTATTAACACGGAGTTCAGTCGATTTTCACAGTCGCAATTTTTTTCGAGTGATTGTAGCTATCGAAAGGTTGAGCACCTCTTTATGAATAAATCGAAACATTTATATTTTTATAATTAATAATATCTATAGATTAGAATATTGTTATTTTTGTTTGCATTCATAAATAGTATATAAGTAATATTTTTGTCTCGAAATGTATGTTAACCTAATACTACAAATTCGATTTTTTCTGTTATATTTGATAAAATATATTTTGAGAAAATTTAAATTAATAATAACTTATTATTTCGTAACATAGTTAATCCTGAATTAATAATAATAGTCCCTTATCATTTATTATTTTTATTTAATTAAATTTACAAATAAATAAATCTTACATTAGACAAATTAATTTCTGATATTGGACGTAGTTGAAGGGGGGTATGATTGAAAGAGTGGCTTGCATGAGCAAAAGTTTCCAAGTTGTAGGAATAGAAAAGTATAAATGAGATAGATTAGATGAATGTGGATGAAGCTAGAGTTTGCTTGTCTAAATAGAAATGTTTGAAAGAAACTGATTTCGGGATAGTGGAAAGAGTGTTTGCCACACATCTTTGGATACATGGCGTGATTGTGTATATACATTCATTAAACCAGCGAAGCGAAAAAGCAAGAAATCGTCAATTTCTGCTTAAAAACGCGAATTTACAAGCATTTATACGTTTTTGGCTCGCCAACTTAAAAACTACTGGAGATATTAAACTTTTTCAAAAAATCCGATTTCTCATTAAACCAGCGAAGCGAAAAAGCAAGAAATCGTCAATTTCTGCTTAAAAACGCGAATTTACAAGCATTTATGCGTTTTTGGCTCGCCAACTTAAAAACTACTGGAGATATTGAACTTTTTCGAAAAATCCGATTTCTCATTAAACCAGCGAAGCGAAAAAGCAAGAAATCGTCAATTTCTGCTTAAAAACGCGAATTTACAAGCATTTATATGTTTTTGGCTCGCCAACTTAAAAACTACTGGAGATATTGAACTTTTTCAAAAAATCCGATTTCTCATTAAACCAGCGAAGCGAAAAAGCAAGAAATCGTCAATTTCTGCTTAAAAACGCGAATTTACAAGCATTTATACGTTTTTGGCTCGCCAACTTAAAAACTACTGGAGATATTGAACTTTTTCAAAAAATCCGATTTCTCATTAAACCAGCGAAGCGAAAAAGCAAGAAATCGTCAATTTCTGCTTAAAAACGCTAATTTACAAGCATTTATACGTTTTTGGCTCGCCAACTTAAAAACTACTGAAGATATTGAACTTTTTCAAAAAATCCGATTTCTCATTAAACCAGCGAAGCGAAAAAGCAAGAAATCGTCAATTTATGCTTAAAAACGCGAATTTACAAGCATTTATACGTTTTTGGCTCGCCAACTTAAAAACTACTGGAGATATTGAACTTTTTCAAAAAATCCGATTTCTCATTAAACCAGCGAAGCGAAAAAGCAAGAAATCGTCAATTTCTGCTTAAAAACGCGAATTTACAAGCATTTATACGTTTTTGGCTCGCCAACTTAAAAACTACTGGAGATATTGAACTTTTTCAAAAAATCCGATTTCTCATTAAACCAGCGAAGCGAAAAAGCAAGAAATCGTCAATTTCTGCTTAAAAACGCGAATTTACAAGCATTTATACGTTTTTGGCTCGCCAACTTAAAAACTACTGGAGATATTGAACTTTTTCAAAAAATCCGATTTCTCATTAAACCAGCGAAGCGAAAAAGCAAGAAATCGTCAATTTCTGCTTAAAAACGCGAATTTACAAGCATTTATACGTTTTTGGCTCGGCAACTTAAAAACTACTGGAAATATTGAACTTTTTCAAAAAATCCGATTTCTCATTAAACCAGCGAAGCAAAAAAGCAAGAAATCGTCAATTTCTGCTTAAAAACGCGAATTTACAAGCATTTATACGTTTTTGGCTCGCCAACTTAAAAACTACTGGAGATATTGAACTTTTTCAAAAATCCGATTTCTCATTAAACCAGCGAAGCGAAAAAGCAAGAAATCGTCAATTTCTGCTAAAAAACGCGAATTTACAAGCATTTATACGTTTTTGGCTCGCCAACTTAAAAACTACTGGAGATATTAAACTTTTTCAAAAAATCCGATTTCTCATTAAACCAGCGAAGCGAAAAAGCAAGAAATCGTCACTTTCTGCTTAAAAACGCGAATTTACAAGCATTTATACGTTTTTGGCTCGCCAACTTAAAAACTACTGGAGATATTGAACTTTTTCAAAAAATCCGATTTCTCATTAAACCAGCGAAGCGAAAAAGCAAGAAATCGTCAATTTCTGCTTAAAAACGCGAATTTACAAGCATTTATACGTTTTTGGCTCGCCAACTTAAAAACTACTGGAGATATTGAACTTTTTCAAAAAATCAGATTTCTCATTAAACCAGCAAAGCGAAAAAGCAAGAAATCGTCAATTTCTGCTTAAAAACGCGAATTTACAAGCATTTATACGTTTTTGGCTCGCCAACTTAAAAACTACTGGAGATATTGAACTTTTTCAAAAAATCCGATTTCCCATTAAACCAGCGAAGCGAAAAAGCAAGAAATCGTCAATTTCTGCTTAAAAACGCAAATTTACAAGCATTTATACGTTTTTGGCTCGCCAACTTAAAAACTACTGGAGATATTAAACTTTTTCAAAAAATCCGATTTCTCATTAAACCAGCGAAGCGAAAAAGCAAGAAATCGTCAATTTCTGCTTAAAAACGCGAATTTACAAGCATTTATACGTTTTTGGCTCGCCAACTTAAAAACTACTGGAGATATTGAACTTTTTCAAAAAATCCGATTTCTCATTAAACCAGCGAAGCGAAAAAGCAAGAAATCGTCAATTTCTGCTTAAAAACGCGAATTTACAAGCATTTATACGTTTTTGGCTCGCCAACTTAAAAACTACTGGAGATATTGAACTTTTTCAAAAAATCCGATTTCTCATTAAACCAGCGTAGCGAAAAGGCAAGAAATCGTCAATTTCTGCTTAAAAACGCGAATTTACAAGCATTTATACGTTTTTGGCTCGCCAACTTAAAAACTACTGGAGATATTGAACTTTTTCAAAAAATCCGATTTCTCATTAAACCAGCGAAGCGAAAAAGCAAGAAATCGTCAATTTCTGCTTAAAAACGCGAATTTACAAGCATTTATACGTTTTTGGCTCGCCAACTTAAAAACTACTGGAGATATTGAACTTTTTCAAAAAATCCGATTTCTCATTAAACCAGCGAAGCGAAAAAGCAAGAAATCGTCAATTTCTGCTTAAAAACGCAAATTTACAAGCATTTATACGTTTTTGGCTCGCCAACTTAAAAACTACTGGAGATATTGAACTTTTTCAAAAAATCCAATTTCTCATTAAACCAGCGAAGCGAAAAAGCAAGAAATCGTCAATTTCTGCTTAAAAACGCGAATTTACAAGCATTTATACGTTTTTGGTTTGCCAACTTAAAAACTACTGGAGATATTGAACTTTTTCAAAAAATCCGATTTCTCATTAAACCAGCGAAGCGAAAAAGCAAGAAATCGTCAATTTCTGCTTAAAAACGCGAATTTACAAGCATTTATACGTTTTTGGCTCGCCAACTTAAAAACTACTGGAGATATTGAACTTTTTCAAAAAATCCGATTTCTCATTAAACCAGCAAAGCGAAAAAGCAAGAAATCGTCAATTTCTGCTTAAAAACGCGAATTTACAAGCATTTATACGTTTTTGGCTCGCCAACTTAAAAACTACTGGAGATATTGAACTTTTTCAAAAAATCCGATTTCTCATTAAACCAGCGAAGCGAAAAAGCAAGAAATCGTCAATTTCTGCTTAAAAACGCGAATTTACAAGCATTTATACGTTTTTGGCTCGCCAACTTAAAAACTACTGGAGTTATTAAACTTTTTCAAAAAATCCGATTTCTCATTAAACCAGCGAACCGAAAAAGCAAGAAATCGTCAATGTCTGCTTAAAAACGCGAATTTACAAGCATTTATACGTTTTTGGCTCGCCAACTTAAAAACTACTGGAGATATTGAACTTTTTCAAAAAATCCGATTTCTCATTAAACCAGCGAAGCGAAAAAGCAAGAAATCGTCAATTTCTGCTTAAAAACGCGAATTTACAAGCATTTATACGTTTTTGGCTCGCCAACTTAAAAACTACTGGAGATATTGAACTTTTTCAAAAAATCCGATTTCCCATTAAACCAGCGAAGCGAAAAAGCAAGAAATCGTCAATTTCTGCTTAAAAACGCAAATTTACAAGCATTTATACGTTTTTGGCTCGCCAACTTAAAAACTACTGGAGATATTAAACTTTTTCAAAAAATCCGATTTCTCATTAAACCAGCGAAGCGAAAAAGCAAGAAATCGTCAATTTCTGCTTAAAAACGCGAATTTACAAGCATTTATACGTTTTTGGCTCGCCAACTTAAAAACTACTGGAGATATTGAACTTTTTCAAAAAATCCGATTTCCCATTAAACCAGCGAAGCGAAAAAGCAAGAAATCGTCAATTTCTGCTTAAAAACGCAAATTTTCAAGCATTTATACGTTTTTGGCTCGCCAACTTAAAAACTACTGGAGATATTAAACTTTTTCAAAAAATCCGATTTCTCATTAAACCAGCGAAGCGAAAAAGCAAGAAATCGTCAATTTCTGCTTAAAAACGCGAATTTACAAGCATTTATACGTTTTTGGCTCGCCAACTTAAAAACTACTGGAGATATTGAACTTTTTCAAAAAATCCGATTTCTCATTAAACCAGCGAAGCGAAAAAGCAAGAAATCGTCAATTTCTGCTTAAAAACGCGAATTTACAAGCATTTATACGTTTTTGGCTCGCCAACTTAAAAACTACTGGAGATATTGAACTTTTTCAAAAAATCCGATTTCTCATTAAACCAGCGTAGCGAAAAGGCAAGAAATCGTCAATTTCTGCTTAAAAACGCGAATTTACAAGCATTTATACGTTTTTGGCTCGTCAACTTAAAAACTACTGGAGATATTGAACTTTTTCAAAAAATCCGATTTCTCATTAAACCAGCGAAGCGAAAAAGCAAGAAATCGTCAATTTCTGCTTAAAAACGCGAATTTACAAGCATTTATACGTTTTTGGCTCGCCAACTTAAAAACTACTGGAGATATTGAACTTTTTCAAAAAATCCGATTTCTCATTAAACCAGCGAAGCGAAAAAGCAAGAAATCGTCAATTTCTGCTTAAAAACGCGAATTTACAAGCATTTATACGTTTTTGGCGCGCCAACTTAAAAACTACTGGAGATATTGAACTTTTTCAAAAAATCCAATTTCTCATTAAACCAGCGAAGCGAAAAAGCAAGAAATCGTCAATTTCTGCTTAAAAACGCGAATTTACAAGCATTTATACGTTTTTGGTTTGCCAACTTAAAAACTACTGGAGATATTGAACTTTTTCAAAAAATCCGATTTCTCATTAAACCAGCGAAGCGAAAAAGCAAGAAATCGTCAATTTCTGCTTAAAAACGCGAATTTACAAGCATTTATACGTTTTTGGCCCGCCAACTTAAAAACTACTGGAGATATTGAACTTTTTCAAAAAATCCGATTTCTCATTAAACCAGCAAAGCGAAAAAGCAAGAAATCGTCAATTTCTGCTTAAAAACGCGAATTTACAAGCATTTATACGTTTTTGGCTCGCCAACTTAAAAACTACTGGAGATATTGAACTTTTTCAAAAAATCCGATTTCTCATTAAACCAGCGAAGCGAAAAAGCAAGAAATCGTCAATTTCTGCTTAAAAACGCGAATTTACAAGCATTTATACGTTTTTGGCTCGCCAACTTAAAAACTACTGGAGTTATTAAACTTTTTCAAAAAATCCGATTTCTCATTAAACCAGCGAAGCGAAAAAGCAAGAAATCGTCAATTTCTGCTTAAAAACGCGAATTTACAAGCATTTATACGTTTTTGGCTCGCCAACTTAAAAACTACTGGAGATATTGAACTTTTTCAAAAAATCAGATTTCTCATTAAACCAGCGAAGCGAAAAAGCAAGAAATCGTCAATTTCTGCTTAAAAACGCGAATTTACAAGCATTTATACGTTTTTGGCTCGCCAACTTAAAAACTACTGGAGATATTGAACTTTTTCAAAAAATCCGATTTCCCATTAAACCAGCGAAGCGAAAAAGCAAGAAATCGTCAATTTCTGCTTAAAAACGCAAATTTACAAGCATTTATACGTTTTTGGCTCGCCAACTTAAAAACTACTGGAGATATTAAACTTTTTCAAAAAATCCGATTTCTCATTAAACCAGCGAAGCGAAAAAGCAAGAAATCGTCAATTTCTGCTTAAAAACGCGAATTTACAAGCATTTATACGTTTTTGGCTCGCCAACTTAAAAACTACTGGAGATATTGAACTTTTTCAAAAAATCCGATTTCTCATTAAACCAGCGAAGCGAAAAAGCAAGAAATCGTCAATTTCTGCTTAAAAACGCGAATTTACAAGCATTTATACGTTTTTGGCTCGCCAACTTAAAAACTACTGGAGATATTGAATTTTTTCAAAAAATCCGATTTCTCATTAAACCAGCGTAGCGAAAAGGCAAGAAATCGTCAATTTCTGCTTAAAAACGCGAATTTACAAGCATTTATACGTTTTTGGCTCGCCAACTTAAAAACTACTGGAGATATTGAACTTTTTCAAAAAATCCGATTTCTCATTAAACCAGCGAAGCGAAAAAGCAAGAAATCGTCAATTTCTGCTTAAAAACGCGAATTTACAAGCATTTATACGTTTTTGGCTCGCCAACTTAAAAACTACTGGAGATATTGAACTTTTTCAAAAAATCCGATTTCTCATTAAACCAGCGAAGCGAAAAAGCAAGAAATCGTCAATTTCTGCTTAAAAACGCGAATTTACAAGCATTTATACGTTTTTGGCTCGCCAACTTAAAAACTACTGGAGATATTGAACTTTTTCAAAAAATCCAATTTCTCATTAAACCAGCGAAGCGAAAAAGCAAGAAATCGTCAATTTCTGCTTAAAAACGCGAATTTACAAGCATTTATACGTTTTTGGCTCGCCAACTTAAAAACTACTGGAGATATTGAACTTTTTCAAAAAATCCGATTTCTCATTAAACCAGCGAAGCGAAAAAGCAAGAAAACGTCAATTTTTGCTTAAAAACGCGAATTTACAAGCATTTATACGTTTTTGGCTCGCCAACTTAAAAACTACTGGAGATATTGAACTTTTTCAAAAAATCCGATTTCTCATTAAACCAGCGAAGCGAAAAAGCAAGAAATCGTCAATTTCTGCTTAAAAACGCGAATTTACAAGCATTTATACGTTTTTGGCTCGCCAACTTAAAAACTACTGGAGATATTGAACTTTTTCAAAAAATCCGATTTCTCATTAAACCAGCAAAGCGAAAAAGCAAGAAATCGTCAATTTCTGCTTAAAAACGCGAATTTACAAGCATTTATACGTTTTTGGCTCGCCAACTTAAAAACTACTGGAGATATTGAACTTTTTCAAAAAATCTGATTTCTCATTAAACTAGCGAAGCGAAAAAGCAAGAAATCGTCAATTTCTGCTTAAAAACGCGAATTTACAAGCATATATACGTTTTTGGCTCGCCAACTTAAAAACTACTGGAGTTATTAAACTTTTTCAAAAAATCCGATTTCTCATTAAACCAGCGAAGCGAAAAAGCAAGAAATCGTCAATTTCTGCTTAAAAACGCTAATTTACAAGCATTTATACGTTTTTGGCTCGCCAACTTAAAAACTACTGGAGATATTGAACTTTTTCAAAAAATCCGATTTCTCATTAAACCAGCGAAGCGAAAAAGCAAGAAATCGTCAATTTCTGCTTAAAAACGCGAATTTACAAGCATTTATACGTTTTTGGCTCGCCAACTTAAAAACTACTGGAGATATTGAACTTTTTCAAAAAATCCGATTTCTCATTAAACCAGCGAAGCGAAAAAGCAAGAAATCGTCAATTTCTGCTTAAAAACGCGAATTTACAAGCATTTATACGTTTTTGGCTCGCCAACTTAAAAACTACTGGAGATATTGAACTTTTTCAAAAAATCCGATTTCTCATTAAACCAGCGAAGCGAAAAAGCAAGAAATCGTCAATTTCTGCTTAAAAACGCGAATTTACAAGCATTTATACGTTTTTGGCTCGCCAACTTAAAAACTACTGGAGATATTGAACTTTTTCAAAAAATCCGATTTCTCTTTAAACCAGCGAAGCGAAAAAGCAAGAAATCGTCAATTTCTGCTTAAAAACGCGAATTTACAAGCATTTATACGTTTTTGGCTCGCCAACTTAAAAACTACTGGAAATATTGAACTTTTTCAAAAAATCCGATTTCTCATTAAACCAGCGAAGCAAAAAAGCAAGAAATCGTCAATTTCTGCTTAAAAACGCGAATTTACAAGCATTTATACGTTTTTGGCTCGCCAACTTAAAAACTACTGGAGATATTGAACTTTTTCAAAAAATCCGATTTCTCATTAAACCAGCGAAGCGAAAAAGCAAGAAATCGTCAATTTCTGCTAAAAAACGCGAATTTACAAGCATTTATACGTTTTTGGCTCGCCAACTTAAAAACTACTGGAGATATTAAACTTTTTCAAAAAATCCGATTTCTCATTAAACCAGCGAAGCGAAAAAGCAAGAAATCGTCACTTCCTGCTTAAAAACGCGAATTTACAAGCATTTATACGTTTTTGGCTCGCCAACTTAAAAACTACTGGAGATATTGAACTTTTTCAAAAAATCCGATTTCTCATTAAACCAGCGTAGAGAAAAAGCAAGAAATCGTCAATTTCTGCTTAAAAACGCGAATTTACAAGCATTTATACGTTTTTGGCTCGCCAACTTAAAAACTACTGGAGATATTGAACTTTTTCAAAAAATCAGATTTCTCATTAAACCAGCGAAGCGAAAAAGCAAGAAATCGTCAATTTCTGCTTAAAAACGCGAATTTACAAGCATTTATACGTTTTTGGCTCGCCAACTTAAAAACTACTGGAGATATTGAACTTTTTCAAAAAATCCGATTTCTCATTAAACCAGCGAAGCGAAAAAGCAAGAAATCGTCAATTTCTGCTTAAAAACGCGAATTTACAAGCATTTATACGTTTTTGGCTAGCCAACTTAAAAACTACTGGAGATATTGAACTTTTTCAAAAAATCCGATTTCTCATTAAACCAGCGAAGCGAAAAAGCAAGAAATCGTCAATTTTTGCTTAAAAACGCGAATTTACAAGCATTTATACATTTTTGGCTCGCCAACTTAAAAACTACTGGAGATATTGAACTTTTTCAAAAAATCCGATTTCTCATTAAACCAGCGAAGCGAAAAAGCAAGAAAACGTCAATTTTTGCTTAAAAACGCGAATTTACAAGCATTTATACGTTTTTGGCTCGCCAACTTAAAAACTACTGGAGATATTGAACTTTTTCAAAAAATCCGATTTCTCATTAAACCAGCGAAGCGAAAAAGCAAGAAATCGTCAATTTCTGCTTAAAAACGCGAGTTTACAAGCATTTATACGTTTTTGGCTCGCCAACTTAAAAACTACTGGAGATATTGAACTTTTTCAAAAAATCCGATTTCTCATTAAACCAGCAAAGCGAAAAAGCAAGAAATCGTCAATTTCTGCTTAAAAACGCGAATTTACAAGCATTTATACGTTTTTGGCTCGCCAACTTAAAAACTACTGGAGATATTGAACTTTTTCAAAAAATCTGATTTCTCATTAAACCAGCGAAGCGAAAAAGCAAGAAATCGTCAATTTCTGCTTAAAAACGCGAATTTACAAGCATTTATACGTTTTTGGCTTGCCAACTTAAAAACTACTGGAGATATTGAACTTTTTCAAAAAATCCGATTTCTCATTAAACCAGCGAAGCGAAAAAGCAAGAAATCGTCAATTTCTGCTTAAAAACGCGAATTTACAAGCATTTATACGTTTTTGGCTCGCCAACTTAAAAACTACTGGAGATATTGAACTTTTTCAAAAAATCCGATTTCTCATTAAACCAGCGAAGCGAAAAAGCAAGAAATCGTCAATTTCTGCTTAAAAACGCGAATTTACAAGCATTTATACGTTTTTGGCTCGCCAACTTAAAAACTACTGGAGATATTGAACTTTTTCAAAAAATCCGATTTCTCATTAAACCAGCGAAGCGAAAAAGCAAGAAATCGTCAATTTCTGCTTAAAAACGCGAATTTACAAGCATTTATACGTTTTTGGCTCGCCAACTTAAAAACTACCGGAGATATTGAACTTTTTCAAAAAATCCGATTTCTCATTAAACCAGCGAAGCGAAAAAGCAAGAAATCGTAAATTTTTGTTTAAAAACGCGAATTTACAAGCATTTATACGTTTTTGGCTCGCCAACTTAAAAACTACTGGAGATATTGAACTTATTAAAAAAATCCGATTTCTCATTAAACCAGCGAAGCGAAAAAGCAAGAAATCGGCAATTTCTGCTTAAAAACGCGAATTTACAAGCATTTATACGTTTTTGGCTCGCCAACTTAAAAACTACTGAAATCGTCAATTTCTGCTTAAAAACGCGAATTTACAAGCATATATAAGTTTTTGGCTCGCCAACTTAAAAACTACTGGAGTTATTAAACTTTTTCAAAAAATCCGATTTCTCATTAAACCAGCGAAGCGAAAAAGCAAGAAATCGTCAATTTCTGCTTAAAAACGCGAATTTACAAGCATATATACGTTTTTGGCTTGCCAACTTAAAAACTACTGGAGTTATTGAACTTTTTCAAAAAATCCGATTTCTCATTAAACCAGCGAAGCGAAAAAGCAAGAAATCGTCAATTTCTGCTTAAAAACGCGAATTTACAAGCATTTATACGTTTTTGGCTCGCCAACTTAAAAACTACTGGAGATATTGAACTTTTTCAAAAAATCCGATTTCTCATTAAACCAGCGAAGCGAAAAAGCAAGAAATTGTCAATTTCTGCTTAAAAACGCGAATTTACAAGCATTTATACGTTTTTGGCTCGCCAACTTAAAAACGACTGGAGATATTGAACTTTTTCAAAAAATCCGATTTCTCATTAAACCAGCGAAGCGAAAAAGCAAGAAATCGTCAATTTCTGCTTAAAAACGCAAATTTACAAGCATTTATACGTTTTTGGCTCGCCAACTTAAAAACTACTGGAGATATTGAACTTTTTCAAAAAATCCGATTTCTCATTAAACCAGCGAAGCGAAAAAGCAAGAAATCGTCAATTTCTGCTTAAAAACGCGAATTTACAAGCATTTATACGTTTTTGGCTCGCCAACTTAAAAACTACTGGAGATATTGAACTTTTTCAAAAAATCCGATTTCCCATTAAACCAGCGAAGCGAAAAAGCAAGAAATCGTCAATTTCTGCTTAAAAACGCGAATTTACAAGCATTTATACGTTTTTGGCTTGCCAACTTAAAAACTACTGGAGATATTGAACTTTTTCAAAAAATCCGATTTCTCATTAAACCAGCGAAGCGAAAAAGCAAGAAATCGTCAATTTCTGCTTAAAAACGCGAATTTACAAGCATTTATACGTTTTTGGCTCGCCAACTTAAAAACTACTGGAGATATTAAACTTTTTCAAAAAATCCGATTTCTCATTAAACCAGCGAAGCGAAAAAGCAAGAAATCGTCAATTTCTGCTTAAAAACGCGAATTTACAAGCATTTATACGTTTTTGGCTCGCCAACTTAAAAACTACTGGAGATATTGAACTTTTTCAAAAAATCCGATTTCTCATTAAACCAGCGAAGCGAAAAAGCAAGAAATCGTCAATTTCTGCTTAAAAACGCGAATTTACAAGCATTTATACGTTTTTGGCTCGCCAACTTAAAAACTACTGGAGATATTGAACTTTTTCAAAAAATCCGATTTCTCATTAAACCAGCGAAGCGAAAATCAAGAAATCGTCAATTTCTGCTTAAAAACGCGAATTTACAAGCATTTATACGTTTTTGGCTCGCCAACTTAAAAACTACTGGAGATATTGAACTTTTTCAAAAAATCCGATTTCTCATTAAACCAGCGAAGCGAAAAAGCAAGAAATCGTCAATTTCTGCTTAAAAACGCGAATTTACAAGCATTTATACGTTTTTGGCTCGCCAACTTAAAAACTACTGGAGATATTGAACTTTTTCAAAAAATCCGATTTCTCATTAAACCAGCGAAGCGAAAAAGCAAGAAATTGTCAATTTCTGCTTAAAAACGCAAATTTACAAGCATTTATACGTTTTTGGCTCGCCAACTTAAAAACTACTGGAGATATTGAACTTTTTCAAAAAATCCGATTTCTCATTAAACCAGCGAAGCGAAAAAACAAGAAATCGTCAATTTCTGCTTAAAAACGCGAATTTACAAGCATTTATACGTTTTTGGCTCGCCAACTTAAAAACTTCTGGAGATATTGAACTTTTTCAAAAAATCCGATTTCTCATTAAACCAGCGAAGCGAAAATGCAAGAAATCGTCAATTTCTGCTTAAAAACGCGAATTTACAAGCATTTATACGTTTTTGGCTCGCCAACTTAAAAACTACTGGAGATATTGAACTTTTTCAAAAAATCCGATTTCTCATTAAACCAGCGAAGCGAAAAAGCAAGAAATCGTCAATTTCTGTTAAAAAACGCGAATTTACAAGCATTTATACGTTTTTGGCTCGCCAACTTAAAAACTACTGGAGATATTAAACTTTTTCAAAAAATCAGATTTCTCATTAAACCAGCGAATCGAAAAAGCAAGAAATCGTCAATTTCTGCTTAAAAACGCGAATTTACAAGCATTTATACGTTTTTGGCTCGCCAACTTAAAAAATACTGGAGATATTGAACTTTTTCAAAAAATCCGATTTCTCATTAAACCAGCGAAGCGAAAAAGCAAGAAATCGTCAATTTCTGCTTAAAAACGCGAATTTACAAGCATTTATACGTTTTTGGCTCGCCAACTTAAAAACTACTGGAGATATTGAACTTTTTCAAAAAATCCGATTTTTCATTAAACCAGCGAAGCGAAAAAGCAAGAAATCGTCAATTTCTGCTTAAAAACGCGAATTTACAAGCATTTATACGTTTTTGGCTCGCCAACTTAAAAACTACTGGAGATATTGAACTTTTTCAAAAAATCCGATTTCTCATTAAACCAGCGAAGCGAAAAAGCAAGAAATCGTCAATTTCTGTTTAAAAACGCGAATTTACAAGCATTTATACGTTTTTGGCTCGCCAACTTAAAAACTACTGGAGATATTGAACTTTTTCAAAAAATCCGATTTCTCATTAAACCAGCGAAGCGAAAAAGCAAGAAATCGTCAATTTCTGCTTAAAAACGCGAATTTACAAGCATTTATACGTTTTTGGCTCGCCAACTTAAAAACTACTGGAGATATTGAACTTTTTCAAAAAATCCGATTTCTCATTAAACCAGCGAAGCGAAAAAGCAAGAAATCGTCAATTTCTGCTTAAAAACGCGAATTTACAAGCATTTATACGTTTTTGGCTCGCCAACTTAAAAACTACTGGAGATATTAAACTTTTTCAAAAAATCCGATTTCTCATTAAACCAGCGAAGCGAAAAAGCAAGCAATCGTCAATTTCTGCTTAAAAACGCGAATTTACAAGCATTTATACGTTTTTGGCTCGCCAACTTAAAAACTACTGGAGATATTAAACTTTTTCAAAAAATCCGATTTCTCATTAAACCAGCGAAGCGAAAAAGCAAGAAATCGTCAATTTCTGCTTAAAAACGCGAATTTACAAGCATTTATACGTTTTTGGCTCGCCAACTTAAAAACTACTGGAGATATTGAACTTTTTCAAAAAATCCGATTTCTCATTAAACCAGCGAAGCGAAAAAGCAAGAAATCGTCAATTTCTGCTTAAAAACGCGAATTTACAAGCATTTATACGTTTTTGGCTCGCCAACTTAAAAACTACTGGAGATATTGAACTTTTTTAAAAAATCCGATTTCTCATTAAACCAGCGAAGCGAAAAAGCAAGAAATCGTCAATTTCTGCTTAAAAACGCGAATTTACAAGCATTTATACGTTATTGGCTCGTCAACTTAAAAACTACTGGAGATATTGAACTTTTTCAAAAAATCCAATTTCTCATTAAACCAGCGAAGCGAAGAAGTAAGAAATCGTCAATTTCTGCTTAAAATCGCGAATTTACAAGCATTTATACGTTTTTGGCTCGCCAACTTAAAAACTACTGGAGATATTGAACTTTTTCAAAAAATCCGATTTCTCATTAAACCAGCGAAGCAAAAAAGCAAGAAATCGTCAATTTCTGCTTAAAAACGCGAATTTACAAGCATTTATACGTTTTTGGCTCGCCAACTTAAAAACTACTGGAGATATTAAATTTTTTCAAATAATCCGATTTCTCATTAAACCAGCGAAGCGAAAAAGCAAGAAATAGTCAATTTCTGCTTAAAAACGCGAATTTACAAGCATTTATACGTTTTTGGCTCGCCAACTTAAAAACTACTGGAGATATTGAACTTTTTCAAAAAATCCGATTTCTCATTAAACCAGCGAAGCGAAAAAGCAAGAAATCGTCAATTTCTGCTTAAAAACGCGAATTTACAAGCATTTATACGTTTTTGGCTCGCCAACTTAAAAACTACTGGAGATATTGAACTTTTTCAAAAAATCAGATTTCTCATTAAACCAGCGAAGCGAAAAAGCAAGATATCGTCAATTTCTGCTTAAAAACGCGAATTTACAAGCATTTATACGTTTTTGGCTTGCCAACTTAAAAACTACTGGAGCTATTGAACTTTTTTAAAAAATCCGATTTCTCATTAAACCAGCGAAGCGAAAAAGCAAGAAATCGTCAATTTCTGCTTAAAAACGCGAATTTACAAGCATTTATACGTTTTTGGCTCGCCAACTTAAAAACTACTGGAGATATTGAACTTTTTCAAAAAATCCGATTTCTCATTAAACCAGCGAAGCGAAAAAGCAAGAAATCGTCAATTTCTGCTTAAAAACGCGAATTTACAAGCATTTATACGTTTTTGGCTCGCCAACTTAAAAACTACTGGAGATATTGAACTTTTTCAAAAAATCCGATTTCTCATTAAACCAGCGAAGCGAAAAAGCAAGAAATCGTCAATTTCTGCTTAAAAACGCGATTTTACAAGCATTTATACGTTTTTGGCTCGCCAACTTAAAAACTACTGGAGATATTGAACTTTTTCAAAAAATCCGATTTCTCATTAAGCCAGCGCAGCGAAAAAGCAAGAAATCGTCAATTTCTGCTTAAAAACGCGAATTTACAAGCATTTATACGTTTTTGGCTCGCCAACTTAAAAACTACTGGAGATATTGAACTTATTCAAAAAATCCGATTTCTCATTAAACCAGCGAAGCGAAAAAGCAAGAAATTGTCAATTTCTGCTTAAAAACGCGAATTTACAAGCATTTATACGTTTTTGGCTCTCCAACTTAAAAACTACTGGAGATATTGAACATTTTTAAAAAATCCGATTTCTCATTAAACCAGCGAAGCGAAAAAGCAAGAAATCGTCAATTTCTGCTTAAAAACGCGAATTTACAAGCATTTATACGTTTTTGGCTCGCCAACTTAAAAACTACTGGAGATATTGTACTTTTTCAAAAAATCCGATTTCTCATTAAACCAGCGAAGCGAAAAAGCAAGAAATCGTCAATTTCTGCTTAAAAACGCGAATTTACAAGCATTTATACGTTTTTGGCACGCCAACTTAAAAACTACTGGAGATGTTGAACTTTTTCAAAAAATCCGATTTCTCATTAAAACAGCGAAGCAAAAAAGCAAGAAATCGTCAATTTCTGCTTAAAAACGCGAATTTACAAGCATATATACGTTTTTGGCTCGCCAACTTAAAAACTACTGGAGTTATTGAACTTTTTCAAAAAATCCGATTTCTCATTAAACCAGCGAAGCGAAAAAGCAAGAAATCGTCAATTTCTGCTTAAAAACGCGAATTTACAAGCATATATACGTTTTTGGCTCGCCAACTTAAAAACTACTGGAGTTATTAAACTTTTTCAAAAAATCCGATTTCTTATTAAACCAGCGAAGCGAAAAAGCAAGAAATCGTCAATTTCTGCTTAAAAACGCGAATTTACAAGCATTTATACGTTTTTGGCTCGCCAACTTAAAAACTACTGGAGATATTGAACTTTTTCAAAAAATCCGATTTCTCATTAAACTAGCGAAGCGAAAAAGCAAGAAATCGTCAATTTCTGCTTAAAAACGCGAATTTACAAGCATTTATACGTTTTTGGCTCGCCAACTTAAAAACTACTGGAGATATTAAACTTTTTCAAAAAATCCGATTTCTCATTAAACCAGCGAAGCGAAAAAGCAAGAAATAGTCAATTTCTGCTTAAAAACGCGAATTTACAAGCATTTATACGTTTTTGGCTCGCCAACTTAAAAACTACTGGAGATATTGAACTTTTTCAAAAAATCCGATTTCTCATTAAACCAGCGAAGCGAAAAAGCAAGAAATCGTCAATTTCTGCTTAAAAACGCGAATTTACAAGCATTTATACGTTTTTGGCTCGCCAACTTAAAAACTACTGGAGATATTGAACTTTTTCAAAAAATCAGATTTCTCATTAAACCAGCGAAGCGAAAAAGCAAGATATCGGCAATTTCTGCTTAAAAACGCGAATTTACAAGCATTTATACGTTTTTGGCTCGCCAACTTAAAAACTACTGGAGATATTGAACTTTTTCAAAAAATCCGATTTCTCATTAAACCAGCGAAGCGAAAAAGCAAGAAATCGTCAATTTCTGCTTAAAAACGCGAATTTACAAGCATTTATACGTTTTTGCTCGCCAACTTAAAAACTACTGGAGATATTGAACTTTTTCAAAAAATCCGATTTCTCATTAAACCAGCGAAGCGAAAAACCAAGAAATCGTCAATTTCTGCTTAAAAACGCAAATTTACAAGCATTTATACGTTTTTGGCTCGCCAACTTAAAAACTACTGGAGATATTGAACTTTTTCAAAATATCCGATTTCTCATTAAACCAGCAAAGCGAAAAAGCAAGAAATCGTCAATTTCTGTTTAAAAACGCGAATTTACAAGCATTTATACGTTTTTGGCTCGCCAACTTAAAAACTACTGGAGATATTAACTTTTTCAAAAAATCCGATTTCTCATTAAACCAGCGAAGCGAAAAAGCAAGATATCGTCAATTTCTGCTTAAAAACGCGAATTTACAAGCATTTATACGTTTTTGGCTCGCCAACTTAAAAACTACTGGAGATATTGAACTTTTTCAAAAATCCGTTTCTCATTAAACCAGCGAAGCGAAAAAGCAAGAAATCGTCAAATTCTGCTTAAAAACGCGAATTTACAAGCATTTATACGTTTTTGGCTCGCCAACTTAAAAACTACTTGAGATATTGAACTTATTCAAAAAATCCGATTTCTCATTAAACCAGCGAAGCGAAAAAGCAAGAAATCGTCAATTTCTGCTTAAAAACGCGAATTTACAAGCATTTATACGTTTTTGGCTCGCCAACTTAAAAACTACTGGAGATATTGAACTTTTTTAAAAATCCGATTTCTCATTAAACCAGCGAAGCGAAAAAGCAAGAAATCGTCAATTTCTGCTTAAAAACGCGAATTTACAAGCATATATACGTTTTTGGCTCGCCAACTTAAAAACTACTGGAGTTATTGAACTTTTTCAAAAAATCCGATTTCTCATTAAACCAGCGAAGCGAAAAAGCAAGAAATCGTCAATTTCTGCTTAAAAACGCGAATTTACAAGCATATATACGTTTTTGGCTCGCCAACTTAAAAACTACTGGAGATATTGAACTTTTTCAAAAAATCCGATTTCTCATTAAACCAGCGAAGCAAAAAAGCAAGAAATCGTCAATTTCTGCTTAAAAACGCGAATTTACAAGCATTTATAAGTTTTTGGCTCGCCAACTTAAAAACTACTGGAGATATTAAACTTTTTCAAAAAATCCGATTTCTCATTAAACTAGCGAAGCGAAAAAGCAAGAAATCGTAAATTTCTGCTTAAAAACGCGAATTTACAAGCATTTATACGTTTTTGGCTCGCCAACTTAAAAACTACTGGAGATATTGAACTTTTTCAAAAAATCCGATTTCTCATTAAACCAGCGAAGCAAAAAAGCAAGAAATCGTCAATTTCTGCTTAAAAACGCGAATTTACAAGCATTTATAAGTTTTTGGCTCGCCAACTTAAAAACTACTGGAGATATTAAACTTTTTCAAAAAATCCGATTTCTCATTAAACTAGCGAAGCGAAAAAGCAAGAAATCGTAAATTTCTGCTTAAAAACGAGAATTTACAAGCATTTATACGTTTTTGGCTCGCCAACTTAAAAACTACTGGAGATATTGAACTTTTTCAAAAAATCCGATTTCTCATTAAACCAGCGAAGCGAAAAAGCAAGAAATCGTCAATTTCTGCTTAAAAACGCGAATTTAGAAGCATTTATACGTTTTTGGCTCGCCAACTTAAAAACTACTGGAGATATTGAACTTTTTCAAAAAATCCGATTTCTCATTAAACCAGCGAAGCGAAAAAGCAAGAAATCGTCAATTTCTGCTTAAAAACGCGAATTTACAAGCATATATACGTTTTTGGCTCGCCAACTTAAAAACTACTGGAGTTATTGAACTTTTTCAAAAAATCCGATTTCTCATTAAACCAGCGAAGCGAAAAAGCAAGAAATCGTCAATTTCTGCTTAAAAACGCGAATTTACAAGCATATATACGTTTTTGGCTCGCCAACTTAAAAACTACTGGAGTTATTGAACTTTTTCAAAAAATTCGATTTCTCATTAAACCAGCGAAGCGAAAAAGCAAAAAATCGTCAATTTCTGCTTAAAAACGCGAATTTACAAGCATTTATACGTTTTTGGCTCGCCAACTTAAAAACTACTGGAGATATTGAACTTTTTCAAAAAATCCGATTTCTCATTAAACCAGCGAAGCGAAAAAGCAAGAAATCGTCAATTTTTGCTTAAAAACGCGAATTTACAAGCATTTATACGTTTTTGGCTCGCCAACTTAAAAACTACTGGAGATATTGAACTTTTTCAAAAAATCCGATTTCTCATTAAACCAGCGAAGCGAAAAAGCAAGAAATCGTCAATTTCTGCTTAAAAACGCGAATTTAGAAGCATTTATACGTTTTTGGCTCGCCAACTTAAAAACTACTGGAGATATTGAACTTTTTCAAAAAATCCGATTTCTCATTAAACCAGCGAAGCGAAAAAGCAAGAAATCGTCAATTTCTGCTTAAAAACGCGAATTTACAAGCATATATACGTTTTTGGCTCGCCAACTTAAAAACTACTGGAGTTATTGAACTTTTTCAAAAAATCCGATTTCTCATTAAACCAGCGAAGCGAAAAAGCAAGAAATCGTCAATTTCTGCTTAAAAACGCGAATTTACAAGCATTTATACGTTTTTGGCTCGCCAACTTAAAAACTACTGGAGATATTGAACTTTTTCAAAAAATCCGATTTCTCATTAAACCAGCGAAGCGAAAAAGCAAGAAATCGTCAATTTCTGCTTAAAAACGCGAATTTAGAAGCATTTATACGTTTTTGGCTCGCCAACTTAAAAACTACTGGAGATATTGAACTTTTTCAAAAAATCCGATTTCTCATTAAACCAGCGAAGCGAAAAAGCAAGAAATCGTCAATTTCTGCTTAAAAACGCGAATTTACAAGCATATATACGTTTTTGGCTCGCCAACTTAAAAACTACTGGAGTTATTGAACTTTTTCAAAAAATCCGATTTCTCATTAAACCAGCGAAGCGAAAAAGCAAGAAATCGTCAATTTCTGCTTAAAAACGAGAATTTACAAGCATATATACGTTTTTGGCTCGCCAACTTAAAAACTACTGGAGTTATTGAACTTTTTCAAAAAATTCGATTTCTCATTAAACCAGCGAAGCGAAAAAGCAAAAAATCGTCAATTTCTGCTTAAAAACGCGAATTTACAAGCATTTATACGTTTTTGGCTCGCCAACTTAAAAACTACTGGAGATATTGAACTTTTTCAAAAAATCCGATTTCTCATTAAACCAGCGAAGCGAAAAAGCAAGAAATCGTCAATTTTTGCTTAAAAACGCGAATTTACAAGCATTTATACGTTTTTGGCTCGCCAACTTAAAAACTACTGGAGATATTGAACTTTTTCAAAAAATCCGATTTCTCATTAAACCAGCGAAGCGAAAAAGCAAGAAATCGTCAATTTCTGCTTAAAAACGCGAATTTAGAAGCATTTATACGTTTTTGGCTCGCCAACTTAAAAACTACTGGAGATATTGAACTTTTTCAAAAAATCCGATTTCTCATTAAACCAGCGAAGCGAAAAAGCAAGAAATCGTCAATTTCTGCTTAAAAACGCGAATTTACAAGCATATATACGTTTTTGGCTCGCCAACTTAAAAACTACTGGAGTTATTGAACTTTTTCAAAAAATCCGATTTCTCATTAAACCAGCGAAGCGAAAAAGCAAGAAATCGTCAATTTCTGCTTAAAAACGCGAATTTACAAGCATTTATACGTTTTTGGCTCGCCAACTTAAAAACTACTGGAGATATTGAACTTTTTCAAAAAATCCGATTTCTCATTAAACCAGCGAAGCGAAAAAGCAAGAAATCGTCAATTTCTGCTTAAAAACGCGAATTTACAAGCATTTATACGTTTTTGGCTCGCCAACTTAAAAACTACTGGAGATATTGAACTTTTTCAAAAAATCCGATTTCTCATTAAACCAGCGAAGCGAAAAAGCAAGAAATCGTCAATTTCTGCTTAAAAACGCGAATTTACAAGCATTTATACGTTATTGGCTCGTCAACTTAAAAACTACTGGAGATATTGAACTTTTTCAAAAAATCCGATTTCTCATTAAACCAGCGAAGCGAAGAAGTAAGAAATCGTCAATTTCTGCTTAAAAACGCGAATTTACAAGCATTTATACGTTTTTGGCTCGCCAACTTAAAAACTACTGGAGATATTGAACTTTTTCAAAAAATCCGATTTCTCATTAAACCAGCGAAGCAAAAAAGCAAGAAATCGTCAATTTCTGCTTAAAAACGCGAATTTACAAGCATTTATACGTTTTTGGCTCGCCAACTTAAAAACTACTGGAGATATTAAACTTTTTCAAAAAATCCGATTTCTCATTAAACCAGCGAAGCGAAAAAGCAAGAAATAGTCAATTTCTGCTTAAAAACGCGAATTTACAAGCATTTATACGTTTTTGGCTCGCCAACTTAAAAACTACTGGAGATATTGAACTTTTTCAAAAAATCCGATTTCTCATTAAACCAGCGAAGCGAAAAAGCAAGAAATCGTCAATTTCTGCTTAAAAACGCGAATTTACAAGCATTTATACGTTTTTGGCTCGCCAACTTAAAAACTACTGGAGATATTGAACTTTTTAAAAAAATCCGATTTCTCATTAAACCAGCGAAGCAAAAAAGCAAGAAATCGTCAATTTCTGCTTAAAAACGCGAATTTACAAGCATTTATACGTTTTTGGCTCGCCAACTTAAAAACTACTGGAGATATTGAACTTTTTCAAAAAATCCGATTTCTCATTAAACCAGCGAAGCGAAAAAGCAAGAAATCGTCAATTTCTGCTTAAAAACGCGAATTTACAAGCATTTATACGTTTTTGGCTCGCCAACTTAAAAACTACTGGAGATATTGAACTTTTTCAAAAAATCCGATTTCTCATTAAACCAGCGAAGCGAAAAAGCAAGAAATCGTCAATTTCTGCTTAAAAACGCGAATTTACAAGCATTTATACGTTTTTGGCTCGCCAACTTAAAAACTACTGGAGATATTGAACTTTTTCAAAAAATCCGATTTCTCATTAAACCAGCGGAGCGAAAAAGCAAGAAATCGTCAATTTCTGCTTAAAAACGCGAATTTACAAGCATTTATACGTTTTTGGCTCGCCAACTTAAAAAGTACTGGAGATATTGAACTTATTCAAAAAATCCGATTTCTCATTAAACCAGCGAAGCGAAAAAGCAAGAAATCGTCAATTTCTGCTTAAAAACGCGAATTTACAAGCATTTATACGTTTTTGGCTCTCCAACTTAAAAACTACTGGAGATATTGAACTTTTTTAAAAAATCCGATTTCTCATTAAACCAGCGAAGCGAAAAAGCAAGAAATCGTCAATTTCTGCTTAAAAACGCGAATTTACAAGCATTTATACGTTTTTGGCTCGCCAACTTAAAAACTACTGGAGATATTGAACTTTTTCAAAAAATCCGATTTCTCATTAAACCAGCGAAGCGAAAAAGCAAGAAATCGTCAATTTCTGCTTAAAAACGCGAATTTACAAGCATTTGTACGTTTTTGGCTCGCCAACTTAAAAACTACTGGAGATGTTGAACTTTTTCAAAAAATCCGATTTCTCATTAAAACAGCGAAGCAAAAAAGCAAGAAATCGTCAATTTCTGCTTAAAAACGCGAATTTACAAGCATATATACGTTTTTGGCTCGCCAACTTAAAAACTACTGGAGTTATTGAACTTTTTCAAAAAATCCGATTTCTCATTAAACCAGCGAAGCGAAAAAGCAAGAAATCGTCAATTTCTGCTTAAAAACGCGAATTTACAAGCATATATACGTTTTTGGCTCGCCAACTTAAAAACTACTGGAGTTATTAAACTTTTCAAAAAATCCGATTTCTCATTAAACCAGCGAAGCGAAAAAGCAAGAAATCGTCAATTTCTGCTTAAAAACGCGAATTTACAAGCATTTATACGTTTTTGGCTCGCCAACTTAAAAACTACTGGAGATATTGAACTTTTTCAAAAAATCCGATGTCTCATTAAACTAGCGAAGCGAAAAAGCAAGAAATCGTCAATTTCTGCTTAAAAACGCGAATTTACAAGCATTTATACGTTTTTGGCTCGCCAACTTAAAAACTACTGGAGATATTAAACTTTTTCAAAAAATCCGATTTCTCATTAAACCAGCGAAGCGAAAAAGCAAGAAATAGTCAATTTCTGCTTAAAAACGCGAATTTACAAGCATTTATACGTTTTTGGCTCGCCAACTTAAAAACTACTGGAGATATTGAACTTTTTCAAAAAATCCGATTTCTCATTAAACCAGCGAAGCGAAAAAACAAGAAATCGTCAATTTCTGCTTAAAAACGCGAATTTACAAGCATTTATACGTTTTTGGCTCGTCAACTTAAAAACTACTGAAGATATTGAACTTTTTCAAAAAATCAGATTTCTCATTAAACCAGCGAAGCGAAAAAGCAAGATATCGTCAATTTCTGCTTAAAAACGCGAATTTACAAGCATTTATACGTTTTTGGCTCGCCAACTTAAAAACTACTGGAGATATTGAACTTTTTCAAAAAATCCGATTTCTCATTAAACTAGCGAAGCGAAAAAGCAAGAAATCGTCAATTTCTGCTTAAAAACGCGAATTTACAAGCATTTATACGTTTTTGCTCGCCAACTTAAAAACTACTGGAGATATTGAACTTTTTCAAAAAATCCGATTTCTCATTAAACCAGCGAAGCGAAAAAGCAAGAAATCGTCAATTTCTGCTTAAAAACGCAAATTTACAAGCATTTATACGTTTTTGGCTCGCCAACTTAAAAACTACTGGAGATATTGAACTTTTTCAAAAAATCCGATTTCTCATTAAACCAGCGAAGCGAAAAAGCAAGAAATCGTCAATTTCTGCTTAAAAACGCGAATTTACAAGCATTTATACGTTTTTGGCTCGCCAACTTAAAAACTACTGGAGATATTAACTTTTTCAAAAAATCCGATTTCTCATTAAACCAGCGAAGCGAAAAAGCAAGAAATCGTCAATTTCTGCTTAAAAACGCGAATTTACAAGCATTTATACGTTTTTGGCTCGCCAACTTAAAAACTACTGGAGATATTGAACTTATTCAAAAAATCCGATTTCTCATTAAACCAGCGAAGCGAAAAAGCAAGAAATCGTCAATTTCTGCTTAAAAACGCGAATTTACAAGCATTTATACGTTTTTGGCTCGCCAACTTAAAAACTACTGGAGATATTGAACTTTTTTAAAAAATCCGATTTCTCATTAAACCAGCGAAGCGAAAAAGCAAGAAATCATCAATTTTTGCTTAAAAACGCGAATTTACAAGCATTTATACGTTTTTGGCTCGCCAACTTAAAAACTACTGGAGATATTGAACTTTTTCAAAAAATCCGATTTCTCATTAAACCAGCGAAGCGAAAAAGCAAGAAATCGTCAATTTCTGCTTAAAAACGCGAATTTACAAGCATTTATACGTTTTTGGCTCGCCAACTTAAAAACTACTGGAGATATTGAACTTTTTCAAAAAATCCGATTTCTCATTAAAACAGCGAAGCAAAAAAGCAAGAAATCGTCAATTTTTGCTTAAAAACGCGAATTTACAAGCATATATACGTTTTTGGCTCGCCAACTTAAAAACTACTGGAGTTATTGAACTTTTTCAAAAAATCCGATTTCTCATTAAACCAGCGAAGCGAAAAAGCAAGAAATCGTCAATTTCTGCTTAAAAACGCGAATTTACAAGCATATATACGTTTTTGGCTCGCCAACTTAAAAACTACTGGAGTTATTAAACTTTTTCAAAAAATCCGATTTCTCATTAAACCAGCGAAGCGAAAAAGCAAGAAATCGTCAATTTCTGCTTAAAAACGCGAATTTACAAGCATTTATAAGTTTTTGGCTCGCCAACTTAAAAACTACTGGAGATATTAAACTTTTTCAAAAAATCCGATTTCTCATTAAACTAGCGAAGCGAAAAAGCAAGAAATCGTCAATTTCTGCTTAAAAACGCGAATTTACAAGCATTTATACGTTTTTGGCTCGCCAACTTAAAAACTACTGGAGATATTGAACTTTTTCAAAAAATCCGATTTCTCATTAAACCAGCGAAGCGAAAAAGCAAGAAATCGTCAATTTCTGCTTAAAAACGCGAATTTAGAAGCATTTATACGTTTTTGGCTCGCCAACTTAAAAACTACTGGAGATATTGAACTTTTTCAAAAAATCCGATTTCTCATTAAACCAGCGAAGCGAAAAAGCAAGAAATCGTCAATTTCTGCTTAAAAACGCGAATTTACAAACATATATACGTTTTTGGCTCGCCAACTTAAAAACTACTGGAGTTATTGAACTTTTTCAAAAAATCCGATTTCTCATTAAACCAGCGAAGCGAAAAAGCAAGAAATCGTCAATTTCTGCTTAAAAACGCGAATTTACAAGCATATATACGTTTTTGGCTCGCCAACTTAAAAACTACTGGAGTTATTGAACTTTTTCAAAAAATCCGATTTCTCATTAAACCAGCGAAGCGAAAAAGCAAGAAATCGTCAATTTCTGCTTAAAAACGCGAATTTACAAGCATTTATACGTTTTTGACTCGCCAACTTAAAAACTACTGGAGATATTGAACTTTTTCAAAAAATCCGATTTCTCATTAAACCAGCGAAGCGAAAAAGCAAGAAATCGTCAATTTCTGCTTAAAAACGCGAATTTACAAGCATATATACGTTTTTGGCTCGCCAACTTAAAAACTACTGGAGTTATTAAACTTTTTCAAAAAATCCGATTTCTCATTAAACCAGCGAAGCGAAAAAGCAAGAAATCGTCAATTTCTGCTTAAAAACGCGAATTTACAAGCATTTATAAGTTTTTGGCTCGCCAACTTAAAAACTACTGGAGTTATTGAACTTTTTCAAAAAATCCGATTTCTCATTAAACCAGCGAAGCGAAAAAGCAAGAAATCGTCAATTTCTGCTTAAAAACGCGAGTTTACAAGCATTTATACGTTTTTGGCTCGCCAATTTAAAAACTACTGGAGATATTGAACTTTTTCAAAAAATCCGATTTCTCATTAAACCAGCGAAACGAAAAAGCAAGAAATTGTCAATTTCTGCTTAAAAACGCGAATTTACAAGCATTTATACGTTTTTGGCTCGCCAACTTAAAAACTACTGGAGATATTGAACTTTTTCAAAAAATCCGATTTCTCATTAAACCAGCGAAGCAAAAAAGCAAGAAATCGTCAATTTCTGCTTAAAAACGCGAATTTACAAGCATTTATACGTTTTTGGCTCGCCAACTTAAAAACTACTGGAGATATTGAACTTTTTCAAAAAATCCGATTTCTCATTAAACCAGCGAAGCGAAAAAGCAAGAAATCGTCAATTTCTGCTTAAAAACGCGAATTTACAAGCATTTATACGTTTTTGGCTAGCCAACTTAAAAACTACTGGAGATATTGAACTTTTTCAAAAAATCCGATTTCTCATTAAACCAGCGAAGCGAAAAAGCAAGAAATCGTCAATTTCTGCTTAAAAACGCGAATTTACAAGCATTTATACGTTTTTGGCTCGCCAACTTAAAAACTACTGGAGATATTGAACTTTTTCAAAAAATCCGATTTCTCATTAAACCAGCGAAGCGAAAAAGCAAGAAATCGTCAATTTCTGCTTAAAAACGCGAATTTACAAGCATTTATACGTTTTTGGCTCGCCAACTTAAAAACTACTGGAGATATTGAACTTTTTCAAAAAATCCGATTTCTCATTAAACCAGCGAAGCAAAAAAGCAAGAAATCGTCAATTTCTGCTTAAAAACGCGAATTTACAAGCATATATACGTTTTTAGCTCGCCAACTTAAAAACTACTGGAGTTATTGAACTTTTTCAAAAAATCCGATTTCTCATTAAACCAGCGAAGCGAAAAAGCAAGAAATCGTCAATTTCTGCTTAAAAACGCGAATTTACAAGCATATATACGTTTTTGGCTCGCCAACTTAAAAACTACTGGAGTTATTGAACTTTCTCAAAAAATCCGATTTCTCATTAAACCAGCGAAGCGAAAAAGCAAGAAATCGTCAATTTCTGCTTAAAAACGCGAATTTACAAGCATTTATACGTTTTTGGCTCGCCAACTTAAAAACTACTGGAGATATTGAACTTTTTCAAAAAATCCGATTTCTCATTAAACCAGCGAAGCGAAAAAGCAAGAAATCGTCAATTTCTGCTTAAAAACGCGAATTTACAAGCATTTATACGTTTTTGGCTCGCCAACTTAAAAACTACTGGAGATATTAAACTTTTTAAAAAAATCCGATTTCTCATTAAACCAGCGAAGTGAAAAAGCAAGAAATCGTTAATTTCTGCTTAAAAACGCGAATTTACAAGCATTTATACGTTTTTGGCTCGCCAACTTAAAAACTACTGGAGATATTGAACTTTTTCAAAAAATCCGATTTCTCATTAAACCAGCGAAGCGAAAAAGCAAGAAATCGTCAATTTCTGCTTAAAAACGCGAATTTACAAGCATTTATACGTTTTTGGCTCGCCAACTTAAAAACTACTGGAGATATTGAACTTTTTCAAAAAATCCGATTTCTCATTAAACCAGCGAAGCGAAAAAGCAAGAAATTGTCAATTTCTGCTTAAAAACGCGAATTTACAAGCATTTATACGTTTTTGGCTCGCCAACTTAAAAACTACTGGAGATATTGAACTTTTTCAAAAAATCCGGTTTCTCATTAAACCAGCGAAGCGAAAAAGCAAGAAATCGTCAATTTCTGCTTAAAAACGCGAATTTACAAGCATTTATACGTTTTTGGCTCGCCAACTTAAAAACTACTGGAGATATTGAACTTTTTCAAAAAATCCGATTTCTCATTAAACCAGCGAAGCGAAAAAGCAAGAAATCGTCAATTTCTGCTTAAAAACGCAAATTTACAAGCATTTATACGTTTTTGGCTCGCCAACTTAAAAACTACTGGAGATATTGAACTTTTTCAAAAAATCCGATTTCTCATTAAACCAGCGAAGCGAAAAAGCAAGAAATCGTCAATTTCTGCTTAAAAACGCGAATTTACAAGCATTTATACGTTTTTGGCTCGCCAACTTAAAAACTACTGGAGATATTGAACTTTTTCAAAAAATCCGATTTCTCATTAAACCAGCGAAGCGAAAAAGCAAGAAAACGTCAATTTCTGCTTAAAAACGCGAATTTACAAGCATTTATACGTTTTTGGCTCGCCAACTTAAAAACTACTGGAGATATTGAACTTTTTCAAAAAATCCGATTTCTCATTAAACCAGCGAAGGAAAAAAGCAAGAAATCGTCAATTTCTGCTTAAAAACGCGAATTTACAAGCATATATACGTTTTTGGCTCGCCAACTTAAAAACTACTGGAGTTATTGAACTTTTTCAAAAAATCCGATTTCTCATTAAACCAGCGAAGCGAAAAAGCAAGAAATCGTCAATTTCTGCTTAAAAACGCGAATTTACAAGCATTTATACGTTTTTGGCTCGCCAACTTAAAAACTACTGGAGATATTGAACTTTTTCAAAAAATCCGATTTCTCATTAAACCAGCGAAGCGAAAAAGCAAGAAATCGTCAATTTCTGCTTAAAAACGCGAATTTACAAGCTTTATACGTTTTGGCTCGCCAACTTAAAAACTACTGGAGATATTAAACTTTTTTAAAAAATCCGATTTCTCATTAAACCAGCGAAGCGAAAAAGCAAGAAATCGTCAATTTCTGCTTAAAAACGCGAATTTACAAGCATTTTTACGTTTTTGGCTCGCCAACTTAAAAACTACTGGAGATATTGAACTTTTTCAAAAAATCCGATTTCTCATTAAACCAGCGAAGCGAAAAAGCAAGAAATCGTCAATTTCTGCTTAAAAACGCGAATTTACAAGCATTTATACGTTTTTGGCTCGCCAACTTAAAAACTACTGGAGATATTGAACTTTTTCAAAAAATCCGATTTCTCATTAAACCAGCGAAGCGAAAAAGCAAGAAATCGTCAATTTCTGCTTAAAAACGCGAATTTACAAGCATTTATACGTTTTTGGCTCGCCAACTTAAAAACTACTGGAGATATTGAACTTTTTCAAAAAATCCGATTTCTCATTAAACCAGAGAAGCGAAAAAGCAAGAAATCGTCAATTTCTGCTTAAAAACGCGAATTTACAAGCATTTATACGTTTTTGGCTCGCCAACTTAAAAACTACTGGAGATATTGAACTTTTTCAAAAAATCCGATTTCTCATTAAACCAGCGAAGCGAAAAAGCAAGAAATCGTCAATTTCTGCTGAAAAACGCGAATTTACAAGCATTTATACGTTTTTGGCTCGCCAACTTAAAAACTACTGGAGATATTGAACTTTTTCAATAAATCCGATTTCTCATTAAACCAGCGAAGCAAAAAAGCAAGAAATCGTCAATTTCTGCTTAAAAACGCGAATTTACAAGCATATATACGTTTTTGGCTCGCCAACTTAAAAACTACTGGAGTTATTGAACTTTTTCAAAAAATCCGATTTCTCATTAAACCAGCGAAGCGAAAAAGCAAGAAATCGTCAATTTCTGCTTAAAAACGCGAATTTACAAGCATTTATACGTTTTTGGCTCGACAACTTAAAAACTACTGGAGATATTGAACTTTTTCAAAAAATCCGATTTCTCATTAAACCAGCGAAGCGAAAAAGCAAAAAATCGTCAATTTCTGCTTAAAAACGCGAATTTACAAGCATTTATATGTTTTTGGCTCGCCAACTTAAAAACTACTGGAGATATTGAACTTTTTCAAAAAATCCGATTTCTCATTAAACCAGCGAAGCAAAAAAGCAAGAAATCGTCAATTTCTGCTTAAAAACGCGAATTTACAAGCATATATACGTTTTTGGCTCGCCAACTTAAAAACTACTGGAGTTATTGAACTTTTTCAAAAAATCCGATTTCTCATTAAACCAGCGAAGCGAAAAAGCAAGAAATCGTCAATTTTTGCTTAAAAACGCGAATTTACAAGCATATATACGTTTTTGGCTCGCCAACTTAAAAACTACTGGAGTTATTAAACTTTTTCAAAAAATCCGATTTCTCATTAAACCAGCGAAGCGAAAAAGCAAAAAATCGTCAATTTCTGCTTAAAAACGCGAATTTACAAGCATTTATACGTTTTTGGCTCGCCAACTTAAAAACTACTGGAGATATTGAACTTTTTCAAAAAATCCGATTTCTCATTAAACCAGCGAAGCGAAAAAGCAAGAAATCGTCAATTTCTGCTTAAAAACGCGAATTTACAAGCATATATACGTTTTTGGCTCGCCAACTTAAAAACTACTGGAGTTATTGAACTTTTTCAAAAAATCCGATTTCTCATTAAACCAGCGAAGCGAAAAAGCAAGAAATCGTCAATTTCTGCTTAAAAACGCGAATTTACAAGCATTTATACGTTTTTGGCTCGCCAACTTAAAAACTACTGGAGATATTGAACTTTTTCAAAAAATCCGATTTCTCATTAAACCAGCGAAGCGTAAAAGCAAGAAATCGTCAATTTCTGCTTAAAAACGCGAATTTACAAGCATTTATACGTTTTTGGCTCGCCAACTTAAAAACTACTGGAGATATTGAACTTTTTCAAAAAATCCGATTTCTCATTAAACCAGCGAAGCGAAAAAGCAAGAAATCGTCAATTTCTGCTTAAAAACGCGAATTTACAAGCATTTATACGTTTTTGGCTCGCCAACATAAAAACTACTGGAGATATTGAACTTTTTCAAAAAATCCGATTTCTCATTAAACCAGCGAAGCGAAAAAGCAAGAAATCGTCAATTTCTGCTTAAAAACGCGAATTTACAAGCATTTATACGTTTTTGGCTCGCCAACTTAAAAACTACTGGAGATATTGAACTTTTTCAAAAAATCCGATTTCTCATTAAACCAGCAAAGCGAAAAAGCAAGAAATCGTCAATTTCTGCTTAAAAACGCGAATTTACAAGCATTTATACGTTTTTGGCTCGCCAACTTAAAAACTACTGGAGATATTAAACTTTTTCAAAAAATCCGATTTCTCATTAAACCAGCGAAGCGAAAAAAGCAAGAAATCGTCAATTTCTGCTTAAAAACGCGAATTTACAAGCATTTATACGTTTTTGGCTCGCCAACTTAAAAACTACTGGAGATATTGAACTTTTTCAAAAAATCCGATTTCTCATTAAACCAGCGAAGCGAAAAAGCAAAAAATCGTCAATTTCTGCTTAAAAACGCGAATTTACAAGCATTTATACGTTTTTGGCTCTCCAACTTAAAAACTACTGGAGATATTGAACTTTTTCAAAAAATCCGATTTCTCATTAAACCAGCGAAGCGAAAAAGCAAGAAATCGTCAATTTCTGCTTAAAAACGCAAATTTACAAGCATTTATACGTTTTTGGCTCGCCAACTTAAAAACTACTGCAGATATTGAACTTTTTCAAAAAATCCGATTTCTCATTAAACCAGCGAAGCGAAAAAGCAAGAAATCGTCAATTTCTGCTTAAAAACGCGAATTTACAAGCATTTATACGTTTTTGGCTCGCCAACTTAAAAACTACTGGAGATATTGAACTTTTTCAAAAAATCCGATTTCTCATTAAACCAGCGAAGCGAAAAAGCAAGAAATCGTCAATTTCTGCTTAAAAACGCGAATTTACAAGCATTTATACGTTTTTGGCTCGCCAACTTAAAAACTACTGGAGATATTGAACTTTTTCAAAAAATCCGATTTCTCATTAAACCAGCGAAGCGAAAAAGCAAGAAATCGTCAATTTCTGCTTAAAAACGCGAATTTACAAGCATTTATACGTTTTTGGCTCGCCAACTTAAAAACTACTGGAGATATTGAACTTTTTCAAAAAATCCGATTTCTCATTAAACCAGCGAAGCGAAAAAGCAAGAAATCGTCAATTTCTGCTTAAAAACGCGAATTTACAAGCATTTATACGTTTTTGGCTCGCCAACTTAAAAACTACTGGAGATATTGAACTTTTTCAAAAAATTCGATTTCTCATTAAACCAGCGAAGCGAAAAAGCAAGAAATCGTCAATTTCTGCTTAAAAACGCGAATTTACAAGCATTTATACGTTTTTGGCTCGCCAACTTAAAAACTACTGGAGATATTGAACTTTTTCAAAAAATCCGATTTCTCATTAAACCAGCGAAGCGAAAAAGCAAGAAATCGTCAATTTCTGCTTAAAAACGCGAATTTACAAGCATTTATACGTTTTTGGCTCGCCAACTTAAAAACTACTGGAGATATTGAACTTTTTCAAAAAATCCGATTTCTCATTAAACCAGCGAAGCGAAAAAGCAAGAAATCGTCAATTTCTGCTTAAAAACGCGAATTTACAAGCATTTATACGTTTTTGGCTCGCCAACTTAAAAACTACTGGAGATATTGAACTTTTTCAAAAAATCCGATTTCTCATTAAACCAGCAAAGCGAAAAAGCAAGAAATCGTCAATTTCTGCTTAAAAACGCGAATTTACAAGCATTTATACGTTTTTGGCTCGCCAACTTAAAAACTACTGGAGATATTGAACTTTTTTAAAAAATCCGATTTCTCATTAAACCAGCGAAGCGAAAAAGCAAGAAATCGTCAATTTCTGCTTAAAAACGCGAATTTACAAGCATTTATACGTTTTTGGCTCGCCAACTTAAAAACTACTAAAGATATTGAACTTTTTCAAAAAATCCGATTTCTCATTAAACCAGCGAAGCGAAAAAGCAAGAAATCGTCAATTTCTGCTTAAAAACGCGAATTTACAAGAATTTATACGTTTTTGGATCGCCAACTTAAAAACTACTGGAGATATTGAACTTTTTCAAAAAATCCGATTACTCATTAAACCAGCGAAGCGAAAAAGCAAGAAATCGTCAATTTTTGCTTAAAAACGCGAATTTATAAGCATTTATACGTTTTTGGCTCGCCAACTTAAAAACTACTGGAGATATTGAACTTTTTCAAAAAATCCGATTTCTCATTAAACCAGCCAAGCGAAAAAGCAAGAAACCGTCAATTTCTGCTTAAAAACGCGAATTTACAAGCATTTATACGTTTTTGGCTAGCCAACTTAAAAACTACTGGAGATATTGAACTTTTTCAAAAAATCCGATTTCTCATTAAACCAGCGAAGCGAAAAAGCAAGAAATCGTCAATTTCTGCTTAAAAACGCGAATTTACAAGCATTTATACGTTTTTGGCTCGTCAACTTAAAAACTACTGGAGATATTGAACTTTTTCAAAAAATCTGATTTCTCATTAAACCAGCGAAGCGAAAAAGCAAGAAATCGTCAATTTCTGCTTAAAAACGCGAATTTACAAGCATTTATACGTTTTTGGCTCGCCAACTTAAAAACTACTGGAGATATTAAACTTTTTCAAAAAATCCGATTTCTCATTAAACCAGCGAAGCGAAAAAGCAAGAAATCGTCAATTTCTGCTTAAAAACGCGAATTTACAACCATTTATACGTTTTTGGCTCGCGAACTTAAAAACTACTGGAGATATTGAACTTTTTCAAAAAATCCGATTTCTCATTAAACCAGCGAAGCGAAAAAGCAAGAAATCGTCAATTTCTGCTTAAAAACGCGAATTTACAAGCATTTATACGTTTTTGGCTTGCCAACTTAAAAACTACTTTAGATATTGAACTTTTTCAAAAAATCCGATTTCTCATTAAACCAGCGAAGCGAAAAAGCAAGAAATCGTCAATTTCTGCTTAAAATCGCGAATTTACAAGCATTTATACGTTTTTGGCTCGACAACTTAAAAACTACTGGAGATATTGAACTTTTTCAAAAAATCCGATTTCTTATTAAACCAGCGAAGCGAAAAAGCAAGAAATCGTCAATTTCTGCTTAAAAACGCGAATTTACAAGCATTTGTACGTTTTTGGCTCGCCAACTTAAAAACTACTGGAGATATTGAACTTTTTCAAAAAATCCGATTTCTCATTAAACCAGCGAAGCAAAAAAGCAAGAAATCGTCAATTTCTGCTTAAAAACGCGAATTTACAAGCATATATACGTTTTTGGCTCGCCAACTTAAAAACTACTGGAGTTATTGAACTTTTTCAAAAAATCCGATTTCTCATTAAACCAGCGAAGCGAAAAAGCAAGAAATCGTCAATTTCTGCTTAAAAACGCGAATTTACAAGCATTTATACGTTTTTGGCTCGCCAACTTAAAAACTACTGGAGATATTGAACTTTTTCAAAAAATCCGATTTCTCATTAAAAAAGCGAAGCGAAAAAGCAAGAAATCGTCAATTTCTGCTTAAAAACGCGAATTTACAAGCATTTAGACGTTTTTGGCTCGCCAACTTAAAAACTACTGGAGATATTGAACTTTTTCAAAAAAATCCGATTTCTCATTAAACCAGCGAAGCGAAATAGCAAGAAATCGTCAATTTCTGCTTAAAAACGCGAATTTACAAGCATTTATACGTTTTTGGCTAGCCAACTTAAAAACTACTGGAGATATTGAACTTTTTCAAAAAATCCGATTTCTCATTAAACCAGCGAAGCGAAAAAGCAAGAAATCGTCAATTTTTGCTTAAAAACGCGAATTTACAAGCATTTATACATTTTTGGCTCGCCAACTTAAAAACTACTGGAGATATTGAACTTTTTCAAAAAATCCGATTTCACATTAAACCAGCGAAGCGAAAAAGCAAGAAATCGTCAATTTCTGCTTAAAAACGCGAATTTACAAGCATTTATACGTTTTTGGCTCGTCAACTTAAAAACTACTAGAGATATTGAACTTTTTCAAAAAATCTGATTTCTCATTAAACCAGCGAAGCGAAAAAGCAAGAAATCGTCAATTTCTGCTTAAAAACGCGAATTTACAAGCATTTATACGTTTTTGGCTCGCCAACTTAAAAACTACTGGGGATATTGAACTTTTTCAAAAAATCCGATTTCTCATTAAACCAGCGAAGCGAAAAAGCAAGAAATCGTCAATTTCTGCTTAAAAACGCGAATTTACAAGCATTTATACGTTTTTGGCTCGCCAACTTAAAAACTACTGGAGATATTGAACTTTTTCAAAAAATCCGATTTCTCATTAAACCAGCGAAGCGAAAAAGCAAAAAATCGTCAATTTCTGCTTAAAAACGCGAATTTACAAGCATTTGTACGTTTTTGGCTCGAAAACTTAAAAACTACTGGAGATATTGAACTTTTTCAAAAAATCCGATTTCTCATTAAACCAGCGAAGCGAAAAAGCAAAAAATCGTCAATTTCTGCTTAAAAACGCGAATTTACAAGCATTTGTACGTTTTTGGCTCGAAAACTTAAAAACTACTGGAGATATTGAACTTTTTCAAAAAATCCGATTTCTCATTAAACCAGCGAAGCGAAAAAGCAAGAAATCGTCAATTTCTGCTTAAAAACGCGAATTTACAAGCATTTATACGTTTTTGGCTCGCCAACTTAAAAACTACTTTAGATATTGAACTTTTTCAAAAAATCCGATTTCTCATTAAACCAGCGAAGCGAAAAAGCAAGAAATCGTCAATTTCTGCTTAAAATCGCGAATTTACAAGCATTTATACGTTTTTGGCTCGACAACTTAAAAACTACTGGAGATATTGAACTTTTTCAAAAAATCCGATTTCTTATTAAACCAGCGAAGCGAAAAAGCAAGAAATCGTCAATTTCTGCTTAAAAACGCGAATTTACAAGCATTTGTACGTTTTTGGCTCGCCAACTTAAAAACTACTGGAGATATTGAACTTTTTCAAAAAATCCGATTTCTCATTAAACCAGCGAAGCAAAAAAGCAAGAAATCGTCAATTTCTGCTTAAAAACGCGAATTTACAAGCATATATACGTTTTTGGCTCGCCAACTTAAAAACTACTGGAGTTATTGAACTTTTTCAAAAAATCCGATTTCTCATTAAACCAGCGAAGCGAAAAAGCAAGAAATCGTCAATTTTTGCTTAAAAACGCGAATTTACAAGCATATATACGTTTTTGGCTCGCCAACTTAAAAACTACTGGAGTTATTAAACTTTTTCAAAAAATCCGATTTCTCATTAAACCAGCGAAGCGAAAAAGCAAAAAATCGTCAATTTCTGCTTAAAAACGCGAATTTACAAGCATTTATACGTTTTTGGCTCGCCAACTTAAAAACTACTGGAGATATTGAACTTTTTCAAAAAATCCGATTTCTCATTAAACCAGCGAAGCGAAAAAGCAAGAAATCGTCAATATCTGCTTAAAAACACGAATTTACAAGCATTTATACGTTTTTGGCTCGCCAACTTAAAAACTACTGGAGATATTGAACTTTTTCAAAAAATCCGATTTCTCATTAAACCAGCGAAGCGAAAAAGCAAGAAATCGTCAATTTCTGCTTAAAAACGCGAATTTACAAGCATTTATACGTTTTTGGCTCGCCAACTTAAAAACTACTGGAGATATTGAACTTTTTAAAAAAATCCGATTTCTCATTAAACCAGCGAAGCGAAAAAGCAAGAAATCGTCAATTTTTGCTTAAAAACGCGAATTTACAAGCATTTATAAGTTTTTGGCTCGCCAACTTAAAAACTACTGGAGATATTGAACTTTTTCAAAAAATCCGATTTCTCATTAAACCAGCGAAGCGAAAAAGCAAGAAATCGTCAATTTCTGCTTAAAAACGCGAATTTACAAGCATTTATACGTTTTTGGCTCGCCAACTTAAAAACTACTGGAGATATTGAACTTTTTCAAAAAATCCGATTTCTCATTAAACTAGCGAAGCGAAAAAGCAAGAAATCGTCAATTTCTGCTTAAAAACGCGAATTTACAAGCATTTATACGTTTTTGGCTCGCCAACTTAAAAACTACTGGAGATATTGAACTTTTGCAAAAAATCCAATTTCTCATTAAACCAGCGAAGCGAAACAGCAAGAAATCGTCAATTTCTGCTTAAAAACGCGAATTTACAAGCATTTATACGTTTTTGGCTCGCCAACTTAAAAACTACTGGAGATATTGAACTTTTTCAAGAAATCCGATTTCTCATTAAACCAGCGAAGCGAAAAAGCAAGAAATCGTCAATTTCTGCTTAAAAACGCGAATTTACAAGCATTTATACGTTTTTGGCTCGCCAACTTAAAAACTACTTTAGATATTGAACTTTTTCAAAAAATCCGATTTCTCATTAAACCAGCGAAGCGAAAAAGCAAGAAATCGTCAATTTCTGCCTAAAATCGCGAATTTACAAGCATTTATACGTTTTTGGCTCGACAACTTAAAAACTACTGGAGATATTGAACTTTTTCAAAAAATCCGATTTCTTATTAACCCAGCGAAGCGAAAAAGCAAGAAATCGTCAATTTCTGCTTAAAAACGCGAATTTACAAGCATTTGTACGTTTTTGGCTCGCCAACTTAAAAACTACTGGAGATATTGAACGTTTTCAAAAAATCCGATTTCTCATTAAACCAGCGAAGCAAAAAAGCAAGAAATCGTCAATTTCTGCTTAAAAACGCGAATTTACAAGCATATATACGTTTTTGGCTCGCCAACTTAAAAACTACTGGAGTTATTGAACTTTTTCAAAAAATCCGATTTCTCATTAAACCAGCGAAGCGAAAAAGCAAGAAATCGTCAATTTTTGCTTAAAAACGCGAATTTACAAGCATATATACGTTTTTGGCTCGCCAACTTAAAAACTACTGGAGTTATTAAACTTTTTCAAAAAATCCGATTTCTCATTAAACCAGCGAAGCGAAAAAGCAAAAAATCGTCAATTTCTGCTTAAAAACGCGAATTTACAAGCATTTATACGTTTTTGGCTCGCCAACTTAAAAACTACTGGAGATATTGAACTTTTTCAAAAAATCCGATTTCTCATTAAACCAGCGAAGCGAAAAAGCAAGAAATCGTCAATATCTGCTTAAAAACACGAATTTACAAGCATTTATACGTTTTTGGCTCGCCAACTTAAAAACTACTGGAGATATTGAACTTTTTCAAAAAATCCGATTTCTCATTAAACCAGCGAAGCGAAAAGGCAAGAAATCGTCAATTTCTGCTTAAAAACGCGAATTTACAAGCATTTATACGTTTTTGGCTCGCCAACTTAAAAACTACTGGAGATATTGAACTTTTTAAAAAAATCCGATTTCTCATTAAACCAGCGAAGCGAAAAAGCAAGAAATCGTCAATTTCTGCTTAAAAACGCGAATTTACAAGCATTTATAAGTTTTTGGCTCGCCAACTTAAAAACTGCTGGAGATATTGAACTTTTTCAAAAAATCCGATTTCTCATTAAACCAGCGAAGCGAAAAAGCAAGAAATCGTCAATTTCTGCTTAAAAACGCGAATTTACAAGCATTTATACGTTTTTGGCTCGCCAACTTAAAAACTACTGGAGATATTGAACTTTTTCAAAAAATCCGATTTCTCATTAAACCAGCGAAGAGAAAAAGCAAGAAATCGTCAATTTCTGCTTAAAAACGCGAATTTACAAGCATTTATACGTTTTTGGCTCGCCAACTTAAAAACTACTGGAGATATTGAACTTTTGCAAAAAATCCAATTTTTCATTAAACCAGCGAAGCGAAAAAGCAAGAAATCGTCAATTTCTGCTTAAAAACGCGAATTTACAAGCATTTATACGTTTTTGGCTCGCCAACTTAAAAACTACTGGAGATATTGAACTTTTTCAAGAAATCCGATTTCTCATTAAACCAGCGAAGCGAAAAAGCAAGAAATCGTCAATTTCTGCTTAAAAACGCGAATTTACAAGCATTTATACGTTTTTGGCTCGCCAACTTAAAAACTACTGGAGATATTGAACTTTTTCAAAATATCCGATTTCTCATTAAACCAGCGAAACGAAAAAGCAAGAAATCGTCAATTTCTGCTTAAAAACGCGAATTTACAAGCATTTATACGTTTTTGGCTCGCCAACTTAAAAACTACTGGAGATATTGAACTTTTTCAAAAAATCCGATTTCTCATTAAACCAGCGAAGCGAAAAAGCAAGAAATCGTCAATTTCTGCTTAAAAACGCGAATTTACAAGCATTTATACGTTTTTGGCTCGCCAACTTAAAAACTACTTTAGATATTGAACTTTTTCAAAAAATCCGATTTCTCATTAAACCAGCGAAGCGAAAAAGCAAGAAATCGTCAATTTCTGCCTAAAATCGCGAATTTACAAGCATTTATACGTTTTTGGCTCGACAACTTAAAAACTACTGGAGATATTGAACTTTTTCAAAAAATCCGATTTCTTATTAACCCAGCGAAGCGAAAAAGCAAGAAATCGTCAATTTCTGCTTAAAAACGCGAATTTACAAGCATTTGTACGTTTTTGGCTCGCCAACTTAAAAACTACTGGAGATATTGAACTTTTTCAAAAAATCCGATTTCTCATTAAACCAGCGAAGCAAAAAAGCAAGAAATCGTCAATTTCTGCTTAAAAACGCGAATTTACAAGCATATATACGTTTTTGGCTCGCCAACTTAAAAACTACTGGAGTTATTGAACTTTTTCAAAAAATCCGATTTCTCATTAAACCAGCGAAGCGAAAAAGCAAGAAATCGTCAATTTTTGCTTAAAAACGCGAATTTACAAGCATATATACGTTTTTGGCTCGCCAACTTAAAAACTACTGGAGTTATTAAACTTTTTCAAAAAATCCGATTTCTCATTAAACCAGCGAAGCGAAAAAGCAAAAAATCGTCAATTTCTGCTTAAAAACGCGAATTTACAAGCATTTATACGTTTTTGGCTCGCCAACTTAAAAACTACTGGAGATATTGAACTTTTTCAAAAATCCGATTTCTCATTAAACCAGCGAAGCGAAAAAGCAAGAAATCGTCAATATCTGCTTAAAAACACGAATTTACAAGCATTTATACGTTTTTGGCTCGCCAACTTAAAAACTACTGGAGATATTGAACTTTTTCAAAAAATCCGATTTCTCATTAAACCAGCGAAGCGAAAAAGCAAGAAATCGTCAATTTCTGCTTAAAAACGCGAATTTACAAGCATTTATACGTTTTTGGCTCGCCAACTTAAAAACTACTGGAGATATTGAACTTTTTAAAAAAATCCGATTTCTCATTAAACCAGCGAAGCGAAAAAGCAAGAAATCGTCAATTTCTGCTTAAAAACGCGAATTTACAAGCATTTATAAGTTTTTGGCTCGCCAACTTAAAAACTACTGGAGATATTGAACTTTTTCAAAAAATCCGATTTCTCATTAAACCAGCGAAGCGAAAAAGCAAGAAATCGTCAATTTCTGCTTAAAAACGCGAATTTACAAGCATTTATACGTTTTTGGCTCGCCAACTTAAAAACTACTGGAGATATTGAACTTTTTCAAAAAATCCGATTTCTCATTAAACCAGCGAAGAGAAAAAGCAAGAAATCGTCAATTTCTGCTTAAAAACGCGAATTTACAAGCATTTATACGTTTTTGGCTCGCCAACTTAAAAACTACTGGAGATATTGAACTTTTGCAAAAAATCCAATTTCTCATTAAACCAGCGAAGCGAAAAAGCAAGAAATCGTCAATTTCTGCTTAAAAACGCGAATTTACAAGCATTTATACGTTTTTGGCTCGCCAACTTAAAAACTACTGGAGATATTGAACTTTTTCAAGAAATCCGATTTCTCATTAAACCAGCGAAGCGAAAAAGCAAGAAATCGTCAATTTCTGCTTAAAAACGCGAATTTACAAGCATTTATACGTTTTTGGCTCGCCAACTTAAAAACTACTGGAGATATTGAACTTTTTCAAAAAATCCGATTTCTCATTAAACCAGCGAAGCGAAAAAGCAAGAAATCGTCAATTTCTGCTTAAAAACGCGAATTTACAAGCATTTATACGTTTTTGGCTCGCCAACTTAAAAACTACTGGAGATATTGAACTTTTTCAAAAAATCCGATTTCTCATTAAACCAGCGAAGCGAAAAAGCAAGAAATCGTCAATTTCTGCTTAAAAACGCGAATTTACAAGCATTTGTACGTTTTTGGCTCGCCAACTTAAAAACTACTGGAGATATTGAACTTTTTCAAAAAATCCGATTTCTCATTAAACCAGCGAAGCGAAAAAGCAAGAAATCGTCAATTTCTGCTTAAAAACGCAAATTTACAAGCATTTATACGTTTTTGGCTCGCCAACTTAAAAACTACTGTAGATATTGAACTTTTTCAAAAAATCCGATTTCTCATGAAACCAGCGAAGCGAAAAAGCAAGAAAACGTCAATTTCTGCTTAAAAACGCGAATTTACAAGCATTTATACGTTTTTGGCTCGCCAACTTAAAAACTACTGGAGATATTGAACTTTTTCAAAAAATCCGATTTCTCATTAAACCAGCGAAGCGAAAAAGCAAGAAATCGTCAATTTCTGCTTAAAAACGCGAATTTACAAGCATTTATACGTTTTTGGCTCGCCAACTTAAAAACTACTGGAGATATTGAACTTTTGCAAAAAATCCAATTTCTCATTAAACCAGCGAAGCGAAAAAGCAAGAAATCGTCAATTTCTGCTTAAAAACGCGAATTTAAAAGCATTTATACGTTTTTGGCTCGCCAACTTAAAAACTACTGGAGATATTGAACTTTTTCAAGAAATCCGATTTCTCATTAAACCAGCGAAGCGAAAAAGCAAGAAATCGTCAATTTCTGCTTAAAAACGCGAATTTGCAAGCATTTATACGTTTTTGGCTCGCCAACTTAAAAACTACTGGAGATATTGAACTTTTTCAAAAAATCCGATTTCTCATTAAACCAGCGAAGCGAAAAAGCAAGAAATTGTCAATTTCTGCTTAAAAACGCGAATTTACAAGCATTTATACGTTTTTGGCTCGCCAACTTAAAAACTACTGGAGATATTGAACTTTTTCAAAAAATCCGATTTCTCATTAAACCAGCGAAGCGAAAAAGCAAGAAATCGTCAATTTCTGCTTAAAAACGCGAATTTACAAGCATTTATACGTTTTTGGCTCGCCAACTTAAAAACTACTGGAGATATTGAATTTTTGCAAAAAATCCAATTTCTCATTAAACCAGCGAAGCGAAAAAGCAAGAAATCGTCAATTTCTGCTTAAAAACGCGAATTTACAAGCATTTATACGTTTTTGGCTCGCCAACTTAAAAACTACTGGAGATATTGAACTTTTTCAAGAAATCCGATTTCTCATTAAACCAGCGAAGCGAAAAAGCAAGAAATCGTCAATTTCTGCTTAAAAACGCGAATTTACAAGCATTTATACGTTTTTGGCTCGCCAACTTAAAAACTACTGGAGATATTGAACTTTTTCAAAAAATCCGATTTCTCATTAAACCAGCGAAGCGAAAAAGCAAGAAATCGTCAATTTCTGCTTAAAAACGCGAATTTACAAGCATTTATACGTTTTTGGCTCGCCAACTTAAAAACTACTGGAGATATTGAACTTTTTCAAAAAATCCGATTTCTCATTAAACCAGCGAAGCGAAAAAGCAAGAAATCGTCAATTTCTGCTTAAAAACGCGAATTTACAAGCATTTGTACGTTTTTGGCTTGCCAACTTAAAAACTACTGGAGATATTGAACTTTTTCAAAAAATCCGATTTCTCATTAAACCAGCGAAGCGAAAAAGCAAGAAATCGTCAATTTCTGCTTAAAAACGCGAATTTACAAGCATTTATACGTTTTTGGCTCGCCAACTTAAAAACTACTGGAAATATTGAACTTTTTCAAAAAATCCGATTTCTCATTAAACCAGCGAAGCGAAAAAGCAAGAAATCGTCAATTTCTGCTTAAAAACGCGAATTTACAAGCATTTATACGTTTTTGGCTCGCCAACTTAAAAACTACTGGAGATATTGAACTTTTTCAAAAAATCCGATTTCTCATTAAACCAGCGAAGCGAAAAAGCAAGAAATCGTCAATTTCTGCTTAAAAACGCGAATTTACAAGCATTTATACGTTTTTGGCTCGCCAACTTAAAAACTACTGGAGATATTGAACTTTTGCAAAAAATCCAATTTCTCATTAAACCAGCGAAGCGAAAAAGCAAGAAATCGTCAATTTCTGCTTAAAAACGCGAATTTACAAGCATTTATACGTTTTTGGCTCGCCAACTTAAAAACTACTGGAGATATTGAACTTTTTCAAGAAATCCGATTTCTCATTAAACCAGCGAAGCGAAAAAGCAAGAAATCGTCAATTTCTGCTTAAAAACGCGAATTTACAAGCATTTATACGTTTTTGGCTCGCCAACTTAAAAACTACTGGAGATATTGAACTTTTTCAAAAAATCCGATTTCTCATTAAACCAGCGAAGCGAAAAAGCAAGAAATCGTCAATTTCTGCTTAAAAACGCGAATTTACAAGCATTTATACGTTTTTGGCTCGCCAACTTAAAAACTACTGGAGATATTGAACTTTTTCAAAAAATCCGATTTCTCATTAAACCAGCGAAGCGAAAAAGCAAGAAATCGTCAATTTCTGCTTAAAAACGCGAATTTACAAGCATTTATACGTTTTTGGCTCGCCAACTTAAAAACTACTGGAGATATTGAACTTTTTCAAAAAATCCGATTTCCCATTAAACCAGCGAAGCGAAAAAGCAAGAAATCGTCAATTTCTGCTTAAAAACGCGAATTTACAAGCATTTATACGTTTTTGGCTCGCCAACTTAAAAACTACTAGAGATATTGAACTTTTTCAAAAAATCCGATTTCTCATTAAACCAGCGAAGCGAAAAAGCAAGAAATCGTCAATTTCTGCTTAAAAACGCGAATTTACAAGCATTTATACGTTTTTGGCTCGCCAACTTAAAAACTACTGGAGATATTGAACTTTTTCAAAAAATCCGATTTCTCATTAAACTAGCGAAGCGAAAAAGCAAGAAATCGTCAATTTCTGCTTAAAAACGCGAATTTACAAGCATTTATACGTTTTTGGCTCGCCAACTTAAAAACTACTGGAGATATTGAACTTTTTCAAAAAATCCGATATCTCATTAAACCAGCGAAGCGAAAAAGCAAGAAATCGTCAATATCTGCTTATAAAAGCGAATTTACAAGCATTTATACGTTTTTGGCTCGCCAACTTAAAAACTACTGAACTATTGAACTTTTTCAAAAAATCCGATTTCTCATTAAACCAGCGAAGCGAAAAAGCAAGAAATCGTCAATTTCTGCTTAAAAACGCGAATTTACAAGCATTTATACGTTTTTGGTTCGCCAACTTAAAAACTACTGGAGATATTGAACTTTTTCAAAAAATCCGATTTCTCATTAAACCAGCGAAGCGAAAAAGCAAGAAATCGTCAATTTCTGCTTAAAAACGCGAATTTACAAGCATGTATACGTTTTTGGCTCGCCAACTTAAAAACTACTGGAGATATTGAACTTTTTCAAAAAATCCGATTTCTCATTAAACCAGCGAAGCGAAAAAGCAAGAAATCGTCAATTTCTGCTTAAAAACGCGAATTTACAAGCATTTATACGTTTTTGGCTCGCCAACTTAAAAACTACTGGAGATATTGAACTTTTTCAAAAAATCCGATTTCTCATTAAACCAGCGAAGCGAAAAAGCAAGAAATCGTCAATTTCTGCTTAAAAACGCGAATTTACAAGCATTTATACGTTTTTGGCTCGCCAACTTAAAAACTACTGGAGATATTGAACTTTTTTAAAAAATCCTATTTCTCATTAAACCAGTGAAGCGAAAAAGCAAGAAATTGTCAATTTCTGCTTAAAAACGCGAATTTACAAGCATTTATACGTTTTTGGCTCGCCAACTTAAAAACTACTAGAGATATTGAACTTTTTTAAAAAATCCGATTTCTCATTAAACCAGCGAAGCGAAAAAGCAAGAAATCGTCAATTTCTGCTTAAAAACGCGAATTTACAAGCATTTATACGTTTTTGGCTCGCCAACTTAAAAACTACTGGAGATATTAAACTTTTTCAAAAAATCCGATTTCTCATTAAACCAGCAAAGCGAAAAAGCAAGAAATCGTCAATTTCTGCTTAAAAACGCGAATTTACAAGCATTTATACGTTTTTGGCTCGCCAACTTAAAAACTACTGGAGATATTGAACTTTTTCAAAAAATCCGATTTCTCATTAAACCAGCGAAGCGAAAAAGCAAGAAATCGTCAATTTCTGCTTAAAAACGCGAATTTACAAGCATTTATACGTTTTTGGCTCGCCAACTTAAAAACTACTGGAGATATTGAACTTTTTCAAAAAATTCGATTTCTCATTAAACCAGCGAAGCGAAAAAGCAAGAAATCGTCAATTTCTGCTTAAAAACGCGAATTTACAAGCATTTATACATTTTTGGCTCGCCAACTTAAAAACTACTGGAGATATTGAACTTTTTCAAAAAATCCGATTTCTCATTAAACCAGCGAAGCGAAAAAGCAAGAAATCGTCAATTTCTGCTTAAAAACGCGAATATACAAGCATTTATACGTATTTGGCTCGCCAACTTAAAAACTACTGGAGATATTGAACTTTTTCAAAAAATCCGATTTCTCATTAAACCAGCGAAGCGAAAAAGCAAGAAATCGTCAATTTCTGCTTAAAAACGCGAATTTACAAGCATTTATACGTTTTTGGCTAGCCAACTTAAAAACTACTGGAGATATTGAACTTTTTCAAAAAATCCGATTTCTCATTAAACCAGCGAAGCGAAAAAGCAAGAAATCGTCAATTTCTGCTTAAAAACGCGAATTTACAAGCATTTATACGTTTTTGGCTCGCCAAATTAAAAACTACTGGAGATATTGAACTTTTTCAAAAAATCCGATTTCTCATTAAACCAGCGAAGCGAAAAAGCAAGAAATCGTCAATTTTTGCTTAAAAACGCGAATTTACAAGCATTTATACGTTTTTGGCTCGCCAACTTAAAAACTACTGGAGATATTGAACTTTTTCAAAAAATCCGATTTCTCATTAAATCAGCGAAGCGAAAAAGCAAGAAATCGTCAATTTCTGCTTAAAAACGCGAATTTACAAGCATTTATACGTTTTTGGCTCGCCAACTTAAAAACTACTGGAGATATTGAACTTTTTCAAAAAATCCGATTTCTCATTAAACCAGCGAAGCGAAAAAGCAAGAAATCGTCAATTTCTGCTTAAAAACGCGAATTTACAAGCATTTATACGTTTTTGGCTCGCCAACTTAAAAACTACTGGAGATATTGAACTTTTTCAAAAAATCCGATTTCTCATTAAACCAGCGAAGCGAAAAAGCAAGAAATCGTCAATTTCTGCTTAAAAACGCGAATTTACAAGCATTTATACGTTTTTGGCTCGCCAACTTAAAAACTACTGGAGATATTGAACTTTTTCAAAAAATCCGATTTCTCATTAAACCAGCGAAGCGAAAAAGCAAGAAATCGTCAATTTCTGCTTAAAAACGCGAATTTACAAGCATTTATACGTTTTTGGCTCGCCAACTTAAAAACTACTGGAGATATTGAACTTTTTCAAAAAATCCGATTTCTCATTAAACCAGCGAAGCGAAAAAGCAAGAAATCGTCAATTTCTGCTTAAAAACGCGAATTTACAAGCATTTATACGTTTTTGGCTCGCCAACTTAAAAACTACTGGATATATTGAACTTTTTCAAAAAATCCGATTTCACGTTAAACCAGCGAAGCGAAAAAGCAAGAAATCGTCAATTTCTGCTTAAAAACGCGAATTTACAAGCATTTATACGTTTTTGGCTCGCCAACTTAAAAACTACTGGAGATATTGAACTTTTTCAAAAAATCCGATTTCTCATTAAACCAGCGAAGCGAAAAAGCAAGAAATCGTCAATTTCTGCTTAAAAACGCGAATTTACAAGCATTTATACGTTTTTGGCTAGCCAACTTAAAAACTACTGGAGATATTGAACTTTTTCAAAAAATCCGATTTCTCATTAAACCAGCGAAGCGAAAAAGCAAGAAATCGTCAATTTCTGTTTAAAAACGCGAATTTACAAGCATTTATACGTTTTTGGCTCGCCAACTTAAAAACTACTGGAGATATTGAACTTTTTCAAAAAATCCGATTTCTCATTAAACCAGCGAAGCGAAAAAGCAAGAAATCGTCAATTTCTGCTTAAAAACGCAAATTTACAAGCATTTATACGTTTTTGGCTCGCCAACTTAAAAACTACTGGAGATATTAAACTTTTTCAAAAAATCCGATTTCTCATTAAACCAGCGAAGCGAAAAAGCAAGAAATCGTCAATTTCTGCTTAAAAACGCGAATTTACAAGCATTTATAGGTTTTTGGCTCGCCAACTTAAAAACTACTGGAGATATTGAACTTTTTCAAAAAATCCGATTTCTCATTAAACCAGCGAAGCGAAAAAGCAAGAAATCGTCAATTTCTGCTTAAAAACGCGAATTTACAAGCATTTATACGTTTTTGGCTCGCCAACTTAAAAACTACTGGAGATATTGAACTTTTTCAAAAAATCCGATTTCTCATTAAACCAGCGAAGCGAAAAAGCAAGAAATCGTCAATTTCTGCTTAAAAACGCGAATTTACAAGCATTTATAAGTTTTTGGCTCGCCAACTTAAAAACTACTGGAGATATTGAACTTTTTCAAAAAATCCGATTTCTCATTAAACCAGCGAAGCGAAAAAGCAAGAAATCGTCAATTTCTGCTTAAAAACGCGAATTTACAAGCATTTATACGTTTTTGGCTCGCCAACTTAAAAACTACTGGAGATATTGAACTTTTTCGAAAAATCCGATTTCTCATTAAACCAGCGAAGCGAAAAAGCAAGAAATCGTCAATTTCTGCTCAAAAACGCGAATTTACAAGCATTTATACGTTTTTGGCTCGCCAACTTAAAAACTACTGGAGATATTGAACTTTTTCAAAAAATCCGATTTCTCATTAAACCAGCGAAGCGAAAAAGCAAGAAATCGTCAATTTCTGCTTAAAAACGCGAATTTACAAGCATTTATACGTTTTTGGCTAGCCAACTTAAAAACTACTGGAGATATTGAACTTTTTCAAAAAATCCGATTTCTCATTAAACCAGCGAAGCGAAAAAGCAAGAAATCGTCAATTTCTGCTTAAAAACGCGAATTTACAAGCATTTATACGTTTTTGGCTCGCCAACTTAAAAACTACTTTAGATATTGAACTTTTTCAAAAAATCCGATTTCTCATTAAACCAGCGAAGCGAAAAAGCAAGAAATCGTCAATTTCTGCTTAAAAACGCGAATTTACAAGCATTTATAGGTTTTTGGCTCGCCAACTTAAAAACTACTGGAGATATTGAACTTTTTCAAAAAATCCGATTTCTCATTAAACCAGCGAAGCGAAAAAGCAAGAGATCGTCAATTTCTGCTTAAAAACGCGAATTTACAAGCATTTATACGTTTTTGGCTCGCCAACTTAAAAACTACTGGAGATATTGAACTTTTTCAAAAAATCCGATTTCTCATTAAACCAGCGAAGCGAAAAAGCAAGAAATCGTCAATTTCTGCTTAAAAACGCGAATTTACAAGCATTTATACGTTTTTGGCTCGCCAACTTAAAAACTACTGGAGATATTGAACTTTTTCAAAAAATCCGATTTCTCATTAAACCAGCGAAGCGAAAAAGCAAGAAATCGTCAATTTCTGCTTAAAAACGCGAATTTACAAGCATTTATACGTTTTTTGGCTCGCCAACTTAAAAACTACTGGAGATATTGAACTTTTTCAAAAAATCCGATTTCTCATTAAACCAGCGAAGCGAAAAAGCAAGAAATCGTCAATTTCTGCTTAAAAACGCGAATTTACAAGCATTTATACGTTTTTGGCTCGCCAACTTAAAAACTACTGGAGATATTGAACTTTTTCAAAAAATCCGATTTCTCATTAAACCAGCGAAGCGAAAAAGCAAGAAATCGTCAATTTCTGCTTAAAAACGCGAATTTACAAGCATTTATACGTTTTTGGCTCGCCAACTTAAAAACTACTGAAGATATTGAACTTTTTCAAAAAATCCGATTTCTCATTAAACCAGCGAAGCGAAAAAGCAAGAAATCGTCAATTTCTGCTTAAAAACGCGAATTTACAAGCATTTATACGTTTTTGGCTCGCCAACTTAAAAACTACTGGAGATATTGAACTTTTTCAAAAAATCCGATTTCTCATTAAACCAGCGAAGCGAAAAAGCAAGAAATCGTCAATTTCTGCTTAAAAACGCGAATTTACAAGCATTTATACGTTTTGGCTCGCCAACTTAAAAACTACTGGAGATATTGAACTTTTTCAAAAAATCCGATTTCTCATTAAACCAGCGAAGCGAAAAAGCAAGAAATCGTCAATTTCTGCTTAAAAACGCGAATTTACAAGCATTTATACGTTTTTGGCTCGCCAACTTAAAAACTACTGGAGATATTGAACTTTTTCAAAAAATCCGATTTCTCATTAAACCAGCGAAGCGAAAAAGCAAGAAATCGTCAATTTCTGCTTAAAAACGCGAATTTACAAGCATTTATACGTTTTTGGCTCGTTAACTTAAAAACTACTGGAGATATTGAACTTTTTCAAAAAATCCGATTTCTCATTAAACCAGCGAAGCAAAAAAGCAAGAAATCGTTAATTTCTGCTTAAAAACGGGAATTTACAAGCATTTATACGTTTTTGGCTCGCCAACTTAAAAACTACTGGAGTTATTGACCTTTTTCAAAAAATCCGATTTCTCATTAAACCAGCGAAGCGAAAAAGCAAGAAATCGTCAATTTCTGCTTAAAATCGCGAATTTACAAGCACTTATACGTTTTTGGCTCGCCAACTTAAAAACTACTGGAGATATTGAACTTTTTCAAAAAATCCGATTTCTCATTAAACCAGCGAAGCGAAAAAGCAAGAAATCGTCAATTTCTGCTTAAAAACGCGAATTTACAAGCATTTATACGTTTTTGGCTCGCCAACTTAAAAACTACTGGAGATATTGAACTTTTTCAAAAAATCCGATTTCTCATTAAACCAGCGAAGCGAAAAAGCAAGAAATCGTCAATTTCTGCTTAAATACGCAAATTTACAAGCATTTATACGTTTTTGGCTCGCCAACTTAAAAACTACTGGAGATATTGAACTTTTTCAAAAAATCCGATTTCTCATTAAACCAGCGAAGCAAAAAAAACAAAAAATCGTCAATTTCTGCTTAAAAACGCGAATTTACAAGCATATATACGTTTTTTGCTCGCCAACTTAAAAACTACTGGAGTTATTGAACTTTTTCAAAAAATCCGATTTCTCATTAAACCAGCGAAGCAATAAAGCAAGAAATCGTCAATTTCTGCTTAAAAACGCGAATTTACAAGCATATATACGTTTTTGGCTCGCCAACTTAAAAACTACTGGAGATATTGAACTTTTTCAAAAAATCCGATTTCTCATTAAACCAGCGAAGCGAAAAAGCAAGAAATCGTCAATTTCTGCTTAAAAACGCAAATTTACAAGCATTTATACGTTTTTGGCTCGCCAACTTAAAAACTACTGGAGATATTGAACTTTTTCAAAAAATCCGATTTCTCATTAAACCAGCGAAGCGAAAAAGAAAGAAATCGTCAATTTCTGCTTAAAAACGCGAATTTACAAGCATTTATACGTTTTTGGCTGGCCAACTTAAAAACTACTGGAGATATTGAACTTTTTTAAAAATCCGATTTCTTATTAAACCAGCGAAGCGAAAAGCAAGAAATCGTCAATTTCTGCTTAAAAACGCGAATTTACAAGCATTTATACGTTTTTGGCTCGCCAACTTAAAAACTACTGGAGATATTGAACTTTTGCAAAAAATCCAATTTCTCATTAAACCAGCGAAGCGAAAAAGCAAGAAATCGTCAATTTCTGCTTAAAAACGCGAATTTACAAGCATTTATACGTTTTTGGCTCGCCAACTTAAAAACTACTGGAGATATTGAACTTTTTCAAGAAATCCGATTTCTCATTAAACCAGCGAAGCGAAAAAGCAAGAAATCGTCAATTTCTGCTTAAAAACGCGAATTTACAAGCATTTATACGTTTTTGGCTCGCCAACTTAAAAACTACTGGAGATATTGAACTTTTTCAAAAAATCCGATTTCTCATTAAACCAGCGAAGCGAAAAAGCAAGAAATCGTCAATTTCTGCTTAAAAACGCGAATTTACAAGCATTTATACGTTTTGGCTCGCCAACTTAAAAACTACTGGAGATATTGAACTTTTTCAAAAAATCCGATTTCTCATTAAACCAGCGAAGCGAAAAAGCATGAAATCGTCAATTTCTGCTTAAAAACGCGAATTTACAAGCATTTATACGTTTTTGGCTCGCCAACTTAAAAACTACTGGAGATATTGAACTTTTTCAAAAAATCCGATTTCTCATTAAACCAGCGAAGCGAAAAAGCAAGAAATCGTCAATTTCTGCTTAAAAACGCGAATTTACAAGCATTTATACGTTTTTGGCTCGCCAACTTAAAAACTACTGGAGATATTGAACTTTTTCAAAAAATCCGATTTCTCATTAAACCAGCGAAGCGAAAAAGCAAGAAATCGTCAATTTCTGCTTAAAAACGCGAATTTACAAGCATTTATACATTTTTGGCTCGCCAACTTAAAAACTACTGGAGTTATTGAACTTTTTCAAAAAATCCGATTTCTCATTAAACCAGCGAAGCGAAAAAGCAAGAAATCGTCAATTTCTGCTTAAAAACGCGAATTTACAAGCATATATACGTTTTTGGCTCGCCAACTTAAAAACTACTGGAGTTATTGAACTTTTTCAAAAAATCCGATTTCTCATTAAACCAGCGAAGCGAAAAAGCAAGAAATCGTCAATTTCTGCTTAAAAACGCGAATTTACAAGCATTTATACGTTTTTGGCTTGCCAACTTAAAAACTACTGGAGATATTGAACTTTTTCAAAAAATCCGATTTCTCATTAAACCAGCGAAGCGAAAAAGCAAGAAATCGTCAATTTCTGCTTAAAAACGCGAATTTACAAGCATTTATACGTTTTTGGCTCGCCAACTTAAAAACTACTGGAGATATTGAACTTTTTCAAAAAATCCGATATCTCATTAAACCAGCGAAGCAAAAAAGCAAGAAATCGTCAATTTCTGCTTAAAAACGCGAATTTACAAGCATATATACGTTTTTGGCTCGCCAACTTAAAAACTACTGGAGTTATTGAACTTTTTCAAAAAATCCGATTTCTCATTAAACCAGCGAAGCAAAAAAGCAAGAAATCGTCAATTTCTGCTTAAAAAACGCGAATTTACAAGCATATATACGTTTTTGGCTCGCCAACTTAAAAACTACTGGAGTTATTGAACTTTTTCAAAAAATCCGATTTTTCATTAAACCAGCGAAGCGAAAAAGCAAGAAATCGTCAATTTCTGCTTAAAAACGCGAATTTACAAGCATTTATACGTTTTTGGCTCGCCAACTTAAAAACTACTGGAGATATTGAACTTTTTCAAAAAATCCGATTTCTCATTAAACCAGCGAAGCGAAAAAGCAAGAAATCGTCAATTTCTGCTTAAAAACGCGAATTTACAAGCATTTATACGTTTTTGGCTCGCCAACTTAAAAACTACTGGAGATATTAAACTTTTTTAAAAAATCCGGTTTCTCATTAAACCAGCGAAGCGAAAAAGCAAGAAATCGTCAATTTCTGCTTAAAAACGCGAATTTACAAGCATTTATACGTTTTTGGCTCGCCAACTGAAAAACTACTGGAGATATTAAACTTTTTCAAAAAATCCGATTTCTCATTAAACCAGCGAAGCGAAAAAGCAAGAAATCGTCAATTTCCGCTTAAATACGCGAATTTACAAGCATTTATACGTTTTTTGCTCGCCAACTTAAAAACTACTGGAGATATTAAACTTTTTCAAAAAATCCGATTTCTCATTAAACCAGCGAAGCGAAAAAGCAAAAAATCGTCAATTTCTGCTTAAAAACGCGAATTTACAAGCATTTATACGTTTTTGACTCGCCAACTGAAAAACTACTGGAGATATTGAACTTTTTCAAAAAATCCGATTTCTCATTAAACCAGCGAAGCGAAAAAGCAAGAAATCGTCAATTTCTGCTTAAAAACGCGAATTTACAAGCATTTATACGTTTTTGGCTCGCCAACTTAAAAACTACTGGAGATATTGAACTTTTTCAAAAAATCCGATTTCTCATTAAACCAGCGAAGCGAAAAAGCAAGAAATCGTCAATTTCTGCTTAAAAACGCGAATTTACAAGCATTTATACGTTTTTGGCTCGCCAACTTAAAAACTACTGGAGATATTGAACTTTTTCAAAAAATCCGATTTCTCATTAAACCAGCGAAGCGAAAAAGCAAGAAATCGTCAATTTCTGCTTAAAAACGCGAATTTACAAGCATTTATACGTTTTTGGCTCGCCAACTTAAAAACTACTGGAGATATTGAACTTTTTCAAAAAATCCGATTTCTCATTAAACCAGCGAAGCGAAAAAGCAAGAAATCGTCAATTTCTGCTTAAAAACGCGAATTTACAAGCATATATACGTTTTTGGCTCGCCAACTTAAAAACTACTTGAGATATTGAACTTTTTCAAAAAATCCGATTTTTCATTAAACCAGCGAAGCGAAAAAGCAAGAAATCGTCAATTTCTGCTTAAAAACGCGAATTTACAAGCATTTATACGTTTTTGGCTCGCCAACTTAAAAACTACTGGAGATATTGAACTTTTTCAAAAAATCCGATTTCTCATTAAACCAGCGAAGCGAAAAAACAAGAAATCGTCAATTTCTGCTTAAAAACGCGAATTTACAAGCATTTATACGTTTTTGGCTCGCCAACTTAAAAACTACTGGAGATATTGAACTTTTTTAAAAAATCCGATTTCTCATTAAACCAGCGAAGCGAAAAAGCAAGAAATCGTCAATTTCGGCTTAAAAACGAGAATTTACAAGCATTTATACGTTTTTGGCTCGCCAACTTAAAAACTACTGGAGATATTGAACTTTTTCAAAAAATCCGATTTCTCATTAAACCAGCGAAGCGAAAAAGCAAGAAATCGTCAATTTCTGCTTAAAAACGCGAATTTACAAGCATTTATACGTTTTTGGCTCGCCAACTTAAAAACTACTGGAGATATTGAACTTTTTCAAAAAATCCGATTTCTCATTAAACCAGCGAAGCGAAAAAGCAAGAAATCGTCAATTTCTGCTTAAAAACGCGAATTTACAAGCATTTATACTGAAACGAGGCAAATATCTGTACCTAATTTTTTAATTTTTTATGTTATTAATTTATCTTACTATTAATATTTTTTAAGAATGTGTTTCGATAATAATTATGTCAACTGTACTTGTTTACGTATTTTAAAAACCAACATCTGGTACGCTGGACGTTACTGGTTTATTGTGTTGTTTTGCTTATTGAGAAATACATTTCTTTAAGGGTCATTTATGGTTTTGTTATGTTTAGGTATAAACACGTGCGTACATGAAAGGTTGACCCAATTCTTTTATGTTTGGGGTTCTTTATTTTGAAAACAATTTTGTTTTAAGAATTTGTTTTTCTGATTATGGGCACATCCTACTATTTCCTATCCTAGCCAATGCAAAGCGATTATTTGTAAGATAGGTTTCAAAAGTTAATATTATTGGGTGTAGAAAATTATGATGTCATTTTCAGCCAGTAATCTTCAACAAGGATGTTAGAAGTGTAATTTGATTGGTAAAATATTATATCTTGTTATTATGTCCTACTCTTACTAATGGTTGTGTATATGCGAGCTCTGTTGCAAGTCAACGTGGACTAAGAGTATATGAGGGCTGACCGATCTCATGAGCGGGCATTCTGGTCTAGAATCAGAATCAGGGAAGCTTGGCCCATGGTATAGTTCATTATACTAGGTAACCTTGTCATCTCTCAGAAATAAGATACATAAGGGGAAATAGTTTAGCAGTTTGTACATTGCGACTGCCTTTTACTATGTAAAGGGAGCTGACGTTACAGATAACAAACTGTGAAAACTTAAAACTCTCAGAAAACATAGTATACTTGTTCAAAAAGTTTCACGAAGATAAGTTCACGTGTAAACTCAAACCATGGCCAGAGCTCACCCAGTCAGCGGGCAATCGTCGTCGCCAGTAACCGGTAAGCCAACATACTCCACGCGCCGGGCCAGCGTTGCAACGCCGGGCGACCCGCGTCTGCTTGGGGGTAGCCAGAAGCCGTGAGAGACACCGATTCTACCATGATTTCACTAGACAATCACGCACCAATTACGTAATGTATTCACATTCCCTATTCCCCAAATACACTTACACTTACACGTATAAAATGACATATTATTTGGCAAATAACTAATAATTATTGTACATTGGTTTTGGTACCTCGTCGGATTAAAATATAGAATTCTTCGGGCATTTAGATGCGAGTACTTTATACATACTTCTCACATGATTACTAATACACGAGCTCTTGGTCGGCAGTGATCCCGACCCTCATGAGTGACAGCATATCTCTTTGAGTATGTGTCCGACCCGTTCATTTGAATTGTGGTCACCCACAGAATACACTACACCTTCCGAAGTATAATAAAGGATTCTTTGAGTTACGTTGTTATTAGAGTTTTTATATCGAATTTATTATTTGCGCACAAGATGCACTGACGAGCCGCCACTAACCATTTATTCAAAATCTTTTAATGAAATTGTAAACAAAACAAAGACAAACACTAAAAATATTGAAATATTTATAATTATATAATTCTACAAATTTCTCATGCACAATAAATCGACATAGTTAAACCAAATGTGACTTTTATTTCAAATCATTTTATGTACTTTCCTGTTTGCAGTTCGGCGACTTTTAAAGTTCACTGGGGTTACTTAAATTTTGTTATTCATTTACATAACGTAGTTGGGTCCTAAAATCACGGAATAATTAAAGTTTTCTAAATTTAAAATCGTTAATTCTTGTTTAATTAATTTGATATTTAATTCTAAATTTCGCCGCGTTACAATACGTTTTTGGCTCGCCAACTTAAAAACTACTGGAGATATTGAACTTTTTCAAAAAATCCGATTTCTCATTAAACCAGCGAAGCGAAAAAGCAAGAAATCGTCAATTTCTGCTTAAAAACGCGAATTTACAAGCATTTATACGTTTCTGGCACGCCAACTTAAAAACTACTGGAGATATTGAACTTTTTCAAAAAATCCGATTTCTCATTAAACCAGCGAAGCGAAAAAGCAAGAAATCGTCAATTTCTGCTTAAAAACGCGAATTTACAAGCATTTATACGTTTTTGGCTCGCCAACTTAAAAACTACTGGAGATATTGAACTTTTTCAAAAAATCCGATTTCTCATTAAACCAGCGAAGCGAAAAAGCAAGAAATCGTCAATTTCTGCTTAAAAACGCGAATTTACAAGCATTTATACGTTTTTGGCTCGCCAACTTAAAAACTACTGGAGATATTGAACTTTTTCAAAAAATCCGATTTCTCATTAAACCAGCGAAGCGAAAAAGCAATAAATCGTCAATTTCTGCTTAAAAACGCAAATTTACAAGCATTTATACGTTTTTGGCTCGCCAACTTAAAAACTACTGGAGATATTGAACTTTTTCAAACCATCCGATTTCTCATTAAACCAGCGAAGCAAAAAAACAAGAAATCGTCAATTTCTGCTTAAAAACGCGAATTTACAAGCATATATACGTTTTTGGCTCGCCAACTTAAAAACTACTGGAGTTATTGAACTTTTTCAAAAAATCCGATTTCTCATTAAAGCAGCGAAGCGAAAAAGCAAGAAATCGTCAATTTCTGCTTAAAAACGCGAATTTACAAGCATATATACGTTTTTGGCTCGCCAACTTAAAAACTACTGGAGTTATTGAACTTTTTCAAAAAATCCGATTTCTCATTAAACCAGCGAAGCGAAAAAGCAAGAAATCGTCAATTTCTGCTTAAAAACGCGAATTTACAAGCATTTATACGTTTTTGGCTCGCCAACTTAAAAACTACTAGAGATATTGAACTTTTTCAAAAAATCCGATTTCTCATTAAACCAGCGAAGCGAAAAAGCAAGAAATCGTCAATTTCTGCTTAAAAACGCAAATTTACAAGCATTTACACGTTTTTGGCTCGCCAACTTAAAAACTACTGGAGATATTGAACTTTTTCAAAAAATCCGATTTCTCATTAAACCAGCGAAGCGAAAAAGCAAGAAATCGTCAATTTCTGCTTAAAAACGCGAATTTACAAGCATTTATACGTTTTTGGCTCGCCAACTTAAAAACTACTGGAGATATTGAACTTTTTCAAAAAATCCGATTTTTCATTAAACCAGCGAAGCGAAAAAGCAAGAAATCGTCAATTTCTGCTTAAAAACGCGAATTTACAAGCATTTATACGTTTTTGGCTCGCCAACTTAAAAACTACTGGAGATATTGAACTTTTTCAAAAAATCCGATTTCTCATTAAACCAGCGAAGCGAAAAAGCAAGAAATCGTCAATTTCTGCTTAAAAACGCGAATTTACAAGCATTTATAAGTTTTTGGCTCGCCAACTTAAAAACTACTGGAGATATTGAACTTTTTCAAATAATCCGATTTCTCATTAAACCAGCGAAGCGAAAAAGCAAGAAATCGTCAATTTCTGCTTAAAAACGCGAATTTACAAGCATTTATACGTTTTTGGCTCGCCAACTTAAAAACTACTGGAGATATTGAACTTTTTCAAAAAATCCGATTTCTCATTAAACCAGCGAAGCGAAAAAGCAAGAAATCGTCAATTTCTGCTTAAAAACGCGAATTTACAAGCATTTATACGTTTTTGGCTCGCCAACTTAAAAACTACTGGAGATATTGAACTTTTTCAAAAAATCCGATTTCTCATTAAATCAGCGAAGCGAAAAAGCAAGAAATCGTCAATTTCTGCTTAAAAACGCGAATTTACAAGCATTTATACGTTTTTGGCTCGCCAACTTAAAAACTACTGGAGATATTGAACTTTTTCAAAAAATCCGATTTCTCATTAAACCAGCGAAGCGAAAAAGCAAGAAATCGTCAATTTCTGCTTAAAAACGCGAATTTACAAGCATTTATACGTTTTTGGCTCGCCAACTAAAAAACTACTGGAGATATTGAACTTTTTCAAAAAATCCGATTTCTCATTAAACCAGCGAAGCGAAAAAGCAAGAAATCGCCAATTTCTGCTTAAAAACGCGAATTTACAAGCATTTATACGTTTTTGGCTCGCCAACTTAAAAACTACTAGAGATATTGAACTTTTTCAAAAAATCCGATTTCTTATTAAACCAGCGAAGCGAAAAAGCAAGAAATTGTCAATTTCTGCTTAAAAACGCGAATTTACAAGCATTTATACGTTTTTGGCTCGCCAACTTAAAAACTACTGGAGATATTGAACTTTTTCAAAAAATCCGATTTCTCATTAAACCAGCGAAGCGAAAAAGCAAGAAATCGTCAATTTCTGCTTAAAAACGCGAATTTACAAGCATTTATACGTTTTTGGCTCGCCAACTTAAAAACTACTGGAGATATTGAACTTTTTTAAAAAATCCGATTTCTCATTAAACCAGCGAAGCGAAAAAGCAAGAAATCGTCAATTTCTGCTTAAAAACGCGAATTTACAAGCATTTATACGTTTTTGGCTCGCCAACTTAAAAACTACTGGAGATATTGAACTTTTTCAAAAAATCCGATTTCTCATTAAACCAGCGAAGCGAAAAAGCAAGAAATCGTCAATTTCTGCTTAAAAACGCGAATTTACAAGCATTTGTACGTTTTTGGCTCGCCAACTTAAAAACTACTAGAGATATTGAACTTTTTCAAAAAATCCGATTTCTTATTAAACCAGCGAAGCGAAAAAGCAAGAAATCGTCAATTTCTGCTTAAAAACGCGAATTTACAAGCATTTATACGTTTTTGGCTCGCCAACTTAAAAACTACTGGAGATATTGAACTTTTTCAAAAAATCCGATTTCTCATTAAACCAGCGAAGCGAAAAAGCAAGAAATCGTCAATTTCTGCTTAAAAACGCGAATTTACAAGCATTTATACGTTTTTGGCTCGCCAACTTAAAAACTACTGGAGATATTGAACTTTTTCAAAAAATCCGATTTTTCATTAAACCAGCGAAGCGAAAAAGCAAGAAATCGTCAATTTCTGCTTAAAAACGCGAATTTACAAGCATTTATACGTTTTTGGCTCGCCAACTTAAAAACTACTGGAGATATTGAACTTTTTAAAAAAATCCGATTTCTCATTAAACCAGCGAAGCGAAAAAGCAAGAAATCGTCAATTTCTGCTTAAAAACGCGAATTTACAAGCATTTATACGTTTTTGGCTCGCCAACTTAAAAACTACTGGAGATATTGAACTTTTTCAAATAATCCGATTTCTCATTAAACCAGCGAAGCGAAAAAGCAAGAAATCGTCAATTTCTGCTTAAAAACGCGAATTTACAAGCATTTATACGTTTTTGGCTCGCCAACTTAAAAACTACTGGAGATATTGAACTTTTTCAAAAAATCCGATTTCTCATTAAACCAGCGAAGCGAAAAAGCAAGAAATCGTCAATTTCTGCTTAAAAACGCGAATTTACAAGCATTTATACGTTTTTGGCTCGCCAACTTAAAAACTACTGGAGATATTGAACTTTTTCAAAAAATCCGATTTCTCATTAAACCAGCGAAGCGAAAAAGCAAGAAATCGTCAATTTCTGCTTAAAAACGCGAATTTACAAGCATTTATACATTTTTGGCTCGCCAACTTAAAAACTACTGGAGATATTGAACTTTTTCAAAAAATCCGATTTCTCATTAAACCAGCGAAGCGAAAAAGCAAGAAATCGTCAATTTCTGCTTAAAAACGCGAATTTACAAGCATTTATACGTTTTTGGCTCGCCAACTAAAAAACTACTGGAGATATTGAACTTTTTCAAAAAATCCGATTTCTCATTAAACCAGCGAAGCGAAAAAGCAAGAAATCGCCAATTTCTGCTTAAAAACGCGAATTTACAAGCATTTATACATTTTTGGCTCGCCAACTTAAAAACTACTAGAGATATTGAACTTTTTCAAAAAATCCGATTTCTTATTAAACCAGCGAAGCGAAAAAGCAAGAAATCGTCAATTTCTGCTTAAAAACGCGAATTTACAAGAATTTATACGTTTTTGGCTCGCCAACTTAAAAACTACTGGAGATATTGAACTTTTTCAAAAAATCCGATTTCTCATTAAACCAGCGAAGCGAAAAAGCAAGAAATCGTCAATTTCTGCTTAAAAACGCGAATTTACAAGCATTTATACGTTTTTGGCTCGCCAACTTAAAAACTACTGGAGATATTGAACTTTTTTAAAAAATCCGATTTCTCATTAAACCAGCGAAGCGAAAAAGCAAGAAATCGCCAATTTCTGCTTAAAAACGCGAATTTACAAGCATTTATACGTTTTTGGCTCGCCAACTTAAAAACTACTGGAGATATTGAACTTTTTCAAAAAATCCGATTTCTCATTAAACCAGCGAAGCGAAAAAGCAAGAAATCGTCAATTTCTGCTTAAAAACGCGAATTTACAAGCATTTATACGTTTTTGGCTCGCCAACTAAAAAACTACTGGAGATATTGAACTTTTTCAAAAAATCCGATTTCTCATTAAACCAGCGAAGCGAAAAAGCAAGAAATCGCCAATTTCTGCTTAAAAACGCGAATTTACAAGCATTTATACGTTTTTGGCTCGCCAACTTAAAAACTACTGGAGATATTGAACTTTTTTAAAAAATCCGATTTCTCATTAAACCAGCGAAGCGAAAAAGCAAGAAATCGTCAATTTCTGCTTAAAAACGCGAATTTACAAGCATTTATACGTTTTTGGCTCGCCAACTTAAAAACTACTGGAGATATTGAACTTTTTCAAAAAATCCGATTTCTCATTAAACCAGCGAAGCGAAAAAGCAAGAAATCGTCAATTTCTGCTTAAAAACGCGAATTTACAAGCATTTGTACGTTTTTGGCTCGCCAACTTAAAAACTACTAGAGATATTGAACTTTTTCAAAAAATCCGATTTCTTATTAAACCAGCGAAGCGAAAAAGCAAGAAATCGTCAATTTCTGCTTAAAAACGCGAATTTACAAGCATTTATACGTTTTTGGCTCGCCAACTTAAAAACTACTGGAGATATTGAACTCTTTCAAAAAATCCGATTTCTCATTAAACCAGCGAAGCGAAAAAGCAAGAAATCGTCAATTTCTGCTTAAAAACGCGAATTTACAAGCATTTATACGTTTTTGGCTCGCCAACTTAAAAACTACTGGAGATATTGAACTTTTTCAAAAAATCCGATTTTTCATTAAACCAGCGAAGCGAAAAAGCAAGAAATCGTCAATTTCTGCTTAAAAACGCGAATTTACAAGCATTTATACGTTTTTGGCTCGCCAACTTAAAAACTACTGGAGATATTGAACTTTTTCAAAAAATTCGATTTCTCATTAAACCAGCGAAGCGAAAAAGCAAGAAATCGTCAATTTCTGCTTAAAAACGCGAATTTACAAGCATTTATACGTTTTTGGCTCGCCAACTTAAAAACTACTGGAGATATTGAACTTTTTCAAATAATCCGATTTCTCATTAAACCAGCGAAGCGAAAAAGCAAGAAATCGTCAATTTCTGCTTAAAAACGCGAATTTACAAGCATTTATACGTTTTTGGCTCGCCAACTTAAAAACTACTGGAGATATTGAACTTTTTCAAAAAATCCGATTTCTCATTAAACCAGCGAAGCGAAAAAGCAAGAAATCGTCAATTTCTGCTTAAAAACGCGAATTTACAAGCATTTATACGTTTTTGGCTCGCCAACTTAAAAACTACTGGAGATATTGAACTTTTTCAAAAAATCCGATTTCTCATTAAACCAGCGAAGCGAAAAAGCAAGAAATCGTCAATTTCTGCTTAAAAACGCGAATTTACAAGCATTTATACATTTTTGGCTCGCCAACTTAAAAACTACTGGAGATATTGAACTTTTTCAAAAAATCCGATTTCTCATTAAACCAACGAAGCGAAAAAGCAAGAAATCGTCAATTTCTGCTTAAAAACGCGAATTTACAAGCATTTATACGTTTTTGGCTCGCCAACTAAAAAACTACTGGAGATATTGAACTTTTTCAAAAAATCCGATTTCTCATTAAACCAGCGAAGCGAAAAAGCAAGAAATCGCCAATTTCTGCTTAAAAACGCGAATTTACAAGCATTTATACATTTTTGGCTCGCCAACTTAAAAACTACTAGAGATATTGAACTTTTTCAAAAAATCCGATTTCTTATTAAACCAGCGAAGCGAAAAAGCAAGAAATCGTCAATTTCTGCTTAAAAACGCGAATTTACAAGCATTTATACGTTTTTGGCTCGCCAACTTAAAAACTACTGGAGATATTGAACTTTTTCAAAAAATCCGATTTCTCATTAAACCAGCGAAGCGAAAAAGCAAGAAATCGTCAATTTCTGCTTAAAAACGCGAATTTACAAGCATTTATACGTTTTTGGCTCGCCAACTTAAAAACTACTGGAGATATTGAACTTTTTTAAAAAATCCGATTTCTCATTAAACCAGCGAAGCGAAAAAGCAAGAAATCGCCAATTTCTGCTTAAAAACGCGAATTTACAAGCATTTATACGTTTTTGGCTCGCCAACTTAAAAACTACTGGAGATATTGAACTTTTTCAAAAAATCCGATTTCTCATTAAACCAGCGAAGCGAAAAAGCAAGAAATCGTCAATTTCTGCTTAAAAACGCGAATTTACAAGCATTTATACGTTTTTGGCTCGCCAACTAAAAAACTACTGGAGATATTGAACTTTTTCAAAAAATCCGATTTCTTATTAAACCAGCGAAGCGAAAAAGCAAGAAATCGTCAATTTCTGCTTAAAAACGCGAATTTACAAGCATTTATACGTTTTTGGCTCGCCAACTTAAAAACTACTGGAGATATTGAACTTTTTCAAAAAATCCGATTTCTCATTAAACCAGCGAAGCGAAAAAGCAAGAAATCGTCAATTTCTGCTTAAAAACGCGAATTTACAAGCATTTATACGTTTTTGGCTCGCCAACTTAAAAACTACTGGAGATATTGAACTTTTTCAAAAAATCCGATTTCTCATTAAACCAGCGAAGCGAAAAAGCAAGAAATCGTCAATTTCTGCTTAAAAACGCGAATTTACAAGCATTTATACGTTTTTGGCTCGCCAACTTAAAAACTACTGGAGATATTGAACTTTTTCAAAAAATCCGATTTCTCATTAAACCAGCGAAGCGAAAAAGCAAGAAATCGTCAATTTCTGCTTAAAAACGCGAATTTACAAGCATTTATACGTTTTTGGCTCGCCAACTTAAAAACTACTGGAGATATTGAACTTTTTCAAAAAATCCGATTTCTCATTAAACCAGCGAAGCGAAAAAGCAAGAAATCGTCAATTTCTGCTTAAAAACGCAAATTTACAAGCATTTATACGTTTTTGGCTCGCCAACTAAAAAACTACTGGAGATATTAAACTTTTTCAAAAAATCCGATTTCTCATTAAACCAGCGAAGCAAAAAAGCAAGAAATCGCCAATTTCTGCTTAAAAACGCGAATTTACAAGCATTTATACGTTTTTGGCTCGCCAACTTAAAAACTACTAGAGATATTGAACTTTTTCAAAAAATCCGATTTCTTATTAAACCAGCGAAGCGAAAAAGCAAGAAATCGTCAATTTCTGCTCAAAAACGCGAATTTACAAGCATTTATACGTTTTTGGCTCGCCAACTTAAAAACTACTGGAGATATTGAACTTTTTCAAAAAATCCGATTTCTCATCAAACCAGCGAAGCGAAAAAGCAAGAAATCGTCAATTTCTGCTTAAAAACGCGAATTTACAAGCATTTATACGTTTTTGGCTCGCCAACTTAAAAACTACTGGAGATATTGAACTTTTTTAAAAAATCCGATTTCTCATTAAACCAGCGAAGCGAAAAAGCAAGAAATCGCCAATTTCTGCTTAAAAACGCGAATTTACAAGCATTTATACGTTTTTGGCTCGCCAACTTAAAAACTATTGGAGATATCCGAACTTTTTCAAAAAATCCGATTTCTCATTAAACCAGCGAAGCGAAAAAGCAAGAAATCGTCAATTTCTGCTTAAAAACGCGAATTTACAAGCATTTATACGTTTTTGGCTCGCCAACTAAAAAACTACTGGAGATATTGAACTTTTTCAAAAAATCCGATTTCTCATTAAACCAGCGAAGCGAAAAAGCAAGAAATCGCCAATTTCTGCTTAAAAACGCGAATTTACAAGCATTTATACGTTTTTGGCTCGCCAACTTAAAAACTACTAGAGATATTGAACTTTTTCAAAAAATCCGATTTCTTATTAAACCAGCGAAGCGAAAAAGCAAGAAATCGTCAATTTCTGCTTAAAAACGCGAATTTACAAGCATTTATACGTTTTTGGCTCGCCAACTTAAAAACTACTGGAGATATTGAACTTTTTCAAAAAATCCGATTTCTCATTAAACCAGCGAAGCGAAAAAGCAAGAAATCGTCAATTTCTGCTTAAAAACGCGAATTTACAAGCATTTATACGTTTTTGGCTCGCCAACTTAAAAACTACTGGAGATATTAAACTTTTTCAAAAAATCCGATTTCTTATTAAACCAGCGAAGCGAAAAAGCAAGAAATCGTCAATTTCTGCTTAAAAACGCGAATTTACAAGCATTTGTACGTTTTTGGCTCGCCAACTTAAAAACTACTGGAGATATTGAACTTTTTCAAAAAATCCGATTTCTCATTAAACCAGCGAAGCGAAAAAGCAAGAAATCGTCAATTTCTGCTTAAAAACGCGAATTTACAAGCATTTATATGTTTTTGGCTCGCCAACTTAAAAACTACTGGAGATATTGAACTTTTTCAAAAAATCCGATTTCTCATTAAACCAGCGAAGCGAAAAAGCAAGAAATCGTCAATTTCTGCTTAAAAACGCGAATTTACAAGCATTTATACGTTTTTGGCTCGCCAACTTAAAAACTACTCGAGATATTGAACTTTTTCAAAAAATCCGATTTCTCATTAAACCAGCGAAGCGAAAAAGCAAGAAATCGTCAATTTCTGCTTAAAAACGCGAATTTACAAGCATTTATACGTTTTTGGCTCGCCAACTTAAAAACTACTGGAGATGTTGAACTTTTTCAAAAAATCCGATTTCTCATTAAACCAGCGAAGCGAAAAAGCAAGAAATCGTCAATTTCTGCTTAAAAACGCGAATTTACAAGCATTTATACGTTTTTGGCTCGCCAACTTAAAAACTACTGGAGATATTAAACTTTTTCAAAAAATCCGATTTCTCATTAAACCAGCAAAGCAAAAAAGCAAGAAATCGTCAATTTCTGCTTAAAAACGCGAATTTACAAGCATATATACGTTTTTGGCTCGCCAACTTAAAAACTACTGGAGTTATTAAACTTTTTCAAAAAATCCGATTTCTCATTAAACCAGCGAAGCGAAAAAGCAAGAAATCGTCAATTTCTGCTTAAAAACGCGAATTTACAAGCATTTATACGTTTTTGGCTCGCCAACTTAAAAACTACTGGAGATATTGAACTTTTTCAAAAAATCCGATTTCTCATTAAACCAGCGAAGCGAAAAACAAGAAATCGTCAATTTCTGCTTAAAAACGCGAATTTACAAGCATTTATACGTTTTTGGCTCGCCAACTTAAAAACTACTGGAGATATTGAACTGTTTCAAAAAATCCGATTTCTCATTAAACCAGCGAAGCGAAAAAGCAAGAAATCGTCAATTTCTGCTTAAAAACGCGAATTTACAAGCATTTATACGTTTTTGGCTCGCCAACTTAAAAACTACTGGAAATATTGAACTTTTTCAAAAAATCCGATTTCTCATTAAACCAGCGAAGCGAAAAAGCAAGAAATCGTCAATTTCTGCTTAAAAACGCGAATTTACAAGCATTTATACGTTTTTGGCTCGCCAACTTAAAAACTACTGGAGATATTGAACTTTTTCAAAAAATCCGATTTCTCATTAAACCAGCGAAGCGAAAAAGCAAGAAATCGTCAATTTCTGCTTAAAAACGCGAATTTACAAGCATTTATACGTTTTTTGCTCGCCAACTTAAAATCTACTGGAGATATTAAACTTTTTCAAAAAATCCGATTTCTCATTAAACCAGCGAAGCGAAAAAGCAAGAAATCGTTAATTTCTGCTTAAAAACGCGAATTTACAAGCATTTATACGTTTTTGGCTCGCCAACTTAAAAACTACTGGAGATATTGAACTTTTTCAAAAAATCCGATTTCTCATTAAACCAGCGAAGCGAAAAAGCAAGAAATCGTCAATTTCTGCTTAAAAACGCGAATTTACAAGCATTTATACGTTTTTGGCTCGCCAACTTAAAAACTACTGGAGATATTGAACTTTTTAAAAAAATCCGATTTCTCATTAAACCAGCGAAGCGAAAAAGCAAGAAATCGTCAATTTCTGCTTAAAAACGCGAATTTACAACGTCAGTCAAGTTAGCACCCCCCATTCTCCAAAAATTAAAACAAATTAGTTCACATTTATGAGCTATTTATGAGCTATTTTTGAGCCACATTAAAAATTTTTGAGCTGCAAAACTATGCATGAAAAAAATGTTTTTCGATGGGGGGTGCTAACTTGATTTCAAGTTAGCACCCACGCTGTCAAAAAAATTTTAAAAATTAAAACAAATTAGCTTATATTTATGAGCTATTTTTGAGCCACATTCAAAAATTTTGAACTGCAAAACTATGCATGAAAAAAATGTTTTTCGGTGTGGGATGCTAACTTGATTTCAAGTTAGCACCCACGCTATCAAAAAAAATTTAAAAATTAAATCGAATTAGCTCACATTTATGAGCTATTTTTGAGCTATTTTTGAGCCACATTCAAAATTTTTGAGCTGCAAAACTATGCATGAAAAAAATTTTTTTCGCTATCAAAATTTTTGAATGCTTACATGAATAATACAAAATAATAATATAAAAATACTAATATACAGGGTGTAACAGAATAACTATTCCTAATTTTCAGAAATGATAGAGGGCACATAAAGAAACATTTTTTATTAATAAACTAGTGTCCGGAAATATTTTTTTTTTTTTTGTTTTCGGCAGTCGATTGTAAAAAACACAATTTTATCTTATAACCCGAGAATTAACGGAGATTTATAATATCCGTTAAGACCATTTCATTCTACTCAAAAAAGTGCCTTAAGAATGTGAAAATTATTTTCATCTAATTTAAAAAACCATCGAGATTTCGCCATTTATCAAAATACGGAAAAAGCGAACTTTTCGCCATAACTCGAAAACAAAAGACAATAGCTAATTTTTGTTTTCATAATTGAGTTTATTCTCAAAAAAAGCGGTCGAGGATGCGCGGTTCATTTTTCCATATCTCTTATAGTTTCCGAGTTCCCCTATGAAAACGTCCAAATTTGCCCACCCTGTACATCGTTACAACTTGTGTATCAAAAATGGTGGTCGTAACTTCGAACAAGTTTAATGCACTATTATTTCTAATAAAATGTTCCTTAATTTAACTACTCTTTGATGTTTTGATTAAGATTGTTTTTAACGATATCTAGTGTATCTTGGCACCGAGAAATTTCCGGACACTAGTTTATTAATAAAAAATGTTTCTCTAAGTGCACTCTATTATTTCTGAAAATTAGGAATAGTTATTCTGTTACACCCTGTATAAATGTAAATCATATATAAATATTTTTTAAATCTATTATAAACATAAAAATACTTTATTTAAATAATAATCCTTAAGGCTAATTTTGAATATTTTTATATGTAATTTCTTAAAACTATCAGGTAACTTATTATATACGTATTTGCACTCTTTTAAACAGTAATGTATTTTGTCCTTGTTTAGTATTTTTTTGAGTAATGTAAAATTTATTTTTTTGCCGAGTGTTATAATTATGTATATATTCAGTTTTAGCTAATTTATCTTTAAAATAATCAGATTGAGGACCTAATTTTATTTTATGGATTAATATAATTATATGTATTTCCATTAATTCTTTTATATCGCACTGTACCACTGTAATTCTTTTAACATTTTTTGTATATTGGTATATCTATAGCATTTTAAAATTATTCTCATTAATCTGTTTTGAAGTAACTCTAATTTATTTATATAATTTTGACTAGTTAGATACATTACTAAGCCTGCAAAATAAAAATGCGAACAAATTATTGTATAAGAGTTGATTTATGAGTTACTTGAGAAATACAAAAACTACTTTCGTGCTGCATATTCAAAATGGAAAAAAATTATTATTCAATAATGTGCTAATAAATTTAGGTCATGTTAGCATCCCCACTTTTAATTATAAATAAAATGGAAATATTTGACATGAGATTTATGGACTCTTTATGAAGTAGTTAAGAGTGTCGAAATTTATGTTTGTGCACCACTTTGGACACTCGAAAATTTACACTATTCTGCCCGTGCGAAAAATGAATTTTCAAATTTTAAAATAGAGCTCAAAAATAAATTTTGTCGCTCACAAGTAGCTTATAAAGTGATCATAAATCTCATGTTAGATATTGTACATTTTATTTAAAATTACGGGCTGGGGGGTGGGTTGGCGGTTTATCATGACGTCAAGATAGTACCCTCCTCCAATTAAAAAAATATGTATAATGTAGAATAATTAGCCCCAGAGTAATGACCTATTTATGAGCTCGTTTTGCGTAACTTTTGTAAAATAGATTTACAGTGACGAAAAACGTACTTTTAAAACTTACACGCGCGGTGTCAGCTAAGATGGCAATTCTGATGACGGCGATGTAAAATGAATGAAACTGTATTGGGATAAGGCAAAAAGTGCTCGAGTTATAATTACTTTCTAAAAAGCATAAAATCGAACACTTTTTAAGAGAATGAATTGGTTTCAACCAATATCCAAATAATAATAACAATAAATAACAAAAACAACAATGCATAGTTTTGCAGCTCAAAAATTTTGAATGTGGCTCAAAAATAGCTCATAATTGTGAGTTAATTCGTTTTAATTTTTGGAGAATTTTTGATAGCGTGGGTGCTAACTTGAAGTCAAGCTAGCAACCACATCGAAAAACATTTTTTTCATGCATAGTTTTGCAGCTCAAAAATTTTGAATGTGGCTCAAAAATAGCTCATAAATAGCTCATAAATGTGAGCTAATTTGTTTTGATTTTTAAAAAGTTTTTGACAGCGTGGGTGCTAACTTGAAATCAAGTTAGCACCCCCCATCGAAAAACATTTTTTTCGTGCATAGTTTTGCAGCTCAAAAATTTTAAATGTGGCTCAAAAATAGCTCATAAATAGCTCATAAATGTGAGCTAATTTGTTTTGATTTTTAAAAAGTTTTTGACAGCGTGGGTGCTAACTTGAAATCAAGTTAGCACCCCCCATCGAAAAACATTTTTTTCGTGCATAGTTTTGCAGCTCAAAAATTTTAAATGTGGCTCAAAAATAGCTCATAAATAGCTCATAAATGTGAGCTAATTTGTTTTAATTTTTGGAGAATGGGGGGTGCTAACTAGACTGACGTGAATTTACAAGCATTTATACGTTTTTGGCTCGCCAACTTAAAAACTACTGGAGATATTGAACTTTTTCAAAAAATCCGATTTCTCATTAAACCAGCGAAGCGAAAAAGCAAGAAATCGTCAATTTCTGCTTAAAAACGCGAATTTACAAGCATTTATACGTTTTTGGCTCGCCAACTTAAAAACTACTGGAGATATTGAACTTTTTTAAAAAATCCGATTTCTCATTAAACCAGCGAAGCGAAAAAACAAGAAATCGTCAATTTCTGCTTAAAAACGCGAATTTACAAGCATTTATACGTTTTTGGCTCGCCAACTTAAAAACTACTGGAGATATTGAATTTTTTCAAAAAATCCGATTTCTCATTAAACCAGCGAAGCGAAAAAGCAAGAAATCGTCAATTTCTGCTTAAAAACGCGAATTTACAAGCATTTATACGTTTTTGGCTCGCCAACTTAAAAACTACTGGAGATATTAAACTTTTTCAAAAAATCCGATTTTTCATTAAACCAGCGAAGCGAAAAAGCAAGAAATCGTCAATTTCTGCTTAAAAACGCGAATTTACAAGCATTTATACGTTTTTGGCTCGCCAACTTAAAAACTACTGGAGATATTGAACTTTTTCAAAAAATCCGATTTCTCATTAAACCAGCGAAGCGAAAAAGCAAGAACTCGTCAATTTCTGCTTAAAAACGCAAATTTACAAGCATTTATACGTTTTTGGCTCGCCAACTTAAAAACTACTGGAGATATTGAACTTTTTCAAAAAATCCGATTTCTCATTAAACCAGCGCAGCGAAAAAGCAAGAAATCGTCAATTTCTGCTTAAAAACGCGAATTTACAAGCATTTATACGTTTTTGGCTCGCCAACTTAAAAACTACTGGAGATATTGAACTTTTTCAAAAAATCCGATTTCTCATTAAACCAGCGAAGCAAAAAAGCAAGAAATCGTCAATTTCTGCTTAAAAACGCGAATTTACAAGCATATATACGTTTTTGGCTCGCCAACTTAAAAACTACTGGAGTTATTGAACTTTTTCAAAAAATCCGATTTCTCATTAAACCAGCGAAGCGAAAAAGCAAGAAATCGTCAATTTCTGCTTAAAAACGCGAATTTACAAGCATATATACGTTTTTGGCTCGCCAACTTAAAAACTACTGGAGTTATTGAACTTTTTCAAAAAATCCGATTTCTCATTAAACCAGCGAAGCGAAAAAGCAAGAAATCGTCAATTTCTGCTTAAAAACGCGAATTTACAAGCATTTATACGTTTTTGGCTCGCCAACTTAAAAACTACTGGAGATATTGAACTTTTTCAAAAAATCCGATTTCTCATTAAACCAGCGAAGCGAAAAAGCAAGAAATCGTCAATTTCTGCTTAAAAACGCGAATTTACAAGCATTTATACGTTTTTGGCTCGCCAACTTAAAAACTACTGGAGTTATTGAACTTTTTCAAAAAATCCGATTTCTCATTAAACCAGCGAAGCGAAAAAGCAAGAAATCGTCAATTTCTGCTTAAAAACGCGAATTTACAAGCATTTATACGTTTTTGGCTCGCCAACTTAAAAACTACTGGAGATATTGAACTTTTTAAAAAAATCCGATTTCTCATTAAACCAGCGAAGCGAAAAAGCAAGAAATCGTAAATTTCTGCTTAAAAACGCAAATTTACAAGCATTTATAGGTTTTTGGCTCGCCAACTTAAAAACTACTGGAGATTTTGAACTTTTTCAAAAAATCCGATTTCTCATTAAACCAGCGAAGCGAAAAAGCAAGAAATCGTCAATTTCTGCTTAAAAACGCGAATTTACAAGCATTTATACGTTTTTGGCTCGCCAACTTAAAAACTACTGTAGATATTGAACTTTTTCAAAAAATTCGATTTCTCATTAAACCAGCGAAGCGAAAAAGCAAGAAATCGTCAATTTCTGCTTAAAAACGCGAATTTACAAGCATATATACGTTTTTGGCTCGCCAACTTAAAAACTACTGGAAATAATGAACTTTTTCAAAAAATCCGATTTCTCATTAAACCAGCGAAGGGAAAAAGCAAGAAATCGTCAATTTCTGCTTAAAAACGCGAATTTACAAGCATATATACGTTTTTGGCTCGCCAACTTAAAAACTACTGGAGATATTGAATTTTTTCAAAAAATCCGATTTCTCATTAAACCAGCGAAGCGAAAAAGCAAGAAATCGTCAATTTCTGCTTAAAAACGCGAATTTACAAGCATTTATACGTTTTTGGCTCGCCAACTTAAAAACTACTGGAGATATTGAACTTTTCCAAAAATCCGATTTCTCATTAAACCAGCGAAGCGAAAAAGCAAGAAATCGTCAATTTCTGCTTAAAAACGCGAATTTACAAGCATTTATACGTTTTTGGCTCGCCAACTTAAAAACTACTGGAGATATTTAACTTTTTCAAAAAATCCGATTTCTCATTAAACCAGCGAAGCGAAAAAGCAAGAAATCGTCAATTTCTGCTTAAAAACGCAAATTTACAAGCATTTATACGTTTTTGGCTCGCCAACTTAAAAACTACTGGAGATATTGAACTTTTTCAAAAAATCTGATTTCTCATTAAACCAGCGCAGCGAAAAAGCAAGAAATCGTCAATTTCTGCTTAAAAACGCGAATTTACAAGCATTTATTCGTTTTTGGCTCGCCAACTTAAAAACTACTGGAGATATTGAACTTTTTCAAAAAATCCGATTTCTCATTAAACCAGCGAAGCAAAAAAGCAAGAAATCGTCAATTTCTGCTTAAAAACGCGAATTTTCAAGCATATATACGTTTTTGGCTCGCCAACTTAAAAACTACTGGAGTTATTGAACTTTTTCAAAAAATCCGATTTCTCATTAAACCAGCGAAGCGAAAAAGCAAGAAATCGTCAATTTCTGCTTAAAAACGCGAATTTACAAGCATATATTCGTTTTTGGCTCGCCAACTTAAAAACTACTGGAGTTATTAAACTTTTTCAAAAAATCCGATTTCTCATTAAACCAGCGAAGCGAAAAAGCAAGAAATCGTCAATTTCTGCTTAAAAACGCGAATTTACAAGCATTTATACGTTTTTGGCTCGCCAACTTAAAAACTACTGGAGATATTGAACTTTTTCAAAAAATCCGATTTCTCATTAAACCAGCGAAGCGAAAAAGCAAGAAATCGTCAATTTCTGCTTAAAAACGCGAATTTACAAGCATTTATACGTTTTTGGCTCGCCAACTTAAAAACTACTGGAGATATTGAACTTTTTCAAAAAATCCGATTTCTCATTAAACCAGCGAAGCGAAAAAGCAAGAAATCGTCAATTTCTGCTTAAAAACGCGAATTTACAAGCATTTATACGTTTTTGGCACGCCAACTTAAAAACTACTGGAGATATTGAACTTTTTCAAAAAATCCGATTTCTCATTAAACCAGCGAAGCGAAAAAGCAAGAAATCGTCAATTTCTGCTTAAAAACGCGAATTTACAAGCATTTATACGTTTTTGGCTCGCCAACTTAAAAACTACTGGAGATATTGAACTTTTTCATAAAATCCGATTTCTCATTAAACCAGCGAAGCGAAAAAGCAAGAAATCGTCAATTTCTGCTTAAAAACGCGAATTTACAAGCATTTATACGTTTTTGGCTCGCCAACTTAAAAACTACTGGAGATATTAAACTTTTTCAAAAAATCCGATTTCTCATTAAACCAGCGAAGCGAAAAAGCAAGAAATCGTCAATTTCTGCTTAAAAACGCGAATTTACAAGCATTTATACGTTTTTGGCTCGCCAACTTAAAAACTACTGGAGATATTGAACTTTTTCAAAAAATCCGATTTCTCATTAAACCAGCGAAGCGAAAAAGCAAGAAATCGTCAATTTCTGCTTAAAAACTCGAATTTTCAAGCATTTATACGTTTTTGGCTCGCCAACTTAAAAACTACTGGAGATATTGAACTTTTTCAAAAAATCCGATTTCTCATTAAACCAGCGAAGCGAAAAAGCAAGAAATCGTCAATTTCTGCTTAAAAACGCGAATTTACAAGCATTTATACGTTTTTGGCTCGCCAACTTAAAAACTACTGGAGATATTAAACTTTTTCAAAAAATCCGATTTCTCATTAAACCAGCGAAGCGAAAAAGTAAGAAATCGTTAAGTTCTGCTTAAAAACGCGAATTTACAAGCATTTATACGTTTTTGGCTCGCCAACTTAAAAACTACTGGAGATATTGAACTTTTTCAAAAAATCCGATTTCTCATTAAACCAGCGAAGCGAAAAAGCAAGAAATCGTCAATTTCTGCTTAAAAACGCGAATTTACAAGCATTTGTACGTTTTTGGTTCGCCAACTTAAAAACTACTGGAGATATTGAACTTTTTCAAAAAATCCGATTTCTCATTAAACCAGCGAAGCGAAAAAGCAAAAAATTGTCAATTTCTGCTTAAAAACGCGAATTTACAAGCATTTGTACGTTTTTGGCTCGCCAACTTAAAAACTACTGGAGATATTGAACTTTTTCAAAAAATCCAATTTCTCATTAAACCAGCGAAGCGAAAAAGTAAAAAATCGTCAATTTCTGCTTAAAAACGCGAATTTACAAGCATTTGTACGTTTTTGGCTCGCCAACTTAAAAACTACTGGAGATATTGAACTTTTTCAAAAAATCCGATTTCTCATTAAACCAGCGAAGCGAAAAAGCAAAAACTCGTCAATTTCTGCTTAAAAACGCGAATTTACAAGCATTTGTACGTTTTTGGCTCGCCAACTTAAAATCTACTGGAGATATTGAACTTTTCAAAAAATCCGATTTCTCATTAAACCAGCGAAGCGAAAAAGCAAAAAATCGTCAATTTCTGCTTAAAAACGCGAATTTACAAGCATTTGTACGTTTTTGGCTCACCAACTTAAAAACTACTGGAGATATTGAACTTTTTCAAAAAATCCGATTTCTCATTAAACCAGCGAAGCGAAAAAGCAAAAAATCGTCAATTTCTGCTTAAAAACGCGAATTTACAAGCATTTGTACGTTTTTGGCTCGCCAACTTAAAAACTACTGGAGATATTGAACTTTTTCAAAAAATCCGATTTCTCATTAAATCAGCGAAGCGAAAAAGCAAAAAATCGTCAATTTCTGCTTAAAAACGCGAATTTACAAGCATTTGTACGTTTTTGGCTCGCCAACTTAAAAACTACTGGAGATATTGAACTTTTTCAAAAAATCCGATTTCTCATTAAACCAGCGAAGCGAAAAAGCAAAAAATCGTCAATTTCTGCTTAAAAACGCGAATTTACAAGCATTTGTACGTTTTTGGCTCGCCAACTTAAAAACTACTGGAGATATTGAACTTTTTCAAAAAATCCGATTTCTCATTAAATCAGCGAAGCGAAAAAGCAAAAAATCGTCAATTTCTGCTTAAAAACGCGAATTTACAAGCATTTGTACGTTTTTGGCTCGCCAACTTAAAAACTACTGGAGATATTGAACTTTTTCAAAAAATCCAATTTCTCATTAAACCAGCAAAGCGAAAAAGCAAAAAATCGTCAATTTCTGCTTAAAAACGCGAATTTACAAGCATTTGTACGTTTTTGGCTCGCCAAATTAAAAACTACTGGAGATATTGAACTTTTTCAAAAAATCCGATTTCTCATTAAACCAGCGAAGCGAAAAAGCAAAAAATCGTCAATTTCTGCTTAAAAACGCGAATTTACAAGCATTTGTACGTTTTTGGCTCGCCAACTTAAAAACTACTGGAGATATTGAACTTTTTCAAAAAATCCGATTTCTCATTAAACCAGCGAAGCGAAAAAGCAAGAAATCGTCAATTTCTGCTTAAAAACGCGAATTTACAAGCATTTGTACGTTTTTGGTTCGCCAACTTAAAAACTACTGAAGATATTGAACTTTTTCAAAAAATCCAATTTCTCATTAAACCAGCGAAGCGAAAAAGCAAAAAATCGTCAATTTCTGCTTAAAAACGCGAATTTACAAGCATTTGTACGTTTTTGGCTCGCCAACTTAAAAACTACTGGAGATATTGAACTTTTTCAAAAAATCCGATTTCTCATTAAATCAGCGAAGCGAAAAAGCAAAAAATCGTCAATTTCTGCTTAAAAACGCGAATTTACAAGCATTTGTACGTTTTTGGCTCGCCAACTTAAAAACTACTGGAGATATTGAACTTTTTCAAAAAATCCGATTTCTCATTAAACCAGCGAAGCGAAAAAGCAAAAAATCGTCAATTTCTGCTTAAAAACGCGAATTTACAAGCATTTGTACGTTTTTGTCTCGCCAACTTAAAAACTACTGGAGATATTGAACTTTTTCAAAAAATCCGATTTCTCATTAAACCAGCGAAGCGAAAAAGCAAAAAATCGTCAATTTCTGCTTAAAAACGCGAATGTACAAGCATTTGTACGTTTTTGGCTCGCCAACTTAAAAACTACTGGAGATATTGAACTTTTTCAAAAAATCCGATTTCTCATTAAACCAGCGAAGCGAAAAAGCAAAAAATCGTCAATTTCTGCTTAAAAACGCGAATTTACAAGCATTTGTACGTTTTTGGCTCGCCAACTTAAAAACTACTGGAGATATTGAACTTTTTCAAAAAATCCGATTTCTCATTAAACCAGCGAAGCGAAAAAGCAAAAAATCGTCAATTTCTGCTTAAAAACGCGAATTTACAAGCATTTGTACGTTTTTGGCTCGCCAACTTAAAAACTACTGGAGATATTGAACTTTTTCAAAAAATCCGATTTCTCATTAAACCAGCGAAGCGAAAAAGCAAAAAATCGTCAATTTCTGCTTAAAAACGCGAATTTACAAGCATTTGTACGTTTTTGGCTCGCCAACTTAAAAACTACTGGAGATATTGAACTTTTTCAAAAAATCCGATTTCTCATTAAAACAGCGAAGCGAAAAAGCAAAAAATCGTCAATTTCTGCTTAAAAACGCGAATTTACAAGCATTTGTACGTTTTTCTCTCGCCAACTTAAAAACTACTGGAGATATTGAACTTTTTCAAAAAATCCGATTTCTCATTAAACCAGCGAAGCAAAAAAGCAAAAAATCGTCAATTTCTGCTTAAAAACGCGAATTTACAAGCATTTGTACGTTTTTGGCTCGCCAACTTAAAAACTACTGGAGATATTGAACTTTTTCAAAAAATCCGATTTCTCATTAAACCAGCGAAGCGAAAAAGCAAGAAATCGTCAATTTCTGCTTAAAAACGCGAATTTACAAGCATTTGTACGTTTTTGGTTCGCCAACTTAAAAACTACTGAAGATATTGAACTTTTTCAAAAAATCCGATTTCTCATTAAACCAGCGAAGCGAAAAAGCAAAAAATCGTCAATTTCTGCTTAAAAACGCGAATTTACAAGCATTTGTACGTTTTTGGCTCGCCAACTTAAAAACTACTGGAGATATTGAACTTTTTCAAAAAATCCGATTTCTCATTAAATCAGCGAAGCGAAAAAGCAAAAAATCGTCAATTTCTGCTTAAAAACGCGAATTTACAAGCATTTGTACGTTTTTGGCTCGCCAACTTAAAAACTACTGGAGATATTGAACTTTTTCAAAAAATCCGATTTCTCATTAAACCAGCGAAGCGAAAAAGCAAAAAATCGTCAATTTCTGCTTAAAAACGCGAATTTACAAGCATTTGTACGTTTTTGTCTCGCCAACTTAAAAACTACTGGAGATATTGAACTTTTTCAAAAAATCCGATTTCTCATTAAACCAGCGAAGCGAAAAAGCAAAAAATCGTCAATTTCTGCTTAAAAACGCGAATGTACAAGCATTTGTACGTTTTTGGCTCGCCAACTTAAAAACTACTGGAGATATTGAACTTTTTCAAAAAATCCGATTTCTCATTAAACCAGCGAAGCGAAAAAGCAAAAAATCGTCAATTTCTGCTTAAAAACGCGAATTTACAAGCATTTGTACGTTTTTGGCTCGCCAACTTAAAAACTACTGGAGATATTGAACTTTTTCAAAAAATCCGATTTCTCATTAAACCAGCGAAGCGAAAAAGCAAAAAATCGTCAATTTCTGCTTAAAAACGCGAATTTACAAGCATTTGTACGTTTTTGGCTCGCCAACTTAAAAACTACTGGAGATATTGAACTTTTTCAAAAAATCCGATTTCTCATTAAACCAGCGAAGCGAAAAAGCAAAAAATCGTCAATTTCTGCTTAAAAACGCGAATTTACAAGTACAAGCATTTGTACGTTTTTGGCTCGCCAACTTAAAAACTACTGGAGATATTGAACTTTTTCAAAAATCCGATTTCTCATTAAACCAGCGAAGCGAAAAAGCAAAAAATCGTCAATTTCTGCTTAAAAACGCGAATTTACAAGCATTTGTACGTTTTTGGCTCGCCAACTTAAAAAACTACTGGAGATATTGAACTTTTCAAAAAATCCGATTTCTCATTAAACCAGCGAAGCGAAAAAGCAAAAAATCGTCAATTTCTGCTTAAAAACGCGAATTTACAAGCATTTGTACGTTTTTGGCTCGCCAACTTAAAAACTACTGGAGATATTGAACTTTTTCAAAAAATCCGATTTCTCATTAAACCAGCGAAGCGAAAAAGCAAAAAATCGTCAATTTCTGCTTAAAAACGCGAATTTACAAGCATTTGTACGTTTTTGGCTCGCCAACTTAAAAACTACTGGAGATATTGAACTTTTTCAAAAAATCCGATTTCTCATTAAACCAGCGAAGCGAAAAAGCAAGAAATCGTCAATTTCTGCTTAAAAACGCGAATTTACAAGCATTTGTACGTTTTTGGCTCGCCAACTTAAAAACTACTGGAGATATTGAACTTTTTCAAAAAATCCGATTTCTCATTAAACCAGCGAAGCGAAAAAGCAAAAAATCCTCAATTTCTGCTTAAAAACGCGAATTTACAAGCATTTGTACGTTTTTGGCTCGCAAACTTAAAAACTACTGGAGATATTGAACTTTTTCAAAAAATCCGATTTCTCATTAAACCAGCGAAGCGAAAAAGCAAAAATCGTCAATTTCTGCTTAAAAACGCGAATTTACAAGCATTTGTACGTTTTTGGCTCGCCAACTTAAAAACTACTGGAGATATTGAACTTTTTCAAAAAATCCGATTTCTCATTAAACCAGCGAAGCGAAAAAGAAAAAATCGTCAATTTCTGCTTAAAAACGCGAATTTACAAGCATTTGTACGTTTTTGGCTCGCCAACTTAAAAACTACTGGAGATATTGAACTTTTTCAAAAAATCCGATTTCTCATTAAACCAGCGAAGCGAAAAAGCAAAAAATCGTCAATTTCTGCTTAAAAACGCGAATTTACAAGCATTTGTACGTTTTTGGCTCGCCAACTTAAAAACTACTGGAGATATTGAACTTTTTCAAAAAATCCGATTTCTCATTAAACCAGCGAAGCGAAAAAGCAAGAAATCGTCAATTTCTGCTTAAAAACGCGAATTTACAAGCATTTGTACGTTTTTGGCTCGCCAACTCAAAAACTACTGGAGATATGAACTTTTTCAAAAAATCCGATTTCTCATTAAACCAGCGAAGCGAAAAAGCAAGAAATCGTCAATTTCTGCTTAAAAACGCGAATTTACAAGCATTTGTACGTTTTTGGCTCGCCAACTTAAAAACTACTGGAGATATTGAACTTTTTCAAAAAATCCGATTTCTCATTAAACCAGCGAAGCGAAAAAGCAAAAAATCGTCAATTTCTGCTTAAAAACGCGAATTTACAAGCATTTGTACGTTTTTGGCTCGCCAACTTAAAAACTACTGGAGATATTAAACTTTTTCAAAAAATCCGATTTCTCATTAAACCAGCGAAGCGAAAAAGCAAAAATCGTCAATTTCTGCTTAAAAACGCGAATTTACAAGCATTTGTACGTTTTTGGCTCGCCAACTTAAAAACTACTGGAGATATTGAACTTTTTCAAAAAATCCGATTTTTCATTAAACCAGCGAAGCGAAAAAGCAAAAAATCGTCAATTTCTGCTTAAAAACGCGAATTTACAAGCATTTGTACGTTTTTGGCTCGCCAACTTAAAAACTACTGGAGATATTGAACTTTTTCAAAAAATCCGATTTCTCATTAAACCAGCGAAGCGAAAAAGCAAAAAATCGTCAATTTCTGCTTAAAAACGCGAATTTACAAGCATTTGTACGTTTTTGGCTCGCCAACTTAAAAACTACTGGAGATATTGAACTTTTTCAAAAAATCCGATTTCTCATTAAACCAGCGAAGCGAAAAAGCAAAAAATCGTCAATTTCTGCTTAAAAACGCGAATTTACAAGCATTTGTACGTTTTTGGCTCGCCAACTTAAAAACTACTGGAGATATTGAACTTTTTCAAAAATCCGATTTCTCATTAAACCAGCGAAGCGAAAAAGCAAAAAATCGTCAATTTCTGCTTAAAAACGCGAATTTACAAGCATTTGTACGTTTTTGGCCCGCCAACTTAAAAACTACTGGAGATATTGAACTTTTTCAAAAATCCGATTTCTCATTAAACCAGCGAAGCGAAAAAGCAAAAAATTGTCAATTTCTGCTTAAAAACGCGAATTTACAAGCATTTGTACGTTTTTGGCTCGCCAACTTAAAAACTACTGGAGATATTGAACTTTTTCAAAAAATCCGATTTCTCATTAAACCAGCGAAGCGAAAAAGCAAAAAATCGTCAATTTCTGCTTAAAACCGCGAATTTAGAAGCATTTGTACGTTTTTGGCTCGCCAACTTAAAAACTACTGGAGATATTAAACTTTTTCAAAAATCCGATTTCTCATTAAACCAGCGAAGCGAAAAAGCAAAAAATCGTCAATTTCTGCTTAAAAACGCGAATTTACAAGCATTTGTACGTTTTTGGCTCGCCAACTTAAAAACTACTGGAGATATTGAACTTTATCAAAAAATCCGATTTCTCATTAAACCAGCGAAGCGAAAAAGCAAAAAATCGTCAATTTCTGCTTAAAACGCGAATTTACAAGCATTTGTACGTTTTTGCTCGCCAACTTAAAAACTACTGGAGATATTGAACTTTTTCAAAAAATCCGATTTCTCATTAAACCAGCGAAGCGAAAAAGCAAAAAATCGTCAATTTCTGCTTAAAAACGCGAATTTACAAGCAATTGTACGTTTTTGGCTCGCCAACTTAAAAACTACTGGAGATATTGAACTTTTTCAAAAAATCCGATTTCTCATTAAACCAGCGAAGCGAAAAAGCAAAAAATCGTCAATTTCTGCTTAAAAACGCGAATTTACAAGCATTTGTACGTTTTTGGCTCGCCAACTTAAAAACTACTGGAGATATTGAACTTTTTCAAAAAATCCGATTTCTCATTAAACCAGCGAAGCGAAAAAGCAAGAAATCGTCAATTTCTGCTTAAAAACGCGAATTTACAAGCATTTGTACGTTTTTGGCTCGCCAACTTAAAAACTACTGGAGATATTGAACTTTTTCAAAAAATCCGATTTTTCATTAAACCAGCGAAGCGAAAAAGCAAAAAATCGTCAATTTCTGCTTAAAAACGCGAATTTACAAGCATTTGTACGTTTTTGGCTCGCCAACTTAAAAACTACTGGAGATATTGAACTTTTTTAAAAAATCCGATTTCTCATTAAACCAGCGAAGCGAAAAAGCAAAAAATCGTCAATTTCTGCTTAAAAACGCGAATTTACAAGCATTTGTACGGTTTTAACTCGCCAACTTAAAAACTACTGGAGATATTGAACTTTTTCAAAAAATCCGATTTCTCATTAAACCAGCGAAGCGAAAAAGCAAAAAATCGTCAATTTCTGCTTAAAAACGCGAATTTACAAGCATTTGTACGTTTTTGGCTCGCCAACTTAAAAACTACTGGAGATATTAAACTTTTTCAAAAAATTCGATTTCTCATTAAACCAGCGAAGCGAAAAAGCAAAAAATCGTCAATTTCTGCTTAAAACCGCAAATTTACAAGCATTTGTATGTTTTTGGCTCGCCAACTTAAAAACTACTGGAGATATTAAACTTTTTCAAAAAATCCGATTTCTCATTAAACCAGCGAAGCGAAAAAGCAAAAAATCGTCAATTTCTGCTTAAAAACGCGAATTTACAAGCATTTGTACGTTTTTGGCTCGCCAACTTAAAAACTACTGGAGATATTGAACTTTTTCAAAAAATCCGATTTCTCATTAAACTAGCGAAGCGAAAAAGCAAAAAATCGTCAATTTCTGCTTAAACACGCGAATTTACAAGCATTTGTACGTTTTTGGCTCGCCAACTTAAAAACTACTGGAGATATTGAACTTTTTCAAAAAATTCGATTTCTCATTAAACCAGCGAAGCGAAAAAGCAAAAAATCGTCAATTTCTGCTTAAAAACGCGAATTTACAAGCATTTGTACGTTTTTGGCTCGCCAACTTAAAAACTACTGGAGATATTGAACTTTTTCAAAAAATCCGATTTCTCATTAAACCAGCGAAGCGAAAAAGCAAGAAATCGTCAATTTCTGCTTAAAAACGCGAATTTACAAGCATTTGTACGTTTTTGGCTCGCCAACTTAAAAACTACTGGAGATATTGAACTTTTTCAAAAAATCCGATTTCTCATTAAACCAGCGAAGCGAAAAAGCAAAAATCGTCAATTTCTGCTTAAAAACGCGAATTTACAAGCATTTGTACGTTTTTGGCTCGCCAAATTAAAAACTACTGGAGATATTGAACTTTTTCAAAAAATCCGATTTCTCATTAAACCAGCGAAGCGAAAAAGCAAGAAATCGTCAATTTCTGCTTAAAAACGCGAATTTACAAGCATTTGTACGTTTTTGGCTCGCCAACTTAAAAACTACTGGAGATATTGAACTTTTTCAAAAAATCCGATTTCTCATTAAACCAGCGAAGCGAAAAAGCAAAAAATCGTCAATTTCTGCTTAAAAACGCGAATTTACAAGCATTTGTACGTTTTTGGCTCGCCAACTTAAAAACTACTGGAGATATTGAACTTTTTCAAAAAATCCGATTTCTCATTAAACCAGCGAAGCGAAAAAGCAAGAAATCGTCAATTTCTGCTTAAAAACGCGAATTTACAAGCATTTGTACGTTTTTGGCTCGCCAACTTAAAAACTACTGGAGATATTGAACTTTTTCAAAAAATCCGATTTCTCATTAAACCAGCGAAGCGAAAAAGCAAAAAATCGTCAATTTCTGCTTAAAAACGCGAATTTACAAGCATTTGTACGTTTTTGGCTCGCCAAATTAAAAACTACTGGAGATATTGAACTTTTTCAAAAAATCCGATTTCTCATTAAACCAGCGAAGCGAAAAAGCAAAAAATCGTCAATTTCTGCTTAAAAACGCGAATTTACAAGCATTTGTACGTTTTTGGCCCGCCAACTTAAAAACTACTGGAGATATTGAACTTTTTCAAAAAATCCGATTTCTCATTAAACCAGCGAAGCGAAAAAGCAAAAAATCGTCAATTTCTGCTTAAAACGCGAATTTACAAGCATTTGTACGTTTTTGGCTCGCCAACTTAAAAACTACTGGAGATATTGAACTTTTTCAAAAAATCCGATTTCTCATTAAACCAGCGAAGCGAAAAAGCAAGAAATCGTCAATTTCTGCTTAAAAACGCGAATTTACAAGCATTTGTACGTTTTTGGCTCGCCAACTTAAAAACTACTGGAGATATTGAACTTTTTCAAAAAATCCGATTTCTCATTAAACCAGCGAAGCGAAAAAGCAAGAAATCGTCAATTTCTGCTTAAAAACGCGAATTTACAAGCATTTGTACGTTTTTGGCTCGCCAACTTAAAAACTACTGGAGATATTGAACTTTTTCAAAAAATCCGATTTCTCATTAAACCAGCGAAGCGAAAAAGCAAAAAATCGTCAATTTCTGCTTAAAAACGCGAATTTACAAGCATTTGTACGTTTTTGGCTCGCCAACTTAAAAACTACTGGAGATATTAAACTTTTTCAAAAAATCCGATTTCTCATTAAACCAGCGAAGCGAAAATGCAAAAAATCGTCAATTTCTGCTTAAAAACGCGAATTTACAAGCATTTGTAGGTTTTTGGCTCGCCAACTTAAAAACTACTGGAGATATTGAACTTTTCAAAAAATCCGATTTCTCATTAAACCAGCGAAGCGAAAAAGCAAAAAATCGTCAATTTCTGCTTAAAAACGCGAATTTACAAGCATTTGTACGTTTTTGGCTCGCCAACTTAAAAACTACTGGAGATATTGAACTTTTTCAAAAAATCCGATTTTTCATTAAACCAGCGAAGCGAAAAAGCAAAAAATCGTCAATTTCTGCTTAAAAACGCGAATTTACAAGCATTTGTACGTTTTTGGCTCGCCAACTTAAAAACTACTGGAGATATTGAACTTTTTCAAAAATCCGATTTCTCATTAAACCAGCGAAGCGAAAAAGCAAAAAATCGTCAATTTCTGCTTAAAAACGCGAATTTACAAGTATTTGTACGTTTTTGGCTCGCCAACTTAAAAACTACTGGAGATATTGAACTTTTTCAAAAAATCCGATTTCTCATTAAACCAGCGAAGCGAAAAAGCAAAAATCGTCAATTTCTGCTTAAAAACGCGAATTTACAAGCATTTGTACGTTTTTGGCTCGCCAACTTAAAAACTACTGGAGATATTGAACTTTTTCAAAAAATCCGATTTCTCATTAAACCAGCGAAGCGAAAAAGCAAAAAATCGTCAATTTCTGCTTAAAAACGCGAATTTACAAGCATTTGTACGTTTTTGGCCCGCCAACTTAAAAACTACTGGAGATATTGAACTTTTTCAAAAAATCCGATTTCTCATTAAACCAGCGAAGCGAAAAAGCAAAAAATTGTCAATTTCTGCTTAAAAACGCGAATTTACAAGCATTTGTACGTTTTTGGCTCGCCAACTTAAAAACTACTGGAGATATTGAACTTTTTCAAAAAATCCGATTTCTCATTAAACCAGCGAAGCGAAAAAGCAAAAAATCGTCAATTTCTGCTTAAAACCGCGAATTTACAAGCATTTGTACGTTTTTGGCTCGCCAACTTAAAAACTACTGGAGATATTAAACTTTTTCAAAAAATCCGATTTCTCATTAAACCAGCGAAGCGAAAAAGCAAAAAATCGTCAATTTCTGCTTAAAAACGCGAATTTACAAGCATTTGTACGTTTTTGGCTCGCCAACTTAAAAACTACTGGAGATATTGAACTTTATCAAAAAATCCGATTTCTCATTAAACCAGCGAAGCGAAAAAGCAAAAAATCGTCAATTTCTGCTTAAAAACGCGAATTTACAAGCATTTGTACGTTTTTGCTCGCCAACTTAAAAACTACTGGAGATATTGAACTTTTTCAAAAAATCCGATTTCTCATTAAACCAGCGAAGCGAAAAAGCAAAAAATCGTCAATTTCTGCTTAAAAACGCGAATTTACAAGCATTTGTACGTTTTTGGCTCGCCAACTTAGAAACTACTGGAGATATTGAACTTTTTCAAAAAATCCGATTTCTCATTAAACCAGCGAAGCGAAAAAGCAAAAAATCGTCAATTTCTGCTTAAAAACGCGAATTTACAAGCATTTGTACGTTTTTGGCTCGCCAACTTAAAAACTACTGGAGATATTGAACTTTTTCAAAAAATCCGATTTCTCATTAAACCAGCGAAGCGAAAAAGCAAGAAATCGTCAATTTCTGCTTAAAAACGCGAATTTACAAGCATTTGTACGTTTTTGGCTCGCCAACTTAAAAACTACTGGAGATATTGAACTTTTTCAAAAATCCGATTTTTCATTAAACCAGCGAAGCGAAAAAGCAAAAAATCGTCAATTTCTGCTTAAAAACGCAAATTTACAAGCATTTGTACGTTTTTGGCTCGCCAACTTAAAAACTACTGGAGATATTGAACTTTTTAAAAAATCCGATTTCTCATTAAACCAGCGAAGCGAAAAAGCAAAAAATCGTCAATTTCTGCTTAAAAACGCGAATTTACAAGCATTTGTACGTTTTTGGCTCGCCAACTTAAAAACTACTGGAGATATTGAACTTTTTCAAAAAATCCGATTTCTCATTAAACCAGCGAAGCGAAAAAGCAAAAAATCGTCAATTTCTGCTTAAAAACGCGAATTTACAAGCATTTGTACGTTTTTGGCTCGCCAACTTAAAAACTACTGGAGATATTAAACTTTTTCACAAAATTCGATTTCTCATTAAACCAGCGAAGCGAAAAAGCAAAAAATCGTCAATTTCTGCTTAAAACCGCAAATTTACAAGCATTTGTACGTTTTTGGCTCGCCAACTTAAAAACTACTGGAGATATTAAACTTTTTCAAAAATCCGATTTCTCATTAAACCAGCGAAGCGAAAAAGCAAAAAATCGTCAATTTCTGCTTAAAAACGCGAATTTACAAGCATTTGTACGTTTTTGGCTCGCCAACTTAAAAACTACTGGAGATATTGAACTTTTTCAAAAAATCCGATTTCTCATTAAACTAGCGAAGCGAAAAAGCAAAAAATCGTCAATTTCTGCTTAAACACGCGAATTTACAAGCATTTGTACGTTTTTGGCTCGCCAACTTAAAAACTACTGGAGATATTGAACTTTTTCAAAAAATTCGATTTCTCATTAAACCAGCGAAGCGAAAAAGCAAAAAATCGTCAATTTCTGCTTAAAAACGCGAATTTACAAGCATTTGTACGTTTTTGGCTCGCCAACTTAAAAACTACTGGAGATATTGAACTTTTTCAAAAAATCCGATTTCTCATTAAACCAGCGAAGCGAAAAAGCAAGAAATCGTCAATTTCTGCTTAAAAACGCGAATTTACAAGCATTTGTACGTTTTTGGCTCGCCAACTTAAAAACTACTGGAGATATTGAACTTTTTCAAAAAATCCGATTTCTCATTAAACCAGCGAAGCGAAAAAGCAAAAAATCGTCAATTTCTGCTTAAAAACGCGAATTTACAAGCATTTGTACGTTTTTGGCTCGCCAAATTAAAAACTACTGGAGATATTGAACTTTTTCAAAAAATCCGATTTCTCATTAAACCAGCGAAGCGAAAAAGCAAGAAATCGTCAATTTCTGCTTAAAAACGCGAATTTACAAACATTTGTACGTTTTTGGCTCGCCAACTTAAAAACTACTGGAGATATTGAACTTTTTCAAAAAATCCGATTTCTCATTAAACCAGCGAAGCGAAAAAGCAAAAAATCGTCAATTTCTGCTTAAAAACGCGAATTTACAAGCATTTGTACGTTTTTGGCTCGCCAACTTAAAAACTACTGGAGATATTGAACTTTTTCAAAAAATCCGATTTCTCATTAAACCAGCGAAGCGAAAAAGCAAGAAATCGTCAATTTCTGCTTAAAAACGCGAATTTACAAGCATTTGTACGTTTTTGGCTCGCCAACTTAAAAACTACTGGAGATATTGAACTTTTTCAAAAAATCCGATTTCTCATTAAACCAGCGAAGCGAAAAAGCAAAAAATCGTCAATTTCTGCTTAAAAACGCGAATTTACAAGCATTTGTACGTTTTTGGCTCGCCAAATTAAAAAACTACTGGAGATATTGAACTTTTTCAAAAAATCCGATTTCTCATTAAACCAGCGAAGCGAAAAAGCAAGAAATCGTCAATTTTTGCTTAAAAACGCGAATTTACAAGCATTTGTACGTTTTTGGCTCGCCAACTTAAAAACTACTGGAGATATTGAACTTTTTCAAAAAATCCGATTTCTCATTAAACCAGCGAAGCGAAAAAGCAAAAAATCGTCAATTTCTGCTTAAAAACGCGAATTTACAAGCATTTGTACGTTTTTGGCTCGCCAACTTAAAAACTACTGGAGATATTGAACTTTTTCAAAAAATCCGATTTCTCATTAAACCAGCGAAGCGAAAAAGCAAAAATCGTCAATTTCTGCTTAAAACGCGAATTTACAAGCATTTGTACGTTTTTGGCTCGCCAACTTAAAAACTACTGGAGATATTGAACTTTTTCAAAAAATCCGATTTCTCATTAAACCAGCGAAGCGAAAAAGCAAGAAATCGTCAATTTCTGCTTAAAAACGCGAATTTACAAGCATTTGTACGTTTTTGGCTCGCCAACTTAAAAACTACTGGAGATATTGAACTTTTTCAAAAAATCCGATTTCTCATTAAACCAGCGAAGCGAAAAAGCAAGAAATCGTCAATTTCTGCTTAAAAACGCGAATTTACAAGCATTTGTACGTTTTTGGCTCGCCAACTTAAAAACTACTGGAGATATTGAACTTTTTCAAAAAATCCGATTTCTCATTAAACCAGCAAGGCGAAAAAGCAAAAAATCGTCAATTTCTGCTTAAAAACGCGAATTTACAAGCATTTGTACGTTTTTGGCTCGCCAACTTAAAAACTACTGGAGATATTGAACTTTTTCAAAAATCCGATTTCTCATTAAACCAGCGAAACGAAAAAGCAAAAAATCGTCAATTTCTGCTTAAAAACGCGAATTTACAAGCATTTGTACGTTTTTGGCTCGCCAACTTAAAAACTACTGGAGATATTGAACTTTTTTAAAAAATCCGATTTCTCATTAAATCAGCGAAGCGAAAAAGCAAAAAATCGTCAATTTCTGCTTAAAAACGCGAATTTACAAGCATTTGTACGTTTTTGGCTCGCCAACTTAAAAACTACTGGAGATATTGAACTTTTTCAAAAAATCCGATTTCTCATTAAACCAGCGAAGCGAAAAAGCAAAAAATCGTCAATTTCTGCTTAAAAACGCGAATTTACAAGCATTTGTACGTTTTTGGCTCGCCAACTTAAAAACTACTGGAGATATTAAACTTTTTCAAAAAATCCGATTTCTCATTAAACCAGCGAGGCGAAAAAGCAAAAAATCGTCAATTTCTGCTTAAAAACGCGAATTTACAAGCATTTGTACGTTTTTGGCTCGCCAACTTAAAAACTACTGGAGATATTGAACTTTTTCAAAAAATCCGATTTCTCATTAAACCAGCGAAGCGAAAAAGCAAAAAATCGTCAATTTCTGCTTAAAAACGCGAATTTACAAGCATTTGTACGTTTTTGGCTCGCCAACTTAAAAACTACTGGAGATATTGAACTTTTTCAAAAAATCCGATTTCTCATTAAACCAGCGAAGCGAAAAAGCAAAAAATCGTCAATTTCTGCTTAAAAACGCGAATTTACAAGCATTTGTACGTTTTTGGCTCGCCAACTTAAAAACTACTGGAGATATTGAACTTTTTCAAAAAATCCGATTTCTCATTAAACCAGCGAAGCGAAAAAGCAAGAAATTGTCAATTTCTGCTTAAAAACGCGAATTTACAAGCATTTGTACGTTTTTGGCTCGCCAACTTAAAAACTACTGGAGATATTAAACTTTTTCAAAAAATCCGATTTCTCATTAAACCAGCGAAGCGAAAAAGCAAGAAATCGTCAATTTCTGCTTAAAAACGCGAATTTACAAGCATTTGTACGTTTTTGGCTCGCCAACTTAAAAACTACTGGAGATATTGAACTTTTTCAAAAAATCCGATTTCTCATTAAACCAGCGAAGCGAAAAAGCAAAAAATCGTCAATTTCTGCTTAAAAACGCGAATTTACAAGCATTTGTACGTTTTTGGCTCGCCAACTTAAAAACTACTGGAGATATTGAACTTTTTCAAAAAATCCGATTTCTCATTAAACCAGCGAAGCGAAAAAGCAAAAAATCGTCAATTTCTGCTTAAAAACGCGAATTTACAAGCATTTGTACGTTTTTGGCTCGCCAACTTAAAAACTACTGGAGATATTGAACTTTTTCAAAAAATCCGATTTCTCATTAAACCAGCGAAGCGAAAAAGCAAGAAATCGTCAATTTCTGCTTAAAAACGCGAATTTACAAGCATTTGTACGTTTTTGGCTCGCCAACTTAAAAACTACTGGAGATATTGAACTTTTTCAAAAAATCCGATTTCTCATTAAACCAGCGAAGCGAAAAAGCAAGAAATCGTCAATTTCTGCTTAAAAACGCGAATTTACAAGCATTTGTACGTTTTTGGCTCGCCAACTTAAAAACTACTGGAGATATTGAACTTTTTCAAAAAATCCGATTTCTCATTAAACCAGCGAAGCGAAAAAGCAAAAAATCGTCAATTTCTGCTTCAAAACGCGAATTTACAAGCATTTGTACGTTTTTGGCTCGCCAACTTAAAAACTACTGGAGATATTGAACTTTTTCAAAAAATCCGATTTCTCATTAAACCAGCGAAGCGAAAAAGCAAAAAATCGTCAATTTCTGCTTAAAAACGCGAATTTACAAGCATTTGTAGGTTTTTGGCTCGCCAACTTAAAAACTACTGGAGATATTGAACTTTTTCAAAAAATCCGATTTCTCATTAAACCAGCGAAGCGAAAAAGCAAAAAATCGTCAATTTCTGCTTAAAAACGCGAATTTACAAGCATTTGTACGTTTTTAGCTCGCCAACTTAAAAACTACTAGAGATATTGAACTTTTTCAAAAAATCCGATTTCTCATTAAACCAGCGAAGCGAAAAAGCAAAAAATCGTCAATTTCTGCTTAAAGACGCGAATTTACAAGCATTTGTACGTTTTTGGCTCGCCAACTTAAAAACTACTGGAGATATTGAACTTTTTCAAAAAATCCGATTTCTCATTAAACCAGCGAAGCGAAAAAGCAAAAAATCGTCAATTTCTGCTTAAAAACGCGAATTTACAAGCATTTGTACGTTTTTGGCTCGCCAACTTAAAAACTACTGGAGATATTGAACTTTTTCAAAAAATCCGATTTCTCATTAAACCAGCGAAGCGAAAAAGCAAAAAATCGTCAATTTCTGCTTAAAAACGCGAATTTACAAGCATTTGTACGTTTTTGGCTCGCCAACTTAAAAACTACTGGAGATATTGAACTTTTTCAAAAAATCCGATTTCTCATTAAACCAGCGAAGCGAAAAAGCAAGAAATCGTCAATTTCTGCTTAAAATCGCGAATTTACAAGCATTTGTACGTTTTTGGCTCGCCAACTTAAAAACTACTGGAGATATTGAACTTTTTCAAAAAATCCGATTTCTCATTAAACCAGCGAAGCGAAAAAGCAAAAAATCGTCAATTTCTGCTTAAAAACGCGAATTTACAAGCATTTGTACGTTTTTGGCTCGCCAACTTAAAAACTACTGGAGATATTGAACTTTTTCAAAAAATCCGATTTCTCATTAAACCAGCGAAGCGAAAAAGCAAAAAATCGTCAATTTCTGCTTAAAAACGCGAATTTACAAGCATTTGTACGTTTTTGGCTCGCCAACTTAAAAACTACTGGAGATATTGAACTTTTTCAAAAAATCCGATTTCTCATTAAACCAGCGAAGCGAAAAAGCAAAAAATCGTCAATTTCTGCTTAAAAAAGCGAATTTACAAGCATTTGTACGTTTTTGGCTCGCCAACTTAAAAACTACTGGAGATATTGAACTTTTTCAAAAAATCCGATTTCACATTAAACCAGCGAAGCGAAAAAGCAAAAAATCGTCAATTTCTGCTTAAAAACGCGAATTTACTAGCATTTGTACGTTTTTGGCTCGCCAACTTAAAAACTACTGGAGATATTGAACTTTTTCAAAAAATCCGATTTCTCATTAAACCAGCGAAGCGAAAAAGCAAAAAATCGTCAATTTCTGCTTAAAAACGCGAATTTACAAGCATTTGTACGTTTTTGGCTCGCCAACTTAAAAACTACTGGAGATATTGAACTTTTTCAAAAAATCCGATTTCTCATTAAACCAGCGAAGCGAAAAATCAAAAAATCGTCAATTTCTGCTTAAAAACGCGAATTTACAAGCATTTGTACGTTTTTGGCTCGCCAACTTAAAAACTACTGGAGATATTGAACTTTTTCAAAAAATCCGATTTCTCATTAAACCAGCGAAGCGAAAAAGCAAAAAATCGTCAATTTCTGCTTAAAAACGCGAATTTACAAGCATTTGTACGTTTTTGGCTCGCCAACTTAAAAACTACTGGAGATATTGAACTTTTTCAAAAATCCGATTTCTCATTAAACCAGCGAAGCGAAAAAGCAAGAAATCGTCAATTTCTGCTTAAAAACGCGAATTTACAAGCATTTGTACGTTTTTGGCTCGCCAACTTAAAAACTACTGGAGATATTGAACTTTTTCAAAAAATCCGATTTCTCATTAAACTAGCGAAGCGAAAAAGCAAAAAATCGTCAATTTCTGCTTAAAAACGCGAATTTACAAGCATTTGTACGTTTTTGGCTCGCCAACTTAAAAACTACTGGAGATATTGAACTTTTTCAAAAAATCCGATTTCTCATTAAACCAGCGAAGCGAAAAAGCAAAAAATCGTCAATTTCTGCTTAAAAACGCGAATTTACAAGCATTTGTACGTTTTTGGCTCGCCAACTTAAAATCTACTGGAGATATTGAACTTTTTCAAAAATCCGATTTCTCATTAAACCAGCGAAGCGAAAAAGCAAAAAATCGTCAATTTCTGCTTAAAAACGCGAATTTACAAGCATTTGTACGTTTTTGGCTCGCCAACTTAAAAACTACTGGAGATATTGAACTTTTTCAAAAAATCCGATTTCTCATTAAACCAGCGAAGCGAAAAAGCAAAAAATCGTCAATTTCTGCTTAAAAACGCGAATTTACAAGCATTTGTACGTTTTTGGCTCGCCAACTTAAAAACTACTGGAGATATTGAACTTTTTCAAAAATCCGATTTTTCATTAAACCAGCGAAGCGAAAATGCAAAAAATCGTCAATTTCTGCTTAAAAACGCGAATTTACAAGCATTTGTACGTTTTTGGCTCGCCAACTTAAAAACTACTGGAGATATTGAACTTTTTCAAAAAATCCGATTTCTCATTAAACCAGCGAAGCGAAAAGCAAAAAATCGTCAATTTCTGCTTAAAAACGCGAATTTACAAGCATTTGTACGTTTTTGGCTCGCCAACTTAAAACTACTGGAGATATTGAACTTTTTCAAAAAATCCGATTTCTCATTAAACCAGCGAAGCGAAAAAGCAAAAAATCGTCAATTTCTGCTTAAAAACGCGAATTTACAAGCATTTGTACGTTTTTGGCTCGCCAACTTAAAAACTACTGGAGATATTGAACTTTTTCAAAAAATCCGATTTCTCATTAAACCAGCGAAGCGAAAAAGCAAAAAATCGTCAATTTCTGCTTAAAAACGCGAATTTACAAGCATTTGTACGTTTTTGGCTCGCCAACTTAAAAACTACTGGAGATATTGAACTTTTTCAAAAAATCCGATTTCTCATTAAACCAGCGAAGCGAAAAAGCAAAAATCGTCAATTTCTGCTTAAAAACGCGAATTTACAAGCATTTGTACGTTTTTGGCTCGCCAACTTAAAAACTACTGGAGATATTGAACTTTTTCTAAATCCGATTTCTCATTAAACCAGCGAAGCGAAAAAGCAAAAAATCGTCAATTTCTGCTTAAAAACGCGAATTTACAAGCATTTGTACGTTTTTGGCTCGCCAACTTAAAAACTACTGGAGATATTGAACTTTTTCAAAAAATCCAATTTCTCATTAAACCAGCGAAGCGAAAAAGCAAAAAATCGTCAATTTCTGCTTAAAAACGCGAATTTACAAGCATTTGTACGTTTTTGGCTCGCCAACTTAAAAACTACTGGAGATATTGAACTTTTTCAAAAAATCCGATTTCTCATTAAACCAGCGAAGCGAAAAAGCAAGAAATCGTCAATTTCTGCTTAAAAACGCGAATTTACAAGCATTTGTACGTTTTTGGCTCGCCAACTTAAAAACTACTGGAGATATTGAACTTTTTCAAAAAATCCGATTTCTCATTAAACCAGCGAAGCGAAAAAGCAAAAAATCGTCAATTTCTGCTTAAAAACGCGAATTTACAAGCATTTGTACGTTTTTGGCTCGCCAACTTAAAAACTACTGGAGATATTGAACTTTTTCAAAAAATCCGATTTCTCATTAAACCAGCGAAGCGAAAAAGCAAGAAATCGTCAATTTCTGCTTAAAAACGCGAATTTACAAGCATTTGTACGTTTTTGGCTCGCCAACTTAAAAACTACTGGAGATATTGAACTTTTTCAAAAAATCCGATTTCTCATTAAACCAGCGAAGCGAAAAAACAAAAAATCGTCAATTTCTGCTTAAAAACGCAAATTTACAAGCATTTGTACGTTTTTGGCTCGCCAACTTAAAAACTACTGGAGATATTGAACTTTTTCAAAAATCCGATTTCTCATTAAACCAGCGAAGCGAAAAAGCAAGAAATCGTCAATTTCTGCTTAAAAACGCGAATTTACAAGCATTTGTACGTTTTTGGCTCGCCAACTTAAAAACTACTGGAGATATTGAACTTTTTCAAAAAATCCGATTTCTCATTAAACCAGCGAAGCGAAAAAGCAAGAAATCGTCAATTTCTGCTTAAAAACGCGAATTTACAAGCATTTGTACGTTTTTGGCTCGCCAACTTAAAAACTACTGGAGATATTGAACTTTTTCAAAAAATCCGATTTCTCATTAAACCAGCGAAGCGAAAAAGCAAAAAATCGTCAATTTCTGCTTAAAAACGCGAATTTACAAGCATTTGTACGTTTTTGGTTCGCCAACTTAAAAACTACTGGAGATATTGAACTTTTTCAAAAAATCCGATTTCTCATTAAACCAGCGAAGCGAAAAAGCAAAAAATCGTCAATTTCTGCTTAAAAACGCGAATTTACAAGCATTTGTACGTTTTTGGCTCGCCAACTTAAAAACTACTGGAGATATTGAACTTTTTCAAAAAATCCGATTTCTCATTAAACCAGCGTAGCGAAAAAGCAAGAAATCGTCAATTTCTGCTTAAAAACGCGAATTTACAAGCATTTGTACGTTTTTCTCTCGCCAACTTAAAAACTACTGGAGATATTGAACTTTTTCAAAAAATCCGATTTCTCATTAAAAAAGCGAACCGATAAAGCAAAAAATCGTCAATTTCTGCTTAAAAACGCGAATTTACAAGCATTTGTACGTTTTTGGCTCGCCAACTTAAAAACTACTGGAGATATTGAACTTTTTCAAAAAATCCGATTTCTCATTAAACCAGCGAAGCGAAAAAGCAAAAAATCGTCAATTTCTGCTTAAAAACGCGAATTTACAAGCATTTGTACGTTTTTGGCTCGCCAACTTAAAAACTACTGGAGATATTGAACTTTTTCAAAAAATCCGATTTCTCATTAAACCAGCGAAGCGAAAAAGCAAGAAATCGTCAATTTCTGCTTAAAAACGCGAATTTACAAGCATTTGTACGTTTTTGGCTCGCCTACTTAAAAACTACTGGAGATATAGAACTTTTTCAATAAATCCGATTTCTCATTAAACCAGCGAAGCGAAAAAGCAAGAAATCGTCAATTTCTGCTTAAAAACGCGAATTTACAAGCATTTGTACGTTTTTGGCTCGCCAACTTAAAAACTACAGGAGATATTGAACTTTTTCAAAAAATCCGATTTCTCATTAAACCAGCGAAGCGAAAAAGCAAGAAATCGTCAATTTCTGCTTAAAAACGCGAATTTACAAGCATTTATACGTTTTTGGCTCGCCAACTTAAAAACTACTGGAGATATTGAACTTTTTCAAAAAATCCGATTTCTCATTAAACCAGCGAAGCGAAAAAGCAAGAAATCGTCAATTTCTGCTTAAAAACGCGAATTTACAAGCATTTGTACGTTTTTAGCTCGCCAACTTAAAAACTACTGGAGATATTGAACTTTTTCAAAAAATCCGATTTCTCATTAAACCAGCGAAGCGAAAAAGCAAAAAATCGTCAATTTCTGCTTAAAAACGCGAATTTACAAGCATTTGTACGTTTTTAGCTCGCCAACTTAAAAACTACTGGAGATATTGAACTTTTTCAAAAAATCCGATTTCTCATTAAACCAGCGAAGCGAAAAAGCAAAAAATCGTCAATTTCTGCTTAAAAACGCGAATTTACAAGCATTTGTACGTTTTTGGCTCGCCAACTTAAAAACTACTGGAGATATTGAACTTTTTCAAAAAATCCGATTTCTCATTAAACCAGCGAAGCGAAAAAGCAAAAAATCGTCAATTTCTGCTTAAAAACGCGAATTTACAAGCATTTGTACGTTTTTGGCTCGCCAACTTAAAAACTACTGGAGATATTGAACTTTTTCAAAAAATCCGATTTCTTATTAAACCAGCGAAGCGAAAAAGCAAGAAATCGTCAATTTCTGCTTAAAAACGCGAATTTACAAGCATTTGTACGTTTTTGGCTCGCCAACTTAAAAACTACTGGAGATATTGAACTTTTTCAAAAAATCCGATTTCTCATTAAACCAGCGAAGCGAAAAAGCAAAAAATCGTCAATTTCTGCTTAAAAACGCAAATTTACAAGCATTTGTACGTTTTTGGCTCGCCAACTTAAAAACTACTGGAGATATTGAACTTTTTTAAAAAATCCGATTTCTCATTAAAAAAGCGAAGCGAAAAAGCAAAAAATCGTCAATTTCTGCTTAAAAACGCGAATTTACAAGCATTTGTACGTTTTTGGCTCGCCAACTTAAAAACTACTGGAGATATTGAACTTTTTCAAAAAATCAGATTTCTCATTAAACCAGCGAAGCGAAAAAGCAAAAAATCGTCAATTTCTGCTTAAAAACGCGAATTTACAAGCATTTGTACGTTTTTGGCTCGCCAACTTAAAAACTACTGGAGATATTGAACTTTTTCAAAAAATCCGATTTCTCATTAAACCAGCGAAGCGAAAAAGCAAGAAATCGTCAATTTCTGCTTAAAAACGCGAATTTACAAGCATTTGTACGTTTTTGGCTCGCCAACTTAAAAACTACTGGAGATATTGAACTTTTTCAAAAAATCCGATTTCTCATTAAACCAGCGAAGCGAAAAAGCAAGAAATCGTCAATTTCTGCTTAGAAACGCGAATTTACAAGCATTTGTACGTTTTTGGCTCGCCAACTTAAAAACTACTGGAGATATTGAACTTTTTCAAAAAATCCGATTTCTCATTAAACCAGCGAAGCGAAAAAGCAAAAAATCGTCAATTTCTGCTTAAAAACGCGAATTTACAAGCATTTGTACGTTTTTGGCTCGCCAATTTAAAAACTACTGGAGATATTAAACTTTTTCAAAAAATCCGGTTTCTCATTAAACCAGCGAAGCGAAAAAGCAAGAAATCGTCAATTTCTGCTTAAAAACGCGAATTTACAAGCATTTGTACGTTTTTGGCTCGCCAACTTAAAAACTACTGGAGATATTGAACTTTTTCAAAAAATCCGATTTCTCATTAAACCAGCGAAGCGAAAAAGCAAAAAATCGTCAATTTCTGCTTAAAAACGCGAATTTACAAGCATTTGTACGTTTTTGGCTCGCCAATTTAAAAACTACTGGAGATATTGAACTTTTTCAAAAAATCCGATTTCTCATTAAACCAGCGAAGCGAAAAAGCAAAAAATCGTCAATTTCTGCTTAAAAACGCGAATTTACAAGCATTTGTACGTTTTTGGCTCGCCAACTTAAAAACTACTGGAGATATTGAACTTTTTCAAAAAATCCGATTTCTCATTAAACCAGCGAAGCGAAAAAGCAAGAAATCGTCAATTTCTGCTTAAAAACGCGAATTTACAAGCATTTGTACGTTTTTGGCTCGCCAACTTAAAAACTACTGGAGATATTAAACTTTTTCAAAAAATCCGATTTCTCATTAAACCAGCGAAGCGAAAAAGCAAGAAATCGTCAATTTCTGCTTAAAAACGAGAATTTACAAGCATTTATACGTTTTTGGCTCGCCAACTTAAAAACTACTGGAGATATTGAACTTTTTCAAAAAATCCGATTTCTCATTAAACCAGCGAAGCGAAAAAGCAAGAAATCGTCAATTTCTGCTTAAAAACGCGAATTTACAAGCATTTGTACGTTTTTGGCTCGCCAACTTAAAAACTACTGGAGATATTGAACTTTTTCAAAAAATCCGATTTCTCATTAAACCAGCGAAGCGAAAAAGCAAGAAATCGTCAATTTCTGATTAAAAACGCGAATTTACAAGCATTTGTACGTTTTTGGCTCGCCAACTTAAAAACTACTGGAGATATTGAACTTTTTCAAAAAATCCGATTTCTCATTAAACCAGCGAAGCGAAAAAGCAAAAAATCGTCAATTTCTGCTTAAAAACGCGAATTTACAAGCATTTGTACGTTTTTGGCTCGCCAACTTAAAAACTACTGGAGATATTGAACTTTTTCAAAAAATCCGATTTCTCATTAAACCAGCGAAGCGAAAAAGCAAAAAATCGTCAATTTCTGCTTAAAAACGCGAATTTACAAGCATTTGTACGTTTTTGGCTCGCCAACTTAAAAACTATTGGAGATATTGAACTATTTCAAAAAATCCGATTTCTCATTAAACCAGCGAAGCGAAAAAGCAAAAAATCGTCAATTTCTGCTTAAAAACGCGAATTTACAAGCATTTGTACGTTTTTGGCTCGCCAACTTAAAAACTACTGGAGATAATGAACTTTTTCAAAAAATCCGATTTCTCATTAAACCAGCGAAGCGAAAAAGCAAAAAATCGTCAATTTCTGCTTAAAAACGCGAATTTACAAGCATTTGTACGTTTTTGGCTCGCCAAATTAAAAACTACTGGAGATATTGAACTTTTTCAAAAAATCCGATTTCTCATTAAACCAGCGAAGCGTAAAAGCAAGAAATCGTCAATTTCTGCTTAAAAACGCGAATTTACAAGCATTTGTACGTTTTTGGCTCGCCAACTTAAAAACTACTGGAGATATTGAACTTTTTCAAAAAATCCGATTTCTCATTAAACCAGCGAAGCGAAAAAGCAAAAAATCGTCAATTTCTGCTTAAAAACGCGAATTTACAAGCATTTGTACGTTTTTGGCTCGCCAACTTAAAAACTACTGGAGATATTGAACTTTTTCAAAAAATCCGATTTCTCATTAAACCAGCGAAGCGAAAAAGCAAAAAATCGTCAATTTCTGCTTAAAAACGCGAATTTACAAGCATTTGTACGTTTTTGGCTCGCCAACTTAAAAACTACTGGAGATATTGAACTTTTTCAAAAAATCCGATTTCTCATTAAACCAGCGAAGCGAAAAAGCAAAAAATCGTCAATTTCTGCTTAAAAACGCGAATTTACAAGCATTTGTACGTTTTTGGCTCGTAAACTTAAAAACTACTGGAGATATTGAACTTTTTCAAAAAATCCGATTTCTCATTAAACCAGCGAAGCGAAAAAGCAAGAAATCGTCAATTTCTGCTTAAAAACGCGAATTTACAAGCATTTGTACGTTTTTGGCTCGCCAACTTAAAAACTACTGGAGATATTGAACTTTTTCAAAAAATCCGATTTCTCATTAAACCAGCGAAGCGAAAAAGCAAAAAATCGTCAATTTCTGCTTAAAAACGCGAATTTACAAGCATTTGTACGTTTTTGGCTCGCCAACTTAAAAACTACTGGAGATATTGAACTTTTTCAAAAAATCCGATTTCTCATTAAACCAGCGAAGCGAAAAAGCAAGAAATCGTCAATTTTTGCTTAAAAACGGGAATTTACAAGCATTTGTACGTTTTTGGCTCGCCAACTTAAAAACTACTGGAGATATTGAACTTTTTCAAAAAATCCGATTTTTCATTAAACCAGCGAAGCGAAAAAGCAAGAAATCGTCAATTTCTGCTTAAAAACGCGAATTTACAAGCATTTGTACGTTTTTGGCTCGCCAACTTAAAAACTACTGGAGATATTGAACTTTTTCAAAAAATCCGATTTCTCATTAAACCAGCGAAGCGAAAAAGCAAGAAATCGTCAATTTCTGCTTAAAAACGCGAATTTACAAGCATTTGTACGTTTTTGGCTCGCCAACTTAAAAACTACTGGAGATATTGAACTTTTTCAAAAAATCCGATTTCTCATTAAACCAGCGAAGCGAAACAGCAAAAAATCGTCAATTTCTGCTTAAAAACGCGAATTTACAAGCATTTGTACGTTTTTGGCTCGCAAACTTAAAAACTACTGGAGCTATTGAACTTTTTCAAAAAATCCGATTTCTCATTAAACCAGCGAAGCGAAAAAGCAAAAAATCGTCAATTTCTGCTTAAAAACGCGAATTTACAAGCATTTGTACGTTTTTGGCTCGCCAACTTAAAAACTACTGGAGATATTGAACTTTTTCAAAAAATCCGATTTCTCATTAAACCAGCGAAGCGAAAAAGCAAAAAATCGTCAATTTCTGCTTAAAAACGCGAATTTACAAGCATTTGTACGTTTTTGGCTCGCCAACTTAAAAACTACTGGAGATATTGAACTTTTTCAAAAAATCCGATTTCTCATTAAACCAGCGAAGCGAAAAAGCAAAAAATCGTCAATTTCTGCTTAAAAACGCGAATTTACAAGCATTTGTACGTTTTTGGCTCGCCAACTTAAAAACTACTGGAGATATTGAACTATTTCAAAAAATCCGATTTCTCATTAAACCAGCGAAGCGAAAAAGCAAAAAATCGTCAATTTCTGCTTAAAAACGCGAATTTACAAGCATTTGTACGATTTTGGCTCGCCAACTTAAAAACTACTGGAGATATTGAACTTTTTCAAAAAATCCGATTTCTCATTAAACCAGCGAAGCGAAAAAGCAAAAAATCGTCAATTTCTGCTTAAAAACGCGAATTTACAAGCATTTGTACGTTTTTGGCTCGCCAAATTAAAAACTACTGGAGATATTGAACTTTTTCAAAAAATCCGATTTCTCATTAAACCAGCGAAGCGTAAAAGCAAGAAATCGTCAATTTCTGCTTAAAAACGCGAATTTACAAGCATTTGTACGTTTTTGGCTCGCCAACTTAAAAACTACTGGAGATATTGAACTTTTTCAAAAAATCCGATTTCTCATTAAACCAGCGAAGCGAAAAAGCAAAAAATCGTCAATTTCTGCTTAAAAACGCGAATTTACAAGCATTTGTACGTTTTTGGCTCGCCAACTTAAAAACTACTGGAGATATTGAACTTTTTCAAAAAATCCGATTTCTCATTAAACCAGCGAAGCGAAAAAGCAAAAAATCGTCAATTTCTGCTTAAAAACGCGAATTTACAAGCATTTGTACGTTTTTGGCTCGCCAACTTAAAAACTACTGGAGATATTGAACTTTTTCAAAAAATCCGATTTCTCATTAAACCAGCGAAGCGAAAAAGCAAAAAATCGTCAATTTCTGCTTAAAAACGCGAATTTACAAGCATTTGTACGTTTTTGGCTCGCCAACTTAAAAACTACTGGAGATATTGAACTTTTTCAAAAAATCCGATTTCTCATTAACCAGCGAAGCGAAAAAGCAAGAAATCGTCAATTTCTGCTTAAAAACGCGAATTTACAAGCATTTGTACGTTTTTGGCTCGCCAACTTAAAAACTACTGGAGATATTGAACTTTTTCAAAAAATCCGATTTCTCATTAAACCAGCGAAGCGAAAAAGCAAAAAATCGTCAATTTCTGCTTAAAAACGCGAATTTACAAGCATTTGTACGTTTTTGGCTCGCCAACTTAAAAACTACTGGAGATATTGAACTTTTTCAAAAAATCCGATTTCTCATTAAACCAGCGAAGCGAAAAAGCAAGAAATCGTCAATTTTTGCTTAAAAACGCGAATTTACAAGCATTTGTACGTTTTTGGCTCGCCAACTTAAAAACTACTGGAGATATTGAACTTTTTCAAAAAATCCGATTTTTCATTAAACCAGCGAAGCGAAAAAGCAAGAAATCGTCAATTTCTGCTTAAAAACGCGAATTTACAAGCATTTGTACGTTTTTGGCTCGCCAACTTAAAAACTACTGGAGATATTGAACTTTTTCAAAAATCCGATTTCTCATTAAACCAGCGAAGCGAAAAAGCAAGAAATCGTCAATTTCTGCTTAAAAACGCGAATTTACAAGCATTTGTACGTTTTTGGCTCGCCAACTTAACAACTACTGGAGATATTGAACTTTTTCAAAAAATCCGATTTTTCATTAAACCAGCGAAGCGAAAAAGCAAGAAATCGTCAATTTCTGCTTAAAAACGCGAATTTACAAGCATTTGTACGTTTTTGGCTCGCCAACTTAAAAACTACTGGAGATATTAAACTTTTTCAAAAAATCCGATTTCTCATTAAACCAGCGAAGCGAAAAAGCAAAAAATCGTCAATTTCTGCTTAAAAACGCGAATTTACAAGCATTTGTACGTTTTTGGCTCGCCAACTTAAAAACTACTGGAGATATTGAACTTTTTCAAAAAATCCGATTTCTCATTAAACCAGCGAAGCGAAAAAGCAAGAAATCGTCAATTTTTGCTTAAAAACGCGAATTTACAAGCATTTGTACGTTTTTGGCTCGCCAACTTAAAAACTACTGGAGATATTGAACTTTTTCAAAAAATCCGATTTTTCATTAAACCAGCGAAGCGAAAAAGCAAGAAATCGTCAATTTCTGCTTAAAAACGCGAATTTACAAGCATTTGTACGTTTTTGGCTCGCCAACTTAAAAACTACTGGAGATATTGAACTTTTTCAAAAAATCCGATTTCTCATTAAACCAGCGAAGCGAAAAAGCAAGAAATCGTCAATTTCTGCTTAAAAACGCGAATTTACAAGCATTTGTACGTTTTTGGCTCGCCAACTTAACAACTACTGGAGATATTGAACTTTTTCAAAAAATCCGATTTCTCATTAAACCAGCGAAGCGAAAAAGCAAGAAATCGTCAATTTCTGCTTAAAAACGCGAATTTACAAGCATTTGTACGTTTTTGGCTCGCCAACTTAAAAACTACTGGAGATATTGAACTTTTTCAAAAAATCCGATTTCTCATTAAACCAGCGAAGCGAAAAAGCAAGAAATCGTCAATTTCTGCTTAAAAACGCGAATTTACAAGCATTTGTACGTTTTTGGCTCGCCAACTTAAAAACTACTGGAGATATTGAACTTTTTCAAAAAATCCGATTTCTCATTAAACCAGCGAAGCGAAAAAGCAAAAAATCGTCAATTTCTGCTTAAAAACGCGAATTTACAAGCATTTGTACGTTTTTGGCTCGCCAACTTAAAAACTACTGGAGATATTGAACTTTTTCAAAAAATCCGATTTCTCATTAAACCAGCGAAGCGAAAAAGCAAAAAATCGTCAATATCTGCTTAAAAACGCGAATTTACAAGCATTTGTACGTTTTTGGCTCGCCAACTTAAAAACTACTGGAGATATTGAACTTTTTCAAAAAATCCGATTTCTCATTAAACCAGCGAAGCGAAAAAGCAAGAAATCGTCAATTTATGTTTAAAAACGCGAATTTACAAGCATTTGTACGTTTTTGGCTCGCCAACTTAAAAACTACTGGAGATATTGAACTTTTTCAAAAAATCCGATTTCTCATTAAACCAGCGAAGCGAAAAAGCAAAAAATTGTCAATTTCTGCTTAAAAACGCGAATTTACAAGCATTTGTACGTTTTTGGCTCGCCAACTTAAAAACTACTGGAGATATTGAACTTTTTCAAAAAATCCGATTTCTCATTAAACCAGCGAAGCGAAAAAGCAAGAAATCGTCAATTTCTGCTTAAAAACGCGAATTTACAAGCATTTGTACGTTTTTGGCTCGCCAACTTAAAAACTACTGGAGATATTGAACTTTTTCAAAAAATCCGATTTCTCATTAAACCAGCGAAGCGAAAAAGCAAAAAATCGTCAATTTCTGCTCAAAAACGCGAATTTACAAGCATTTGTACGTTTTTGGCCGCCAACTTAAAAACTACTGGAGATATTGAACTTTTTCAAAAAATCCGATTTCTCATTAAACCAGCGAAGCGAAAAAGCAAAAAATCGTCAATTTCTGCTTAAAAACGCGAATTTACAGGCATTTGTACGTTTTTGGCTCGCCAACTTAAAAACTACTGGAGATATTGAACTTTTTCAAAAAAACCGATTTCTCATTAAACCAGCGAAGCGAAAAAGCAAGAAATCGTCAATTTCTGCTTAAAAACGCGAATTTACAAGCATTTGTACGTTTTTGGCTCGCCAACTTAAAAACTACTGGAGATATTGAACTTTTTCAAAAAATCCGATTTCTCATTAAACCAGCGAAGCGAAAAAGCAAAAAATCGTCAATTTCTGCTTAAAAACGCGAATTTACAAGCATTTGTACGTTTTTGGCTCGCCAACTTAAAAAATACTAGAGATATTGAACTTTTTCAAAAAATCCGATTTCTCATTAAACCAGCGAAGCGAAAAAGCAAGAAATCGTCAATTTCTGCTTAAAAACGCGAATTTACAAGCATTTGTACGTTTTTGGCTCGCCAACTTAAAAACTACTGGAGATATTGAACTTTTTCAAAAAATCCGATTTCTCATTAAACCAGCGAAGCGAAAAAGCAAGAAATCGTCAATTTCTGCTTAAAAACGCGAATTTACAAGCATTTGTACGTTTTTGGCTCGCCAACTTAAAAACTACTGGAGATATTGAACTTTTTCAAAAAATCCGATTTCTCATTAAACCAGCGAAGCGAAAAAGCAAAAAATCGTCAATTTCTGATTAAAAACGCGAATTTACAAGCATTTGTACGTTTTTGGCTCGCCAACTTAAAAACTACTGGAGATATTGAACTTTTTCAAAAAATCCGATTTCTCATTAAACCAGCGAAGCGAAAAAGCAAGAAATCGTCAATTTCTGTTTAAAAACGCGAATTTACAAGCATTTGTACGTTTTTGGCTCGCCAACTTAAAAACTACTGGAGATATTGAACTTTTTCAAAAAATCCGATTTCTCATTAAACCAGCGAAGCGAAAAAGCAAGAAATCGTCAATTTCTGCTTAAAAACGCGAATTTACAAGCATTTGTCCGTTTTTGACTCGTGAACTTAAAAACTACTGGAGATATTGAACTTTTTCAAAAAATCCGATTTCTCATTAAACCAGCGAAGCGAAAAAGCAAGAAATCGTCAATTTCTGCTTAAAACGCGAATTTACAAGCATTTGTACGTTTTTGGCTCGCCAACTTAAAAACTACTGGAGATATTGAACTTTTTCAAAAAATCCGATTTCTCATTAAACCAGCGAAGCGAAAAAGCAAGAAATCGTCAATTACTGCTTAAAAACGCGAATTTACAAGCATTTGTACGTTTTGGCTCGCCAACTTAAAAACTACTGGAGATATTGAACTTTTTCAAAAAATCCGATTTCTCATTAAACCAGCGAAGCGAAAAAGCAAAAAATCGTCAATTTCTGCTTAAAAACGCGAATTTACAAGCATTTGTACGTTTTTGGCTCGCCAACTTAAAAACTACTGGAGATATTGAACTTTTTCAAAAAATCCGATTTCTCATTAAACCAGCGAAGCGAAAAAGCAAGAAATCGTCAATTTCTGCTTAAAAACGCGAATTTACAAGCATTTGTACGTTTTTGGCTCGCCAACTTAAAAACTACTGGAGATATTGAACTTTTTCAAAAAATCCGATTTCTCATTAAACCAGCGAAGCGAAAAAGCAAAAAATCGTCAATTTCTGCTTAAAAACGCGAATTTACAAGCATTTGTACGTTTTTGGCTCGCCAACTTAAAAACTACTGGAGATATTGAACTTTTTCAAAAAATCCGATTTCTCATTAAACCAGCGAAGCGAAAAAGCAAAAAATCGTCAATTTCTGCTTAAAAACGCGAATTTACAAGCATTTGTACGTTTTTGGCTCGCCAACTTAAAAACTACTGGAGATATTGAACTTTTTCAAAAAATCCGATTTCTCATTAAACCAGCGAAGCGAAAAAGCAAGAAATCGTCAATTTCTGCTTAAAAACGCGAATTTACAAGCATTTGTACATTTTTGGCTCGCCAACTTAAAAACTACTGGAGATATTGAACTTTTTCAAAAAATCCGATTTCTCATTAAACCAGCGAAGCGAAAAAGCAAGAAATTGTCAATTTCTGCTTAAAAACGCGAATTTACAAGCATTTGCACGTTTTTGGCTTGCCAACTTAAAAACTACTGGAGATATTGAACTTTTTCAAAAAATCCGATTTCTCATTAAACCAGCGAAGCGAAAAAGCAAGAAATCGTCAATTTCTGCTTAAAAACGCGAATTTACAAGCATTTGTACGTTTTTGGCTCGCCAACTTAAAAACTACTGGAGATATTGAACTTTTTCAAAAAATCCGATTTCTCATTAAACCAGCGAAGCGAAAAAGCAAGAAATCGTCAATTTCTGCTTAAAAACGCGAATTTACAAGCATTTGTACGTTTTTGGCTCGCCAACTTAAAAACTACTGGAGATATTGAACTTTTTCAAAAAATCCGATTTCTCATTAAACCAGCGAAGCGAAAAAGCAAGAAATCGTCAATATCTGCTTAAAAACGCGAATTTACAAGCATTTGTACGTTTTTGGCTCGCCAACTTGAAAACTACTGGAGATATTGAACTTTTTCAAAAAATCCGATTTCTCATTAAACCAGCGAAGCGAAAAAGCAAAAAATCGTCAATTTCTGCTTAAAAACGCGAATTTACAAGCATTTGCACGTTTTTGGCTCGCCAACTTAAAAACTACTGGAGATATTGAACTTTTTCAAAAAATCCGATTTCTCATTAAACCAGCGAAGCGAAAAAGCAAGAAATCGTCAATTTCTGCTTAAAAACGCGAATTTACAAGCATTTGTACGTTTTTGGCTCGCCAACTTAAAAACTACTGGAGATATTGAACTTTTTCAAAAAATCCGATTTCTCATTAAACCAGCGAAGCGAAAAAGCAAGAAATCGTCAATTTCTGCTTAAAAACGCGAATTTACAAGCATTTGTACGTTTTTGGCTCGCCAACTTAAAAACTACTGGAGATATTGAACTTTTTCAAAAAATCCGATTTCTCATTAAACCAGCGAAGCGAAAAAGCAAGAAATCGTCAATTTCTGCTTAAAAACGCGAATTTACAAGCATTTGTACGTTTTTGGCTCGCCAACTTGAAAACTACTGGAGATATTGAACTTTTTCAAAAAATCCGATTTCTCATTAAACCAGCGAAGCGAAAAAGCAAAAAATCGTCAATTTCTGCTTAAAAACGCGAATTTACAAGCATTTATACGTTTTTGGCTCGCCAACTTAAAAACTACTGGAGATATTGAACTTTTTCAAAAATCCGATTTCTCATTAAACCAGCGAAGCGAAAAAGCAAAAAATCGTCAATTTCTGCTTAAAAACGCGAATTTACAAGCATTTGTACGTTTTTGGCTCGCCAACTTAAAAACTACTGGAGATATTGAACTTTTTCAAAAAATTCGATTTCTCATTAAACCAGCGAAGCGAAAAAGCAAGAAATCGTCAATTTCTGCTTAAAAACGCGAATTTACAAGCATTTGTACGTTTTTGGCTCGCCAACTTAAAAACTACTGGAGATATTGAACTTTTTCAAAAAATCCGATTTCTCATTAAACCAGCGAAGCGAAAAAGCAAGAAATCGTCAATTTCTGCTTAAAAACGCGAATTTACAAGCATTTGTACGTTTTTGGCTCGCCAACTTAAAAACTACTGGAGATATTGAACTTTTTCAAAAAATCCGATTTCTCATTAAACCAGCGAAGCGAAAAAGCAAGAAATCGTCAATTTCTGCTTAAAAACGCGAATTTACAAGCATTTATACGTTTTTGGCTCGCCAACTTAAAAACTACTGGAGATATTAAATTTTTTCAAAAAATCCGATTTCTCATTAAACCAGCGAAGCGAAAAAGCAAGAAATCGTCAATTTTTGCTTAAAAACGCGAATTTACAAGCATTTGTACGTTTTTGGCTCGCCAACTTAAAAACTACTGGAGATATTGAACTTTTTCAAAAAATCCGATTTCTCATTAAACCAGCGAAGCGAAAAAGCAAGAAATCGTCAATTTCTGCTTAAAAACGCGAATTTACAAGCATTTGTACATTTTTGGCTCGCCAACTTAAAAACTACTGGAGATATTGAACTTTTTCAAAAAATTCGATTTCTCATTAAACCAGCGAAGAGAAAAAGCAAGAAATAGTCAATTTCTGCTTAAAAACGCGAATTTACAAGCATTTGTACGTTTTTGGCTCGCCAACTTAAAAACTACTGGAGATATTAAACTTTTTCAAAAAATCCGATTTCTCATTAAACCAGCGAAGCGAAAAAGCAAGAAATCGTCAATTTCTGCTTAAAAACGCGAATTTACAAGCATTTATACGTTTTTGGCTCGCCAACTTAAAAACTACTGGAGATATTGAACTTTTTCAAAAAATCCGATTTCTCATTAAACCAGCCAAGCGAAAAAGCAAGAAATCGTCAATTTCTGCTTAAAAACGCGAATTTACAAGCATTTATACGTTTTTGGCTCGCCAACTTAAAAACTACTGGAGATATTGAACTTTTTCAAAAAATCCGATTTCTCATTAAACCAGCGAAGCGAAAAAGCAAGAAATCGTCAAATTCTGCTTAAAAACGCGAATTTACAAGCATTTATACGTTTTTGGCTCGCCAACTTAAAAACTACTGGAGATATTGAACTTTTTCAAAAAATCCGATTTCTCATTAAACCAGCGAAGCGAAAAAGCAAGAAATCGTCAATTTCTGCTTAAAAACGCGAATTTACAAGCATTTGTACGTTTTTGGCTCGCCAACTTAAAAACTACTGGAGATATTGAACTTTTTCAAAAAATCCGATTTCTCATTAAACCAGCGAAGCGAAAGAGCAAGAAATCGTCAATTTCTGCTTAAAAACGCGAATTTACAAGCATTTGTACGTTTTTGGCTCGCCAACTTAAAAACTACTGGAGATATTGAACTTTTTCAAAAAATCCGATTTCTCATTAAACCAGCAAAGCGAAAAAGCAAGAAATCGTCAATTTCTGCTTAAAAACGCGAATTTACAAGCATTTGTACGTTTTTGGCTCGCCAACTTAAAAACTACTGGAGATAGTGAACTTTTTCAAAAAATCCGATTTCTCATTAAACCAGCGAAGCGAAAAAGCAAGAAATCGTCAATTTCTGCTTAAAAACGCGAATTTACAAGCATTTGTACGTTTTTGGCTCGCCAACTTAAAAACTACTGGAGATATTGAACTTTTTCAAAAAATCCGATTTCTCATTAAACCAGTGAAGCGAAAAAGCAAGAAATCGTCAATTTCTGCTTAAAAACGCGAATTTACAAGCATTTTTACGTTTTTGGCTCGCCAACTTAAAAACTACTGGAGATATTGAACTTTTTCAAAAAATCCGATTTCTCATTAAACCAGCGAAGCGAAAAAGCAAGAAATCGTCAATTTCTGCTTAAAAACGCGAATTTACAAGCATTTGTACGTTTTTGGCTCGCCAACTTAAAAACTACTGGAGATATTGAACTTTTTCAAAAAATCCGATTTCTCATTAAACCAGCGAAGCGAAAAAGCAAGAAATCGTCAATTTCTGCTTAAAAACGCGAATTTACAAGCATTTATACGTTTTTGGCTCGCCAACTTAAAAACTACTGGAGATATTAAATTTTTTCAAAAAATCCGATTTCTCATTAAACCAGCGAAGCGAAAAAGCAAGAAATCGTCAATTTCTGCTTAAAAACGCGAATTTACAAGCATTTGTACGTTTTTGGCTCGCCAACTTAAAAACTACTGGAGATATTGAACTTTTTCAAAAAATCCGATTTCTCATTAAACCAGCGAAGCGAAAAAGCAAGAAATCGTCAATTTCTGCTTAAAAACGCGAATTTACAAGCATTTGTACGTTTTTGGCTCGCCAACTTAAAAACTACTGGAGATATTGAACTTTTTCAAAAAATCCGATTTTTCATTAAACCAGCGAAGCGAAAAAGCAAGAAATCGTCAATTTCTGCTTAAAAACGCGAATTTACAAGCATTTGTACGTTTTTGGCTCGCCAACTTAAAAACTACTGGAGATATTGAACTTTTTCAAAAAATCCGATTTCTCATTAAACCAGCGAAGCGAAAAAGCAAGAAATCGTCAATTTCTGCTTAAAAACGGGAATTTACAAGCATTTGTACGTTTTTGGCTCGCCAACTTAAAAACTACTGGAGATATTGAACTTTTTCAAAAAATCCGATTTCTCATTAAATCAGCGAAGCGAAAAAGCAAGAAATCGCCAATTTCTGCTTAAAAACGCGAATTTACAAGCATTTGTACGTTTTTGGCTCGCCAACTTAAAAACTACTGGAGATATTGAACTTTTTCAAAAAATCCGATTTCTCATTAAACCAGCGAAGCGAAAGAGCAAGAAATCGTCAATTTCTGCTTAAAAACGCGAATTTACAAGCATTTGTACGTTTTTGGCTCGCCAACTTAAAAACTACTGGAGATATTGAACTTTTTCAAAAAATCCGATTTCTCATTAAACCAGCAAAGCGAAAAAGCAAGAAATCGTCAATTTCTGCTTAAAAACGCGAATTTACAAGCATTTGTACGTTTTTGGCTCGCCAACTTAAAAACTACTGGAGATAGTGAACTTTTTCAAAAAATCCGATTTCTCATTAAACCAGCGAAGCGAAAAAGCAAGAAATCGTCAATTTCTGCTTAAAAACGCGAATTTACAAGCATTTGTACGTTTTTGGCTCGCCAACTTAAAAACTACTGGAGATATTGAACTTTTTCAAAAAATCCGATTTCTCATTAAACCAGTGAAGCGAAAAAGCAAGAAATCGTCAATTTCTGCTTAAAAACGCGAATTTACAAGCATTTTTACGTTTTTGGCTCGCCAACTTAAAAACTACTGGAGATATTGAACTTTTTCAAAAAATCCGATTTCTCATTAAACCAGCGAAGCGAAAAAGCAAGAAATCGTCAATTTCTGCTTAAAAACGCGAATTTACAAGCATTTGTACGTTTTTGGCTCGCCAACTTAAAAACTACTGGAGATATTGAACTTTTTCAAAAAATCCGATTTCTCATTAAACCAGCGAAGCGAAAAAGCAAGAAATCGTCAATTTCTGCTTAAAAACGCGAATTTACAAGCATTTATACGTTTTTGGCTCGCCAACTTAAAAACTACTGGAGATATTAAATTTTTTCAAAAAATCCGATTTCTCATTAAACCAGCGAAGCGAAAAAGCAAGAAATCGTCAATTTCTGCTTAAAAACGCGAATTTACAAGCATTTGTACGTTTTTGGCTCGCCAACTTAAAAACTACTGGAGATATTGAACTTTTTCAAAAAATCCGATTTCTCATTAAACCAGCGAAGCGAAAAAGCAAGAAATCGTCAATTTCTGCTTAAAAAAGCGAATTTACAAGCATTTGTACGTTTTTGGCTCGCCAACTTAAAAACTACTGGAGATATTGAACTTTTTCAAAAAATCCGATTTTTCATTAAACCAGCGAAGCGAAAAAGCAAGAAATCGTCAATTTCTGCTTAAAAACGCGAATTTACAAGCATTTGTACGTTTTTGGCTCGCCAACTTAAAAACTACTGGAGATATTGAACTTTTTCAAAAATCCGATTTCTCATTAAACCAGCGAAGCGAAAAAGCAAGAAATCGTCAATTTCTGCTTAAAAACGGGAATTTACAAGCATTTGTACGTTTTTGGCTCGCCAACTTAAAAACTACTGGAGATATTGAACTTTTTCAAAAAATCCGATTTCTCATTAAATCAGCGAAGCGAAAAAGCAAGAAATCGCCAATTTCTGCTTAAAAACGCGAATTTACAAGCATTTGTACGTTTTTGGCTCGCCAACTTAAAAACTACTGGAGATATTGAACTTTTTCAAAAAATCCGATTTCTCATTAAACCAGCGAAGCGAAAAAGCAAGAAATCGTCAATTTCTGCTTAAAAACGCGAATTTACAATCATTTGTCGTTTTTGGCTCGCCAACTTAAAAACTACTGAAGATATTGAACTTTTTCAAAAAATCCGATTTCTCATTAAACCAGCGAAGCGAAAAAGCAAGAAATCGTCAATTTCTGCTTAAAAACGCGAATTTACAAACATTTATACGTTTTTGGCTCGCCAACTTAAAAACTACTGGAGATATTGAACTTTTTCAAAAAATCCGATTTCTCATTAAACCAGCGAAGCGAAAAAGCAAGAAATCGTCAATTTCTGCTTAAAAACGCGAATTTACAAGCATTTATACGTTTTTGGCTCGCCAACTTAAAAACTACTGGAGATATTGAACTTTTTCAAAAAATCCGATTTCTCATTAAACCAGCGAAGCGAAAAAGCAAGAAATCGTCAATTTCTGCTTAAAAACGCGAATTTACAAGCATTTGTACGTTTTTGGCTCGCCAACTTAAAAACTACTGGAGATATTGAACTTTTTCAAAAAATCCGATTTCTCATTAAACCAGCGAAGCGAAAAAGCAAGAAATCGCCAATTTCTGCTTAAAAACGCGAATTTACAAGCATTTGTACGTTTTTGGCTCGCCAACTTAAAAACTACTGGAGATATTGAACTTTTTCAAAAAATCCGATTTCTCATTAAACCAGCGAAGCGAAAAAGCAAGAAATCGTCAATTTCTGCTTAAAAACGCGAATTTACAATCATTTGTACGTTTTTGGCTCGCCAACTTAAAACTACTGGAGATATTGAACTTTTTCAAAAAATCCGATTTCTCATTAAACCAGCGAAGCGAAAAAGCAAGAAATCGTCAATTTCTGCTTAAAAACGCGAATTTACAAACATTTATACGTTTTTGGCTCGCCAACTTAAAAACTACTGGAGATATTGAACTTTTTCAAAAATCCGATTTCTCATTAAACCAGCGAAGCGAAAAAGCAAGAAATCGTCAATTTCTGCTTAAAAACGCGAATTTACAAGCATTTGTACGTTTTTGGCTCGCCAACTTAAAAACTACTGGAGATATTGAACTTTTTCAAAAAATCCGATTTCTCATTAAACCAGCGAAGCGAAAAAGCAAGAAATCGCCAATTTCTGCTTAAAAACGCGAATTTACAAGCATTTGTACGTTTTTGGCTCGCCAACTTAAAAACTACTGGAGATATTGAACTTTTTCAAAAAATCCGATTTCTCATTAAACCAGCGAAGCGAAAAAGCAAGAAATCGTCAATTTCTGCTTAAAAACGCCAATTTACAATCATTTGTACGTTTTTGGCTCGCCAACTTAAAAACTACTGGAGATATTGAACTTTTTCAAAAAATCCGATTTCTCATTAAACCAGCGAAGCGAAAAAGCAAGAAATCGTCAATTTCTGCTTAAAAACGCGATTTTACAAACATTTATACGTTTTTGGCTCGCCAACTTAAAAACTACTGGAGATATTGAACTTTTTCAAAAAATCCGATTTCTCATTAAACCAGCGAAGCGAAAAAGCAAGAAATCGTCAATTTCTGCTTAAAAACGCGAATTTACAAGCATTTATACGTTTTTGGCTCGCCAACTTAAAAACTACTGGAGATATTGAACTTTTTCAAAAAATCCGATTTCTCATTAAACCAGCGAAGCGAAAAAGCAAGAAATCGTCAATTTTTGCTTAAAAACGCGAATTTACAAGCATTTGTACGTTTTTGGCTCGCCAACTTAAAAACTACTGGAGATATTGAACTTTTTCAAAAAATCCGATTTCTCATTAAACCAGCGAAGCGAAAAAGCAAGAAATCGTCAATTTCTGCTTAAAAACGCGAATTTACAAGCATTTGTACGTTTTTGGCTCGCCAACTTAAAAACTACTGGAGATATTGAACTTTTTCAAAAAATCCGATTTCTCATTAAACCAGCGAAGCGAAAAAGCAAGAAATCGTCAATTTCTGCTTAAAAACGCAAATTTACAAGCATTTGTACGTTTTTGGCTCGCCAACTTAAAAACTACTGGAGATATTAAACTTTTTCAAAAAATCCGATTTCTCATTAAACCAGCGAAGCGAAAAAGCAAGAAATCGTCAATTTCTGCTTAAAAACGCGAATTTACAAGCATTTGTACGTTTTTGGCTCGCCAACTTAAAAACTACTGGAGATATTGAACTTTTTCAAAAAATCCGATTTCTCATTAAACCAGCGAAGCGAAAAAGCAAGAAATCGTCAATTTCTGCTTAAAAACGCGAATTTACAAGCATTTGTACGTTTTTGGCTTGCCAACTTAAAAACTACTGGAGATATTGAACTTTTTCAAAAAATCCGATTTCTCATTAAACCAGCGAAGCGAAAAAGCAAGAAATCGTCAATTTCTGCTTAAAAACGCGAATTTACAAGCATTTGTACGTTTTTGGCTCGCCAACTTAAAAACTACTGGAGATATTGAACTTTTTCAAAAAATCCGATTTCTCATTAAACCAGCGAAGCGAAAAAGCAAGAAATCGTCAATTTCTGCTTAAAAACGCGAATTTACAAGCATTTGTACGTTTTTGGCTCGCCAACTTAAAAACTACTGGAGATATTGAACTTTTTCAAAAAATCCGATTTCTCATTAAACCAGCGAAGCGAAAAAGCAAGAAATCGTCAATTTCTGCTTAAAAACGCGAATTTACAAGCATTTGTACGTTTTTGGCTCGCCAACTTAAAAACTACTGGAGATATTGAACTTTTTCAAAAAATCCGATTTCTCATTAAACCAGCGAAGCGAAAAAGCAAGAAATCGTCAATTTTTGCTTAAAAACGCGAATTTACAAGCATTTATACGTTTTTGGCTCGCCAACTTAAAAACTACTGGAGATATTGAACTTTTTCAAAAAATCCGATTTCTCATTAAACCAGCGAAGCGAAAAAGCAAGAAATCGTCAATTTCTGCTTAAATACACGAATTTACAAGCATTTGTACGTTTTTGGCTCGCCAACTTAAAAACTACTGGAGATATTGAACTTTTTCAAAAAATCCGATTTCTCATTAAACCAGCGAAGCGAAAAAGCAAGAAATCGTCAATTTCTGCTTAAAAACGCGAATTTACAAGCATTTGTACGTTTTTGGCTCGCCAACTTAAAAACTACTGGAGATATTGAACTTTTTCAAAAAATCCGATTTCTCATTAAACCAGCGAAGCGAAAAAGCAAGAAATCGTCAATTTCTGCTTAAAAACGCGAATTTACAAGCATTTGTACGTTTTTGGCTCGCCAACTTCAAAACTACTGGAGATATTGAACTTTTTCAAAAAATCCGATTTCTCATTAAACCAGCGAAGCGAAAAAGCAAGAAATCGTCAATTTCTGCTTAAAAACGCGAATTTACAAGCATTTATACGTTTTTGGCTCGCCAACTTAAAAACTACTGGAGATATTGAACTTTTTCAAAAAATCCGATTTCTCATTAAACCAGCGAAGCCAAAAAGCAAGAAATCGTCAATTTCTGCTTAAAAACGCGAATTTACAAGCATTTGTACGTTTTTGGCTCGCCAACTTAAAAACTACTGGAGATATTGAACTTTTTCAAAAAATCCGATTTCTCATTAAACCAGCGAAGCGAAAAAGCAAGAAATCGTCAATTTCTGCTTAAAAACGCGAATTTACAAGCATTTGTACGTTTTTGGCTCGCCAACTTAAAAACTACTGGAGATATTGAACTTTTTCAAAAAATCCGATTTCTCATTAAACCAGCAAAGCGAAAAAGCAAGAAATCGTCAATTTCTGCTTAAAAACGCGAATTTACAAGCATTTGTACGTTTTTGGCTCGCCAAATTAAAGACTACTGGAGATATTGAACTTTTTCAAAAAATCCGATTTCTCATTAAACCAGCGAAGCGAAAAAGCAAGAAATCGTCAATTTCTGCTTAAAAACGCGAATTTACAAGCATTTGTACGTTTTTGGCTCGCCAACTTAAAAACTACTGGAGATATTGAACTTTTTCAAAAAATCCGATTTCTCATTAAACCAGCGAAGCGAAAAAGCAAGAAATCGTCAATTTCTGCTTAAAAACGCGAATCTACAAGCATTTGTACGTTTTTGGCTCGCCAACTTAAAAACTACTGGAGACATTGAACTTTTTCAAAAAATCCGATTTCTCATTAAAACAGCGAAGCGAAAAAGCAAGAAATCGTCAATTTCTGCTTAAAAACCCGAATTTACAAGCATTTATACGTTTTTGGCTCGCCAACTTAAAAACTACTGGAGATATTGAACTTTTTCAAAAAATCCGATTTCTCATTAAACCAGCGAAGCGAAAAAGCAAGAAACCGTCAATTTCTGCTTAAAAACGCGAATTTACAAGCATTTGTACGTTTTTGGCTCGCCAACTTAAAAACTACTGGAGATATTGAACTTTTTCAAAAAATCCGATTTCTCATTAAACCAGCGAAGCGAAAAAGCAAGAAATCGTCAATTTCTGCTTAAAAACGCGAATTTACAAGCATTTGTACGATTTTGGCTCGCCAACTTAAAAACTACTGGAGATATTAAACTTTTTCAAAAAATCCGATTTCTCATTAAACCAGCGAAGCGAAAAAGCAAGAAATCGTCAATTTCTGCTTAAAAACGCGAATTTACAAGCATTTGTACGTTTTTGGCTCGCCAACTTAAAAACTACTGGAGATATTGAACTTTTTCAAAAAATCCGATTTCTCATTAAACCAGCGAAGCGAAAAAGCAAGAAATCGTCAATTTCTGCTTAAAAACGCGAATTTACAAGCATTTGTACGTTTTTGGCTCGCCAACTTAAAAACTACTGGAGATATTGAACTTTTTCAAAAAATCCGATTTCTCATTAAACCAGCGAAGCGAAAAAGCAAGAAATCGTCAATTTCTGCTTAAAAACGCGAATTTACAAGCATTTGTACGTTTTTGGCTAGCCAACTTAAAAACTACTGGAGATATTGAACTTTTTCAAAAAATCCGATTTCTCATTAAACCAGCGAAGCGAAAAAGCAAGAAATCGTCAATTTCTGCTTAAAAACGCAAATTTACAAGCATTTGTACGTTTTTGGCTCGCCAACTTAAAAACTACTGGAGATATTGAACTTTTTCAAAAAATCCGATTTCTCATTAAACCAGCGAAGCGAAAAAGCAAGAAATCGTCAATTTCTGCTTAAAAACGCGAATTTACAAGCATTTTACGTTTTTGGCTCGCCAACTTAAAAACTACTGGAGATATTGAACTTTTTCAAAAAATCCGATTTCTCATTAAACCAGCGAAGCGAAAAAGCAAGAAATCGTCAATTTCTGCTTAAAAACGCGAATTTACAAGCATTTATACGTTTTTGGCTCGCCAACTTAAAAACTACTGGAGATATTGAACTTTATCAAAAAATCCAATTTCTCATTAAACCAGCGAAGCGAAAAAGCAAGAAATCGTCAATTTCTGCTTAAAAACACGAATTTACAAGCATTTGTACGTTTTTGGCTCGCCAACTTAAAAACTACTGGAGATATTGAACTTTTTCAAAAAATCCGATTTCTCATTAAACCAGCGAAGCAAAAAAGCAAGAAATCGTCAATTTCTGCTTAAAAACGCGAATTTACAAGCATTTGTACGTTTTTATCTCGCCAACTTAAAAACTACTGGAGATATTGAACTTTTTCAAAAAATCCGATTTCTCATTAAACCAGCGAAGCGAAAAAGCAAGAAATCGTCAATTTCTGCTTAAAAACGCGAATTTACAAGCATTTGTACGTTTTTGGCTCGCCAACTTAAAAGCTACTGGAGATATTGAACTTTTTCAAAAAATCCGATTTCTCATTAAACCAGCGAAGCGAAAAAGCAAGAAATTGTCAATTTCTGCTTAAAAACGCGAATTTACAAGCATTTATACGTTTTTGGCTCGCCAACTTAAAAACTACTGGAGATATTGAACTTTTTCAAAAAATCCGATTTCTCATTAAACCAGCGAAGCGGAAAAGCAAGAAATCGTCAATTTCTGCTTAAAAACGCGAATTTACAAGCATTTGTACGTTTTTGGCTCGCCAACTTAAAAACTACTGGAGATATTGAACTTTTTCAAAAAATCCGATTTCTCATTAAACCAGCGAAGCGAAAAAGCAAGAAATCGTCAATTTCTGCTTAAAAACGCGAATTTACAAGCATTTGTACGTTTTTGGCTCGCCAACTTAAAAACTACTGGAGATATTGAACTTTTTCCAAAAATCCGATTTCTCATTAAACCAGCGAAGCGAAAAAGCAAGAAATCGTCAATTTCTGCTTAAAAACGCGAATTTACAAGCATTTGTACGTTTTTGGCTCGCCAACTTAAAAACTACTGGAGATATTGAACTTTTTCAAAAAATCCGATTTCTCATTAAACCAGCGAAGCGAAAAAGCAAGAAATCGTCAATTTCTGCTTAAAAACACGAATTTACAAGCATTTGTAAGTTTTTGGCTCGCCAACTTAAAAACTACTGGAGATATTGAACTTTTTCAAAAAATCCGATTTCTCATTAAACCAGCGAAGCGAAAAAGCAAGAAATCGTCAATTTCTGCTTAAAAACGCGAATTTACAAGCATTGGTACGTTTTTGGCTCGCCAACTTAAAAACTACTGGAGATATTGAACTTTTTCAAAAAATCCGATTTCTCATTAAACCAGCGAAGCGAAAAAGCAAGAAATCGTCAATTTCTGCTTAAAAACGCGAATTTACAAGCATTTGTACGTTTTTGGCTCGCCAACTTAAAAACTACTGGAGATATTAAACTTTTTCAAAAAATCCGATTTCTCATTAAACCAGCGAAGCGAAAAAGCAAGAAATCGTCAATTTCTGCTTAAAAACGCGAATTTACAAGCATTTGTACGTTTTTGGCTCGCCAACTTAAAAACTACTGGAGATATTGAACTTTTTCAAAAAATCCGATTTCTCATTAAACCAGCGAAGCGAAAAAGCAAGAAATCGTCAATTTCTGCTTAAAAACGCGAATTTACAAGCATTTGTACGTTTTTGGCTCGCCAACTTAAAAACTACTGGAGATATTGAACTTTTTCAAAAAATCCGATTTCTCATTAAACCAGCGAAGCGAAAAAGCAAGAAATCGTCAATTTCTGCTTAAAAACGCGAATTTACAAGCATTTGTACGTTTTTGGCTCGCCAAATTAAAAACTACTGGAGATATTGAACTTTTTCAAAAAATCCGATTTCTCATTAAACCAGCGAAGCGAAAAAGCAAGAAATCGTCAATTTCTGCTTAAAAACGCGAATTTACAAGCATTTGTACGTTTTTGGCTCGCCAACTTAAAAACTACTGGAGATATTGAACTTTTTCAAAAAATCCGATTTCTCATTAAACCAGCGAAGCGAAAAAGCAAGAAATCGTCAATTTCTGCTTAAAAACGCGAATTTACAAGCATTTGTACGTTTTTGGCTCGCCAACTTAAAAACTACTGGAGATATTGAACCTTTTCAAAAAATCCGATTTCTCATTAAACCAGCGAAGCGAAAAAGCAAGAAATCGTCAATTTCTGCTTAAAAACGCGAATTTACAAGCATTTGTACGTTTTTGGCTCGCCAATTAAAAAACTACTGGAGATATTGAACTTTTTCAAAAAATCCGATTTCTCATTAAACCAGCGAAGCGAAAAAGCAAGAAATCGTCAATTTCTGCTTAAAAACGCGAATTTACAAGCATTTGTACGTTTTTGGCTCGCCAACATAAAAACTACTGGAGATATTGAACTTTTTCAAAAAATCCGATTTCTCATTAAACCAGCGAAGCGAAAAAGCAAGAAATCGTCAATTTCTGATTAAAAACGCGAATTTACAAGCATTTGTACGTTTTTGGCTCGCCAACTTAAAAACTACTGGAGATATTGAACTTTTTCAAAAAATCCGATTTCTCATTAAACCAGCGAAGCGAAAAAGCAAGAAATCGTCAATTTCTGCTTAAAAACGCGAATTTACAAGCATTTGTACGTTTTTGGCTCGCCAACTTAAAAACTACTAGAGATATTGAACTTTTTCAAAAAATCCGATTTCTCATTAAACCAGCGAAGCGAAAAAGCAAGAAATCGTCAATTTCTGCTTAAAAACGGGAATTTACAAGCATTTATACGTTTTTGGCTCGCCAACTTAAAAACTACTGGAGATATTGAACTTTTTCAAAAAATCCGATTTTTCATTAAACCAGCGAAGCGAAAAAGCAAGAAATCGTCAATTTCTGCTTAAAAACGCGAATTTACAAGCATTTGTACGTTTTTGGCTCGCCAACTTAAAAACTACTGGAGATATTAAACTTTTTCAAAAAATCCGATTTCTCATTAAACCAGCGAAGCGAAAAAGCAAGAAATCGTCAATTTCTGCTTAAAACGCGAATTTACAAGCATTTGTACGTTTTTGGCTCGCCAACTTAAAAACTACTGGAGATATTGAACTTTTTCAAAAAATCCGATTTCTCATTAAACCAGCGAAGCGAAAAAGCAAGAAATCGTCAATTTCTGCTTAAAAACGCGAATTTACAAGCATTTATACGTTTTTGGCTCGCCAACTTAAAAACTACTGGAGATATTAAACTTTTTCAAAAAATCCGATTTCTCATTAAACCAGCGAAGCGAAAAAGCAAGAAATCGTCAATTTCTGCTTAAAAACGCGAATTTACAAGCATTTGTACGTTTTTGGCTCGCCAACTTAAAAACTACTGGAGATATTGAACTTTTTCAAAAAATCCGATTTCTCATTAAACCAGCGAAGCGAAAAAGCAAGAAATCGTCAATTTCTGCTTAAAAACGCGAATTTACAAGCATTTGTACGTTTTTGGCTCGCCAACTTAAAAACTACTGGAGATATTGAACTTTTTCAAAAAATCCGATTTCTCATTAAACCAGCGAAGCGAAAAAGCAAGAAATCGTCAATTTCTGCTTAAAAACGCGAATTTGCAAGCATTTGTACGTTTTTGGCTCGCCAACTTAAAAACTACTGGAGATATTAAACTTTTTCAAAAAATCCGATTTTTCATTAAACCAGCGAAGCGAAAAAGCAAGAAATCGTCAATTTCTGCTTAAAAACGCGAATTTACAAGCATTTGTACGTTTTTGGCTCGCCAACTTAAAAACTACTGGAGATATTGAACTTTTTCAAAAAATCCGATTTCTCATTAAACCAGCGAAGCAAAAAAGCAAGAAATCGTCAATTTCTGCTTAAAAACGCGAATTTACAAGCATTTGTACGTTTTTGGCTCGCCAACTTAAAAACTACTGGAGATATTGAACTTTTTCAAAAAATCCGATTTCTCATTAAACCAGCGAAGCGAAAAAGCAAGAAATCGTCAATTTCTGCTTAAAAACGCGAATTTACAAGCATTTGTACGTTTTTGGCTCGCCAACTTAAAAGCTACTGGAGATATTGAACTTTTTCAAAAAATCCGATTTCTCATTAAACCAGCGAAGCGAAAAAGCAAGAAATCGTCAATTTCTGCTTAAAAACGCGAATTTACAAGCATTTATACGTTTTTGGCTCGCCAACTTAAAAACTACTGGAGATATTGAACTTTTTCAAAAAATCCGATTTCTCATTAAACCAGCGAAGCGAAAAAGCAAGAAATCGTCAATTTTTGCTTAAAAACGCGAATTTACAAGCATTTGTACGTTTTTGGCTCGCCAACTTAAAAACTACTGGAGATATTGAACTTTTTCCAAAAATCCGATTTCTCATTAAACCAGCGAAGCGAAAAAGCAAGAAATCGTCAATTTCTGCTTAAAAACGCGAATTTACAAGCATTTGTACGTTTTTGGCTCGCCAACTTAAAAACTACTGGAGATATTGAACTTTTTCAAAAAATCCGATTTCTCATTAAACCAGCGAAGCGAAAAAGCAAGAAATCGTCCATTTCTGCTTAAAAACGCGAATTTACAAGCATTTGTACGTTTTTGGCTCGAAAACTGAAAAACTACTGGAGATATTGAACTTTTTCAAAAAATCCGATTTCTCATTAAACCAGCGAAGCGAAAAAGCAAGAAATCGTCAATTTCTGCTTAAAAACGCGAATTTACAAACATTTGTACGTTTTTGGCTCGCCAATTTAAAAACTACTGGAGATATAGAACTTTTTCAAAAAATCCGATTTCTCATTAAACCAGCGAAGCGAAAAAGCAAGAAATCGTCAATTTCTGCTTAAAAACGCAAATTTACAAGCATTTATACGTTTTTGGCTCGCCAACTTAAAAACTGCTGGAGATATTAAACTTTTTCAAAAAATCCGATTTCTCATTAAACCAGCGAAGCGAAAAAGCAAGAAATCGTCAATTTCTGCTTAAAAACGCGAATTTACAAGCATTTGTACGTTTTTGGCTCGCCAACTTAAAAACTACTGGAGATATTGAACTTTTTCAAAAAATCCGATTTCTCATTAAACCAGCGAAGCGAAAAAGCAAGAAATCGTCAATTTCTGCTTAAAAACGCGAATTTACAAGCATTTGTACGTTTTTGGCTCGCCAACTTAAAAACTACTGGAGATATTGAACTTTTTCAAAAAATCCGATTTCTCATTAAACCAGCGAAGCGAAAAAGCAAGAAATCGTCAATTTCTGATTGAAAACGCGAATTTACAAGCATTTGTACGTTTTTGGCTCGCCAACTTAAAAACTACTAGAGATATTGAACTTTTTCAAAAAATCCGATTTCTCATTAAACCAGCGAAGCGAAAAAGCAAGAAATCGTCAATTTCTGCTTAAAAACGGGAATTTACAAGCATTTATACGTTTTTGGCTCGCCAACTTAAAAACTACTGGAGATATTAAACTTATTCAAAAAATCCGATTTCTCATTAAACCAGCGAAGCGAAAAAGCAAGAAATCGTCAATTTCTGCTTAAAAACGCGAATTTACAAGCATTTGTACGTTTTTGGCTCGCCAACTTAAAAACTACTGGAGATATTGAACTTTTTCAAAATATCCGATTTCTCATTAAACCAGCGAAGCGAAAAAGCAAGAAATCGTCAATTTCTGCTTAAAAACGCGAATTTACAAGCATTTGTACGTTTTTGGCTCGCCAACTTAAAAACTACTGGAGATATTGAACTTTTTCAAAAAATCCGATTTCTCATTAAACCAGCGAAGCGAAAAAGCAAGAAATCGTCAATTTCTGCTTAAAAACGCGAATTTACAAGCATTTGTACGTTTTTGGCTCGCCAACTTAAAAACTACTGGAGATATTAAACTTTTTCAAAAAATCCGATTTCTCATTAAACCAGCGAAGCGAAAAAGCAAGAAATCGTCAATTTCTGCTTAAAAACGCGAATTTACAAGCATTTGTACGTTTTTGGCTCGCCAACTTAAAAACTACTGGAGATATTGAACTTTTTCAAAAAATCCGATTTCTCATTAAACCAGCGAAGCAAAAAAGCAAGAAATCGTCAATTTCTGCTTAAAAACGCGAATTTACAAGCATTTGTACGTTTTTGGCTCGCCAACTTAAAAACTACTGGAGATATTGAACTTTTTCAAAAAATCCGATTTCTCATTAAACCAGCGAAGCGAAAAAGCAAGAAATCGTCAATTTCTGCTTAAAAACGCGAATTTACAAGCATTTGTACGTTTTTGGCTCGCCAACTTAAAAACTACTGGAGATATTGAACTTTTTCAAAAAATCCGATTTCTCATTAAACCAGCGAAGCGAAAAAGCAAGAAATCGTCAATTTCTGCTTAAAAACGCGAATTTACAAGCATTTATACGTTTTGGCTCGCCAACTTAAAAACTACTGGAGATATTGAACTTTTTCAAAAAATCCGATTTCTCATTAAACCAGCGAAGCGAAAAAGCAAGAAATCGTCAATTTTTGCTTAAAAACGCGAATTTACAAGCATTTGTACGTTTTTGGCTCGCCAACTTAAAAACTACTGGAGATATTGAACTTTTTCCAAAAATCCGATTTCTCATTAAACCAGCGAAGCGAAAAAGCAAGAAATCGTCAATTTCTGCTTAAAAACGCGAATTTACAAGCATTTGTACGTTTTTGGCTCGCCAAATTAAAAACTACTGGAGATATTGAACTTTTTCAAAAAATCCGATTTCTCATTAAACCAGCGAAGCGAAAAAGCAAGAAATCGTCAATTTCTGCTTAAAAACGCGAATTTACAAGCATTTGTACGTTTTTGGCTCGCCAACTTAAAAACTACTGGAGATATTGAACTTTTTTCAAAAAATCCGATTTCTCATTAAACCAGCGAAGCGAAAAAGCAAGAAATCGTCAATTTCTGCTTAAAAACGCGAATTTACAAGCATTTGTACGTTTTTGGCTCGCCAACTTAAAAACTACTGGAGATATTGAACTTTTTCAAAAAATCCGATTTCTCATTAAACCAGCGAAGCGAAAAAGCAAGAAATCGTCAATTTCTGCTTAAAACCGCGAATTTACAGGCATTTATACGTTTTTGGCTCGCCAACTTAAAAACTACTGGAGATATTGAACTTTTTCAAAAAATCCGATTTCTCATTAAACCAGCGAAGCGAAAAAGCAAGAAATCGTCAATTTCTGCTTAAAAACGCGAATTTACAAGCATTTGTACGTTTTTGGCTCGCCAACTTAAAAACTACTGGAGATATTGAACTTTTTCAAAAAATCCGATTTCTCATTAAACCAGCGAAGCGAAAAAGCAAGAAATCGTCAATTTTTGCTTAAAAACGCGAATTTACAAGCATTTGTACGTTTTTGGCTCGCCAACTTAAAAACTACTGGAGATATTGAACTTTTTCCAAAAATCCGATTTCTCATTAAACCAGCGAAGCGAAAAAGCAAGAAATCGTCAATTTCTGCTTAAAAACGCGAATTTACAAGCATTTGTACGTTTTTGGCTCGCCAAATTAAAAACTACTGGAGATATTGAACTTTTTCAAAAAATCCGATTTCTCATTAAACCAGCGAAGCGAAAAAGCAAGAAATCGTCAATTTCTGCTTAAAAACGCGAATTTACAAGCATTTGTACGTTTTTGGCTCGCCAACTTAAAAACTACTGGAGATATTGAACTTTTTTCAAAAAATCCGATTTCTCATTAAACCAGCGAAGCGAAAAAGCAAGAAATCGTCAATTTCTGCTTAAAAACGCGAATTTACAAGCATTTGTACGTTTTTGGCTCGCCAACTTAAAAACTACTGGAGATATTGAACTTTTTCAAAAAATCCGATTTCTCATTAAACCAGCGAAGCGAAAAAGCAAGAAATCGTCAATTTCTGCTTAAAACCGCGAATTTACAAGCATTTATACGTTTTTGGCTCGCCAACTTAAAAACTACTGGAGATATTGAACTTTTTCAAAAAATCCGATTTCTCATTAAACCAGCGAAGCGAAAAAGCAAGAAATCGTCAATTTCTGCTTAAAAACGCGAATTTACAAGCATTTGTACGTTTTTGGCTCGCCAACTTAAAAACTACTGGAGATATTGAACTTTTTCAAAAAATCCGATTTCTCATTAAACCAGCGAAGCGAGCAAGAAATCGTCCATTTCTGCTTAAAAACGCGAATTTACAAGCATTTGTACGTTTTTGGCTCGAAAACTGAAAAACTACTGGAGATATTGAACTTTTTCAAAAAATCCGATTTCTCATTAAACCAGCGAAGCGAAAAAGCAAGAAATCGTCAATTTCTGCTTAAAAACGCGAATTTACAAACATTTGTACGTTTTTGGCTCGCCAATTTAAAAACTACTGGAGATATAGAACTTTTTCAAAAAATCCGATTTCTCATTAAACCAGCGAAGCGAAAAAGCAAGAAATCGTCAATTTCTGCTTAAAAACGCAAATTTACAAGCATTTATACGTTTTTGGCTCGCCAACTTAAAAACTGCTGGAGATATTAAACTTTTTCAAAAAATCCGATTTCTCATTAAACCAGCGAAGCGAAAAAGCAAGAAATCGTCAATTTCTGCTTAAAAACGCGAATTTACAAGCATTTGTACGTTTTTGGCTCGCCAACTTAAAAACTACTGGAGATATTAAACTTTTTCAAAAAATCCGATTTCTCATTAAACCAGCGAAGCGAAAAAGCAAGAAATCGTCAATTTCTGCTTAAAAACGCGAATTTACAAGCATTTGTACGTTTTTGGCTCGCCAACTTAAAAACTACTGGAGATATTGAACTTTTTCAAAAAATCCGATTTCTCATTAAACCAGCGAAGCGAAAAAGCAAGAAATCGTCAATTTCTGATTGAAAACGCGAATTTACAAGCATTTGTACGTTTTTGGCTCGCCAACTTAAAAACTACTGGAGATATTGAACTTTTTCAAAAAATCCGATTTCTCATTAAACCAGCGAAGCGAAAAAGCAAGAAATCGTCAATTTCTGCTTAAAAACGCGAATTTACAAGCATTTGTACGTTTTTGGCTCGCCAACTTAAAAACTACTAGAGATATTGAACTTTTTCAAAAAATCCGATTTCTCATTAAACCAGCGAAGCGAAAAAGCAAGAAATCGTCAATTTCTGCTTAAAAACGGGAATTTACAAGCATTTATACGTTTTTGGCTCGCCAACTTAAAAACTACTGGAGATATTGAACTTTTTCAAAAAATCCGATTTCTCATTAAACCAGCGAAGCGAAAAAGCAAGAAATCGTCAATTTCTGCTTAAAAACGCGAATTTACAAGCATTTGTACGTTTTTGGCTCGCCAACTTAAAAACTACTGGAGATATTAAACTTTTTCAAAAAATCAGATTTCTCATTAAACCAGCGAAGCGAAAAAGCAAGAAATCGTCAATTTCTGCTTAAAACGCGAATTTACAAGCGTTTGTACGTTTTTGGCTCGCCAACTTAAAAACTACTGGAGATATTGAACTTTTTCAAAAAATCCGATTTCTCATTAAACCAGCGAAGCGAAAAAGCAAGAAATCGTCAATTTCTGCTTAAAAACTCGAATTTACAAGCATTTATACGTTTTTGGCTCGCCAACTTAAAAACTACTGGAGATATTGAACTTTTTCAAAAAATCCGATTTCTCATTAAACCAGCGAAGCGAAAAAGCAAGAAATCGTCAATTTCTGCTTAAAAACGCGAATTTACAAGCATTTGTACGTTTTTGGCTCGCCAACTTAAAGCTACTGGAGATATTGAACTTTTTCAAAAAATCCGATTTCTCATTAAACCAGCGAAGCGAAAAAGCAAAAAATCGTCAATTTCTGCTTAAAAACGCGAATTTACAAGCATTTGTACGTTTTTGGCGCGCCAACTTAAAAACTACTGGAGATATTAAACTTTTTCAAAAAATCCGATTTCTCATTAAACCAGCGAAGCGAAAAAGCAAGAAATCGTCAATTTCTGCTTAAAAACGCGAATTTACAAGCATTTGTACGTTTTTGGCTCGCCAACTTAAAAACTACTAGAGATATTGAACTTTTTCAAAAAATCCGATTTCTCATTAAACCAGCGAAGCGAAAAAGCAAGAAATCGTCAATTTCTGCTTAAAAACGCGAATTTACAAGCATTTGTACGTTTTTGGCTCGCCAACTTAAAAACTACTGGAGATATTGAACTTTTTCAAAAATCCGATTTCTCATTAAACCAGCGAAGCAAAAAAGCAAGAAATCGTCAATTTCTGCTTAAAAACGCGAATTTACAAGCATTTGTACGTTTTTGGCTCGCCAACTTAAAAACTACTGGAGATATTGAACTTTTTCAAAAAATCCGATTTCTCATTAAACCAGCGAAGCGAAAAAGCAAGAAATCGTCAATTTCTGCTTAAAAACGCGAATTTACAAGCATTTGTACGTTTTTGGCTCGCCAACTTAAAAACTACTGGAGATATTGAACTTTTTCAAAAAATCCGATTTCTCATTAAACCAGCGAAGCGAAAAAGCAAGAAATCGTCAATTTCTGCTTAAAAACGCGAATTTACAAGCATTTATACGTTTTTGGCTCGCCAACTTAAAAACTACTGGAGATATTGAACTTTTTCAAAAAATCCGATTTCTCATTAAACCAGCGAAGCGAAAAAGCAAGAAATCGTCAATTTTTGCTTAAAAACGCGAATTTACAAGCATTTGTACGTTTTTGGCTCGCCAACTTAAAAACTACTGGAGATATTGAACTTTTTCCAAAAATCCGATTTCTCATTAAACCAGCGAAGCGAAAAAGCAAGAAATCGTCAATTTCTGCTTAAAAACGCGAATTTACAAGCATTTGTACGTTTTTGGCTCGCCAAATTAAAAACTACTGGAGATATTGAACTTTTTCAAAAAATCCGATTTCTCATTAAACCAGCGAAGCGAAAAAGCAAGAAATCGTCAATTTCTGCTTAAAAACGCGAATTTACAAGCATTTGTACGTTTTTGGCTCGCCAACTTAAAAACTACTGGAGATATTGAACTTTTTTCAAAAAATCCGATTTCTCATTAAACCAGCGAAGCGAAAAAGCAAGAAATCGTCAATTTCTGCTTAAAAACGCGAATTTACAAGCATTTGTACGTTTTTGGCTCGCCAACTTAAAAACTACTGGAGATATTGAACTTTTTCAAAAAATCCGATTTCTCATTAAACCAGCGAAGCGAAAAAGCAAGAAATCGTCAATTTTTGCTTAAAAACGCGAATTTACAAGCATTTGTACGTTTTTGGCTCGCCAACTTAAAAACTACTGGAGATATTGAACTTTTTCCAAAAATCCGATTTCTCATTAAACCAGCGAAGCGAAAAAGCAAGAAATCGTCAATTTCTGCTTAAAAACGCGAATTTACAAGCATTTGTACGTTTTTGGCTCGCCAAATTAAAAACTACTGGAGATATTGAACTTTTTCAAAAAATCCGATTTCTCATTAAACCAGCGAAGCGAAAAAGCAAGAAATCGTCAATTTCTGCTTAAAAACGCGAATTTACAAGCATTTGTACGTTTTTGGCTCGCCAACTTAAAAACTACTGGAGATATTGAACTTTTTTCAAAAAATCCGATTTCTCATTAAACCAGCGAAGCGAAAAAGCAAGAAATCGTCAATTTCTGCTTAAAAACGCGAATTTACAAGCATTTGTACGTTTTTGGCTCGCCAACTTAAAAACTACTGGAGATATTGAACTTTTTCAAAAAATCCGATTTCTCATTAAACCAGCGAAGCGAAAAAGCAAGAAATCGTCAATTTCTGCTTAAAACCGCGAATTTACAAGCATTTATACGTTTTTAGCTCGCCAACTTAAAAACTACTGGAGATATTGAACTTTTTCAAAAAATCCGATTTCTCATTAAACCAGCGAAGCGAAAAAGCAAGAAATCGTCAATTTCTGCTTAAAAACGCGAATTTACAAGCATTTGTACGTTTTTGGCTCGCCAACTTAAAAACTACTGGAGATATTGAACTTTTTCAAAAAATCCGATTTCTCATTAAACCAGCGAAGCGAAAAAGCAAGAAATCGTCCATTTCTGCTTAAAAACGCGAATTTACAAGCATTTGTACGTTTTTGGCTCGAAAACTGAAAAACTACTGGAGATATTGAACTTTTTCAAAAAATCCGATTTCTCATTAAACCAGCGAAGCGAAAAAGCAAGAAATCGTCAATTTCTGCTTAAAAACGCGAATTTACAAACATTTGTACGTTTTTGGCTCGCCAATTTAAAAACTACTGGAGATATAGAACTTTTTCAAAAAATCCGATTTCTCATTAAACCAGCGAAGCGAAAAAGCAAGAAATCGTCAATTTCTGCTTAAAAACGCAAATTTACAAGCATTTATACGTTTTTGGCTCGCCAACTTAAAAACTGCTGGAGATATTAAACTTTTTCAAAAAATCCGATTTCTCATTAAACCAGCGAAGCGAAAAAGCAAGAAATCGTCAATTTCTGCTTAAAAACGCGAATTTACAAGCATTTGTACGTTTTTGGCTCGCCAACTTAAAAACTACTGGAGATATTGAACTTTTTCAAAAAATCCGATTTCTCATTAAACCAGCGAAGCGAAAAAGCAAGAAATCGTCAATTTCTGCTTAAAAACGCGAATTTACAAGCATTTGTACGTTTTTGGCTCGCCAACTTAAAAACTACTGGAGATATTGAACTTTTTCAAAAAATCCGATTTCTCATTAAACCAGCGAAGCGAAAAAGCAAGAAATCGTCAATTTCTGATTGAAAACGCGAATTTACAAGCATTTGTACGTTTTTGGCTCGCCAACTTAAAAACTACTGGAGATATTGAACTTTTTCAAAAAATCCGATTTCTCATTAAACCAGCGAAGCGAAAAAGCAAGAAATCGTCAATTTCTGCTTAAAAACGGGAATTTACAAGCATTTATACGTTTTTGGCTCGCCAACTTAAAAACTACTGGAGATATTGAACTTTTTCAAAAAATCCGATTTCTCATTAAACCAGCGAAGCGAAAAAGCAAGAAATCGTCAATTTCTGCTTAAAAACGCGAATTTACAAGCATTTGTACGTTTTTGGCTCGCCAACTTAAAAACTACTGGAGATATTAAACTTTTTCAAAAAATCAGATTTCTCATTAAACCAGCGAAGCGAAAAAGCAAGAAATCGTCAATTTCTGCTTAAAACGCGAATTTACAAGCATTTGTACGTTTTTGGCTCGCCAACTTAAAAACTACTGGAGATATTGAACTTTTTCAAAAAATCCGATTTCTCATTAAACCAGCGAAGCGAAAAAGCAAGAAATCGTCAATTTCTGCTTAAAAACGCGAATTTACAAGCATTTGTACGTTTTTGGCTCGCCAACTTAAAAACTACTGGAGATATTAAACTTTTTCAAAAAATCCGATTTCTCATTAAACCAGCGAAGCGAAAAAGCAAGAAATCGTCAATTTCTGCTTAAAAACTCGAATTTACAAGCATTTATACGTTTTTGGCTCGCCAACTTAAAAACTACTGGAGATATTGAACTTTTTCAAAAAATCCGATTTCTCATTAAACCAGCGAAGCGAAAAAGCAAGAAATCGTCAATTTCTGCTTAAAAACGCGAATTTACAAGCATTTATACGTGTTTGGCTCGCCAACTTAAAAACTACTGGAAATATTGAACTTTTTCAAAAAATCCGATTTCTCATTAAACCAGCGAAGCGAAAAAGCAAGAAATCGTCAATTTCTGCTTAAAAACGCGAATTTACAAGCATTTATACGTTTTTGGCTCGCCAACTTAAAAACTACTGGAGATATTGAACTTTTTCAAAAAATCCGATTTCTCATTAAACCAGCGAAGCGAAAAAGCAAGAAATCGTCAATTTCTGCTTAAAAACGCGAATTTACAAGCATTTGTACGTTTTTGGCTCGCCAACTTAAAAACTACTGGAGATATTGAACTTTTTCAAAAAATCCGATTTCTCATTAAACCAGCGAAGCGAAAAAGCAAGAAATCGTCAATTTCTGCTTAAAAACGCGAATTTACAAGCATTTGTACATTTTTGGCTCGCCAACTTAAAAACTACTGGAGATATTAAACTTTTTCAAAAAATCCGATTTCTCATTAAACCAGCGAAGCGAAAAAGCAAGAAATCGTCAATTTCTGCTTAAAAACGCGAATTTACAAGCATTTGTACGTTTTTGGCTCGCCAACTTAAAAACTACTGGAGATATTGAACTTTTTCAAAAAATCCGATTTCTCATTAAACCAGCGAAGCAAAAAAGCAAGAAATCGTCAATTTCTGCTTAAAAACGCGAATTTACAAGCATTTGTACGTTTTTGGCTCGCCAACTTAAAAACTACTGGAGATATTGAACTTTTTCAAAAAATCCGATTTCTCATTAAACCAGCGAAGCGAAAAAGCAAGAAATCGTCAATTTCTGCTTAAAAACGCGAATTTACAAGCATTTGTACGTTTTTGGCTCGCCAACTTAAAAACTACTGGAGATATTGAACTTTTTCAAAAAATCCGATTTCTCATTAAACCAGCGAAGCGAAAAAGCAAGAAATCGTCAATTTCTGCTTAAAAACGCGAATTTACAAGCATTTATACGTTTTTGGCTCGCCAACTTAAAAACTACTGGAGATATTGAACTTTTTCAAAAAATCCGATTTCTCATTAAACCAGCGAAGCGAAAAAGCAAGAAATCGTCAATTTTTGCTTAAAAACGCGAATTTACAAGCATTTGTACGTTTTTGGCTCGCCAACTTAAAAACTACTGGAGATATTGAACTTTTTCCAAAAATTCGATTTCTCATTAAACCAGCGAAGCGAAAAAGCAAGAAATCGTCAATTTCTGCTTAAAAACGCGAATTTACAAGCATTTGTACGTTTTTGGCTCGCCAACTTAAAAACTACTGGAGATATTGAACTTTTTCAAAAAATCCGATTTCTCATTAAACCAGCGAAGCGAAAAAGCAAGAAATCGTCAATTTCTGCTTAAAAACGCGAATTTACAAGCATTTGTTTGTTTTTGGCTCGCCAACTTAAAAACTACTGGAGATATTGAACTTTTTTCAAAAAATCCGATTTCTCATTAAACCAGCGAAGCGAAAAAGCAAGAAATCGTCAATTTCTGCTTAAAAACGCGAATTTACAAGGATTTGTACGTTTTTGGCTCGCCAACTTAAAAACTACTGGAGATATTGAACTTTTCAAAAAATCCGATTTCTCATTAAACCAGCGAAGCGAAAAAGCAAGAAATCGTCAATTTCTGCTTAAAACCGCGAATTTACAAGCATTTATACGTTTTTGGCTCGCCAACTTAAAAACTACTGGAGATATTGAACTTTTTCAAAAAATCCGATTTCTCATTAAACCAGCGAAGCGAAAAAGCAAGAAATCGTCAATTTCTGCTTAAAAACGCGAATTTACAAACATTTGTACGTTTTTGGCTCGCCAATTTAAAAACTACTGGAGATATAGAACTTTTTCAAAAAATCCGATTTCTCATTAAACCAGCGAAGCGAAAAAGCAAGAAATCGTCAATTTCTGCTTAAAAACGCAAATTTACAAGCATTTATACGTTTTTGGCTCGCCAACTTAAAAACTGCTGGAGATATTAAACTTTTTCAAAAAATCCGATTTCTCATTAAACCAGCGAAGCGAAAAAGCAAGAAATCGTCAATTTCTGCTTAAAAACGCGAATTTACAAGCATTTGTACGTTTTTGGCTCGCCAACTTAAAAACTACTGGAGATATTGAACTTTTTCAAAAAATCCGATTTCTCATTAAACCAGCGAAGCGAAAAAGCAAGAAATCGTCAATTTCTGCTTAAAAACGCGAATTTACAAGCATTTATACGTTTTTGGCTCGCCAACTTAAAAACTACTGGAGATATTGAACTTTTTCAAAAAATCCGATTTCTCATTAAACCAGCGAAGCGAAAAAGCAAGAAATCGTCAATTTCTGCTTAAAAACGCGAATTTACAAGCATTTATACGTGTCTGGCTCGCCAACTTAAAAACTACTGGAGATATTGAACTTTTTCAAAAAATCCGATTTCTCATTAAACCAGCGAAGCGAAAAAGCAAGAAATCGTCAATTTCTGCTTAAAAACGCGAATTTACAAGCATTTATACGTTTTTGGCTCGCCAACTTAAAAACTACTGGAGATATTGAACTTTTTCAAAAAATCCGATTTCTCATTAAACCAGCGAAGCGAAAAAGCAAGAAATCATCAATTTCTGCTTAAAAACGCGAATTTACAAGCATTTATACGTTTTTGGCTCGCCAACTTAAAAACTACTGGAGATATTGAACTTTTTCAAAAAATCCGATTTCTCATTAAACCAGCGAAGCGAAAAAGCAAGAAATCGTCAATTTCTGCTTAAAAACGCGAATTTACAAGCATTTGTACGTTTTTGGCTCGCCAACTTAAAAACTACTGGAGATATTGAACTTTTTCAAAAAATCCGATTTCTCATTAAACCAGCGAAGCGAAAAAGCAAGAAATCGTCAATTTCTGCTTAAAAACGCGAATTTACAAGCATTTGTACTTTTTTGGCGCGCCAACTTAAAAACTACTGGAGATATTGAACTTTTTCAAAAAATCCGATTTCTCATTAAACCAGCGAAGCGAAAAAGCAAGAAATCGTCAATTTCTGCTTAAAAACGCGAATTTAGAAGCATTTATACGTTTTTGGCTCGCCAACTTAAAAACTACTGGAGATATTGAACTTTTTCAAAAAATCCGATTTCTCATTAAACCAGCGAAGCGAAAAAGCAAGAAATCATCAATTTCTGCTTAAAAACGCGAATTTACAAGCATTTATACGTTTTTGGCTCGCCAACTTAAAAACTACTGGAGATATTGAACTTTTTCAAAAAATCCGATTTCTCATTAAACCAGCGAAGCAAAAAAGCAAGAAATCGTCAATTTGTGCTTAAAAACGCAAATTTACAAGCATATATACGTTTTTGGCTCGCCAACTTAAAAACTACTGGAGTTATTGAAATTTTTCAAAAAATCCGATTTCTCATTAAACCAGCGAAGCAAAAAAGCAAGAAATCATCGATTTGTGCTTAAAAACGCGAATTTACAAGCATATATACGTTTTTGGGTCGCCAACTTAAAAACTACTGGAGTTATTGAAATTTTTCAAAAAATTCGATTTCTCATTAAACCAGCGAAGCAAAAAAGCAAGAAATCGTCAATTTGTGCTTAAAAACGCAAATTTACAAGCAGTTATACTTTTTTGGCTCGCCAACTTAGAAACTACTGGAGTTATTGAACTTTTTCAAAAAATCCGATTTCTCATTAAACCAGCGAAGCAAAAAAGCAAGAAATCGTCAATTTGTGCTTAAAAACGCGAATTAACAAGATATATACGTTTTTGGTTCGCCAACTTAAAAACTACTGGAGTTATTGAAGTTTTTCAAAAAATCCGATTTCTCAGTAAACCAGCGAAGCAAAAAAGCAAGAAATCGTCAATTTGTGCTTAAAAACGCGAAATTACAAGCATATATACGTTTTTGGCTCGCCAACTTAAAAACTACTAGAGTTATTGAAGTTTTTCAAAAAATCCGATTTCTCATTAAACCAGCGAAGCAAAAAAGCAAGAAATTGTCAATTTGTGCTTAAAAACGCGAATTTACAAGCATATATACGTTTTTGGCTCGGCAACTTAAAAAATACTGGAGTTATTGAAGTTTTTCAAAAAATCCGATTTCTCATTAAACCAGCGAAGCAAAAAAGCAAGAAATTGTCAATTTGTGCTTAAAAACGCGAATTTACAAGCATATATACGTTTTTGGCGCGCCAACTTAAAAACTACTGGAGTTATTGAAGTTTTTCAAAAAATCCGATTTCTCATTAAACCAGCGAAGCAAAAAAGCAAGAAATCGTCAATTTGTGCTTAAAAACGCGAATTAACAAGATATATACGTTTTTGGTTCGCCAACTTAAAAACTACTGGAGTTATTAAACTTTTTCAAAAAATCCGATTTCTCATTAAACCAGCGAAGCAAAAAGCAAGAAATCGTCAATTTGTGCTTAAAAACGCGAATTTACAAGCATATATACGTTTTTGGCTCGCCAACTTAAAAACTACTGGAGTTATTGAAATTTTTCAAAAAATCCGATTTCTCATTAAACCAGCGAAGCAAAAAAGCAAGAAATCGTCAATTTGTGCTTAAAAACGCAAATTTACAAGCATATATACGTTTTTGGCTCGCCAACTTAAAAACTACTGGAGTTATTGAAATTTTTCAAAAAATCCGATTTCTCATTAAACCAGCGAAGCAAAAAAGCAAGAAATCGTCAATTTGTGCTTAAAAACGCCAATTTACAAGCATATATACGTTTTTGGCTCGCCAACTTAAAAACTACTGGAGTTATTGAAGTTTTTCAAAAAATCCGATTTCTCATTAAACCAGCGAAGCAAAAAACAAGAATTCTCAATTTGTGCTTAAAAACGCGAATCTACAAGCATATATACGTTTTTGGCTCGCCAACTTAAAAACTACTGGAGTTATTGAAGTTTTTCAAAAAATCCGATTTCTCATTAAACCAGCGAAGCAAAAAAGCAAGAAATCGTCAATTTGTGCTTAAAAACGCAAATTTACAAGCAGATATACGTTTTTGGCTCGCCAACTTAGAAACTACTGGAGTTATTGAACTTTTTCAAAAAATCCGATTTCTCATTAAATCAGCAAAGCAAAAAAGCAAGAAGTCGTCAATTTGTGCTTAAAAACGCGAATTAACAAGATATATACGTTTTTGGTTCGCCAACTTAAAAACTACTGAAGTTATTGAAGTTTTTCAAAAAATCCGATTTCTCAGTAAACCAGCGAAGCGAAAAAGCAAGAAATCGTCAATTTGTGCTTAAAAACGCGAATTTACAAGCATATATACGTTTTTGGCTTGCCAACTTAAAAACTACTGGAGTTATTGAAGTTTTTCAAAAAATCCGATTTCTTATTAAACCAGCGAAGCAAAAAAGCAAGAAATCGTCAATTTGTGCTTAAAAACGCGAATTTACAAGCATATATACGTTTTTGGCTCGCCAACTTAAAAACTACTGGAGTTATTGAACTTTTTCAAAAAATCCGATTTCTCATTAAACCAGCGAAGCAAAAAAGCAAGAAATCGTCAATTTGTGCTTAAAAACGCGAATTTACAAGTATATTTACGTTTTTGGCTAGCCAACTTAAAAACTACTGGAGTTATTGAACTTTTTCAAAAAATCCGATTTCTCATTAAACCAGCGAAGCAAAAAAGCAAGAAATCGTCAATTTGTGCTTAAAAACGCGAATTGACAAGCATATTTACGTTTTTGGCTCGCCAACTTAAAAACTACTGGAGTTATTGAAGTTTTTCAAAAAATCCGATTTCTCATTAAACCAGCGAATCAAAAAAGCAAGAAATCGTCAATTTGTGCTTAAAAACGGGAATTTACAAGCATATATACGTTTTTGGCTCGCCAACTTAAAAACTACTGGAGTTATTGAAATTTTTCAAAAAATCCGATTTCTCATTAAACCAGCGAAGCAAAAAAGCAAGAAATCGTCAATTTGTGCTTAAAAACGCAAATTTACAAGCATATATACGTTTTTGGCTCGCCAACTTAAAAACTACTGGAGTTATTGAAATTTTTCAAAAAATCCGATTTCTCATTAAACCAGCGAAGCAAAAAAGCAACAAATCGTCAATTTGTGCTTAAAAACGCGAATTTGCAAGCATATATACGTTTTTGGCTCGCCAACTTAAAAACTACTGGAGTTATTGAAGTTTTTCAAAAAATCCGATTTCTCATTAAACCAGCGAAGCAAAAAACAAGAATTTTCAATTTGTGCTTAAAAACGCGAATTTACAAGCATATATACGTTTTTGGCTCGCAAACTTAAAAACTACTGGAGTTATTGAAATTTTTCAAAAAATCCGATTTCTCATTAAACCAGCGAAACAAAAAAGCAAGAAATCGTCAATTTGTGCTTAAAAACGCGAATTTACAAGCATATATACGTTTTTGGCTCGCCAACTTAAAAACTACTGGAGTTATTGAAGTTTTTCAAAAAATCCGATTTCTCATTAAACCAGCGAAGCAAAAAAGCAAGAAATCGTCAATTTGTGCTTAAAAACGCAAATTTACAAGCAGATATACGTTTTTGGCTCGCCAACTTAGAAACTACTGGAGTTATTGAATTTTTTCAAAAAATCCGATTTCTCATTAAACCAGGGAAGCAAAAAAGCAAAAAATCGTCAATTTGTGCTTAAAAACGCGAATTAACAAGATATATACGTTTTTGATTCGCCAATTTAGAAACTACTGGAGTTATTGAACTTTTTCAAAAAATCCGATTTCTCATTAAACCAGCGAAGCAAAAAAGCAAGAAATCGTCAATTTGTGCTTAAAAACGCGAATTTACAAGCATATATAAGTTTTTGGCTCGCCAACTTAAAAACTACTGGAGTTATAGAAGTTTTTCAAAAAATCCGATTTCTCATTAAATCAGCGAAGCAAAAAAAGCAAGAAATCGTCAATTTGTGCTTAGAAACGCGAATTTACAAGCATACATACGGTTTTGGCTTGCCAACTTAAAAACTACTGGAGTTATTGAAGTTTTTCAAAAAATCCGATTTCTCAGTAAACCAGCGAAGCAAAAAAGCAAGAAATCGTCAATTTGTGCTTAAAAACGCGAATTTACAAGCATATATACGTTTTTGGCTCGCCAACTTAAAAACCACTGGAGTTATTGAACTTTTTCAAAAAATCCGATTTCTCATTAAACCAGCGAAGCAAAAAAGCAAGAAATCGTCAATTTGTGCTTAAAAACGCGAATTTACAAGCATATACACGTTTTTGGCTCGCCAACTTAAAAACTACTGGAGTTATTAAACTTTTTCAAAAAATCCGATTTCTCATTAAACCAGCGAAGCAAAAAAGCAAGAAATCGTCAATTTATGCTTAAAAACGCGAATTTACAAGCATATATACGTTTTTGGCTCGCCAACTTAAAAACTACTAGAGTTATTGAAGTTTTTCAATAAATCCGATTTCTAATTAAACCAGCGAAGCAAAAAAGCAAGAAATCGTCAATTTGTGCTTAAAAACGCGAATTTACAAGCATATATAAGTTTTTGGCTCGCCAACTTAAAAACTACTGGAGTTATTGAAGTTTTTCAAAAAATCCGATTTCTTATTAAACCAGCGTAACAAAAAAGCAAGAAATCGTCAATTTGTGCTTAAAAACGCGAATTTACAAGCATATATACGTCTTTGGCTCGCCAACTTAAAAACTACTGGAGTTATTGAAGTTTTTCAAAAAATCCAATTTCTCATAAAACCAGCGAAGCAAAAAAGCAAGAAATCGTCAATTTGTGCTTAAAAACGCAAATTTACAAGCATATATATGTTTTTGGCTCGCCAACTTAAAAACTACTGGAGTTATAGAAGTTTTTTAAAAAATCCGATTTCTCATTAAACCAGCGAAGCCAAAAAGCAAGAAATCGTCAATTTGTGCTTAGAACCGCAAATTTACAAGCATATATACGGTTTTGGCTTGCCAACTTAAAAACTACTGGAGTTATTGAAGTTTTTCAAAAATCCGGTTTCTCATTAAACCAGCGAAGCAAAAAAGCAAGAAATCGTCAATTTGTGCTTAAAAACGCGAATTTACAAGCATATATACGTTTTTGGCTCGCCAACTTAAAAACTACTAGAGTTATTGAAGTTTTTCAAAAAATCCGATTTCTCATTAAACCAGCGAAGCAAAAAAGCAAGAAATCGTCAATTTGTGCTTAAAAACGCGAATTTACAAGCATATTTACGTTTTTGGCTCGCCAACTTAAAAACTACTGGAGTTATTGAACTTTTTCAAAAATTCCGATTTCCCATTAAACCAGCGAAGCAAAAAAGCAAGAAATCGTCAATTTGTGCTTAAAAACGCGAATTTACAAGCATATATACGTTTTTGGCTCGCCAACTTAAAAACTACTGGAGTTATTGAAGTTTTTCAAAAAATCCGATTTCTCATTAAACCAGCGAAGCAAAAAAGCAAGAAATCGTCAATTTGTGCTTAAAAACGCGAATTTAAAAGCATATTTACGTTTTTGGCTCGCCAACTTAAAAACTACTGGAGTTATTGAAGTTTTTCAAAAAATCCGATTTCTCATTAAACCAGCGAAGCAAAAAAGCAAGAAATCATCAATTTGTGCTTAAAAACGCGAATTTACAAGCATATATACGTTTTTGGCTCGCCAACTTAAAAACTAATGGAGTTATTGAAATTTTTCAAAAAATCCGATTTCTCATTAAACCAGCGAAGCAAAAAAGCAAGAAATCGTCAATTTGTGCTTAAAAACGCGAATTTACAAGCATATTTACGTTTTTGGCTCGCCAACTTAAAAACTACTGGAGTTATTGAAGTTTTTCAAAAAATCCGATTTCTCATTAAACCAGCGAAGCAAAAAAGCAAGAAATTGTCAATTTGTGCTTAAAAACGCGAATTTACAAGCATATATACGTTTTTGGCGCGCCAACTTAAAAACTACTGGAGTTATTGAAGTTTTTCAAAAAATCCGATTTCTCATTAAACCAGCGAAGCAAAAAAGCAAGAAATCGTCAATTTGTGCCTCAAAACGCGAATTAACAAGATATATACGTTTTTGGTTCGCCAACTTAAAAACTACTGGAGTTATTAAACTTTTTCAAAAAATCCGATTTCTCATTAAACCAGCGAAGCAAAAAGCAAGAAATCGTCAATTTGTGCTTAAAAACGCGAATTTACAAGCATATATACGTTTTTGGCTCGCCAACTTAAAAACTACTGGAGTTATTGAAGTTTTTCAAAAAATCCGATTTCTCATTAAACCAGCGAAGCAAAAAAGCAAGAAATCGTCAATTTGTGCTAAAAAACGCAAATTTACAAGTATATTTACGTTTTTGGCTCGCCAACTTAAAAACTACTGGAGTTATTGAAGTTTTTCCAAAAATCCGATTTCTCATTAAACCAGCGAAGCAAAAAAGCAAGAAATCGTCAATTTGTGCTTAAAAACGCGAATTTACAAGCTTATATACGTTTTTGGCTCGCCAACTTAAAACTACTGGAGTTATTGAAATTTTTCAAAAAATCCGAATTCTCATTAAACCAGCGAAGCAAAAAAGCAAGAAATCGTCAATTTGTGCTTAAAAACGCAAATTTACAAGCATATATACGTTTTTGGCTCGCCAACTTAAAAACTACTGGAGTTATTGAAATTTTTCAAAAAATCCGATTTCTCATTAAACCAGCGAAGCAAAAAAGCAAGAAATCGTCAATTTGTGCTTAAAAACGCAAATTTACAAGCATATATACGTTTTTGGCTCGCCAACTTAAAAACTACTGGAGTTATTGAAGTTTTTCAAAAAATCCGATTTCTCATTAAACCAGCGAAGCAAAAAACAAGAATTCTCAATTTGTGCTTAAAAACGCGAATTTACAAGCATATATACGTTTTTGGCTCGCCAACTTAAAAACTACTGGAGTTATTGAAATTTTTCAAAAAATCCGATTTCTCATTAAACCAGCGAAACAAAAAAGCAAGAAATCGTCAATTTGAGCTTAAAAACGCGAATTTACAAGCATATATACGTTTTTGGCTCGCCAACTTAAAAACTACTGGAGTTATTGAAATTTTTTAAAAAATCCGATTTCTCATTAAACCAGCGAAGCAAAAAAGCAAGAATTCTCAATTTGTGCTTAAAAACGCGAATTTACAAGCATATATACGTTTTTGGCTCGCCAACTTAAAAACTACTGGAGTTATTGAAGTTTTTCAAAAAATCCGATTTCTCATTAAACCAGCGAAGCAAAAAACAAGAATTCTCAATTTGTGCTTAAAAACGCGAATTTACAAGCATATTTACGTTTTTGGCTCGCCAACTTAAAAACTACTGGAGTTATTGAAGTTTTTCAAAAAATCCGATTTCTCATTAAACCAGCGAAGCAAAAAAGCAAGAAATTGTCAATTTGTTTTTAAAAACGCGAATTTACAAGCATATATACGTTTTTGGCGCGCCAACTTAAAAACTACTGGAGTTATTGAAGTTTTTCAAAAAATCCGATTTCTCATTAAACCAGCGAAGCAAAAAAGCAAGAAATCGTCAATTTGTGCCTCAAAACGCGAATTAACAAGATATATACGTTTTTGGTTCGCCAACTTAAAAACTACTGGAGTTATTAAACTTTTTCAAAAAATCCGATTTCTCATTAAACCAGCGAAGCAAAAAGCAAGAAATCGTCAATTTGTGCTTAAAAACGCGAATTTACAAGCATATATACGTTTTTGGCTCGCCAACTTAAAAACTACTGGAGTTATTGAAGTTTTTCAAAAAATCCGATTTCTCATTAAACCAGCGAAGCAAAAAAGCAAGAAATCGTCAATTTGTGCTAAAAAACGCAAATTTACAAGTATATTTACGATTTTGGCTCGCCAACTTAAAAACTACTGGAGTTATTGAAGTTTTTCAAAAAATCCGATTTCTCATTAAACCAGCGAAGCAAAAAAGCAAGAAATCGTCAATTTGTGCTTAAAAACGCGAATTTACAAGCTTATATACGTTTTTGGCTCGCCAACTTAAAAACTACTGGAGTTATTGAAATTTTTCAAAAAATCCGAATTCTCATTAAACCAGCGAAGCAAAAAAGCAAGAAATCGTCAATTTGTGCTTAAAAACGCAAATTTACAAGCATATATACGTTTTTGGCTCGCCAACTTAAAAACTACTGGAGTTATTGAAATTTTTTAAAAAATCCGATTTCTCATTAAACCAGCGAAGCAAAAAAGCAAGAATTCTCAATTTGTGCTTAAAAACGCGAATTTACAAGCATATATACGTTTTTGGCTCGCCAACTTAAAAACTATTAGAGTTATTGAAATTTTTAAAAAAATCCGATTTCTCATTAAACCAGCGAAGCAAAAAAGCAAGAAATCGTCAATTTGTGCTTAAAAACGCGAATTTACAAGCATATATACGTTTTTGGCGCGCCAACTTAAAAACTACTGGAGTTATTGAAGTTTTTCAAAAAATCCGATTTCTCATTAAACCAGCTCAGCAAAAAAGCAAGAAATCGTCAATTTGTGCTTAAAAACGCGAATTTACAAGCATATATAAGTTTTTGGCTCGCCAACTTAAAAACTACTAGAGTTATTGAAGTTTTTCAAAAAATCCGATTTCTCATTAAACCAGCGAAGCAAAAAAGCAAGAAATCGTCAATTTGTGCTTAAAAACGCGAATTTACAAGCATATATACGTTTTTGGCTCGCCAACTTAAAAACTACTGGAGTTATTGAAGTTTTTCAAAAAATCCGATTTCTTATTAAACCAGAGATACAAAAAAGCAAGAAATCGTCAATTTGTGCTTAAAAACGCGAATTTACAAGCATATATACGTTTTTGGCTCGCCAACTTAAAAACTACTGGAGTTATTGAACTTTTTTAAAAAATCCGATTTCTCATTAAACCAGCGAAGCAAAAAAGCAAGAAATCGTCAATTTGTGCTTAAAAACGCGAATTTACAAGCATATATACGTTTTTGGCTCGCCAACTTAAAAACTACTGGAATTATTGAAGTTTTTCAAAAAATCCGATTTCTCATTAAACCAATGAAGCAAAAAAGCAAGAGATCGTCAATTTGTGCTTAAAAACGCCAATTTACAAGCATATATACGTTTTTGGCTCGCCAACTTAAATACTACTAGAATTATTGAACTTTTTTAAAAAATCCGATTTCTCATTAAACCAGCAAAGCAAAAAAGCAAGAAATTGTCAATTTGTGCATAAAAACGCGAATTTACAAGCATATATACGTTTTTAGCTCGCCAACTTAAAAACTACTGGAGTTATTGAAATTTTTCAAAAAATCCGAATTCTCATTAAACCAGCGAAGCAAAAAAGCAAGAAATCGTCAATTTGTGCTTAAAAACGCAAATTTACAAGCATATATACGTTTTTGGCTCGCCAACTTAAAAACTACTGGAGTTATTGAAATTTTTCAAAAAATCCGATTTCTCATTAAACCAGCGAAGCAAAAAAGCAAGAAATCGTCAATTTGTGCTTAAAAACGCAAATTTACAAGCATATATACGTTTTTGGCTCGCCAACTTAAAAACTACTGGAGTTATTGAAGTTTTTCAAAAAATCCGATTTCTCATTAAACCAGCGAAGCAAAAAACAAGAATTCTCAATTTGTGCTTAAAAACGCGAATTTACAAGCATATATACGTTTTTGGCTCGCCAACTTAAAAACTACTGGAGTTATTGAAATTTTTCAAAAAATCCGATTTCTCATTAAACCAGCGAAACAAAAAAGCAAGAAATCGTCAATTTGAGCTTAAAAACGCGAATTTACAAGCATATATACGTTTTTGGCTCGCCAACTTAAAAACTACTGGAGTTATTGAAATTTTTTAAAAAATCCGATTTCTCATTAAACCAGCGAAGCAAAAAAGCAAGAATTCTCAATTTGTGCTTAAAAACGCGAATTTACAAGCATATATACGTTTTTGGCTCGCCAACTTAAAAACTACTGGAGTTATTGAAGTTTTTCAAAAAATCCGATTTCTCATTAAACCAGCGAAGCAAAAAACAAGAATTCTCAATTTGTGCTTAAAAACGCGAATTTACAAGCATATTTACGTTTTTGGCTCGCCAACTTAAAAACTACTGGAGTTATTGAAGTTTTTCAAAAAATCCGATTTCTCATTAAACCAGCGAAGCAAAAAAGCAAGAAATTGTCAATTTGTTTTTAAAAACGCGAATTTACAAGCATATATACGTTTTTGGCGCGCCAACTTAAAAACTACTGGAGTTATTGAAGTTTTTCAAAAAATCCGATTTCTCATTAAACCAGCGAAGCAAAAAAGCAAGAAATCGTCAATTTGTGCCTCAAAACGCGAATTAACAAGATATATACGTTTTTGGTTCGCCAACTTAAAAACTACTGGAGTTATTAAACTTTTTCAAAAAATCCGATTTCTCATTAAACCAGCGAAGCAAAAAGCAAGAAATCGTCAATTTGTGCTTAAAAACGCGAATTTACAAGCATATATACGTTTTTGGCTCGCCAACTTAAAAACTACTGGAGTTATTGAAGTTTTTCAAAAAATCCGATTTCTCATTAAACCAGCGAAGCAAAAAAGCAAGAAATCGTCAATTTGTGCTAAAAAATGCAAATTTACAAGTATATTTACGATTTTGGCTCGCCAACTTAAAAACTACTGGAGTTATTGAAGTTTTTCAAAAAATCCGATTTCTCATTAAACCAGCGAAGCAAAAAAGCAAGAAATCGTCAATTTGTGCTTAAAAACGCGAATTTACAAGCTTATATACGTTTTTGGCTCGCCAACTTAAAAACTACTGGAGTTATTGAAATTTTTCAAAAAATCCGAATTCTCATTAAACCAGCGAAGCAAAAAAGCAAGAAATCGTCAATTTGTGCTTAAAAACGCAAATTTACAAGCATATATACGTTTTTGGCTCGCCAACTTAAAAACTACTGGAGTTATTGAAATTTTTTAAAAAATCCGATTTCTCATTAAACCAGCGAAGCAAAAAAGCAAGAATTCTCAATTTGTGCTTAAAAACGCGAATTTACAAGCATATATACGTTTTTGGCTCGCCAACTTAAAAACTATTAGAGTTATTGAAATTTTTAAAAAAATCCGATTTCTCATTAAACCAGCGAAGCAAAAAAGCAAGAAATCGTCAATTTGTGCTTAAAAACGCGAATTTACAAGCATATATACGTTTTTGGCGCGCCAACTTAAAAACTACTGGAGTTATTGAAGTTTTTCAAAAAATCCGATTTCTCATTAAACCAGCTCAGCAAAAAAGCAAGAAATCGTCAATTTGTGCTTAAAAACGCGAATTTACAAGCATATATAAGTTTTTGGCTCGCCAACTTAAAAACTACTAGAGTTATTGAAGTTTTTCAAAAAATCCGATTTCTCATTAAACCAGCGAAGCAAAAAAGCAAGAAATCGTCAATTTGTGCTTAAAAACGCGAATTTACAAGCATATATACGTTTTTGGCTCGCCAACTTAAAAACTACTGGAGTTATTGAAGTTTTTCAAAAAATCCGATTTCTTATTAAACCAGAGATACAAAAAAGCAAGAAATCGTCAATTTGTGCTTAAAAACGCGAATTTACAAGCATATATACGTTTTTGGCTCGCCAACTTAAAAACTACTGGAGTTATTGAACTTTTTTAAAAAATCCGATTTCTCATTAAACCAGCGAAGCAAAAAAGCAAGAAATCGTCAATTTGTGCTTAAAAACGCGAATTTACAAGCATATATACGTTTTTGGCTCGCCAACTTAAAAACTACTGGAATTATTGAAGTTTTTCAAAAAATCCGATTTCTCATTAAACCAATGAAGCAAAAAAGCAAGAGATCGTCAATTTGTGCTTAAAAACGCCAATTTACAAGCATATATACGTTTTTGGCTCGCCAACTTAAATACTACTAGAATTATTGAACTTTTTTAAAAAATCCGATTTCTCATTAAACCAGCAAAGCAAAAAAGCAAGAAATTGTCAATTTGTGCATAAAAACGCGAATTTACAAGCATATATACGTTTTTAGCTCGCCAACTTAAAAACTACTGGAGTTATTGAAGTTTTTCAAAAAATCTAATTTCTCATTAAACCAGCAAAGCAAAAAAGCAAGAAATCGTCAATTTGTGCTTAAAAACGCGAATTTACAAGCATATATACGTTTTTGGCTCGCCAACTTAAAAACTACTGGAGTTATTGAAGTTTTTCAAAAAATCCGATTTCTCATTAAACCAGCGAAGCAAAAAAGCAAGAAATCGTCAATTTGTGCTTAAAAACGCGAATTTACAAGCATATATACGTTTTTGGCTCGCCAACTTAAAAACTACTGGAATTATTGAAGTTTTTCAAAAAATCCGATTTCTCATTAAACCAATGAAGCAAAAAAGCAAGAGATCGTCAATTTGTGCTTAAAAACGCCAATTTACAAGCATATATACGTTTTTGGCTCGCCAACTTAAATACTACTAGAATTATTGAACTTTTTTAAAAAATCCGATTTCTCATTAAACCAGCGACGCAAAAAAGCAAGAAATCGTCAATTTGTTCTTAAAAACGCGAATTTACAAGCATATATACGTTTTTGGCTCGCCAACTTAAAAACTACTGGAGTTATTGAAGTTTTTCAAAAAATCCGATTTCTCATTAAACCAGCGAAGCAAAAAAGCAAGAAATCGTTAATTTGTGCTTAAAAACGCGAATTTACAAGCATATATACGTTTTTGGCTCGCCAACTTAAAAACTACGAGAGTTATTAAAGTTTTTGAAAAAATCCGATTTCTTATTAAACCCGCGAAGCAAAAAAGCAAGAAATCGTCAATTTGTGTTTAAAAACGCGAATTTACTAGCATATATACGTTTTTGGCTCGCCAACTTAAAAACTACTGGAGTCATTGAAGTTTTTCAAAAAATCCGATTTCTCATTAAACCAACGAAACAAAAAAGCAAGAAATCGTCAATTTGTGCTTAAAAACGCGAATTTACAAGCATATATCCTTTTTTGGCTCGCCAATTTAAAAACTACTGGAGTTATTAAAGTTTTTCAAAAAATCCGATTTCTCATTAAACCAGCGAAGCAAAAAAGCAAGAAATCGTCAATTTGTGCTTAAAAACGAGAATACGTTTTTTACTCGCCAACTTAAAAACTACTGGAGTTATTGAACTTTTTCAAAAAATCCGATTTCTCATTAGACCAGCGAAGCAAAAAAGCAAGAAATCGTCAATTTGTGCTTAAAAACGCGAATTTACAAGCATGTATACGTTTTTGGCTCGCCAACTTAAAAACTACTGGAGTTATTGAAATTTTTCAAAAAATCCGATTTCTCATTAAACCACCGAAACAAAAAAGTAAGAAATCGTCAATTTGTGCTTAAAAACGCGAATTTACAAGCATATATACGTTTTTGGCTCGCCAACTTAAAAACTACTGGAGTTATTGAAGTTTTTCAAAAAATCCGATTTCTCATTAAACCAGCGAAGCAAAAAAGCAAGAAATCGTCAATTTGTGCTTAAAAACGCAAATTTACAAGCAGATATACGTTTTTGGCTCGCCAACTTAGAAACTACTGGAGTTATTGAACTTTTTCAAAAAATCCGATTTCTCATTAAACCAGCGAAGCAAAAAAGCAAGAAATTGTCAATTTGTGCTTAAAAACGCGAATTTACAAGCATATATACGTTTTTGGCTCGCCAATTTAGAAACTACTGGAGTTATTAAACTTTTTCAAAAAATCCGATTTCTCATTAAACCAGCGAAGCAAAAAAGCAAGAAATCGTCAATTTGTGCTTAAAAACGTGAATTTACAACCATATATAAGTTTTTGGCTCGCCAACTTAAAAACTACTAGAGTTATTGAATTTTTTCAAAAAATCCGATTTCTCATTAAACCAGCGAAGCAAAAAAGCAAGAAATCGTCAATTTGTGCTTAAAAACGCGAATTTACAAGCATATATACGTTTTTGGCTCGCCAACTTAAAAACTACTGGAATTATTGAAGTTTTTCAAAAAATCCGATTTCTCATTAAACCAGCGAAGCAAAAAAGCAAGAAATCGTCAATTTGTGCTTAAAAACGCGAATTTACAAGCATATATACGTTTTTGGCTCGCTAACTTAAAAACTACTGGAGTTATTGAACTTTTTCAAAAAATCCGATTTCTCATTAAACCAGCGAAGCTAAAAAGCAAGAAATCGTCAATTTGTGCTTAAAAACGCGAATTTACAAGCATATATACGTTTTTGGCTCGCCAACTTAGAAACTACTGGAGATATTGAACTTTTTCAAAAAATCCGATTTCTTATTAAACCAGCGAAGCAAAAAAGCAAGAAATCGTCAATTAGTACTTAAAAACGCGAATTTACAAGCATGTATAAGTTTTTGGCTAGCCAACTTAAAAACTACTGGAGTTATTGAAGTTTTTCAAAAAATTCGATTTCGCATTAAACCAGCGAAGCAAAAAAGCAAGAAATTGTCAATTTGTGCTTAAAAACGCGAATTTACAAGCATATATACGTTTTTGGCTCGCCAACATAAAAACTACTGGAGTTATTGAATTTTTTCAAAAATTCCGATTTCTCATTAAACCAGCGAAGCAAAAAAGCAAGAAATCGCCAATTTGTGCTTATAAACGCGAATTTACAAGCATATATAAGTTTTTGGCTCGCCAACTTAAAAACTACTAGAGTTATTGAAGTTTTTCAAAAAATCCGATTTCTCATTAAACCAGCGCAGCAAAAAAGCAAGAAATCGTCAATTTGTGCTTAAAAACGCGAATTTACAAGCATATAAAAGTTTTTGGCTCGCCAACTTAAAAACTACTAGAGTTATTGAAGTTTTTCAAAAAATCCGATTTCTCATTAAACCAGCGAAGCAAAATAGCAAGAAATCGTCAATTTGTGCTTAAAAACGCGAATTTACAAGCATATATACGTTTTTGGCTCGCCAACTTAAAAACTACTGGAGTTATTGAACTTTTTCAAAAAATCCGATTTTTCAATAAACCAGCGAAGCAAAAAAGCAAGAAATCGTCAATTTGTGCTTAAAAACGCGAATTTACAAGCATATATACGTTTTTGGCTCGCCAACTTAGAAACTACTGGAGTTATTGAACTTTTTCAAAAAATCCGATTTCTTATTAAACCAGCGAAGCAAAAAAGCAAGAAATCGTCAATTTGTGCTTAAAAACGCGAATTTACAAGCATGTATAAGTTTTTGGCTAGCCAACTTAAAAACTACTGGAGTTATTGAAGTTTTTCAAAAAATTCGATTTCTCATTAGAAAAGCGAAGCAAAAAAACAAGAAATCGTCAATTTGTGCTTAAAAACGCGAATTTACAAGCATATATACGTTTTTGGCTTGCCAACATAAAAACTACTCTAGTTATTGAACTTTTTCAATAATTCCGATTTCTCATTAAACCAGCGAAGCAAAAAAGCAAGAAATCGTCAATTTGTGCTTAAAAACGCGAATTTACAAGAATATATACGTTTTTGGCTCGCCAACTTAAAAACTACTGGAGTTATTAAAGTTTTTAAAAAAATCCGATTTCTCATTAAACCAGCGAAGCAAAAAAGCAAGAAATCGTCAATTTGTGCTTAAAAACGCGAATTTACAAGCATATATACGTTTTTGGCTCTCCAACTTAAAAACTACTGGAGTTATTGAACTTTTTCAAAAAATCCGATTTCTCATTAAACCAGCGAAGCAAAAAAGCAAGAAATTGTCAATTTGTGCATAAAAACGCGAATTTACAAGCATATATACGTTTTTGGCTCGCCAACTTAAAAACTACTGGAGTTATTAAAGTTTTTCAAAAAATCTGATTTCTCATTAAACCAGCAAAGCAAAAAAGCAAGAAATCGTCAATTTGTGCTTAAAAACGCGAATTTACAAGCATATATACGTTTTTGGCTCGCCAACTTAAAAACTACTGGAGTTATTGAAGTTTTTTAAAAAATCCGATTTCTCATTAAACCAGCGAAGCAAAAAAGCAAGAAATTGTCAATTTGTGCTTAAAAACGCGAATTTACAAGCATATATACGTTTTTGGCTCGCCAACTTAGAAACTACTGGAGATATTGAACTTTTTCAAAAAATCCGATTTCTTATTAAACCAGCGAAGCAAAAAAGCAAGAAATCGTCAATTAGTGCTTGAAAACGCGAATTTACAAGCATGTATAAGTTTTTGGCTAGCCAACTTAAAAACTACTAGAGTTATTGAAGTTTTTCAAAAAATCCGATTTCTCATTAAACCAGCGAAGCAAAAAAGCAAGAAATCGTCAATTTGTGCTTAAAAACGCGAATTTACAAGCATATATACGTTTTTGGCTCGCCAACTTAAAAACTACTGGAGTTATTGAACTTTTTCAAAAAATCCGATTTTTCATTAAACTAGCGAAGCAAAAAAGCAAGAAATCGTCAAGTTGTGCTTAAAAACGCGAATTTACAAGCATATATACGTTTTTGGCTCGCCAACTTAGAAACTACTGGAGTTATTGAACTTTTTCAAAAAATCCGATTTCTTATTAAACCAGCGAAGCAAAAAAGCAAGAAATCGTCAATTTGTGCTTAAAAACGCGAATTTACAAGCATGTATAAGTTTTTGGCTAGCCAACTTAAAAACTACTGGAGTTATTGAAGTTTTTCAAAAAATTTGATTTCTCATTAAAAAAGCGAAGCAAAAAAACAAGAAATCGTCAATTTGTGATTAAAAACGCGAATTTACAAGCATATATTGAAACGGGACCAACCCTAGCGGAGAATTTTTTAGTTTTTTTCTTCTTTTCAACAAGTAGTATTTACTTATGTTATAATTATTAAACCGTAGCTTACAATATTAGTCTTGTATTATATCTGCATGTGTTTATTAGTAAAGATTGTATAATTTCTTCCGTATTAGAAAAATGCAATTAATCCGGCGCTGAGAATAGATAACGCACTTGCAGCTGTCATCCAAATTCCTCGCTGTGTGGAGTCTAATTGTTTTGTATTTGTTTTATCTTTTAGCTTTGATGTATATGTGCGCATTTGCGCTTTGTATTTATGACAATAGATAAATGTTTTGTCTATTCATTTTATTATTGAATATTTCTTTATGTTATAATATTATTCTTTTGTGAACAATTTAGAATTATGAATACAATGTAGAAATTATGTTAACTCTGTTAGTGCATTAAATAAATATATGTTGTTTAGTATCAAATTAATCAGAAAATGATGAGGAATGCAATTATGATAATAAAATTGAGATGTAATGTTCTTTAATTTAACGAGTGTTTAATAAGTTATCTTGTCACTATTTAGAGATACGCAGTGTTTCGTCCTGGGCAGACTTCCCCCTCTAGCAGTTCCCGGGCCGAACGTTTCATCCAATAGGAAGGGAGCATTCTGTTTCGTGACCACATTTGGTAATGTTCCTTCGCATGTGGAAGAAGTGGGGAGCCGGCTGCCTTTATAAGAGCTAACAGCGGACTGGCTCGGGGACTAGGATTCTGATTCTAGGATTGGAATCTCTGGTCCCATGGTACCTTACACATACGCACCTACACGTTTACACACTGACTGACCATCACACTCTCGGCTAGTGACGTTATATACGAGCATTGGCGTTTGTGTGTTTGTGAAGTTATTTACACACTGACTGACCATCACACTCTCGGCTAGTGACGTTAAATACGAGCATTGGCGTTTGTGTGTTTGTGAAGTTATTTACACACTGACTGACCATCACACTCTCGGCTAGTGACGTTATAATACGAGCATTGGCGTTTGTGTGTTTGTGAAGTTATTTCCACACTGACTGACCATCACACTCTCGGCTAGTGACGTTAAATACGAGCATTGGCGTTTGTGTGTTTGTGAAGTTATTTACACACTGACCATCACACTCTCGGCTAGTGACGTTATATACGCGCATTGGCGTTTGTGTGTTTGTGAAGTTATTTACACACTGACTGACCATCACACTCTCGGCTAGTGACGTTAAATACGAGCATTGGCGTTTGTGTGTTTGTGAAGTTATTTACACACTGACTGACCATCACACTCTCGGCTAGTGACGTTATAATACGAGCATTGGCGTTTGTGTGTTTGTGAAGTTATTTACACACTGACTGACCATCACACTCTCGGCTAGTGACGTTAAATACGAGCATTGGCGTTTGTGTGTTTGTGAAGTTATTTACACACTGACTGACCATCACACTCTCGGCTAGTGACGTTATAATACGAGCATTGGCGTTTGTGTGTTTGTGAAGTTATTTACACACTGACTGACCATCACACTCTCGGCTAGTTACGTTAAATACGAGCATTGGCGTTTGTGTGTTTGTGAAGTTATTTACACGCTGACTGACCATCACACCCTCGGCTAGTGACGTTATATACGAGCATTGGCGTTTGTGTGTTTGTGAAGTTATTTACACACTGACTGACCATCACACTCTCGGCTAGTGACGTTATAATACGAGCATTGGCGTTTGTGTGTTTGTGAAGTTATTTACACGCTGACTGACCATCACACCCTCGGCTAGTGACGTTATATACGAGCATTGGCGTTTGTGTGTTTGTGAAGTTATTTACACACTGACTGACCATCACACTCTCGGCTAGTGACGTTAAATACGAGCATTGGCGTTTGTGTGTTTGTGAAGTTATTTACACACTGACTGACCATCACACTCTCGGCTAGTGACGTTATAATACGAGCATTGGCGTTTGTGTGTTTGTGAAGTTATTTACACACTGACTGACCATCACACTCTCGGCTAGTGACGTTAAATACGAGCATTGGCGTTTGTGTGTTTGTGAAGTTATTTACACACTGACTGACCATCACACTCTCGGCTAGTGACGTTATAATACGAGCATTGGCGTTTGTGTGTTTGTGAAGTTATTTACACACTGACTGACCATCACACTCTCGGCTAGTTACGTTAAATACGAGCATTGGCGTTTGTGTGTTTGTGAAGTTATTTACACGCTGACTGACCATCACACCCTCGGCTAGTGACGTTATATACGAGCATTGGCGTTTGTGTGTTTGTGAAGTTATTTACACACTGACTGACCATCACACTCTCGGCTAGTGACGTTATAATACGAGCATTGGCGTTTGTGTGTTTGTGAAGTTATTTACACGCTGACTGACCATCACACCCTCGGCTAGTGACGTTATATACGAGCATTGGCGTTTGTGTGTTTGTGAAGTTATTTACACACTGACTGACCATCACACCCTTGGCTAGTGACGTTATAATACGAGCATTGGCGTTTGTGTGTTTGTGAAGTTATTTACACACTGACTGACCATCACACTCTCGGCTAGTGACGTTATATACGAGCATTGGCGTTTGTGTGTTTGTGAAGTTAGTTACACACGGACACAACACCCCATACTTATAACATGATAGTGTTATTTATATCGTTGTTTTCTGTTACATGTTTCGCTCACCAGACCAACCGTCGACACTGCCCCCCCCCCCCTTAAAATTACATATTTTATATCATACAAAAATAAAATGTTTACATCTCATAAATAAAATACACATGTGTTTATTATAACTAATACCTAAAGTATTTAATGTACAACATTTACAATTAAATGGACTTCAAAGTTCAGGTTTATTTTTGACTTTTATTTTAGATAACTTTAAGTTCCGATACTTCACCATTTCACGACTCCTTAGAATTTGAGTTACTAGTATTTTAACATAACGTCGGGTCCTTATTTAGACGATCATAGCCAAAAGTAAAGTAGTAAATGAAAATTCTTCGTTTAGAAATTTGGAAAATTAAATAATGTTAAATTGCCGCGTTACAATTGGTGCCTACGACCAGGATGTGGAGTTTTTTGAAGCTGAAGTGGAATGTTATTGGAACTTAAAGAAATGTATAGGAAATCGACGTAGAGGCAGTACTATGGTGGAACCGCCAATGTTTCTATTTTTGTTGCAGATATTTGGAGATAAGGGGAGCTGGAAAATCTCAGTGCCAGGGGGTGTAGGATGCTATTTACATCAACATTATTTTGTGTATCATTACGTTACAGATAATACGAACGAGATTAATTAGTAATTAACATGTTTAATTTTCAGTCACGGGCCTTATTTCACCAACTAGGAGTTGTTATTCACTTTCAATGGTATTTCAGTAAATAACAAGGGGGTGATTGAAACGGGACCAACCCTAGCGGAGAATTTTTTAGTTTTTTTCTTCTTTTCAACAAGTAGTATTTACTTATGTTATAATTATTAAACCGTAGCTTACAATATTAGTCTTGTATTATATCTGCATGTGTTTATTAGTAAAGATTGTATAATTTCTTCCGTATTAGAAAAATGCAATTAATCCGGCGCTGAGAATAGATAACGCACTTGCAGCTGTCATCCAAATTCCTCGCTGTGTGGAGTCTAATTGTTTTGTATTTGTTTTATCTTTTAGCTTTGATGTATATGTGCGCATTTGCGCTTTGTATTTATGACAATAGATAAATGTTTTGTCTATTCATTTTATTATTGAATATTTCTTTATGTTATAATATTATTCTTTTGTGAACAATTTAGAATTATGAATACAATGTAGAAATTATGTTAACTCTGTTAGTGCATTAAATAAATATATGTTGTTTAGTATCAAATTAATCAGAAAATGATGAGGAATGCAATTATGATAATAAAATTGAGATGTAATGTTCTTTAATTTAACGAGTGTTTAATAAGTTATCTTGTCACTATTTAGAGATACGCAGTGTTTCGTCCTGGGCAGACTTCCCCCTCTAGCAGTTCCCGGGCCGAACGTTTCATCCAATAGGAAGGGAGCATTCTGTTTCGTGACCATATTTGGTAATGTTCCTTCGCATGTGGAAGAAGTGGGGAGCCGGCTGCCTTTATAAGAGCTAACAGCGGACTGGCTCGGGGACTAGGATTCTGATTCTAGGATTGGAATCTCTGGTCCCATGGTACCTTACACATACGCACCTACACGTTTACACACTGACTGACCATCACACTCTCGGCTAGTGACGTTATATACGAGCATTGGCGTTTGTGTGTTTGTGAAGTTATTTACACACTGACTGACCATCACACTCTCGGCTAGTGACGTTAAATACGAGCATTGGCGTTTGTGTGTTTGTGAAGTTATTTACACACTGACTGACCATCACACTCTCGGCTAGTGACGTTATAATACGAGCATTGGCGTTTGTGTGTTTGTGAAGTTATTTCCACACTGACTGACCATCACACTCTCGGCTAGTGACGTTAAATACGAGCATTGGCGTTTGTGTGTTTGTGAAGTTATTTACACACTGACCATCACACTCTCGGCTAGTGACGTTATATACGAGCATTGGCGTTTGTGTGTTTGTGAAGTTATTTACACACTGACTGACCATCACACTCTCGGCTAGTGACGTTAAATACGAGCATTGGCGTTTGTGTGTTTGTGAAGTTATTTACACACTGACTGACCATCACACTCTCGGCTAGTGACGTTATAATACGAGCATTGGCGTTTGTGTGTTTGTGAAGTTATTTACACACTGACTGACCATCACACTCTCGGCTAGTGACGTTAAATACGAGCATTGGCGTTTGTGTGTTTGTGAAGTTATTTACACACTGACTGACCATCACACTCTCGGCTAGTGACGTTATAATACGAGCATTGGCGTTTGTGTGTTTGTGAAGTTATTTACACACTGACTGACCATCACACTCTCGGCTAGTTACGTTAAATACGAGCATTGGCGTTTGTGTGTTTGTGAAGTTATTTACACGCTGACTGACCATCACACCCTCGGCTAGTGACGTTATATACGAGCATTGGCGTTTGTGTGTTTGTGAAGTTATTTACACACTGACTGACCATCACACTCTCGGCTAGTGACGTTATAATACGAGCATTGGCGTTTGTGTGTTTGTGAAGTTATTTACACGCTGACTGACCATCACACCCTCGGCTAGTGACGTTATATACGAGCATTGGCGTTTGTGAGTTTGTGAAGTTATTTACACACTGACTGACCATCACACTCTCGGCTAGTGACGTTAAATACGAGCATTGGCGTTTGTGTGTTTGTGAAGTTATTTACACACTGACTGACCATCACACTCTCGGCTAGTGACGTTATAATACGAGCATTGGCGTTTGTGTGTTTGTGAAGTTATTTACACACTGACTGACCATCACACTCTCGGCTAGTGACGTTAAATACGAGCATTGGCGTTTGTGTGTTTGTGAAGTTATTTACACACTGACTGACCATCACACTCTCGGCTAGTGACGTTATAATACGAGCATTGGCGTTTGTGTGTTTGTGAAGTTATTTACACACTGACTGACCATCACACTCTCGGCTAGTTACGTTAAATACGAGCATTGGCGTTTGTGTGTTTGTGAAGTTATTTACACGCTGACTGACCATCACACCCTCGGCTAGTGACGTTATATACGAGCATTGGCGTTTGTGTGTTTGTGAAGTTATTTACACACTGACTGACCATCACACTCTCGGCTAGTGACGTTATAATACGAGCATTGGCGTTTGTGTGTTTGTGAAGTTATTTACACGCTGACTGACCATCACACCCTCGGCTAGTGACGTTATATACGAGCATTGGCGTTTGTGTGTTTGTGAAGTTATTTACACACTGACTGACCATCACACCCTTGGCTAGTGACGTTATAATACGAGCATTGGCGTTTGTGTGTTTGTGAAGTTATTTTCACACTGACTGACCATCACACTCTCGGCTAGTGACGTTATATACGAGCATTGGCGTTTGTGTGTTTGTGAAGTTAGTTACACACGGACACAACACCCCATACTTATAACATGATAGTGTTATTTATATCGTTGTTTTCTGTTACATGTTTCGCTCACCAGACCAACCGTCGACACTGCCCCCCCCCCCCCCCTTAAAATTACATATTTTATATCATACAAAAATAAAATGTTTACATCTCATAAATAAAATACACATGTGTTTATTATAACTAATACCTAAAGTATTTAATGTACAACATTGACAATTAAATGGACTTCAAAGTTCAGGTTTATTTTTGACTTTTATTTTAGATAACTTTAAGTTCCGATACTTCACCATTTCACGACTCCTTAGAATTTGAGTTACTAGTATTTTAACATAACGTCGGGTCCTTATTTAGACGATCATAGCCAAAAGTAAAGTAGTAAATGAAAATTCTTCGTTTAGAAATTTGGAAAATTAAATAATGTTAAATTGCCGCGTTACAATATACGTTTTTGGCTCGCCAACATAAAAACTACTGGAGTTATTGAACTTTTTCAAAAATTCCGATTTCTCATTAAACCAGCGAAGCAAAAAAGCAAGAAATCGTCAATTTGTGCTTAAAAACGCGAATTTACAAGAATATATACGTTTTTGGCTCGCCAACTTAAAAACTACTGGAGTTATTAAAGTTTTTAAAAAAATCCGATTTCTCATTAAACCAGCGAAGCAAAAAAGCAAGAAATCGTCAATTTGTGCTTAAAAACCCGAATTTACAAGCATATATACGTTTTTGGCTCTCCAACTTAAAAACTACTGGAGTTATTGAACTTTTTCAAAAAATCCGATTTCTCATTAAACCAGCGAAGCAAAAAAGCAAGAAATTGTCAATTTGTGCATAAAAACGCAAATTTACAAGCATATATACGTTTTTGGCTCGCCAACTTAAAAACTACTGGAGTTATTGAAGTTTTTCAAAAAATCTGATTTCTCATTAAACCAGCAAAGCAAAAAAGCAAGAAATCGTCAATTTGTGCTTAAAAACGCGAATTTACAAGCATATATACGTTTTTGGCTCGCCAACTTAAAAACTACTGGAGTTATTGAAGTTTTTTAAAAAATCCGATTTCTCATTAAACCAGCGAAGCAAAAAAACAAGAAATCGTTAATTTGTGCTTAAAAACGCGAATTTACAAGCATATATACGTTTTTGGCTCGCCAACTTAAAAACTACTAGAGTTATTAAAGTTTTTGAAAAAATCCGATTTCTTATTAAACCTGCGAAGCAAAAAAGCAAGAAATCGTCAATTTGTGCTTAAAAACGTGAATTTACAAGCATATATCCTTTTTTGGCTCGCCAATTTAAAAACTACTGGAGTTATTAAAGTTTTTCAAAAAATCCGAATTCTCATTAAACCAGCGAAGCAAAAAAGCAAGAAATCGTCAATTTGTGCTTAAAAACGCAAATTTACAACCATATATACGTTTTTTACTCGCCAACTTAAAAACTACTGGAGTTATTGAACTTTTTCAAAAAATCCGATTTCTCATTAGACCAGCGAAGCAAAAAAGCAAGAAATCGTCAATTTGTGCTTAAAAACGCGAATTTACAAGCATATATACGTTTTTGGTTCTCCAACTTAAAAACTACTGGAGTTATTAAACTTTTTCAAAAAATCCGATTTCTCATAAAACCAGCGAATCAAAAAAGGAAAAAATTGTCAATTTTGAGCTTAAAAACGCGAATTTACAAGCATATATACGTTTTTGGCTCGCCAACTTAAAAACTACTGGAGTTATTGAACTTTTTCAAAAAATCCGATTTCTCATTAAACCAGCTAAGCAAAAAAGCAAGAAATCGTCAATTTGTTCTTAAAAACGCGAATTTACAAGCATATATACGTTTTTGGCTCGCCAACTTATAAACTACTGGAGTTATTGAAGTTTTTTAAAAAATCCGATTTCTCATTAAACCAGCGATGCAAAAAAGCTAGAAATCGTCAATTTGTGCTTAAAAACGCGAATTTACAAGCATATATACGTTTTTGGCTCGCCAACTTAAAAACTACTGGAGTTATTGAAGTTTTTCTAAAAATCCGATTTCTCATTAAACCAGCAAAGCAAAAAAGCAAGAAATCGTCAATTTGTGCTTAAAAACGCGAATTTACAAGCATATATACGTTTTTGGCTCGCCAACTTAAAAATTACTAGAGTTATTGAAGTTTTTCAAAAAATCTGATTTCTCATTAAACCAGCAAAGCAAAAAAGCAAAAAATCGTCAATTTGTGCTTAAAAACGCAAATTTACAAGCATATATACGTTTTTGGCTCGCCAACTTAAAAACTGCTAGAGTTATTGAAGTTTTTCAAAAAATCCGATTTCTTATTAAACCAGCCGAGCAACAAAGCAAGAAATCGTCAATTTATGCTTAAAAACGCGAATTTACAAGCATATATACGTTTTTGGCTCGCCAACTTAAAAATTACTAAAGTTATTGAAGTTTTTCAAAAAATCTGATTTCTCATTAAACCAGCAAAGCAAAAAAGCAAAAAATCGTCAATTTGTGCTTAAAAACGCAAATTTACAAGCATATATACGTTTTTGGCTCGCCAACTTAAAAACTACTGGAGTTATTAAAGTTTTTCAAAAAATCCGATTTCTCATTAAACCAGCGAAGCAAAAAACAAGAAATCGTTAATTTGTGCTAAAAAACGCGAATTTACAAGCATATATACGTTTTTGGCTCGCCAACTTAAAAACTACTAAAGTTATTAAAGTTTTTCAAAAAATCTGATTTCTCATTAAACCAGCGAAGCAAAAAAGCAAAAAATCGTCAATTTGTGCTTAAAAACGCGAATTTACAAGCATATATACGTTTTTGGCACGCCAATTTAAAAACAACTGGAATTATTAAAGTTTTTCAAAAAATCCGATTTCTCATTAAACCAGCGAAGCAAAAAAGCAAGAAATCGTCAATTTGTGCTTAAAAACGCGAATTTACAAGCATATATACGTTTTTGGCTCGCCAACTTAAAAACTACTGGAGTTATTGAAGTTTTTCAAAAAATCCGATTTCTCTTTAATCCAGCGAAGCAAAAAAGCAAGAAATCGTCAATTTGTGCTTAAAAACGCGAATTTACAAGCATATATACGTTTTTGGCTCGCCAACTTAAAAACTACTGGAGTTATTGAACTTTTTTAAAAAATCCGATTTCTCATTAAACCAGCGAAGCAAAAAAGCAAAAAATCGTCAATTTGTGCTTAAAAACGCGAATTCACAAGCATATATACATTTTTGGCTCGCCAACTTAAAAACTACTGGAGTTATTGAAGTTTTTTAAAAAATCCGATTTCTCATTAAACCAGCCGAGCAAAAAAGCAAGAAATCGTCAATTTGTGCTTAAAAACGCGAATTTACAAGCATATATACGTTTTTGGCTCGCCAATTTAAAAACTACTGGAATTATTAAAGTTTTTTAAAAAATCCGATTTCTCATTAAACCATCGAAGCAAAAAAGCAAGAAATCGTCAATTTGTGCTTAAAAACGCGAATTTTCAAGCATATATACGTTTTTGGCTTGCCAACTTAAAAACTACTGGAGTTATTGAAGTTTTTCAAAAAATCCGATTTCTCATTAAACCCGCGAAGCAAAAAAGCAAGAAATCGTCAATTTGTGCTTAAAAACGCGAATTTACAAGCATTTATACGTTTTTGGCTCGCCAACTTAAAAACTACTGGAGTTATTGAAGTTTTTTAAAAAATCCGATTTCTCATTAAACCAGCGAAGCAAAAAAGCAAAAAATCGTCAATTTGTGCTTAAAAACGCAAATTTACAAGCATATATACGTTTTTGGCTCGCCAACTTAAAAACTACTGGAGTTATTGAAGTTTTTCAAAAAATCCGATTTCTCATTAAACCAGCAAAGCAAAAAAGCAAGAAATCGTCAATTTGTGCTTAAAAACGCGAATTTACAAGCATATATACGTTTTTGGCTCGCCAACTTAAAAATTACTAGAGTTATTGAAGTTTTTCAAAAAATCTGATTTCTCATTAAACCAGCAAAGCAAAAAAGCAAAAAATCGTCAATTTGTGCTTAAAAACGCAAATTTACAAACATATATACGTTTTTGGCTCGCCAACTTAAAAACTACTAGAGTTATTGAAGTTTTTCAAAAAATCCGATTTCTTATTAAACCAGCCGAGCAAAAAAGCAAGAAATCGTCAATTTGTGCTTAAAAACGCGAATTTACAAGCATATATACGTTTTTGGCTCGCCAACTTAAAAACTACTGGAGATATTGAAGTTTTTCAAAAAATCCGATTTCTCATTAAAAAAGCGAAGCAAAAAAGCAAGAAATCGTCAATTTGTGCTTAAAAACGCAAATTTACAAGCATATATACGTTTTTGGCTTGCCAACTTAAAAACTACTGGAGTTATTGAAGTTTTTAAAAAAATCCGATTTCTCATTAAAACAGCGAAGCAAAAAAGCAAGAAATTGTCAATTTGTGCTTAAAAACGCAAATTTACAAGCATATATACGTTTTTGGCTCGCCAATTTAAAAACTACTGGAGTTATTGAAGTTTTTCAAAAAATCCGATTTCTCATTAAACCAGCGAAGCAAAAAACAAGAATTCTCAATTTGTGCTCAAAAACGCGAATTTACAAGCATATATACGTTTTTGGCTCGCCGACTTAAAAACTACTGGAGTTATTAAAGTTTTTCAAAAAATCCGATTTCTCATTAAAAAAGCGAAGCAAAAAAGCAAGAAATCGTCAATTTGTGCTTAAAAACGCGAATTTACAATCATATATACGTTTTTTTCTCGCCAACTTAAAAACTACTGGAGTTATTGAAGTTTTTCAAAAAATCCGATTTCTCATTAAACCAGCGAAGCAAAAAAGCAAGAAATCGTCAATTTGTGCTTAAAAACGCGAATTTACAAGCATAATACGTTTTTGGCTCGCCAACTTAAAAACTACTGGAGTTATTAAAGTTTTTCAAAAAATCCGATTTCTCATTAAACCAGCGAAGCAAAAAAGCAAGAAATCGTAAATTTTGCTTAAAAACGCAAATTTACAAGCATATATACGTTTTTGGCTCGCCAACTTAAAAACTACAGGAGTTATTAAAGTTTTTCAAAAAATCCGATTTCTCATTAAACCAGCGAAGCAAAAAAGCAAGAAATTGTCAATTTGTGCTTAAAAACGCGAATTTACAAGCATATATACGTTTTTGGCTCGCCAACTTAAAAACTACTGGAGTTATTGAACTTTTTCAAAAAATCCGATTTCTCATTAAACCAGCGAAGCAAAAAAGCAAGAAATCGTCAATTTGTGCTTAAAAACGCGAATTTACAAGCATATATACGGTTTTGGCACGCCAATTTAAAAACTACTGGAATTATTAAAGTTTTTCAAAAAATCCGATTTCTCATTAAACCATCGAAGGAAAAAAGCAAGAAATCGTCAATTTGTGCTTAAAAACGCGAATTTACAAGCATATATACGTTTTTGGCTTGCCAACTTAAAAACTACTGGAGTTATTGAAGTTTTTCAAAAAATCCGATTTCTCATTAAACCAGCGAAGCAAAAAAGCAAGAAATCGTCAATTTGTGCTTAAAAACGCAAATTTACAAGCATATATACGTTTTTGGCTTGCCAACTTAAAAACTACTGGAGTTATTGAAGTTTTTCAAAAAATTCGATTTCTCATTAAACCAGCGAAGCAAAAAAGCAAGAAATCGTCAATTTGTGCTTAAAAACGCGAATTTTCAAGCATATATACGTTTTTAGCTCGCCAACTTAAAAACTACTGGAGTTATTGAAGTTTTTCAAAAAATCCGATTTCTCATTAAACCAGCCGAACAAAAAAGCAAGAAATCGTCAATTTGTGCTTAAAAACGCGAATTTACAAGCATATATACGTTTTTGGCTCGCCAACTTAAAAACTACTGGGGTTATTGAACTTTTTTAAAAAATCCGATTTCTCATTAAACCAGCGAAGCAAAAAAGCAAGAAATCGTCAATTTGTGCTTAAAAACGCGAATTTACAAGCATATATACGTTTCTGGCTCGAGAACTTAAAAACTACTAAAGTTATTGAAGTTTTTCAAAAAATCTGATTTCTCATTAAACCAGCGAAGCAAAAAAGCAAAAAATCGTCAATTTGTGCTTAAAAACGCGAATTTACAAGCATATATACGTTTTTGGCTCGCCAATTTAAAAACTACTGGAATTATTAAAGTTTTTCAAAAAATCCGATTTCTCATTAAACCATCGAAGCAAAAAAGCAAGAAATCGTCAATTTGTGCTTAAAAACGTAAATTTACAAGCATATATACGTTTTTGGCTTGCCAACTTAAAAACTACTGGAGTTATTGAAGTTTTTCAAAAAATCCGATTTCTCATTAAACCAGCGAAGCAAAAAAGCAAGAAATCGTCAATTTGTGCTTAAAAACGCGAATTTACAAGCATATATACGTTTTTGGCTCGCCAACTTAAAAACTACTGGAGTTATTGAAGTTTTTCAAAAAATCCGATTTCTCATTAAACCAGATGAGCAAAAAAGCAAGAAATCGTCAATTTGTGCTTAAAAACGCGAATTTACAAGCATATATACGTTTTTGGCTCGCCAACTTAAAAACTACTGGAGTTATTGAAGTTTTTCAAAAAATCCGATTTCTCATTAAACCAGCCGAGCAAAAAAGCAAGAAATCGTCAATTTGTGCTTAGAAACGCGAATTTACAAGCATATATACGTTTTTGGCTCGCCAACTTAAAAACTACTGGAGTTATTGAAGTTTTTCAAAAAATCCTAATTTTCATTAAACCAGCGAAGCAAAAAAGCAAGAAATCGTCAATTTGTGCTTAAAAACGCGAATTTACAAGCATATATACGTTTTTGGCTCGCCAACTTAAAAACTACTGGAGTTATTGAAGTTTTTCAAAAAATCCGATTTCTCTTTAATCCAGCGAAGCAAAAAAGCAAGAAATCGTCAATTTGTGCTTAAAAACGCGAATTTACAAGCATATATACGTTTTTGGCTCGCCAACTTAAAAACTACTGGAGTTATTGAACTTTTTTAAAAAATCCGATTTCTCATTAAACCAGCGAAGCAAAAAAGCAAGAAATCGTCAATTTGTGCTTAAAAACGCAAATTTACAAGCATATATACGTTTTTGGCTTGCCAACTTAAAAACTACTGGAGTTATTGAAATTTTTCAAAAAATCCGATTTCTCATTAAACCAGCGAAGCAAAAAAGCAAGAAATCGTCAATTTGTGCTTAAAAACGCGAATTTACAAGCATATATACGTTTTTGGCTCGCCAACTTAAAAACTACTGGAGTTATTGAACTTTTTAAAAAAATCCGATTTTTCATTAAACCAGCGAAGCAAAAAAGCAAGAAATCGTCAATTTGTGCTTAAAAACGCGAATTTACAAGCATATATACGTTTTTGGCTCGCCAACTTAAAAACTACTAAAGTTATTGAAGTTTTTCAAAAAATCTGATTTCTCATTAAACCAGCGAACAAAAAAGCAAGAAATCGTCAATTTGTGCTTAAAAACGTGAATTTACAAGCATATATCCTTTTTTGGCTCGCCAATTTAAAAACTACTGGAGTTATTGAAGTTTTTCAAAAAATCCGATTTCTCATTAAACCAGCCGAGCAAAAAAGCAAGAAATCGTCAATTTGTGCTTAAAAACGCGAATTTACAAGCATATATACGTTTTTGGCTCGCCAACTTAAAAACTACTGGAGTTATTGAAGTTTTTCAAAAAATCCTAATTTTCATTAAACCAGCGAAGCAAAAAAGCAAGAAATCGTCAATTTGTGCTTAAAAACGCGAATTTACAAGCATATATACGTTTTTGGCTCGCCAACTTAAAAACTACTGGAGTTATTGAAGTTTTTCAAAAAATCCGATTTCTCTTTAATCCAGCGAAGCAAAAAAGCAAGAAATCGTCAATTTGTGCTTAAAAACGCGAATTTACAAGCATATATACGTTTTTGGCTCGCCAACTTAAAAACTACTGGAGTTATTAAAGTTTTTCAAAAAATCCGATTTCTCATTAAACCAGCGAAGCAAAAAAGCAAGAAATCGTAAATTTTGCTTAAAAACGCAAATTTACAAGCATATATACGTTTTTGGCTCGCCAACTTAAAAACTACTGGAGTTATTAAAGTTTTTCAAAAAATCCGATTTCTCATTAAACCAGCGAAGCAAAAAAGCAAGAAATCGTCAATTTGTGCTTAAAAACGCGAATTTACAAGCATATATACGTTTTTGGTTCGCCAACTTAAAAACTACTGGAGTTATTGAAGTTTTTTAAAAAATCCGATTTCTCATTAAACCAGCAAAGCAAAAAAGCAAGAAATCGTCAATTTGTGTTTAAAAACGCGAATTTACAAGCATATATACGTTCTTGGCTCGCCAACTTAAAAACTACTGGAGTTATTGAAGTTTTTCAAAAAATCCGATTTCTCATTAAACCAGCGAAGCAAAAAAGCAAGAAATCGTCAATTTGTGCTTAAAAACGCGAATTTACAAGCATATATACGTTTTTGGCTCGCCAACTTAAAAACTACTGGAGTTATTGAACTTTTTCAAAAAATCCGATTTCTCATTAAACCAGCGAAGCAAGAAAGCAAGAAATCGTCAATTTGTGCTTAAAAACGCGAATTTACAAGCATATATACGGTTTTGGCACGCCAATTTAAAAACTACTGGAATTATTAAAGTTTTTCAAAAAATCCGATTTCTCATTAAACCATCGAAGGAAAAAAGCAAGAAATCGTCAATTTGTGCTTAAAAACGCGAATTTACAAGCATATATACGTTTTTGGCTTGCCAACTTAAAAACTACTGGAGTTATTGAAGTTTTTCAAAAAATCCGATTTCTCATTAAACCAGCCGAGCAAAAAAGCAAGAAATCGTCAATTTGTGCTTAAAAACGCGAATTTACAAGCATATATACGTTTTTGGCTCGCCAACTTAAAAACTACTGGAGTTATTGAAGTTTTTCAAAAAATCCGATTTCTCATTAAACCAGCCGAGCAAAAAAGCAAGAAATCGTCAATTTGTGCTTAAAAACGCGAATTTACAAGCATATATACGTTTTTGGCTCGCCAACTTAAAAACTACTGGGGTTATTGAACTTTTTTAAAAAATCCGATTTCTCATTAAACCAGCGAAGCAAAAAAGCAAGAATTCGTCAATTTGTGCTTAAAAACGCGAATTTACAAGCATATATACGTTTCTGGCTCGAGAACTTAAAAACTACTAAAGTTATTGAAGTTTTTCAAAAAATCTGATTTCTCATTAAACCAGCGAAGCAAAAAAGCAAAAAATCGTCAATTTGTGCTTAAAAACGCGAATTTACAAGCATATATACGTTTTTGGCTCGCCAATTTAAAAACTACTGGAATTATTAAAGTTTTTCAAAAAATCCGATTTCTCATTAAACCATCGAAGCAAAAAAGCAAGAAATCGTCAATTTGTGCTTAAAAACGCAAATTTACAAGCATATATACGTTTTTGGCTTGCCAACTTAAAAACTACTGGAGTTATTGAAGTTTTTCAAAAAATCCGATTTCTCATTAAACCAGCGAAGCAAAAAAGCAAGAAATCGTCAATTTGTGCTTAAAAACGCGAATTTACAAGCATATATACGTTTTTGGCTCGCCAACTTAAAAACTACTGGAGTTATTGAAGTTTTTCAAAAAATCCGATTTCTCATTAAACCAGCCGAGCAAAAAAGCAAGAAATCGTCAATTTGTGCTTAAAAACGCGAATTTACAAGCATATATACGTTTTTGGCTCGCCAACTTAAAAACTACTGGAGTTATTGAAGTTTTTCAAAAAATCCGATTTCTCATTAAACCAGCCGAGCAAAAAAGCAAGAAATCGTCAATTTGTGCTTAAAAACGCGAATTTACAAGCATATATACGTTTTTGGCTCGCCAACTTAAAAACTACTGGAGTTATTGAAGTTTTTCAAAAAATCCTAATTTTCATTAAACCAGCGAAGCAAAAAAGCAAGAAATCGTCAATTTGTGCTTAAAAACGCGAATTTACAAGCATATATACGTTTTTGGCTCGCCAACTTAAAAACTACTGGAGTTATTGAAGTTTTTCAAAAAATCCGATTTCTCTTTAATCCAGCGAAGCAAAAAAGCAAGAAATCGTCAATTTGTTCTTAAAAACGCGAATTTACAAGCATATATACGTTTTTGGCTCGCCAACTTAAAAACTACTGGAGTTATTGAACTTTTTTAAAAAATCCGATTTCTCATTAAACCAGCGAAGCAAAAAAGCAAGAAATCGTCAATTTGTGCTTAAAAACGCAAATTTACAAGCATATATACGTTTTTGGCTTGCCAACTTAAAAACTACTGGAGTTATTGAAGTTTTTTAAAAAATCCGATTTCTCATTAAACCAGCGAAGCAAAAAAGCAAGAAATCGTCAATTTGTGCTTAAAAACGCGAATTTACAAGCATATATACGTTTTTGGCTCGCCAACTTAAAAACTACTGGAGTTATTGAACTTTTTAAAAAAATCCGATTTCTCATTAAACCAGCGAAGCAAAAAAGCAAGAAATCGTCAATTTGTGCTTAAAAACGCGAATTTACAAGCATATATACGTTTTTGGCTCGCCAACTTAAAAACTACTAAAGTTATTGAAGTTTTTCAAAAAATCTGATTTCTCATTAAACCAGCGAACAAAAAAGCAAGAAATCGTCAATTTGTGCTTAAAAACGTGAATTTACAAGCATATATCCTTTTTTGGCTCGCCAATTTAAAAACTACTGGAGTTATTGAAGTTTTTCAAAAAATCCGATTTCTCATTAAACCAGCCGAGCAAAAAAGCAAGAAATCGTCAATTTGTGCTTAAAAACGCGAATTTACAAGCATATATACGTTTTTGGCTCGCCAACTTAAAAACTACTGGAGTTATTGAAGTTTTTCAAAAAATCCTAATTTTCATTAAACCAGCGAAGCAAAAAAGCAAGATATCGTCAATTTGTGCTTAAAAACGCGAATTTACAAGCATATATACGTTTTTAGCTCGCCAACTTAAAAACTACTGGAGTTATTGAAGTTTTTCAAAAAATCCGATTTTTTTTTAATCCAGCGAAGCAAAAAAGCAAGAAATCGTCAATTTGTGCTTAAAAACGCGAATTTACAAGCATATATACGTTTTTGGCTCGCCAACTTAAAAACTACTGGAGTTATTGAACTTTTTTAAAAAATCCGATTTCTCATTAAACCAGCGAAGCAAAAAAGCAAGAAATCGTCAATTTGTGCTTAAAAACGCAAATTTACAAGCATATATACGTTTTTGGCTTGCCAACTTAAAAACTACTGGAGTTATTGAAGTTTTTCAAAAAATCCGATTTCTCATTAAACCAGCGAAGCAAAAAAGCAAGAAAACGTCAATTTGTGCTTAAAAACGCGAATTTACAAGCATATATACGTTTTTGGCTCGCCAACTTAAAAACTACTGGAGTTATTGAACTTTTTAAAAAAATCCGATTTCTCATTAAACCAGCGAAGCAAAAAAGCAAGAAATCGTCAATTTGTGCTTAAAAACGCGAATTTACAAGCATATATACGTTTTTGGCTCGCCAACTTAAAAACTACTAAAGTTATTGAAGTTTTTCAAAAAAGCTGATTTCTCATTAAACCAGCGAACAAAAAAGCAAAAAATCGTCAATTTGTGCTTAAAAACGCGAATATACAAGCATATATACGTTTTTGGCTCGCCAACTTAAAAAATACTGGAGTTATTGAAGTTTTTCAAAAAATCCGATTTCTCATTAAACCAGCGAAGCAAAAAAGCAAGAAATCGTCAATTTGTGCTTAAAAACGCGAATTTACAAGCATATATACGTTTTTGTCTCGCCAACTTAAAAACTACTGGAGTTATTGAAGTTTTTCAAAAAATCCGATTTCTCATTAAACCAGCCGAGCAAAAAAGCAAGAAATCGTCAATTTGTTCTTAAAAATGCGAATTTACAAGCATATATACGTTTTTGGCTCGCCAACTTAAAAACTACTGGAGTTATTGAAGTTTTTCAAAAAATCCGATTTTTCATTAAACCAGCGAAGCAAAAAAGCAAGAAATCGTCAATTTGTGCTTAAAAACGCGAATTTACAAGCATATATACGTTTTTGGCTCGCCAACTTAAAAACTACTGGAGTTATTGAACTTTTTTAAAAAATCCGATTTTTCATTAAACCAGCGAAGCAAAAAAGCAAGAAATCGTCAATTTGTGCTTAAAAACGCGAATTTACAAGCATATATACGTTTTTGGCTCGCCAAACTTAAAAACTACTGGAGTTATTGAAGTTTTTTAAAAAATCCGATTTCTCATTAAAACAGCGAAGCAAAAAAGCAAGAAATTGTCAATTTGTGCTTAAAAACGCAAATTTACAAGCATATATACGTTTTTGGCTCGCCAATTTAAAAACTACTGGAGTTATTGAAGTTTTTCAAAAAATCCGATTTCTCATTAAACCAGCGAAGCAAAAAACAAGAATTCTCAATTTGTGCTCAAAAACGCGAATTTACAAGCATATATACGTTTTTGGCTCGCCGACTTAAAAACTACTGGAGTTATTAAAGTTTTTCAAAAAATCCGATTTCTCATTAAAAAAGCGAAGCCAAAAAGCAAGAAATCGTCAATTTGTGCTTAAAAACGCGAATTTACAATCATATATACGTTTTTTTCTCTCCAACTTAAAAACTACTGGAGTTATTGAAGTTTTTCAAAAAATCCGATTTCTCATTAAACCAGCGAAGCAAAAAAGCAAGAAATCGTCAATTTGTGCTTAAAAACGCGAATTTACAAGCATATATACGTTTTTGGCTCGCCAACTTAAAAACTACTGGAGTTATTAAAGTTTTTCAAAAAATCCGATTTCTCATTAAATCAGCGAAGCAAAAAAGAAATAAATCGTAAATTTTGCTTAAAAACGCAAATTTACAAGCATATATACGTTTTTGGCTCGCCAACTTAAAAACTACTGGAGTTATTAAAGTTTTTCAAAAAATCCGATTTCTCATTAAACCAGCGAAGCAAAAAAGCAAGAAATCGTCAATTTGTGCTTAAAAACGCGAATTTACAAGCATATATACGTTTTTGGATCGCCAACTTAAAAACTACTGGAGTTATTGAAGTTTTTCCAAAAATCCGATTTCTCATTAAACCAGCAAAGCAAAAAAGCAAGAAATCGTCAATTTGTGCTTAAAAACGCGAATTTACAAGCATATATACGTTTTTGGCTCGCCAACTTAAAAACTACTGGAGTTATTGAAGTTTTTCAAAAAATCCGATTTCTCTTTAATCCAGCGAAGCAAAAAAGCAAGAAATCGTCAATTTGTGCTTAAAAACGCAAATTTACAAGCATATATACGTTTTTGGCTCGCCAACTTAAAAACTACTGGAGTTATTGAACTTTTTCAAAAAATCCGATTTCTCATTAAACCAGCAAAGCAAAAAAGCAAGAAATCGTCAATTTGTGCTTAAAAACGCGAATTTACAAGCATATATACGTTTTTGGCTCGCCAACTTAAAAACTACTGGAGTTATTGAGTTTTTCAAAAAATCCGATTTTTCATTAAACCAGCGAAGCAAAAAAGCAAGAAATCGTCAATTTGTGCTTAAAAACGCGAATTTACAAGCATATATACGTTTTTGGCTCGTCAACTTAAAAACTACTAAAGTTATTGAAGTTTTTCAAAAAATCTGATTTCTCATTAAACCAGCGAAGCAAAAAAGCAAAAAATCGTCAATTTGTGCTTAAAAACGCGAATTTACAAGCATATATACGTTTTTGGCTCGCCAATTTAAAAACTACTGGAATTATTAAAGTTTTTCAAAAATTCCGATTTCTCATTAAACCATCGTAGCAAAAAAGCAAGAAATCGTCAATTTGTGCTTAAAAACGCGAATTTACAAGCATATATACGTTTTTGGCTTGCCAACTTAAAAAATACTGGAGTTATTGAAGTTTTTAAAAAAATCCGATTTCTCATTAAACCAGCGAAGCAAAAAAGCAAGAAATCGTCAATTTGTGCTTAAAAACGCGAATTTACTAGCATATATACGTTTTTGTCTCGCCAACTTAAAAACTACTGGAGTTATTGAAGTTTTTCAAAAAATCCGATTTCTCATTAAACCAGCCGAGCAAAAAAGCAAGAAATCGTCAATTTGTGCTTAAAAACGCGAATTTACAAGCATATATACGTTTTTGGCTCGCCAACTTAAAAACTACTGGAGTTATTGAAGTTTTTCAAAAAATCCGATTTTTCATTAAACCAGCGAAGCAAAAAAGCAAGAAATCGTCAATTTGTGCTTAAAAACGCGAATTTACAAGCATATATACGTTTTTGGCTCGCCAACTTAAAAACTACTGGAGTTATTGAAGTTTTTCAAAAAATCCGATTTCTCTTTAATCCAGCGAATCAAAAAAGCAAGAAATCGTCAATTTGTGCTTAAAAACGCGAATTTACAAGCATATATACGTTTTTGGCTCGCCAACTTAAAAACTATTGGAGTTATTGAACTTTTTTAAAAAATCCTATTTCTCATTAAACCAGCGAAGCAAAAAAGCAAGAAATCGTCAATTTGTGCTTAAAAACGCGAATTTACAAGCATATATACGTTTTTGTCTCGCCAACTTAAAATCTACTGGAGTTATTGAAGTTTTTCAAAAAATCCGATTTCTCATTAAACCAGCCGAGCAAAAGAGCAAGAAATCGTCAATTTGTGCTTAAAAACGCGAATTTACAAGCATATATACGTTTTTAGCTCGCCAACTTAAAAACTACTGGAGTTATTGAAGTTTTTAAAAAAATCCGATTTCTCATTAAACCAGCCGAACAAAAAAGCAAGAAATCGTCAATTTGTGCTTAAAAACGCGAATTTACAAGCATATATACGTTTTTGGCTCGCCAACTTAAAAACTACTGGGGTTATTGAACTTTTTTTAAAAAATCCGATTTCTCATTAAACCAGGGAAGCAAAAAAGCAAGAAATCGTCAATTTGTGCTTAAAAACGCGAATTTACAAGCATATATACGTTTTTGGCTCGCCAACTTAGAAACTACTGGGGTTATTGAACTTTTTTAAAAAATCCGATTTCTCATTAAACCAACGAAGCAAAAAAGCAAGAAATCGTCAATTTGTGCTTAAAAACGCGAATTTACAAGCATATATACGTTTTTGGCTCGAGAACTTAAAAACTACTAAAGTTATTGAAGTTTTTCAAAAAATCTGATTTCTCATTAAACCAGCGAAGCAAAAAAGCAAAAAATCGTCAATTTGTGCTTAAAAACGCAAATTTACAAGCATATATACGTTTTTGGCTCGCCAATTTAAAAACTACTGGAATTATTAAAGTTTTTCAAAAAATCCGATTTCTCATTAAACCATCGAAGCAAAAAAGCAAGAAATCGTCAATTTGTGCTTAAAAACGCGAATTTACAAGCATATATACGTTTTTGGCTTGCCAACTTAAAAAATACTGGAGTTATTGAAGTTTTTTAAAAAATCCGATTTCTCATTAAACCAGCGAAGCAAAAAAGCAAGAAATCGTCAATTTGTGCTTAAAAATGCGAATTTACAAGCATATATACGTTTTTGTCTCGCCAACTTAAAAACTACTGGAGTTATTGAAGTTTTTCAAAAAATCCGATTTCTCATTAAACCAGCCGAGCAAAAAAGCAAGAAATCGTCAATTTGTGCTTAAAAACGCGAATTTACAAGCATATATACGTTTTTGGCTCGCCAACTTAAAAACTACTGGAGTTATTGAAGTTTTTCAAAAAATCCGATTTTTTATTAAACCAGCGAAGCAAAAAAGCAAGAAATCGTCAATTTGTGCTTAAAAACGCGAATTTACAAGCATATATACGTTTTTGGCTCGCCAACTTAAAAACTACTGGAGTTATTGAACTTTTTTAAAAAATCCGATTTCTCATTAAACCAGCCAAGAAAAAAAGCAAGAAATCGTCAATTTGTGCTTAAAAACGCGAATTTACAAGCATATATACGTTTTTATCTCGCCAACTTAAAATCTACTGGAGTTATTGAAGTTTTTCAAAAAATCCGATTTCTCATTAAACCAGCCGAACAAAAAAGCAAGAAATCGTCAATTTGTGCTTAAAAACGCGAATTTACAAGCATATATACGTTTTTGGCTCGCCAACTTAGAAACTACTGGGGTTATTGAACTTTTTTAAAAAATCCGATTTCTCATTAAACCAACGAAGCAAAAAAGCAAGAAATCGTCAATTTGTGCTTAAAAACGCGAATTTACAAGCATATATACGTTTTTGGCTCGAGAACTTAAAAACTACTAAAGTTATTGAAGTTTTTCAAAAAATCTGATTTCTCATTAAACCAGCGAAGCAAAAAAGCAAAAAATTGTCAATTTGTGCTTAAAAACGCAAATTTACAAGCATATATACGTTTTTGGCTCGCCAATTTAAAAACTACTGGAATTATTAAAGTTTTTCAAAAAATCCGATTTCTCATTAAACCATCAAAGCAAAAAAGCAAGAAATCGTCAATTTGTGCTTAAAAACGCAAATTTACAAGCATATATACGTTTTTGGCTTGCCAACTTAAAAACTACTGGAGTTATTGAAGTTTTTCAAAAAATCCGATTTCTCATTAAACCAGCGAAGCAAAAAAGCAAGAAATCGTCAATTTGTGCTTAAAAACGCGAATTTACAAGCATATATACGTTTTTGGCTCGGGAACTTAAAAACTACTAGAGTTATTGAAGTTTTTCAAAAAATCCGATTTCTTATTAAACCAGCAAAAACCGAGCAAAAAAGCAAGAAATCGTCAATTTGTGCTTAAAAACGCGAATTTACAAGCATATATACGTTTTTGGCTCGCCAACTTAAAAACTACTGGAGTTATTGAAGTTTTTCAAAAAATCCTATTTTTCATTAAACCAGCGAAGCAAAAAAGCAAGAAATCGTCAATTTGTGCTTAAAAACGCGAATTTACAAGCATATATACGTTTTTGGCTCGCCAACTTAAAAACTACTGAAGTTATTGAAGTTTTTCAAAAAATCCGATTTCTCTTTAATCCAGCGAAGCAAAAAAGCAAGAAATCGTCAATTTGTGCTTAAAAACGCGAATTTACAAGCATATATACGTTTTTGGCTCGCCAACTTAAAAACTACTGGAGTTATTGAACTTTTTAAAAAAATCCGATTTCTCATTTAACCAGCGAAGCAAAAAAGCAAGAAATCGTCAATTTGTGCTTAAAAACGCGAATTTACAAGCATATATACGTTTTTAGCTCGCCAACTTAAAAACTACTAAAGTTATTGAAGTTTTTCAAAAAATCTGATTTCTCATTAAACCAGCGAACAAAAAAGCAAAAAATCGTCAATTTGTGCTTAAAAACGCGAATTTACAAGCATATATACGTTTTTGGCTCGCCAATTTAAAAACTACTGGAATTATTAAAGTTTTTCAAAAAATCCGATTTCTCATTAAACCATCGAAGCAAAAAAGCAAGAAATCGTCAATTTGTGCTTAAAAACGCGAATTTACAAGCATATATACGTTTTTGGCTTGCCAACTTAAAAAATACTGGAGTTATTGAAGTTTTTCAAAAAATCCGATTTCTCGTTAAACCAGCGAAGCAAAAAAGCAAGAAATCGTCAATTTGTGCTTAAAAACGCGAATTTACAAGCATATATACGTTTTTGTCTCGCCAACTTAAAAACTACTGGAGTTATTAAAGTTTTTCAAAAAATCCGATTTCTCATTAAACCAGCCGAGCAAAAAAGCAAGAAATCGTCAATTTGTGCTTAAAAATGCGAATTTACAAGCATATATACGTTTTTGGCTCGTCAACTTAAAAACTACTGGAGTTATTGAAGTTTTTCAAAAAATCCGATTTTTCATTAAACCAGCGAAGCAAAAAAGCAAGAAATCATCAATTTGTGCTTAAAAACGCGAATTTACAAGCATATATACGTTTTTGGCTCGCCAACTTAAAAACTACTGGAGTTATTGAAGTTTTTCCAAAAATCCGATTTCTCTTTAATCCAGCGAAGCAAAAAAGCAAGAAATCGTCAATTTGTGCTTAAAAACGCGAATTTACAAGCATATATACGTTTTTGGCTCGCCAACTTAAAAACTACTGGAGTTATTGAACTTTTTTAAAAAATCCGATTTCTCATAAAACCAGCGAAGCAAAAAAGCAAGAAATCGTCAATTTGTGCTTAAAAACGCGAATTTACAAGCATATATACGTTTTTGGCTCGCCAATTTAAAAACTACTGGAATTATTAAAGTTTTTCAAAAAATCCGATTTCTCATTAAACCATCGAAGCAAAAAAGCAAGAAATCGTCAATTTGCGCTTAAAAACGCGAATTTACAAGCATATATACGTTTTTGGCTTGCCAACTTAAAAAATACTGGAGTTATTGAAGTTTTTCAAAAAATCCGATTTCTCATTAAACCAGCGAAGCAAAAAAGCAAGAAATCGTCAATTTGTGCTTAAAAACGCAAATTTACAAGCATATATACGTTTTTGGCTTGCCAACTTAAAAACTACTGGAGTTATTGAAGTTTTTTAAAAAATCCGATTTTTCATTAAAACAGCGAAGCAAAAAAGCAAGAAATTGTCAATTTGTGCTTAAAAACGCAAATTTACAAGCATATATACGTTTTTGGCTCGCCAATTTAAAAACTACTGGAGTTATTGAAGTTTTTCAAAAAATCCGATTTCTCATTAAACCAGCGAAGCAAAAAACAAGAATTCTCAATTTGTGCTCAAAAACGCGAATTTACAAGCATATATACGTTTTTGGCTCGCCGACTTAAAAACTACTATAGTTATTGAAGTTTTTCAAAAAATCCGATTTCTCATTAAACCAGCCGAGCAAAAAAGCATGAAATCGTCAATTTGTGCTTAAAAACGCGAATTTACAAGCATATATACGTTTTTAGCTCGCCAACTTAAAAACTACTGGAGTTATTGAAGTTTTTCAAAAAATCTGATTTCTCATTAAACCAGCCGAACAAAAAAGCAAGAAATCGTCAATTTGTGCTTAAAAACGCGAATTTACAAGCATATATACGTTTTTGGCTCGCCAACTTAAAAACTACTGGGGTTATTGAACTTTTTTAAAAAATCCGATTTCTCATTAAACCAGCGAAGCAAAAAAGCAAGAAATCGTCAATTTGTGCTTAAAAACGCGAATTTACAAGCATATATACGTTTTTGGCTCGCCAACTTAAAAACTACTAAAGTTATTGAAGTTTTTCAAAAAATCTGATTTCTCATTTAACCAGCGAAGCAAAAAAGCAAAAAATCGTCAATTTGTGCTTAAAAACGCGAATTTACAAGCATATATACGTTTTTGGCTCGCCAATTTAAAAACTACTGGAATTATTAAAGTTTTTCAAAAAATCCGATTTCTCATTAAACCATCGAAGCAAAAAAACAAGAAATCGTCAATTTGTGCTTAAAAACGCGAATTTACAAGCATATATACGTTTTTGGCTTGCCAACTTAAAAACTACTGGAGTTATTGAAGTTTTTCAAAAAATCCGATTTCTCATTAAACCAGCGAAGCAAAAAAGCAAGAAATCGTCAATTTGTGCTTAAAAACGCAAATTTACAAGCATATATACGTTTTTGGCTTGCCAACTTAAAAACTACTGGAGTTATTGAAGTTTTTTAAAAAATCCGATTTCTCATTAAACCAGCGAAGCAAAAAAGCAAGAAATCGTCAATTTGTGCTTAAAAACGCGAATTTTCAAGCATATATACGTTTTTAGCTCGCCAACTTAAAAACTACTGGAGTTATTGAAGTTTTTCAAAAAATCCGATTTCTCATTAAACCAGCCGAACAAAAAAGCAAGAAATCGTCAATTTGTGCTTAAAAACGCGAATTTACAAGCATATATACGTTTTTGGCTCGCCAACTTAAAAACTACTAAAGTTATTGAAGTTTTTCAAAAAATCTGATTTCTCATTAAACCAGCGAAGCAAAAAAGCAAAAAATCGTCAATTTGTGCTTAAAACGCGAATTTACAAACATATATACGTTTTTGGCTCGCCAATTTAAAAACTACTGGAATTATTAAAGTTTTTCAAAAAATCCGATTTCTCATTAAACCATCGAAGCAAAAAAGCAAGAAATCGTCAATTTGTGCTTAAAAACGCGAATTTACAAGCATATATACGTTTTTGTCTTGCCAACTTAAAAACTACTGGAGTTATTGAAGTTTTTCAAAAAATCCGATTTCTCATTAAACCAGCGAAGCAAAAAAGCAAGAAATCGTCAATTTGTGCTTAAAAACGCAAATTTACAAGCATATATACGTTTTTAGCTTGCCAACTTAAAAACTACTGGAGTTATTGAAGTTTTTCAAAAAATCCGATTTCTCATTAAACCAGCGAAGCAAAAAAGCAAGAAATCGTCAATTTGTGCTTAAAAACGCGAATTTTCAAGCATATATACGTTTTTAGCTCGCCAACTTAAAAACTACTAAAGTTATTGAAGTTTTTCAAAATATCTGATTTCTCATTAAACCAGCGAACAAAAAAGCAAAAAATCGTCAATTTGTGCTTAAAAACGCGAATTTACAAGCATATATACGTTTTTGGCTCGCCAATTTAAAAACTACTGGAATTATTAAAGTTTTTCAAAAAATCCGATTTCTCATTAAACCATCGAAGCAAAAAAGAGAGAAATCGTCAATTTGTGCTTAAAAACGCGAATTTACAAGCATATATACGTTTTTGGCTTCCCAACTTAAAAAATACTGGAGTTATTGAAGTTTTTCAAAAAATCCGATTTCTCATTAAACCAGCGAAGCAAAAAAGCAAGAAATCGTCAATTTGTGCTTAAAAACGCAAATTTAAAAGCATATATACGTTTTTGTCTCGCCAACTTAAAAACTACTGGAGTTATTAAAGTTTTTCAAAAAATCCGATTTCTCATTAAACCAGCCGAGCAAAAAAGCAAGAAATCGTCAATTTGTGCTTAAAAATGCGAATTTACAAGCATATATACGTTTTTGGCTCGCCAACTTAAAAACTACTGGAGTTAATGTAGTTTTTCAAAAAATCCGATTTTTCATTAAACCAGCGAAGCAAAAAAGCAAGAAATCGTCAATTTGTGCTTAAAAACGCGAATTTACAAGCATATATACGTTTTTGGCTCGCCAACTTAAAAACTACTGGAGTTATTGAAGTTTTTCAAAAAATCCGATTTCTCTTTAATCCAGCGAAGCAAAAAAGCAAGAAATCGTCAATTTGTGCTTAAAAACGCGAATTTACAAGCATATATACGTTTTTGGCTCGCCAACTTAAAAACTACTGGAGTTATTGAACTTTTTTAAAAAATCCGATTTCTCATTAAACCAGCGAAGCAAAAAAGCAAGAAATCGTCAATTTGTGCTTAAAAACGCGAATTTACAAGCATATATACGTTTTTGGCTCGCCAATTTAAAAACTACTGGAATTATTAAAGTTTTTCAAAAAATCCGATTTCTCATTAAACCATCGAAGCAAAAAAGCAAAAAATCGTCAATTTGTGCTTAAAAACGCGAATTTACAAGCATATATACGTTTTTGGCTTGCCAACTTAAAAAATACTGGAGTTATTGAAGTTTTTCAAAAAATCCGATTTCTCATTAAACCAGCGAAGCAAAAAAACAAGAAATCGTCAATTTGTGCTTAAAAACGCAAATTTACAAGCATATATACGTTTTTGGCTTGCCAACTTAAAAACTACTGGAGTTATTGAAGTTTTTTAAAAAATCCGATTTCTCATTAAAACAGCGAAGCAAAAAAGCAAGAAATTGTCAATTTGTGCTTAAAAACGCAAATTTACAAGCATATATACGTTTTTGGCTCGCCAATTTAAAAACTACTGGAGTTATTGAAGTTTTTCAAAAAATCCGATTTCTCATTAAACCAGCGAAGCAAAAAACAAGAATTCTCAATTTGTGCTCAAAAACGCGAATTTACAAGCATATATACGTTTTTGGCTCACCGACTTAAAAACTACTGGAGTTATTGAAGTTTTTCAAAAAATCCGATTTCTCATTAAACCAGCCGAGCAAAAAAGCAAGAAATCGTCCATTTGTGCTTAAAAACGCGAATTTACAAGCATATATACGTTTTTGGCTCGCCAATTTAAAAACTACTGGAATTATTAAAGTTTTTCAAAAAATCCGATTTCTCATTAAACCATCGAAGCAAAAAAGCAAGAAATCGTCAATTTGTGCTTAAACACGCGAATTTACAAGCATATATACGTTTTTGGCTCGCCAACTTAAAAACTACTGGAGTTATTGAAGTTTTTCAAAAAATCCGATTTCTCATTAAACCAGCCGAGCAAAAAAGCAAGAAATCGTCAATTTGTGCTTAAAAACGCGAATTTACAAGCATATATACGTTTTTGGCTCGCCAACTTAAAAACTACTGGAGTTATTGAAGTTTTTCAAAAAATCCTATTTTTCATTAAACCAGCGAAGCAAAAAAGCAAGAAATCGTCAATTTGTGCTTAAAAACGCGAATTTACAAGCATATATACGTTTTTGGCTCGCCAACTTAAAAACTACTGGAGTTATTGAAGTTTTTCAAAAAATCCGATTTCTCTTTAATCCAGCGAAGCAAAAAAGCAAGAAATCGTCAATTTGTGCTTAAAAACGCGAATTTACAAGCATATATACGTTTTTGGCTCGCCAACTTAAAAACTACTGGAGTTATTGAACTTTTTTAAAAAATCCGATTTCTCATTAAACCAGCGAAGCAAAAAAGCAAGAAATCGTCAATTTGTGCTTAAAAACGCGAATTTACAAGCATATATACGTTTTTGGCTCGCCAACTTAAAAACTACTGGAGTTATTGAAGTTTTTCAAAAAATCCGATTTCTCTTTAATCCAGCGAAGCAAAAAAGCAAGAAATCGTCAATTTGTGCTTAAAAACGCGAATTTACAAGCATATATACGTTTTTGGCTCGCCAACTTAAAAACTACTGGAGATATTGAAGTTTTTCAAAAAATCCGATTTCTCATTAAACCAGCGAAGCAAAAAAGCAAGAAATCGTCAATTTGTGCTTAAAAACGCAAATTTACAAGCATATATACGTTTTTGGCTCGCCAACTTAAAAACTACTGGACTTATTGAAGTTTTTCCAAAAATCCGATTTCTCATTAAACCAGCAAAGCAAAAAAGGAAGAAATCGTCAATTTGTGCTTAAAAACGCGCATTTACAAGCATATATACGTTTTTGGCTCGCCAACTTAAAAACTACTGGAGTTATTAAAGTTTTTCAAAAAATCCGATTTCTCTTTAATCCAGCGAAGCAAAAAAGCAAGAAATCGTCAATTTGTGCTTAAAAACGCAAATTTACAAGCATATATACGTTTTTGGCTTGTCAACTTAAAAACTATTGGAGTTATTGAACTTTTTCAAAAAATCCGATTTCTCATTAAACCAGCGAAGCAAAAAAGCAAGAAATCGTCAATTTGTGCTTAAAAACGCGAATTTACAAGCATATATACGTTTTTGGCTCGCCAACTTAAAAACTACTGGAGTTATTGAAGTTTTTTAAAAAATCCGATTTCTCATTAAACCAGCGAAGCAAAAAACAAGAATTCTCAATTTGTGCTCAAAAACGCGAATTTACAAGCATATATACGTTTTTGGCTCGCCGACTTAAAAACTACTGGAGTTATTAAAGTTTTTCAAAAAATCCGATTTCTCATTAAAAAAGCGAAGCAAAAAAGCAAGAAATCGTCAATTTGTGCTTAAAAACGCGAATTTACAATCATATATACGTTTTTGGCTCGCCGACTTAAAAACTACTGGAGTTATTAAAGTTTTTCAAAAAATCCGATTTCTCATTAAAAAAGCGAAGCAAAAAAGCAAGAAATCGTCAATTTGTGCTTAAAAACGCGAATTTACAATCATATATACGTTTTTTTCTCGCCAACTTAAAAACTACTGGAGTTATTGAAGTTTTTCAAAAAATCCGATTTCTCATTAAACCAGCGAAGCAAAAAAGCAAGAAATCGTCAATTTGTGCTTAAAAACGCGAATTTACAAGCATATATACGTTTTTGGCTCGCCAATTAAAAAACTACTGGAATTATTAAAGTTTTTCAAAAAATCCCATTTCTCATTAAACCATCGAAGCAAAAAAGCAAGAAATCGTCAATTTGTGCTTAAAAACGCGAATTTACAAGCATATATACGTTTTTGGCTTGCCAACTTAAAAACTACTGGAGTTATTGAAGTTTTTCAAAAAATCCGATTTCTCATTAAACCAGCGAAGCAAAAAAGCAAGAAATCGTCAATTTGTGCTTAAAAACGCGAATTTACAAGCATATATACGTTTTTAGCTCGCCAACTTAAAAACTACTGGAGTTATTGAAGTTTTTCAAAAAATCCGATTTCTCATTAAACCAGCCGAACAAAAAAGCAAGAAATCGTCAATTTGTGCTTAAAAACGCGAATTTACAAGCATATATACGTTTTTGGCTCGCCAACTTAAAAATTACTGGGGTTATTGAACTTTTTTAAAAAATCCGATTTCTCATTAAACCAGCGAAGCAAAAAAGCGCGAAATCGTCAATTTGTGCTTAAAAACGCGAATTTACAAGCATATATACGTTTTTGGCTTGCCAACTTAAAAACTACTGGAGTTATTGAAGTTTTTCAAAAAATCCGATTTCTCATTAAACCAGCGAAGCAAAAAGGCAAGAAATCGTCAATTTGTGCTTAAAAACGCGAATTTACAAGCATATATACGTTTTTAGCTCGCCAACTTAAAAACTACTGGAGTTATTGAAGTTTTTCAAAAAATCCGATTTCTCATTAAACCAGCCGAACAAAAAAGCAAGAAATCGTCAATTTGTGCTTAAAAACGCGAATTTACAAGCATATATACGTTTTTGGCGAGCCAAAAACTACTAAAGTTATTGAAATTTTTCAAAAAATCTGATTTCTCATTAAACCAGCGAAGCAAAAAAGCAAGAAATCGTCAATTTGTGCTTAAAAACGCGAATTTACAAGCATATATACGTTTTTGACTCGCCAACTTAAAAACTACTGGAGTTATTAAAGTTTTTCAAAAAATCCGATTGCTCATTAAACCAGCGAAGCAAAAAGCAAGAAATCGTCAATTTGTGCTTAAAAACGCGAATTTACAAGCATATATACGTTTTTGGCTCGCCAACTTAAAAACTACTGGAGTTATTGAAGTTTTTCAAAAAATCCGATTTCTCTTTAATCCAGCGAAGCAAAAAAGCAAGAAATCGTCAATTTGTGCGTAAAAACGCGAATTTACAAGCATATATACGTTTTTGGCACGCCAACTTAAAAACTACTGGAGTTATTGAACTTTTTTAAAAAATCCGATTTCTCATTAAACCAGCGAAGCAAAAATGCAAAAAATCGTCAATTTGTGCTTAAAAACGCGAATTTACAAGCATATATACGTTTTTGGCTCGCCAACTTAAAAACTACTAAAGTTATTGAAGTTTTTCAAAAAATCTGATTTCTCATTAAACCAGCCAACAAAAAAGCAAAAAATCGTCAATTTGTGCTTAAAAACGCAAATTTACAAGCATATATACGTTTTTGGCTCGCCAATTTAAAAACTACTGGAGTTATTGAACTTTTTCAAAAAATCCGATTTCTCATTAAACCATCGAAGCAAAAAAGCAAGAAATCGTCAATTTGTGCTTAAAAACGCGAATTTACAAGCATATGTACATTTTTGGCTTGCCAACTTAAAAAATACTGGAGTTATTGAAGTTTTTCAAAAAATCCGATTTCTCATTAAACCAGCGAAGCAAAAAAGCAAGAAATCGTCAATTTGTGCTTAAAAACGCGAATTTACAAGCATATATACGTTTTTGTCTCGCCAACTTAAAAACTACTGGAGTTATTGAAGTTTTTCAAAAAATCCGATTTCTCATTAAACCAGCCGTGCAAAAAAGCAAGAAATCGTCAATTTGTGCTTAAAAACGCGAATTTACAAGCATATATACGTTTTTGGCTTGCCAACTTAAAAACTACTGGAGTTATTGAAGTTTTTCAAAAAATCCGATTTTTCATTAAACCAGCGAAGCAAAAAAGCAAGAAATCGTCAATTTGTGCTTAAAAACGCGAATTTACAAGCATATATACGTTTTTTTCTCCCCAACTTAAAAACTACTGGAGTTATTGAAGTTTTTTAAAAAATCCGATTTCTCTTTAATCCAGCGAATCAAAAAAGCAAGAAATTGTCAATTTGTGCTTAAAAACGCGAATTTACAAGCATATATACGTTTTTGGCTCGCCAACTTAAAAACTACTGGAGTTATTGAACTTTTTTAAAAAAATCCGATTTCTCATTAAACCAGCGAAGCAAAAAAGCAAGAAATTGTCAATTTGTGCTTAAAAACGCGAATTTACAAGCATATATACGTTTTTGTCTCGCCAACTTAAAATCTACTGGAGTTATTGAAGTTTTTCAAAAAATCCGATTTCTCATTAAACCAGCCGAGCAAAAAAGCAAGAAATCGTTAATTTGTGCTTAAAAACGCGAATTTACAAGCATATATACGTTTTTGGCTCGCCAACTTAAAAACTACTGGAGTTATTGAAGTTTTTCAAAAAATCCGATTTTTCATTAAACCAGCCGAGCAAAAAAGCAAGAAATCGTCAATTTGTGCTTAAAAACGCGAATTTACAAGCATATATACGTTTTTGGCTCGCCAACTTAAAAACTACTGGAGTTATTGAAGTTTTTCAAAAAATCCGATTTCTCATTAAACCAGCGAAGCAAAAAAGCAAGAAATCGTCAATTTGTGCTTAAAAACGCGAATTTACAAGCATATATACGTTTTTGGCTCGCCAATTTAAAAACTACTGGAGTTATTGAAGTTTTTCAAAAAATCCGATTTCTCATTAAACCAGCCGAGCAAAAAAGCATGAAATCGTCAATTTGTGCTTAAAAACGCGAACTTACAAGCATATATACGTTTTTGGCTCGCCAACTTAAAAACTACTGAAAATATAGAACTTTTTAAAAAAATCCGATTTCTCATTAAATCAGCGAAGCAAAAAAGCAAGAAATCGTCAATTTGTGCTTAAAAACGCGAATTTACAAGCATATATACGTTTTTGGCTCGCCAACTTAAAAACTACTAGAGTTATTGAAGTTTTTCAAAAAATCTGATTTCTCATTAAACCAGCGAAGCAAAAAAGCAAAAAATCGTCAATTTGTGCTTAAAAACGCGAATTTACAAGCATATATACGTTTTTGGCTCGCCAATTTAAAAACTACTGGAATTATTAGTTTTTCAAAAAATCCGATTTCTCATTAAACCAGCGAAGCAAAAAAGCAAGAATTTGTCAATTTGTGCTTAAAAACGCGAATTTACAAGCATATATACGTTTTTGGTTTGCCAACTTAAAAACTACTGGAGTTATTGAAGTTTTTCAAAAAATCCGATTTCTCATTAAACCAGCGAAGCAAAAAAGCAAGAAATCGTCAATTTGTGCTTAAAAACGCGAATTTACAAGCATATATACTTTTTTGGCTCGCCAACTTAAAAACTACTGGAGTTATTGAAGTTTTTCAAAAAGTCCGATTTCTCATTAAACCAGCCGAGCAAAAAAGCAAGAAATCGTCAATTTGTGCTTAAAAACGCAAATTTACAAGCATATATACGTTTTTGGCTCGCCAACTTAAAAACTACTAGAGTTATTGAAGTTTTTCAAAAAATCTGATTTCTCATTAAACCAGCGAAGCAAAAAAGCAAAAAATTGTCAATTTGTGCTTAAAAACGCGAATTTACAAAGCATATATACGTTTTTGGCTCGCCAACTTAAAAACTACTGGAGTTATTAAACTTTTTCAAAAAATCCGATTTCTCATTAAACCAGCGAAGCAAAAAAGCAAGAAATCGTCAATTTGTGCTTAAAAACGCAAATTTACAAGCATATATACGTTTTTGGCTCGACAACTTAAAAACTACTGGAGATATTAAAGTTTTTCAAAAAATCCGATTTCGCATTAAACCAGCGAAGCAAAAAAGCAAGAAATCGTCAATTTGTGCTTAAAAACGCGAATTTAAAAGCATATATACGTTTTTGGCTCGCCAACTTAAAAACTACTGGAGTTATTAAAGTTTTTCAAAAAATCCGATTTCTTATTAAACCAGCGAAGCAAAAAAGCAAGAAATCGTCAATTTGTGCTTAAAAACGCGAATTTACAAGCATATATACGTTTTTGTCTGGCCAACTTAAAAACTACTGGAGTTATTGAAGTTTTTCAAAAAATCCGATTTCTCATTAAACCAGCCGAGCAAAAAAGCAAGAAATCGTCAATTTGTGCTTAAAAACGCGAATTTACAAGCATATATACGTTTTTGGCTCGCCGACTTAAAAACTACTAGAGTTATTGAAGTTTTTCAAAAAATCCGATTTTTTATTAAACCAGCGAAGCAAAAAAGCAAGAAATCGTCAATTTGTGCTTAAAAACGCGAAATTACAAGCATATATACGTTTTTGGCTCGCCAACTTAAAAACTACTGGAGTTATTGAAGTTTTTCAAAAAATCCGATTTCTCTTTAATCCGGCAAAGCAAAAAAGCAAGAATAGTCAATTTGTGCTTAAAAACGCAAATTTACAAGCATATATACGTTTTTGGCTCGCCAACTTAAAAACTACTAGAGTTATTGAACTTTTTCAAAAAATCCGATTTCTCATTAAACCAGCGAAGCAAAAAAGCAAGAAATCGTCAATTTGTGCTTAAAAACGCGAATTTACAAGCATATATACGTTTTTGGCTCGCCAATTTAAAAACTACTGGAATTATTAAAGTTTTTCAAAAAATCCGATTTCTCATTAAACCAGCGAAGCAAAAAAGCAAGAAATCGTCAATTTGTGCTTAAAAACGCGAATTTACAAGCATATATACCTTTTTGGCTTGCCAACTTAAAAACTACTGGAGTTATTGAAGTTTTTTAAAAAATCCGATTTCCCATTAAACCAGCGAAGCAAAAAAGCAAGAAATCGTCAATTTGTGCTTAGAAACGCAAATTTACAAGCATATATACGTTTTTGGCTCGCCAACTTAAAAACTACTGGAGTTATTAAAGTTTTTCAAAAAATCCGATTTCTCATTAAACCAGCCGAGCAAAAAAGCAAGAAATCGTCAATTTGTGCTTAAAAACGCGAATTTACAAGCATATATACGTTTTTGTCTCGCCAACTTAAAAACTACTGGAGTTATTGAAGTTTTTCAAAAAATCCGATTTCTCATTAAACCAGCCGAGCAAAAAAGCAAGAAATCGTCAATTTGTGCTTAAAAACGCGAATTTACAAGCATATATACGTTTTTGGCTCGCCAACTTAAAAACTACTAGAGTTATTGAAGTTTTTCAAAAAATCTGATTTCTCATTAAACCAGCGAAGCAAAAAAGCAAAAAATTGTCAATTTGTGCTTAAAAACGCGAATTTACAAAGCATATATACGTTTTTGGCTCGCCAACTTAAAAACTACTGGAGTTATTAAACTTTTTCAAAAAATCCGATTTCTCATTAAACCAGCGAAGCAAAAAAGCAAGAAATCGTCAATTTGTGCTTAAAAACGCAAATTTACAAGCATATATACGTTTTTGGCTCGACAACTTAAAAACTACTGGAGTTATTAAAGTTTTTCAAAAAATCCGATTTCGCATTAAACCAGCGAAGCAAAAAAGCAAGAAATCGTCAATTTGTGCTTAAAAACGCGAATTTAAAAGCATATATACGTTTTTGGCTCGCCAACTTAAAAACTACTGGAGTTATTAAAGTTTTTCAAAAAATCCGATTTCTTATTAAACCAGCGAAGCAAAAAAGCAAGAAATCGTCAATTTGTGCTTAAAAACGCGAATTTACAAGCATATATACGTTTTTGTCTCGCCAACTTAAAAACTACTGGAGTTATTGAAGTTTTTCAAAAAATCCGATTTCTCATTAAACCAGCCGAGCAAAAAAGCAAGAAATCGTCAATTTGTGCTTAAAAACGCGAATTTACAAGCATATATACGTTTTTGGCTCGCCGACTTAAAAACTACTAGAGTTATTGAAGTTTTTCAAAAAATCCGATTTTTTATTAAACCAGCGAAGCAAAAAAGCAAGAAATCGTCAATTTGTGCTTAAAAACGCGAAATTACAAGCATATATACGTTTTTGGCTCGCCAACTTAAAAACTACTGGAGTTATTGAAGTTTTTCAAAAAATCCGATTTCTCTTTAATCCGGCAAAGCAAAAAAGCAAGAATAGTCAATTTGTGCTTAAAAACGCAAATTTACAAGCATATATACGTTTTTGGCTCGCCAACTTAAAAACTATTAGAGTTATTGAACTTTTTCAAAAAATCCGATTTCTCATTAAACCAGCGAAGCAAAAAAGCAAGAAATCGTCAATTTGTGCTTAAAAACGCGAATTTACAAGCATATATACGTTTTTGGCTCGCCAATTTAAAAACTACTGGAATTATTAAAGTTTTTCAAAAAATCCGATTTCTCATTAAACCAGCGAAGCAAAAAAGCAAGAAATCGTCAATTTGTGCTTAAAAACGCGAATTTACAAGCATATATACCTTTTTGGCTTGCCAACTTAAAAACTACTGGAGTTATTGAAGTTTTTTAAAAAATCCGATTTCCCATTAAACCAGCGAAGCAAAAAAGCAAGAAATCGTCAATTTGTGCTTAGAAACGCAAATTTACAAGCATATATACGTTTTTGGCTCGCCAACTTAAAAACTACTGGAATTATTAAAGTTTTTCAAAAAATCCGATTTCTCATTAAACCAGCCGAGCAAAAAAGCAAGAAATCGTCAATTTGTGCTTAAAAACGCGAATTTACAAGCATATATACGTTTTTGGCTCGCCAACTTAAAAACTACTGGAGTTATTGAACTTTTTAAAAAAATCCGATTTCTCATTAAATCAGCGAAGCAAAAAAGCAAGAAATCGTCAATTTGTGCTTAAAAACGCGAATTTACAAGCATATATACGTTTTTGGCTCGCCAACTTAAAAACTACTAGAGTTATTAAAGTTTTTCAAAAAATCTGATTTCTCATTAAACCAGCGAAGCAAAAAAGCAAAAAATCGTCAATTTGTGCTTAAAAACGCGAATTTACAAGCATATATACGTTTTTGGCTCGCCAATTTAAAAACTACTGGAATTATTAAAGTTTTTCAAAAAATCCGATTTCTCATTAAACCAGCGAAGCAAAAAAGCAAGAATTCGTCAATTTGTGCTTAAAAACGCGAATTTACAAGCATATATACGTTTTGGCTTGCCAACTTAAAAACTACTGGAGTTATTGAAGTTTTTCAAAAAATCCGATTTCTCATTAAACCAGCGAAGCAAAACAGCAAGAAATAGTCAATTTGTGCTTAAAAACGTGAATTTACAAGCATATATACGTTTTTGGCTCGCCAACTTAAAAACTACTGGAATTATTGAAGTTTTTCAAAAAATCCGATTTCTGATTAAACCAGCCGAGCAAAAAAGCAAGAAATCGTCAATTTGTGCTTAAAAACGCGAATTTACAAGCATATATACGTTTTTGGCTCGCCAACTTAAAAACTACTAGAGTTATTGTAGTTTTTCAAAAAATCTGATTTCTCATTAAACCAGCGAAGCAAAAAAGCAAAAAATCGTCAATTTGTGCTTAAAAACGCGAATTTACAAGCATATATACGTTTTTGCCTCGCCAACTTAAAAACTACTGGAGTTATTAAACTTTTTCAAAAAATCCGATTTCTCATTAAACCAGCGAAGCAAAAAAGCAAGAAATCGTCAATTTGTGCTTAAAAACGCGAATTTACAAGCATATATACGTTTTTGGCTCGCCAACTTAAAAACTACTGGAGTTATTAAAGTTTTTCAAAAAATCCGATTTCGCATTAAACCAGCGAAGCAAAAAAGCAAGAAATCGTCAATTTGTGCTTAAAAACGCGAATTTAAAAGCATATATACGTTTTTGGCTCGCCAACTTAAAAACTACTGGAGTTATTAAAGTTTTTCAAAAAATCCGATTTCACATTAAACCAGCGAAGCAAAAAAGCAAGAAATCGTCAATTTGTGCTAAAAAACGCGAACTTACAAGCATATATACGTTTTTGGGTCGCCAACTTAAAAACTACTGGAGATATTGAAGTTTTTAAAAAAATCCGATTTCTCATTAAAACAGCGAAGCAAAAAGCAAGAAATCGTCAATTTGTGCTTAAAAACTCAAATTTACAAGCATATATACGTTTTTGGCTCGCCAACCCTAAAACTACTGGAGTTATTCAACTTTTTTAAAAATCCGATTGCTCATTAAACCAGCGAAGCAAAAAAGCAAAAAATCGTCAATTTGTGCTCAAAAACGCGAATTTACAAGCATATATACGTTTTTGGCTCGCCAACTTAAAAACTACTGGAGTTATTAAAGTTTTTCAAAAAATCCGATTGCTCATTAAACCAGCGAAGCAAAAAAGCAAGAAATCGTCAATTTGTGCTTAAAAACGCGAATTTACAAGCATATATACGTTTTTGGCTCGCCAAATTAAAAACTACTGGAGTTATTGAAGTTTTTCAAAAAATCCGATTTCTCATTAAACCAGCGAAGCAAAAAAGCAAGAAATCGTCAATTTGTGCTTAAAAACGCGAATTTACAAGCATATATACGTTTGTGGCTCGCCAACTTAAAAACTACTGGAGTTATTGAAGTTTTTCAAAAAATCAGATTTCTCATTAAACCAGCGAAGCAAAAAAGCAAGAAATCGTAAATTTTGCTTAAAAACGCAAATTTACAAGCATATATACGTTTTTGGCTAGCCAACTTAAAAGCTACTGGAGTTATTAAAGTTTTTCAAAAAATCCGTTTTCTCATTAAACCAGCGAAGCAAAAAAGCAAGAAATCGTCAATTTGTGCTTAAAAACGCGAATTTACAAGCATATATACGTTTTTGGCTCGCCAACTTAAAAACTATTAGTGTTATTGAAGTTTTTCAAAAAATCCGATTTCTCATTAAACCACCGAAGCAAAAAAGCAAGAAATCGTCAATTTGTGCTTAAAAACGCGAATTTACAAGCATATATACGTTTTTTTCTCGCCAACTTAAAAACTACTGGAGTTATTGAAGTTTTTCAAAAAATCCGATTTCTCTTTAATCCAGCGAAGCAAAAAAAGCAAGAAATCGTCAATTTGTGCTTAAAAACGCGAATTTACAAGCATATATACGTTTTTGGCTCGCCAACTTAAAAACTACTGGAGTTATTGTACTTTTTCAATAAATAAGATTTCTCATTAAACCAGCGAAACAAAAAAGCAAGAAATCGTCAATTTGTGCTTAAAAACGCGAATTTACAAGCATATATACGTTTTTGGCTCGCCAATTTAAAAACTACTGGAATTATTAAAGTTTTTCAAAAAATCCGATTTCTCATTAAACCAGCGAAGCAAAAAAGCAAGAATTCGTCAATTTGTGCTTAAAAACGCGAATTTACAAGCATATATACGTTTTGGCTTGCCAACTTAAAAACTACTGGAGTTATTGAAGTTTTTCAAAAAATCCGATTTCTCATTAAACCAGCGAAGCAAAAAAGCAAGAAATCGTCAATTTGTGCTTAAAAACGTGAATTTACAAGCATATATACGTTTTTGGCTCGCCAACTTAAAAACTACTGGAATTATTGAAGTTTTTCAAAAAATCCGATTTCTGATTAAACCAGCCGAGCAAAAAAGCAAGAAATCGTCAATTTGTGCTTAAAAACGCGAATTTACAAGCATATATACGTTTTTGGCTCGCCAACTTAAAAACTACTAGAGTTATTGAAGTTTTTCAAAAAATCTGATTTCTCATTAAACCAGCGAAGCAAAAAAGCAAAAAATCGTCAAGTTGTGCTTAAAAACGCGAATTTACAAGCATATATACGTTTTTGCCTCGCCAACTTAAAAACTACTGGAGTTATTAAACTTTTTCAAAAAATCCGATTTCTCATTAAACCAGCGAAGCAAAAAAGCAAGAAATCGTCAATTTGTGCTCAAAAACGCGAATTTACAAGCATATATACGTTTTTGGCTCGCCAACTTAAAAACTACTGGAGTTATTAAAGTTTTTCAAAAAATCCGATTTCGCATTAAACCAGCGAAGCAAAAAAGCAAGAAATCGTCAATTTGTGCTTAAAAACGCGAATTTAAAAGCATATATACGTTTTTGGCTCGCCAACTTAAAAACTACTGGAGTTATTAAAGTTTTTCAAAAAATCCGATTTCACATTAAACCAGCGAAGCAAAAAAGCAAGAAATCGTCAATTTGTGCTAAAAAACGCGAACTTACAAGCATATATACGTTTTTGGGTCGCCAACTTAAAAACTACTGGAGTTATTGAAGTTTTTCAAAAAATCCGATTTCTCATTAAACCAGCCGAACAAAAAAGCAAGAAATCGTAAATTTGTGCTTAAAAACGCGAATTTACAAGCATATATACGTTTTTGGCTCGCCAACTTAAAAACTACTAGAGTTATTGAAGTTTTTCAAAAAATCTGATTTCTCATTAAACCAGCGAAGCAAAAAAGCAAAAAATCGTCAAGTTGTGCTTAAAAACGCGAATTTACAAGCATATATACGTTTTTGCCTCGCCAACTTAAAAACTACTGGAGTTATTAAACTTTTTCAAAAAATCCGATTTCTCATTAAACCAGCGAAGCAAAAAAGCAAGAAATCGTCAATTTGTGCTTAAAAACGCGAATTTACAAGCATATATACGTTTTTGGCTCGCCAACTTAAAAACTACTGGAGTTATTAAAGTTTTTCAAAAAATCCGATTTCGCATTAACCCAGCGAAGCAAAAAAGCAAGAAATCGTCAATTTGTGCTTAAAAACGCGAATTTAAAAGCATATATACGTTTTTGGCTCGCCAACTTAAAAACTACTGGAGTTATTAAAGTTTTTCAAAAAATCCGATTTCACATTAAACCAGCGAAGCAAAAAAGCAAGAAATCGTCAATTTGTGCTAAAAAACGCGAACTTACAAGCATATATACGTTTTTGGGTCGCCAACTTAAAAACTACTGGAGATATTGAAGTTTTTAAAAAAATCCGATTTCTCATTAAAACAGCGAAGCAAAAAGCAAGAAATTGTCAATTTGTGCTTAAAAACTCAAATTTACAAGCATATATACGTTTTTGGCTCGCCAACCCTAAAACTACTGGAGTTATTCAACTTTTTTAAAAATCCGATTGCTCATTAAACCAGCGAAGCAAAAAAGCAAGAAATCGTCAATTTGTGCTCAAAAACGCGAATTTACAAGCATATATACGTTTTTGGCTCGCCAACTTAAAAACTACTGGAGTTATTAAAGTTTTTCAAAAAATCCGATTGCTCATTAAACCAGCGAAGCAAAAAAGCAAGAAATCGTCAATTTGTGCTTAAAAACGCGAATTTACAAGCATATATACGTTTTTGGCTCGCCAAATTAAAAACTACTGGAGTTATTGAAGTTTTTCAAAAAATCCGATTTCTCATTAAACCAGCGAAGCAAAAAAGCAAGAAATCGTCAATTTGTGCTTAAAAACGCGAATTTACAAGCATATATACGTTTGTGGCTCGCCAACTTAAAAACTACTGGAGTTATTGAAGTTTTTCAAAAAATCAGATTTCTCATTAAACCAGCGAAGCAAAAAAGCAAGAAATCGTCAATTTGTGCTTAAAAACGCGAATTTACAAGCATATATACGTTTTTGGCTCGCCAACTTAAAAACTACTTGAGGTATTGAAGTTTTTCAAAAAATCCGATTTCTCATTCAACCAGCGAAGCAAAAAAACAAGAAATCGTCAATTTGTGCTTAAAAACGCGAATTTACAAGCGTATATACGTTTTTGGCTCGCCAACTTAAAAACTACTGGAGTTATTGAAGTTTTTCAAAAAATCCGATTTCTCATTAAACCAGCCGAGCAAAAAAGCAAGAAATCGTCAATTTGTGCTTAAAAACGCGAATTTACAAGCATATATACGTCTTTGGCTCGCCAACTTAAAAGCTACTGGAGTTATTAAAGTTTTTCAAAAAATCCGTTTTCTCATTAAACCAGCGAAGCAAAAAAGCAAGAAATCGTCAATTTGTGCTTAAAAACGCGAATTTACAAGCATATATACGTTTTTGGCTCGCCAACTTAAAAACTATTAGTGTTATTGAAGTTTTTCAAAAAATCCGATTTCTCATTAAACCACCGAAGCAAAAAAGCAAGAAATCGTCAATTTGTGCTTAAAAACGCGAATTTACAAGCATATATACGTTTTTGGCTCGCCAACTTAAAAACTACTGGAGTTATTGTACTTTTTCAATTAATAAGATTTCTCATTAAACCAGCGAAACAAAAAAGCAAGAAATCGTCAATTTGTGCTTAAAAACGCGAATTTACAAGCATATATACGTTTTTGGCTCGCCAATTTAAAAACTACTGGAATTATTAAAGTTTTTCAAAAAATCCGATTTCTCATTAAACCAGCGAAGCAAAAATGCAAGAAATCGTCAATTTGTGCTTAAAAACGCGAATTTGCAAGCATATATACGTTTTTGGCTTGCCAACTTAAAAACTTTTGGAGTTATTGAAGTTTTTCAAAAAATCCGATTTCTCATTAAACCAGCAAAGCAAAAAAGCAAGAAATCGTCAATTTGTGCTTAAAAACGCGAATTTACAAGCGTATATACGTTTTTGGCTCGCCAACTTAAAAACTACTGGAGTTATTGAAGTTTTTCAAAAAATCCGATTTCTCATTAAACCAGCCGAGCAAAAAAGCAAGAAATCGTCAATTTGTGCTTAAAAACGCGAATTTACAAGCATATATACGTTTTTGGCTCGCCAACTTAAAAACTACTGGAGTTATTGAACTTTTTCAAAAAATCCGATTTCTTGTTAAACCAGCGAAGCAAAAAAGCAAGAAATCGTCAATTTGTGCTTAAAAACGCGAATTTACAAGCATATATACGTTTTTGGCTCGCCAACTTAAAAACTACTAGAGTTATTGAAGTTTTTCGAAAAATCTGATTTCTCATTAAACCAGCAAAGCAAAAAAGCAAAAAATCGTCAATTTGTGCTTAAAAACGCAAATTTACAAGCATATATACGTTTTTGGCTCGCCAACTTAAAAACTACTGGAGTTATTAAACTTTTTCAAAAAATCCGATTTCTCATTAAACCAGCGAAGCAAAAAAGCAAGAAATCGTCAATTTGTGCTTAAAAACGCGAATTTACAAGCATATATACGTTTTTGGCTCGCCAACTTAAAACTACTGGAGTTATTAAAGGTTTTCAAAAAATCCGATTTCTCATTAAACCAGCGAAGCAAAAAAGCAAGAAATCGTCAATTTGTGCTTAAAAACGCAAATTTAAAAGCATATATACGTTTTTGGCTCGCCAACTTAAAAACTACTTGAGGTATTGAAGTTTTTCAAAAAATCCGATTTCTCATTCAACCAGCGAAGCAAAAAAGCAAGAAATCGTCAATTTGTGCTTAAAAACGCGAATTTACAAGCATATATACGTTTTTGGCTCGCCAACTTAAAAACTACTGGAATTATTAAAGTTTTTCAAAAAATCCGATTTCTCTTTAAACCAGCGAAGCAAAAAAGCAAGAAATCGTAAATTTTGCTTAAAAACGCAAATTTACAAGCATATATACGTTTTTGGCTCGCCAACTTAAAAACTACTGGAGTTATTAAAGTTTTTCAAAAAATCCGATTTCTCATTAAACCAGCGAAGCAAAAAAACAAGAAATCGTCAATTTGTGCTTAAAAACGCGAATTTACAAGCATATATACGTTTTTGGCTCGCCAACTTAAAATCTACTAGAGTTATTGAAGTTTTTCAAAAAATCCGATTTCTCATTAAACCAGCTAAGCAAAAAAGCAAGAAATCGTCAATTTGTGCTTAAAAACGCGAATTTACAAGCATATATACGTTTTTGGTTTGCCAACTTAAAAACTACTGGAGTTATTGAAGTTTTTCAAAAAATCCGATTTCTCAACAAACCAGCGAATGAAAAAAACAAGAAATCGTCAATTTGTGCTTAAAAACGCGAATTTACAAGCATATATACGTTTTTGGCTCGCCAATTTAAAAACTACTGGAGTTATTGAAGTTTTTCAAAAAATCCGATTTCTCATTAAACCAGCCGAGCAAAAAAGCAAGAAATCGTCAATTTGTGCTTAAAAACGCGAATTTACAAGCATATATACGTTTTTGGCTCGCCAACTTAAAAACTACTGGAGTTATTGAACTTTTTCAAAAAATCCGATTTCTCATTAAACCAGCAAAGCAAAAAAGCAAGAAATCGTCAATTTGTGCTTAAAAACGCGAATTTACAAGCATATATACGTTTTTGGCTCGCCAACTTAAAAATTACTAGAGTTATTGAAGTTTTTCAAAAAATCTGATTTTTCATTAAACCAGCAAAGCAAAACAGCAAAAAATCGTCAATTTGTGCTTAAAAACGCAAATTTACAAGCATATATACGTTTTTGGCTCGCCAACTTAAAAACTACTGGAGTTATTGAAGTTTTTCAAAAAATCCGATTTCTCATTAAACCAGCCGAGCAAAAAAGCAAGAAATCGTCAATTTGTGCTTAAAAACGCGAATTTACAAGCATATATACGTTTTTGGCTCGCCAACTTAGAAACTACTGGAGTTATTGAAGTTTTTCAAAAAATCCGATTTCTCATTAAACCAGCGAAGCAAAAAAGCAAGAAATTGTCAATTTGTGCTTAAAAACGCGAATTTAAAAGCATATATACGTTTTTGGCTCGCCAACTTAAAAACTACTGGAGTTATTGAAGTTTTTCAAAAAATCCGATTTCTCATTAAACCAGCCGAGCAAAAAAGCAAGAAATCGTCAATTTGTGCTTAAAAACGCGAATTTACAAGCATATATACGTTTTTGGCTCGCCAACTTAAAAATTACTAGAGTTATTGAAGTTTTTCAAAAAATCTGATTTCTCATTAAACCAGCAAAGCAAAAAAGCAAAAAATCGTCAATTTGTGCTTAAAAACGCAAATTTACAAGCATATATACGTTTTTGGCTCGCCAACTTAAAAACTACTAGAGTTATTGAAGTTTTTCAAAAAATCTGATTTTTCATTAAACCAGCAAAGCAAAAAAGCAAAAAATCGTCAATTTGTGCTTAAAAACGCAAATTTACAAGCATATATACGTTTTTGGCTCGCCAACTTAAAAACTACTGGAGTTATTGAAGTTTTTTAAAAAATCCGATTTCTCATTAAACCAGCCGAGCAAAAAAGCAAGAAATCGTCAATTTGTGCTTAAAAACGCGAATTTACAAGCATATATACGTTTTTGGCTCGCCAACTTAGAAACTACTGGAGTTATTGAAGTTTTTCAAAAAATCCGATTTCTCATTAAACCAGCGAAGCAAAAAAGCAAGAAATTGTCAATTTGTGCTTAAAAACGCGAATTTAAAAGCATATATACGTTTTTGGCTCGCCAACTTAAAAACTACTGGAGTTATTGAAGTTTTTCAAAAAATCCGATTTCTCATTAAACCAGCCGAGCAAAAAAGCAAGAAATCGTCAATTTGTGCTTAAAAACGCGAATTTACAAGCATATATACGTTTTTGGCTCGCCAACCTAAAAACTACTGGAGTTATTGAACTTTTTCAAAAAATCCGATTTCTCATTAAACCAGCAAAGCAAAAAAGCAAGAAATCGTCAATTTGTGCTTAAAAACGCGAATTTACAAGCATATATACGTTTTTGGCTCGCCAACTTAAAAATTACTAGAGTTATTGAAGTTTTTCAAAAAATCTGATTTTTCATTAAACCAGCAAAGCAAAAAAGCAAAAAATCGTCAATTTGTGCTTAAAAACGCAAATTTACAAGCATATATACGTTTTTGGCTCGCCAACTTAAAAACTACTGGAGTTATTGAAGTTTTTCAAAAAATCCGATTTCTCATTAAACCAGCCGAGCAAAAAAGCAAGAAATCGTCAATTTGTGCTTAAAAACGCGAATTTACAAGCATATATACGTTTGTGGCTCGCCAACTTAAAAACTACTGGAGTTATTGAAGTTTTTCAAAAAATCCGATTTCTCATTAAACCAGCGTAGCAAAAAAGCAAGAAATCGTCAATTTGTGCTTAAAAACGCGAATTTACAAGCATATATACGTTTTTGGCTCGCCAACTTAAAAAACTACTGGAGTTATTGAAGTTTTTCAAAAAATCCTATTTTTCATTAAACCAGCGAAACAAAAAAGCAAGAAATCGTCAATTTGTGCTTAAACACGCGAATTTACAACCATATATACGTTTTTGGCTTGCCAACTTAAAAACTACTGGAGTTATTAAACTTTTTCAAAAAATCCGATTTCTCATTAAACCAGCGAAGCAAAAAAGCAAAAAATCGTTAATTTGTGTTTAAAAACGCAAATTTACAAGCATATATACGTTTTTGGCTCGCCAACTTAGAAACTACTAGAGTTATTGAACTTTTTCAAAAAATCCAATTTCTCATTAAACCAGCGAAGCAAAAAAGCAAGAAATCGTCAATTTGTGCTTAAAAACGCGAATTTACAAGCATATATACGTTTTTGGCTCGCCAACTTAAAAACTACTGGAGTTATTAAAGTTTTTCAAAAAATCCGATTTCTCATTAAACCAGCGAAGCAAAAAAGCAAGAAATCGTCAATTTGTGCTTAAAAACGCGAATTTACAACCATATATACGTTTTTGGCTCGCCAACTTAAAAACTACTGGAGTTATTGAGTTTTTTTAAAAAATCCGATTTCTCATTAAACCAGCGAAGCAAAAAAGCAAGAAATCGTCAATTTGTGCTTAAAAACGCGAATTTACAAGCATATATACGTTTTTGGCTCGCCAACTTAAAAACTACTGGAGTTATTGAACTTTTTCAAAAAATCCGATTTCTCATTAAACCAGCGAAGCAAAAGAGCAAGAAATCGTCAATTCGTGCCTAAAAACGCAAATTTACAAGCATATATACGTTTTTGGCTCGCCAACTTAAAAACTATGTAGTTATTGAAGTTTTTAAAAAAATCCGATTTCTCATTATACCAGCGAAGCAAAAAAGCAAGAAATCGTCAATTTGTGCATAAAAATGCAATTTTAAAAGCATATATACATTTTTGACTCGCCAATTTAAAAACTACTGGAGATATTGAAGTTTTTCAAAAAATCCGATTTCTCATTAAACCAGCAAAGCAAAAAAGCAAGAAATCGTCAATTTGTGCTTAAAAACGCGAATTTACAAGCATATATACGTTTTTGGCTCGCCAACTTAAAAACTACTGGAGTTATTGAAGTTTTTCAAAAAATCCGATTTCTCATTAAACCAGCCGAGCAAAAAAGCAAGAAATCGTCAATTTGTGCTTAAAAACGCGAATTTACAAGCATATATACGTTTGTGGCTCGCCAACTTAAAAACTACTGGAGTTATTGAAGTTTTTCAAAAAATCCGATTTCTCATTAAACCAGCGAAGCAAAAAAGCAAGAAATTGTCAATTTGTGCTTGAAAACGCGAATTTAAAAGCATATATACGTTTTTGGTTCGCCAACTTAAAAACTACTGGAGTTATTGAAGTTTTTCAAAAAATCCGATTTTTCATTAAACCAGCGAAGCAGAAAAGCAAGAAATCGTCAATTTGTGCTTAAAAACGCGAATTTACAAGCATATATACGTTTTTGGCTTGCCAACTTAAAAACTACTGGAGTTATTGAAGTTTTTCAAAAAATCCGATTTCTCATTAAACCAGCGAAGCAAAAAAGCAAAAAATCGTCAATTTGTGCTTAAAAACGCGAATTTACAAGCATATATACGTTTTTGGCTCGCCAACTTAAAAACTACTGGAGTTATTAAAGTTTTTCAAAAAATCCGATTTCTCATTAAACCAGCGAAGCAAAAAGCAAGAAATTGTCAATTTGTGCTTGAAAACGCGAATTTAAAAGCATATATACGTTTTTGTCTCGCCAACTTAAAAACTACTGGAGTTATTGAAGTTTTTCAAAATATCCGATTTCTCATTAAACCAGCGAAGCAAAAAAGCAAGAAATCGTCAATTTGTGCTTAAAAACGCGAATTTACAAGCATATATACGTTTTTGGTTTGCCAACTTAAAAACTACTGGAGTTATTGAACTTTTTCAAAAAATCCGATTTCTCATTTAACCAGCGTAGCAAAAAAGCAAGAAATCGTCAATTTGTGCTTAAAAACGCGAATTTACAAGCATATATACGTTTTTGGCTCGCCAACTTAAAAAACTACTGGAGTTATTGAAGTTTTTCAAAAAATCCTATTTTTCATTAAACCAGCGAAACAAAAAAGCAAGAAATCGTCAATTTGTGCTTAAACACGCGAATTTACAACCATATATACGTTTTTGGCTTGCCAACTTAAAAACTACTGGAGTTATTAAACTTTTTCAAAAAATCCGATTTCTCATTAAACCAGCGAAGCAAAAAAGCAAAAAATCGTTAATTTGTGTTTAAAAACGAAAATTTACAAGCATATATACGTTTTTAGCTCGCCAAATTAGAAACTACTAGAGTTATTGAACTTTTTCAAAAAATCCAATTTCTCATTAAACCAGCGAAGCAAAAAAGCAAGAAATCGTCAATTTGTGCTCAAAAACGCGAATTTACAAGCATATATACGTTTTTGGCTCGCCAACTTAAAAACTACTGGAGTTATTAAAGTTTTTCAAAAAATCCGATTTCTCATTAAACCAGCGAAGCAAAAAAGCAAGAAATCGTCAATTTGTGCTTAAAAACGCGAATTTACAACCATATATACGTTTTTGGCTCGCCAACTTAAAAACTACTGGAGTTATTGAGTTTTTTTAAAAAATCCGATTTCTCATTAAACCAGCGAAGCAAAAAAGCAAGAAATCGTCAATTTGTGCTTAAAAACGCGAATTTACAAGCATATATACGTTTTTGGCTCGCCAACTTAAAAACTACTGGAGTTATTGAACTTTTTCAAAAAATCCGATTTCTCATTAAACCAGCGAAGCAAAAGAGCAAGAAATCGTCAATTCGTGCCTAAAAACGCGAATTTACAAGCATATATACGTTTTTGGCTCGCCAACTTAAAAACTATGTAGTTATTGAAGTTTTTAAAAAAATCCGATTTCTCATTATACCAGCGAAGCAAAAAAGCAAGAAATCGTCAATTTGTGCATAAAAATGCAATTTTAAAAGCATATATACATTTTTGACTCGCCAATTTAAAAACTACTGGAGATATTGAAGTTTTTCAAAAAATCCGATTTCTCATTAAACCAGCAAAGCAAAAAAGCAAGAAATCGTCAATTTGTGCTTAAAAACGCGAATTTACAAGCATATATACGTTTTTGGCTCGCCAACTTAAAAACTACTGGAGTTATTGAAGTTTTTCAAAAAATCAGATTTATCATTGAACCAGCGAAGCAAAAAAGCAAGAAATCGTCAATTTGTGCTTAAAAACGCGAATTTACAAGCATATATACGTTTTTGGCTCGCCAACTTAAAAACTACTGGAGTTATTAAAGTTTTTCAAAAAATCCGATTTCTCATTAAACCAGCGAAGCAAAAAAGCAAGAAATCGTCAATTTGTGCTTAAAAATGCGAATTTACAAGCATATATACGTTTTTGGCTCGCCAACTTAAAAATTACTGGAGTTATTGAACTTTTTCAAAAAATCCGATTTCTCATTAAACCAGCGAAGCAAAAAAGCAAGAAATCGTCAATTTGTGCTTAAAAACGCGAATTTACAAGCATATATACGTTTTTGGCTCGCTAACTTAAAAACTACTGGAGTTATTGAAGTTGTTAAAAAAATCCGATTTCTCATTAAACCAGCGAAGCAAAAAAGCCAGAAATCGTCAATTTGTGCTTAAAAACGCGAATTTACAAGCATATATACGTTTTTGGCTTGCCAACTTAAAAACTACTGGAGTTATTGAAGTTTTTCAAAAAATCTGATTTCTAATTAAACCAGCGAAGCAAAAAAGCAAAAAATCGTCAATTTGTGCTTAAAAACGCGAATTACAAGCATATATACGTTTTTGGCTCGCCAACTTAAAAACTACTGGAGTTATTGAAGTTGTTCAAAATATCCGATTTCTCATTAAACCAGCGAAGCAAAAAAGCAAGAAATCGTCAATTTGTGCTTAAAAACGCGAATTTACAAGCATATATACGTTTTTGGTTTGCCAACTTAAAAACTACTGGAGTTATTGAACTTTTCCAAAAAATCCGATTTCTCATTAAACCAGCGAAGCAAAAAAGCAAGAAATCGTCAATTTGTGCTTAAAAACGCGAATTTACAAGCATATATACGTTTTTGGCTCGCCAACTTAAAAAACTACTGGAGTTATTGAAGTTTTTCAAAAAATCCTATTTTTCATTAAACCAGCGAAACAAAAAAGCAAGAAATCGTCAATTTGTGCTTAAAAACGCGAATTTACAACCATATATACGTTTTTGGTTCGCCAACTTAAAAACTACTGGAGTTATTAAACTTTTTCAAAAAATCCGATTTCTCATTAAACCAGCGAAGCAAAAAAGCAAAAAATCGTTAATTTGTGCTTAAAAACGCAAATTTACAAGCATTTATACGTTTTTGGCTCGCCAACTTAGAAACTACTAGAGTTATTGAACTTTTTCAAAAAATCCAATTTCTCATTAAACCAGCGAAGCAAAAAAGCAAAAAATCGTCAATTTGTGCTTAAAAACGCGTATTTACAAGCATATATACGTTTTTGGCTCGCCAACTTAAAAACTACTGGAGTTATTAAAGTTTTTCAAAAAATCCGATTTCTCATTAAACCAGCGAAGCAAAAAAGCAAGAAATCGTCAATTTGTTCTTAAAAACGCGAATTTACAAACATATATACGTTTTTGGCTCGCCAACTTAAAAACTACTGGAGTTATTGAGTTTTTCAAAAAATCCGATTTCTCATTAAACCAGCGAAGCAAAAAAGCAAGAAATCGTCAATTTGTGCTTAAAAACGCGAATTCACAAGCATATATACGTTTTTGGCTCGCCAACTTAAAAAATACTGGAGTTATTGAACTTTCTCAAAAAATCCGATTTCTCATTAAACCAGCGAAGCCAAAAAGCAAGAAATCGTCAATTTGTGCTTAAAAACGCGAATTTACAAGCATATATACGTTTTTGGAACGCCAACTTAAAAACTACTGGAGTTATTAAAGTTTTTCAAAAAATCCGATTTCTCATTAAACCAGCGAAGCAAAAGAGCAAGAAATCGTCAATTTGTGCCTAAAAACGCGAATTTACAAGCATATATACGTTTTTGGCTCGCCAACTTAAAAACTATGTAGTTATTGAAGTTTTTAAAAAAATCCGATTTCTCATTAAACCAGCGAAGCAAAAAAGCAAGAAATCGTCAATTTGTGCTTAAAAACGCGAATTTACAAGCATATATACGTTTTTGGCTCGCCAACTTAAAAACTACTGGAGTTATTAAAGTTTTTCAAAAAATCCAATTTCTCATTAAACCAGCGAAGCAAAAGAGCAAGAAATCGTCAATTTGTGCCTAAAAACGCGAATTTACAAGCATATATACGTTCTTGGCTCGCCAACTTAAAAACTATGTAGTTATTGAAGTTTTTAAAAAAATCCGATTTCTCATTAAACCAGCGAAGCAAAAAAGCAAAAAATCGTCAATTTGTGCTTAAAAATGCAAATTTAGAAGCATATATACATTTTTGGCTCGCCAATTTAAAAACTACTGGAGATATTGAAGTTTTTCAAAAAATCCGATTTCTCATTAAACCAGCAAAGCAAAAAAGCAAGAAATCGTCAATTTGTGCTTAAAAACACGAATTTACAAGCATATATACGTTTTTGGCTCGCCAACTTAAAAACTACTGGAGTTATTGAAGTTTTTCAAAAAATCCGATTTCTCATTAAACCAGCGCAGCAAAAAAGCAAGAAATCGTCAATTTGTGCTTAAAAACGCGAATTTACAAGCATATATACGTTTTTGGCTCGCCAACTTAAAAACTACTGGAGTTATTAAAGTTTTTCAAAAAATCCGATTTCTCATTAAACCAGCGAAGCAAAAAAGCAAGAAATCGTCAATTTGTGCTTAAAAACGCGAATTTACAAGCATATATACGTTTTTGGCTCGCCAACTTAAAAACTATGTAGTTATTGAAGTTTTTAAAAAAATCCGATTTCTCATTAAACCAGCGAAGCAAAAAAGCAAGAAATCGTCAATTTGTGCTAAAAATGCATATTTAGAAGCATATATACATTTTTGGCTCGCCAATTTAAAAACTACTGGAGATATTGAAGTTTTTCAAAAAATCCGATTTCTCATAAAACCAGCAAAGCAAAAAAGCAAGAAATCGTCAATTTGTGCTTAAAAACGCAAATTTACAAGCATATATACGTTTTTGGCTCGCCAACTTAAAAACTACTGGAGTTATTGAAGTTTTTCAAAAAATCCGATTTCTCATTAAACCAGCGAAGCAAAAAAGCAAGAAATCGTCAATTTGTGCTTAAAAACGCGAATTTACAAGCATATATACGTTTTTGGCTTGCCAACTTAAAAACTATTGGAGCTATTGAAATTTTTCAAAAAATCCGATTTCTCATTAAACCAGCGAAGCAAAAAAGCAAGAAATCGTCAATTTGTGCTTGAAAACGCGAATTTACAAGCATATATACGTTTTTGGCTCGCCAACTTAAAAACTACTCGAGTTATTGAAGTTTTTCAAAAAACCCGATTTCTTATTAAACCAGCGAAGCAAAAAAGCAAGAAATCGTCAATTTGTGCTTAAAAACGCGAATTTACAAGCATATATACGTTTTTGGCTCGCCAACTTAAAAACTACTATAGTTATTGAAGTTTTTAAAAAAATCCGATTTTTCATTAAACCGGGGAAGCAAAAAAGCAAGAAATCGTCAATTTGTGCTTAAAAACGCGAATTTACAAGCATATATACGTTTTTCCCTCGCCAACTTAAAAACTACTGGAGTTATTGAACTTTTTCAAAAAATCCGATTTCTCATTAAACCAGCGAAGCGAAAAATCAAGAAATCGTCAATTTGTGCTTAAAAACGCGAATTTACAAGCATATATACGTTTTTGGCTCGCCAACTTAAAAACTACTAGAGTTATTAAAGTTTTTCAAAAAATCCGATTTCTCATTAAACCAGCGAAGCAAAAAAGCAAGAAATCGTCAATTTGTGCTTAAAAACTCGAATTTACAAGCATATATAAGTTTTTTGGCTCGCCAACTTAAAAACTACTGGAGTTATTAAAGTTATTAAAGCAAGAAATCGTCAATTTGTGGTTAAAAACGCGAATTTACAAGCATATATACGTTTTTGGCTCGCCAACCTAAAAACTACTGGAGTTATTAAAATTTTTCAAAAAATCCGATTTCTCATTAAACCAGCGAAGCAAAAAATCAAGAAATTGTCAATTTGTGCTTAAAAACGCGAATTTACAAGCATATATACATTTTTGGCTCGCCAACTTAAAAACTACTGGAGTTATTGAACTTTTTCAAAAAATCCGATTTCTCATTAAACCAGCGAAGCAAAAAAGCAAGAAATCGTCAATTTGTGCTTAAAAACGCGAATTTACAAGCATATATACGTTTTTGGCTCGCCAACTTAAAAACTACTGGAGTTATTGAAGTTTTTCAAAAAATCCGATTTCTCATTAAACCAGCGAAGCAAAAAAGCAAGAAATCGTCAATTTGTTCTTAAAAACGCGAATTTACAAGCATATATACGTTTTTGGCTCGCCAACTTAAAAACTACTGGAGTTATTGAACTTTTTCAAAAAATCCGATTTCTCATTAAACCAGCGAAGTAAAAAAACAAGAAATCGTCAATTTGTGCTTAAAAACGCAAATTTACAAACATATATACGTTTTTGGCTCGCCAACTTAAAAACTACTGGAGGTATTGAAGTTTTTAAAAAAATCCGATTTCTCATTAAACCAGCGAAGCAAAAAAGCAAGAAATCGTCAATTTGTGCTTAAAAACGCGAATTTACAAGCATATATACGTTTTTGGCTCGCCAACTTAAAAACTACTGGAGTTATTAAAGTTTTTTTAAAAAATCCGATTTCTCATTAAACCGGCGAAGCAAAAAAGCAAGAAATCGTCAATTTGTGCTTAAAAACGCGAATTTACAAGCATATATACGTTTTTGGCTCGCCAACTTAAAAACTACTGGAGTTATTGAAGTTTTTCAAAAAATCCGATTTCTCATTAAACCAGCGAAGCAAAAAAGCAAGAAATCGTCAATTTGTGCTTAAAAACGCGAATTCACAAGCATATATACGTTTTTGGCTCGCCAACTTAAAAACTACTGGAGTTATTAAACTTTTTCAAAAAATCTGATTTGTCATTAAACCAGCGAAGCAAAAAAGCAAGAAATTGTCAATTTGTGCTTAAAAACGCGAATTTACAAGCATATATACGTTTTTGGCTCGCCAACTTAAAAACTACTGGAGTTATTGAAGTTTTTCAAAAAATCCGATTTCTCATTAAACCAGCGAAGCAAAAAAGCAAGAAATCGTCAATTTGTGCTTAAAAACGCGAATTTACAAGCATATATACGTTTTTGGCTCGCCAACTTAAAAACTACTGGAGTTATTGAAGTTTTTCAAAAAATCCGATTTCTCATTAAACCAGCGAAGCAAAAAGCAAGAAATCGTCAATTTGTGCTTAAAAACGCGAATTTACAAGCATATATACGTTTTTGGCTCGCCAACTTAAAAACTACTGGAGTTATTGAACTTTTTCAAAAAATTTGATTTCTCATTAAACCAGCGAAGCAAAAAAGCAAGAAATCGTCAATTTGTGCTTAAAAACGCGAATTCACAAGCATATATACGTTTTTGGCTCGCCAACTTAAAAAATACTGGAGTTATTAAACTTTTTCAAAAAATCTGATTTCTCATTAAACCAGCGAAGCAAAAAAGCAAGAAATTGTCAATTTGTGCTTAAAAACGCGAATTTACAAGCATATATACGTTTTTGGCTCGCCAACTTAAAAACTACTGGAGTTATTGAAGTTTTTCAAAAAATCCGATTTCTCATTAAACCAGCGAAACAAAAAAGCAAGAAATCGTCAATTTGTGCTTAAAAACGAGAATTTACAAGCATATATACGTTTTTGGTTTGCCAACTTAAAAACTATTGGAGTTATTAAAATTTTTCAAAAAATCCGATTTCTCATTAAACCAGCGAAGCAAAAAAGCAAGAAATCGTCAATTTGTGCTTGAAAACGCGAATTTACAAGCATATATACGTTTTTGGCTCGCCAACTTAAAAACTACTGGAGTTATTGAAGTTTTTCAAAAAATCCGATTTCTCATTAAACCAGCGAAGCAAAAAAGCAAGAAATCGTCAATTTGTGCTTAAAAACGCGAATTTACAAGCATATATACGTTTTTTGCTCGACAACTTAAAAACTACTGGAGTTATTGAACTTTTTCAAAAAATCCGATTTCTCATTAAACCAGCGAAGCAAAAAAACAAGAAATCGTCAATTTGTGCTTAAAAACGCAAATTTACAAACATATATACGTTTTTGGCTCGCCAACTTAAAAACTACTGGAGGTATTGAAGTTTTTCAAAAAATCCGATTTCTCATTAAACCAGCGAAGCAAAAAAGCAAGAAATCGTCAATTTGTGCTTAAAAACGCGAATTTACAAGCATATATACGTTTTTGGCTCGCCAACTTAAAAACTACTGGAGTTATTAAAGTTTTTTTAAAAAATCCGATTTCTCATTAAACCGGCGAAGCAAAAAAGCAAGAAATCGTCAATTTGTGCTTAAAAACGCGAATTTACAAGCATATATACGTTTTTGGCTCGCCAACTTAAAAACTACTGGAGTTATTGAAGTTTTTCAAAAAATCCGATTTCTCATTAAACCAGCGAAGCAAAAAAGCAAGAAATCGTCAATTTGTGCTTAAAAACGCGAATTCACAAGCATATATACGTTTTTGGCTCGCCAACTTAAAAACTACTGGAGTTATTAAACTTTTTCAAAAAATCTGATTTCTCATTAAACCAGCGAAGCAAAAAAGCAAGAAATTGTCAATTTGTGCTTAAAAACGCGAATTTACAAGCATATATACGTTTTTGGCTCGCCAACTTAAAAACTACTGGAGTTATTGAAGTTTTTCAAAAAATCCGATTTCTCATTAAACGAGCGAAACAAAAAAGCAAGAAATCGTCAATTTGTGCTTAAAAACGCGAATTTACAAGCATATATACGTTTTTGGTTTGCCAACTTAAAAACTATTGGAGTTATTAAAATTTTTCAAAAAATCCGATTTCTCATTAAACCAGCGAAGCAAAAAAGCAAGAAATCGTCAATTTGTGCTTGAAAACGCGAATTTACAAGCATATATACGTTTTTGGCTCGCCAACTTAAAAACTACTGGAGTTATTGAAGTTTTTCAAAAAATCCGATTTCTCATTAAACCAGCGAAGCAAAAAAGCAAGAAATCGTCAATTTGTGCTTGAAAACGCGAATTTACAAGCATATATACGTTTTTTGCTCGCCAACTTAAAAACTACTGGAGTTATTGAACTTTTTCAAAAAATTTGATTTCTCATTAAACCAGCTAAGCAAAAAAGCAAGAAATCGTCAATTTGTGCTTAAAAACGCGAATTCACAAGCATATATACGTTTTTGGCTCGCCAACTTAAAAACTACTGGAGTTATTAAACTTTTTCAAAAAATCTGATTTCTCATTAAACCAGCTAAGCAAAAAAGCAAGAAATTGTCAATTTGTGCTTAAAAACGCGAATTTACAAGCATATATACGTTTTTGGCTCGCCAACTTAAAAACTACGGGAGTTATTGAAGTTTTTCAAAAAATCCGATTTCTCATTAAACCAGCGAAGCAAAAAAGCAAGAAATCGTCAATTTGTGCTTAAAAACGCGAATTTACAAGCATATATACGTTTTTGGCTCGCCAACTTAAAAACTACTGGAGTTATTAAACTTTTTCAAAAAATCCGATTTCTCATTAAACCAGCGAAGCAAAAAAGCAAGAAATCGTCAATTTTTGCTTAAAAACGCGAATTTACAAGCATATATACGTTTTTGGCTCGCCAACTTAAAAACTACTGGAGTTATTGAAGTTTTTCAAAAAATCCGATTTCTTATTAAACCAGCGAAGCAAAAAAGCAAGAAATCGTCAATTTGTGCTTAAAAACGCGAATTTACAAGCATATATACGTTTTTGGCTCGCCAACTTAAAAACTACTGGAGTTATTAAACTTTTTCAAAAAATCCGATTTCTCATTAAACCAGCGAAGCAAAAAATCAAGAAATTGTCAATTTGTGCTTAAAAACGCGAATTTACAAGCATATATACGTTTTTGGCTCGCCAACTTAAAAACTACTGGAGTTATTGAACTTTTTCAAAAAATCCGATTTCTCATTAAACCAGCGAAGCAAAAAAGCAAGAAATCGTCAATTTGTGCTTAAAAACGCGAATTTACAAGCATATATACGTTTTTGGCTCGCCAACTTAAAAACTACTGGAGTTATTGAATTTTTTCATAAAATCCGATTTCTCATTAAACCAGCGAAGCAAAAAAGCAAGAAATCGTCAATTTATGCTTAAAAACGCGAATTTACAAGCATATATACCTTTTTGGCTCGCCAACTTAAAAACTACTGGAGTTATTGAACTTTTTCAAAAAATCCGATTTCTCATTAAACCAGCGAAGCAAAAAAACAAGAAATCGTCAATTTGTGCTTAAAAACGCAAATTTACAAACATATATACGTTTTTGGCTCGCCAACTTAAAAACTACTGGAGGTATTGAAGTTTTTCAAAAAATCCGATTTCTCATTAAACCAGCGAAGCAAAAAAGCAAGAAATCGTCAATTTGTGCTTAAAAACGCGAATTTACAAGCATATATACGTTTTTGGCTCGCCAACTTAAAAACTACTGGAGTTATTAAAGTTTTTTAAAAAAATCCGATTTCTCATTAAACCAGCGAAGCAAAAAAGCAAGAAATCGTCAATTTGTGCTTAAAAACGCGAATTTACAAGCATATATACGTTTTTGGCTCGCCAACTTAAAAACTACTGGAGTTATTAAAGTTTTTTAAAAAAATCCGATTTCTCATTAAACCAGCGAAGCAAAAAAGCAAGAAATCGTCAATTTGTGCTTAAAAACGCGAATTTACAAGCATATATACGTTTTTGGCTCGCCAACTTAAAAACTACTGGAGTTATTGAACTTTTTCAAAAAATTTGATTTCTCATTAAACCAGCGAAGCAAAAAAGCAAGAAATCGTCAATTTGTGCTTAAAAACGCGAATTCACAAGCATATATACGTTTTTGGCTCGCCAACTTAAAAACTACTGGAGTTATTAAACTTTTTCAAAAAATCTGATTTCTCATTAAACCAGCTAAGCAAAAAAGCAAGAAATTGTCAATTTGTGCTTAAAAACGCGAATTTACAAGCATATATACGTTTTTGGCTCGCCAACTTAAAAACTATGGGAGTTATTGAAGTTTTTCAAAAAATCCGATTTGTCATTAAACCAGCGAAGCAAAAAAGCAAGAAATCGTCAATTTGTGCTTAAAAACGCGAATTTACAAGCATATATACGTTTTTGGCTCGCCAACTTAAAAACTACTGGAGTTATTAAACTTTTTCAAAAAATCCGATTTCTCATTAAACCAGCGAAGCAAAAAAGCAAGAAATCGTCAATTTTTGCTTAAAACGCGAATTTACAAGCATATATACGTTTTTGGCTCGCCAACTTAAAAACTACTGGAGTTATTGAAGTTTTTCAAAAAATCCGATTTCTTATTAAACCAGCGAAGCAAAAAAGCAAGAAATCGTCAATTTGTGCTTAAAAACGCGAATTTACAAGCATATATACGTTTTTTTCTCGCCAAATTAAAAACTACTGGAGTTATTGAACTTTTTCAAAAAATCCGATTTCTCATTAAACCAGCGAAGCAAAAAATCAAGAAATTGTCAATTTGTGCTTAAAAACGCGAATTTACAAGCATATATACGTTTTTGGCTCGCCAACTTAAAAACTACTGGAGTTATTGAACTTTTTCAAAAAATCCGATTTCTCATTAAACCAGCAAAGCAAAAAAGCAAGAAATCGTCAATTTGTGCTTAAAAACGCGAATTTACAAGCATATATACGTTTTTGGCTCGCCAACTTAAAAACTACTGGAGTTATTGAATTTTTTCATAAAATCCGATTTCTCATTAAACCAGCGAAGCAAAAAAGCAAGAAATCGTCAATTTATGCTTAAAAACGCGAATTTACAAGCATATATACGTTTTTGGCTCGCCAACTTAAAAACTACTGGAGTTATTGAACTTTTTCAAAAAATCCGATTTCTCATTAAACCAGCGAAGCAAAAAAACAAGAAATCGTCAATTTGTGCTTAAAAACGCAAATTTACAAACATATATACGTTTTTGGCTCGCCAACTTAAAAACTACTGGAGGTATTGAAGTTTTTCAAAAAATCCGATTTCTCATTAAACCAGCGAAGCAAAAAAGCAAGAAATCGTCAATTTGTGCTTAAAAACGCGAATTTACAAGCATATATACGTTTTTGGCTCGCCAACTTAAAAACTACTGGAGTTATTAAAGTTTTTTTAAAAAATCCGATTTCTCATTAAACCGGCGAAGCAAAAAAGCAAGAAATCGTCAATTTGTGCTTAAAAGCGCGAATTTACAAGCATATATACGTTTTTGGCTTGCCAACTTAAAAACTACTGGAGTTATTGAAGTTTTTCAAAAAATCCGATTTTTTATTAAACCAGCGAAGCAAAAAAGCAAGAAATCGACAATTTGTGGTTAAAAACGCGAATTTACAAGCATATATACGTTTTTGGCTCGCCAACTTAAAAACTACTGGAGTTATTAAAATTTTTCAAAAAATCCGATTTCTCATTAAACCAGCGAAGCAAAAAAGCAAGAAATCGTCAATTTGTGCTTAAAAACGCGAATTTACAAGCATATATACGTTTTTGGCTCGCCAACTTAAAAACTACTGGAGTTATTAAAGTTTTTCAAAAAATCCGATTTCTCATTAAACCAGCGAAGCAAAAAAGCAAGAAATCGTCAATTTGTGCTTAAAAACGCGAATTTACAAGCATATATACGTTTTTGGCTCGCCAACCAAAAACTATTGGAGTTACTGAAGTTTTTCAAAAAATCCGATTTTTCATTAAACCAGCGAAGCAAAAAAGCAAGAAATCGTCAATTTGTGCTTAAAAACGAGAATTTACAAGCATATATAGGTTTTTGGCTCGCCAACTTAAAAACTACTGGAGTTATTGAAGTTTTTCAAAAAATCCGATTTCTCATTAAACCAGCGAAGCAAAAAAGCAAGAAATCGTCAATTGGTGCTTAAAAACGCGAATTTACAAGCATATATACGTTTTGTCTCGCCAACTTAAAAACTACTGGAGTTATTGAAGTTTTTCAAAAAATCCGATTTCTCATTAAACCAGCAAAGCTAAAAAGCAAGAAATCGTCAATTTGTTTTTAAAAACGCGAATTTACGAGCATATATTCCTTTTTTGGCTCGCCAACTTAAAAACTACTGGAGTTATTAAACTTTTTAAAAAAATCCGATTTGTCATTAAACCAGCGAAGCAAAAAAGCAAGAAATCGTCAATTTGTGCTTAAAAACGCGAATTTACAAGCATATATACGTTTTTGGCTCGCCAACTTAAAAACTACTAGAGTTATTGAAGTTTTTCAAAAAATCCAATTTCTCATTAAACCAGCGAAGCAAAAAAGCAAGAAATCGTCAATTTGTGCTTAAAAACGCGAATTTACATATACGTTTTTGGCTCGCCAACTTAAAAACTACTGGAGTTATTGAAGTTTTTCAAAAACTCCGATTTCTCATTAATCCAGCGAAGCAAAAAAGCATGAAACCGTCAATTTGTGCTTAAAAACGCGAATTTACAAGCATATATACGTTTTTGGCTCGCCAACTTAAAAACTACTGGAGTTATTGAACTTTTTCAAAAAATCCGATTTCTTATTAAACCAGCCAAGCAAAAAAGCAAGAAATCGTCAATTTGTGCTTAAAAACGCGAATTTACAAGCAAATATACGTTTTTGGCTCGCCAACTTAAAAACTACTGGAGTTATTGAAGTTTTTCAAAAAATCCGATTTCTCATTAAACCAGCGAAGCAGAAAAACAAAAAATCGTCAATTTGTGCTTAGAAACGCGAATTTACAAGCATATATACGTTTTTGGCTCGCCAACTTAAAAACTACTGGAGTTATTGAAGTTTTTCAAAAAATCCGATTTCTCATTAAACCAGCGAAGCAAAAAAGCAAGAAATCGTCAATTTGTGCTTAAAAACGCGAATTTACAAGTATATATACGTTTTTGGCTCGCCAACTTAAAAACTACTGGAGTTATTAAACTTTTTCAAAAAATCCGATTTTTCATTAAACCAGCGAAGCAAAAAAGCAAGATATCGTCAATTTTTGCTTAAAAACGCGAATTTACAAGCATATATACGTTTTTGGCTTGCCAACTTAAAAACTACTGGAGTTATTGAAGTTTTTCAAAAAATCCGATTTCTCATTAAACCAGCGAAGCAAAAAAGCAAGAAATCGTCAATTTGTGCTTAAAAACGCGAATTTACAAGCATATATACGTTTTTGGCTCGCCAACTTAAAAACTACTGGAGTTATTGAAGTTTTTTAAAAAATCCGATTTCTCATTAAACCAGCGAAGCAAAAAAGCAAGAAATCGTCAATTTGTGCTTAAAAACGCGAATTTACAAGCATATATACGTTTTTGGCTCGCCAACTTAAAAACTATTGGAGTTATTGAAGTTTTTCAAAAAATCCGATTTTTCATTAAACCAGCGAAGCAAAAAGCAAGAAATCGTCAATTTGTGCTTAAAAACGCGAATTTACAAGCATATATAGGTTTTTGGCTCGCCAACTTAAAAACTACTGGAGTTATTGAAGTTTTTCAAAAAATCCGATTTCTCATTAAACCAGCGAACCAAAAAAGCAAGAAATCGTCAATATGTGCTTAAAAACGCGAATTTACAAGCATATATACGTTTTTGGCTCGCCAACTTAAAAACTACTGGAGTTATTGAAGTTTTTTAAAAAATCCGATTTCTCATTAAACCAGCAAAGCTAAAAAGCAAGAAATCGTCAATTTGTTTTTAAAAACGCGAATTTACAAGCATATATACGTTTTTGGCTCGCCAACTTAAAAACTACTGGAGTTATTAAACTTTTTAAAAAAATCCGATTTGTCATTAAACCAGCGAAGCAAAAAAGCAAGAAATCGTCAATTTTTGCTTAGAAACGCAAATTTACAAGCATATATACGTTTTTGGCTCGCCAACTTAAAAACTACTAGAGTTATTGAAGTTTTTCAAAAAATCCAATTTCTCATTAAACCAGCGAAGCAAAAAAGCAAGAAATCGTCAATTTGTGCTTAAAAACGCGAATTTACAAGCATATATACGTTTTTGGCTCGCCAACTTAAAAACTACTGGAGCTATTAAAGTTTTTAAAAAAATCCGATTTCTCATTAAACCAGCGAAGCAAAAAAGCAAGAAATCGTCAATTTGTGCTTAAAAACGCAAATTTACAAGCATATATACGATTTTGGCTTGCCAACTTAAAAACTACTGGAGTTATTGAAGTTGTTCAAAAAATCCGATTTCTCATTAAACCAGCGAAGCAAAAAAGCAAGAAATCGTCAATTTGTGCTTAAAAACGCGAATTTACAAGCATATATACGTTTTTGGTTTGCCAACTTAAAAACTATTGGAGTTATTAAAATTTTTCAAAAAATCCGATTTCTCATTAAACCAGCGAAGCAAAAAAGCAAGAAATCGTCAATTTGTGCTTAAAAACGCGAATTTACAAGCATATATACGTTTTTGGCTCGCCAACTTAAAAACTACTGGAGTTATTGAACTTTTTCAAAAAATCCGATTTCTCATTAAACCAGCGAAGCAAAAAAGCAAAAAATTGTCAATTTGTGCTTAAAAACGCGAATTTACAAGCAAATATACGTTTTTGGCTCGCCAACTTAAAAACTACTGGAGTTATTGAAGTTTTTCAAAAAATCCGATTTCTCATTAAACCAGCGAAACAAAAAAACAAAAAATCGTCAATTTGTGCTTAGAACCGCGAATTTACAAGCATATATACGTTTTTGGCTCGCCAACTTAAAAACTACTGGAGTTATTGAAGTTTTTCAAAAAATCCGATTTCTCATTAAACCAGCGAAGCAAAAAAGCAAGAAATCGTCAATTTGTGCTTAAAAACGCGAATTTACAAACATATATACGTTTTTGGCTCGCCAAATTAAAAACTACTGGAGTTATTAAAGTTTTTCAAAAAATCCGATTTCACATTAAACCAGCGAAGCAAAAAAGCAAGAAATCGTCAATTTGTGCTTAAAAACGCAAATTTACAAGCATATATACGTTTTTGGCTTGCCAACTTAAAAACTACTGGAGTTATTGAAGTTTTTCAAAAAATCCGATTTCTCATTAAACCAGCGAAGCAAAAAAGCAAGAAATCGTCAATTTGTGCTTAAAAACGCGAATTTACAAGCATATATACGTTTTTGGCTCGCCAACTTAAAAACTACTGGAGTTTTTGAAGTTTTTCAAAAAATCCGATTTCTCATTAAACCAGCGAAGCAAAAAAGCTAGAAATCGTCAATTTGTGCTTAAAAACGCGAATTTACAAGCATATATACGTTTTTGGCTCGCCAACTTAAAAACTACTGGAGTCATTGAACTTTTTCAAAAAATCCGATTTCTCATTAAACCAGCGAAGCAAAAAAGCAAGAAATCGTCAATTTGTGCTTAAAAACTCAAATTCACAAGCATATATACGTTTTTGGCTCGCCAACTTAAAAACTACTGGAGTTATTAAACTTTTTCAAAAAATCTAATTTCTCATTAAACCAGCGAAGCAAAAAGCAAGAAATCGTCAATTTGTGCTTAAAAACGCGAATTTACAAGCATATATAGGTTTTTGGCTCGTCAACTTAAAAACTACTGGAGTTATTGAAGTTTTTCAAAAAATCCGATTTCTCATTAAACCAGCGAAGCAAAAAAGCAAGAAATCGTCAATTTGTGCATAAAAATACGAATTTACAAGCATATATACGTTTTTGGCTCGCCAACTTAAAAACTACTGGAGTTATTGAAGTTTTTCAAAAAATCCGATTTCTCATTAAACCAGCGAAGCAAAAAAGCAAGAAATCGTCAATTTGTGCTTAAAAACGCGAATTTACAAGCATATATACGTTTTTGGCTCGCCAAATTAAAAACTACTGGAGTTATTAAAGTTTTTCAAAAAATCCGATTTCTCATTAAACCAGCGAAGCAAAAAAGCAAGAAATCGTCAATTTGTGCTTAAAAACGCAAATTTACAAGCATATATACGTTTTTGGCTTGCCAACTTAAAAACTACTGGAGTTATTGAAGTTTTTCAAAAAATCCGATTTCTCATTAAACCAGCGAAGCAAAAAAGCAAGAAATCGTCAATTTGTGCTTAAAAACGCGAATTTACAAGCATATATACGTTTTTGGCTCGCCAACTTAAAAACTACTGGAGTTTTTAAAGTTTTTCAAAAAATCCGATTTCTCATTAAACCAGCGAAGCAAAAAAGCTAGAAATCGTCAATTTGTGCTTAAAAAATCGAATTTACAAGCATATATACGTTTTTGGCTCGCCAACTTAAAAACTACTGGAGTTATTGAACTTTTTCAAAAAATCCGATTTCTCATTAAACCAGCGAAGCAAAAAAGCAAGAAATCGTCAATTTGTGCTTAAAAACGCAAATTCACAACCATATATACGTTTTTGGCTCGCCAACTTAAAAACTACTGGAGTTATTAAACTTTTTCAAAAAATCTAATTTCTCATTAAACCAGCGAAGCAAAAAGCAAGAAATCGTCAATTTGTGCTTAAAAACGCGAATTTACAAGCATATATAGGTTTTTGGCTCGCCAACTTAAAAACTACTGGAGTTATTGAAATTTTTCAAAAAATCCGATTTCTCATTAAACCAGCGAAGCAAAAAAGCAAAATATTGTCAATTTGTGCTTAAAAACGCGAATTTACAAGCAAATAAACGTTTTTGGCTCGCCAACTTAAAAACTGCTGGAGTTATTGAAGTTTTTCAAAAAATCCAATTTCTCATTAAACCAGCAAAGCTAAAAAGCAAGAAATCGTCAATTTGTTTTTAAAAACGCGAATTTACGAGCATATATACATTTTTGGCTCGCCAACTTAAAAACTACTGGAGTTATTGAACTTTTAAAAAAAATCCGATTTCTCATTAAACCAGCGAAGCAAAAAAGCAAGAAATCGTCAATTTGTGCTTAAAAACGCGAATTTACAAGCATATATACGTTTTTGGCTCGCCAACTTAAAAACTACTAGAGTTATTGAAGTTTTTCAAAAAATCTAATTTCTCATTAAACCAGCGAAGCAAAAAAGCAAGAAATCGTCAATTTGTGCTTAAAAACGCGAATTTACAAGCATATATACGTTTTTGGCTCGCCAGCTTAAAAGCTACTGGAGTTATTGAAGTTTTTAAAAAAATCCGATTTCTCATTAAACCAACGAAGCAAAAAAGCAAGAAAGCGTCAATTTGTGCTTAAAAACGCGAATTTACATATACGTTTTTGGTTCGCCAACTTAAAATCTACTGGAGTTATTGAAGTTTTTCAAAAAATCCGATTTCTCATTAAACCAGCGAAGCAAAAAAGCAAGAAATTGTCAATTTGTGCTTAAAAACGCGAATTTACAAGCATATATACGTTTTTGGCTCGCCAACTTAAAAACTATTGGAGTTATTGAACTTTTTCAAAAAATCCGATTTCTCATTAAACCAGCGAAGCAAAAAAACTAAAAATCGTCAATTTGTGCTTAGAAACGCGAATTTACAAGCATAGATACGTTTTTGGCTCGCCAAGTTAAAAACTACTGGAGTTATTGAAGTTTTTCAAAAAATCCGATTTCTCATTAAACCAGCGAAGCAAAAAAGCAAGAAATCGTCAATTTGTACTTAGAAACGCGAATTTACAAGCATATATACGTTTTTGGCTCGCCAACTTAAAAACTACTGGTGTTATTGAAATTTTTCAAAAAATCCGATTTCTCATTCAACCAGCGAAGCAAAAAAGCAAGAAATCGTCAATTTGTGCGTAAAAACGCAAATTTATAAGCATATATACGTTTTTGGCTTGCCAACTTAAAAACTACTGGAGTTATTGAAGTTTTTCAAAAAATCCGATTTCTCATTAAACCAGCGAAGCAAAAAAGCAAGAAAACGTCAATTTGTGCTTAAAAACGCGAATTTACACGCATATATACGTTTTTGGCTCGCCAACTTAAAAACTACTGGAGTTTTTGAAGTTTTTCAAAAAATCCGATTTTTCATTAAACCAGCGAAGCAAAAAAGCTAGAAATTGTCAATTTGTGTTTAAAAACTCGAATTTACAAGCATATATACGTTTTTGGCTCGCCAACTTAAAAACTACTGGAGTTATTGAAGATTTTCAAAAAATCCGATTTTTCATTAATCCAGCGAAGCAAAAAAGCAAGAAAACGTCAATTTGTGCTTAAAAACGCGAATTTACACGCATATATACGTTTTTGGCTCGCCAACTTAAAAACTACTGGAGTTTTTGAAGTTTTTCAAAAAATCCGATTTCTCATTAAACCAGCGAAGCAAAAAAGCAAGAAATCGTCAATTTGTGCTTAAAAACGCGAATTTACAAGCATTTATACGTTTTTGGCTCGCCAACTTGAAAACTACTAAAGTTATTGAAGTTTTTCAAAAAATCTGATTTCTCATTAAACCAGCGAAACAAAAAAGCAAGAAATCGTCAATTTGTGCTTAGAAACGCGAATTTACAAGCATATATACGTTTTTGGCTCGCCAATTTAAAAACTACTGGAGTTATTGAACTTTTTCAAAAAATCCGATTTCTCATTAAACCAGCGATACAAAAAAGCAAAAAATCGTCAATTTGTGCTTAAAAACGCGAATTTACAAGCATATATACGTTTTTGGCTCGCCAGCTTAGAAGCTACTGGAGTTATTGAAGTTTTTTAAAAAATCCGATTTCTCATTAATCCAGCAAAGCAAAAAAGCAAGAAATCGTCAATTTGTATTTAAAAACGCGAATTTACAAGCATATATACGTTTTTGGCTCGCCAACTTAAAAACTACTGGAGTTATTGAAATTTTTCAAAAAATCCGATTTCTAATTCAACCAGCGAAGCAAAAAAGAAAGAAATCGTCAATTTGTGCGTAAAAAGGCAAATTTATAAGCATATATACGTTTTTGGCTTGCCAACTTAAAAACTACTGGAGTTATTGAAGTTTTTCAAAAAATCCGATTTCTCATTAAACCAGCGAAGCAAAAAAGCAAGAAAACGTCAATTTGTGCTTAAAAACGCGAATTTACACGCATATATACGTTTTTGGCTCGCCAACTTAAAAACTACTGGAGTTTTTGAAGTTTTTCAAAAAATCCGATTTCTCATTAAACCAGCGAAGCAAAAAAGCTAGAAATTGTCAATTTGTGCTTAAAAACTCGAATTTACAAGCATATATACGTTTTTGGCTCGCCAACTTAAAAACTACTGGAGTTATTGAAGTTTTTCAAAAAATCCGATTTTTCATTAATCCAGCGAAGCAAAAAAGCAAGAAAACGTCAATTTGTGCTTAAAAACGCGAATTTACACGCATATATACGTTTTTGGCTCGCCAACTTAAAAACTACTGGAGTTATTGAAGTTTTTCAAAAAATCCGATTTTTCATTAAACCAGCGAAGCAAAAAAGCAAGAAATCGTCAATTTGTGCTTAAAAACGCTAATTTACAAGCATATATACGTTTTTGGCTCGCCAACTTAAAAACTACTATAGTTTTTAAAGTTTTTCAAAAAATCCGATTTCTCATTAAAGCAGCGAAGCAAAAAAGCTAGAAATCGTCAATTTGTGCTTAAAAACGCGATTTTACAAGCATATATACGTTTTTGGCTCGCCAACTTAAAAACTACTGGAGTTATTGAACTTTTTCAAAAAATCCGATTTCTCATTAAACCAGCGAAGCAAAAAAGCAAGAAATCGTATAACGTCCAAGTCGTAGTATTGTTTGAATTTTTAAAATACTTTATTTCAAAACACCTACCTTGGTAGCTATATGTGCAACGGCTGCTTTTTTACTTATAGTCGGAGAGAATGCACGGCAAATACACACCTAGTTTCCTTAACACTGGTAGGAACTGAGAGGCTTTTTTTTTTTTTTTTTTAAATAAGAAGAGGGCGCCACAAAATTTTTATTTTGTTTTTATATATTTAATATCAATCTTAAAGTCTAATATAAAAAACTTTGAAAAAAATATATATATTACAATTTAATAATACTTAAAAACAAAGTACTTAAATAAAATAATTAAACAAAATAATCGAAAATCAAATGTTTAATTCAAAACTAAACTATTTAAACATATTCAGTCTTACGTTAATATTTGAATGAAATAACAATCTTTGATTTAACAACGGTTACCTATTTAATCGATGGAACGTAGACCACTGGGCTTACAAATTGTTTGTTTAGTGCGAGACAATTCTAGCTAGTTCTTCCGTGCGATTGCTTCAAGTACGGGGGGCGCCGTAATCGACAATGCTTCCTCACGAAATCCGAACAGTGAATAGCAGTTGGATACGAACGTTGTCTGAACACGCGGTGCTCTTCGAAACTATTTAATCTTGCAGAAGTGGAATTAATACGGCTGTAATAATGGTAGCCTACACGAAGTCCACAGCTTAAAACGATGCCATCCACGACTGTAGTTGTGAGCTTTTCCCCGCGGTCCGTCAGCTGATCCAATCTTCAATGGTCGCCTCTGCACCACACTTGAACAACAGCACCTAAGGCCCTAGTTGCACCTGAAAATTGATTTTTACCCAACAGTTACTGTTTCAAAACAAAACGGAGACAAATTGTGTGCTCCAAACAAAATGGTAGCTCGTTAAAATTGCAAACGGTAGCTAACCGTTATTAAAACAGATATTTTACTTTATACAGTACTATTTACTGATAATCATTTATTTTAATTAAGTAATAAAAAAATTTTACTATTTGAAATGAGAAGAATACGGAAGAAAAGAAGAAGAAGAAAATAGTAGATGAAAAAAAAATGATCTGACACTAAAGACGATCACAACTGGGAGTTTAGAATAAAAGTAATTACTGGAAGTTTCGGTAGTGTGTGGTTGATAATTCCATAAACGTTCGCAGGCCAATATTAAACAATCCAATTTCACGGCGGCCCTAACGAAAACTAAGCAACTATTTAAATAATACTACTTATTATTTAAATACAACACTCGACGATTTAAATAATTCAACTCTATTTAAATTCTTAACCGAGGTGTTTATGCAATTATCTTTTTACACACTCTCTTCACTAACACTACTATCGCCCCAAGACTCTCACATTGATCTCATTCAGTCTACTGTTAAATCAGGCTTCTCATAAAACATTTATTAAATTTCGTAGAGTGCTTGCTATTCGTCGCATTACGTTACAACTTTGTTGTGAACGCCAAAATTACCCACGACCCAAATTAAATCCTTTCCCCAACCCCTTTTGGTTCTGAAATTACCCCAAAATTCAAAAAATATTTATATATATCTACTTTAATTTAAGTTAAACAAATACAACAACCCCGCGACCTCGAACATGAGCGGTGTATCCTCGCATGCCAATCACATTGTTTACACAACCAATAAATTCACTAAAAATTCCAAAAATATTAGCAATAACTCGCGTTATTACAACTGCAAATCTCTGATTTGACTAAATTACATTAATTCAGCGATTCTACCACTCGATGTTTACAGATTATAATTTAACTGACCGCATGGCCGGTCGAACGAAAAAAAATCTCAACGCTTCGTAACTCTAAAAATCAACGTTATCGATAAAGTAATCTTAATAAAAACTTACCCAGGACAAAGTCCAAGACGCTGAGGTTGATTTATCTTCGTCAATACAATTAATATTTAATTTGAATCAAAATCATCAACCAAACTAATATCTTTATAATGTGTAAACAATGCAAGTTGCAAACGCAAACACAACCGACTCGTGTACGAACCGCGCTCCAAGAGAGTGTCGCTTCAAAAGTCCCTGAATTCTAACCGCTCTACCGTATATATGATAAGTGCCGGCCGATAAAACAATACACGGCATGACTAATAAAAGTCAAGCGCGCCAATTATAAATCTCAATTTTACGAACCGTCACAATCGTCAATTTGTGCTTAAAAACGCGAATTCACAAGCATATATACGTTTTTGGCTCGCCAACTTAAAAACTACTGGAGTTATTAAACTTTTTCAAAAAATCTAATTTCTCATTAAACCAGCGAAGCAAAAAAGCAAGAAATCGTCAATTTGTGCTTAAAAACGCGAATTTACAAGCATATATACGTTTTTGGCTCGCCAACTTAAAAACTACTGGAGTTATTAAAGTTTTTCAAAAAATCCGCTTTCGCATTCAACCAGCGAAGCAAAAAAGCAAGAAATCGTCAATTTGTGCTTAAAAACGCGAATTTACAAGCATATATACGTTTTTGGCTTGCCAACTTAAAAACTAGTAAGGTTATTGAAGTTTTTCAAAAAATCTGATTTCTCATTAAACCAGCGAAACAAAAAAGCAAGAAATCGTCAATTTGTGCTTAGAAACGCGAATTTACAAGCATATATACGTTTTTGGCTCTCTAACTTAAAAACTACTGGAGTTATTGAATTTTTTCAAAAAATCCGATTTCTCATTAAACCAGCGATACAAAAAAGCAAGAAATCGTCAATTTGTGCTTAAAAACGCGAATTTACAAGCAATTATACGTTTTTGGCTCGCCAACTTAAAAACTACTGGAGTTATTGAAGTTTTTCAAAAAATCCGATTTCTCATTAAACCAGCGAAGCAAAAAAACAAGAAATCGTCAATTTGTGCTTAAAAACGCGAATTTACAAGCATATATTCGTTTTTGGCTCGCCAACTTAAAAACTACTGGAGTTATTAAACTTTTTCAAAAAATCCGATTTCTCATTAAACCAGCGAAGCAAAAAAGCAAGAAATCGTCAATTTGTGCTTAAAAACGCGAATTTACAAGCATATATACGTTTTTGGCTCGCCAACTTAAAAACTACTGGAATTATTGAACTTTTCCAAAAAATCCGATTTCTCATTAAACCAGCGAAGCAAAAAAGCAATAAATAGTCAATTTGTGCTTAAAAACGCGAATTTACAAGCATATATACGTTTTTGGCTCGCCAACTTAAAAACTACTGGAGTTATTAATCTTTGTCAAAAAATCCTATTTCTCATTAAACCAGCGAAGCAAAAAAGCAAGAAATCGTCAATTTGTGTTTAAAAACGCGAATTTACAAGCATATATACGTTTTTGGCTCGCCAACTTAAAAACTACTGAAATTATTGAACTTTTCCAAAAAATCCGATTTCTCATTAAACCAGCGAAGCAAAAAAGCAAGAAATCGTCAATTTGTGCTTAAAAACGCGAATTTACAAGCATATATACGTTTTTGGCTCGCCAACTTAAAAACTACTGGAGTTATTGAACTTTTATAAAAAATCCGATTTCTCATTAAACCAGCGAAGCAAAAAAGCAAGAAATTGTCAATTTATGCTTAAAAACGCGAATTTACAAGCATATATACGTTTTTGGATCGCCAACTTAAAAACTACTGGAGTTATTGAAGTTTTTCAAAAAATTCGATTTCTCATTAAACCAGCGAAGCAAAAAAGCAAGAAATCGTCAATTTGTGCTTAAAAACGCAAATTTACAAACTTATATACGTTTTTGGCTCGCCAACTTAAAAACTACTGGAGTTATTGAAGTTTTTTAAAAAATCCGATTTCTCATTAAACCAGCGAAGCAAAAAAGCAAGAAATCGTCAATTTGTGTTTAAAAACGTAAATTCACAAGCATATATACGTTTTTAGTTCGCCAACTTAAAAACTACTGGAGTTATTAAAGTTTTTCAAAAAATCCAATTTCTCATTAAACCAGCGAAGCAAAAAAGCAAGAAATCGTCAATTTGTACTTAAAAACGCGAATTTACAAGCATATATACGTTTTTGGCTCGCCAACTTAAAAACTACTGGAGTTATTGAACTTTTTTAAAAAATCCGATTTCTCATTAAACCAGCGATACAAAAAAGCAAGAAATCGTCAAGTTGTGCTTAAAAACGCGAATTTACAAGCATATATACGTTTTTGGCTCGCCAACTTAAAAACTACTGGAGTTATTGACCTTTTCCAAAAAATCCGATTTCTCATTAAACCAGCGAAGCAAAAGAGCAAGAAATCGTCAATTTGTGCTTAAAAACGCGAATTTACAAGCATATATACGTTTTTTCTTGCTAACTTAAAAACTACTGGAGTTATTAAAGTTTTTCAAAAAATCCGATTTCTTATTAAACCATGGAAGCAAAAAAGCAAAAAATTGTCAATTTGTGCTTAAAAAGGCAAATTTACAAGCATATATACATTTTTGGCTCGCCAACTTAAAAACTATTGGAATTATTGAAGTTTTTCAAAAAATCCGATTTCTCATTAAACCAGCGAAGCAAAAAAGCAAGAAATCGTCAATTTGTGCTTAAAAACGCGAATTTACAAGCATATATACGTTTTTTAGCTCGCCAACTTAAAAACTACTGGAGTTATTGAACTTTTTAAAAAAAATACGATTTCTCATTAAACCAGCGAAGCAAAAAAGCAAGAAATCGTCAATTTGTGCTTAAAAACGCGAATTTACAAGCATATATACGTTTTTGGCTCGCCAGCTTAAAAACTACTGGAGTTATTGAAATTTTTCAAAAAATCCGATTTCTCATTAAACCAGCGAAGCAAAAAAGCAAGAAATCGTCAATTTGTGCTTAAAAACGCGAATTTACAAGCATTTATACCTTTTTGGCTCGCCAACTTAAAAACTGCTGGAGCTATTGAACTTTTTCAAAAAAACCGATTTCTCATTAAACCAGCGAAGCAAAAAAGCAAGAAATTGTCAATTTGTGCTTAAAAACGCAAATTTACAAGCATATATACGTTTTTGGCGCGCCAACTTAAAAACTACTTCAGTTATTAAACTTTTTCAAAAAATCCGATTTCTCATTAAACCAGCGAAGCAAAAAAGCAAGAAATCGTCAATTTGTGCTTAAAAACGCGAATTTACAAGCATATATACGTTTTTGGCTCGCCAACTTAAAAACTACTGGAGTTACTGAAGTTTTTCAAAAAATCCGATTTCTCATTAAACCAGCGAAGCAAAAAAGTAAGAAATCGTCAATTTGTGCTTAAAAACGCGAATTTACAAGCATATATACGTTTTTTGGCTCGCCAACTTAAAAACTACTGGAGTTATTAAAGTTTTTCAAAAAATCCAATTTCTCATTAAACCAGCGAAGCAAAAAAGCAAGAAATCGTCAATTTGTGCTTAAAAACGCGAATTTACAAGCATATATACGTTTTTGGCTCGCCAACTTAAAAACTACTGGAGTTATTGAAGTTTTTCAAAAAATCCGATTTCTCATTAAACCAGCGAAGCAAAAAAGCAAGAAATCGTCAATTTGTGCTTAAAAACCCGAATTTACAAGCATATATACGTTTTTGGCTCGCCAACCTAAAAACTACTGGAGTTATTGAACTTTTTCAAAAAATCCGATTTCTCATTTAACCAGCGAAGCAAAAAAGCAAGAAATCGTCAATTTGTGCTTAAAAACGCGAATTTACAAGCATATATACGTTTTTGGCTCGCCAACTTAAAAACTACTGGAGTTATTGAACTTTTTCAAAAAATCCGATTTTTCATTAAAGCATCGAAACAAAAAAGCAAGAAATCGTCAATTTGTGCTTAAAAACGCGAATTTACAAGCACATATAGGTTTTTGGCTCGCCAACTTAACAACTACTGGAGTTATTGAACTTTTCCAAAAAATCCGATTTCTCATTAAATCAGCGAAGCAAAAAAGCAAGAAATCGTCAAATTGTGCTTAAAAACGCAAATTTACAAGCGTATATACGTTTTTGGCTCGGCAAATTAAAAACTATTGGAGTTATTGAAATTTTTAAAAAAATCCGATTTCTCATTAAACCAGCGAAGCAAAAAAGCAAGAAATCGTCAATTTGTGCTTAAAAACGCGAATTTACAAGCATATATACGTTTTTGGCTCGCCAACTTCAAAACTACTGGAGTTGTTGAAGTTTTTCAAAAAATCCGATTTCTCATTAAACCAGCGAAGCAAAAAAGCAAGAAATGGTCAATTTGTGCTGAAAAACGCGAATTTACAAGCATATATACGTTTTTGGCTTGCCAACTTAAAAATTACTGGAGTTATTGAACTTTTCCAAAAAATCCGATTTCTCATTAAACCAGCGAAGCAAAAAAGCAAGAAATCGTCAATTTGTGCTCAAAAACGCGAATTTACATGCATATATACGTTTTTTTCTCGCTAACTTAAAAATTACTGGAGTTATTGAAGTTTTTCAAAAAATCCGATTTCTCATTAAACCAACGAAGCAAAAAAGCAAGAAATCGTCAATTTGTGCTTAAAAACGCGAATTTACAAGCATATATACGTTTTTGGCTCGCCAACTTAAAAACTACTGGAGTTATTGAAGTTTTTCAAAAAATCCGATTTCTCATTAAACCAGCGAAGCAAAAAAGCAAGAAATCGTCAATTTGTGCATAAAAATGCAAATTTACAAGCATTTATACGTTTTTGGCTCGCCAACCTAAAAACTACTTTAGTTATTGAAGTTTTTCAAAAAATCCGATTTCTCATTAAACCAGCGAAGCAAAAAAGCAAGAAATCGTCAATTTGTGCTTAAAAACGCGAATTTACAAGCATATATACGTTTTTGGCTCGCCAACTTAAAAACTACTGGAGTTATTGAAGTTTTTCAAAAATTCCGATTTCTCATTAAACCAGCGAAGCAAAAAAGCAATAAATCGTCAATTTGTGCTTAAAAACGCGAATTTACAAGCGTATATACGTTTTTGGCTTGCCAAATTAAAAACTATTGGAGTTATTGAAGTTTTTCAAAAAACCCGATTTCTTATTAAACCAGCGAAGCAAAAATGCAAGAAATCGTCAATTTGTGCTTAAAAACGCGAATTTACAAGCAAATATACGTGTTTTGGCTTGCCAACTTAAAAACTACTGGAATTATTGAACTTTTTTAAAAAATCCGATTTCTCATTAAACCAGCGAAGCAAAAAAACAGGAAATCGTCAATTTGTGCTTAAAAACGCGAATTTACATGCATATATACGTTTTTGGCTCGCCAACTTAAAAACTACTGGAGTTATTGAAGTTTTTCAAAAAATCCGATTTTTCATTAAACCAACGAAGCAAAAAAGCAAGAAATCGTCAATTTGTGCTTAAAAACGCGAATTTACAAGCATAAATACGTTTTTAGCTCGCCAACTTAAAAACTACTGGAGTTATTAAAGTTTTTCAAAAAATCCGATTTCTCATTAAAAAAGCGAAGCAAAAAAGCAAGAAATCGTCAATTTGTGCTTAAAAACGCGAATTTACAAGCATATATACGTTTTTGGCTCGCCAACCTAAAAACTACTGGAGTTATTGAACTTTTTCAAAAAATCCGATTTCTCATTAAACCAGCGAAGCAAAAAAGCAAGAAATCGTCAATTTGTGCTTAAAAACGCGAATTTACAAGCATATATACGTTTTTGGCTCGCCAACTTAAAAACTACTGGAGTTTTATACATGTTTTTCAAAAAATCCGATTTCTCATTAAACCAGCGAAGCAAAAAAGCAACAAATCGTCAATTTGTGCTTAAAAACGCGAATTTACAAGCATATATACGTTTTTGGCTCGCCAACTTAAAAACTACTGGAGTTATTGAACTTTTTCAAAAAATCCGATTTCTCATTAAACCAGCGAAGCAAAAAATCAAGAAATCGTCAATTTGTGCTTAAAAACGCGAATTTACAAGCGTATATACGTTTTTGGCTCGCCAAATTAAAAACTATTGGAGTTGTTGAAGTTTTTCAAAAAATCCGATTTCTCATTAAACCAGCGAAGCAAAAAAGCAAGAAATGGTCAATTTGTGCTTAAAAACGCTAATTTACAAGCATATATACGTTTTTGGCTCGCCAACTTAAAAACTACTGGAGTTATTGAAGGTTTTCAAAAAATCCGATTTCTCATTAAACCAGCGAAGCAAAAAAGCAAGAAATCGTCAATTTGTGCATAAAAATGCGAATTTACAAGCATATATACGTTTTTGGCTCGCCAACCTAAAAACTACTTTAGTTATTGAAGTTTTTCAAAAATTTCGATTTCTCATTAAACAAGCGAAGCAAAAAAGCAAGAAATCGTCAATTTGTGCTTAAAAACGCGAATTTACAAGCATATATACGTTTTTGCCTCGCCAACTTAAAAACTACTGGAGTTATTGAAGTTTTTCAAAAAATCCGTTTTCTCATTAAACCAGCGAAGCAAAAAAGCAAGAAATCGTCAATTTGTGCTTAAAAACGCGAATTTACAAGCATATATACGTTTTTGGCTCGCCAACTTAAAAACTACTGGAGTTATTGAACTTTTTCAAAAAATCCGATTTCTCATTAAACCAGCGAAGCAAAAAATCAAGAAATCGTCAATTTGTGCTTAAAAACGCGAATTTACAAGCGTATATACGTTTTTGGCTCGCCAAATTAAAAACTATTGGAGTTGTTGAAGTTTTTCAAAAAATCCGATTTCTCATTAAACCAGCGAAGCAAAAAAGCAAGAAATGGTCAATTTGTGCTTAAAAACGCTAATTTACAAGCATATATACGTTTTTGGCTCGCCAACTTAAAAACTACTGGAGTTATTGAAGGTTTTCAAAAAATCCGATTTCTCATTAAACCAGCGAAGCAAAAAAGCAAGAAATCGTCAATTTGTGCATAAAAATGCGAATTTACAAGCATATATACGTTTTTGGCTCGCCAACCTAAAAACTACTTTAGTTATTGAAGTTTTTCAAAAATTTCGATTTCTCATTAAACAAGCGAAGCAAAAAAGCAAGAAATCGTCAATTTGTGCTTAAAAACGCGAATTTACAAGCATATATACGTTTTTGCCTCGCCAACTTAAAAACTACTGGAGTTATTGAAGTTTTTCAAAAAATCCGTTTTCTCATTAAACCAGCGAAGCAAAAAAGCAAGAAATCGTCAATTTGTGCTTAAAAACACAAATTTACAAGCATATATACGTTTTTGGCTCGCCAACTTAAAAACTACTGGAGTTATTGAACTTTTTCAAAAAATCCGATTTCTCATTAAACCAGCGAAGCAAAAAATCAAGAAATCGTCAATTTGTGCTTAAAAACGCGAATTTACAAGCGTATATACGTTTTTGGCTCGCCAAATTAAAAACTATTGGAGTTGTTGAAGTTTTTCAAAAAATCCGATTTCTCATTAAACCAGCGAAGCAAAAAAGCAAGAAATGGTCAATTTGTGCTTAAAAACGCTAATTTACAAGCATATATACGTTTTTGGCTCGCCAACTTAAAAACTACTGGAGTTATTGAAGGTTTTCAAAAAATCCGATTTCTCATTAAACCAGCGAAGCAAAAAAGCAAGAAATCGTCAATTTGTGCATAAAAATGCGAATTTACAAGCATATATACGTTTTTGGCTCGCCAACCTAAAAACTACTTTAGTTATTGAAGTTTTTCAAAAATTTCGATTTCTCATTAAACAAGCGAAGCAAAAAAGCAAGAAATCGTCAATTTGTGCTTAAAAACGCGAATTTACAAGCATATATACGTTTTTGCCTCGCCAACTTAAAAACTACTGGAGTTATTGAAGTTTTTCAAAAAATCCGTTTTCTCATTAAACCAGCGAAGCAAAAAAGCAAGAAATCGTCAATTTGTGCTTAAAAACACAAATTTACAAGCATATATACGTTTTTGGCTCGCCAACTTAAAAACTACTGGAGTTATTGAAGTTTTTAAAAAAATCCGATTTCTCATTAAACCAGCGAAGCAAAAAAGCAAGAAATCGTCAATTTGTGCTTAAAAACGCGAATTTACAAGCATATATACGTCTTTGGCTCGCCAACTTAGAAACTACTGGAGTTATTGAACTTTTTCAAAAAATCCAATTTTTCTCATTAAACCAGCGAAGCAAAAAAGCAAGATATCGTCAATTTGTGCTTATAAAAGCGAATTTACAAGCATATGTACGTTTTTGGCTCGCCAACTTAAAAACTTCTGGAATTATTGAAGTTTTTCAAAAAATCCGATTTCTCATTAAACCAGTGAAGCAAAAAAGCAAAAAATCGTCAATTTGTGTTTAAAAACGCGAATTTACAAGCATATATACGTTTTTGGCTCGCCAACTTAAAAACTACTGGAGTTATTGAACTTTTCCAAAAAATCCGATTTCTCATTAAACCAGCGAAGCAAAAAAACAGGAAATCGTCAATTTGTGCTTAAAAACGCGAATTTACAAGCATATACACGTTTTTGGCTCGCCAACTTAAAAACTACTGGAGTTATTAAACTTTTTCAAAATATCCGATTTCTCACTAAACCAGCGAAGCAAAAAAGCAAGAAATCGTCAATTTGTGCTTAGAAACGCGAATTTACAAGCATATATATGTTTTTGGCTCGCCAACTTAAAAACTACTGGAGTTATTAAAGTTTTTAAAAAAATCCGATTTCTCATTAAACCAGCGAAGCAAAAAAGCAAGAAATCGTCAATTTGTGCTTAAAAACGCGAATTTACAAGCATATATACGTTTTTGGTTTGCCAACTTAAAACTACTGGAGTTATTAAACTTTTTCAAAAAATCCGATTTCTCATTAAACCAGCGAAGCAAAAAAGCAAAAAATCGTCAATTTGTGCTTAAAAACGCGAATTTACAAGCATATATACGTTTTTGGCTCGCCAACTTAAAAACTACTGGAGTTATTGAAGTTTTTCAAAAAATCCGATTTCTCATTAAACCAGCGAAGCAAAAAAGCAAGAAATCGTCAATTTGTGCTTAAAAACGCGAATTTACAAGCATATATACGTTTTTGGCTAGCCAACTTAAAAACTACTGGAGTTATTGAAGTTTTTCAAAAAATCCGATTTCTCATTAAACCAGCAAAGCAAAAAAGCAAAAAATCGTCAATTTGTGCTTAAAAACCCGAATTTACAAGCATATATACGTTTTTGGCTTGAAAACTTAAAAACTACTTAATTATTGAAGTTTTTCAAAAAATCCGATTTTTCATTAAACCAGCGAAGCAAAAAAGCAAGAAATTGTCAATTTGTGCTTAAAAACGCGAATTTACAAGCATATATACGTTTTTGGCTCGCCAACTTAAAAACTACTGGAGTTATTGAAGTTTTTCAAAAAATCCGATTTCTCATTAAACCAGCGAAGCAAAAAAACAGGAAATCGTCAATTTGTGCTTAAAAACGCGAATTTACAAGCATATACACGTTTTTGGCTCGCCAACTTAAAAACTACTGGAGTTATTAAACTTTTTCAAAATATCCGATTTCTCACTAAACCAGCGAAGCAAAAAAGCAAGAAATCGTCAATTTGTGCTTAGAAACGCGAATTTACAAGCATATATATGTTTTTGGCTCGCCAACTTAAAAACTACTGGAGTTATTAAAGTTTTTAAAAAAATCCGATTTCTCATTAAACCAGCGAAGCAAAAAAGCAAGAAATCGTCAATTTGTGCTTAAAAACGCGAATTTACAAGCATATATACGTTTTTGGCTTGCCAACTTAAAAACTACTGGAGTTATTAAACTTTTTCAAAAAATCCGATTTCTCATTAAACCAGCGAAGCAAAAAAGCAAAAAATCGTCAATTTGTGCTTAAAAACGCGAATTTACAAGCATATATACGTTTTTGGCTCGCCAACTTAAAAACTACTGGAGTTATTGAAGTTTTTCAAAAAATCCGATTTCTCATGAAACCAGCGAAGCAAAAAAGCAAGAAATCGTCAATTTGTGCTTAAAAACGCGAATTTACAAGCATATATACGTTTTTGGCTAGCCAACTTAAAAACTACTGGAGTTATTGAAGTTTTTCAAAAAATCCGATTTCTCATTAAACCAGCAAAGCAAAAAAGCAAAAAATCGTCAATTTGTGCTTAAAAAACCCGAATTTACAAACATATATACGTTTTTGGCTTGCCAACTTAAAAACTACTTAATTATTGAAGTTTTTCAAAAAATCCGATTTCTCATTAAACCAGCGAAGCAAAAAAGCAAGAAATCGTCAATTTGTGCTTAAAAACGCGAATTTACAAGCATATATACGTTTTTGGCTCGCCAACTTAAAAACTACTGGAGTTATTGAAGTTTTTCAAAAAATCCGATTTCTCATTAAACCAGCGAAGCAAAAAAGCAAGAAATCGTCAATTTGTGCTTAAAAACGCGAATTTACATGCATATATACGTTTTTGGCTCGCCAACTTAAAAATTACTGGAGTTATTGAAGTTTTTCAAAAAATCCGATTTCTCATTAAACCAACGAAGCAAAAAAGCAAGAAATCGTCAATTTGTGCTTAAAAACGCGAATTTACAAGCATATATACGTTTTTGGCTCGCCAACTTAAAAACTACTGGAGTTATTGAAGTTTTTCAAAAAATCCGATTTCTCATTAAACCAGCGAAGCAAAAAAGCAAGAAATCGTCAATTTGTGCATAAAAATACGAATTTACAAGCATATATACGTTTTTGGCTCGCCAACCTAAAAACTACTTTAGTTATTGAAGTTTTTCAAAAAATCCGATTTCTCATTAAACCAGCGAAGCAAAAAAGCAAGAAATCGTCAATTTGTACTTAAAAACGCGAATTTACAAGCATATATACGTTTTTGGCTAGCCAACTTAAAAACTACTGGAGTTATTGAAGTTTTTCAAAAAATCCGATTTTTCATTAAACCAGCAAAGCAAAAAAGCAAGAAATCGTCAATTTGTGCTTAAAAACCCGAATTTACAAGCATATATACGTTTTTGGCTTGCCAACTTAAAAACTACTTAATTATTGAAGTTTTTCAAAAAATCCGATTTTTCATTAAACCAGCGAAGCAAAAAAGCAAGAAATTGTCAATTTGTGCTTAAAAACGCGAATTTACAAGCATATATACGTTTTTGGCTCGCCAACTTAAAAGCTACTGGAGTTATTGAAGTTTTTCAAAAAATCCGATTTCTCATTAAACCAGCGAAGCAAAAAAGCAAGAAATCGTCAATTTGTGCTTAAAAACGCGAATTTACAAGCATATATACTACTGGAGTTATTGAACTTTTCCAAAAAATCCGATTTGACATTAAACCAGCGAAGCAAAAAAGCAAGAAATCGTCAATTTGTGCTTAAAAACGCGAATTTACAAGCATATATACGTTTTTGGCTCGCCAATTTAAAAACTACTGGAGTTATTGAATTTTGTCAAAAAATCCGATTTCTCATTAAACCAGCGAAGCAAAAAGCAAGAAATCGTCAATTTGTGCTTAAAAACGCGAATTTACAAGCATATATACGTTTTTGGCTCGCCAACTGAAAAACTACTGGAGTTATTAAAGTTTTTCAAAAAATCCGATTTCTCATTAAACCAGCGAAGCAAAAAAGCAAGAAATCGTCAATTTGTGCTTAAAAACCTGAATTTACAAGCATATATACGTTTTTGGCTTGCCAACTTATAAACTACTTTTGTTATTGAAGTTTTTCAAAAAATCCGATTTCTCATTAAACCAGCGAAGCAAAAAAGCAAGAAATTGTCAATTTGTGCTTAAAAACGCGAATTTACAAGCATATATACGTTTTTGGCTCGCCAACTTAAAAACTACTGGAGTTATTGAAGTTTTTCAAAAAATCCGATTTCTCATTAAACCAGCGAAGCAAAAAAGCAAGAAATCGTCAATTTGTGCTTAAAAACGCGAATTTACATGCATATATACGTTTTTGGCTCGCCAACTTAAAAATTACTGGAGTTATTGAAGTTTTTCAAAAAATCCGATTTCTCATTAAACCAACGAAGCAAAAAAGCAAGAAATCGTCAATTTGTGCTTAAAAACGCGAATTTACAAACATATATACGTTTTTGGCTCGCCAACTTAAAAACTACTGGAGTTATTGAAGTTTTTCAAAAAATCCGATTTCACATTAAACCAGCGAAGCAAAAAAGCAAGAAATCGTCAATTTGTGCATAAAAATACGAATTTACAAGCATATATACGTTTTTGGCTCGCCAACCTAAAAACTACTTTAGTTATTGAAGTTTTTCAAAAAATCCGATTTCTCATTAAACCAGCGAAGCAAAAAAGCAAGAAATCGTCAATTTGTGCTTAAAAACGCGAATTTACAAGCATATATACGTTTCTGCCTCGCCAACTTAAAAACTACTGGAGTTATTGAAGTTTTTCAAAAAATCCGTTTTCTCATTAAACTAGCGAAGCAAAAAAGCAAGAAATCGTCAATTTGTGCTTAAAAACGCAAATTTACAAGCATATATACGTTTTTGGCTCGCCAACTTAAAAACTACTGGAGTTATTAAACTTTTTCAAAATATCCGATTTCTCATTAAACCAGCGAAGCAAAAAAGCAAGAAATCGTCAATTTGTTCTTAGAAACGCGAATTTACAAGCATATATACGTTTTTGGCTCGCCAACTTAAAAACTACTGGAGTTATTAAAGTTTTTAAAAAAATCCGATTTCTCATTAAACCAGCGAAGCAAAAAAGCAAGAAATCGTCAATTTGTGCTTAAAAACGCGAATTTACAAGCATATATACGTTTTTGGCTTGCCAACTTAAAAACTACTGGAGTTATTGAACTTTTTCAAAAAATCCGATTTCTCATTAAACCAGCGAAGCAAAAAAGCAAAAAATCGTCAATTTGTGCTTAAAAACGCGAATTTACAAGCATATATACGTTTTTGGCTCGCCAACTTAAAAACTACTGGAGTTATTGAAGTTTTTCAAAAAATCCGATTTCTCATTAAACCAGCGAAGCAAAAAAGGAAAAAATCGTCAATTTGTGCTTAAAAACGCGAATTTACAAGCATATATACGTTTTTGGCTCGCCAACTTAAAAACTACTGGAGTTATTGAAGTTTTTCAAAAAATCCGATTTCTCATTAAACCAGCGAAGCAAAAAAGCAAGAAATCGTCAATTTGTGCTTAAAAACGCGAATTTACAAGCATATATACGTTTTTGGCTTGCCAACTTAAAAACTACTAGAGTTATTGAAGTTTTTCAAAAAATCCGATTTCTCATTAAACCAGCGAAGCAAAAAAGCAAGAAATTGTCAATTTGTGCTTAAAAACGCGAATTTACAAGCATATATACGTTTTTGGCTCGCCATCTTAAAAACTACTGGAGTTATTGAAGTTTTTCAAAAAATCCGATTACTCATTAAACCAGCGAAGCAAAAAAGCAAGAAATCGTCAATTTGTGCTTAAAAACGCGAATTTACAAGCATATATACGTTTTTGGCTCGCCAACTTAAAAACTACTGGAGTTATTGAAGTTTTTCAAAAAATCCGATTGCTCATTAAACCAGCGAAGCAAAAAAGCAAGAAATCGTCAATTTGTGCTTAAAAACGCGAATTTACAAGCATATATACGTTTTTGGCTCGCCAACTTAAAAACTACTGGAGTTATTACAGTTTTTCAAAAAATCCGATTTCTTATTAAACCAGCGAAGCAAAAAAGCGAGAAATCGTCAATTTGTGCTTAAAAACCCGAATTTACAAGCATATATACGTTTTTGGTTTGCCAACTTAAAACCTACTTTTGTTATTGTAGTTTTTCAAAAAATCCGATTTCTCATTAAACCAGCGAAGCAAAAAAGCAAGAAATTGTCAATTTGTGCTTAAAAACGCGAATTTACAAGCATATATACGTTTTTGGCTCGCCAACTTAAAAACTACTGGAGTTATTGAAGATTTTCAAAAAATCCGATTTCTCATTAAACCAGCGAAGCAAAAAGCAAGAAATCGTCAATTTGTGCTTAAAAACGCGAATTTACAAGCATATATACGTTTTTGGCTCGCCAACTTAAAAACTACTGGAGTTATTGAACTTTTAAAAAAATCCGATTTCTCATTAAACCAGCAAAGCAAAAAAGCAAGAAATCATCAATTTGTGCTTAAAAACCCGAATTTACAAGCATATATAAGTTTTTGGCTCGCCAACTTAAAAACTACTGGAGTTATTGAAGTTTTTCAAAAAATCCGATTTCTCATTAAACCAGCGAAGCAAAAAAGCAAGAAATCGTCAATTTGTGCTTAAAAACGCGAATTTACAAGCATATATACGTTTTTGGCTCGCCAACTTAAAAACTACTGGAGTTATTGAAGTTTTTTAAAAAATCCGATTTCTCATTAAACCAGCAAAGCAAAAAAGCAAGAAATCGTCAATTTGTGCTTAAAAACCCGAATTTACAAGCATATATACGTTTTTGGTTTGCCAACTTAAAAACTACTTTTGTTATTGAAGTTTTTCAAAAAATCCGATTTCTCATTAAACCAGCAAAGCAAAAAAGCAAGAAATCGTCAATTTGTGCTTAAAAACGCGAATTTACAAGCATATATACGTTTTTGGCTCGCCAACTTAAAAACTACTGGAGTTATTGATGTTTTTTAAGAAATCCGATTTCTCATTAAACCAGCAAAGCAAAAAAGCAAGAAATCGTCAATTTGTGCTTAAAAACCCGAATTTACAAGCATATATAAGTTTTTGGCTCGCCAACTTAAAAACTACTGGAGTTATTGAAGTTTTTCAAAAAATCCGATTTCTCATTAAACCAGCGAAGCAAAAAAGCAAGAAATCGTCAATTTGTGCTTAAAAACGCGAATTTACAAGCATATATACGTTTTTGGCTCGCCAACTTAAAAACTACCGGAGTTATTGAAGTTTTTCAAAAAATCCGATTTCTCATTAAACCAGCGAAGCAAAAAAGCAACAAATCGTCAATTTGTGCTTAAAAACGCGAATTTACAAGCATATATACGTTTTTGGCTCGCCAACTTCAAAACTACTGGAGTTATTGAATTTTGTCAAAAAATCCGATTTCTCATTAAACCAGCGAAGCAAAAAAGCAAGAAATCGTCAATTTGTGCTTAAAAACGCGAATTTACAAGCATATATACGTTTTCGGCTCGCCAACTTAAAAACTACTGGAGTTATTGAAGTTTTTCAAAAAATCCGATTTCTCATTAAACCAGCGAAGCAAAAAAGCAAGAAATCGTCAATTTGTGCTTAAAAACGCGAATTTAAAAGCATATATACGTTTTTGGCTCGCCAACTTAAAAACTACTGGAGTTATTAAAGTTTTTCAAAAAATCCGATTTCTCATTAAACCAGCGAAGCAAAAAAGCAAGAAATCGTCAATTTGTGCTTAAAAACCCGAATTTACAAGCATATATACGTTTTTGGCTTGCCAACTTAAAAACTACTGGAGTTATTGAAGTTTTTCAAAAAATCCGATTTCTCATTAAACCAGCGAAGCAAAAAAGCAAGAAATTGTCAATTTGTGCTTAAAAACGCGAATTTACAAGCATATATACGTTTTTGGCTTGCCAACTTAAAAACCACTGGAGTTATTGAAGTTTTTCAAAAAATCCGATTTCTCATTAAACCAGCGAAGCAAAAAAGCAAGAAATCGTCAATTTGTGCTTAAAAACGCGAATTTACAAGCATATATACGTTTTTGGCTCGCCAACTTAAAAACTACTGGAGTTATTGAACTTTTCCAAAAAATCCGATTTCTCATTAAACCAGCAAAGCAAAAAAGCAAGAAATCGTCAATTTGTGCTTAAAAACGAGAAATTTACAAGCATATATACGTTTTTGGCTCGCCAACTTAAAAACTACTGGAGTTATTGAAGTTTTTCAAAAAATCCGATTTCTCATTAAACCAGCGAAGCAAAAAAGCAAGAAATTGTCAATTTGTGCTTAAAAATGCGAATTTACAAGCATATATACGTTTTTGGCTCGCCAACTTAAAAACTACTGGAGTTATTGAAGTTTTTCAAAAAATCCGATTTCTCATTAAACCAGCGAAGCAAAAAAGCAAGAAATCGTCAATTTGTGCTTAAAAACGCGAATCTACAAGCATATATACGTTTTTGGCTCGCCAACTTAAAAACTACTGGAGTTATTGAACTTTTCCAAAAAATCCGATTTCTCATTAAACCAGCGAAGCAAAAAAAGCAAGAAATCGTCAATTTGTGCTTAAAAAAGAGAAATTTACAAGCATATATACGTTTTTGGCTCGCCAACTTAAAAACTACTGGAGTTATTGAAGTTTTTCAAAAAATCCGATTTCTCATTAAACCAGCGAAGCAAAAAAGCAACAAATCATCAATTTGTGCTTGAAAACGCGAATTTACAACCATATATACGTTTTTGGCTAACCAACTTAAAAACTACTGGAGTTATTGAATTTTGTCAAAAAATCCGATTGCTCATTAAACCAGCGAAGCAAAAAAGCAAGAAATCGTCAATTTGGGCTTAAAAACGCGAATTTACAAGCATATATACGTTTTTGGCTCGCCACCTTAAAAACTAATAGAGTTATTGAACTTTTTCAAAAAATCCGATTTCTCATTAAACCAGCGAAGCAAAAAAGCAAGAAATCGTCAATTTATGTTTAAAAACGCGAATTTACAAGGATATATACGTTTTTGGCTCGCCAACTTAAAAACTACTGGAGTTATTGAAGTTTTTCAAAAAATCCGATTTCTCATTAAACCAGCAAAGCACAAAAGCAAAAAATCGTCAATTTGTGCTTAAAAACGCGAATTTACAAGCATATATACGTTTTTGCCTCGCCAACTTAAAAACTACTGGAGTTATTGAACTTTTTTAAAAAATCCGATTTCTCATTAAACCAGCGAAGCAAAAAAGCAAGAAATCGTCAATTTGTGCTTAAAAACGCGAATTTACAAGCATATATACGTTTTTGGCTCGCCAACTTAAAAACTACTGGAGTTATTGAAGTTTTTCAAAAAATCCGATTTCTCATTAAACCAGCGAAGCAAAAAAGCAAGAAATCGTCAATTTGTGCTTAAAAACGTGAATTTACAAGCATATATACGTTTTTGTCTCGCCAACTTAAAAACTACTGCAGTTATTGAAGTTTCTCAAAAAATCCGATTTCTCATTAAACCAGCGAAGCAAAAAAGCAAGAAATCGTCAATTTGTGCTTAAAAACGCGAATTTACAAGCATATATACGTTTTTGGCTCGCCAACTTAAAAACTACTGGAGTTATTGAAGTTTTTCAAAAAATCCGATTTCTCATTAAACCAGCAAAGCAAAAAAGCAAGAAATCGTCAATTTGTGCTTAAAAATGCGAATTTACAAGCATATATACGTTTTTGGCTCGCCAACTTAAAAACTACTGGAGTTATTGAAGTTTTTCAAAAAATCCGATTTCTCATTAAACCAGCGAAGCAAAAAAGCAAGAAATCGTCAATTTGTGCTTAAAAACGCGAATCTACAAGCATATATACGTTTTTGGCTCGCCAACTTAAAAACTACTGGAGTTATTGAACTTTTCCAAAAAATCCGATTTCTCATTAAACCAGCGAAGCAAAAAAAGCAAGAAATCGTCAATTTGTGCTTAAAAACGAGAAATTTACAAGCATATATACGTTTTTGGCTCGCCAACTTAAAAACTACTGGAGTTATTGAAGTTTTTCAAAAAATCCGATTTCTCATTAAACCAGCGAAGCAAAAAAGCAAGAAATTGTCAATTTGTGCTTAAAAATGCGAATTTACAAGCATATATACGTTTTTGGCTCGCCAACTTAAAAACTACTGGAGTTATTGAAGTTTTTCAAAAAATCCGATTTCTCATTAAACCAGCGAAGCAAAAAAGCAAGAAATCGTCAATTTGTGCTTAAAAACGCGAATCTACAAGCATATATACGTTTTTGGCTCGCCAACTTAAAAACTACTGGAGTTATTGAACTTTTCCAAAAAATCCGATTTCTCATTAAACCAGCGAAGCAAAAAAAGCAAGAAATCGTCAATTTGTGCTTAAAAAAGAGAAATTTACAAGCATATATACGTTTTTGGCTCGCCAACTTAAAAACTACTGGAGTTATTGAAGTTTTTCAAAAAATCCGATTTCTCATTAAACCAGCGAAGCAAAAAAGCAACAAATCATCAATTTGTGCTTGAAAACGCGAATTTACAACCATATATACGTTTTTGGCTAACCAACTTAAAAACTACTGGAGTTATTGAATTTTGTCAAAAAATCCGATTGCTCATTAAACCAGCGAAGCAAAAAAGCAAGAAATCGTCAATTTGGGCTTAAAAACGCGAATTTACAAGCATATATACGTTTTTGGCTCGCCACCTTAAAAACTAATAGAGTTATTGAACTTTTTCAAAAAATCCGATTTCTCATTAAACCAGCGAAGCAAAAAAGCAAGAAATCGTCAATTTATGTTTAAAAACGCGAATTTACAAGGATATATACGTTTTTGGCTCGCCAACTTAAAAACTACTGGAGTTATTGAAGTTTTTCAAAAAATCCGATTTCTCATTAAACCAGCAAAGCACAAAAGCAAAAAATCGTCAATTTGTGCTTAAAAACGCGAATTTACAAGCATATATACGTTTTTGCCTCGCCAACTTAAAAACTACTGGAGTTATTGAACTTTTTTAAAAAATCCGATTTCTCATTAAACCAGCGAAGCAAAAAAGCAAGAAATCGTCAATTTGTGCTTAAAAACGCGAATTTACAAGCATATATACGTTTTTGGCTCGCCAACTTAAAAACTACTGGAGTTATTGAAGTTTTTCAAAAAATCCGATTTCTCATTAAACCAGCGAAGCAAAAAAGCAAGAAATCGTCAATTTGTGCTTAAAAACGTGAATTTACAAGCATATATACGTTTTTGTCTCGCCAACTTAAAAACTACTGCAGTTATTGAAGTTTCTCAAAAAATCCGATTTCTCATTAAACCAGCGAAGCAAAAAAGCAAGAAATCGTCAATTTGTGCTTAAAAACGCGAATTTACAAGCATATATACGTTTTTGGCTCGCCAACTTAAAAACTACTGGAGTTATTGAAGTTTTTCAAAAAATCCGATTTCTCATTAAACCAGCAAAGCAAAAAAGCAAGAAATCGTCAATTTGTGCTTAAAAACGCGAATTTACAAGCATATATACGTTTTTGGCTAGGCAACTTAAAAACTACTGGAGTTATTAAAGTTTTTCAAAAAATCCGATTTCTCATTAAACCAGCGAAGCAAAAAAGCAAGAAATCGTCAATTTGTGCTTAAAAACGCGAATTTACAAGCATATATACGTTTTTGGCTCGCCAACTTAAAAGCTACTGGAGTTATTGAAGTTTTTCAAAAAATCCGATTTCTCATTAAACCAGCGAAGCAAAAAAACAAGAAATCGTCAATTTGTGCTTAAAAACGCGAATTTACAAGCATATATACGTTTTTGGCTCGCCAACTTAAAAACTACTGGAGTTATTAAATTTTTTAAAAAAATCCGATTTCTCATTAATCCAGCGAAGCAAAAAAGCAAGAAATCGTCAATTTGTGTTTAAAAACGCAAATTTACAAGCATATATACGTGTTTGGCTCGCCAACTTAAAAACTACTGGAGTTATTGAACTTTTTTAAAAAATCTGATTTCTCAATAAACCAGCGAAGCAAAAAAGCAAGAAATCGTCAATTTGTGCTTAAAAACGCGAATTTACAAGCATATATATGTTTTTGGCTCGCCAACTTAAAAACTACTGGAGTTATTGAAGTTTTTCAAAAAATCCGATTTCTCATTAAACCAGCGAAGCAAAAAAGCAAGAAATCGTCAATTTGTGCTTAAAAACGCAAATTTACAAGCATACGTTTTTGGCTCGCCAACTTAAAAACTACTGGAGTTATTGAACTTTTTCAAAAAATCCGATTTCTCATTAAACCAGCAAAGCAAAAAAGCAAGTTTAAGCACAAATTGACGATTTCTTGCTTTTTTGCTTCGCTGGTTTAATGAGAAATCGGATTTTTTGAAAAACTTCAATAACTCCAGTAGTTTTTAAGTTGGCGAGCCAAAAACGTATATATGCTTGTAAATTCGCGTTTTTGAGCAAAAATTGACGATTTCTTGATTTTTCGTTTCGCTGGTTTAATGAGAAATCGGATTTTTTGAAAAACTTTAATAACTCCAGTAGTTTTTAAGTTAGCGAGCCAAAAACGTATATATGCTTGTAAATTTGCGTTTTTAAGCACAAATTGACGATTTCTTGCTTTTTTGCTTTGCTGGTTTAATGAGAAATCGGATTTTTTGAAAAACTTCAATAACTTCAGTAGTTTTTAAGTTGGCGAGCCAAAAACGTATATATGCTTGTAAATTCGCGTTTTTAAGCACAAATTGACGATTTCTTGCTTTTTTGCTTCGCTGGTTTAATGAGAAATCGGATTTTTTGAAAAACTTCAATAACTCCAGTAGTTTTTAAGTTGGCGAGCCAAAAACGTATATATGCTTGTAAATTCGCGTTTTGAAGCACAAATTGACGACTTCTTGCTTTTTTGCTTCGCTGGTTTAATGAGAAATCGGATTTTTTGAAAAACTTCAATAACTCCAGTAGTTTTTAAGTTGGCGAGCCAAAAACGTATATATGCTTATCAATTCGCGTTTTTAAGCACAAATTGACGATTTCTTGCTTTTTTGCTTTGCTGGTTTAATGAGAAATCGGATTTTTTGAAAAACTTCAATAACTCCAGTAGTTTTTAAATTGGCGAGCCAAAAATGTATATATGCTTGTAAATTCGCGTTTTTAAGCACAAATTGACAATTTCCTGCTTTTTTGCTTCTCTGGTTTAATGAGAAATCGGATTTTTTGAAAAACTTCAATAACTCCAGTAGTTTTTAAGTTGGCGAGCCATAAAGGTATATATGCTTGTAAATTCGCGTTTTTAAGCACGAATTGACAATTTCTTGCTTTTTTGCTTCGCTGGTTTAATGAGAAATCGGATTTTTTGAAAAAGTTCAATAACTCCAGTAGATTTTAAGTTGGCAAGCCAAAAACTTATATATGCTTGTAAATTTGCGTTTTTAAGCACAAATTGACGATTTCTTGCTTTTTGCTTCGCTGGTTTAATGAGAAATCGGATTTTTTGAAAAAGTTCAATAACTCTAGTAGTTTTTAAGTTGGCGAGCCAAACCGTATATATGCTTGTAAATTCGCGTTTTTAAGTACAAATTGGCGATTTCTTGCTTTTTTGCTTCGCTGGTTTAATGAGAAATCGGATTTTTTGAAAAAGTTTAATAACTCCAGTAGTTTTTAAGTTGGCGAGCCAAAAACGTATATATGCTTGTAAATTCGCGTTTTTAAGCACAAATTGACGATTTCTTGCTTTTTTGCTTAGCTTGTTTAATGAAAAATCGGATTTTTAAAAAAAACTTCAATAACTAAAGTAGTTTTTAAGTTGGCGACCCAAAAACGTATATATGCTTGTAAATTCGCGTTTTTAAGCACAAATTGACAATTTCTTGCTTTTTTGCTTCGCTGGTTTAATGAGAAATCGGATTTTTTAAAAAAGTTCAATAACTCCAGTAGTTTTTAAGTTTACGAGCCAAAAACGTATATATGCTTGTAAATTCGCGTTTTTAAGCACAAATTGACGATTTCTTGCTTTTTTGCTTCGCTGGTTTAATGAGAAATCGGATTTTTTGAAAAACTTCAATAACTCCAGTAGTTTTTAAGTTGGCGAGCCAAAAACGTATTAATGCTTGTAAATTCGCGTTTTTAAGCACAAATTGACGATTTCTTGCTTTTTTGCTTCGCTGGTTTAATGAGAAATCGGATTTTTTGAAAAACTTCAATAACTCCAGTAGTTTTTAAGTTGGCGAGCCAAAAACGTATATATGCTTGTAAATTCGCGTTTTTAAGCACAAATTGACGATTTCTTGCTTTTTTGCTTCGCTGGTTTAATGAGAAATCGGATTTTTTGAAAAACTTCAATAACTCCAGTAGTTTTTAAGTTGGCGAGCCAAAAACGTATATATGCTTGTAAATTCGCGTTTTTAAGCAGAAATTGACGATTTCTTGCTTTTTTGCTTCGCTGGTTTAATGAGAAATCGGATTTTTTGAAAAAGTTTAATAACTCCAGTAGTTTTTAAGTTGGCGAGCCAAAAACGTATATATGCTTGTAAATTCGCGTTTTTAAGCACAAATTGACGATTTCTTGCTTTTTTGCTTCGCTTGTTTAATGAAAAATCGGATTTTTTAAAAAAACTTCAATAACTAAAGTAGTTTTTAAGTTGGCGACCCAAAAACGTATATATGCTTGTAAATTCGCGTTTTTAAGGACAAATTGACAATTTCTTGCTTTTTTGCTTCGCTGGTTTAATGAGAAATCGGATATTTTGAAAAAGTTCAATAACTCCAGTAGTTTTTAAGTTTACGAGCCAAAAACGTATATATGCTTGTAAATTCACGCTTTTAAGCACAAATTGACGATTTCTTGCTTTTTTGCTTCGCTGGTTTAATGAGAAATCGGATTTTTTGAAAAACTTCAATAACTCCAGTAGTTTTTAAGATGGCGAGCCAAAAACGTATATATGCTTGTAAATTCACGTTTTTAAGCACAAATTGACGATTTCTTGCTTTTTTGCTTCGTTGGTTTAATGAGAAATCGGATTTTTAAAAAAGTTTAATAACTCCAGTAGTTTTTAAGTTGGCGAGCCAAAAACGTATATATGCCTGTAAATTCGCGTTTTTAAGCAGAAATTGACGATTTCTTGCTTTTTTGCTTCGCTGGTTTAATGAGAAATCGGATTTTTTTAAAAAGTTTAATAACCCCAGTAGTTTTTAAGTTGGCGAGCCAAAAACGTATATATGCTTGTAAATTTGCGTTTTTAAGCGCAAATTGACGATTTCTTGTTTTTTTGCTTCGCTGGTTTAATGAGAAATCGGATTTTTTGAAAAACTTTAATAACTCTAGTAGTTTTTAAGTTGGCGAGCCAAAAACGTATATATATGCTTGTAAATTCGCGTTTTTAAGCACAAATTGACGATTTCTTGCTTTATTGCTTCGCTGGTTTAATGAGAAATCGGATATTTTAAAAAAGTTTAATAACTCCAGTAGTTTTTAAGTTGGCGAGCCAAAAACGTATATATGCTTGTAAATTCGCGTTTCTAAGCACAAATTGACGATTTCTTGCTTTTTTGCTTCGCTGGTTTAATGAGAAATCGTATTTTTTGAAAAACTTCAATAACTCCAGTAGTTTTTAAGTTGGCGAGCCAAAAACGTATATATGCTTGTAAATTCGCGTTTTTAAGCACAAATTAACGATTTCTTGCTTTTTTGCGTTGCTGGTTTAATGAGAAATCGGATTTTTTGAAAAAGTTCAATAACTCCAGTAGTTTTTAAGTTGGCGAACCAAAAACGTATATATGCTTGTAAATTCTCGTTTTTAAGCACAAATTGACGATTTCTTGCTTTTTTGATTCGCTGGTTTAATGAGAAATCGGATTTTTTGAAAAACTTCAATAACTCCAGTAGTTTTTAAGTTGGCGAGCCAAAAACGTATATATGCTTATCAATTTGCGTTTTTAAGCACAAATTGACGATTTCTTGCTTTTTTGCTTTGCTGGTTTAATGAGAAATCCGATTTTTTGAAAAACTTCAATAACTCCAGTAGTTTTTAAATTGGCGAGCCAAAAACGTATATATGCTTGTAAATTCGCGTTTTTAAGCAAAAATTGACAATTTCTTGCTTTTTTACTTCGCTGGTTTAATGAGAAATCGGATTTTTTGAAAATCTTCAATAACTCCAGTAGTTTTTAAGTTTACGAGCCAAAAACGTATATATGCTTGTAAATTCGCGTTTTTAAGCACAAATTGACGATTTCTTGCTTTTTTGCTTCGCTGGTTTAATGAGAAATCGGATTTTTTGAAAAGGTTAATAACTCCAGTAGTTTTTAAGTTGGCGAGCCAAAAACGTATATATGATTGTAAATTCGCGTTTTTAAGCACAAATTGACGATTTCTTGTTTTTTTTGCTTCGCTGGTTTAATGAGAAATCGGATTTTTTGAAAAACTTCAATAACTCCAGTAGTTTTTAAGTTGGCGAGCCAAAAACGTATATATGCTTGTCAATTCGCGTTTTTAAGCACAAATTGACGATTTCTTGCTTTTTTGCTTCGCTGGTTTAATGAGAAATCGGATTTTTTGAAAAACTTCAATAACTCCTTAAGTTTTTAAGTTGGCGAGCCAAAAACGTATATATGCTTGTAAATTCGCGTTTTTAAGCACAAATTGACGATTTCTTGCTTTTTTGCTTCGCTGGTTTAATGAGAAATCGGATTTTTTGAAAAACTTCAAGTAACTCCAGTAGTTTTTAAGTTGGCGAGCCAAAAACGTATATATGCTTGTCAATTCGCGTTTTTAAGCACAAATTGACGATTTCTTGCTTTTTTGCTTCGCTGGTTTAATGAGAAATCGGATTTTTTGAAAAAGTTCAATAACTCCAGTAGTTTTTAAGTTGGCGAGCCAAAAACGTATATATGCTTGTAAATTTGCGTTTTTAAGCGCAAATTGACGATTTCTTGTTTTTTTGCTTCGCTGGTTTAATGAGAAATCGGATTTTTTTGAAAAACTTTAATAACTCCAGTAGTTTTAAGTTGGCGAGCCAAAAACGTATATATGCTTGTAAATTCGCGTTTTTAAGCACAAATTGACGATTTCTTGCTTTTTTGCTTCGCTGGTTTAATGAGAAACCGTATTTTTTAAAAACTTCAATAACTCCAGTAGTTTTTAAGTTGGCGAGCCAAAAACGTATATATGCTTGTAAATTCGCGTTTTTAAGCACAAATTAACGATTTGTTGCTTTTTTGCTTTGCTGGTTTAATGAGAAATCGGATTTTTTGAAAAAGTTCAATAACTCCAGTAGTTTTTAAGTTGGCGAGCCAAAAACGTATATATGCTTGTAAATTCGCGTTTTTAAGCACAAATTGACGATTTCTTGCTTTTTTGCTTCGCTGGTTTAATGAGAAATCGGATTTTTTGAAAAACTTCAATAACTCCAGTAGTTTTTAAGTTGGCGAGCCAAAAAACGTATATATGCTTGTAAATTCGCGTTTTTAAGCACAAATTGACGATTTTTTGCTTTTTTGCTTCGTTGGTTTAATGAGAAATTGGATTTTTTGAAAAAGTTCAATAACTCAAGTAGTTTTTAAGTTGGCGAGCCAAAAACGTATATATGCTTGTAAATTCGCGTTTTTAAGCAGAAATTGACGATTTCTTGCTTTTTTGCTTTGCTGGTTTAATGAGAAATCGGATTTTTTGAAAAAGTTCAATAACTCCAGTAGTTTTTAAGTTTACGAGCCAAAAACGTATATATGCTTGTAAATTCACGTTTTTAAGCACAAATTGACGATTTCTTGCTTTTTTGCTTCGCTGGTTTAATGAGAAATCGGATTTTTTGAAAAACTTCAATAACTCCAGTAGTTTTTAAGTTGGCGAGCCATAAACGTATATATGCTTGTAAATTCGCGTTTTAAGCACAAATTGACAATTTCTTGCTTTTTTGCTTCGCTGGTTTAATGAGAAATCGGATTTTTTGAAAAAGTTCAATAACTCCAGTAGTTTTAAGTTGGCAAGCCAAAAACTTATATATGCTTGTAAATTTGCGTTTTTAAGCACAAATTGACGATTTCTTGCTTTTTGCTTCACTGGTTTAATGAGAAATCGGATTTTTTGAAAAGGTTCAATAACTCCAGTAGTTTTTAAGTTGGCGAGCCAAAAACGTATATATGCTTGTAAATTCGCGTTTTTAAGCACAAATTGACGATTTCTTGCTTTTTTGCTTCGCTGGTTTAATGAGAAATCGGATTTTTTGAAAAACTTCAATAACTCCAGTAGTTTTTAAGTTGGCGAGCCAATAACGTATATATGCTTTCAATTCGCGTTTTTAAGCACAAATTGACGATTTCTTGCTTTTTTGCTTCGCTGGTTTAATGAGAAATCGTATTTTTTGAAAAACTTCAATAACTCCAGTAGTTTTTAAGTTGGCGAGCCACAAACGTATATATGCTTGTAAATTCGCGTTTTTAAGCACAAATTAACGATTTCTTGCTTTTTTGCTTTGCTGGTTTAATGAGAAATCGGATTTTTTGAAAAAGTTCAATAACTCCAGTAGTTTTTAAGTTGGCGAGCCAAAAACGTATATATGCATGTAAATTCGCGTTTTTAAGCACAAATTGACGATTTCTTGCTTTTTTGCTTCGCTGGTTTAATGAGAAATCGGATTTTTTGAAAAACGTCAATAACTCCAGTAGTTTTTAAGTTGGCGAGCCAAAAACGTATATATGCTTGTAAATTCGCGTTTTTAAGCACAAATTGACGATTTTTTGCTTTTTTGCGTTGTTGGTTTAATGAGAAATTGGATTTTTTGAAAAAGTTCAATAACTCAAGTAGTTTTTAAGTTGGCGAGCCAAAAACGTATATATGCTTGTAAATTCGCGTTTTTAAGCAGAAATTGACGATTTCTTGCTTTTTTGCTTTGCTGGTTTAATGAGAAATCGGATTTTTTGAAAAAGTTCAATAACTCCAGTAGTTTTTAAGTTTACGAGCCAAAAACGTATATATGCTTGTAAATTCACGTTTTTAAGCACAAATTGAAGATTTTTTGCTTTTTTGCTTCGCTGGTTTAATGAGAAATCGGATTTTTTGAAAAACTTCAATAACTCCAGTAGTTTTTAAGTTGGCGAGCCATAAACGTATATATGCTTGTAAATTCGCGTTTTTAAGCACAAATTGACAATTTCTTGCTTTTTTGCTTCGCTGGTTTAATGAGAAATCGGATTTTTTGAAAAAGTATAATAACTCCAGTAGTTTTTAAGTTGGCGAGCCAAAAACGTATATATGCTTGTAAATTCGCGTTTTTAAGCACAAATTGACGATTTCTTGCTTTTTGCTTCGCTGGTTTAATGAGAAATCGGATTTTTTGAAAAAGTTCAATAACTCCAGTAGTTTTTAAGTTGGCGAGCCAAAAACGTATATATGCTTGTAAATTCGCGTTTTTAAGCAGAAATTGACGATTTCTTGCTTTTTTGCTTCGCTGGTTTAATGAGAAATCGGATTTTTTGAAAAAGTTTAATAACTCCAGTAGTTTTTAAGTTGGCGAGCCAAAAACGTATATATGCTTGTAAATTCGCGTTTTTAAGCACAAATTAAAGATTTCTTGCTTTTTTGCTTCGCTTGTTTAATGAAAAATCGGATTTTTTAAAAAAACTTCAATAACTAAAGTAGTTTTTAAGTTGGCGACCCAAAAACGTATATATGCTTGTAAATTCGCGTTTTTAAGCACAAATTGACAATTTCTTGCTTTTTTGCTTCGCTGGTTTAATGAGAAATCGGATTTTTTGAAAAAGTTCAATAACTCCAGTAGTTTTTAAGTTTACGAGCCAAAAACGTATATATGCTTGTAAATTCACGCTTTTAAGCACAAATTGACGATTTCTTGCTTTTTTGCTTCGCTGGTTTAATGAGAAATCGGATTTTTTGAAAAACTTCAATAACTCCAGTAGTTTTTAATATGGCGAGCCAAAAACGTATATATGCTTGTAAATTCACGTTTTTAAGCACAAATTGACGATTTCTTGCTTTTTTGCTTCGTTGGTTTAATGAGAAATCGGATTTTTAAAAAAGTTTAATAACTCCAGTAGTTTTTAAGTTGGCGAGCCAAAAACGTATATATGCCTGTAAATTCGCGTTTTTAAGCAGAAATTGACGATTTCTTGCTTTTTTGCTTCGCTGGTTTAATGAGAAATCGGATTTTTTAAAAAAGTTTAATAACCCCAGTAGTTTTTAAGTTGGCGAGCCAAAAACGTATATATGCTTGTAAATTCGCGTTTTTAAGCACAAATTGACGATTTCTTGCTTTTTTGCTTCGCTGGTTTAATGAAAAATCGGATTTGTTGAAAAAGTTCAATAACTCCAGTAGTTTTTAAGTTGGCGAGCCAAAAATGTATATATGCTTGTAAATTCGCGTTTTTAAGCACAAATTGACGATTTCTTGCTTTTTTGCTACGCTGGTTTAATGAGAAATCGGATTTTTTGAAAAACTTCAATAACTTCAGTAGTTTTTAAGTTGGCGAGCCAAAAACGTATATATGCTTGTCAATTCGCGTTTTTAAGCACAAATTGACGATTTCTTGCTTTTTTGCTTCGCTGGTTTAATGAGAAATCGGATTTTTTGAAAAACTTCAATAACTCCAGTAGTTTTTAAGTTGGCGAGCCAATAACGTATATATGCTTGTCAATTCGCGTTTTTAAGCACAAATTGACGATTTCTTGCTTTTTTGCTTCGCTGGTTTAATGAAAAATCGGACTTTTTGAAAAACTTCAATAACTCCAGTAGTTTTTAAGTTGGCGAGCCAAAAACGTATATATGCTTGTAAATTTGCGTTTTTAAGCGCAAATTGACGATTTCTTGTTTTTTTGCTTCGCTGGTTTAATGAGAAATCGGATTTTTTAAAAAACTTTAATAACTCCAGTAGTTTTTAAGTTGGCGAGCCAAAAACGTATATATATGCTTGTAAATTCGCGTTGTTAAGCACAAATTGACGATTTCTTGCTTTTTTGCTTCGCTGGTTTAATGAGAAATCAGATATTTTGAAAAACTTCAATAACTCCAGTAGTTTTTAAGTTGGCGAGAGAAAAACGTATATATGCTTGTAAATTTGCGTTTTTAAGCGCAAATTGACGATTTCTTGTTTTTTTGCTTCGCTGGTTTAATGAGAAATCGGATTTTTTGAAAAACTTTAATAACTCCAGTAGTTTTTAAGTTGGCGAGCCAAAAACGTATATATGCTTGTAAATTCGCGTTTTTAAGCAGAAATTGACGATTTCTTGCTTTTTTTGCTTCGCTGGTTTAATGAAAAATCGGATTTTTTAAAAAAGTTCAATAACTCCAGTAGTTTTTAAGTTGGCGAGCCAAAAACGTATATATGCTTGTAAATTCGCGTTTTTAAGCACAAATTGACGATTTCTTGCTTTTTTGCTTCGCTGGTTTAATGAAAAATCGGATTTGTTGAAAAAGTTCAATAACTCCAGTAGTTTTTAAGTTGGCGTGCCAAAAACGTATATATGCTTGTAAATTCGCGTTTTTAAGCACAAATTGACGATTTCTTGCTTTTTTGCTTCGCTGGTTTAATGAGAAATCGGATTTTTTGAAAAACTTCAATAACTCCAGTAGTTTTTAAGTTGGCGAGCCAAAAACGTATATATGCTTGTAAATTCGCGTTTTTAAGCACAAATTAACGATTTCTTGGTTTTTTGCGTTGCTGGTTTAATGAGAAATCGGATTTTTTGAAAAAGTTCAATAACTCCAGTAGTTTTTAAGTTGGCGAGCCAAAAACGTATATATGCTTGTAAATTCGCGTTTTTAAGCACAAATTGACGATTTCTTGCTTTTTTGCTTCGCTGGTTTAATGAGAAATCGGATTTTTTGAAAAACTTCAATAACTCCAGTAGTTTTTAAGTTGGCGAGCCAAAAACGTATATATGCTTATCAATTCGCGTTTTTAAGCACAAATTGACGATTTCTTGCTTTTTTGCTTTGCTGGTTTAATGAGAAATCGGATTTTTTGAAAAACTTCAATAACTCCAGTAGTTTTTAAATTGGCGAGCCAAAAACGTATATACGCTTGTAAATTCGCGTTTTTAAGCACAAATTGACAATTTCCTGCTTTTTTGCTTCTCTGGTTTAATGAGAAATCGGATTTTTTGAAAAACTTCATTAACTCCAGTAGTTTTTAAGTTGGCGAGCCAAAAACGTATATATGCTTGTAAATTTGCGTTTTTAAGCACAAATTGACGATTTCTTGCTTTTTTGCTTCGCTGGTTTAATGAGAGATCGGATTTTTTGAAAAAGTTCAATAACTCCAGTAGTTTTTAAGTTGGCGAGCCAAAAACGTATATATGCTTGTAGATTCGCGTTTTTAAGCACAAGTTGACGATTTCTTGCTTTTTTGCTTCGCTGGTTTAATGAGAAATCGGATTTTTTGAAAAAGTTCAATAACTCCAGTAGTTTTTAAGTTGGCGAGCCAAAAACGTATATATGCTTGTAAATTCGCGTTTTTAAGCACAAATTGACGATTTCTTGCTTTTTTGCTTCGCTGGTTTAATGAAAAATTTTTGATTTTTTGAAAAACTTCAATAATTCCAGTAGTTTTTAAGTTGGCGAACCAAAAACGTATATATGCTTGTAAATTCGCGTTTTTAAGCACAAATTGACAATTTCTTGCTTTTTTGCTTCGCTGGTTTAATGAGAAATCGGATTTTTTGAAAAAGTTCAATATCTCCAGTAGTTTTTAAGTTGGCGAGCCAAAAACGTACAAATGCTTGTAAATTCGCGTTTTTAAGCAGATATTGACGATTTTTTGCTTTTTCGCTTCGCTGGTTTAATGAGAAATCGGTTTTTTTGAAAAAGTTCAATAACTTCAGTAGTTTTTAAGTTGGCGAGCCAAAAACGTATATATGCTTGTAAATTCGCGTTTTTAAGCAGAAATTGACGATTTCTTGCTTTTTTGCTTCGCTGGTTTAATGAGAAATCGGATTTTTTGAAAAAGTTTAATAACTCCAGTAGTTTTTAAGTTGGCAAGCCAAAAACTTATATATGCTTGTAAATTTGCGTTTTTAAGCACAAATTGATGATTTCTTGCTTTTTGCTTCGCTGGTTTAATGAGAAATCGGATTTTTTGAAAAAGTTCAATAACTCCAGTAGTTTTTAAGTTGGCGAGCCAAAGACGTATATATGCTTGCAAATTCGCGTTTTTAAGCAGAAATTGACAATTTCTTGCTTTTTTGCTTCGCTGGTTTAATGAGAAATCGGATTTTTTGAAAAAGTTTAATAACTCCAGTAGTTTTTAAGTTGGCGAGCCAAAAACGTATATATGCTTGTAAATTCGCGTTTTTAAGCACAAATTGACAATTTCCTGCTTTTTTGCTTCTCTGGTTTAATGAGAAATCTGATTTTTTGAAAAACTTCAATAACTCCAGTAGTTTTTAAGTTGGCGAGCCATAAACGTATATATGCTTGTAAATTCGCGTTTTTAAGCACAAATTGACGATTTCTTGCTTTTTTGCTTCGCTGGTTTAATGAGAAATCGGATTTTTTGAAAAAGTTCAATAACTCCAGTAGTTTTTAAGTTGGCGAGCCAAAAACGTATATATGCTTGTAAATTCGCGTTTTTAAGCACAAATTGACGATTTCTTGCTTTTTTGCTTCGCTGGTTTAATGAGAAATCGGATTTTTTGAAAAAATTCAATAACTCCAGTAGTTTTTAAGTTGGCAAGCCAAAAACTTATATATGCTTGTAAATTTGCGTTTTTAAGCACAAATTGATGATTTCTTGCTTTTTGCTTCGCTGGTTTAATGAGAAATCGGATTTTTTGAAAAAGTTCAATAACTCCAGTAGTTTTTAAGTTGGCGAGCCAAAAACGTATATATGCTTGCAAATTCGCGTTTTTAAGCAGAAATTGACGATTTCTTGCTTTTTTGCTTCGCTGGTTTAATGAGAAATCGGATTTTTTGAAAAAGTTTAATAACTCCAGTAGTTTTTAAGTTGGCGAGCCAAAAACGTATATATGCTTGTAAATTCGCGTTTTTAAGCACAAATTGACAATTTCCTGCTTTTTTGCTTCTCTGGTTTAATGAGAAATCTGATTTTTTGAAAAACTTCAATAACTCCAGTAGTTTTTAAGTTGGCGAGCCATAAACGTATATATGCTTGTAAATTCGCGTTTTTAAGCACAAATTGACGATTTCTTGCTTTTTTGCTTCGCTGGTTTAATGAGAAATCGGATTTTTTGAAAAAGTTCAATAACTCCAGTAGTTTTTAAGTTGGCGAGCCAAAAACGTATATATGCTTGTAAATTCGCGTTTTTAAGCACAAATTGACGATTTCTTGCTTTTTTGCTTCGCTGGTTTAATGAGAAATCGGATTTTTTGAAAAACTTCAATAATTCCAGTAGTTTTTAAGTTGGCGAACCAAAAACGTATATATGCTTGTAAATTCGCGTTTTTAAGCACAAATTGACAATTTCTTGCTTTTTTGCTTTGCTTGTTTAATGAGAAATCGGATTTTTTGAAAAAGTTCAATAACTTCAGTAGTTTTTAATTTGGCGAGCCAAAAACGTATATATGCTTGTAAATTCGCGTTTTTAAGCACAAATTGACGATTTCTTGCTTTTTTGCTTCGCTGGTTTAATGAGAAATCGGATATTTTGAAAAAGTTTAATAACTTCAGTAGTTTTTAAGTTGGCGAGCCAAAAACGTATATATGCTTGTAAATTCGCGTTTTTAAGCACAAATTGACGATTTCTTGCTTTTTTGCTTCGCTGGTTTAATGAGATATCGTATTTTTTGAAAAACTTCAATAACTCCAGTAGTTTTTAAGTTGGCGAGCCAAAAACGTATATATGCTTGTAAATTCGCGTTTTTAAGCACAAATTAACGATTTCTTGCTTTTTTGCTTTGCTGGTTTAATGAGAAATCGGATTTTTTAAAAAAGTTCAATAACTCCAGTAGTTTTTAAGTTGGCGAGCCAAAAACGTATATATGCTTGTAAATTCGCGTTTTTAAGCACAAATTGACGATTTCTTGCTTTTTTGCTTCGCTGGTTTAATGAGAAATCGGATTTTTTGAAAAACTTCAATAACTCCAGTAGTTTTTAAGTTGGCGAGCCAAAAACGTATATATGCTTGTAAATTCGCGTTTTTAAGCACAAATTGACGATTTTTTGCTTTTTTGCTTCGTTGGTTTAATGAGAAATTGGATTTTTTGAAAAAGTTCAATAACTCAAGTAGTTTTTAAGTTGGCGAGCCAAAAACGTATATATGCTTGTAAATTCGCGTTTCTAAGCAGAAATTGACGATTTCTTGCTTTTCTGCTTCGCTGATTTAATGAGAAATCGGATTTTTTGAAAAACTTCAATAACTCCAGTAGTTTTTAAGTTGGCAAGCCAAAAACATATATATGCTTGTAAATTCGCGTTTTTAAGCACAAATTAACGATTTCTTGCTTTTCTGCTTCGCTGGTTTAATGAGAAATCGGATTTTTTGAAAAACTTCAATAACTCCAGTAGTTTTTAAGTTGGCAAGCCAAAAACGTATATATGCTTGTAAATTCGCGCTTTTAAGCACAAATTGACGATTTCTTGCTTTTTTGCTTCGCTGGTTTAATGAGAAATCGGATTTTTTTAAAAATTTCAATAACTCCAGTAGTTTTTAAATTGACGAGCCAAAAACGTATATATGCTTGTAAATTCGCGTTTTTAAGCACAAATTGACGATTTCTTGCTTTTTGCTTCGCTGGTTTAATGAGAAATCGGATTTTTTGAATAAGTTCAATAACTCCAATAGTTTTTAAGTTGGCGAGTCAAAAACGTATATATGCTTGTAAATTAGCGTTTTTAAGCAGAAATTGACGATTTCTTGCTTTTTCGCTTCGCTGGTTTAATGAGAAATCGGATTTTTTGAAAAAGTTCAATATCTCTAGTAGTTTTTAAGTTGGCGAGCCAAAAACGTATAAATGCTTGTAAATTCGCGTTTTTAAGCAGAAATTGACGATTTCTTGCTTTTTCGCTTCGCTGGTTTAATGAGAAATCGGATTTTTTGAAAAAGTTCAATATCTCCAGTAGTTTTTAAGTTGGCCAGCCAAAAACGTATAAATGCTTGTAAATTCGCGTTTTTAAGCAAAATTGACGATTTCTTGCTTTTTCGCTTCGCTGGTTTAATGAGAAATCGGATTTTTTGAAAAAGTTCAATAACTCCAGTAGTTTTTAAGTTGGCGAGCCAAAAACGTATATATGCTTGTAAATTCGCGTTTTTTAGCAGAAATTGACGATTTCTTGCTTTTTCGCTTCGCTGGTTTAATGAGAAATCGGATTTTTTGAAAAAGTTCAATAACTCCAGTAGTTTTTAAGTTGGCCAGCCAAAAACGTATATATGCTTGTAAATTCGCGTTTTTAAGCAGAAATTGACGATTTCTTGCTTTTTCGCTTCGCTGGCTTAATGAGAAATCGGATTTTTTGAAAAAGTTCAATATCTCCAGTAGTTTTTAAGTTGGCGAGCCAAAAACGTATAAATGCTTGTAAATTCGCGTTTTTAAGCAGAAATTGACGATTTCTTGCTTTTTCGCTCGCTGGTTTAATGAGAAATCGGATTTTTTGAAAAAGTTCAATAACTCCAGTAGTTTTTAAGTTGGCGAGCCAAAAACGTATATATGCTTGTAAATTCGCGTTTTTAAGCAGAAATTGACGATTTCTTGCTTTTTCGCTTCGCTGGTTTAATGAGAAATCGGATTTTTTGAAAAAGTTCAATATCTCCAGTAGTTTTTAAGTTGGCTAGCCAAAAACATATAAATGCTTGTAAATTCGCGTTTTTAAGCAGAAATTGACGATTTCTTGCTTTTTCGCTTCGCTGGTTTAATGTGAAATCGGATTTTTTGAAAAAGTTCAATATCTCCAGTAGTTTTTAAGTTGGCGAGCCAAAAACGTATAAATGCTTGTAAATTCGCGTTTTTAAGCAGAAATTGACGATTTCTTGCTTTTTCGCTTCGCTGGTTTAATGAGAAATCGGATTTTTTGAAAAAGTTCAATAACTCCAGTAGTTTTTAAGTTGGCGAGCCAAAAACGTATATATGCTTGTAAATTCGCGTTTTTAAGCAGAAATTGACGATTTCTTGCTTTTTCGCTTCGCTGGTTTAATGAGAAATCGGATTTTTTGAAAAAGTTCAATATCTCCAGTAGTTTTTAAGTTGGCGAGCCAAAAACGTATAAATGCTTGTGAATTCGCGTTTTTAAGCAGAAATTGACGATTTCTTGCTTTTTCGCTCGCTGGTTTAATGAGAAATCGGATTTTTTGAAAAAGTTCAATAACTCCAGTAGTTTTTAAGTTGGCGAGCCAAAAACGTATATATGCTTGTAAATTTGCGTTTTTAAGCAGAAATTGACAATTTCTTGCTTTTTCGCTTCGCTGGTTTAATGAGAAATCGGATTTTTTGAAAAAGTTCAATAACTCCAGTAGTTTTTAAGTTGGCAAGCCAAAAACGTATATATGCTTGTAAATTCGCGTTTTTAAGCAGAAATTGACGATTTCTTGCTTTTTCGCTTCGCTGGTTTAATGAGAAATCGGATTTTTTGAAAAAGTTCAATATCTCCAGTAGTTTTTAAGTTGGCTAGCCAAAAACATATAAATGCTTGTAAATTCGCGTTTTTAAGCAGAAATTGACGATTTCTTGCTTTTTCGCTTCGCTGGTTTAATGTGAAATCGGATTTTTTGAAAAAGTTCAATATCTCCAGTAGTTTTTAAGTTGGCGAGCCAAAAACGTATAAATGCTTGTAAATTCGCGTTTTTAAGCAGAAATTGACGATTTCTTGCTTTTTCGCTTCGCTGGTTTAATGAGAAATCGGATTTTTTGAAAAAGTTCAATAACTCCAGTAGTTTTTAAGTTGGCGAGCCAAAAACGTATATATGCTTGTAAATTCGCGTTTTTAAGCAGAAATTGACGATTTCTTGCTTTTTCGCTTCGCTGGTTTAATGAGAAATCGGATTTTTTGAAAAAGTTCAATATCTCCAGTAGTTTTTAAGTTGGCGAGCCAAAAACGTATAAATGCTTGTAAATTCGCGTTTTTAAGTAGAAATTGACGATTTCTTGCTTTTCCGCTTCGCTGGTTTAATGAGAAATCAGATTTTTTGAAAAAGTTCAATAACTCCAGTAGTTTTTTAGTTGGCGAGCCAAAAAAGTATATATGCTTGTAAATTCGCGTTTTTAAGCAGAAATTGACGATTTCTTGCTTTTTCGTTTCGGTGGTTTAATGAGAAATCGGATTTTTTGAAAAAGTTCAATATCTCCAGTAGTTTTTAAGTTGGCGAGCCAAAAACGTATAAATGCTTGTAAATTAATACAGTGAAGTATGTTATGTGTGAGTCTGCCGTTGCGCTTGAGAACATACGTCCAAGCTTGTTCTCGTCCCTGGCTCGACTGAATGCCTGAATCATGTCTGGTTAAGTTTTACGTACGCGTGACGTATGTGAACGCGAGGACATCTGTTATCATGCGCTAAACAGCATTACAATATATAAATAAACTGGAGGGGTTTCAAAACAATAAGAAACAATATTACATTTTTTTTTTTTACAACATAATAGACATATCAAATAAATGCATATTCAATTCCTTATAACATAACAATAGCTTATTTGCTCACTTCAGGTAACACACAAATTTTTGTTACTGAACGCTTTACATATTTACCACTACACCACAAGGTAACCACTCTCACTATACCGTCAGCACCAGGATGTACTTCATGTATCCGCGCTAAACGCCAACATGAAGGTGGCAAGTTGTCTTTTTTTAGCAGCACGACCATGTCCGGTTTCACGTTGAAGCCAGTCGTCTTCCACTTGGTTCTTTGCTGCAGGCAGGAGATGTAGTCTCGTGACCAAGCTCTCCAGAAGTTCTGTACTAATTTCTGCAAGAATTGGTAACGATTTAGACGGGTAGTGTGTTGATCAGAAACGTCTGGATCCGCGATTGTCGTAAATGTACGACCAATCAAAAAATGTGCTGGGGTTAGCACTCGTATATCGTTCGGATCGGACGACAGTGGGCCTAATGGCCGTGAATTTAAGATTGATTCAATTTGAGTCAACACCGTGCACAACTCCTCGTACGTTAACGAACTATTTAGCACAATTCGTCTCAAATGAAACTTGACCGATTTTACACAAGCCTCCCACAGGCCGCCCATATGCGGGGAATTAGCAGGGATAAAATGCCAATCCATACCCATGTTACTCAAACCTTGTACAATTTGATTACCGGTTACCCTTCGTGGTATACAAATGTTATTAATAACCGACGATTGCTCTATAAATTCTAACCATTTATTTTTAATTTCGCTCGGTACTTGCTCGTCCCACCCTATTTCTAGTTTCCATATATCTTGCATAATTAATTTTGCTATCACGATTATCGGACCTAACAATCCTAATGGGTCAAACAGTTGAGCTATGTGCGATAGTATGACTCTTTTCGAATAAATTGTATTCTCTGTACTGACAGCATGGTAAGCAATTTCGTCGCGTACAGGTAACCAATGAATACCTAATGTTTTTAATGAATCGTGTTCATTGCATTTTATTGTTAAATTTTCCTGTTTATTTAACGCTACATTGTCAATTATTTCCGAATAATTTGACGCCCATTTCCGTAAAGGAAATCCACCATTCTCTAACAGAATGGTCATATCTTTTTGTAATACCTTCATTTCTTCGAGATCGTTACCCCCCGTTATTAAATCATCCATGTAAAAATCTCTTGTAACTATCTCTGCTAAATGATTATTACTGTTTTGTACACTTCGGCCTAATTCCTGTAGACATTTTGTAGCAATAAAAGAGGCTGGTCGCGTACCGTACGTTAACGTTTGCAACTCGAAAATTTTTAATTCTTTGCTAGGAGAGAATCTCCATAATATTTTTTGATATTTTACATCATTTGAATTGATTGCAATTTGTCGATACATTTTACTTACGTCAGCCGTTAACACGTACTGATAAGTTCGGAACCGTACAAGAATACTGAATAAATCGTCCTGCAAAACAGGCCCTGTCATTAAAATGTCGTTTAGAGAAATATTATTTGAAGTTTTTGATGACGCATCAAAAACTACCCGAACCTTCGTTGTCAAGCTATCGGCCTTGTATACAGCATGGTGTGGCATAAAATAGCCTTCTTTATTACCAGATTCTAATGTACCGATTTCTTTCATATTGTCACGTGTATGAACTCGAAGGGTCATTGAAACCACAAAAATATAATAAATTATAATAAGTTCTTTTGTAATAGCTGTAAGCGAGAAATCGTCGTGCGTAGGAATGCATCATTAGAACAATTCCATATATGGTAATCTGTATATGATTTACATCCCTACACACACGGGTCTTACGAAATATATGATTAGGCGACTAACGAACCTTTTAATAAATTGTGTGAACATCTTGCATAAGCATACTGTTATCTTTACACAACAAAGATGCGCCGCGGGGTGTGACACACTCTTATGCACTTTGGTCTAACCACGACTATCAAAATAAATAATAAATAATTGTATGACGCCCCACGGGTGGTCATAGTTTTCCCAAAAAGGTTTCGTCACACCTAACCCTCACCCCTACGGTGTGGTTAGGAAGTATCGAGTCAAATCATATATAAGCTGGACATTAGAACTAAATAGTCAGTTGAATATCCATTGAGGTTTCGACTAAACATAGTGAGTGTTATCTGTGACCACTACTCTATCTACTCCCTATCTAAGATGGCGTCAGCACGACATTTGGAATTGTAAGTTAGACTATTATTATTTTTAAATGTAAACTTATATTGTATAATTTGAAATGCTATTAAATAAACTCCTGCTTATTAAACTTAAACCAAGTATGTAACTTTATTTGTCAACCCTCGAGTGAAGATATACCCTGCTTGAGGGCAGAACAACATTCGATTCTAGCGTTAAATAGTTTGTACACGTTGTAAACGTGACAATTGGTGGAGGCGCCGGGTATAAACAAAAAATGTTGTTGACAAATAAAAGTACAGCTTTTTACTAATAATGTTCTGTAACGGCGATTATGCCAAACACACCATATAATCTGCGTTCAAGAAGTAACATGCTACAACGTACACCACCGGGATCAAATCGAGCACTTATAACAATTAACAATACGGCAATAGAAAACAACACACGGGTTAACACTTTAACACCACCCCCTACGAGTCCAGATCGCGACGAATATAACGAGGAAAACGAAACGCAATTATCAGTACAAAGTAATTTATCAGTTAGTTCGGTTGAGGAAATTGCATTCGGAATTCAAGAAATCATGGCGGAACCTACACTCGAAGAAATCGAACATAACAACGATCCGCGTCTACCTAAATTCATAGAGCCACAGAAGTTCGACCCACAACACGGCCACAATGCTATTGAATTTTTTCAAAATTTCGAGCAAGCTGCGCGGGCTAATCACTGGTCGAACGCCCTAAAATTAACATATTTTAATATGTACCTGATGGGTAGAGCTGGCGTGTGGTATCGGGCCTATGCGATTAGAAACGCTCAGGCCACGTGGCTAGATGTAGCCAATGCATTTAAAGCCGAGTTTTTTCCTGTCGGCTATATGCTTAATCTTTGGGACCAGTGGCGTACCAAAGTACAGCGTAAAGATGAGGACCCGCGTACATACTATTACGCGATGCTTGATCTAAGCGATAATCTAGACACTGAAATTCCGGACGAGCAGATTAGATTGACCATTGAAGGCGGATTGTTACCACGGTTACAGGAAAAAATCGCGATTTGTCGCCCAAAATCTTTAAAAGATTTAAAAGAGGCGATAGATTTAATGTGTGAGACAGAGAATCGTATCACACGTGCCAGGGATTTAGCGGAAAAATCAGAAATAGATGTTAGGAAGGAAATTGCGGCCGTCGAGCAGCGGTTGACCAGGATTTTCCGTAGCGGAGATAACGCGCCGCGTTACTCATCACAACACGTGCCGAATAGCGGACAGCGGTTTCAAAACTATAATCAACGATTTCCAAATAATAGTCCACGTTTCTCAAACAATCAACAATTTAATAACAATCAACAATCCGGGCAACGATTTAATAACAGTCAACAATTCGGTCAGCGATTTAATAATAATTTTACTCAACGACCAGGCAATAATCAACGATTCCCAAACAATAACATGCAGCCAAACAGATCCGCGAATAACGGACGTACAAATGGAAACGGGTTCGATCCCCGTCAGACACGAACACACGACGGTCGACCGATTTGTTTCAGGTGCCAGCGACCGGGCCATTTAGCTAAAACTTGCCCTGATTTGCAACGCAGCAATTCCGGCAATGTGAAGGGAAACGGTGCTCCGCGACGCTAAACGGGACCCATAGCGTCGCGTGCCACTTAGATTCGGGGCCCGCGGAAACCACTCTCAAAGTACTTACAGTGGCGGGTAGGTTGAATAATAAACCCGTGAAAATTCTCATCGACACTGGCGCAGTGTACAACGTTGTTGGAGCTAGCCAAACCAGCAACCTGCTCCCAGCCAAGGTGAATGTTCTTAAAACGGCCGGAGGACATTTAATTCCAGTACTGGGAACTACACTGTTAAGTGTAACAATGGGCACGTGGACTGCGGAAGTAGCTTTTCTCGTAGTATCATACCTGCCGTGTGACGTAATTTTGGGAGTACAATTTTTAATAAAACATCACGTATTAATTGATTTTCATAATTTTAAAATCAAAATTAATAAAGATAACTTTCGTGAGCACGAAATCGGATTTTCTCAAACACAATTGCCATCATACGCGAAAAAATTAGAAGATTTCGCAGGAGCGGCTTCTAAAGCCAACGAAGGTGTCTATGCTGAGCTCCCGCATCCAGATAGCACAACTTTGCAACAACGCAATAAGTTGGTACTCGTGAATGATGCCATAGTGAACGGCGAAAAGTCGATCCTCTGCGAGCTGAAAGAAATCGGACCGATACTAGTGAATAGTAGAATAGAGACACGCCCAGATTTATTACACAGATACGGAATAGTAATAAAATTATTAAGGCCCCATGAATCTGAATATGGCACGTGGTACGCTGAAATTTATAATGTAAATAGTTACGCTTGCAAACTAATTAAAAATACCGCTTTAGCTTATAATACTTTTATTAATATTAACAGCCCAGAAGCCATGATGTTGGATGATAATAATGATAATACGGAAAAAACGCACAACATTAACGGTGATATCTCACAAAGGGAACGGGACTCGCTTTTAGAATTAATTAACGAATATAGTGACGTCTACGCGTGGACGTCGAAACAAATAGGGTTAACACATTTAGCTGAACACGAAATCAACACGGGAGAAGCCACGCCAATCCACCAGCGGGCCTACAGGGTGTCCCACAAGGAGAGGGACGCTATACAAGGCCAGGTACAAGAAATGTTAGAAGATAACATCATTCGCCCATCCTATGGGGCGTGGTCATCACCCGTCGTGCTGGTAAAGAAGAAAGATGATACATGGAGGTTCTGCGTCGATTACCGAAAACTCAACGCTGTAACCAAGCAAGATGTATATCCACTGCCTGTCATTGAGGATATTCTCAGTTATTTAGGAAATGCTAAATATTTTACTAGTTTAGATTTATTCTCAGGTTATTGGCAGGTACCAGTAAAAGAAGAGGACAAACAAAAAACTGCATTTATAACACCCGATGGTCACTACGAGTTCAATGTACTCAGTTTCGGTTTATGCAACGCACCGGCTACATTCCAAAATCTAGCTGATATTGTTTTTAAAGATATTAAATGGAAAGAAGTTTTGATATATCTCGACGATATTATTGTTTTTAGCGATAATTTCGACGAGCATTTACGGCGATTACGGGGAGTATTTGAGCGATTAAGACAGGCAAAATTAACACTAAAGCCATCAAAATGTGCTTACGTACAAACAGAGCTTAATTTATTAGGTTTTAAAGTTACAAATAAGGGTATTGCACCCGATCAAAAGAAATTAGATGCTATTAAAAATTTTCCTTTACCTAAAAAAGTAAAAGATATACAAAGTTTTCTTGGATTATGTAATTATTATAGAAAATTTATTAGAGATTTTGCAAAAATAGCACGTCCATTATATCAATTAACCAAAAAAGATACAAAATTTAAAATGACTGAATTAGAAAATAATGCAATGGAGTGTTTGAAAAATAAATTAATTACTGCGCCTGTATTAGCTCATTTTAACCCGAGAGCCGAACTAGAAATAAGAGTAGATGCATGTGATTTGGGACTAGGCGGTGTATTGCTACAATTAGAAAATGGAGAATGGCATCCTATAGCGTATATTTCAAGACGATTATCAAAAGCCGAGTTAAACTATACAATAACGGAAAAAGAGTGTTTAGCATTCGTATATTCTCTGAGCCAATGGCGACCATACGTTTGGGGCAAACAGTTTCGCGTCATTACAGACCATCACGCTTTATGCTGGCTGAAATCGATTCGCGATCCAGTCGGACGTTTGGCGAGATGGAGCATAAAAATTCAAGAGTATCAATATGATATTTTTCATAAAAGTGGAAAATCTCACACGGATGCGGACTGTTTATCGCGCTATCCTACCACAGACGCTACGCTGACGGACGAAGAGGAAGCCAATGACGTCACCACGTACGCCATGTTACCACAAGACATGGTAACCGAGCAATCTGTCGATAGAGATCTCAACGCGATAAAATACGCTGTGCAAGATAAAAATTTCGGAAGTTCATTACAGCAACGGCGCGCGAAAAATTATGAAGTTATAGACGATATACTTTATAAAATAAATCCAAAACCAACTGGCCCCGGACGATTATTGGTAATACCTAGCCATTTGGTCAAAGAGATAATGTTTGCTAATCACAACGAGCCAATAGCAGGACACTTAGGGTTCACAAAAACACTTGATCGTATCAATAATAGATATTACTGGGATGGAATGCGCCGAGACGTTGAAAAATACGTTAAGGGTTGTGAAGATTGCCAAGCCAGAAAAGGGGTAAAAAATGTAAAACCAGCTGGCATGTTACATCCACTACCCGTAGGACAACCGTTTGACAGAGTAGGCATTGATTTGTTAGGCCCGTTTCGTAGAAGCCGACACGGAAAAATTTTTATAGTAGTCGCCACTGATTACGCAACCCGTTGGGCTGAAACGCGGGCGCTTTCAAATGGAAAAGCCGAAAACGTCGCACGATTCATAGCGGAAAGTATCATCTGCCGTCACGGTTCACCGAGAGTATTACTCAGCGACCGCGGTAAAGTATTCCAGTCGCAAATGGTGGATGAACTATTAAGAATATCGGGCATCGAAAATCATTTCACAACAGCATACCATCCACAAACAAACGGTCTCACCGAGCGATTAAATAAAACAATCGCAGATATGTTAAGTGTATATACAAATACCGCTCAAACTGATTGGGATGAATATCTTCCACATGTTACGTTTGCCTATAACACAGCTGTTCAAGACACAACAAAGTATTCGCCTTTCTTTCTAATATACGGAAGAGAAGCGATACTACCCACACAAGCACAGATAACTCTACCTATTGAGAATGAAATAGTAATAAAAACACAACAACAGCTGCAAGAGATAAGAGAACAGGCTAAACAAAAAATACAAACGAAACAGGTTAAGGACAAAGAACGGTATGATAATAAGCATCGAAATGTTACATATGAAATAGGTCAAAAAGTAAAGGTATATAATCCGGAGAGACACGTGGGTAAAAGTGATAAACTCTTACTTAAGTGGTTCGGACCGTATACAGTACTAGACAAAAAATCAGACGTAACCTATATCATTGGGAAAGGTAAAGGTAGAGGTGGGCGGAATAAATTAGAAACTATACACGTTAGTAGAATGAAACCCTATCATGAGCCCTGGGAACCTGCTATACAAGAGAACAATGAACTCGACCAAAATGATATTGAAGAAAACGAAAGTGAAATCGGAACAATAGGAAATAACAGCGATAACAACGATGGTCAGAATCCGTTATAAAAAGAAATGTACAGTCACGTATTAGCCCAATATGTATTTTCAAATTTTTTAGAATATTTAATTTTTAATTTTTAATTTTTTAATAAGTATATATATAATATATATATATATATAGATGTATATAATTTTGGTTTTATATTTGTGTATTACTATAATACTAACATTTATAATAGGGATTGGCAAAGGAATATGGGACGTTTGGCGTTGGAGCTGCCAACGCTAATGGGAAGTCTTCACTTCGTCCCACGGAGAGAGGCTGCCAATATCCCAGCGATGCTGCTGGGATATATACTAATAACAGTTTTGGAACCAATGGTCCACGTGGTATGGATGTTTCAAATGTCGGTACCAACCATCTTGGCACAGATGCCAGTGGCGGCCAGGATGCGAATGTATTATGAGAAGGATATAGCGGGGACGGTAAAAACTATTAAAGCTATAGTCGATCTCATCTGGACCCACAACGGCGGGTATGACGACGAAACAAATTTCAGGGTGGGAGCAATAATGACTACTTGCTATGAGGAATTTCGACAAATGCATCCAGCGGCTCAGCCACTAACTCCAGCGGGATTAATGGTGGCGCTGAAGAAGTTAGTGAATGAAGCGGTTTGGATGGCTCCCACCCCCGAAATGGCGTATTTTCCTCCAGCACCCCTGAGGCGCGGAAGAGGGTTTTCTCAGAGGAGGTTCGAGGAACCACCGCAGCTAGGTCGTGGCGAAAGGATCCGAAGGATGCTCGAGCAACGTAGCCGAGGGTCAGTAGGATCCAATTCACCCCCATACACGCCACCGTACAGACCATGGCCCGACCCGTCATACTCGCCTCGTTCGCCGCCACCTCCTTATTCCGATGCGGACGAGACCATAATGGTGTCGGACTCGCCCTCGCCCTCGCCGGTCTACGACCCCGCAAGGTCACCCGCGGCTTCGGATGAGGAGAGATGGGAGGATTAAAAATACCAATCCAATTCCCCCCCCCCCCGTAAAAAAGACAATAGTAAGACAATACAGTTAAGTGTAAGTGTAAGTTAGATTTAAGAAAGAAAAACAATATTATCGATACGAAAATAGACAACTAGATTAAGGTAAGAATTTATTTTACTCACGTTATTAGTGGTAGTTATTGTGTATTACTAACAGGTTGAGTTGTAATAACAGTGTCTACAACCACTAACTCAATATCCTCCAATTCTTCACTTGAACTATATGGTGGTGGAGACATAAACCAAATACACAACATACACTTCACAATGTATTTACACAAACTTTTTAAAATATTCACGAGAAAAAACAATATAATAAGTAACACGATCATAATATTTAAAACAAGAAACCAGTTATGTTTGTTTAAATCAAAGAACTGCATCGTTAAAACTAACATTAAATCAAATCGTGTCATGATGCAAACTAAAATAAATCCTTATAATTTAATCACCCACGTGTAGAACTTCCGTTTTTGATAAAAAAAATTTTTTTTAAGGAAACGGAATTTATAAATTTAAAGAAAGAAAAAGAGAAAGAAAAAAAAAGTATTGATAGCGATTCTACTTTAAGAAATAGACATAGAAATAAGTTTTGAGCATAATATTTTCTTTATAATTTTAAGGTTTTTTCTATTTTAATTTTTATTTTATTAATGGTTAATGGTGAACATGTGCTTCTGGACTGAAACTAACAAAGAATATATAAATGTAGTGTATGAAAAGTGCGTTACACAGAACAAGTTACAGGTTGATATTACTATGTGCGGCAGCAGTTCTGTCACAAGAAGGTCTGTCACAAGAGGTCCCAGTTCGGGTAGTAGCTGGGGCGTATTGGAAATCGTTACCAAGTACCGTTACGTATGAAGCAACCATTCCACTTACTTATGTATCGAAGTGGATAACAAGAGAAGAAGCAAATAGCAACGACGAATATAATAGCCAATTTTGTATAAATGATAGCAGCGAGTGCAACATTAGCACACAATTATCAGCGATGAGCCTTCAATACCAAAATATTTTCGAACAAATGGATAAATCAATGGATCCAACCTACTTTCTGGAGATAGAAGACCTACATTCGTCTCAATTACAAGAATATCTTATACTCAATGCGAGTAGTCCATTCATGCATTCAAACAGAAAAAAGCGGGCACTAGATTTCATAGGAGACGCTTTTCATTGGTGCTGCGGTGTGATGACAGAAACAAAGATGACGGATTTCGTGATGAATCAAAAAACTTTAGATGCGAAGATTGATGCATTAAAAACTGGCCTACATGAAGAATACAAGCATTTAACACTCTTAACTAACAGTTTCAAGCAATATGATGATGAAGTCAGTAAATCATTCAAAGAAATACAAGAACAAATACGAGAAATAGAAGAATTCGACAGAACCATTCTACCTCAAATCAAAGATACGGGAGATAAAATAAAATTGTACTCAAGAGAATTACTAATCAACGATTTTGCACAACTAAAACGTACACTTTTTATGACAAAATTATTCAGGCAAAATGAAATATTGAATGCTTGTAAAAACAGAAATATACCAACCATACTAGTCACGCCTGGAATATTAGCTAACGATCTCGATCGATTGGAAGAGAGATTGCAAGAATACAACCTACAACTAGCAATCCCGAGACGACAGCTGTCACAATATTATAAATTGCCAATCGTCGACTGTGGCCTTAGCCAGGATAACATAGTAGTACATTTGAAAGTGCCAGTAACACAGAAGGGAAGATCGTGGAAATTAGTCGAATTATTAACAACACCATTCGCATGGCATAACGAAACCTGCACGATAATGCATGACACTATGTATCTAGCGGTCAGCGGTAAGGATTTACGTCCGATATCGGGTGCCGGTCTACATCAATGCCAGCCTTATCATGACAGATTATGCTATCTGCCGCGTTATTCTTCTGATGCGGTTTACGGACCGCAATGCGCTTTTAAAATGTATGAAGGAGCGACAGTAGACGAAATTACACAGCATTGTTCTTTCCGTTGCTACCCAAGCAAACAAATGGTAATTTCCGAAGTTAGGCCGGATACCTATGTCATCACACATCCGCCAAAAAACACAAAAATTAGGTGTCCAAGAGGGGCAAAGGAAGTGAACCAAGTACATATAGACCAGCCAGGCGCATTACAAATCCAGTTACCTTGCGACTGTGCTATTTTCATCAACGACGAAAAAATCATTCCGCCAAGAGTACCTTGTGGAGAAGACAGCAGAGAACTTCAAGTTCTACACGTACTGCCAGCAACTTGGTCTACACTCAAGTCATACAGAATCAATCCATTAGTGCCGGAGACACACCCGATATATAACAATCTATCGGAGTGTTTAAATCACAACTGGACAACGACAGTACCACACTTGAATTTGTCTCAAATAAGTAATTTCAAGGAAGATTGGAATAACAAAATTTTCAATCTACATCCAGTTTGGGATAAAAATACACACTATAGAGATTTTCTACTATATTTGTGGAATATCTTACTGTCTATAGTTATTTTCAAAATCTGGAGAAGAATCGCTGCCTTGCCATTCATTCCAAGCGCTCACGGGTTGAGCAACGAAGCAGAGACAATAATAGCAGATACGTTCTATGGTCTGTTTTTCGCAACACTATTGATAATAATTTTGGGGCTCGTCGGCTACAAAATATACAAGTGCGTAAGAAATTATAGAAGATTTCGAACATTTCGGCCATCTAAAGAAGAAATTCGATTGAAATCCAAGAGACCAGTGAGTTTTCTAGGAGAAATAAACGACGGTACGTTAACGTTACCGGACGGAAGAGTCCTGTACGTTGAGTTGAAAAAGGAAGTCGGAGAGGAACAAGTGGCATCCGGAACCAGCTTGTTGGGGAGCAACAGGGCAGACCCCGGTCCAGGGACATCTCGCAGCGACAACTCAAGTGTTGCCGTGGGTAGCAGTAAACCGACGCCCGGGACACGCCTCAATCATAGTAAGAATATTATATAGTTTCGCGGCGGTGGGAACCAAAGCGACAAGTAAGTGTGCACACACATAAAAGTTAAAGTAACGATTGATTGATATATATACGAGTATAAAAAAAAAAGTGAAGTAACGATTATATTATAAAAGTAAGAAATAAAAAATTGTTAAAGGAAAAACTATTATTTAACGTAGTAATATCTTGAGCGGCCTGGTAACTTGTATTAATAAGAAAAGATTAAAATAAATTTTTTTATAATAATTTGATATAAACTTTATTAATCAAATAAAGTTTACTGACATAATAGTTTTTGTTTACACTTGTTATCTAAAAAAGATAAATATGTATACGATAGTAGTATTATTGTTCATTCATGCATGCGCATACGGAAGTGTAGAGGTAAACACAGGGGCGTATTTACAAAATTTGCCAAGTGTAGTACCGTATGAAACATCATTACCAATCATGTATGATCTGACAATCGTAGGATTGGAAGATAGGAAATTTTTGGATAACTGTTGTAAAATTGAGGAGTTTGAGGCATGTCAAACTTATAAATTAATTTTTAACGGAATTATAGAAACAAGTACAAACTCGTCTTTAGTAGCAAACGATGGTAATAGTCTAGGCTGGAGATATCAGTTAGCATCAAGAAATCACGTAGAAAAAATGTTTACTACGCAAAATGATTTAAATTTATTTTTTAAAGAATTACACGAATTTTCATATAAAATTAATATGAAAAGAAAACAAATTTTTCAAAATTTAGAAATTAAAACATGTAACGATCTTAAAGCTAATGTAGTAAAAACAAAATTACATAATTTGAATATAATGATCACAAATTTAATAAGTGCATGTCACAGCAGGCATTTGACACCAGACGTCATTGCAATGAAAGTATTATCAAACCATTTACAAAATTTTTCTAGAGAAGTTAAAAATGATGGATTTAATTTAGCACTGCAGAACGTAGCACAGTATTACGGCTTACCATTAACTGATTGTGTTTTCACACCAGAAAAGGTAATTATCGGTATTCACGTACCCATAGTCAGGATAGAGGTGAAGAAAATTATTTTACAAAGGTTAATACCTATTCCCATGAATTGGAACGGTAGAACGTGTAGCATAAATGCGGACCACGTGGACCTTGCGATCGTGCGAGAAAACATGACTGAAGACATCAGCATCCACTCTCCACAATGCAACCCCCACAAGGAAAGATTATGCATCATCGGGAAATCGTTTACAGGGAATATGAAGACAGCAATCTGTGCCTATTATATTATAAAAGGTGCATCAGTTGCTGAATTTTCCAAATACTGTCCTGTTACTTGCGATTCAATGAACGCTACGCAACCGATAATAACGCCGATAGATACGAATACGTTTACTGTGACGCACGCTCAGCAGTCAGTGCAAATTAAATGCAAGAAAAACATTAAGTTTTTTAAAGTAGATCCAAATTTTGGAACAATTTGGTTACAAATGCCCTGTAACTGCACAGCCACTATTGATAGTTTATTAACAATTGCTCCAACATATCCATGCATTTACAGTAATGCGTCAGCGGAGATTAAACAAGTTATCCCCGCAGCATGGACTATTACAAAAACGTTACAGCTACCACCCTATAATTCACAACAGTATCCTACATTCAAAAGTTTAAGCGAATGTCTAAATATGAATGCTTTAGATGAAAATGGTAATTGGTTGTCTACATTTCTGTATTACGCACCATGGATGCTTATGATTATTCCAATAATTATAGTTATAATAATATGTAAAAGAATTTCGTGTGTTCAACAAAGACACAAAAGAGACATTGAATTTTTAGCGGAAAGTGTACATAGAAGACTCGCAGAGTCGACTAGTACAACGTTTAGTACAAATACAATGAGTACCAGTATCAGTTCGCGACCCCCGGAAACGTTACCTAGGCCAGTGGTAAAGTCAGTGGACCAACACTCATACATACAACCTAACACATTTCCAATATACACAGAAGCACGAGATCCTGTCACACAACTATACAGTAACTTAAACCACAACCGCATTAACCGCAACATCACTGACCACAACCATTCGCCTATCGGTCAAATTGAATATATACAAATGTCTCGTTTGCCGTCGTTTGAACCCGCGTAAACTCTTACGTCGAGGGCGCCGTAAGCTAGAGGGGAGGGTAGTGTCACGTGTATGAACTCGAAGGGTCATTGAAACCACAAAAATATAATAAATTATAATAAGTTCTTTTGTAATAGCTGTAAGCGAGAAATCGTCGTGCGTAGGAATGCATCATTAGAACAATTCCATATATGGTAATCTGTATATGATTTACATCCCTACACACACGGGTCTTACGAAATATATGATTAGGCGACTAACGAACCTTTTAATAAATTGTGTGAACATCTTGCATAAGCATACTGTTATCTTTACACAACAAAGATGCGCCGCGGGGTGTGACACACTCTTATGCACTTTGGTCTAACCACGACTATCAAAATAAATAATAAATAATTGTATGACGCCCCACGGGTGGTCATAGTTTTCCCAAAAAGGTTTCGTCACACCTAACCCTCACCCCTACGGTGTGGTTAGGAAGTATCGAGTCAAATCATATATAAGCTGGACATTAGAACTAAATAGTCAGTTGAATATCCATTGAGGTTTCGACTAAACATAGTGAGTGTTATCTGTGACCACTACTCTATCTACTCCCTATCTAAGATGGCGTCAGCACGACATTTGGAATTGTAAGTTAGACTATTATTATTTTTAAATGTAAACTTATATTGTATAATTTGAAATGCTATTAAATAAACTCCTGCTTATTAAACTTAAACCAAGTATGTAACTTTATTTGTCAACCCTCGAGTGAAGATATACCCTGCTTGAGGGCAGAACAACATTCGATTCTAGCGTTAAATAGTTTGTACACGTTGTAAACGTGACAATATGCTCTAATTGAATATATTCTTTCATAAAATCATTGTAGCTAACCCTCGCTTCTGGATTACTCAATAACTTTCTTTCCAAACTAAAAAATCGCCGTTTCGCGGTTTCTAATGAATCACCGAGACAATTTGATTCTATTTTAAAGGGTAAAAAAGCAATGAATCTACCATTTATATCGCGTGTTATTGTTTCGTTAAAATGCTTTTCGCACTCGATTTCATCGATAGATTTTACTTTTTTGTCAGGTGTTTCTTCTATTTCCCAAAATTTAGCTATATTTTTATCTAGACGTTGTACTAGACTCAAATTACAACGCGCTACGTCTAGAATATTATGTGGTATACACCCCGATACTAGCCAACCAAAAACACTATTTTGTAAAATCAGCCCTTTTTGTTGGGTACGGATCTGACCGTTACATAACAATTCATAAAATATTTGCGCGCCTAACAAAATATCTACATCCTTTGTTTTATAAAATTCCGGATCTGCTAATTGCAGATTCCCTGGCAATTGTAACAATTTTGAATTTAAATCTATTGATGGCTGCGAGCCCGCTATTTTATCAAGAATATAAAACTCTAATTCTACGCAATAATTACTAATGTTAGATTTTAAATTTGTTTGAACTACCGCTGTAGCCTGATTATCCTTTGCATTTATACCTACGATTGGCAAATGTACCTTAGTCGATCTTAAATTTAATAATCTAAACAATTTTTTAGTTATAAAATTTACTTGTGAACCCGAATCTAACAATGCACGTGCGTCATAATATTTGTTGTTATTTCCCCTTATTTTAATCATGCAAGTAGACAACAATACTTGTGTAGGGTTTATTCGACAATTAGATGAGAGAGAGGTAGCCGCCGCGCTAATTACATCATCCTTACCGATCGCGTCATCGTTCGTTGTTCCGGCCGTTAAATGCAGTACCGTATTGTGCGGTTTTTTACAATTCTTACAACGTGTAACCTTACATTCATATGCTATATGCCCTTCTTTTAGACAATTTAAACATAATTTATTGTTTCTAGCATATTTTATTCTCTCGTTTACGTTTAATTTTAGAAATTGAAAACATTTGTTTGTGTAATGTTTATCATTTTTACAATAATAACAAAAACTAGCTTTCGTTGTTAAATTACATTGTGCACGCGTATCTACCGTTTTATATTTAACGTATTTCGTTTCTTGTTTATCGTTTGTTTTATGATTTAAAACTTCTAACGTATGCCATTTGTGAGTTAAAAATTCTTTCAATACCTTGAATTTGGGCATTTCCGTGTTTGAAATTCTAGTTTCCCATTCGCGTCGTGTATAGAACGGTAATTTATTAACAATCAAATGTATTAACAAATCGTCCCAATATTCTACCGGCCTATTTAATGATAGCAACGCCCTAGTGTGTTGTGATACCGTGTCTAAAAGTTTTCTAATACCGTGATAATTTTCTTTTGATACCGGCTCTATTTCGAATAAAGCGCGTATATGATTATTTACTATTAATCTAGTATGCTCAAATCTTTCTTTAAGTAGCTCGATTGCTTGATTATAATTTTCGTTTGTAATTTCTAAACCCGCAATTACATCCGCAGCGTCGCCTGTCAAAGATGTAATTAGATAATGTAATTTATCTACATTTGAAAGAGTTATATTTTTGTCTATTAATTCCATAAACTGATTCTTAAAAGATATCCAATGTTCAAATTTGCCGTCAAATGATGGCAAATTTATCGTTGGAAGTTTTGTTATGCGATTGGCACTCCCTACCGCATCCGTAGCAACAGGCGGTCCTGTATTGCTATGATTTGAATTATATTTCGCGTAAATTTCATTTACTTTAACCTTTACATTTGCAATTAACTCATCTATTTCTTCATTTTCATCAAAAATATCATTAAACTCATCTTCTACTTCTGCGTCGTATATATCTTTAAAATACGTTTCATAATCGCTAAGTAAATTTTCGCATAGATTGAATTGTTTATATGATTTATTTTGTGAATCTAAAGTTTCATTAGTTTTATCAATGTATTTTTGTGCTAACTGTAAATTTCTTATTAAAAACGATCTTTTATTTTTTAATAGTTTTAATTGTTCGTTAAGGTTCTGTGCCATCGTTGTTAACTCAATATAGTATCAAATACGTGACAATAATAATAAATAATACGACCTGATCCGAACGATATAAAGGAGTCTTTGTGCTGAACGCCGCCGCCGCGCCGTTCTTGATTGTTGCTGCTGGCCGCCGCTGTGAATGTTGTGCCGTGCTGTGACGTCACCACTGCTCTGATACCACGCCGCTCGCTGGCTAGCTTGCGAAATTGCCGCTTGCAATTCCGTTGTTCCTGGTACGCCGTTGCCTCGTGCTACGACTTGTCGCTGGCTATTCCCGATGGAATTCTTAGCTTTGCTTGTAACTCCCGATTAGAGTTATTACGATTTCGATTGTGACCCAATGTCAGCTATGTAAAACTCGACTGTTTTACTTGGTGTGCCAATGTATCGATTTATATTGGCGTTTTCTTGCAACTATCGATTAGTTGTTTAGCTCCGATTGGCTAATTTGATGTAACGATATACACTTTATAACTGTGATTCAGTTATTTGGCTGCGAAGGACCATGTACAATTAACATGGCATGTAACGATATACACTTTATAACTGTGGTTCAGTTATCTGGCTGAGAAGGACCATGTACAAATAACATGGCATGTAACGATATACACTTTATAACTGTGGTTCAGTTATCTGGCTGCGAAGAACCATGTACAATTAACATGGCATGTAACGATATACACTTTATAACTGTGGTTCAGTTATCTGGCTGAGGACCATGTACAATTAACATGGCATGTAACGATATACACTTTATAACTGTGGTTCAGTTATCTGGCTGAGAAGGACCATGTAAAATTAACATGAAAAGTAACGATATACACTTTATAACTGTGGTTCAGTTATCTGGCTGAGAAGGACCATGTAAATTAATACAGTGAAGTATGTTATGTGTGAGTCTGCCGTTGCGCTTGAGAACATACGTCCAAGCTTGTTCTCGTCCCTGGCTCGACTGAATGCGTAAATCATGTCTGGTTAAGTTTTACGTACGCGTGACGTATGTGAACGCGAGGACATCTGTTATCATGCGCTAAACAGCATTACAATATATATATAAACTGGCGCTAAATTTTAAACGTATGCTAAGTCCTTAACAATGCTTGTAAATTCGCGTTTTTAAGCAGAAATTGACGATTTCTTGCTTTTTCGCTTCGCTGGTTTAATGAGAAATCGGATTTTTTGAAAAAGTTCAATAACTCCGGTAGTTTTTAAGTTGGCGAGCCAAAAACGTATATATGCTTGTAAATTCGCGTTTTTAAGCAGAAATTGACGATTTCTTGCTTTTTCGCTTCGCTGGTTTAATGAGAAATCGGATTTTTTGAAAAAGTTCAATATCTCCAGTAGTTTTTAAGTTGGCGAGCCAAAAACGTATAAATGCTTGTAAATTCGCGTTTTTAAGCAGAAATTGACGATTTCTTGCTTTTTCGCTCGCTGGTTTAATGAGAAATCGGATTTTTTGAAAAAGTTTAATAACTCCAGTAGTTTTTAAGTTGGCGAGCCAAAAACGTATATATGCTTGTAAATTCGCGTTTTTAAGCAGAAATTGACGATTTCTTGTTTTTTCGCTTCGCTGGTTTAATGAGAAATCGGACTTTTTGAAAAAGTTCAATAACTCCAGTAGTTTTTAAGTTGGCGAGCCAAAAACGTATATATGCTTGTAAATTCGCGTTTTTAAGCAGAAATTGACGATTTCTTGCTTTTTCGCTTTGCTGGTTTAATGAGAAATCGGATTTTTTGAAAAAGTTCAATATCTCCAGTAGTTTTTAAGTTGGCGAGCCAAAAACCTATAAATGCTTGTAAATTCGCGTTTTTAAGCAGAAATTGACGATTTCTTGCTTTTTCGTTTCGCTGGTTTAATGAGAAATCGGATTTTTTGAAAAAGTTTAATATCTCCAGTAGTTTTTAAGTTGGCGAGCCAAAAACGTATAAATGCTTGTAAATTCGCATTTTTAAGCAGAAATTGACGATTTCTTGCTTTTTCGCTTCGCTGGTTTAATGAGAAATCGGATTTTTTGAAAAGGTTCAATAACTCCGGTAGTTTTTAAGTTGGCGAGCCAAAAACGTATATATGCTTGTAAATTCGCGTTTTTAAGCAGAAATTGACGAATTCTTGCTTTTTCGCTTCGCTGGTTTAATGAGAAATCGGATTTTTTGAAAAAGTTTAATAACTCCAGTAGTTTTTAAGTTGGCGAGCCAAAAACGTACATATGCTTGTAAATTCGCGTTTTTAAGCAGAAATTGACGATTTCTTGCTTTTTCGCTTCGCTGGTTTAATGAGAAATCGGATTTTTTGAAAAAGTTCAATATCTCCAGTAGTTTTTAAGTTGGCGAGAAAAAGACGTATAAATGTTTGTAAATTCGCGTTTTTAAGCAGAAATTGACGATTTCTTGCTTTTTCGCTTCGCTGGTTTAATGAGAAATCGGATTTTTTAAAAAAGTTCAATATCTCCAGTAGTTTTTAAGTTGGCAAGCCAAAAACGTATAAATGCTTGTAAATTCGCGTTTTTAAGCAGAAATTGACGATTTCTTGCTTTTTCGCTTCGCTGGTTTAATGAGAAATCGGATTTTTTGAAAAAGTTCAATATCTCTAGTAGTTTTTAAGTTGGCGAGCCAAAAACGTATAAATGCTTGTAAATTCGCGTTTTTAAGCAGAAATTGACGATTTCTTGCTTTTTCGCTTCGCTGGTTTAATGAGAAATCGGATTTTTTGAAAAAATTTCATAACTCCAGTAGTTTTTAAGTTGGCGAGCCAAAAACGTATATATGCTTGTAAATTCGCGTTTTTAAGCAGAAATTGACGATTTCTTGCTTTTTCGCTTCGCTGGTTTAATGAGAAATCGGATTTTTTGAAAAAGTTCAATATCTCCAGTAGTTTTTAAGTTGGCGAGCCAAAAACGTATAAATGCTTGTAAATTCGCGTTTTTAAGCAGAAATTGACGATTTCTTTCTTTTTCGCTTCGCTGGTTTAATGAGAAATCGGATTTTTTGAAAAAGTTTAATAACTCCAGTAGTTTTTAAGTTGGCGAGCCAAAAACGTATATATGCTTGTAAATTCGCGTTTTTAAGCAGAAATTGACGATTTCTTGTTTTTTCGCTTCGCTGGTTTAATGAGAAATCGGACTATTTGAAAAAGTTCAATAACTCCAGTAATTTTTAAGTTGGCGAGCCAAAAACGTATATATGCTTGTAAATTCGCGTTTTTAAGCAGAAATTGACGAATTCTTGCTTTTTCGCTTCGCTGGTTTAATGAGAAATCGGATTTTTTGAAAAAGTTCAATAACTCCAGTAGTTTTTAAGTTGGCGAGCCAAAATCGTATATATGCTTGTAAATTCGCGTTTTTAAGCAGAAATTGACGATTTCTTGCTTTTTCGCTTCGCTGGTTTAATGAGAAATCGGACTTTTTGAAAAAGTTCAATAACTCCAGTAGTTTTTAAGTTGGCGAGCCAAAAACGTATATATGCTTGTAAATTCGCGTTTTTAAGCAGAAATTGACGATTTCTTGCTTTTTCGCTTCGCTGGTTTAATGAGAAATCGGACTTTTTGAAAAAGTTTAATAACTCCAGTAGTTTTTAAGTTGGCAAGCCAAAAACGTATAAATGCTTGTAAATTCGCGTTTTTAAGCAGAAATTGACGATTTCTTGCTTTTTCGCTTCGCTGGTTTAATGAGAAATCGGATTTTTTGAAAAAGTTCAATATCTCTAGTAGTTTTTAAGTTGGCGAGCCAAAAACGTATAAATGCTTGTAAATTCGCGTTTTTAAGCAGAAATTGACGATTTCTTGTTTTTTCGCTTCGCTGGTTTAATGAGAAATCGGACTTTTTGAAAAAGTTCAATATCACCAGTAGTTTTTAAGTTGGCGAGCCAAAAACGTATATATGCTTGTAAATTCGCGTTTTTAAGCAGAAATTGACGAATTCTTGCTTTTTCGCTTCGCTGGTTTAATGAGAAATCGGATTTTTTGAAAAAGTTCAATAACTCCAGTAGTTTTTAAGTTGGCGAGCCAAAAAGGTATATATGCTTGTAAATTCGCGTTTTTAAGCAGAAATTGACGATTTCTTGCTTTTTCGCTTCGCTGGTTTAATGAGAAATCGGACTTTTTGAAAAAGTTCAATAACTCCAGTAGTTTTTAAGTTGGCGAGCCAAAAACGTATATATGCTTGTAAATTAGCGTTTTTAAGCAGAAATTGACAATTTCTTGCTTTTTCGCTTCGCTGGTTTAATGAGAAATCGGACTTTTTGAAAAAATTTAATAACTCCAGTAGTTTTTAAGTTGGCGAGCCAAAAACGTATAAATGCTTGTAAATTCGCGTTTTTAAGCAGAAATTGACGATTTCTTGCTTTTTCGCTTCGCTGGTTTAATGAGAAACCGGATTTTTTGAAAAAGTTCAATATCTCTAGTAGTTTTTAAGTTGGCGAGCCAAAAACGTATAAATGCTTGTAAATTCGCGTTTTTAAGCAGAAATTGACGATTTCTTGCTTTTTCGCTTCGCTGGTTTAATGAGAAATCGGATTTTTTGAAAAAGTTCCATAACTCCAGTAGTTTTTAAGTTGGCGAGCCAAAAACGTATATATGCTTGTAAATTCGCGTTTTTAAGCAGAAATTGACGATTTCTTGCTTTTTCGCTTCGCTGGTTTAATGAGAAATCGGATTTTTTGAAAAAGTTCAATATCTCCAGTAGTTTTTAAGTTGGCGAGCCAAAAACGTATAAATGCTTGTAAATTCGCGTTTTTAAGCAGAAATTGACGATTTCTTGCTTTTTCGCTTCGCTGGTTTAATGAAAAATCGGATTTTTTGAAAAAGTTTAATAACTCCAGTAGTTTTTAAGTTGGCGAGCCAAAAACGTATATATGCTTGTAAATTCGCGTTTTTAAGCAGAAATTGACGATTTCTTGCTTTTTCGCTTCGCTGGTTTAATGAGAAATCGGATTTTTTGAAAAAGTTCAATATCTCCAGTAGTTTTTAAGTTGGCGAGCCAAAAACGTATGAATGCTTGTAAATTCGCGTTTTTAAGCAGAAATTGACGATTTCTTGCTTTTTCGCTTCGCTGGTTTAATGAGAAATCGGATTTTTTGAAAAAGTTCAATAACTCCAGTAGTTTTTAAGTTGGCGAGCCAAAAACGTATATATGCTTGTAAATTCGCGTTTTTAAGCAGAAATTGAGGATTTCTACCTTTTTCGCTTCGCTAGTTTAATAAGAAATCGGACTTTTTGAAAAAGTTCAATAACTCCAGTAGTTTTTAAGTTGGCGAGCCAAAAACGTATATATGCTTGTAAATTCGCGTTTTTAAGCAGAAATTGACGATTTCTTGTTTTTTCGCTTCGCTGGTTTAATGAGAAATCGGATTTTTTAAAAAAGTTCAATATCTCCAGTAGTTTTTAAGTTGGCGAGCCAAAAACGTATAAATGCTTGTAAATTCGCGTTTTTAAGCAGAAATTGACGATTTCTTGCTTTTTCGCTTCGCTGGTTTAATGAGAAATCGGATTTTTTGAAAAAGTTCAATATCTCCAGCAGTTTTTAAGTTGGCGAGCCAAAAACGTATAAATGCTTGTAAATTCGCGTTTTTAAGCAGAAATTGACGATTTCTTGTTTTTTCGCTTCGCTGGTTTAATGAGAAATCGGACTTTTTGAAAAAGTTCAATAACTCCAGTAGTTTTTAAGTTGGCGAGCCAAAAACGTATATATGCTTGTAAATTCGCGTTTTTAAGCAGAAATTGACGATTTTTTGCTTTTTCGCTTCGCTGGTTTAATGAGAAATCGGATTTTTTGAAAAAGTTCAATATCTCCAGTAGTTTTTAAGTTGGCGAGCCAAAAACGTATGAATGCTTGTAAATTCGCGTTTTTAAGCAGAAATTGACGATTTTTTGCTTTTTCGCTTCGCTGGTTTAATGAGAAATCGGATTTTTTGAAAAAGTTCAATAACTCCAGTAGTTTTTAAGTTGGCGAGCCAAAAACGTATATATGCTTGTAAATTCGCGTTTTTAAGCAGAAATTGACGATTTCTTGCTTTTTCGCTTCGCTGGTTTAATGAGAAATCGGACTTTTTGAAAAAGTTCAATAACTCCAGTAGTTTTTAAGTTGGCGAGCCAAAAACGTATATATGCTTGTAAATTCGCGTTTTTAAGCAGAAATTGACGATTTCTTGCTTTTTCGCTTCGCTGGTTTAATGAGAAATCGGATTTTTTGAAAAAGTTCAATATCTCCAGTAGTTTTTAAGTTGGCGAGCCAAAAACGTATAAATGCTTGTAAATTCGCGTTTTTAAGCAGAAATTTACGATTTCTTGCTTTTTCGCTTCGCTGGTTTAATGAGAAATCGGATTTTTTGAAAAAGTTCAATATCTCCAGCAGTTTTTAAGTTGGCGAGCCAAAAACGTATAAATGCTTGTAAATTCGCGTTTTAAGCAGAAATTGACGATTTCTTGCTTTTTCGCTTCGTTTGTTTAATGAGAAATCGGATTTTTTGAAAAAGTTCAATAACTCCAGTAGTTTTTAAGTTGGCGAGCCAAAAACGTATATATGCTTGTAAATTCGCGTTTTTAAGCAGAAATTGACGATTTCTTGCTTTTTCGCTTCGCTGGTTTAATGAGAAATCGGATTTTTTGAAAAAGTTCAATAACTCCAGTAGTTTTTAAGTTGGCGAGCCAAAAACGTATATATGCTTGTAAATTCGCGTTTTTAAACAGAAATTGACGATTTCTTGCTTTTTCGCTTTGTTGGTTTAATGAGAAATCGGATTTTTTGAAAAAGTTCAATATCTCCAGTAGTTTTTAAGTTGGCGAGCCAAGAACGTATAAATGCTTGTAAATTCGCGTTTTTAAGCAGAAATTGACGATTTCTTGCTTTTTCGCTTCGCTGGTTTAATGAGAAATCGGATTTTTTGAAAAAGTTCAATAACTCCAGTAGTTTTTAAGTTGGCAAGTCAAAAAAGTATATATGCTTGTAAATTCGCGTTTTTAAGCAGAAATTGACGATTTCTTGCTTTTTCGCTTCGCTGGTTTAATGAGAAATCTAATTTTTTGAAAAAGTTCAATATCTCCAGTAGTTTTTAAGTTGGCGAGCCAAAAACGTATAAATGCTTGTAAATTCGCGTTTTTAAGCAGAAATTGACGATTTCTTGCTTTTTCGCTTCGCTGGTTTAATGAGAAATCGGATTTTTTGAAAAAGTTCAATAACTCCAGTAGTTTTTAAGTTGGCGAGCCAAGAACGTATAAATGCTTGTAAATTCGCGTTTTTAAGCAGAAATTGACGATTTCTTGCTTTTTCGCTTCGCTGGTTTAATGAGAAATCGGATTTTTTGAAAAAGTTCAATAACTCCAGTAGTTTTTAAGTTGGCAAGTCAAAAAAGTATATATGCTTGTAAATTCGCGTTTTTAAGCAGAAATTGACGATTTCTTGCTTTTTCGCTTCGCTGGTTTAATGAGAAATCGGATTTTTTGAAAAAGTTCAATATCTCCAGTAGTTTTTAAGTTGGCGAGCCAAAAACGTATAAATGCTTGTAAATTCGCGTTTTTAAGCAGAAATTGACGATTTCTTGCTTTTTCGCTTCGCTGGTTTAATGAGAAATCGGATTTTTTGAAAAAGTTCAATAACTCCAGTAGTTTTTAAGTTGGCGAGCCAAAAACGTATATATGCTTGTAAATTCGCGTTTTTAAGCAGAAATTGACGATTTCTTGCTTTTTCGCTTCGCTGGTTTAATGAGAAATCGGACTTTTTGAAAAAGTTCAATAACTCCAGTAGTTTTAAAGTTGGCGAGCCAAAAACGTATATATGCTTGTAAATTCGCGTTTTTAAGCAGAAATTGACGATTTCTTGCTTTTTCGCTTCGCTGGTTTAATGAGAAATCGGATTTTTTGAAAAAGTTCAATATCTCCAGTAGTTTTTAAGTTGGCGAGCCAAAAACGTATAAATGCTTGTAAATTCGCGTTTTTAAGCAGAAATTGACGATTTCTTGCTTTTTCGCTTCGCTGGTTTAATGAGAAATCGGATTTTTTGAAAAAGTTTAATATCTCCAGCAGTTTTTAAGTTGCCGAGCCAAAAACGTATAAATGCTTGTAAATTCGCGTTTTTAAGCAGAAATTGAGGATTTCTACCTTTTTCGCTTCGCTAGTTTAATAAGAAATCGGACTTTTTGAAAAAGTTCAATAACTCCAGTAGTTTTTAAGTTGGCGAGCCAAAAACGTATATATGCTTGTAAATTCGCGTTTTTAAGCAGAAATTGACGATTTCTTGTTTTTTCGCTTCGCTGGTTTAATGAGAAATCGGATTTTTTAAAAAAGTTCAATATCTCCAGTAGTTTTTAAGTTGGCGAGCCAAAAACGTATAAATGCTTGTAAATTCGCGTTTTTAAGCAGAAATTGACGATTTCTTGCTTTTTCGCTTCGCTGGTTTAATGAGAAATCGGATTTTTTGAAAAAGTTCAATATCTCCAGCAGTTTTTAAGTTGGCGAGCCAAAAACGTATAAATGCTTGTAAATTCGCGTTTTTAAGCAGAAATTGACGATTTCTTGTTTTTTCGCTTCGCTGGTTTAATGAGAAATCGGACTTTTTGAAAAAGTTCAATAACTCCAGTAGTTTTTAAGTTGGCGAGCCAAAAACGTATATATGCTTGTAAATTCGCGTTTTTAAGCAGAAATTGACGATTTTTTGCTTTTTCGCTTCGCTGGTTTAATGAGAAATCGGATTTTTTGAAAAAGTTCAATATCTCCAGTAGTTTTTAAGTTGGCGAGCCAAAAACGTATGAATGCTTGTAAATTCGCGTTTTTAAGCAGAAATTGACGATTTTTTGCTTTTTCGCTTCGCTGGTTTAATGAGAAATCGGATTTTTTGAAAAAGTTCAATAACTCCAGTAGTTTTTAAGTTGGCGAGCCAAAAACGTATATATGCTTGTAAATTCGCGTTTTTAAGCAGAAATTGACGATTTCTTGCTTTTTCGCTTCGCTGGTTTAATGAGAAATCGGACTTTTTGAAAAAGTTCAATAACTCCAGTAGTTTTTAAGTTGGCGAGCCAAAAACGTATATATGCTTGTAAATTCGCGTTTTTAAGCAGAAATTGACGATTTCTTGCTTTTTCGCTTCGCTGGTTTAATGAGAAATCGGATTTTTGAAAAAGTTCAATATCTCCAGTAGTTTTTAAGTTGGCGAGCCAAAAACGTATAAATGCTTGTAAATTCGCGTTTTTAAGCAGAAATTGACGATTTCTTGCTTTTTCGCTTCGCTGGTTTAATGAGAAATCGGATTTTTTGAAAAAGTTCAATATCTCCAGCAGTTTTTAAGTTGGCGAGCCAAAAACGTATAAATGCTTGTAAATTCGCGTTTTAAGCAGAAATTGACGATTTCTTGCTTTTTCGCTTCGCTGGTTTAATGAGAAATCGGATTTTTTGAAAAAGTTCAATAACTCCAGTAGTTTTTAAGTTGGCGAGCCAAAAACGTATATATGCTTGTAAATTCGCGTTTTTAAGCAGAAATTGACGATTTCTTGCTTTTTCGCTTTGTTGGTTTAATGAGAAATCGGATTTTTTGAAAAAGTTCAATATCTCCAGTAGTTTTTAAGTTGGCGAGCCAAGAACGTATAAATGCTTGTAAATTCGCGTTTTTAAGCAGAAATTGACGATTTCTTGCTTTTTCGCTTCGCTGGTTTAATGAGAAATCGGATTTTTTGAAAAAGTTCAATAACTCCAGTAGTTTTTAAGTTGGCAAGTCAAAAAAGTATATATGCTTGTAAATTCGCGTTTTTAAGCAGAAATTGACGATTTCTTGCTTTTTCGCTTCGCTGGTTTAATGAGAAATCTAATTTTTTGAAAAAGTTCAATATCTCCAGTAGTTTTTAAGTTGGCGAGCCAAAAACGTATAAATGCTTGTAAATTCGCGTTTTTAAGCAGAAATTGACGATTTCTTGCTTTTTCGCTTCGCTGGTTTAATGAGAAATCGGATTTTTTGAAAAAGTTCAATAACTCCAGTAGTTTTTAAGTTGGCGAGCCAAGAACGTATAAATGCTTGTAAATTCGCGTTTTTAAGCAGAAATTGACGATTTCTTGCTTTTTCGCTTCGCTGGTTTAATGAGAAATCGGATTTTTTGAAAAAGTTCAATAACTCCAGTAGTTTTTAAGTTGGCAAGTCAAAAAAGTATATATGCTTGTAAATTCGCGTTTTTAAGCAGAAATTGACGATTTCTTGCTTTTTCGCTTCGCTGGTTTAATGAGAAATCGGATTTTTTGAAAAAGTTCAATATCTCCAGTAGTTTTTAAGTTGGCGAGCCAAAAACGTATAAATGCTTGTAAATTCGCGTTTTTAAGCAGAAATTGACGATTTCTTGCTTTTTCGCTTCGCTGGTTTAATGAGAAATCGGATTTTTTGAAAAAGTTCAATAACTCCAGTAGTTTTTAAGTTGGCGAGCCAAAAACGTATATATGCTTGTAAATTCGCGTTTTTAAGCAGAAATTGACGATTTCTTGCTTTTTCGCTTCGCTGGTTTAATGAGAAATCGGACTTTTTGAAAAAGTTCAATAACTCCAGTAGTTTTAAAGTTGGCGAGCCAAAAACGTATATATGCTTGTAAATTCGCGTTTTTAAGCAGAAATTGACGATTTCTTGCTTTTTCGCTTCGCTGGTTTAATGAGAAATCGGATTTTTTGAAAAAGTTCAATATCTCCAGTAGTTTTTAAGTTGGCGAGCCAAAAACGTATAAATGCTTGTAAATTCGCGTTTTTAAGCAGAAATTGACGATTTCTTGCTTTTTCGCTTCGCTGGTTTAATGAGAAATCGGATTTTTTGAAAAAGTTTAATATCTCCAGCAGTTTTTAAGTTGGCGAGCCAAAAACGTATAAATGCTTGTAAATTCGCGTTTTTAAGCAGAAATTGACGGTTTCTTGCTTTTTCGCTTCGTTTGTTTAATGAGAAATCGGATTTTTTGAAAAAGTTCAATAACTCCAGTAGTTTTTAAGTTGGCGAGCCAAAAACGTATATATGCTTGTAAATTCGCGTTTTTAAGCAGAAATTGATGATTTCTTGCTTTTTCGCTTCGCTGGTTTAATGAGAAATCGGATTTTTTGAAAAAGTTCAATAACTCCAGTAGTTTTTAAGTTGGCGAGCCAAAAACGTATATATGCTTGTAAATTCGCGTTTATAAGCAGAAATTGACGATTTCTTGCTTTTTCGCTTCGCAGGTTTAATGAGAAATCGGATTTTTTGAAAAAGTTCAATAACTCCAGTAGTTTTTAAGTTGGCGAGTCAAAAAAGTATATATGCTTGTAAATTCGCGTTTTTAAGCAGAAATTGACGATTTCTTGCTTTTTCGCTTCGCTGGTTTAATGAGAAATCGGATTTTTTGAAAAAGTTCAATATCTCAAGTAGTTTTTAAGTTGGCGAGCCAAAAACGTAGAAATGCTTGTAAATTCGCGGTTTTAAGCAGAAATTGACGATTTCTTGCTTTTTCGCTTCGCTGGTTTAATGAGAAATCGGATTTTTTGAAAAAGTTCAATAACTCCAGTAGTTTTTAAGTTGGCGAGCCAAAAACGTATATATGCTTGTAAATTCGCGTTTTTAAGCAGAAATTGACGATTTCTTGCTTTTTCGCTTCGCTGGTTTAATGAGAAATCGGACTTTTTGAAAAAGTTCAATAACTCCAGTAGTTTTTAAGTTGGCGAGGGAAAAACGTATATATGCTTGTAAATTCGCGTTTTTAAGCAGAAATTGACGATTTCTTGCTTTTTCGCTTCGCTGGTTTAATGAGAAATCGGATTTTTTGAAAAAGTTCAATATCTCCAGTAGTTTTTAAGTTGGCGAGCCAAGAACGTATAAATGCTTGTAAATTCGCGTTTTTAAGCAGAAATTTACGATTTCTTGCTTTTTCGCTTCGCTGGTTTAATGAGAAATCGGATATTTTGAAAAAGTTCAATAACTCCAGTAGTTTTTAAGTTGGCGAGTCAAAAAAGTATATATGGTTGTAAATTCGCGTTTTTAAGCAGAAATTGACGATTTCTTGCTTTTTCGCTTCGCTGGTTTAATGAGAAATCGGATTTTTTGAAAAAGTTCAATATCTCCAGTAGTTTTTAAGTTGGCGAGCCAAAAACGTAGAAATGCTTGTAAATTCGCGTTTTTAAGCAGAAATTGACGATTTCTTGCTTTTTCGCTTCGCTGGTTTAATGAGAAATCGGATTTTTTGAAAAAGTTCAATATCTCCAGTAGTTTTTAAGTTGGCGAGAAAAAAACGTATAAATGCTTGTAAATTCGCGTTTTTAAGCAGAAATTAACTATTTCTTGCTTTTTCGCTTCGCTGGTTTAATGAGAAATCGGACTTTTTGAAAAACTTCAATAACTCCAGTAGTTTTTAAGTTGGCGAGCCAAAAAAGTATATATGCTTGAAAATTCGCGTTTTTAAGCAGAAATTGACGATTTCTTGCTTTTTCGTTTCGCTGGTTTAATGAGAAATCGGATTTTTTGAAAAAGTTCAATATCTCCAGTAGTTTTTAAGTTGGCGAGCCAAAAACGTATATATGCTTGTAAATTCGCGTTTTTAAGCAGAAATTGACGATTTCTTGCTTTTTTGCTTCGCTGGTTTAATGAGAAATCGGATTTTTTTAAAAAGTTCAATATCTTCAGTAGTTTTTAAGTTGGCGAGCCAAAAACGTATAAATGCTTGTAAATTCGCGTTTTTAAGCAGAAATTGACGATTTCTTGCTTTTTTGCTTCGCTGGTTTAATGAGAAATCGGATTTTTTGAAAAAGTTTAATAACTCCAGTAGTTTTTAAGTTGGCGAGCCAAGAACGTATAAATGCTTGTAAATTCGCGTTTTTAAGCAGAAATTGACGATTTCTTGCTTTTTCGCTTCGCTGGTTTAATGAGAAATCGGATTTTTTGAAAAAGTTCAATAACTCCAGTAGTTTTTAAGTTGGCGAGCCAAAAACGTATATATGCTTGTAAATTCGCGTTTTTAAGCAGAAATTGACGATTTCTTGCTTTTTCGCTTCGCTGGTTTAATGAGAAATCGGATTTTTTGAAAAAGTTCAATATCTCCAGTAGTTTTTAAGTTGGCGAGCCAAGAACGTATAAATGCTTGTAAATTCGCGTTTTTAAGCAGAAATTGACGATTTCTTGCTTTTTCGCTTCGCTGGTTTAATGAGAAATCTGATTTTTTGAAAAAGTTCAATAACTCCAGTAGTTTTTAAGTTGGCGAGCCAAAAACGTATATATGCTTGTAAATTTGCGTTTTTAAGCAGAAATTAACGATTTCTTGCTTTTTCGCTTCGCTGGTTTAATGAGAAATCGGATTTTTTGAAAAAGTTCAATAACTCCAGTAGTTTTTAAGTTGGCGAGCCAAAAACGTATATATGCTTGTAAATTCGCGTTTTTAAGCAGAAATTGACGATTTCTTGCTTTTTTGCTTTGCTGGTTTAATGAGAAATCGGATTTTTTGAAAAATTTCAATAACTCCAGTAGTTTTTAAGTTGGCGAGCCAAAAACGTATATATGCTTGTAAATTCGCGTTTTTAAGCAGAAATTGACGATTTCTTGCTTTTTCGCTTCGCTGGTTTAATGAGAAATTGGATTTTTTGAAAAAGTTCAATAACTCCAGTAGTTTTTAAGTTGGCGAGCCAAAAACGTATATATGCTTGTAAATTCGCGTTTTTAAGCAGAAATTGACGATTTCTTGCTTTTTCGCTTCGCTGGTTTAATGAGTAATCGGATTTTTTGAAAAAGTTCAATATCGCCAGTAGTTTTTAAGTTGGCGAGCCAGAAACGTATAAATGCTTGTAAATTCGCGTTTTTAAGCAGAAATTGACGATTTCTTGCTTTTTCGCTTCGCTGGTTTAATGAAAAATTGGATTTTTTGAAAAAGTTCAATAACTCCAGTAGTTTTTAAGTTGGCAAGCCAAAAACGTATATATGCTTGTAAATTCGCGTTTTTAAGCAGAAATTGACGATTTCTTGCTTTTTCGCTTCGCTGGTTTAATGAGAAATCGGATTTTTTGAAAAAGTTCAATAACTCCAGTAGTTTTTAAGTTCACGAGCCAAAAACGTATATATGCTTGTAAATTTGCGTTTTTTAGCAGAAATTGACGATTTCTTGCTTTTTTGCTTCGCTGGTTTAATGAGAAATCGGATTTTTTGAAAACTTTCAATAACTCCAGTAGTTTTTAAGTTGGCGTGCCAAAAACGTATATATGCTTGTAAATTCGCGTTTTTAAGCAGAAATTGACGATTTCTTGCTTTTTCGCTTCGCTGGTTTAATGAGAAATCGGATTTTTTGAAAAAGTTTAATAACTCCAGTAGTTTTTAAGTTCACGAGCCAAAAACGTATATATGCTTGTAAATTCTCGTTTTTAAGCAGAAATTGACGATTTCTTGCTTTTTCGCTTCGCTGGTTTAATGAGAAATCGGACTTTTTGAAAAACTTCAATAACTCCTGTAGTTTTTAAGTTGGCGAGCCAAAAACGTATATATGCTTGTAAATTCGCGTTTTTAAGCAGAAATTGACGATTTCTTGCTTTTTCGCTTCGCTGGTTTAATGAGAAATCGGATTTTTTGAAAAAGTTCAATATCTCCAGTAGTTTTTAAGTTGGCGAGCCAAAAACGTATATATGCTTGTAAATTCGCGTTTTTAAGCAGAAATTGACGATTTCTTGCTTTTTTGCTTCGCTGGTTTAATGAGAAATCGGATTTTTTGAAAAAGTTCAATATCTTCAGTAGTTTTTAAGTTGGCGAGCCAAAAACGTATAAATGCTTGTAAATTCGCGTTTTTAAGCAGAAATTGACGATTTCTTGCTTTTTCGCTTCGCTGGTTTAATGAGAAATCGGATTTTTTGAAAAAGTTTAATAACTCCAGTAGTTTTTAAGTTCACGAGCCAAAAACGTATATATGCTTGTAAATTCTCGTTTTTAAGCAGAAATTGACGATTTCTTGCTTTTTCGCTTCGCTGGTTTAATGAGAAATCGGACTTTTTGAAAAACTTCAATAACTCCTGTAGTTTTTAAGTTGGCGAGCCAAAAACGTATATATGCTTGTAAATTCGCGTTTTTAAGCAGAAATTGACGATTTCTTGCTTTTTCGCTTCGCTGGTTTAATGAGAAATCGGATTTTTTGAAAAAGTTCAATATCTCCAGTAGTTTTTAAGTTGGCGAGCCAAAAACGTATATATGCTTGTAAATTCGCGTTTTTAAGCAGAAATTGACGATTTCTTGCTTTTTTGCTTCGCTGGTTTAATGAGAAATCGGATTTTTTGAAAAAGTTCAATATCTTCAGTAGTTTTTAAGTTGGCGAGCCAAAAACGTATAAATGCTTGTAAATTCGCGTTTTTAAGCAGAAATTGACGATTTCTTGCTTTTTTGCTTCGCTGGTTTAATGAGAAATCGGATTTTTTGAAAACGTTCAATATCTCCAGTAGTTTTTAAGTTGGCGAGCCAAAAACCTATAAATGCTTGTAAATTCGCGTTTTAAGCAGAAATTGACGATTTCTTGCTTTTTCGCTTCGCTGGTTTAATGAGAAATCGGATTTTTTGAAAAAGTTCAATATCTCCAGTAGTTTTTAAGTTGGCGAGCCAAAAACGTATAAATGCTTGTAAATTCGCGTTTTTAAGCAGAAATTGACGATTTCTTGTTTTTTCGCTTCGCTGGTTTAATGAGAAATCGGATTTTTTGAAAAAGTTCAATATCTCCAGTAGTTTTTAAGTTGGCGAGCCAAAAACGTATATATGCTTGTAAATTCGCGTTTTTAAGCAGAAATTGACGATTTCTTGCTTTTTTGCTTCGCTGGTTTAATGAGAAATCGGATTTTTTGAAAAAGTTCAATATCTCCAGTAGTTTTTAAGTTGGCGAGCCAAAAACGTATAAATGCTTGTAAATTCGCGTTTTTAAGCAGAAATTGACGATTTCTTGCTTTTTCGCTTCGCTGGTTTAATGAGAAATCGGATTTTTTGAAAAAGTTTAATAACTCCAGTAGTTTTTAAGTTGGCGAGCCAAAAACGTATATATGCTTGTAAATTCGCGTTTTTAAGCAGAAATTGACGATTTCTTGCTTTTTCGCTTTGCTGGTTTAATGAGAAATCGGACTTTTAAAAAAATTTTAATAACTCCAGTAGTTTTTAAGTTGGCGAGCCAAAAACGTATATATGCTTGTAAATTCGCGTTTTTAAGCAGAATTTGACGATTTGTTGCTTTTTCGCTTCGCTGGTTTAATGAGAAATCGGATTTTTTGAAAAAGTTCAATATCTCCAGTAGTTTTTAAGTTGGCGAGCCAAAAACGTATAAATGCTTGTAAATTCGCGTTTTTAAGCGGAAATTGACGATTTCTTGCTTTTTCGCTTCGCTGGTTTAATGAGAAATCGGATTTTTTGAAAAAGTTCAATAACTCCAGTAGTTTTTAAGTTGGCGAGCCAAAAACGTATATATGCTTGTAAATTCGCGTTTTTAAGCAGAAATTGACGATTTCTTGCTTTTTCGCTTCGCTGGTTTAATGAGAAATCGGACTTTTTGAAAAACTTCAATAATTCAAGTAGTTTTTAAGTTGGCGAGCCAAAAACGTATATATGCTTGTAAATTCGCGTTTTTAAGCAGAAATTGACGATTTCTTGCTTTTTCGCTTCGCTGGTTTAATGAGAAATCGGATTTTTTGAAAAAGTTCAATAACTCCAGTAGTTTTTAAGTTGGCGAGCCAAAAACGTATATATGCTTGTAAATTCGCGTTTTTAAGTAGAAATTGACGATTTCTTGCTTTTTCGCTTCGCTGGTTTAATGAGAAATCGGATTTTTTGAAAAAGTTCAATAACTCCAGTAGTTTTCAAGTTGGCGAGCCAAAAACGTATATATGCTTGTAAATTCGCGTTTTTAAGCAGAAATTGACGATTTCTTGCTTTTTCGCTTCGCTGGTTTAATGTGAAATCGGACTTTTTGAAAAAGTTCAATAACTCCAGTAGTTTTTAAGTTGGCGAGCCAAAAACGTATATATGCTTGTAAATTCGCGTTTTTAAGCAGAAATTGACGATTTCTTGCTTTTTCGCTTCGCTGGTTTAATGAGAAATCGGATTTTTTGAAAAAGTTTAATATTTCCAGTAGTTTTTAAGTTGGCGAGCCAAAAACGTATAAATGCTTGTAAATTCGCGTTTTTAAGCAGAAATTGACGATTTCTAGCTTTTTCGCTTCGCTGGTTTAATGAGAAATCGGATTTTTTGAAAAAGTTCAATAACTCCAGTAGTTTTTAATTTGGTGAGCCAAAAACGTATATATGCTTGTAAATTCGCGTTTTTAAGCAGAAATTGACGATTTTTTGCTTTTTCGCTTCGCTGGTTTAATGAGAAATCGGATTTTTTGAAAAAGTTCAATAACTCCAGTAGTTTTTAAGTTGGCGAGCCAAAAACGTATAAATGCTTGTAAATTCGAATTTTTAAGCAGAAATTGACGATTTCTTGCTTTTTCGCTTCGCTGGTTTAATGAGAAATCGGATTTTTTGAAAAAGTTCAATATCTCCAGTAGTTTTTAAGTTGGCGAGCCAAAAACGTATATATGCTTGTAAATTCGCGTTTTTAAGCAGAAATTGACGATTTCTTGCTTTTTCGTTTTGCTGGTTAAATGAGAAATCGGATTTTTTGAAAAAGTTCAATATCTCCAGTAGTTTTTAAGTTGGCGAGCCAAAAACGTATAAATGATTGTAAATTCGCGTTTTTAAGCAGAAATTGAAAATTTCTTGCTTTTTCACTTCGCTGGTTTAATGAGAAATCAGATTTTTTGAAAAAGTTCAATAACTCCAGTAGTTTTTTAGTTGGCGAGCCAAAAACGTATATATGCTTGTAAATTCGCGTTTTTAAGCAGAAATTGACGATTTCTTGCTTTTTCGCTTCGCTGGTTTAATGAGAAATCGGACTTTTTGAAAAAGTTCAATAACTCCAGTAGTTTTTAAGTTGGCGAGCCAAAAACGTATATATGCTTGTAAATTCGCATTTTTAAGCAGAAATTGACGATTTCTTGCTTTTTCGTTTCGCTGGTTTAATGAGAAATCGGATTTTTTGAAAAAGTTCAATATCTCCAGTAGTTTTTAAGTTGGCGAGCCAAAAACGTATAAATGCTTGTAAATTCGCGTTTTTAAGCAGAAATTGACGATTTCTTGCTTTTTCGCTTCGCTGGTTTAATGAGAAATCGGATTTTTTGAAAAAGTTCAATAACTCCAGTAGTTTTTAAGTTGGCGAGCCAAAAACTTATATATGCTTGTAAATTCGCGTTTTTAAGCAGAAATTGACGATTTCTTGCTTTTTCGTTTCGCTGGTTTAATGAGAATTCGGACTTTTTGAAAAAGTTCAATAACTCCAGTAGTTTTTCAGTTGGCGAGCCAAAAACGTATATATGCTTGTAAATTCGCGTTTTTAAGCAGAAATTGACAATTTCTTGCTTTTTCGCTCCGCTGGTTTAATGAGAAATCGGATTTTTTGAAAAATTCAATATCTCCAGCAGTTTTTAAGTTGGCGAGCCAAAAACGTATAAATGCTTGCAAATTCGCGTTTTTAAGCAGAAATTGACGATTTCTTGCTTTTTCAATTCGCTGGTTTAATGAGAAATCGGATTTTTTGAAAAAGTTCAATAACTCCAGTAGTTTTTAAGTTGGCGAGCCAAAAACGTATATATGCTTGTAAATTCGCGTTTTTAAGCAGAAATTGACGATTTCTTGCTTTTTCGCTTCGCTGGTTTAATGAGAAATCGGATTTTTTGAAAAAGTTCAATAACTCCAGTAGTTTTTAAGTTGGCGAGCCAAAAACGTATATATGCTTGTAAATTTGCGTTTTTAAGCAGAAATTGACGATTTCTTGCTTTTTCGCTTCGCTGGTTTAATGAGAAATCGGATTTTTTGAAAAATTTCAATATCTCCAGTAGTTTTTAAGTTGGCGAGCCAAAAACGTATAAATGCTTGTAAATTCGCGTTTTTAAGCAGAAATTGACGATTTCTTGCTTTTTCGCTTCGCTGGTTTAATGAGAAATCGGATTTTTTGAAAAAGTTCAATATCTCCAGTAGGTTTTAAGTTGGCGAGCCAAAAACGTATAAATGCTTGTAAATTCGCGTTTTTAAGCAGAAATTGACGATTTCTTGCTTTTTCGATTCGCTGGTTTAATGAGAAATCGGATTTTTTGAAAAAGTTTAATAACTCCAGTAGTTTTTAAGTTGGCGAGTTAAAAACGTATATATGCTTGTAAATTCGCGTTTTTAAGCAGAAATTGACGATTTCTTGCTTTTTCGCTTCGCTGGTTTAATGAGAAATCGGATTTTTTGAAAAAGTTCAATATCTCTAGTAGTTTTTAAGTTGGCGAGCTAAAAACGTATAAATGCTTGTAAATTCGCGTTTCTAAGCAGAAATTGACGATTTCTTGCTTTTTCGCTTGGCTGGTTTAATGAGAAATCGGATTTTTTGAAAAAGTTCAATAACTGCAGTAGTTTTTAAGTTGGCGAGCCAAAAACGTATATATGCTTGTGAATTCGCGTTTTTAAGCAGAAATTGACGATTTCTTGCTTTTTCGCTTCGCTGGTTTAATGAGAAATCGGATTTTTTGAAAAAGTTCAATATCTCCAGTAGTTTTTAAGTTGGCGAGCCAAAAACGTATATATGCTTGTAAATTCGCGTTTTTAAGCAGAAATTGACGATTTCTTGCTTTTTTGCTTCGCTGGTTTAATGAGAAATCGGATTTTTTGAAAAAGTTCAATATCTCCAGTAGTTTTTAAGTTGGCGAGCCAAAAACGTATAAATGCTTGTAAATTCGCGTTTTTAAGCAGAAATTGACGATTTCTTGCTTTTTCGCTTCGCTGGTTTAATGAGAAATCGGATTTTTTGAAAAAGTTTAATAACTCCAGTAGTTTTTAAGTTGGCGAGCCAAAAACGTATATATGCTTGTAAATTCGCGTTTTTAAGCAGAAATTGACGATTTCTTGCTTTTTCGCTTCGCTGGTTTAATGAGAAATCGGATTTTTTGAAAAAGTTCAATATTTCCAGTAGTTTTTAAGTTGGCGAGCCAAAAACGTATAAATGCTTGCAAATTCGCGTTTTTAAGCAGAAATTGACGATTTCTTGCTTTTTCATTTCGCTGGTTTAATGAGAAATCGGATTTTTTGAAAGAGTACAATATCTCCAGTAGTTTTTAAGTTGGCGAGCCAAAAACGTATAAATGCTTGTAAATTCGCGTTTTTAAGCAGAAATTGACGATTTCTTGCTTTTTCGCTTCGCTGGTTTAATGAGAAATCGGATTTTTTGAAAAAGTTCAATATCTCCAGTAGTTTTTAAGTTGGCGAGCCAAAAACGTATATATGCTTGTAAATTCGCGTTTTTAAGCGGAAATTGACGATTTCTTGCTTTTTCGCTTCGCTGGTTTAATGAGAAATCGGACTTTTTGAAAAACTTCAATAACTCCAGTAGTATTTAAGTTGGCGAGCCAAAAACGTATATATGCTTGTAAATTCGCGTTTTTAAGAAGAAATTGACGATTTCTTGCTTTTTCGCTTCGCTGGTTTAATGAGAAATCGGATTTTTTGAAAAAGTTCAATATCTCCAGTAGTTTTTAAGTTGGCGAGCCAAAAACGTATATATGCTTGTAAATTCGCGTTTTTAAGCAGAAATTGACGATTTCTTGCTTTTTCGTTTTGCTGGTTTAATGAGAAATCGGACTTTTTGAAAAAGTTCAATAACTCCAGTAGTTTTTAAGTTGGCGAGCCAAAAACGTATATATGCTTGTAAATTCGCGTTCTTAAGCAGAAATTGACAATTTCTTGCTTTTTCGCTCCGCTGGTTTAATGAGAAATCGGATTTTTTGAAAAATTCAATATCTCCAGCAGTTTTTAAGTTGGCGAGCCAAAAACGTATAAATGCTTGCAAATTCGCGTTTTTAAGCAGAAATTGACGATTTCTTGCTTTTTCAATTCGCTGGTTTAATGAGAAATCGGATTTTTTGAAAAAGTTCAATAACTCCAGTAGTTTTTAAGTTGGCGAGCCAAAAACGTATATATGCTTGTAAATTCGCGTTTTTAAGAAGAAATTGACGATTTCTTGCTTTTTCGCTTCGCTGATTTAATGAGAAATCGGATTTTTTGAAAAAGTTCAATAACTCCAGTAGTTTTTAAGTTGGCGAGCCAAAAACGTATATATGCTTGTAAATTTGCGTTTTTAAGCAGAAATTGACGATTTCTTGCTTTTTCGCTTCGCTGGTTTAATGAGAAATCGGATTTTTTGAAAAAGTTCAATATCTCCAGTAGTTTTTAAGTTGGCGAGCCAAAAACGTATAAATGCTTGTAAATTCGCGTTTTTAAGCAGAAATTGACGATTTCTTGCTTTTTCGATTCGCTGGTTTAATGAGAAATCGAATTTTTTGAAAAAGTTTAATAACTCCAGTAGTTTTTAAGTTGGCGAGTTAAAAACGTATATATGCTTGTAAATTCGCGTTTTTAAGCAGAAATTGACGATTTCTTGCTTTTTCGCTTCGCTGGTTTAATGAGAAATCGGATTTTTTGAAAAAGTTCAATATCTCCAGTAGTTTTTAAGTTGGCGAGCCAAAAACGTATAAATGCTTGTAAATTCGCGTTTTTAAGCAGAAATTGACGATTTCTTGCTTTTTCGCTTCGCTGGTTTAATGAGAAATCGGATTTTTTAACAAAGTTCAATAACTCCAGTAGTTTTTAAGTTGGCGAGCCAAAAACGTATATATGCTTGTAAATTCGTGTTTTTAAGCAGAAATTGACGATTTCTTGCTTTTTCGCTTCGCTGGTTTAATGAGAAATCGGACTTTTTGAAAAACTTCAATAACTCCAGTAGTATTTAAGTTGGCGAGCCAAAAACGTATATATGCTTGTAAATTTGCGTTTTTAAGAAGATATTGACGATTTCTTGCTTTTTCGCTTCGCTGGTTTAATGAGAAATCGGATTTTTTGAAAAAGTTCAATATCTCCAGTAGTTTTTAAGTTGGCGAGCCAAAAACGTATATATGCTTGTAAATTCGCGTTTTTAAGCAGAAATTGACGAATTCTTGCTTTTTTCTTCGCTGGTTTAATGAGAAATCGGATTTTTTGAAAAAGTTCAATATCTCCAGTAGTTTTTAAGTTGGCGAGCCAAAAACTTATAAATGCTTGTAAATTCGCGTTTTTAAGCAGAAATTGACGATTTCTTGCTTTTTCGCTTCGCTGGTTTAATGAGAAATCGGATTTTTTGAAAAAGTTCAATAACTCCAGTAGTTTTTAAGTTGGCGAGCCAAAAACGTATATATGCTTGTAAATTCGCGTTTTTAAGCAGAAATTGACGATTTCTTGCTTTTTCGCTTCGCCGGTTTAATGAGAAATCGGACTTTTTGAAAAACTTCAATAACTCAAGTAGTTTTTAAGTTGGCGAGCCAAAAACGTATATATGCTTGTAAATTCGCGTTTTTAAGCAGAAATTGACGATTTCTTGCTTTTTCGCTTCGCTGGTTTAATGAGAAATCGGATTTTTTGAAAAAGTTCAATAACTCCAGTAGTTTTCAAGTTGGCTAGCCAAAAACGTATATATGCTTGTAAATTCGCGTTTTTAAGCAGAAATTGACGATTTCTTGCTTTTTCGCTTCGCTGGTTTAATGAGAAATCGGATTTTTTGAAAAAGTTCAATAACTCCAGTAGTTTTCAAGTTGGCGAGCCAAAAACGTATATATGCTTGTAAATTCGCGTTTTTAAGCAGAAATTGACGATTTCTTGCTTTTTCGCTTCGCTGGTTTAATGAGAAATCGGACTTTTTGAAAAAGTTTAATAACTCCAGTAGTTTTTAAGTTGGCGAGCCAAAAACGTATATATGCTTGTAAATTCGCGTTTTAAGCAGAAATTGACGATTTCTTGCTTTTTCGCTTCGCTGGTTTAATGAGAAATCGGATTTTTTGAAAAAGTTCAATATTTCCAGTAGTTTTTAAGTTGGCGAGCCAAAAACGTATAAATGCTTGTAAATTCGCGTTTTTAAGCAGAAATTGACGATTTCTTGCTTTTTCGCTTCGCTGGTTTAATGAGAAATCGGATTTTTTGAAAAAGTTCAATAACTCCAGTAGTTTTTAATTTGGTGAGCCAAAAACGTATATATGCTTGTAAATTCGCGTTTTTAAGCAGAAATTGACGATTTCTTGCTTTTTCGCTTCGCTGGTTTAATGAGAAATCGGATTTTTAAAAAAGTTCAATATCTCCAGTAGTTTTTAAGTTGGCGAGCCAAAAACGTATAAATGCTTGTAAATTCGCGTTTTTAAGCAGAAATTGACGATTTCTTGCTTTTTCGCTTCGCTGGTTTAATGAGAAATCGGATTTTTTGAAAAAGTTCAATATCTCCAGTAGTTTTTAAGTTGGCGAGCCAAATACGTATATATGCTTGTAAATTCGCGTTTTTAAGCAGAAATTGACGATTTCTTGCTTTTTCGCTTCGCTGGTTTAATGAGAAATCGGATGTTTTGAAAAAGTTCAATATTTCCAGTAGTTTTTAAGTTGGCGAGCCAAAAACGTATAAATGCTTGTAAATTCGCGTTTTTAAGCAGAAATTGAAAATTTCTTGCTTTTTCACTTCGCTGGTTTAATGAGAAATTAGATTTTTTGAAAAAGTTCAATAACTCCAGTAGTTTTTTAGTTGGCGAGCCAAAAACGTATATATGCTTGTAAATTCGCGTTTTTAAGCAGAAATTGACGATTTCTTGCTTTTTCGCTTCGCTGGTTTAATGAGAAATCGGACTTTTTGAAAAATTTCAATAACTCCAGTAGTTTTTAAGTTGGCGAGCCAAAAACGTATATACGCTTGTAAATTCGCGTGTTTAAGCAGAAATTGACGATTTCTTGCTTTTTCGTTTCGCTGGTTTAATGAGAAATCGGATTTTTTGAAAAAGTTCAATATCTCCAGTAGTTTTTAAGTTGGCGAGCCAAAAACGTATAAATGCTTGTAAATTCGCGTTTTTAAGCAGAAATTGACGATTTCTTGCTTTTTCGCTTCGCTGGTTTAATGAGAAATCGGATTTTTTGAAAAAGTACAATAACTCCGGTAGTTTTTAAGTTGGCGAGCCAAAAACGTATATATGCTTGTAAATTCGCGTTTTTAAGCAGAAATTGACGATTTCTTGCTTTTTCGCTTTGCTGGTTTAATGAGAAATCGGATTTTTTGAAAAAGTTCAATAACTCCAGTAGTTTTTAAGTTGGCGAGCCAAAAACGTGTATATGCTTGTAAATTCGCGTTTTTAAGCAGAAATTGACGATTTCTTGCTTTTTCGCTTCGCTGGTTTAATGAGAAATCGGATTTTTTGAAAAAGTTCAATATCTCCAGTAGTTTTTAAGTTGGCGAGCCAAAAACGTATAAATGCTTGTAAATTCGCGTTTTTAAGCAGAAATTGACGATTTCTTGCTTTTTCGCTTCGCTGGTTTAATGAGAAATCGGATTTTTTGAAAAAGTTCAATATCTCCAGTAGTTTTTAAGTTGGCGAGCCAAAAAGGTATAAATGCTTGTAAATTCGCGTTTTTAATCAGAAATTGACGATTTCTTGCTTTTTCGCTTCGCTGGTTTAATGAGAAATCGGATTTTTTGAAAAAGTTCAATATCTCCAGTAGTTTTTAAGTTGGCGAGCCAAAAACGTATAAATGCTTGTAAATTCGCGTTTTTAAGCAGAAATTGACGATTTCTTGCTTTTTCGCTTCGCTGGTTTAATGAGAAATCGGATTTTTGAAAAAGTTCCATAACTCCAGTAGTTTTTAAGTTGGCGAGCCAAAAACGTATATATGCTTGTAAATTCGCGTTTTTAAGCAGAAATTGACGATTTCTTGCTTTTTCGCTTCGCTGGTTTAATGAGAAATCGGATTTTTTGAAAAAGTTCAATATCTCCAGTAGTTTTTAAGTTGGCGAGCCAAAAACGTATAAATGCTTGTAAATTCGCGTTTTTAAGCAGAAATTGACAATTTCTTGCTTTTTCGCTTCGCTGGTTTAATGAGAAATCGGATTTTTGAAAAAGTTTAATAACTCCAGTAGTTTTTAAGTTGGCGAGCCAAGAACGTATATATGCTTGTAAATTCGCGTTTTTAAGCAGAAATTGACGATTTCTTGCTTTTTCGCTTCGCTGGTTTAATGAGAAATCGGACTTTTTGAAAAAATTCAATAACTCCAGTAGTTTTTAAGTTGGCGAGCCAAAAACGTATATATGCTTGTAAATTCGCGTTTTTAAGCAGAAATTGACGATTTCTTGCTTTTTCGCTTCGCTGGTTTAATGAGAAATCGGATTTTTTGAAAAAGTTCAATATCTCCAGTAGTTTTTAAGTTGGCGAGCCAAAAACGTATAAATGCTTGTAAATTCGCGTTTTTAAGCAGAAATTGACGATTTCTTGCTTTTTCGCTTCGCTGGTTTAATGAGAAATCGGATTTTTTGAAAAAGTTCAATAACTCCAGTAGTTTTTAAGTTGGCCAGCCAAAAATGTATATATGCTTGTAAATTCGCGTTTTTAAGCAGAAATTGACGATTTCTTGCTTTTTCGCTTCGCTGGTTTAATGAGAAATCGGATTTTTGAAAAAGTTCAATAACTCCAGTAGTTTTTAAGTTGGCGAGCCAAAAACGTATATATGCTTGTAAATTCGCGTTTTTAAGCAGAAATTGACGATTTCTTGCTTTTTCGCTTCGCTGGTTTAATGAGAAATCGGATTTTTTGAAAAAGTTTAATATCTCCAGTAGTTTTTAAGTTGGCGAGCCAAAAACGTATAAATGCTTGTAAATTCGCGTTTTTAAGCAGAAATTGACGATTTCTTGCTTTTTCGCTTCGCTGGTTTAATGAGAAATCGGATTTTTTGAAAAAGTTCAATAACTCCAGTAGTTTTTAAGTTGGCGAGCCAAAAACGTATATATGCTTGTAAATTCGCGTTTTTAAGCAGAAATTGACGATTTCTTGCTTTTTCGTTTCGCTGGTTTAATGAGAAATCGGACTTTTTGAAAAAGTTCAATAACTCCAGTAGTTTTTAAGTTGGCGAGCCAAAAAGGTATATATGCTTGTAAATTCGCGTTTTTAAGCAGAAATTGACAATTTCTTGCTTTTTCGCTCCGCTGGTTTAATGAGAAATCGGATTTTTTGAAAAAGTTCAATAACTCCAGTAGTTTTTAAGTTGGCCAGCCAAAAATGTATATATGCTTGTAAATTCGCGTTTTTAAGCAGAAATTGACGATTTCTTGCTTTTTCGCTTCGCTGGTTTAATGAGAAATCGGATTTTTTGAAAAAGTTCAATAACTCCAGTAGTTTTTAAGTTGGCGAGCCAGAAACGTATAAATGCTTGTAAATTCGCGTTTTTAAGCAGAAATTGACGATTTCTTGCTTTTTCGCTTCGCTGGTTTAATGAGAAATCGGATTTTTTGAAAAAGTTCAATATCTCCAGTAGTTTTTAAGTTGGCGAGCCAAAAAGGTATAAATGCTTGTAAATTCGCGTTTTTAAGCAGAAATTGACGATTTCTTGCTTTTTCGCTTCGCTGGTTTAATGAGAAATCGGATTTTTTGAAAAAGTTCAATATCTCCAGTAGTTTTTAAGTTGGCGAGCCAAAAACGTATAAATGCTTGTAAATTCGCGTTTTTAAGCAGAAATTGACGATTTCTTGCTTTTTCGCTTCGCTGGTTTAATGAGAAATCGGATTTTTTGAAAAAGTTCCATAACTCCAGTAGTTTTTAAGTTGGCGAGCCAAAAACGTATATATGCTTGTAAATTCGCGTTTTTAAGCAGAAATTGACGATTTCTTGCTTTTTCGCTTCGCTGGTTTAATGAGAAATCGGATTTTTTGAAAAAGTTCAATAACTCCAGTAGTTTTTAAGTTGGCGAGCCAAAAACGTATAAATGCTTGTAAATTCGCGTTTTTAAGCAGAAATTGACGATTTCTTGCTTTTTCGCTTCGCTGGTTTAATGAGAAATCGGATTTTTTGAAAAAGTTCAATATCTCCAGTAGTTTTTAAGTTGGCGAGCCAAAAAGGTATAAATGCTTGTAAATTCGCGTTTTTAAGCAGAAATTGACGATTTCTTGCTTTTTCGCTTCGCTGGTTTAATGAGAAATCGGATTTTTTGAAAAAGTTCAATATCTCCAGTAGTTTTTAAGTTGGCGAGCCAAAAACGTATAAATGCTTGTAAATTCGCGTTTTTAAGCAGAAATTGACGATTTCTTGCTTTTTCGCTTCGCTGGTTTAATGAGAAATCGGATTTTTTGAAAAAGTTCCATAACTCCAGTAGTTTTTAAGTTGGCGAGCCAAAAACGTATATATGCTTGTAAATTCGCGTTTTTAAGCAGAAATTGACGATTTCTTGCTTTTTCGCTTCGCTGGTTTAATGTGAAATCGGATTTTTTAAAAAAGTTCAATATCTCCAGTAGTTTTTAAGTTGGCGAGCCAAAAACGTATAAATGCTTGTAAATTCGCGTTTTTAAGCAGAAATTGACGATTTCTTGCTTTTTCGCTTCGCTGGTTTAATGAGAAATCGGATTTTTTGAAAAAGTTTAATAACTCCAGTAGTTTTTAAGTTGGCGAGCCAAGAACGTATATATGCTTGTAAATTCGCGTTTTTAAGCAGAAATTGACGATTTCTTGCTTTTTCATTTCGCTGGTTTAATGAGAAATCGGACTTTTTGAAAAAGTTCAATAACTCCAGTAGTTTTTAAGTTGGCGAGCCAAAAACGTATATATGCTTGTAAATTCGCGTTTTTAAGCAGAAATTGACGATTTCTTGCTTTTTCGCTTCGCTGGTTTAATGAGAAATCGGATTTTTTGAAAAAGTTCAATATCTCCAGTAGTTTTTAAGTTGGCGAGCCAAAAACGTATAAATGCTTGTAAATTCGCGTTTTTAAGCAGAAATTGACGATTTCTTGCTTTTTCGCTTCGCTGGTTTAATGAGAAATCGGATTTTTTGAAAAAGTTCAATAACTCCAGTAGTTTTTAAGTTGGCCAGCCAAAAATGTATATATGCTTGTAAATTCGCGTTTTTAAGCAGAAATTGACGATTTCTTGCTTTTTCGCTTCGCTGGTTTAATGAGAAATCGGATTTTTTGAAAAAGTTCAATAACTCCAGTAGTTTTTAAGTTGGCGAGCCAAAAACGTATATATGCTTGTAAATTCGCGTTTTTAAGCAGAAATTGACGATTTCTTGCTTTTTCGCTTCGCTGGTTTAATGAGAAATCGGATTTTTTGAAAAAGTTTAATATCTCCAGTAGTTTTTAAGTTGGCGAGCCAAAAACGTATAAATGCTTGTAAATTCGCGTTTTTAAGCAGAAATTGACGATTTCTTGCTTTTTCGCTTCGCTGGTTTAATGAGAAATCGGATTTTTTGAAAAAGTTCAATAACTCCAGTAGTTTTTAAGTTGGCGAGCCAAAAACGTATATATGCTTGTAAATTCGCGTTTTTAAGCAGAAATTGACGATTTCTTGCTTTTTCGTTTCGCTGGTTTAATGAGAAATCGGACTTTTTGAAAAAGTTCAATAACTCCAGTAGTTTTTAAGTTGGCGAGCCAAAAAGGTATATATGCTTGTAAATTCGCGTTTTTAAGCAGAAATTGACAATTTCTTGCTTTTTCGCTCCGCTGGTTTAATGAGAAATCGGATTTTTTGAAAAAGTTCAATATTTCCAGCAGTTTTTAAGTTGGCGAGCCAAAAACGTATATATGCTTGTAAATTCGCGTTTTTAAGCAGAAATTGACGATTTCTTGCTTTTTCGCTTCGCTGGTTTAATGAGAAATCGGATTTTTTGAAAAAGTTCAATAACTCCAGTAGTTTTTAAGTTGGCGTGCCAAAAACGTATATATGCTTGTAAATTCGCGTTTTTAAGCAGAAATTGACGATTTCTTGCTTTTTCGCTTCGCTGGTTTAATGAGAAATCGGATTTTTTGAAAAAGTTCAATAACTCCAGTTGTTTTTAAGTTGGCGAGCCAAAAACGTATATATGCTTGTAAATTCGCGTTTTTAAGCAGAAATTGACGATTTCTTGCTTTTTCGCTTCGCTGGTTTAATGAGAAATCGGATTTTTTGAAAAAGTTCAATATCTCCAGTAGTTTTTAAGTTGGCGAGCCAAAAACGTATAAATGCTTGTAAATTCGCGTTTTTAAACAGAAATTGACGATTTCTAGCTTTTTCGCTTCGCTGGTTTAATGAGAAATCGGATTTTTTGAAAAAGTTCAATATCTCCAGTAGTTTTTAAGTTGGCGAGCCAAAAACGTATAAATGCTTGTAAATTCGCGTTTTTAAGCAGAAATTGACAATTTCTTGCTTTTTTGATTCGCTGGTTTAATGAGAAATCGGATTTTTGAAAAAGTTCAATAACTCCAGTATTTTTTAAGTTGGCGGGTCAAAAACGTATATATGCTTGTAAATTCGCGTTTTTAAACAGAAATTGACGATTTCTTGCTTTTTCGCTTCGCTGGTTTAATGAGAAATCGGATTTTTTGAAAAAGTTCAATATCTCCAGTAGTTTTTAAGTTGGCGAGCCAAAAACGTATAAATGCTTGTAAATTCGCGTTTTTAAGCAGAAATTGACGATTTCTTGCTTTTTCGCTTCGCTGGTTTAATGAGAAATCGGATTTTTTGAAAAAGTTCAATAACTCCAGTAGTTTTTAAGTTGGCGAGCCAAAAACGTATATATGCTTGTAAATTCGCGTTTTTAAGCAGAAATTGACGATTTCTTGCTTTTTCGCTTCGCTGGTTTAATGAGAAATCGGATTTTTTGAAAAAATTCAATATCTCCAGTAGTTTTTAAGTTGGCGAGCCAAAAACGTATAAATGCTTGTAAATTCGCGTTTTTAAGCAGAAATTGACGATTTCTTGCTTTTTCGCTTCGCTGGTTTAATGAGAAATCGGACTTTTTGAAAAACTTCAATAACTCCAGTAGTTTTTAAGTTGGCGAGCCAAAAACGTATATATGCTTGTAAATTCGCGTTTTTAAGCAGAAATTGACCATTTCTTGCTTTTTCGCTTCGCTGGTTTAATGAGAAATCGGATTTTTTGAAAAAGTTCAATATCTTCAGTAGTTTTTAAGTTGGCGAGCCAAAAACGTATAAATGCTTGTAAATTCGCGTATTTAAGCAGAAATTGACGATTTCTTGCTTTTTCGCTTCGCTGGTTTAATGAGAAATCGGATTTTTTGAAAAAGTTCAATAACTCCAGTAGTTTTAAAGTTGGCGAGCCAAAAACGTATATATGCTTGTAAATTCGCGTTTTTAAGCAGAAATTGACGATTTCTTGCTTTTTCGCTTCGCTGGTTTAATGAGAAATCGGATTTTTTGAAAAAGTTCAATAACTCCAGTAGTTTTTAAGTTGGCAAGCCAAAAACGTATATATGCTTGTAAATTCGCGTTTTTAAGCAGAAATTGACGATTTCTTGCTTTTTTGCTTCGCTGGTTTAATGAGAAATCGGATTTTTTGAAAAATTTCAATAACTCCAGTAGTTTTTAAGTTGGCGAGCCAAAAACGTATATATGCTTGTAAATTTGCGTTTTTAAGCAGAAATTGACGATTTCTTGCTTTTTTGCTTCGCTGGTTTAATGAGACGTCGGATTTTTTGAAAAAGTTCAATATCTCCAGTAGTTTTTAAGTTGGCGAGCCAAAAACGTATAAATGCTTGTAAATTCGCGTTTTTAAGCAGAAATTGACGATTTCTTGCTTTTTCGCTTCGCTGGTTTAATGAGAAATCGGATTTTTTGAAAAAGTTCAATATCTCTAGTAGTTTTTAAGTTGGCGAGCCAAAAACGTATATATGCTTGTAAATTCGCGTTTTTAAGCAGAAATTGACGATTTCTTGCTTTTTCGCTTCGCTGGTTTAATGAGAAATCGGATTTTTTGAAAAAGTTCAATAACTCCAGTAGTTTTAAAGTTGGCGAGCCAAAAACATATATATGCTTGTAAATTCGCGTTTTTAAGCAAAAATTGACGATTTCTTGCTTTTTCGCTTCGCTGGTTTAATGAGAAATCGGATTTTTTGAAAAAGTTCAATATCTCCAGTAGTTTTTAAGTTGGCGAGCCAAAAACGTATAAATGCTTGTAAATTCCCGTTTTTAAGCAGAAATTGACGATTTCTTGCTTTTTCGATTCGCTGGGTTTAATGAGAAATCTGATTTTTTGAAAAAGTTCAATAACTCCAGTAGTTTTTAAGTTGGCGGGTCAAAAACGTATATATGCTTGTAAATTCGCGTTTTTAAACAGAAATTGACGATTTCTTGCTTTTTCGCTTCGCTGGTTTAATGAGAAATCGGATTTTTTGAAAAAGTTCAATATCTCCAGTAGTTTTTAAGTTGGCGAGCCAAAAACGTATAAATGCTTGTAAATTCGCGTTTTTAAGCAGAAATTGACGATTTCTTGCTTTTTCGCTTCGCTGGTTTAATGAGAAATTGGATTTTTTGAAAAAGTTCAATAACTCCAGTAGTTTTTAAGTTGGCGAGCCAAAAACGTATATATGCTTGTAAATTCGCGTTTTTAAGCAGAAATTGACGATTTCTTGCTTTTTCGCTTCGCTGGTTTAATGAGAAATCGAATTTTTTGAAAAAGTTCAATATCTCCAGTAGTTTTTAAGTTGGCGAGCCAAAAACTTATAAATGCTTGTAAATTCGCGTTTTTAAGCAGAAATTTACGATTTCTTGCTTTTTCGCTTCGCTGGTTTAATGAGAAATCGGACTTTTTGAAAAACTTCAATAACTCCAGTAGTTTTTAAGTTGGCGAGCCAAAAACGTATATATGCTTGTAAATTCGCGTTTTTAAGCAGAAATTGACCATTTCTTGCTTTTTCGCTTCGCTGGTTTAATGAGAAATCGGATTTTTTGAAAAAGTTCAATATCTCCAGTAGTTTTTAAGTTGGCGAGCCAAAAACGTATAAATGCTTGTAAATTCGCGTATTTAAGCAGAAATTGACGATTTCTTGCTTTTTCGCTTCGCTGGTTTAATGAGAAATCGGATTTTTTGAAAAAGTTCAATAACTCCAGTAGTTTTAAAGTTGGCGAGCCAAAAACGTATATATGCTTGTAAATTCGCGTTTTTAAGCAGAAATTGACGATTTCTTGCTTTTTCGCTTCGCTGGTTTAATGAGAAATCGGATTTTTTGAAAAAGTTCAATAACTCCAGTAGTTTTTAAGTTGGCGAGCCAAAAACGTATATATGCTTGTAAATTCGCGTTTTTAAGCAGAAATTGACGATTTATTGCTTTTTTGCTTCGCTGGTTTAATGAGAAATCGGATTTTTTGAAAAATTTCAATAACTCCAGTAGTTTTTAAGTTGGCGAGCCAAAAACGTATATATGCTTGTAAATTTGCGTTTTTAAGCAGAAATTGACGATTTCTTGCTTTTTTGCTTCGCTGGTTTAATGAGAAATCGGATTTTTTGAAAAAGTTCAATATCTCCAGTAGTTTTTAAGTTGGCGAGCCAAAAACGTATAAATGCTTGTAAATTCGCGTTTTTAAGCAGAAATTGACGATTTCTTGCTTTTTCGCTTCGCTGGTTTAATGAGAAATCGGATTTTTTGAAAAAGTTCAATAACTCCAGTAGTTTTTAAGTTGGCGAGCCAAAAACGTATATATGCTTGTAAATTCGCGTTTTTAAGCAGAAATTGACGATTTCTTGCTTTTTCGCTTCGCTGGTTTAATGAGAAATCGGATTTTTTGAAAAAGTTTAATATCTCCAGTAGTTTTTAAGTTGGCGAGCCAAAAACGTATAAATGCTTGTAAATTCGCGTTTTTAAGCAGAAATTGACGATTTCTTGCTTTTTCGCTTCGCTGGTTTAATGAGAAATCGGACTTTTTGAAAAACTTCAATAACTCCAGTAGTTTTTAAGTTGGCGAGCCAAAAACGTATATATGCTTGTAAATTCGCGTTTTTAAGCAGAAATTGACCATTTCTTGCTTTTTCGCTTCGCTGGTTTAATGAGAAATCGGATTTTTTGAAAAAGTTCAATATCTCCAGTAGTTTTTAAGTTGGCGAGCCAAAAACGTATAAATGCTTGTAAATTCGCGTATTTAAGCAGAAATTGACGATTTCTTGCTTTTTCGCTTCGCTGGTTTAATGAGAAATCGGATTTTTTGAAAAAGTTCAATAACTCCAGTAGTTTTAAAGTTGGCGAGCCAAAAACGTATATATGCTTGTAAATTCGCGTTTTTAAGCAGAAATTGACGATTTCTTGCTTTTTCGCTTCGCTGGTTTAATGAGAAATCGGATTTTTTGAAAAAGTTCAATAACTCCAGTAGTTTTTAAGTTGGCGAGCCAAAAACGTATATATGCTTGTAAATTCGCGTTTTTAAGCAGAAATTGACGATTTCTTGCTTTTTTGCTTCGCTGGTTTAATGAGAAATTGGTTTTTTTGAAAAATTTCAATAACTCCAGTAGTTTTTAAGTTGGCGAGCCAAAAACGTATATATGCTTGTAAATTTGGGTTTTTAAGCAGAAATTGACGATTTCTTGCTTTTTTGCTTCGCTGGTTTAATGAGAAATCGGATTTTTTGAAAAAGTTTAATAACTACAGTAGTTTTTAAGTTGGCGAGCCAAAAACGTATATATGCTTTTAAATTCGCGTTTTTAAGCAGAAATTGACGATTTCTTGCTTTTTCGCTTCGCTGGTTTAATGAGAAATCGGATTTTTTGAAAAAGTTCAATAACTCCAGTAGTTTTTAAGTTGGCGAGCCAAAAACGTATATATGCTTGTAAATTCGCGTTTTTAAGCAGAAATTGACGATTTCTTGCTTTTTCGCTTCGCTGGTTTAAGGAGAAATCGGATTTTTTGAAAAAGTTCAATATCTCCAGTAGTTTTTAAGTTGGCGAGCCAAAAACGTATAAATGCTTGTAAATTCGCGTTTTTAAGCAGAAATTGACGATTTCTTGCTTTTTCGCTTCGCTGGTTTAATGAGAAATCGGATTTTTTGAAAAAGTTCAATAACTCCAGTAGTTTTTAAGTTGGCGAGCCAAAAACGTATATATGCTTGTAAATTCGCGTTTTTAAGCAGAAATTGACGATTTCTTGCTTTTTCGCTTCGCTGGTTTAATGAGAAATCGGACTTTTTGAAAAACTTTAATAACTCCTGTAGTTTTTAAGTTGGCGAGCCAAAAACGTATATATGCTTGTAAATTCGCGTTTTTAAGCAGAAATTGACGATTTCTTGCTTTTTCGCTTCGCTGGTTTAATGAGAAATCGGATTTTTTGAAAAAGTTCAATATCTCCAGTAGTTTTTAAGTTGGCGAGCCAAAAACGTATGTATGCTTGTAAATTCGCGTTTTTAAGCAGAAATTGACGATTTCTTGCTTTTTTGCTTCGCTGGTTTAATGAGAAATCGGATTTTTTGAAAAAGTTCAATATCTCCAGTAGTTTTTAAGTTGGCGAGCCAAAAACGTATAAATGCTTGTAAATTCGCGTTTTTAAGCAGAAATTGACGATTTCTTGCTTTTTTGCTTCGCTGGTTTAATGAGAAATCGGATTTTTTGAAAAAGTTTAATAACTCCAGTAGTTTTTAAGTTGGCGAGCCAAAAACGTATATATGCTTGTAAATTCGCGTTTTTAAGCAGAAATTGACGATTTCTTGCTTTTTCGCTTCGCTGGTTTAATGAGAAATCGGATTTTTTGAAAAAGTTCAATATCTCCAGTAGTTTTTAAGTTGGCGAGCCAAAAACGTATAAATGCTTGTAAATTCGCGTTTTTAAGCAGAAATTGACGATTTCTTGCTTTTTCGCTTCGCTGGTTTAATGAGAAATCGGATTTTTTGAAAAAGTTCAATAACTCCAGTAGTTTTTAAGTTGGCGAACCAAAAACTTATATATGCTTGTAAATTCGCGTTTTTAAGCAGAAATTGACGATTTCTTGCTTTTTCGCTTCGCTGGTTTAATGAGAAATCGGATTTTTTCAAAAAGTTCAATAACTCCAGTAGTTTTTAAGTTGGCGAGCCAAAAACGTATATATGCTTGTAAATTCGCGTGTTTAAGCAGAAATTGACGATTTCTTGCTTTTTCGCTTGGCTGGTTTAATGAGAAATCGGACTTTTTGAAAAACTTCAATAACTCCAGTAGTTTTTAAGTTGGCGAGCCAAAAACGTATATATGCTTGTAAATTCGCGTTTTTAAGCAGAAATTGACGATTTCTTGCTTTTTCGCTTCGCTGGTTTAATGAGGAATCGGATTTTTTGAAAAAGTTCAATATCTCCAGTAGTTTTTAAGTCGGCGAACCAAAAACGTATAAATGCTTGTAAATTCGCGTTTTTAAGCAGAAATTGACGATTTCTTGCTTTTTCGCTTCGCTGGTTTAATGAGAAAACGGATTTTTTTGAAAAAGTTCAATAACTCCAGTAGTTTTTAAGTTGGCGAGCCAAAAACGTATATATGCTTATAAATTCGCGTTTTTAAGCAGAAATTGACGATTTCTTGCTTTTCCGCTTCGCTGGTTTAATGAGAAATCGGATTTTTTGAAAAAGTTCAATAACTCCAGTAGTTTTTAAGTTGGCGAGCCAAAAACGTATATATGCTTGTAAATTCGCGTTTTTAAGCAGAAATTGACGATTTCTTGCTTTTTCGCTTCGCTGGTTTAATGAGAAATCGGACTTTTTGAAAAACTTCAATAACTCCAGTAGTTTTTAAGTTGGCGAGCCAAAAACGTATATATGCTTGTAAATTCGCGTTTTTAAGCAGAAATTGACGATTTCTTGCTTCTTCGCTTCGCTGTTTTAATGAGAAATCGGATTTTTTGAAAAAGTTCAATAACACCAGTAGTTTTTAAGTTGGCGAGCCAAAAACGTATAAATGCTTGTAAATTCGCGTTTTTAAGCAGAAATTGACGATTTCTTGCTTTTTCGCTTCGCTGGTTTAATGAGAAATCGGATTTTTTGAAAAAGTTCAATAACTCCAGTAGTTTTTAAGTTGGCGAACCAAAAACTTATATATGCTTGTAATATCGCGTTTTTAAGCAGAAATTGACGATTTCTTGCTTTTTCGCTTCGCTGGTTTAATGAGAAATCGGATTTTTTCAAAAAGTTCAATAACTCCAGTAGTTTTTAAGTTGGCGAGCCAAAAACGTATATATGCTTGTAAATTCGCGTGTTTAAGCAGAAATTGACGATTTCTTGCTTTTTCGCTTGGCTGGTTTAATGAGAAATCGGACTTTTTGAAAAACTTCAATAACTCCAGTAGTTTTTAAGTTATCGAGCCAAAAACGTATATATGCTTGTAAATTCGCGTTTTTAAGCAGAAATTGACGATTTCTTGCTTTTTCGCTTCGCTGGTTTAATGAGGAATCGGATTTTTTGAAAAAGTTCAATATCTCCAGTAGTTTTTAAGTCGGCGAACCAAAAACGTATAAATGCTTGTAAATTCGCGTTTTTAAGCAGAAATTGACGATTTCTTGCTTTTTCGCTTCGCTGGTTTAATGAGAAATCGGATTTTTTTGAAAAAGTTCAATAACTCCAGTAGTTTTTAAGTTGGCGAGCCAAAAACGTATATATGCTTATAAATTCGCGTTTTTAAGCAGAAATTGACGATTTCTTGCTTTTTCGCTTCGCTGGTTTAATGAGAAATCGGATTTTTTGAAAAAGTTCAATATCTCCAGTAGTTTTTAAGTTGGCGAGCCAAAAACGTATATATGCTTGTAAATTCGCGTTTTTAAGCAGAAATTGACGATTTCTTGCTTTTTCGCTTCGCTGGTTTAATGAGAAATCGGACTTTTTGAAAAACTTCAATAACTCCAGTAGTTTTTAAGTTGGCGAGCCAAAAACGTATATATGCTTGTAAATTCGCGTTTTTAAGCAGAAATTGACGATTTCTTGCTTCTTCGCTTCGCTGGATTAATGAGAAATCGGATTTTTTGAAAAAGTTCAATAACACCAGTAGTTTTTAAGTTGGCGAGCCAGAAACGTATATATGCTTGTAAATTCGCGTTTTTAAGCAGAAATTGACGATTTCTTGCTTTTTTGCTTTGCTGGTTTAATGAGAAATCGGATTTTTTGAAAAAGTTCAATAACTCCAGTAGTTTTTAAGTTGGCGAGCCAAAAACGTATATATGCTTGTAAATTCGCGTTTTAAGCAGAAATTGACGATTTCTTGCTTTTTTGCTTCGCTGGTTTAATGAGAAATCAGATTTTTTGAAAAAGTTCAATAACTCCAGTAGTTTTTAAGTTGGCGACCCAAAAACGTATATATGCTTGTAAATTCGCGTTTTTAAGCAGAAATTGACGATTTCTTGCTTTTTTTGCTTCGCTGGTTTAATGAGAAATCGGATTTTTTGAAAAAGTTCAATATCTGCAGTAGTTTTTAAGTTGGCGAGCCAAAAACGTATAAATGCTTGTAAATTCGCGTTTTTAAGCAGAAATTGACGATTTCTTGCTTTTTCGCTTCGCTGGTTTAATGAGAAATCGGATTTTTTGAAAAAGTTCAATAACTCCAGTAGTTTTTAAGTTGGCGAGCCAAAAACGTATATATGCTTGTAAATTCGCGTTTATAAGCAGAAATTGACGATTTCTTGCTTTTTCGCTTCGCTGGTTTAATGAGAAATCGGATTTTTTGAAAAAGTTCAATATCTCCAGTAGTTTTTAAGTTGGCGAGCTAAAAACGTATAAATGCTTGTAAATTCGCGTTTTTAAGCAGAAATTGACGATTTCTTGCTTTTTCGCTTCGCTGGTTTAATGACAAATCGGATTTTTTGAAAAAGTTCAATATCTCCAGTAGTTTTTAAGTTGGCGAGCCAAAAACGTATAAATGCTTGTAAATTCGCGTTTTTAAGCAGAAATTGACGATTTCTTGCTTTTTCGCTTCGCTGGTTTAATGAGAAATCGGATTTTTTGAAAAAGTTCAATAACTCCAGTAGTTTTTATGTTGGCGAGCCAAAAACGTATATATGCTTGTAAATTCGCGTTTATAAGCAGAAATTGACGATTTCTTGCTTTTTCGCTTCGCTGGTTTAATGAGAAATCGGATTTTTTGAAAAAGTTCAATATCTCCAGTAGTTTTTAAGTTGGCGAGCTAAAAACGTATAAATGCTTGTAAATTCGCGTTTTTAAGCAGAAATTGACGATTTCTTGCTTTTTCGCTTCGCTGGTTTAATGACAAATCGGATTTTTTGAAAAAGTTCAATATCTCTAGTAGTTTTTAAGTTGGCGAGCCAAAAACGTATAAATGCTTGTAAATTCGCGTTTTTAAGCAGAAATTGACGATTTCTTGCTTTTTCGCTTCGCTGGTTTAATGAGAAATCGGATTTTTTGAAAAAGTTCAATATCTCCAGTAGTTTTTAAGTTGGCGAGCCAAAAACGTATAAATGCTTGTAAATTCGCGTTTTTAAGCAGAAATTGACGATTTCTTGCTTTTTCGCTTCGCTGGTTTAATGAGAAATCGGACTTTTTGAAAAACTTCAATAACTCCAGTAGTTTTTAAGTTGGCGAGCCAGAAACGTATATATGCTAGTAAATTCGCGTTTTTAAGCAGAAATTGACGATTTTTTGCTTTTTCGCTTCGCTGGTTTAATGAGAAATCGGACTTTTTGAAAAACTTCAATAACTCCAGTAGTTTTTAAGTTGGCGAGCCAAAAACATATATATGCTTGTAAATTCGCGTTTTTAAGCAGAAATTGACGATTTCTTGCTTTTTCGCTTCGCTGGTTTAATGAGAAATCAGATTTTTTGAAAAAGTTCAATATCTCCAGTAGTTTTTAAGTTGGCGAGCCAAAAACGTACAAATGCTTGTAAATTCGCGTTTTTAAGCAGAAATTGACGATTTCTTGCTTTTTCGCTTCGCTGGTTTAATGAGAAATCGGATTTTTTGAAAAAGTTCAATATCTCCAGTAGTTTTTAAGTTGGCGAGCCAAAAACGTATAAATGCTTGTAAATTCGCGTTTTTAAGCAGAAATTGACGATTTCTTGCTTTTTCGCTTCGCTGGTTTAATGAGAAATCGGATTTTTTGAAAAAGTTCAATATCTCCAGTAGTTTTTAAGTTGGCGAGCCAAAAACGTATAAATGCTTGTAAATTCGCGTTTTTAAGCAGAAATTGACGATTTCTTGCTTTTTCGCTTCGCTGGTTTAATGAGAAATCGGATTTTTTGAAAAAGTTCAATATCTCCAGTAGTTTTTAAGTTGGCGAGCCAAAAACGTATAAATGCTTGTAAATTCGCGTTTTTAAGCAGAAATTGACGATTTCTTGCTTTTTTGCTTTGCTGGTTTAATGAGAAATCGGATTTTTTGAAAAAGTTCAATAACTCCAGTAGTTTTTAAGTTGGCGAGCCAAAAACGTATATATGCCTGTAGATTCGCGTTTTAAGCAGAAATTGACGATTTCTTGCTTTTTTGCTTCGCTGGTTTAATGAGAAATCAGATTTTTTGAAAAAGTTCAATAACTCCAGTAGTTTTTAAGTTGGCGACCCAAAAACGTATATATGCTTGTAAATTCGTGTTTTTAAGCAGAAATTGACGATTTCTTGCTTTTTTGCTTCGCTGGTTTAATGAGAAATCGGATTTTTTGAAAAAGTTCAATATCTGCAGTAGTTTTTAAGTTGGCGAGCCAAAAACGTATAAATGCTTGTAAATTCGCGTTTTTAAGCAGAAATTGACGATTTCTTGCTTTTTCGCTTCGCTGGTTTAATGAGAAATCGGATTTTTTGAAAAAGTTCAATAACTCCAGTAGTTTTTAAGTTGGCGAGCCAAAAACGTATATATGCTTGTAAATTCGCGTTTATAAGCAGAAATTGACGATTTCTTGCTTTTTCGCTTCGCTGGTTTAATGAGAAATCGGATTTTTTGAAAAAGTTCAATATCTCCAGTAGTTTTTAAGTTGGCGAGCCAAAAAAGTATAAATGCTTGTAAATTCGCGTTTTTAAGCAGAAATTGACGATTTCTTGCTTTTTCGCTTCCCTGGTTTAATGACAAATCGGATTTTTTGAAAAAGTTCAATATCTCCAGTAGTTTTTAAGTTGGCGAGCCAAAAACGTATAAATGCTTGTAAATTCGCGTTTTTAAGCAGAAATTGACGATTTCTTGCTTTTTCGCTTCGCTGGTTTAATGAGAAATCGGATTTTTTGAAAAAGTTCAATATCTCCAGTAGTTTTTAAGTTGGCGAGCTAAAAACGTATAAATGCTTGTAAATTCGCGTTTTTAAGCAGAAATTGACGATTTCTTGCTTTTTCGCTTCGCTGGTTTAATGACAAATCGGATTTTGAAAAAGTTCAATATCTCCAGTAGTTTTTAAGTTGGCGAGCCAAAAACGTATAAATGCTTGTAAATTCGCGTTTTTAAGCAGAAATTGACGATTTCTTGCTTTTTCGCTTCGCTGGTTTAATGAGAAATCGGATTTTTTGAAAAAGTTCAATAACTCCAGTAGTTTTTAAGTTGGCGAGCCAAAAACGTATATATGCTTGTAAATTCGCGTTTATAAGCAGAAATTGACGATTTCTTGCTTTTTCGCTTCGCTGGTTTAATGAGAAATCGGATTTTTTGAAAAAGTTCAATATCTCCAGTAGTTTTTAAGTTGGCGAGCTAAAAACGTATAAATGCTTGTAAATTCGCGTTTTTAAGCAGAAATTGACGATTTCTTGCTTTTTCGCTTCGCTGGTTTAATGACAAATCGGATTTTTTGAAAAAGTTCAATATCTCCAGTAGTTTTTAAGTTGGCGAGCCAAAAACGTATAAATGCTTGTAAATTCGCGTTTTTAAGCAGAAATTGACGATTTTTTGCTTTTTCGCTTCGCTGGTTTAATGAGAAATCGGACTTTTTGAAAAACTTCAATAACTCCAGTAGTTTTTAAGTTGGCGAGCCAAAAACATATATATGCTTGTAAATTCGCGTTTTAAGCAGAAATTGACGATTTCTTGCTTTTTCGCTTCGCTGGTTTAATGAGAAATCGGATTTTTTTAAAAAGTTCAATAACTCCAGTAGTTTTTAAGTTGGCGAGCCAAAAACGTATATATGCTTGTAAATTCGCGTTTTTAAGCAGAAATTGACGATTTCTTGCTTTTTTGCTTCGCTGGTTTAATGAAAAATCGGATTTTTTGAAAAAGTTCAATAACTCCAGTAGTTTTTAAGTTGGCGACCCAAAAACGTATATATGCTTGTAAATTCGTGTTTTTAAGCAGAAATTGACGATTTCTTGCTTTTTTGCTTCGCTGGTTTAATGAGAAATCGGATTTTTTGAAAAAGTTCAATATCTGCAGTAGTTTTTAAGTTGGCGAGCCAAAAACGTATAAATGCTTGTAAATTCGCGTTTTTAAGCAGAAATTGACGATTTCTTGCTTTTTCGCTTCGCTGGTTTAATGAGAAATCGGATTTTTTGAAAAAGTTCAATAACTCCAGTAGTTTTTAAGTTGGCGAGCCAAAAACGTATATATGCTTGTAAATTCGCGTTTATAAGCAGAAATTGACGATTTCTTGCTTTTTCGCTTCGCTGGTTTAATGAGAAATCGGATTTTTTGAAAAAGTTCAATATCTCCAGTAGTTTTTAAGTTGGCGAGCCAAAAAAGTATAAATGCTTGTAAATTCGCGTTTTTAAGCAGAAATTGACGATTTCTTGCTTTTTCGCTTCCCTGGTTTAATGACAAATCGGATTTTTTGAAAAAGTTCAATATCTCCAGTAGTTTTTAAGTTGGCGAGCCAAAAACGTATAAATGCTTGTAAATTCGCGTTTTTAAGCAGAAATTGACGATTTCTTGCTTTTTCGCTTCGCTGGTTTAATGAGAAATCGGATTTTTTGAAAAAGTTCAATATCTCCAGTAGTTTTTAAGTTGGCGAGCTAAAAACGTATAAATGCTTGTAAATTCGCGTTTTTAAGCAGAAATTGACGATTTCTTGCTTTTTCGCTTCGCTGGTTTAATGACAAATCGGATTTTTGAAAAAGTTCAATATCTCCAGTAGTTTTTAAGTTGGCGAGCCAAAAACGTATAAATGCTTGTAAATTCGCGTTTTTAAGCAGAAATTGACGATTTCTTGCTTTTTCGCTTCGCTGGTTTAATGAGAAATCGGATTTTTTGAAAAAGTTCAATAACTCCAGTAGTTTTTAAGTTGGCGAGCCAAAAACGTATATATGCTTGTAAATTCGCGTTTATAAGCAGAAATTGACGATTTCTTGCTTTTTCGCTTCGCTGGTTTAATGAGAAATCGGATTTTTTGAAAAAGTTCAATATCTCCAGTAGTTTTTAAGTTGGCGAGCTAAAAACGTATAAATGCTTGTAAATTCGCGTTTTTAAGCAGAAATTGACGATTTCTTGCTTTTTCGCTTCGCCGGTTTAATGACAAATCGGATTTTTTGAAAAAGTTCAATATCTCCAGTAGTTTTTAAGTTGGCGAGCCAAAAACGTATAAATGCTTGTAAATTCGCGTTTTTAAGCAGAAATTGACGATTTCTTGCTTTTTCGCTTCGCTGGTTTAATGAGAAATCGGATTTTTTGAAAAAGTTCAATATCTCCAGTAGTTTTTAAGTTGGCGAGCCAAAAACGTATAAATGCTTGTAAATTCGCGTTTTTAAGCAGAAATTGACGATTTCTTGCTTTTTCGCTTCGCTGGTTTAATGAGAAATCGGACTTTTTGAAAAACTTCAATAACTCCAGTAGTTTTTAAGTTGGCGAGCCAGAAACGTATATATGCTAGTAAATTCGCGTTTTTAAGCAGAAATTGACGATTTTTTGCTTTTTCGCTTCGCTGGTTTAATGAGAAATCGGACTTTTTGAAAAACTTCAATAACTCCAGTAGTTTTTAAGTTGGCGAGCCAAAAACATATATATGCTTGTAAATTCGCGTTTTTAAGCAGAAATTGACGATTTCTTGCTTTTTCGCTTCGCTGGTTTAATGAGAAATCGGATTTTTTAAAAAAGTTCAATAACTCCAGTAGTTTTTAAGTTGGCGAGCCAAAAACGTATATATGCTTGTAAATTCGCGTTTTTAAGCAGAAATTGACGATTTCTTGCTTTTTTGCTTCGCTGGTTTAATGAAAAATCGGATTTTTTGAAAAAGTTCAATAACTCCAGTAGTTTTTAAGTTGGCGAGCCAAAAACGTATATATGCTTGTAAATTCGCGTTTTTAAGCAGAAATTGACGATTTCTTGCTTTTTTGCTTCGCTGGTTTAATGAGAAATCGGATTTTTTGAAAAAGTTCAATATCTGCAGTAGTTTTTAAGTTGGCGAGCCAAAAACGTATAAATGCTTGTAAATTCGCGTTTTTAAGCAGAAATTGACGATTTCTTGCTTTTTCGCTTCGCTGGTTTAATGAGAAATCGGATTTTTTGAAAAAGTTCAATAACTCCAGTAGTTTTTAAGTTGGCGAGCCAAAAACGTATATATGCTTGTAAATTCGCGTTTATAAGCAGAAATTGACGATTTCTTGCTTTTTCGCTTCGCTGGTTTAATGAGAAATCGGATTTTTTGAAAAAGTTCAATATCTCCAGTAGTTTTTAAGTTGGCGAGCCAAAAACGTATAAATGCTTGTAAATTCGCGTTTTTAAGCAGAAATTGACGATTTCTTGCTTTTTCGCTTCCCTGGTTTAATGACAATTCGGATTTTTTGAAAAAGTTCAATATCTCCAGTAGTTTTTAAGTTGGCGAGCCAAAAACGTATAAATGCTTGTAAATTCGCGTTTTTAAGCAGAAATTGACGATTTCTTGCTTTTTCGCTTCGCTGGTTTAATTAGAAATCGGATTTTTTGAAAAAGTTCAATATCTCCAGTAGTTTTTAAGTTGGCGAGCCAAAAACGTATAAATGCTTGTAAATTCGCGTTTTTAAGCAGAAATTGACGATTTCTTGCTTTTTCGCTTCGCTGGTTTAATGAGAAATCGGATTTTTTGAAAAAGATCAATATCTCCAGTAATTTTTAAGTTGGCAAGCCAAAAACGTATAAATGCTTGTAAATTCGCGTTTTTAAGCAGAAATTGACGATTTCTTGCTTTTTCGCTTCGCTGGTTTAATGAGAAATCGGATTTTTTGAAAAAGTTCAATATCTCCAGTAGTTTTTAAGTTGGCGAGCCAAAAACGTATAAATGCTTGTAAATTCGCGTTTTTAAGCAGAAATTGACGATTTCTTGCTTTTTCGCTTCGCTGGTTTAATGAGAAATCGGACTTTTTGAAAAACTACAATAACTCCAGTAGTTTTTAAGTTGGCGAGCCAAAAACGTATATATGCTTGTAAATTCGCGGTTTTAAGCAGAAATTGACGATTTCTTGCTTTTTCGCTTCGCTGGTTTAATGAGAAATCGGATTTTTTGAAAAAGTTTAATAACTCCAGTAGTTTTTAAGTTGGCGAGCCAAAAACGTATATATGCTTGTAAATTCGCGTTTTTAAGCAGAAATTGACGATTTCTTGCTTTTATGCTTCGCTGGTTTAATGAGAAATCGGATTTTTTGAAAAAGTTCAATATCTAAAGTAGTTTTTAAGTTGGCGAGCCAAAAACGTATAAATGCTTGTAAATTCGCGTTTTTAAGCAGAAATTGACGATTTCTTGCTTTTTCGCTTCGCTGGTTTAATGAGAAATCGGACTTTTTGAAAAACTTCAATAACTCCAGTAGTTTTTAAGTTGGCGAGCCAAAAACGTATATATGCTTGTAAATTCGCGTTTTTAAGCAGAAATTGACAATTTCTTGCTTTTTTGCTTCGCTGGTTTAATGAGAAATCGGATTTTTTGAAAAAGTTCAATATCTCCAGTAGTTTTTAAGTTGGCGAGCCAAAAACGTATAAATGCTTGTAAATTCGCGTTTTTAAGCAGAAATTGACGATTTCTTGCTTTTTTGCTTCGCTGGTTTAATGAAAAATCGGATTTTTTGAAAAAGTTCAATAACTCCAGTAGTTTTTAAGTTGGCGACCCAAAAACGTATATATGCTTGTAAATTCGTGTTTTTAAGCAGAAATTGACGATTTCTTGCTTTTTTGCTTCGCTGGTTTAATGAGAAATCGGATTTTTTGAAAAAGTTCAATATCTGCAGTAGTTTTTAAGTTGGCGAGCCAAAAACGTATAAATGCTTGTAAATTCGCGTTTTTAAGCAGAAATTGACGATTTCTTGCTTTTTCGCTTCGCTGGTTTAATGAGAAATCGGATTTTTTGAAAAAGTTCAATAACTCCAGTAGTTTTTAAGTTGGCGAGCCAAAAACGTATATATGCTTGTAAATTCGCGTTTATAAGCAGAAATTGACGATTTCTTGCTTTTTCGCTTCGCTGGTTTAATGAGAAATCGGATTTTTTGAAAAAGTTCAATATCTCCAGTAGTTTTTAAGTTGGCGAGCCAAAAAAGTATAAATGCTTGTAAATTCGCGTTTTTAAGCAGAAATTGACGATTTCTTGCTTTTTCGCTTCCCTGGTTTAATGACAAATCGGATTTTTTGAAAAAGTTCAATATCTCCAGTAGTTTTTAAGTTGGCGAGCCAAAAACGTATAAATGCTTGTAAATTCGCGTTTTTAAGCAGAAATTGACGATTTCTTGCTTTTTCGCTTCGCTGGTTTAATGAGAAATCGGATTTTTTGAAAAAGTTCAATATCTCCAGTAGTTTTTAAGTTGGCGAGCTAAAAACGTATAAATGCTTGTAAATTCGCGTTTTTAAGCAGAAATTGACGATTTCTTGCTTTTTCGCTTCGCTGGTTTAATGACAAATCGGATTTTTGAAAAAGTTCAATATCTCCAGTAGTTTTTAAGTTGGCGAGCCAAAAACGTATAAATGCTTGTAAATTCGCGTTTTTAAGCAGAAATTGACGATTTCTTGCTTTTTCGCTTCGCTGGTTTAATGAGAAATCGGATTTTTTGAAAAAGTTCAATAACTCCAGTAGTTTTTAAGTTGGCGAGCCAAAAACGTATATATGCTTGTAAATTCGCGTTTATAAGCAGAAATTGACGATTTCTTGCTTTTTCGCTTCGCTGGTTTAATGAGAAATCGGATTTTTTGAAAAAGTTCAATATCTCCAGTAGTTTTTAAGTTGGCGAGCTAAAAACGTATAAATGCTTGTAAATTCGCGTTTTTAAGCAGAAATTGACGATTTCTTGCTTTTTCGCTTCGCCGGTTTAATGACAAATCGGATTTTTTGAAAAAGTTCAATATCTCCAGTAGTTTTTAAGTTGGCGAGCCAAAAACGTATAAATGCTTGTAAATTCGCGTTTTTAAGCAGAAATTGACGATTTCTTGCTTTTTCGCTTCGCTGGTTTAATGAGAAATCGGATTTTTTGAAAAAGTTCAATATCTCCAGTAGTTTTTAAGTTGGCGAGCCAAAAACGTATAAATGCTTGTAAATTCGCGTTTTTAAAGCAGAAATTGACGATTTCTTGCTTTTTCGCTTCGCTGGTTTAATGAGAAATCGGACTTTTTGAAAAACTTCAATAACTCCAGTAGTTTTTAAGTTGGCGAGCCAGAAACGTATATATGCTAGTAAATTCGCGTTTTTAAGCAGAAATTGACGATTTTTTGCTTTTTCGCTTCGCTGGTTTAATGAGAAATCGGACTTTTTGAAAAACTTCAATAACTCCAGTAGTTTTTAAGTTGGCGAGCCAAAAACATATATATGCTTGTAAATTCGCGTTTTTAAGCAGAAATTGACGATTTCTTGCTTTTTCGCTTCGCTGGTTTAATGAGAAATCGGATTTTTTAAAAAAGTTCAATAACTCCAGTAGTTTTTAAGTTGGCGAGCCAAAAACGTATATATGCTTGTAAATTCGCGTTTTTAAGCAGAAATTGACGATTTCTTGCTTTTTTGCTTCGCTGGTTTAATGAAAAATCGGATTTTTTGAAAAAGTTCAATAACTCCAGTAGTTTTTAAGTTGGCGAGCCAAAAACGTATATATGCTTGTAAATTCGCGTTTTTAAGCAGAAATTGACGATTTCTTGCTTTTTTGCTTCGCTGGTTTAATGAGAAATCGGATTTTTTGAAAAAGTTCAATATCTGCAGTAGTTTTTAAGTTGGCGAGCCAAAAACGTATAAATGCTTGTAAATTCGCGTTTTTAAGCAGAAATTGACGATTTCTTGCTTTTTCGCTTCGCTGGTTTAATGAGAAATCGGATTTTTTGAAAAAGTTCAATAACTCCAGTAGTTTTTAAGTTGGCGAGCCAAAAACGTATATATGCTTGTAAATTCGCGTTTATAAGCAGAAATTGACGATTTCTTGCTTTTTCGCTTCGCTGGTTTAATGAGAAATCGGATTTTTTGAAAAAGTTCAATATCTCCAGTAGTTTTTAAGTTGGCGAGCCAAAAACGTATAAATGCTTGTAAATTCGCGTTTTTAAGCAGAAATTGACGATTTCTTGCTTTTTCGCTTCCCTGGTTTAATGACAATTCGGATTTTTTGAAAAAGTTCAATATCTCCAGTAGTTTTTAAGTTGGCGAGCCAAAAACGTATAAATGCTTGTAAATTCGCGTTTTTAAGCAGAAATTGACGATTTCTTGCTTTTTCGCTTCGCTGGTTTAATTAGAAATCGGATTTTTTGAAAAAGTTCAATATCTCCAGTAGTTTTTAAGTTGGCGAGCCAAAAACGTATAAATGCTTGTAAATTCGCGTTTTTAAGCAGAAATTGACGATTTCTTGCTTTTTCGCTTCGCTGGTTTAATGAGAAATCGGATTTTTTGAAAAAGATCAATATCTCCAGTAATTTTTAAGTTGGCAAGCCAAAAACGTATAAATGCTTGTAAATTCGCGTTTTTAAGCAGAAATTGACGATTTCTTGCTTTTTCGCTTCGCTGGTTTAATGAGAAATCGGATTTTTTGAAAAAGTTCAATATCTCCAGTAGTTTTTAAGTTGGCGAGCCAAAAACGTATAAATGCTTGTAAATTCGCGTTTTTAAGCAGAAATTGACGATTTCTTGCTTTTTCGCTTCGCTGGTTTAATGAGAAATCGGACTTTTTGAAAAACTACAATAACTCCAGTAGTTTTTAAGTTGGCGAGCCAAAAACGTATATATGCTTGTAAATTCGCGGTTTTAAGCAGAAATTGACGATTTCTTGCTTTTTCGCTTCGCTGGTTTAATGAGAAATCGGATTTTTTGAAAAAGTTTAATAACTCCAGTAGTTTTTAAGTTGGCGAGCCAAAAACGTATATATGCTTGTAAATTCGCGTTTTTAAGCAGAAATTGACGATTTCTTGCTTTTATGCTTCGCTGGTTTAATGAGAAATCGGATTTTTTGAAAAAGTTCAATATCTAAAGTAGTTTTTAAGTTGGCGAGCCAAAAACGTATAAATGCTTGTAAATTCGCGTTTTTAAGCAGAAATTGACGATTTCTTGCTTTTTCGCTTCGCTGGTTTAATGAGAAATCGGACTTTTTGAAAAACTTCAATAACTCCAGTAGTTTTTAAGTTGGCGAGCCAAAAACGTATATATGCTTGTAAATTCGCGTTTTTAAGCAGAAATTGACAATTTCTTGCTTTTTTGCTTCGCTGGTTTAATGAGAAATCGGATTTTTTGAAAAAGTTCAATATCTCCAGTAGTTTTTAAGTTGGCGAGCCAAAAACGTATAAATGCTTGTAAATTCGCGTTTTTAAGCAGAAATTGACGATTTCTTGCTTTTTCGCTTCGCTGGTTTAATGAGAAATCGGATTTTTTGAAAAAGATCAATATCTCCAGTAATTTTTAAGTTGGCGAGCCAAAAACGTATAAATGCTTGTAAATTCGCGTTTTTAAGCAGAAATTGACGATTTCTTGCTTTTTCGCTTCGCTGGTTTAATGAGAAATCGGATTTTTTGAAAAAGTTCAATATCTCCAGTAGTTTTTAAGTTGGCGAGCCAAAAAACGTATAAATGCTTGTAAATTTCGCATTTTTAAGCAGAAATTGACGATTTCTTGCTTTTTCGCTTCGCTGGTTTAATGAGAAATCGGATTTTTTGAAAAAGTTCAATATCTCCAGTAGTTTTTAAGTTGGCGAGCCAAAAAACGTATAAATGCTTGTAAATTCGCGTTTTTAAGCAGAAATTGACGATTTCTTGCTTTTTTTGCTTCGCTGGATAATGAGAAATCGGATTTTTTGAAAAAGTTCAATATCTAAAGTAGTTTTTAAGTTGGCGAGCCAAAAACGTATAAATGCTTGTAAATTCGCGTTTTTAAGCAGAAATTGACGATTTCTTGCTTTTTCGCTTCGCTGGTTTAATGAGAAATCGGATTTTTTGAAAAAGTTCAATATCTCCAGTAGTTTTTTAAGTTGGCGAGCCAAAAAACGTATAAATGCTTGTAAATTCGCGTTTTTAAGCAGAAATTGACGATTTCTTGCTTTTTCGCTTCGCTGGTTTAATGAGAAATCGGACTTTTTGAAAAACTTCAATAACTCCAGTAGTTTTTTAAGTTGGCGAGCCAAAAACGTATATATGCTTGTAAATTCGCGTTTTTAAGCAGAAATTGACAATTTCTTGCTTTTTCGCTTCGCTGGTTTAATGAGAAATCGGATTTTTTGAAAAAGTTTAATAACTCCAGTAGTTTTTAAATTGGCGAGCCAAAAAACGTATATATGCTTGTAAATTCGCGTTTTTAAGCAGAAATTGACGATTTCTTGCTTTTTCGCTTCGCTGGTTTAATGAGAAATCGGATTTTTTGAAAAAGTTCAATAACTCCAGTAGTTTTTAAGTTGGCGAGCCAAAAACGTATATATGCTTGTAAATTCGCGTTTTTAAGCAGAAATTGACGATTTCTTGCTTTTTTCGCTTCGCTGGGTTAATGAGAAATCGGATTTTTTGAAAAAGTTCAATATCTCCAGTAGTTTTTAAGTTGGCGAGCCAAAAACGTACAAATGCTTGTAAATTCGCGTTTTTAAGCAGAAAATTGACGATTTCTTGCTTTTTCGCTTCGCTGGTTTAATAAGAAATCGGACTTTTTGAAAAAACTTTAATAACTCCAGTAGTTTTTAAGTTGGCGAGCCAAAAACGTATATATGCTTCTAAATTCGCGTTTTTAAGCATAAATTGACGATTTCTTGCTTTTTCGCTTCGCTGGTTTAATGAGAAATCGGATTTTTTTAAAAAGTTCAATAACTCCAGTAGTTTTTAAGTTGGCGAGCCAATAACGTATATATGCTTGTAAATTCGCGTTTTTAAGCAGAAATTGACGATTTCCTTGCATTTTTTGCTTCGCTGGTTTAATGAGAAATCGGATTTTTTAAAAAAGTTCAATATCTCCAGTAGTTTTTAAGTTGGCGAGCCAAAAACGTATAAATTCTTGTAAATTCGCGTTTTTAAGCAGAAATTGACGATTTCTTGCTTTTTTCGCTTCGCTGGTTTAATGAGAAATCGGATTTTTTGAAAAAGTTCAATATCTCCAGTAGTTTTTAAGTTGGCGAGCCAAAAACGTATATATGCTTGTAAATTTGCGTTTTTAAGCAGAAATTGACGATTTCTTGCTTTTTTTGCTTCGCTGGTTTAATGAGAAATCGGATTTTTTTGAAAAAGTTCAATAACTCCAGTAGTTTTTAAGTTGGGCGAGCCAAAAACGTATATATGCTTGTAAATTCGCGTTTTTAAGCAGAAATTGACGATTTCTTGCTTTTTTTGCTTCCCTGGTTTAATGAGAAAAAAAGTTCAATATCTCCAGTAGTTTTTAAGTTGGCGAGCCAAAAACGTATAAAATGCTTGTAAATTCGCGTTTTTAAGCAGAAATTGACGATTTCTTGCTTTTTCGCTTCGCTGGTTTAATGAGAAATTGGATTTTTTTGAAAAAGTTCATAATCTCCAGTAGTTTTTAAGTTGGCAAGCCAAAAACGTATAAATGCTTGTAAATTCGCGTTTTTAAGCAGAAATTGACGATTTCTTGCTTTTTCGCTTCGCTGGTTTAATGAGAAATCGGATTTTTTGAAAAAGTTCAATATCTCCAGTAGTTTTTAAGTTGGCAAGCCAAAAACGTATAAATAATTTTAAATTCGCGTTTTTAAGCAGAAATTGACGATTTCTTGCTTTTTCGCTTCGCTGGTTTAATGAGAAATCGGATTTTTTGAAAAAGTTCAATAACTCCAGTAGTTTTTAAGTTGGCGAGCCAAAAACGTATATATGCTTGTAAATTCGCGTTTTTAAGCAGAAGTTTTCGATTTCTTGCTTTTTCGCTTCGCTGGTTTAATGAGAAATCGGACTTTTTGAAAAACTTCAATAACTCCAGTAGTTTTTAAGTTGGCGAGCCAAAAACGTATATATGCTTGTAAATTCGCGTTTTTAAGCAGAAATTGACGATTTCTTGCTATTTTTGCTTCGCTGGTTTAATGAGAAATCGGATTTTTTGAAAAAGTTCAATAACTCCAGTAGTTTTTAAGTTGGCGAGCCAAAAAACGTTATGCTTGTAAATTCGCGTTTTTAAGCAGAAATTGACGATTTCTTGCTTTTTTCGCTTCGCTGGTTTAATGAGAAATCGCGACTTTTTGAAAAAACTTCAATAACTCCAGTAGTTTTTAAGTTGGCGAGCCAAAAAACGTATATATGCTTGAAAATTTGCGTTTTTAAGCAGAAATTGACGATTTCTTGCTTTTTCGCTTCGCTGGTTTAATGAGAAATCGGATTTTTGAAAAAGTTCAATAACTCCAGTAGTTTTCAAGTTGGCGAGCCAAAAACGTATATATGCTTGTAAAATTCGCCGTTTTTAAGCAGAAATTGACGATTTCTTGCTATTTTGCTTCGCTGGTTTAATGAGAAATCGGATTTTTTGAAAAAGTTCAATAACTCCAGTAGTTTTTAAGTTGGCGAGCCAAAAACGTATATATGCTTGTAAATTCGCGTTTTTAAGCAGAAATTGACGATTTTTTTGCTTTTTCGTTTCGCTGGTTTAATGAGAAAATCGGACTTTTTGAAAAAGTTCAATAACTCCAGTAGTTTTTAAGTTGGCGAGCCAAAAACGTATAAATGCTTGTAAATTCGCGTTTTTAAGCAGAAATTGACGATTTCTTGCTTTTTCGCTTCGCTGGTTTAATGAAGAAATCGGATTTTTTAAAAAAGTTCAATAACTCCAGTAGTTTTTAAGTTGGCGAGCCAATAACGTATATATGCTTGTAAATTCGCGTTTTTAAGCAGAAATTGACGATTTCTTGCTTTTTTGCTTCGCTGGTTTAATGAGAAATCGGATTTTTTAAAAAAGTTCAATATCTCCAGTAGTTTTTAAGTTGGCGAGCCAAAAACGTATAAATTCTTGTAAATTCGCGTTTTTAAGCAGAAATTGACGATTTCTTGCTTTTTCGCTTCGCTGGTTTAATGAGAAATCGGATTTTTTGAAAAAGTTCAATATCTCCAGTAGTTTTTAAGTTGGCGAGCCAAAAACGTATATATGCTTGTAAATTCGCGTTTTTAAGCAGAAATTGACGATTTCTTGCTTTTTTGCTTCGCTGGTTTAATGAGAAATCGGATTTTTTGAAAAAGTTCAATAACTCCAGTAGTTTTTAAGTTGGCGAGCCAAAAACGTATATATGCTTGTAAATTCGCGTTTTTAAGCAGAAATTGACGATTTCTTGCTTTTTTGCTTCCCTGGTTTAATGAGAAAAAAAGTTCAATATCTCCCAGTAGTTTTTAAGGTTGGCGAGCCAAAAACGTATAAATGCTTGTAAATTCGCGTTTTTAAGCAGAAATTGACGATTTCTTGCTTTTTTCGCTTCGCTGGTTTAATGAGAAATTGGATTTTTTGAAAAAGTTCAATATCTCCAGTAGTTTTTAAGTTGGCAAGCCAAAAACGTATAAATGCTTGTGAATTCGCGTTTTTAAGCAGAAATTGACGATTTCTTGCTTTTTCGCTTCGCTGGTTTAATGAGAAATCGGATTTTTTGAAAAAGTTCAATAACTCCAGTAGTTTTTAAGTTGGCGAGCCAAAAACGTATATATGCTTGTAAATTCGCGTTTTTAAACAGAAATTTTCGATTTCTTGCTTTTTCGCTTCGCTGGTTTAATGAGAAATCGGACTTTTTGAAAAACTTCAATAACTCCAGTAGTTTTTAAGTTGGCGAGCCAAAAACGTATATATGCTTGTAAATTCGCGTTTTTAAGCAGAAATTGACGATTTCTTGCTTTTTCGCTTCGCTGGTTTAATGAGAAATCGGATTTTTTGAAAAAGTTTCAATAACTCCAGTAGTTTTTTAAGTTGGCGAGCCAAAAAACGTATATATGCTTGTAAATTCGCGTTTTTAAGCAGAAATTGACGATTTCTTGCTATTTTGATTCGCTGGTTTAATGAGAAATCGGATTTTTTGAAAAAGTTCAATAACTCCAGTAGTTTTTAAGTTGGCGAGCCAAAAACGTTATGCTTGTAAATTCGCGTTTTTAAGCAGAAATTGACGATTTCTTGCTTTTTCGCTTCGCTGGTTTAATGAGAAATCGGACTTTTTGAAAAACTTCAATAACTCCAGTAGTTTTTAAGTTGGCGAGCCAAAATCGTATATATGCTTGAAAATTTGCGTTTTTAAGCAGAAATTGACGATTTCTTGCTTTTTCGCTTCGCTGGTTTAATGAGAAATCGGATTTTTGAAAAAGTTCAATAACTCCAGTAGTTTTCAAGTTGGCGAGCCAAAAACGTATATATGCTTGTAAATTCGCGTTTTTAAGCAGAAATTGACGATTTCTTGCTATTTTGCTTCGCTGGTTTAATGAGAAATCGGATTTTTTGAAAAAGTTCAATAACTCCAGTAGTTTTTAAGTTGGCGAGCCAAAAACGTATATATGCTTGTAAATTCGCGTTTTTAAGCAGAAATTGACGATTTTTTGCTTTTTCGTTTCGCTGGTTTAATGAAAAATCGGACTTTTTGAAAAAGTTCAATAACTCCAGTAGTTTTTAAGTTGGCCAGCCAAAAACGTATAAATGCTTGTAAATTCGCGTTTTTAAGCAGAAATTGACGATTTCTTGCTATTTCGCTTCGCTGGTTTAATGAGAAATCGGATTTTTTGAAAAAGTTCAATATCTCCAGTAGTTTTTAAGTTGGCGAGCCAAAAACGTATAAATGCTTGTAAATTCGCGTTTTTATGCAGAAATTGACAATTTATTGCTTTTTCGCTTCGCTGGTTTAATGAGAAATCGGATTTTTTGAAAAAGTTCAATATCTCCAGTAGTTTTTAAGTTGGCGAGCCAAAAACGTACAAATGCTTGTAAATTCGCGTTTTTAAGCAGAAATTGACGATTTTTTGCTTTTTCGCTTCGCTGGTTTAATGAGAAATCGGATTTTTTGAAAAAGTTCAATATCTCCAGTAGTTTTTAAGTTGGCGAGCCAAAAACGTACAAATGCTTGTAAATTCGCGTTTTTAAGCAGAAATTGACGATTTTTTGCTTTTTCGCTTCGCTGGTTTAATGAGAAATCGGATTTTTTGAAAAAGTTCAATATCTCCAATAGTTTTTAAGTTGGCGAGCCAAAAACGTACAAATGCTTGTAAATTCGCGTTTTTAAGCAGAAATTGACGATTTTTTGCTTTTTTGCTTCGCTGGTTTAATGAGAAATCGGATTTTTTGAAAAAGTTCAATATCTCCAGTAGTTTTTAAGTTGGCGAGCCAAAAACGTACAAATGCTTGTAAATTCGCGTTTTTAAGCAGAAATTGACGATTTTTTGCTTTTTCGCTTCGCTGGTTTAATGAGAAATCGGATTTTTTGAAAAAGTTCAATATCTCCAGTAGTTTTTAAGTTGGCGAGCCAAAAACGTACAAATGCTTGTAAATTCGCGTTTTTAAGCAGAAATTGACGATTTTTTGCTTTTTCGCTTCGCTGGTTTAATGAGAAATCGGATTTTTTGAAAAAGTTCAATATCTCTAGTAGTTTTTAAGTTGGCGAGCCAAAAACGTACAAATGCTTGTAAATTCGCGTTTTTAAGCAGAAGTTGACGATTTTTTGCTTTTTCGCTTCGCTGGTTTAATGAGAAATCGGATTTTTTGAAAAAGTTCAATATCTCCAGTAGTTTTTAAGTTGGCGAGCCAAAAACGTACAAATGCTTGTAAATTCGCGTTTTTAAGCAGAAATTGACGATTTTTTGCTTTTTCGCTTCGCTGGTTTAATGAGAAATCGGATTTTTTGAAAAAGTTCAATATCTCCAGTAGTTTTTAAGTTGGCGAGCCAAAAACGTACAAATGCTTGTAAATTCGCGTTTTTAAGCAGAAATTGACGATTTTTTGCTTTTTCGCTTCGCTGGTTTAATGAGAAATCGGATTTTTTGAAAAAGTTCAATATCTCCAGTAGTTTTTAAGTTGGCGAGCCAAAAACGTACAAATGCTTGTAAATTCGCGTTTTTAAGCAGAAATTGACGATTTTTTGCTTTTTCGCTTCGCTGGTTTAATGAGAAATCGGATTTTTTGAAAAAGTTCAATATCTCCAGTAGTTTTTAAGTTGGCGAGCCAAAAACGTACAAATGCTTGTAAATTCGCGTTTTTAAGCAGAAATTGACGATTTTTTGCTTTTTCGCTTCGCTGGTTTAATGAGAAATCGGATTTTTTGAAAAAGTTCAATATCTCCAGTAGTTTTTAAGTTGGCGAGCCAAAAACGTACAAATGCTTGTAAATTCGCGTTTTTAAGCAGAAATTGACGATTTTTTGCTTTTTCGCTTCGCTGGTTTAATGAGAAATCGGATTTTTTGAAAAAGTTCAATATCTCCAGTAGTTTTTAAGTTGGCGAGCCAAAAACGTACAAATGCTTGTAAATTCGCGTTTTTAAGCAGAAATTGACGATTTTTTGCTTTTTCGCTTCGCTGGTTTAATGAGAAATCGGATTTTTTGAAAAAGTTCAATATCTCCAGTAGTTTTTAAGTTGGCGAGCCAAAAACGTACAAATGCTTGTAAATTCGCGTTTTTAAGCAGAAATTGACGATTTTTTGCTTTTTCGCTTCGCTGGTTTAATGAGAAATCGGATTTTTTGAAAAAGTTCAATATCTCCAGTAGTTTTTAAGTTGGCGAGCCAAAAACGTACAAATGCTTGTAAATTCGCGTTTTTAAGCAGAAATTGACGATTTTTTGCTTTTTCGCTTCGCTGGTTTAATGAGAAATCGGATTTTTTGAAAAAGTTCAATATCTCCAGTAGTTTTTAAGTTGGCGAGCCAAAAACGTACAAATGCTTGTAAATTCGCGTTTTTAAGCAGAAATTGACGATTTTTTGCTTTTTCGCTTCGCTGGTTTAATGAGAAATCGGATTTTTTGAAAAAGTTCAATATCTCCAGTAGTTTTTAAGTTGGCGAGCCAAAAACGTACAAATGCTTGTAAATTCGCGTTTTTAAGCAGAAATTGACGATTTTTTGCTTTTTCGCTTCGCTGGTTTAATGAGAAATCGGATTTTTTGAAAAAGTTCAATATCTCCAGTAGTTTTTAAGTTGGCGAGCCAAAAACGTACAAATGCTTGTAAATTCGCGTTTTTAAGCAGAAATTGACGATTTTTTGCTTTTTCGCTTCGCTGGTTTAATGAGAAATCGGATTTTTTGAAAAAGTTCAATATCTCCAGTAGTTTTTAAGTTGGCGAGCCAAAAACGTACAAATGCTTGTAAATTCGCGTTTTTAAGCAGAAATTGACGATTTTTTGCTTTTTCGCTTCGCTGGTTTAATGAGAAATCGGATTTTTTGAAAAAGTTCAATATCTCCAGTAGTTTTTAAGTTGGCGAGCCAAAAACGTACAAATGCTTGTAAATTCGCGTTTTTAAGCAGAAATTGACGATTTTTTGCTTTTTCGCTTCGCTGGTTTAATGAGAAATCGGATTTTTTGAAAAAGTTCAATATCTCCAGTAGTTTTTAAGTTGGCGAGCCAAAAACGTACAAATGCTTGTAAATTCGCGTTTTTAAGCAGAAATTGACGATTTTTTGCTTTTTCGCTTCGCTGGTTTAATGAGAAATCAGATTTTTTGAAAAAGTTCAATATCTCCAGTAGTTTTTAAGTTGGCGAGCCAAAAACGTACAAATGCTTGTAAATTCGCGTTTTTAAGCAGAAATTGACGATTTTTTGCTTTTTCGCTTCGCTGGTTTAATGAGAAATCGGATTTTTTGAAAAAGTTCAATATCTCCAGTAGTTTTTAAGTTGGCGAGCCAAAAACGTACAAATGCTTGTAAATTCGCGTTTTTAAGCAGAAATTGACGATTTTTTGCTTTTTCGCTTCGCTGGTTTAATGAGAAATCGGATTTTTTGAAAAAGTTCAATATCTCCAGTAGTTTTTAAGTTGGCGAGCCAAAAACGTACAAATGCTTGTAAATTCGCGTTTTTAAGCAGAAATTGACGATTTTTTGCTTTTTCGCTTCGCTGGTTTAATGAGAAATCGGATTTTTTGAAAAAGTTCAATATCTCCAGTAGTTTTTAAGTTGGCGAGCCAAAAACGTACAAATGCTTGTAAATTCGCGTTTTTAAGCAGAAATTGACGATTTTTTGCTTTTTCGCTTCGCTGGTTTAATGAGAAATCGGATTTTTTGAAAAAGTTCAATATCTCCAGTAGTTTTTAAGTTGGCGAGCCAAAAACGTACAAATGCTTGTAAATTCGCGTTTTTAAGCAGAAATTGACGATTTTTTGCTTTTTCGCTTCGCTGGTTTAATGAGAAATCGGATTTTTTGAAAAAGTTCAATATCTCCAGTAGTTTTTAAGTTGGCGAGCCAAAAACGTACAAATGCTTGTAAATTCGCGTTTTTAAGCAGAAATTGACGATTTTTTGCTTTTTCGCTTCGCTGGTTTAATGAGAAATCGGATTTTTTGAAAAAGTTCAATATCTCCAGTAGTTTTTAAGTTGGCGAGCCAAAAACGTACAAATGCTTGTAAATTCGCGTTTTTAAGCAGAAATTGACGATTTTTTGCTTTTTCGCTTCGCTGGTTTAATGAGAAATCGGATTTTTTGAAAAAGTTCAATATCTCCAGTAGTTTTTAAGTTGGCGAGCCAAAAACGTACAAATGCTTGTAAATTCGCGTTTTTAAGCAGAAATTGACGATTTTTTGCTTTTTCGCTTCGCTGGTTTAATGAGAAATCGGATTTTTTGAAAAAGTTCAATATCTCCAGTAGTTTTTAAGTTGGCGAGCCAAAAACGTACAAATGCTTGTAAATTCGCGTTTTTAAGCAGAAATTGACGATTTTTTGCTTTTTCGCTTCGCTGGTTTAATGAGAAATCGGATTTTTTGAAAAAGTTCAATATCTCCAGTAGTTTTTAAGTTGGCGAGCCAAAAACGTACAAATGCTTGTAAATTCGCGTTTTTAAGCAGAAATTGACGATTTTTTGCTTTTTCGCTTCGCTGGTTTAATGAGAAATCGGATTTTTTGAAAAAGTTCAATATCTCCAGTAGTTTTTAAGTTGGCGAGCCAAAAACGTACAAATGCTTGTAAATTCGCGTTTTTAAGCAGAAATTGACGATTTTTTGCTTTTTCGCTTCGCTGGTTTAATGAGAAATCGGATTTTTTGAAAAAGTTCAATATCTCCAGTAGTTTTTAAGTTTGCGAGCCAAAAACGTACAAATGCTTGTAAATTCGCGTTTTTAAGCAGAAATTGACGATTTTTTGCTTTTTCGCTTCGCTGGTTTAATGAGAAATCGGATTTTTTGAAAAAGTTCAATATCTCCAGTAGTTTTTAAGTTGGCGAGCCAAAAACGTACAAATGCTTGTAAATTCGCGTTTTTAAGCAGAAATTGACGATTTTTTGCTTTTTCGCTTCGCTGGTTTAATGAGAAATCGGATTTTTTGAAAAAGTTCAATATCTCCAGTAGTTTTTAAGTTGGCGAGCCAAAAACGTACAAATGCTTGTAAATTCGCGTTTTTAAGCAGAAATTGACGATTTTTTGCTTTTTCGCTTCGCTGGTTTAATGAGAAATCGGATTTTTTGAAAAAGTTCAATATCTCCAGTAGTTTTTAAGTTGGCGAGCCAAAAACGTACAAATGCTTGTAAATTCGCGTTTTTAAGCAGAAATTGACGATTTTTTGCTTTTTCGCTTCGCTGGTTTAATGAGAAATCGGATTTTTTGAAAAAGTTCAATATCTCCAGTAGTTTTTAAGTTGGCGAGCCAAAAACGTACAAATGCTTGTAAATTCGCGTTTTTAAGCAGAAATTGACGATTTTTTGCTTTTTCGCTTCGCTGGTTTAATGAGAAATCGGATTTTTTGAAAAAGTTCAATATCTCCAGTAGTTTTTAAGTTGGCGAGCCAAAAACGTACAAATGCTTGTAAATTCGCGTTTTTAAGCAGAAATTGACGATTTTTTGCTTTTTCGCTTCGCTGGTTTAATGAGAAATCGGATTTTTTGAAAAAGTTCAATATCTCCAGTAGTTTTTAAGTTGGCGAGCCAAAAACGTACAAATGCTTGTAAATTCGCGTTTTTAAGCAGAAATTGACGATTTTTTGCTTTTTCGCTTCGCTGGTTTAATGAGAAATCGGATTTTTTGAAAAAGTTCAATATCTCCAGTAGTTTTTAAGTTGGCGAGCCAAAAACGTACAAATGCTTGTAAATTCGCGTTTTTAAGCAGAAATTGACGATTTTTTGCTTTTTCGCTTCGCTGGTTTAATGAGAAATCGGATTTTTTGAAAAAGTTCAATATCTCCAGTAGTTTTTAAGTTGGCGAGCCAAAAACGTACAAATGCTTGTAAATTCGCGTTTTTAAGCAGAAATTGACGATTTTTTGCTTTTTCGCTTCGCTGGTTTAATGAGAAATCGGATTTTTTGAAAAAGTTCAATATCTCCAGTAGTTTTTAAGTTGGCGAGCCAAAAACGTACAAATGCTTGTAAATTCGCGTTTTTAAGCAGAAATTGACGATTTTTTGCTTTTTCGCTTCGCTGGTTTAATGAGAAATCGGATTTTTTGAAAAAGTTCAATATCTCCAGTAGTTTTTAAGTTGGCGAGCCAAAAACGTACAAATGCTTGTAAATTCGCGTTTTTAAGCAGAAATTGACGATTTTTTGCTTTTTCGCTTCGCTGGTTTAATGAGAAATCGGATTTTTTGAAAAAGTTCAATATCTCCAGTAGTTTTTAAGTTGGCGAGCCAAAAACGTACAAATGCTTGTAAATTCGCGTTTTTAAGCAGAAATTGACGATTTTTTGCTTTTTCGCTTCGCTGGTTTAATGAGAAATCGGATTTTTTGAAAAAGTTCAATATCTCCAGTAGTTTTTAAGTTGGCGAGCCAAAAACGTACAAATGCTTGTAAATTCGCGTTTTTAAGCAGAAATTGACGATTTTTTGCTTTTTCGCTTCGCTGGTTTAATGAGAAATCGGATTTTTTGAAAAAGTTCAATATCTCCAGTAGTTTTTAAGTTGGCGAGCCAAAAACGTACAAATGCTTGTAAATTCGCGTTTTTAAGCAGAAATTGACGATTTTTTGCTTTTTCGCTTCGCTGGTTTAATGAGAAATCGGATTTTTTGAAAAAGTTCAATATCTCCAGTAGTTTTTAAGTTGGCGAGCCAAAAACGTACAAATGCTTGTAAATTCGCGTTTTTAAGCAGAAATTGACGATTTTTTGCTTTTTCGCTTCGCTGGTTTAATGAGCAATCGGATTTTTTGAAAAAGTTCAATATCTCCAGTAGTTTTTAAGTTGGCGAGCCAAAAACGTACAAATGCTTGTAAATTCGCGTTTTTAAGCAGAAATTGACGATTTTTTGCTTTTTCGCTTCGCTGGTTTAATGAGAAATCGGATTTTTTGAAAAAGTTCAATATCTCCAGTAGTTTTTAAGTTGGCGAGCCAAAAACGTACAAATGCTTGTAAATTCGCGTTTTTAAGCAGAAATTGACGATTTTTTGCTTTTTCGCTTCGCTGGTTTAATGAGAAATCGGATTTTTTGAAAAAGTTCAATATCTCCAGTAGTTTTTAAGTTGGCGAGCCAAAAACGTACAAATGCTTGTAAATTCGCGTTTTTAAGCAGAAATTGACGATTTTTTGCTTTTTCGCTTCGCTGGTTTAATGAGAAATCGGATTTTTTGAAAAAGTTCAATATCTCCAGTAGTTTTTAAGTTGGCGAGCCAAAAACGTACAAATGCTTGTAAATTCGCGTTTTTAAGCAGAAATTGACGATTTTTTGCTTTTTCGCTTCGCTGGTTTAATGAGAAATCGGATTTTTTGAAAAAGTTCAATATCTCCAGTAGTTTTTAAGTTGGCGAGCCAAAAACGTACAAATGCTTGTAAATTCGCGTTTTTAAGCAGAAATTGACGATTTTTTGCTTTTTCGCTTCGCTGGTTTAATGAGAAATCGGATTTTTTGAAAAAGTTCAATATCTCCAGTAGTTTTTAAGTTGGCGAGCCAAAAACGTACAAATGCTTGTAAATTCGCGTTTTTAAGCAGAAATTGACGATTTTTTGCTTTTTCGCTTCGCTGGTTTAATGAGAAATCGGATTTTTTGAAAAAGTTCAATATCTCCAGTAGTTTTTAAGTTGGCGAGCCAAAAACGTACAAATGCTTGTAAATTCGCGTTTTTAAGCAGAAATTGACGATTTTTTGCTTTTTCGCTTCGCTGGTTTAATGAGAAATCGGATTTTTTGAAAAAGTTCAATATCTCCAGTAGTTTTTAAGTTGGCGAGCCAAAAACGTACAAATGCTTGTAAATTCGCGTTTTTAAGCAGAAATTGACGATTTTTTGCTTTTTCGCTTCGCTGGTTTAATGAGAAATCGGATTTTTTGAAAAAGTTCAATATCTCCAGTAGTTTTTAAGTTGGCGAGCCAAAAACGTACAAATGCTTGTAAATTCGCGTTTTTAAGCAGAAATTGACGATTTTTTGCTTTTTCGCTTCGCTGGTTTAATGAGAAATCGGATTTTTTGAAAAAGTTCAATATCTCCAGTAGTTTTTAAGTTGTCGAGCCAAAAACGTACAAATGCTTGTAAATTCGCGTTTTTAAGCAGAAATTGACGATTTTTTGCTTTTTCGCTTCGCTGGTTTAATGAGAAATCGGATTTTTTGAAAAAGTTCAATATCTCCAGTAGTTTTTAAGTTGGCGAGCCAAAAACGTACAAATGCTTGTAAATTCGCGTTTTTAAGCAGAAATTGACGATTTTTTGCTTTTTCGCTTCGCTGGTTTAATGAGAAATCGGATTTTTTGAAAAAGTTCAATATCTCCAGTAGTTTTTAAGTTGGCGAGCCAAAAACGTACAAATGCTTGTAAATTCGCGTTTTTAAGCAGAAATTGACGATTTTTTGCTTTTTCGCTTCGCTGGTTTAATGAGAAATCGGATTTTTTGAAAAAGTTCAATATCTCCAGTAGTTTTTAAGTTGGCGAGCCAAAAACGTACAAATGCTTGTAAATTCGCGTTTTTAAGCAGAAATTGACGATTTTTTGCTTTTTCGCTTCGCTGGTTTAATGAGAAATCGGATTTTTTGAAAAAGTTCAATATCTCCAGTAGTTTTTAAGTTGGCGAGCCAAAAACGTACAAATGCTTGTAAATTCGCGTTTTTAAGCAGAAATTGACGATTTTTTGCTTTTTCGCTTCGCTGGTTTAATGAGAAATCGGATTTTTTGAAAAAGTTCAATATCTCCAGTAGTTTTTAAGTTGGCGAGCCAAAAACGTACAAATGCTTGTAAATTCGCGTTTTTAAGCAGAAATTGACGATTTTTTGCTTTTTCGCTTCGCTGGTTTAATGAGAAATCGGATTTTTTGAAAAAGTTCAATATCTCCAGTAGTTTTTAAGTTGGCGAGCCAAAAACGTACAAATGCTTGTAAATTCGCGTTTTTAAGCAGAAATTGACGATTTTTTGCTTTTTCGCTTCGCTGGTTTAATGAGAAATCGGATTTTTTGAAAAAGTTCAATATCTCCAGTAGTTTTTAAGTTGGCGAGCCAAAAACGTACAAATGCTTGTAAATTCGCGTTTTTAAGCAGAAATTGACGATTTTTTGCTTTTTCGCTTCGCTGGTTTAATGAGAAATCGGATTTTTTGAAAAAGTTCAATATCTCCAGTAGTTTTTAAGTTGGCGAGCCAAAAACGTACAAATGCTTGTAAATTCGCGTTTTTAAGCAGAAATTGACGATTTTTTGCTTTTTCGCTTCGCTGGTTTAATGAGAAATCGGATTTTTTGAAAAAGTTCAATATCTCCAGTAGTTTTTAAGTTGGCGAGCCAAAAACGTACAAATGCTTGTAAATTCGCGTTTTTAAGCAGAAATTGACGATTTTTTGCTTTTTCGCTTCGCTGGTTTAATGAGAAATCGGATTTTTTGAAAAAGTTCAATATCTCCAGTAGTTTTTAAGTTGTCGAGCCAAAAACGTACAAATGCTTGTAAATTCGCGTTTTTAAGCAGAAATTGACGATTTTTTGCTTTTTCGCTTCGCTGGTTTAATGAGAAATCGGATTTTTTGAAAAAGTTCAATATCTCCAGTAGTTTTTAAGTTGGCGAGCCAAAAACGTACAAATGCTTGTAAATTCGCGTTTTTAAGCAGAAATTGACGATTTTTTGCTTTTTCGCTTCGCTGGTTTAATGAGAAATCGGATTTTTTGAAAAAGTTCAATATCTCCAGTAGTTTTTAAGTTTTCGAGCCAAAAACGTACAAATGCTTGTAAATTCGCGTTTTTAAGCAGAAATTGACGATTTTTTGCTTTTTCGCTTCGCTGGTTTAATGAGAAATCGGATTTTTTGAAAAAGTTCAATATCTCCAGTAGTTTTTAAGTTGGCGAGCCAAAAACGTACAAATGCTTGTAAATTCGCGTTTTTAAGCAGAAATTGACGATTTTTTGCTTTTTCGCTTCGCTGGTTTAATGAGAAATCGGATTTTTTGAAAAAGTTCAATATCTCCAGTAGTTTTTAAGTTGGCGAGCCAAAAACGTACAAATGCTTGTAAATTCGCGTTTTTAAGCAGAAATTGACGATTTTTTGCTTTTTCGCTTCGCTGGTTTAATGAGAAATCGGATTTTTTGAAAAAGTTCAATATCTCCAGTAGTTTTTAAGTTGGCGAGCCAAAAACGTACAAATGCTTGTAAATTCGCGTTTTTAAGCAGAAATTGACGATTTTTTGCTTTTTCGCTTCGCTGGTTTAATGAGAAATCGGATTTTTTGAAAAAGTTCAATATCTCCAGTAGTTTTTAAGTTGGCGAGCCAAAAACGTACAAATGCTTGTAAATTCGCGTTTTTAAGCAGAAATTGACGATTTTTTGCTTTTTCGCTTCGCTGGTTTAATGAGAAATCGGATTTTTTGAAAAAGTTCAATATCTCCAGTAGTTTTTAAGTTGGCGAGCCAAAAACGTACAAATGCTTGTAAATTCGCGTTTTTAAGCAGAAATTGACGATTTTTTGCTTTTTCGCTTCGCTGGTTTAATGAGAAATCGGATTTTTTGAAAAAGTTCAATATCTCCAGTAGTTTTTAAGTTGGCGAGCCAAAAACGTACAAATGCTTGTAAATTCGCGTTTTTAAGCAGAAATTGACGATTTTTTGCTTTTTCGCTTCGCTGGTTTAATGAGAAATCGGATTTTTTGAAAAAGTTCAATATCTCCAGTAGTTTTTAAGTTGGCGAGCCAAAAACGTACAAATGCTTGTAAATTCGCGTTTTTAAGCAGAAATTGACGATTTTTTGCTTTTTCGCTTCGCTGGTTTAATGAGAAATCGGATTTTTTGAAAAAGTTCAATATCTCCAGTAGTTTTTAAGTTGGCGAGCCAAAAACGTACAAATGCTTGTAAATTCGCGTTTTTAAGCAGAAATTGACGATTTTTTGCTTTTTCGCTTCGCTGGTTTAATGAGAAATCGGATTTTTTGAAAAAGTTCAATATCTCCAGTAGTTTTTAAGTTGGCGAGCCAAAAACGTACAAATGCTTGTAAATTCGCGTTTTTAAGCAGAAATTGACGATTTTTTGCTTTTTCGCTTCGCTGGTTTAATGAGAAATCGGATTTTTTGAAAAAGTTCAATATCTCCAGTAGTTTTTAAGTTGGCGAGCCAAAAACGTACAAATGCTTGTAAATTCGCGTTTTTAAGCAGAAATTGACGATTTTTTGCTTTTTCGCTTCGCTGGTTTAATGAGAAATCGGATTTTTTGAAAAAGTTCAATATCTCCAGTAGTTTTTAAGTTGGCGAGCCAAAAACGTACAAATGCTTGTAAATTCGCGTTTTTAAGCAGAAATTGACGATTTTTTGCTTTTTCGCTTCGCTGGTTTAATGAGAAATCGGATTTTTTGAAAAAGTTCAATATCTCCAGTAGTTTTTAAGTTGGCGAGCCAAAAACGTACAAATGCTTGTAAATTCGCGTTTTTAAGCAGAAATTGACGATTTTTTGCTTTTTCGCTTCGCTGGTTTAATGAGAAATCGGATTTTTTGAAAAAGTTCAATATCTCCAGTAGTTTTTAAGTTGGCGAGCCAAAAACGTACAAATGCTTGTAAATTCGCGTTTTTAAGCAGAAATTGACGATTTTTTGCTTTTTCGCTTCGCTGGTTTAATGAGAAATCGGATTTTTTGAAAAAGTTCAATATCTCCAGTAGTTTTTAAGTTTTCGAGCCAAAAACGTACAAATGCTTGTAAATTCGCGTTTTTAAGCAGAAATTGACGATTTTTTGCTTTTTCGCTTCGCTGGTTTAATGAGAAATCGGATTTTTTGAAAAAGTTCAATATCTCCAGTAGTTTTTAAGTTGGCGAGCCAAAAACGTACAAATGCTTGTAAATTCGCGTTTTTAAGCAGAAATTGACGATTTTTTGCTTTTTCGCTTCGCTGGTTTAATGAGAAATCGGATTTTTTGAAAAAGTTCAATATCTCCAGCAGTTTTTAAGTTTTCGAGCCAAAAACGTACAAATGCTTGTAAATTCGCGTTTTTAAGCAGAAATTGACGATTTTTTGCTTTTTCGCTTCGCTGGTTTAATGAGAAATCGGATTTTTTGAAAAAGTTCAATATCTCCAGTAGTTTTTAAGTTGGCGAGCCAAAAACGTACAAATGCTTGTAAATTCGCGTTTTTAAGCAGAAATTGACGATTTTTTGCTTTTTCGCTTCGCTGGTTTAATGAGAAATCGGATTTTTTGAAAAAGTTCAATATCTCCAGTAGTTTTTAAGTTTTCGAGCCAAAAACGTACAAATGCTTGTAAATTCGCGTTTTTAAGCAGAAATTGACGATTTTTTGCTTTTTCGCTTCGCTGGTTTAATGAGAAATCGGATTTTTTGAAAAAGTTCAATATCTTCTCCAGTAGTTTTAAGTTGGCAAGCCAAAAACGTACAAATGCTTGTAAATTCGCGTTTTTAAGCAGAAATTGACGATTTTTTGCTTTTTCGCTTCGCTGGTTTAATGAGAAATCGGATTTTTTGAAAAAGTTCAATATCTCCAGTAGTTTTTAAGTTTTCGAGCCAAAAACGTACAAATGCTTGTAAATTCGCGTTTTTAAGCAGAAATTGACGATTTTTTGCTTTTTCGCTTCGCTGGTTTAATGAGAAATCGGATTTTTTGAAAAAGTTCAATATCTCCAGTAGTTTTTAAGTTGGCGAGCCAAAAACGTACAAATGCTTGTAAATTCGCGTTTTTAAGCAGAAATTGACGATTTTTTGCTTTTTCGCTTCGCTGGTTTAATGAGAAATCGGATTTTTGAAAAAGTTCAATATCTCCAGTAGTTTTTAAGTTTTCGAGCCAAAAAGTACAAATGCTTGTAAATTCGCGTTTTTAAGCAGAAATTGACGATTTTTTGCTTTTTCGCTTCGCTGGTTTAATGAGAAATCGGATTTTTTGAAAAAGTTCAATATCTCCAGTAGTTTTTAAGTTTTCGAGACAAAAACGTACAAATGCTTGTAAATTCGCGTTTTTAAGCAGAAATTGACGATTTTTTGCTTTTTCGCTTCGCTGGTTTAATGAGAAATCGGATTTTTTGAAAAAGTTCAATATCTCCAGTAGCTTTTAAGTTGGCGAGCCAAAAACGTACAAATGCTTGTAAATTCGCGTTTTTAAGCAGAAATTGACGATTTTTTGCTTTTTCGCTTCGCTGGTTTAATGAGAAATCGGATTTTTTGAAAAAGTTCAATATCTCCAGTAGTTTTTAAGTTGGCGAGCCAAAAACGTACAAATGCTTGTAAATTCGCGTTTTTAAGCAGAAATTGATGATTTTTTGCTTTTTCGCTTCGCTGGTTTAATGAGAAATCGGATTTTTTGAAAAAGTTCAATATCTCCAGTAGTTTTTAAGTTGGCGAGCCAAAAACGTACAAATGCTTGTAAATTTGCGTTTTTAAGCAGAAATTGACGATTTTTTGCTTTTTCGCTTCGCTGGTTTAATGAGAAATCGGATTTTTTGAAAAAGTTCAATATCTCCAGTAGTTTTTAAGTTTTCGAGCCAAAAACGTACAAATGCTTGTAAATTCGCGTTTTTAAGCAGAAATTGACGATTTTTTGCTTTTTCGCTTCGCTGGTTTAATGAGAAATCGGATTTTTGAAAAAGTTCAATATCTCCAGTAGTTTTTAAGTTGGCGAGCCAAAAACGTACAAATGCTTGTAAATTCGCGTTTTTAAGCAGAAATTGACGATTTTTTGCTTTTTCGCTTCGCTGGTTTAATGAGAAATCGGATTTTTTGAAAAAGTTCAATATCTCCAGTAGTTTTTAAGTTTTCGAGCCAAAAACGTACAAATGCTTGTAAATTCGCGTTTTTAAGCAGAAATTGACGATTTTTTGCTTTTTCGCTTCGCTGGTTTAATGAGAAATCGGATTTTTTGAAAAAGTTCAATATCTCCAGTAGTTTTTAAGTTGGCGAGCCAAAAACGTACAAATGCTTGTAAATTCGCGTTTTTAAGCAGAAATTGACGATTTTTTGCTTTTTCGCTTCGCTGGTTTAATGAGAAATCGGATTTTTTGAAAAAGTTCAATATCTCCAGTAGTTTTTAAGTTGGCGAGCCAAAAACGTACAAATGCTTGTAAATTCGCGTTTTTAAGCAGAAATTGACGATTTTTGCTTTTTCGCTTCGCTGGTTTAATGAGAAATCGGATTTTTTGAAAAAGTTCAATATCTCCAGTAGTTTTTAAGTTGGCGAGCCAAAAACGTACAAATGCTTGTAAATTCGCGTTTTTAAGCAGAAATTGACGATTTTTTGCTTTTTCGCTTCGCTGGTTTAATGAGAAATCGGATTTTTTGAAAAAGTTCAATATCTCCAGTAGTTTTTAAGTTGGCGAGCCAAAAACGTACAAATGCTCGTAAATTCGCGTTTTTAAGCAGAAATTGACGATTTTTTGCTTTTTCGCTTCGCTGGTTTAATGAGAAATCGGATTTTTTGAAAAAGTTCAATATCTCCAGTAGTTTTTAAGTTGGCGAGCCAAAAACGTACAAATGCTTGTAAATTCGCGTTTTTAAGCAGAAATTGACGATTTTTTGCTTTTTCGCTTCGCTGGTTTAATGAGAAATCGGATTTTTTGAAAAAGTTCAATATCTCCAGTAGTTTTTAAGTTTTCGAGCCAAAAACGTACAAATGCTTGTAAATTCGCGTTTTTAAGCAGAAATTGACGATTTTTTGCTTTTTCGCTTCGCTGGTTTAATGAGAAATCGGATTTTTTGAAAAAGTTCAATATCTCCAGTAGTTTTTAAGTTGGCGAGCCAAAAACGTACAAATGCTTGTAAATTCGCGTTTTTAAGCAGAAATTGACGATTTTTTGCTTTTTCGCTTCGCTGGTTTAATGAGAAATCGGATTTTTTGAAAAAGTTCAATATCTCCAGTAGTTTTTAAGTTTTCGAGCCAAAAACGTACAAATGCTTGTAAATTCGCGTTTTTAAGCAGAAATTGACGATTTTTTGCTTTTTCGCTTCGCTGGTTTAATGAGAAATCGGATTTTTTGAAAAAGTTCAATATCTCCAGTAGTTTTTAAGTTTTCGAGCCAAAAACGTACAAATGCTTGTAAATTCGCGTTTTTAAGCAGAAATTGACGATTTTTTGCTTTTTCGCTTCGCTGGTTTAATGAGAAATTGGATTTTTTTAAAAAGTTCAATATCTCCAGTAGTTTTTAAGTTGGCGAGAAAAAAACGTACAAATGCTTGTAAATTCGCGTTTTTAAGCAGAAATTGACGATTTTTGGCTTTTTCGCTTCGCTGGTTTAATGAGAAATCGGATTTTTTGAAAAAGTTCAATATCTCCAGTAGTTTTTAAGTTGGCGAGCCAAAAACGTACAAATGCTTGTAAATTCGCGTTTTTAAGCAGAAATTGACGATTTTTTGCTTTTTCGCTTCGCTGGTTTAATGAGAAATCGGATTTTTTGAAAAAGTTCAATATCTCCAGTAGTTTTTAAGTTGGCGAGCCAAAAACGTACAAATGCTTGTAAATTCGCGTTTTTAAGCAGAAATTGACGATTTTTTGCTTTTTCGCTTCGCTGGTTTAATGAGAAATCGGATTTTTTGAAAAAGTTCAATATCTCCAGTAGTTTTTAAGTTTTCGAGCCAAAAACGTACAAATGCTTGTAGATTCGCGTTTTTAAGCAGAAATTGACGATTTTTTGCTTTTTCGCTTCGCTGGTTTAATGAGAAATCGGATTTTTTGAAAAAGTTCAATATCTCCAGTAGTTTTTAAGTTGGCGAGCCAAAAACGTACAAATGCTTGTAAATTCGCGTTTTTAAGCAGAAATTGACGATTTTTTGCTTTTTCGCTTCGCTGGTTTAATGAGAAATCGGATTTTTTGAAAAGTTCAATATCTCCAGTAGTTTTTAAGTTTTCGAGCCAAAAACGTACAAATGCTTGTAAATTCGCGTTTTTAAGCAGAAATTGACGATTTTTTGCTTTTTCGCTTCGCTGGTTTAATGAGAAATCGGATTTTTTGAAAAAGTTCAATATCTCCAGTAGTTTTTAAGTTTTCGAGCCAAAAACGTACAAATGCTTGTAAATTCGCGTTTTTAAGCAGAAATTGACGATTTTTTGCTTTTTCGCTTCGCTGGTTTAATGAGAAATCGGATTTTTTGAAAAAGTTCAATATCTCCAGTAGTTTTTAAGTTGGCGAGCCAAAAACGTACAAATGCTTGTAAATTCGCGTTTTTAAGCAGAAATTGACGATTTTTTGCTTTTTCGCTTCGCTGGTTTAATGAGAAATCGGATTTTTTGAAAAAGTTCAATATCTCCAGTAGTTTTTAAGTTGGCGAGCCAAAAACGTACAAATGCTTGTAAATTCGCGTTTTTAAGCAGAAATTGACGATTTTTTGCTTTTTCGCTTCGCTGGTTTAATGAGAAATCGGATTTTTTGAAAAAGTTCAATATCTCCAGTAGTTTTTAAGTTTTCGAGCCAAAAACGTACAAATGCTTGTAAATTCGCGTTTTTAAGCAGAAATTGACGATTTTTTGCTTTTTCGCTTCGCTGGTTTAATGAGAAATCGGATTTTTTGAAAAAGTTCAATATCTCCAGTAGTTTTTAAGTTGGCGAGCCAAAAACGTACAAATGCTTGTAAATTCGCGTTTTTAAGCAGAAATTGACGATTTTTTGCTTTTTCGCTTTGCTGGTTTAATGAGAAATCGGATTTTTTGAAAAAGTTCAATATCTCCAGTAGTTTTTAAGTTGTCGAGCCAAAAACGTACAAATGCTTGTAAATTCGCGTTTTTAAGCAGAAATTGACGATTTTTTGCTTTTTCGCTTCGCTGGTTTAATGAGAAATCGGATTTTTTGAAAAAGTTCAATATCTCCAGTAGTTTTTAAGTTTTCGAGCCAAAAACGTACAAATGCTTGTAAATTCGCGTTTTTAAGCAGAAATTGACGATTTTTTGCTTTTTCGCTTCGCTGGTTTAATGAGAAATCGGATTTTTTGAAAAAGTTCAATATCTCCAGTAGTTTTTAAGTTGGCGAGCCAAAAACGTACAAATGCTTGTAAATTCGCGTTTTTAAGCAGAAATTGACAATTTTTTGCTTTTTCGCTTCGCTGGTTTAATGAGAAATCGGATTTTTTGAAAAAGTTCAATATCTCCAGTAGTTTTTAAGTTTTCGAGCCAAAAACGTACAAATGCTTGTAAATTCGCGTTTTTAAGCAGAAATTGACAATTTTTTGCTTTTTCGCTTCGCTGGTTTAATGAGAAATCGGATTTTTGAAAAAGTTCAATATCTCCAGTAGTTTTTAAGTTGGCGAGCCAAAAACGTACAAATGCTTGTAAATTCGCGTTTTTAAGCAGAAATTGACGATTTTTTGCTTTTTCGCTTCGCTGGTTTAATGAGAAATCGGATTTTTTGAAAAAGTTCAATATCTCCAGTAGTTTTTAAGTTTTCGAGCCAAAAACGTACAAATGCTTGTAAATTCGCGTTTTTAAGCAGAAATTGACGATTTTTTGCTTTTTCGCTTCGCTGGTTTAATGAGAAATCGGATTTTTTGAAAAATTTCAATATCTCCAGTAGTTTTTAAGTTGGCGAGCCAAAAACCTACAAATGCTTGTAAATTCGCGTTTTTAAGCAGAAATTGACGATTTTTTGCTTTTTCGCTTCGCTGGTTTAATGAGAAATCGGATTTTTTGAAAAAGTTCAATATCTCCAGTAGTTTTTCAGTTTTCGAGCCAAAAACGTACAAATGCTTGTAAATTCGCGTTTTTAAGCAGAAATTGACGATTTTTTGCTTTTTCGCTTCGCTGGTTTAATGAGAAACCGGATTTTTTGAAAAAGTTCAATATCTCCAGTAGTTTTTAAGTTGGCGAGCCAAAAACGTACAAATGCTTGTAAATTCGCGTTTTAAGCAGAAATTAACGATTTTTTGCTTTTTCGCTTCGCTGGTTTAATAAGAAATCGGATTTTTTGAAAAAGTTCAATATCTCCAGTAGTTTTTAAGTTGGCGAGCCAAAAACGTACAAATGCTTGTAAATTCGCGTTTTTAAGCAGAAATTGACGATTTTTTGCTTTTTCGCTTCGCTGGTTTAATGAGAAATCGGATTTTTTGAAAAAGTTCAATATCTCCAGTAGTTTTTAAGTTGGCGAGCCAAAAACGTACAAATGCTTGTAAATTCGCGTTTTTAAGCAGAAATTGACGATTTTTTGCTTTTTCGCTTCGCTGGTTTAATGAGAAATCGGATTTTTTGAAAAAGTTCAATATCTCCACTAGTTTTTAAGTTTTCGAGCCAAAAACGTACAAATGCTTGTAAATTCGCGTTTTTAAGCAGAAATTGACGATTTTTTGCTTTTTCGCTTCGCTGGTTTAATGAGAAATCGGATTTTTTGAAAAAGTTCAATATCTCCAGTTGTTTTTAAGTTTTCGAGCCAAAAACGTACAAATGCTTGTAAATTCGCGTTTTTAAGCAGAAATTGACGATTTTTTGCTTTTTCGCTTCGCTGGTTTAATGAGAAATCGGATTTTTTGAAAAAGTTCAATATCTCCAGTAGTTTTTAAGTTTTCGAGCCAAAAACGTACAAATGCTTGTAAATTCGCGTTTTTAAGCAGAAATTGACGATTTTTTGCTTTTTCGCTTCGCTGGTTTAATGAGAAATCGGATTTTTTGAAAAAGTTCAATATCTCCAGTAGTTTTTAAGTTGGCGAGCCAAAAACGTACAAATGCTTGTAAATTCGCGTTTTAAGCAGAAATTGACGATTTTTTGCTTTTTCGCTTCGCTGGTTTAATGAGAAATCGGATTTTTTGAAAAGTTCAATATCTCCAGTAGTTTTTAAGTTTTCGGGCCAAAAACGTACAAATGCTTGTAAATTCGCGTTTTTAAGCAGAAATTGACGATTTTTTGCTTTTTCGCTTCACTGGTTTAATGAGAAATCGGATTTTTTGAAAAAGTTCAATATCTCCAGTAGTTTTTAAGTTTTCGAGCCAAAAACGTACAAATGCTTGTAAATTCGCGTTTTTAAGCAGAAATTGACGATTTTTTGCTTTTTCGCTTCGCTGGTTTAATGAGAAATCGGATTTTTTGAAAAAGTTCAATATATCCAGTAGTTTTTAAGTTGGCGAGCCAAAAACGTACAAATGCTTGTAAATTCGCGTTTTTAAGCAGAAATTGACGATTTTTTGCTTTTTCGCTTCGCTGGTTTAATGAGAAATCGGATTTTTTGAAAAAGTTCAATATCTCCAGTAGTTTTTAAGTTTTCGAGCCAAAAACGTACAAATGCTTGTAAATTCGCGTTTTAAGCAGAAATTGACGATTTTTTGCTTTGACAATTTTTTGCTTTTTCGCTTCGCTGGTTTAATGAGAAATCGGATTTTTTGAAAAAGTTCAATATCTCCAGTAGTTTTTAAGTTGGCGAGCCAAAAACGTACAAATGCTTGTAAATTCGCGTTTTTAAGCAGAAATTGACGATTTTTTGCTTTTTCGCTTCGCTGGTTTAATGAGAAATCGGATTTTTTGAAAAAGTTCAATATCTCCAGTAGTTTTTAAGTTGGCGAGCCAAAAACGTACAAATGCTTGTAAATTCGCGTTTTTAAGCAGAAATTGACGATTTTTTGCTTTTTCGCTTCGCTGGTTTAATGAGAAATCGGATTTTTTGAAAAAGTTCAATATCTCCAGTAGTTTTTAAGTTGGCGAGCCAAAAACGTACAAATGCTTGTAAATTCGCGTTTTTAAGCAGAAATTGACGATTTTTTGCTTTTTCGCTTCGCTGGTTTAATGAGAAATCGGATTTTTTGAAAAAGTTCAATATCTCCAGTAGTTTTTAAGTTTTCGAGCCAAAAACGTACAAATGTGTAAATTCGCGTTTTTAAGCAGAAATTGACGATTTTTTGCTTTTTCGCTTCGCTGGTTTAATGAGAAATCGGATTTTTTGAAAAAGTTCAATATCTCCAGTAGTTTTTAAGTTGGCGAGCCAAAAACGTACAAATGCTTGTAAATTCGCGTTTTTAAGCAGAAATTGACGATTTTTTGCTTTTTCGCTTCGCTGGTTTAATGAGAAATCGGATTTTTTGAAAAAGTTCAATATCTCAGTAGTTTTTAAGTTTTCGAGCCAAAAACGTACAAATGCTTGTAAATTCGCGTTTTTTAAGCAGAAATTGACGATTTTTTGCTTTTTCGCTTCGCTGGTTTAATGAGAAATCGGATTTTTTGAAAAAGTTCAATATCTCCAGTAGTTTTTAAGTTGGCGAGCCAAAAACGTACAAATGCTTGTAAATTCGCGTTTTTAAGCAGAAATTGACGATTTTTTGCTTTTTCGCTTCGCTGGTTTAATGAGAAATCGGATTTTTTGAAAAAGTTCAATATCTCCAGTAGTTTTTAAGTTTTCGAGCCAAAAACGTACAAATGCTTGTAAATTCGCGTTTTTAAGCAGAAATTGACGATTTTTTGCTTTTTCGCTTCGCTGGTTTAATGAGAAATCGGATTTTTTGAAAAAGTTCAATATCTCCAGTAGTTTTTAAGTTTTCGAGCCAAAAACGTACAAATGCTTGTAAATTCGCGTTTTTAAGCAGAAATTGACGATTTTTTGCTTTTTCGCTTCGCTGGTTTAATGAGAAATCGGATTTTTTGAAAAAGTTCAATATCTTCAGTAGTTTTTAAGTTGGCGAGCCAAAAACGTACAAATGCTTGTAAATTCGCGTTTTTAAGCAGAAATTGACGATTTTTTGCTTTTTCGCTTCGCTGGTTTAATGAGAAATCGGATTTTTTGAAAAAGTTCAATATCTCCAGTAGTTTCTAAGTTTTCGAGCCAAAAACGTACAAATGCTTGTAAATTCGCGTTTTTAAGCAGAAATTGACGATTTTGTGCTTTTTCGCTTCGCTGGTTTAATGAGAAATCGGATTTTTTGAAAAAGTTCAATATCTCCAGTAGTTTTTAAGTTGGCGAGCCAAAAACGTACAAATGCTTGTAAATTCGCGTTTTTAAGCAGCAATTGACGATTTTTGCTTTTTCGCTTCGCTGGTTTAATGAGAAATCGGATTTTTTGAAAAAGTTCAATATCTCCAGTAGTTTTTAAGTTTTCGAGCCAAAAACGTACAAATGCTTGTAAATTCGCGTTTTTAAGCAGAAATTGACAATTTTTTGCTTTTTCGCTTCGCTGGTTTAATGAGAAATCGGATTTTTGAAAAAGTTCAATATCTCCAGTAGTTTTTAAGTTGGCGAACCAAAAACGTACAAATGCTTGTAAATTCGCGTTTTTAAGCAGAAATTGACGATTTTTTGCTTTTTCGCTTCGCTGGTTTAATGAGAAATCGGATTTTTTGAAAAAGTTCAATATCTCCAGTAGTTTTTAAGTTGGCGAGCCAAAAACGTACAAATGCTTGTAAATTCGCGTTTTTAAGCAGAAATTGACGATTTTTTGCTTTTTCGCTTCGCTGGTTTAATGAGAAATCGGATTTTTTGAAAAAGTTCAATATCTCCAGTAGTTTTTAAGTTTTCGAGCCAAAAACGTACAAATGCTTGTAAATTCGCGTTTTTAAGCAGAAATTGACGATTTTTTGCTTTTTCGCTTCGCTGGTTTAATGAGAAATCGGATTTTTTGAAAAAGTTCAATATCTCCAGTAGTTTTTAAGTTGGCGAGCCAAAAACGTACAAATGCTTGTAAATTCGCGTTTTTAAGCAGAAATTGACGATTTTTTGCTTTTTCGCTTCGCTGGTTTAATGAGAAATCGGATTTTTTGAAAAAGTTCAATATCTCCAGTAGTTTTTAAGTTTTCGAGCCAAAAACGTACAAATGCTTGTAAATTCGCGTTTTTAAGCAGAAATTGACGATTTTTTGCTTTTTCGCTTCGCTGGTTTAATGAGAAATCGGATTTTTTGAAAAGTTCAATATCTCCAGTAGTTTTTAAGTTTTCGAGCCAAAAACGTACAAATGCTTGTAAATTCGCGTTTTTAAGCAGAAATTGACGATTTTTTGCTTTTTCGCTTGGCTGGTTTAATAAGAAATCAGATTTTTGAAAAAGTTCAATATCTCCAGTAGTTTTTAAGTTTTCGAGCCAAAAACGTACAAATGCTTGTAAATTTGCGTTTTTAAGCAGAAATTGACGATTTTTTGCTTTTTCGCTTCGCTGGTTTAATGAGAAATCGGATTTTTTGAAAAAGTTCAATATCTCCAGTAGTTTTTAAGTTTTCGAGCCAAAAACGTACAAATGCTTGTAAATTCGCGTTTTTAAGCAGAAATTGACGATTTTTTGCTTTTTCGCTTCGCTGGTTTAATGAGAAATCGGATTTTTTGAAAAAGTTCAATATCTCCAGTAGTTTTTAAGTTGGCGAGCCAAAAACGTACAAATGCTTGTAAATTCGCGTTTTTAAGCAGAAATTGACGATTTTTGCTTTTTCGCTTCGCTGGTTTAATGAGAAATCGGATTTTTTGAAAAAGTTCAATATCTCCAGTAGTTTTTAAGTTTTCGAGCCAAAAACGTACAAATGCTTGTAAATTCGCGTTTTTAAGCAGAAATTGACGATTTTTTGCTTTTTCGCTTCGCTGGTTTAATGAGAAATCGGATTTTTTGAAAAAGTTCAATATCTCCAGTAGTTTTTAAGTTGGCGAGCCAAAAACGTACAAATGCTTGTAAATTCGCGTTTTTAAGCAGAAATTGACGATTTTTTGCTTTTTCGCTTCGCTGGTTTAATGAGAAATCGGATTTTTTGAAAAAGTTCAATATCTCCAGTAGTTTTTAAGTTTTCGAGCCAAGAACGTACAAATGCTTGTAAATTCGCGTTTTCAAGCAGAAATTGACGATTTTTTGCTTCTTCGCTTCGCTGGTTTAATGAGAAATCGGATTTTTTGAAAAAGTTCAATATCTCCAGTAGTTTTTAAGTTGGCGAGCCAAAAACGTACAAATGCTTGTAAATTCGCGTTTTTAAGCAGAAATTGACGATTTTTTGCTTTTTCGCTTCGCTGGTTTAATGAGAAATCGGATTTTTGAAAAAGTTCAATATCTCCAGTAGTTTTTAAGTTTTCGAGCCAAAAACGTACAAATGCTTGTAAATTCGCGTTTTTAAGCAGAAATTGACGATTTTTTGCTTTTTCGCTTCGCTGGTTTAATGAGAAATCGGATTTTTTGAAAAAGTTCAATATCTCCAGTAGTTTTTAAGTTGGCGAGCCAAAAACGTACAAATGCTTGTAAATTCGCGTTTTTAAGCAGAAATTGACGATTTTTTGCTTTTTCGCTTCGGTGGTTTAATGAGAAATCGGATTTTTTGAAAAAGTTCAATATCTCCAGTAGTTTTTAAGTTTTCGAGCCAAAAACGTACAAATGCTTGTAAATTCGCGTTTTTAAGCAGAAATTGACGATTTTTTGCTTTTTCGCTTCGCTGGTTTAATGAGAAATCGGATTTTTGAAAAAGTTCAATATCTCCAGTAGTTTTTAAGTTTTCGAGCCAAAAACGTACAAATGCTTGTAAATTCGCGTTTTTAAGCAGAAATTGACGATTTTTTGCTTTTTCGCTTCGCTGGTTTAATGAGAAATCGGATTTTTTGAAAAAGTTCAATATCTCCAGTAGTTTTTAAGTTTTCGAGCCAAAAACGTACAAATGCTTGTAAATTCGCGTTTTTAAGCAGAAATTGACGATTTTTTGCTTTTTCGCTTCGCTGGTTTAATGAGAAATCGGATTTTTGAAAAAGTTTAATATCTCCAGTAGTTTTTAAGTTGGCGAGCCAAAAACGTACAAATGCTTGTAAATTCGCGTTTTTAAGCAGAAATTGACGATTTTTTGCTTTTTCGCTTCGCTGGTTTAATGAGAAATCGGATTTTTTGAAAAAGTTCAATATCTCCAGTAGTTTTTAAGTTTTCGAGCCAAAAACGTACAAATGCTTGTAAATTCGCGTTTTTAAGCAGAAATTGACGATTTTTTGCTTTTTCGCTTCGCTGGTTTAATGAGAAATCGGATTTTTTGAAAAAGTTCAATATCTCCAGTAGTTTTTAAGTTGGCGAGCCAAAAATGTACAAATGCTTGTAAATTCGCGTTTTTAAGCAGAAATTGACGATTTTTTGCTTTTTCGCTTCGCTGGTTTAATGAGAAATCGGATTTTTTGAAAAAGTTCAATATCTCCAGTAGTTTTTAAGTTTTCGAGCCAAAAACGTACAAATGCTTGTAAATTCGCGTTTTTAAGCAGAAATTGACGATTTTTTGCTTTTTCGCTTCGCTGGTTTAATGAGAAATCGGATTTTTTGAAAAAGTTTAATATCTCCAGTAGTTTTTAAGTTGGCGAGCCAAAAACGTACAAATGCTTGTAAATTCGCGTTTTTAAGCAGAAATTGACGATTTTTTGCTTTTTCGCTTCGCTGGTTTAATGAGAAATCGGATTTTTTGAAAAAGTTCAATATCTCCAGTAGTTTTTAAGTTTTCGAGCCAAAAACGTACAAATGCTTGTAAATTCGCGTTTTTAAGCAGAAATTGACGATTTTTTGCTTTTTCGCTTCGCTGGTTTAATGAGAAATCGGATTTTTTGAAAAAGTTCAATATCTCCAGTAGTTTTTAAGTTTTCGAGCCAAAAACGTACAAATGTTTGTAAATTCGCGTTTTTAAGCAGAAATTGACGATTTTTTGCTTTTTCGCTTTGCTGGTTTAATGAGAAATCGGATTTTTTGAAAAAGTTCAATATCTCCAGTAGTTTTTAAGTTGGCGAGCCAAAAACGTACAAATGCTTGTAAATTCGCGTTTTTAAGCAGAAATTGACGATTTTTTGCTGTTTTCGCTTCGCTGGTTTAATGAGAAATCGGATTTTTTGAAAAAGTTCAATATCTCCAGTAGTTTTTAAGTTGGCGAGCCAAAAACGTACAAATGCTTGTAAATTCGCGTTTTTAAGCAGAAATTGACGATTTTTTGCTTTTTCGCTTCGGTGGTTTAATGAGAAATCGGATTTTTTGAAAAAGTTCAATATCTCCAGTAGTTTTTAAGTTTTCGAGCCAAAAACGTACAAATGCTTGTAAATTCGCGTTTTTAAGCAGAAATTGACGATTTTTTGCTTTTTCGCTTCGCTGGTTTAATGAGAAATCGGATTTTTTGAAAAAGTTCAATATCTCCACTAGTTTTTAAGTTTTCGAGCCAAAAACGTACAAATGCTTGTAAATTCGCGTTTTTAAGCAGAAATTGACGATTTTTTGCTTTTTCGCTTCGCTGGTTTAATGAGAAATCGGATTTTTTGAAAAAGTTCAATATCTCCAGTAGTTTTTAAGTTGGCGAGCCAAAAACGTACAAATGCTTGTAAATTCGCGTTTTTAAGCAGAAATTGACGATTTTTTGCTTTTTCGCTTCGCTGGTTTAATGAGAAATCGGATTTTTTGAAAAAGTTCAATATCTCCAGTAGTTTTTAAGTTGGCGAGCCAAAAACGTACAAATGCTTGTAAATTCGCGTTTTTAAGCAGAAATTGACGATTTTTTGCTTTTTCGCTTCGGTGGTTTAATGAGAAATCGGATTTTTTGAAAAAGTTCAATATCTCCAGTAGTTTTTAAGTTTTCGAGCCAAAAACGTACAAATGCTTGTAAATTCGCGTTTTTAAGCAGAAATTGACGATTTTTTGCTTTTTCGCTTCGCTGGTTTATTGAGAAATCGGATTTTTTGAAAAAGTTCAATATCTCCAGTAGTTTTTAAGTTTTCGAGCCAAAAACGTACAAATGCTTGTAAATTCGCGTTTTTAAGCAGAAATTGACGATTTTTTGCTTTTTCGCTTCGCTGGTTTAATGAGAAATCGGATTTTTTGAAAAAGTTCAATATCTCCAGTAGTTTTTAAGTTTTCGAGCCAAAAACGTACAAATGCTTGTAAATTCGCGTTTTTAAGCAGAAATTGACGATTTTTTGCTTTTTCGCTTCGCTGGTTTAATGAGAAATCGGATTTTTGAAAAAGTTCAATATCTCCAGTAGTTTTTAAGTTGGCGAGCCAAAAACGTACAAATGCTTGTAAATTCGCGTTTTTAAGCAGAAATTGACGATTTTTTGCTTTTTCGCTTCGCTGGTTTAATGAGAAATCGGATTTTTTGAAAAAGTTCAATATCTCCAGTAGTTTTTAAGTTTTCGAGCCAAAAACGTACAAATGCTTGTAAATTCGCGTTTTTAAGCAGAAATTGACGATTTTTTGCTTTTTCGCTTCGCTGGTTTAATGAGAAATCGGATTTTTTGAAAAAGTTCAATATCTCCAGTAGTTTTTAAGTTGGCGAGCCAAAAACGTACAAATGCTTGTAAATTCGCGTTTTTAAGCAGAAATTGACGATTTTTTGCTTTTTCGCTTCGCTGGTTTAATGAGAAATCGGATTTTTTGAAAAAGTTCAATATCTCCAGTAGTTTTTAAGTTTTCGAGCCAAAAACGTACAAATGCTTGTAAATTCGCGTTTTTAAGCAGAAATTGACGATTTTTTGCTTTTTCGCTTCGCTGGTTTAATGAGAAATCGGATTTTTTGAAAAAGTTCAATATCTCCAGTAGTTTTTAAGTTGGCGAGCCAAAAACGTACAAATGCTTGTAAATTCGCGTTTTTAAGCAGAAATTGACGATTTTTTGCTTTTTCGCTTCGCTGGTTTAATGAGAAATCGGATTTTTTGAAAAAGTTCAATATCTCCAGTAGTTTTTAAGTTTTCGAGCCAAAAACGTACAAATGCTTGTAAATTCGCGTTTTTAAGCAGAAATTGACGATTTTTTGCTTTTTCGCTTCGCTGGTTTAATGAGAAATCGGATTTTTTGAAAAAGTTCAATATCTCCAGTAGTTTTTAAGTTTTCGAGCCAAAAACGTACAAATGTTTGTAAATTCGCGTTTTTAAGCAGAAATTGACGATTTTTTGCTTTTTCGCTTTGCTGGTTTAATGAGAAATCGGATTTTTTGAAAAAGTTCAATATCTCCAGTAGTTTTTAAGTTGGCGAGCCAAAAACGTACAAATGCTTGTAAATTCGCGTTTTTAAGCAGAAATTGACGATTTTTTGCTGTTTCGCTTCGCTGGTTTAATGAGAAATCGGATTTTTTGAAAAAGTTCAATATCTCCAGTAGTTTTAAGTTGGCGAGCCAAAAACGTACAAATGCTTGTAAATTCGCGTTTTTAAGCAGAAATTGACGATTTTTTGCTTTTTCGCTTCGGTGGTTTAATGAGAAATCGGATTTTTGAAAAAGTTCAATATCTCCAGTAGTTTTTAAGTTTTCGAGCCAAAAACGTACAAATGCTTGTAAATTCGCGTTTTTAAGCAGAAATTGACGATTTTTTGCTTTTTCGCTTCGCTGGTTTAATGAGAAATCGGATTTTTTGAAAAAGTTCAATATCTCCACTAGTTTTTAAGTTTTCGAGCCAAAAACGTACAAATGCTTGTAAATTCGCGTTTTTAAGCAGAAATTGACGATTTTTTGCTTTTTCGCTTCGCTGGTTTAATGAGAAATCGGATTTTTGAAAAAGTTCAATATCTCCAGTAGTTTTTAAGTTGGCGAGCCAAAAACGTACAAATGCTTGTAAATTCGCGTTTTTAAGCAGAAATTGACGATTTTTTGCTTTTTCGCTTCGCTGGTTTAATGAGAAATCGGATTTTTTGAAAAAGTTCAATATCTCCAGTAGTTTTTAAGTTGGCGAGCCAAAAACGTACAAATGCTTGTAAATTCGCGTTTTTAAGCAGAAATTGACGATTTTTTGCTTTTTCGCTTCGGTGGTTTAATGAGAAATCGGATTTTTTGAAAAAGTTCAATATCTCCAGTAGTTTTTAAGTTTTCGAGCCAAAAACGTACAAATGCTTGTAAATTCGCGTTTTTAAGCAGAAATTGACGATTTTTTGCTTTTTCGCTTCGCTGGTTTATTGAGAAATCGGATTTTTTGAAAAAGTTCAATATCTCCAGTAGTTTTTAAGTTTTCGAGCCAAAAACGTACAAATGCTTGTAAATTCGCGTTTTTAAGCAGAAATTGACGATTTTTGCTTTTTCGCTTCGCTGGTTTAATGAGAAATCGGATTTTTTGAAAAAGTTCAATATCTCCAGTAGTTTTTAAGTTTTCGAGCCAAAAACGTACAAATGCTTGTAAATTCGCGTTTTTAAGCAGAAATTGACGATTTTTTGCTTTTTCGCTTCGCTGGTTTAATGAGAAATCGGATTTTTTGAAAAAGTTCAATATCTCCAGTAGTTTTTAAGTTGGCGAGCCAAAAACGTACAAATGCTTGTAAATTCGCGTTTTAAGCAGAAATTGACGATTTTTTGCTTTTTCGCTTCGCTGGTTTAATGAGAAATCGGATTTTTTGAAAAAGTTCAATATCTCCAGTAGTTTTTAAGTTTTCGAGCCAAAAACGTACAAATGCTTGTAAATTCGCGTTTTTAAGCAGAAATTGACGATTTTTTGCTTTTTCGCTTCGCTGGTTTAATGAGAAATCGGATTTTTTGAAAAAGTTCAATATCTCCAGTAGTTTTTAAGTTGGCGAGCCAAAAACGTACAAATGCTTGTAAATTCGCGTTTTTAAGCAGAAATTGACGATTTTTTGCTTTTTCGCTTCGCTGGTTTAATGAGAAATCGGATTTTTTGAAAAAGTTCAATATCTCCAGTAGTTTTTAAGTTTTCGAGCCAAAAACGTACAAATGCTTGTAAATTCGCGTTTTTAAGCAGAAATTGACGATTTTTTGCTTTTTCGCTTCGCTGGTTTAATGAGAAATCGGATTTTTTGAAAAAGTTCAATATCTCCAGTAGTTTTTAAGTTGGCGAGCCAAAAACGTACAAATGCTTGTAAATTCGCGTTTTTAAGCAGAAATTGACGATTTTTTGCTTTTTCGCTTCGCTGGTTTAATGAGAAATCGGATTTTTTGAAAAAGTTCAATATCTCCAGTAGTTTTTAAGTTTTCGAGCCAAAAACGTACAAATGCTTGTAAATTCGCGTTTTTAAGCAGAAATTGACGATTTTTTGCTTTTTCGCTTCGCTGGTTTAATGAGAAATCGGATTTTTGAAAAAGTTCAATATCTCCAGTAGTTTTTAAGTTTTCGAGCCAAAAACGTACAAATGTTTGTAAATTCGCGTTTTTAAGCAGAAATTGACGATTTTTTGCTTTTTCGCTTCGCTGGTTTAATGAGAAATCGGATTTTTTGAAAAAGTTCAATATCTCCAGTAGTTTTTAAGTTGGCGAGCCAAAAACGTACAAATGCTTGTAAATTCGCGTTTTTAAGCAGAAATTGACGATTTTTTGCTGTTTCGCTTCGCTGGTTTAATGAGAAATCGGATTTTTTGAAAAAGTTCAATATCTCCAGTAGTTTTTAAGTTTTCGAGCCAAAAACGTACAAATGCTTGTAAATTCGCGTTTTTAAGCAGAAATTGACGATTTTTTGCTTTTTCGCTTCGCTGGTTTAATGAGAAATCGGATTTTTTGAAAAAGTTCAATATCTAAAGTAGTTTTTAAGTTGGCGAGCCAAAAACGTACAAATGCTTGTAAATTCGCGTTTTTAAGCAGAAATTGACGATTTTTTGCTTTTTCGCTTCGCTGGTTTAATGAGAAATCGGATTTTTTGAAAAAGTTCAATATCTCCAGTAGTTTTTAAGTTGGCGAGCCAAAAACGTACAAATGCTTGTAAATTCGCGTTTTTAAGCAGAAATTGACGATTTTTTGCTTTTTCGCTTCGCTGGTTTAATGAGAAATCGGATTTTTTGAAAAAGTTCAATATCTCCAGTAGTTTTTAAGTTTTCGAGCCAAAAACGTACAAATGCTTGTAAATTCGCGTTTTTAAGCAGAAATTGACGATTTTTTGCTTTTTCGCTTCGCTGGTTTAATGAGAAATCGGATTTTTTGAAAAAGTTCAATATCTCCAGTAGTTTTTAAGTTGGCGAGCCAAAAACGTACAAATGCTTGTAAATTCGCGTTTTTAAGCAGAAATTGACGATTTTTTGCTTTTTCGCTTCGCTGGTTTAATGAGAAATCGGATTTTTTGAAAAAGTTCAATATCTCCAGTAGTTTTTAAGTTTTCGAGCCAAAAACGTACAAATGCTTGTAAATTCGCGTTTTTAAGCAGAAATTGACGATTTTTTGCTTTTTCGCTTCGCTGGTTTAATGAGAAATCGGATTTTTTGAAAAAGTTCAATATCTCCAGTAGTTTTTAAGTTGGCGAGCCAAAAACGTACAAATGCTTGTAAATTCGCGTTTTTAAGCAGAAATTGACGATTTTTTGCTTTTTCGCTTCGCTGGTTTAATGAGAAATCGGATTTTTTGAAAAAGTTCAATATCTCCAGTAGTTTTTAAGTTTTCGAGCCAAAAACGTACAAATGCTTGTAAATTCGCGTTTTTAAGCAGAAATTGACGATTTTTTGCTTTTTCGCTTCGCTGGTTTAATGAGAAATCGGATTTTTTGAAAAAGTTCAATATCTCCAGTAGTTTTTAAGTTTTCGAGCCAAAAACGTACAAATGTTTGTAAATTCGCGTTCTTAAGCAGAAATTGACGATTTTTTGCTTTTTCGCTTCGCTGGTTTAATGAGAAATCGGATTTTTTGAAAAAGTTCAATATCTCCAATAGTTTTTAAGTTGGCGAGCCAAAAACGTACAAATGCTTGTAAATTCGCGTTTTTAAGCAGAAATTGACGATTTTTTGCTTTTTCGCTTCGCTGGTTTAATGAGAAATCGGATTTTTTGAAAAAGTTCAATATCTCCAGTAGTTTTTAAGTTTTCGAGCCAAAAACGTACAAATGCTTGTAAATTTGCGTTTTTAAGCAGAAATTGACGATTTTTGCTTTTTCGCTTCGCTGGTTTAATGAGAAATCGGATTTTTTGAAAAAGTTCAATATCTCCAGTAGTTTTTAAGTTGGCGAGCCAAAAACGTACAAATGCTTGTAAATTCGCGTTTTTAAGCAGAAATTGACGATTTTTTGCTTTTTCGCTTCGCTGGTTTAATGAGAAATCGGATTTTTTGAAAAAGTTCAATATCTCCAGTAGTTTTTAAGTTGGCGAGCCAAAAACGTACAAATGCTTGTAAATTCGCGTTTTTAAGCAGAAATTGACGATTTTTTGCTTTTTCGCTTCGCTGGTTTAATGAGAAATCGGATTTTTTGAAAAAGTTCAATATCTCCAGTAGTTTTTAAGTTGTCGAGCCAAAAACGTACAAATGCTTGTAAATTCGCGTTTTTAAGCAGAAATTGACGATTTTTTGCTTTTTCGCTTCGCTGGTTTAATGAGAAATCGGATTTTTTGAAAAAGTTCAATATCTCCAGTAGTTTTTAAGTTTTCGAGCCAAAAACGTACAAATGCTTGTAAATTCGCGTTTTTAAGCAGAAATTGACGATTTTTTGCATTTTCGCTTCGCTGGTTTAATGAGAAATCGGATTTTTTGAAAAAGTTCAATATCTCCAGTAGTTTTTAAGTTGGCGAGCCAAAAACGTACAAATGCTTGTAAATTCGCGTTTTTAAGCAGAAATTGACGATTTTTTGCTTTTTCGCTTCGCTGGTTTAATGAGAAATCGGATTTTTTGAAAAAGTTCAATATCTCCAGTAGTTTTTAAGTTTTCGAGCCAAAAACGTACAAATGCTTGTAAATTCGCGTTTTTAAGCAGAAATTGACGATTTTTTGCTTTTTCGCTTCGCTGGTTTAATGAGAAATCGGATTTTTTGAAAAAGTTCAATATCTCCAGTAGTTTTTAAGTTGGCGAGCCAAAAACGTACAAATGCTTGTAAATTCGCGTTTTTAAGCAGAAATTGACGATTTTTTGCTTTTTCGCTTCGCTGGTTTAATGAGAAATCGGATTTTTTGAAAAAGTTCAATATCTCCAGTAGTTTTTAAGTTTTCGAGCCAAAAACGTACAAATGCTTGTAAATTCGCGTTTTTAAGCAGAAATTGACGATTTTTTGCTTTTTCGCTTCGCTGGTTTAATGAGAAATCGGATTTTTTGAAAAAGTTCAATATCTCCAGTAGTTTTTAAGTTGGCGAGCCAAAAACGTACAAATGCTTGTAAATTCGCGTTTTTAAGCAGAAATTGACGATTTTTTGCTTTTTCGCTTCGCTGGTTTAATGAGAAATCGGATTTTTTGAAAAAGTTCAATATCTCCAGTAGTTTTTAAGTTTTCGAGCCAAAAACGTACAAATGCTTGTAAATTCGCGTTTTTAAGCAGAAATTGACGATTTTTTGCTTTTTCGCTTCGCTGGTTTAATGAGAAATCGGATTTTTTGAAAAAGTTCAATATCTCCAGTAGTTTTTAAGTTGGCGAGCCAAAAACGTACAAATGCTTGTAAATTCGCGTTTTTAAGCAGAAATTGACGATTTTTTGCTTTTTCGCTTCGCTGGTTTAATGAGAAATCGGATTTTTTGAAAAAGTTCAATATCTCCAGTAGTTTTTAAGTTTTCGAGCCAAAAACGTACAAATGCTTGTAAATTCGCGTTTTTAAGCAGAAATTGACGATTTTTTGCTTTTTCGCTTCGCTGGTTTAATGAGAAATCGGATTTTTTGAAAAAGTTCAATATCTCCAGTAGTTTTTAAGTTTTCGAGCCAAAAACGTACAAATGCTTGTAAATTCGCGTTTTTAAGCAGAAATTGACGATTTTTTGCTTTTTCGCTTCGCTGGTTTAATGAGAAATCGGATTTTTTGAAAAAGTTCAATATCTCCAGTAGTTTTTAAGTTGGCGAGCCAAAAACGTACAAATGCTTGTAAATTCGCGTTTTTAAGCAGAAATTGACGATTTTTTGCTTTTTCGCTTCGCTGGTTTAATGAGAAATCGGATTTTTTGAAAAAGTTCAATATCTCCAGTAGTTTTTAAGTTTTCGAGCCAAAAACGTACAAATGCTTGTAAATTCGCGTTTTTAAGCAGAAATTGACGATTTTTTGCTTTTTCGCTTCGCTGGTTTAATGAGAAATCGGATTTTTTGAAAAAGTTCAATATCTCCAGTAGTTTTTAAGTTGGCGAGCCAAAAACGTACAAATGCTTGTAAATTCGCGTTTTTAAGCAGAAATTGACGATTTTTTGCTTTTTCGCTTCGCTGGTTTAATGAGAAATCGGATTTTTTGAAAAAGTTCAATATCTCCAGTAGTTTTTAAGTTGTCGAGCCAAAAACGTACAAATGCTTGTAAATTCGCGTTTTTAAGCAGAAATTGACGATTTTTTGCTTTTTCGCTTCGCTGGTTTAATGAGAAATCGGATTTTTTGAAAAAGTTCAATATCTCCAGTAGTTTTTAAGTTGGCGAGCCAAAAACGTACAAATGCTTGTAAATTCGCGTTTTTAAGCAGAAATTGACGATTTTTTGCTTTTTCGCTTCGCTGGTTTAATGAGAAATCGGATTTTTTGAAAAAGTTCAATATCTCCAGTAGTTTTTAAGTTGGCGAGCCAAAAACGTACAAATGCTTGTAAATTCGCGTTTTTAAGCAGAAATTGACGATTTTTTGCTTTTTCGCTTCGCTGGTTTAATGAGAAATCGGATTTTTTGAAAAAGTTCAATATCTCCAGTAGTTTTTAAGTTGGCGAGCCAAAAACGTACAAATGCTTGTAAATTCGCGTTTTTAAGCAGAAATTGACGATTTTTTGCTTTTTCGCTTCGCTGGTTTAATGAGAAATCGGATTTTTTGAAAAAGTTCAATATCTCCAGTAGTTTTTAAGTTTTCGAGCCAAAAACGTACAAATGCTTGTAAATTCGCGTTTTTAAGCAGAAATTGACGATTTTTTGCTTTTTCGCTTCGCTGGTTTAATGAGAAATCGGATTTTTTGAAAAAGTTCAATATCTCCAGTAGTTTTTAAGTTTTCGAGCCAAAAACGTACAAATGCTTGTAAATTCGCGTTTTTAAGCAGAAATTGACGATTTTTTGCATTTTCGCTTCGCTGGTTTAATGAGAAATCGGATTTTTTGAAAAAGTTCAATATCTCCAGTAGTTTTTAAGTTGGCGAGCCAAAAACGTAAAAATGCTTGTAAATTCGCGTTTTTAAGCAGAAATTGACGATTTTTTGCTTTTTCGCTTCGCTGGTTTAATGAGAAATCGGATTTTTTGAAAAAGTTCAATATCTCCAGTAGTTTTTAAGTTTTCGAGCCAAAAACGTACAAATGCTTGTAAATTCGCGTTTTTAAGCAGAAATTGACGATTTTTTGCTTTTTCGCTTCGCTGGTTTAATGAGAAATCGGATTTTTTGAAAAAGTTCAATATCTCCAGTAGTTTTTAAGTTGGCGAGCCAAAAACGTACAAATGCTTGTAAATTCGCGTTTTTAAGCAGATATTGACGATTTTTTGCTTTTTCGCTTCGCTGGTTTAATGAGAAATCGGATTTTTTGAAAAAGTTCAATATCTCCAGTAGTTTTAAGTTTTCGAGCCAAAAACGTACAAATGCTTGTAAATTCGCGTTTTTAAGCAGAAATTGACGATTTTTTGCTTTTTCGCTTCGCTGGTTTAATGAGAAATCGGATTTTTTGAAAAAGTTCAATATCTCCAGTAGTTTTTAAGTTTTCGAGCCAAAAACGTACAAATGCTTGTAAATTCGCGTTTTTAAGCAGAAATTGACGATTTTTTGCTTTTTCGCTTCGCTGGTTTAATGAGAAATCGGATTTTTTGAAAAAGTTCAATATCTCCAGTAGTTTTTAAGTTGGCGAGCCAAAAACGTACAAATGCTTGTAAATTCGCGTTTTTAAGCAGAAATTGACGATTTTTTGCTTTTTCGCTTCGCTGGTTTAATGAGAAATCGGATTTTTTGAAAAAGTTCAATATCTCCAGTAGTTTTTAAGTTTTCGAGCCAAAAACGTACAAATGCTTGTAAATTCGCGTTTTTAAGCAGAAATTGACGATTTTTTGCTTTTTCGCTTCGCTGGTTTAATGAGAAATCGGATTTTTTGAAAAAGTTCAATATCTCCAGTAGTTTTAAGTTGGCGAGCCAAAAACGTACAAATGCTTGTAAATTCGCGTTTTAAGCAGAAATTGACGATTTTTGCTTTTTCGCTTCGCTGGTTTAATGAGAAATCGGATTTTTTGAAAAAGTTTAATATCTCCAGTAGTTTTTAAGTTTTCGAGCCAAAAACGTACAAATGCTTGTAAATTCGCGTTTTTAAGCAGAAATTGACGATTTTTTGCTTTTTCGCTTCGCTGGTTTAATGAGAAATCGGATTTTTTGAAAAAGTTCAATATCTCCAGTAGTTTTTAAGTTGGCGAGCCAAAAACGTACAAATGCTTGTAAATTCGCGTTTTTAAGCAGAAATTGACGATTTTTTGCTTTTTCGCTTCGCTGGTTTAATGAGAAATCGGATTTTTTGAAAAAGTTCAATATCTCCAGTAGTTTTTAAGTTTTCGAGCCAAAAACGTACAAATGCTTGTAAATTCGCGTTTTTAAGCAGAAATTGACGATTTTTTGCTTTTTCGCTTCGCTGGTTTAATGAGAAATCGGATTTTTTGAAAAAGTTCAATATCTCCAGTAGTTTTTAAGTTTTCGAGCCAAAAACGTACAAATGCTTGTAAATTCGCGTTTTTAAGCAGAAATTGACGATTTTTTGCTTTTTCGCTTCGCTGGTTTAATGAGAAATCGGATTTTTTAAAAAAGTTCAATATCTCCAGTAGTTTTTAAGTTTTCGAGCCAAAAACGTACAAATGCTTGTAAATTCGCGTTTTTAAGCAGAAATTGACGATTTTTTGCTTTTTCGCTTCGCTGGTTTAATGAGAAATCGGATTTTTTGAAAAAGTTCAATATCTCCAGTAGTTTTTAAGTTTTCGAGCCAAAAACGTACAAATGCTTGTAAATTCGCGTTTTTAAGCAGAAATTGACGATTTTTTGCTTTTTCGCTTCGCTGGTTTAATGAGAAATCGGATTTTTTGAAAAAGTTCAATATCTCCAGTAGTTTTTAAGTTTTCGAGCCAAAAACGTACAAATGCTTGTAAATTCGCGTTTTTAAGCAGAAATTGACGATTTTTTGCTTTTTCGCTTCGCTGGTTTAATGAGAAATCGGATTTTTTGAAAAAGTTCAATATCTCCAGTAGTTTTTAAGTTGGCGAGCCAAAAACGTACAAATGCTTGTAAATTCGCGTTTTTAAGCAGAAATTGACGATTTTTTGCTTTTTCGCTTCGCTGGTTTAATGAGAAATCGGATTTTTTGAAAAAGTTCAATATCTCCAGTAGTTTTTAAGTTTTCGAGCCAAAAACGTACAAATGCTTGTAAATTCGCGTTTTTAAGCAGAAATTGACGATTTTTTGCTTTTTCGCTTCGCTGGTTTAATGAGAAATCGGATTTTTTGAAAAAGTTCAATATCTCCAGTAGTTTTTAAGTTTTCGAGCCAAAAACGTACAAATGCTTGTAAATTCGCGTTTTTAAGCAGAAATTGACGATTTTTTGCTTTTTCGCTTCGCTGGTTTAATGAGAAATCGGATTTTTTGAAAAAGTTCAATATCTCCAGTAGTTTTTAAGTTTTCGAGCCAAAAACGTACAAATGATTGTAAATTCGCGTTTTTAAGCAGAAATTGACGATTTTTTGCTTTTTCGCTTCGCTGGTTTAATGAGAAATCGGATTTTTTGAAAAAGTTCAATATCTCCAGTAGTTTTTAAGTTGGCGAGCCAAAAACGTACAAATGCTTGTAAATTCGCGTTTTTAAGCAGAAATTGACGATTTTTTGCTTTTTCGCTTCGCTGGTTTAATGAGAAATCGGATTTTTTGAAAAAGTTCAATATCTCCAGTAGTTTTTAAGTTTTCGAGCCAAAAACGTACAAATGCTTGTAAATTCGCGTTTTTAAGCAGAAATTGACGATTTTTTGCTTTTTCGCTTCGCTGGTTTAATGAGAAATCGGATTTTTTGAAAAAGTTCAATATCTCCAGTAGTTTTTAAGTTGGCGAGCCAAAAACGTACAAATGCTTGTAAATTCGCGTTTTTAAGCAGAAATTGACGATTTTTTGCTTTTTCGCTTCGCTGGTTTAATGAGAAATCGGATTTTTTGAAAAAGTTCAATATCTCCAGTAGTTTTTAAGTTTTCGAGCCAAAAACGTACAAATGCTTGTAAATTCGCGTTTTTAAGCAGAAATTGACGATTTTTTGCTTTTTCGCTTCGCTGGTTTAATGAGAAATCGGATTTTTTGAAAAAGTTCAATATCTCCAGTAGTTTTTAAGTTTTCGAGCCAAAAACGTACAAATGCTTGTAAATTCGCGTTTTTAAGCAGAAATTGACGATTTTTTGCTTTTTCGCTTCGCTGGTTTAATGAGAAATCGGATTTTTTGAAAAAGTTCAATATCTCCAGTAGTTTTTAAGTTGGCGAGCCAAAAACGTACAAATGCTTGTAAATTCGCGTTTTTAAGCAGAAATTGACGATTTTTTGCTTTTTCGCTTCGCTGGTTTAATGAGAAATCGGATTTTTTGAAAAAGTTCAATATCTCCAGTAGTTTTTAAGTTTTCGAGCCAAAAACGTACAAATGCTTGTAAATTCGCGTTTTTAAGCAGAAATTGACGATTTTTTGCTTTTTCGCTTCGCTGGTTTAATGAGAAATCGGATTTTTTGAAAAAGTTCAATATCTCCAGTAGTTTTTAAGTTGGCGAGCCAAAAACGTACAAATGCTTGTAAATTCGCGTTTTTAAGCAGAAATTGACGATTTTTTGCTTTTTCGCTTCGCTGGTTTAATGAGAAATCGGATTTTTTGAAAAAGTTCAATATCTCCAGTAGTTTTTAAGTTTTCGAGCCAAAAACGTACAAATGCTTGTAAATTCGCGTTTTTAAGCAGAAATTGACGATTTTTTGCTTTTTCGCTTCGCTGGTTTAATGAGAAATCGGATTTTTTGAAAAAGTTCAATATCTCCAGTAGTTTTTAAGTTGGCGAGCCAAAAACGTACAAATGCTTGTAAATTCGCGTTTTTAAGCAGAAATTGACGATTTTTTGCTTTTTCGCTTCGCTGGTTTAATGAGAAATCGGATTTTTTGAAAAAGTTCAATATCTCCAGTAGTTTTTAAGTTGGCGAGCCAAAAACGTACAAATGCTTGTAAATTCGCGTTTTTAAGCAGAAATTGACGATTTTTTGCTTTTTCGCTTCGCTGGTTTAATGAGAAATCGGATTTTTTGAAAAAGTTCAATATCTCCAGTAGTTTTTAAGTTGGCGAGCCAAAAACGTACAAATGCTTGTAAATTCGCGTTTTTAAGCAGAAATTGACGATTTTTTGCTTTTTCGCTTCGCTGGTTTAATGAGAAATCGGATTTTTTGAAAAAGTTCAATATCTCCAGTAGTTTTTAAGTTTTCGAGCCAAAAACGTACAAATGCTTGTAAATTCGCGTTTTTAAGCAGAAATTGACGATTTTTTGCTTTTTCGCTTCGCTGGTTTAATGAGAAATCGGATTTTTTGAAAAAGTTCAATATCTCCAGTAGTTTTTAAGTTTTCGAGCCAAAAACGTACAAATGCTTGTAAATTCGCGTTTTTAAGCAGAAATTGACGATTTTTTGCTTTTTCGCTTCGCTGGTTTAATGAGAAATCGGATTTTTTGAAAAAGTTCAATATCTCCAGTAGTTTTTAAGTTTTCGAGCCAAAAACGTACAAATGCTTGTAAATTCGCGTTTTTAAGCAGAAATTGACGATTTTTTGCTTTTTCGCTTCGCTGGTTTAATGAGAAATCGGATTTTTTGAAAAAGTTCAATATCTCCAGTAGTTTTTAAGTTGGCGAGCCAAAAACGTACAAATGCTTGTAAATTCGCGTTTTTAAGCAGAAATTGACGATTTTTTGCTTTTTCGCTTCGCTGGTTTAATGAGAAATCGGATTTTTTGAAAAAGTTCAATATCTCCAGTAGTTTTTAAGTTTTCGAGCCAAAAACGTACAAATGCTTGTAAATTCGCGTTTTTAAGCAGAAATTGACGATTTTTTGCTTTTTCGCTTCGCTGGTTTAATGAGAAATCGGATTTTTTGAAAAAGTTCAATATCTCCAGTAGTTTTTAAGTTGGCGAGCCAAAAACGTACAAATGCTTGTAAATTCGCGTTTTTAAGCAGAAATTGACGATTTTTTGCTTTTTCGCTTCGCTGGTTTAATGAGAAATCGGATTTTTTGAAAAAGTTCAATATCTCCAGTAGTTTTTAAGTTGGCGAGCCAAAAACGTACAAATGCTTGTAAATTCGCGTTTTTAAGCAGAAATTGACGATTTTTTGCTTTTTCGCTTCGCTGGTTTAATGAGAAATCGGATTTTTTGAAAAAGTTCAATATCTCCAGTAGTTTTTAAGTTGGCGAGCCAAAAACGTACAAATGCTTGTAAATTCGCGTTTTTAAGCAGAAATTGACGATTTTTTGCTTTTTCGCTTCGCTGGTTTAATGAGAAATCGGATTTTTTGAAAAAGTTCAATATCTCCAGTAGTTTTTAAGTTTTCGAGCCAAAAACGTACAAATGCTTGTAAATTCGCGTTTTTAAGCAGAAATTGACGATTTTTTGCTTTTTCGCTTCGCTGGTTTAATGAGAAATCGGATTTTTTGAAAAAGTTCAATATCTCCAGTAGTTTTTAAGTTTTCGAGCCAAAAACGTACAAATGCTTGTAAATTCGCGTTTTTAAGCAGAAATTGACGATTTTTTGCTTTTTCGCTTCGCTGGTTTAATGAGAAATCGGATTTTTTGAAAAAGTTCAATATCTCCAGTAGTTTTTAAGTTGGCGAGCCAAAAACGTACAAATGCTTGTAAATTCGCGTTTTTAAGCAGAAATTGACGATTTTTTGCTTTTTCGCTTCGCTGGTTTAATGAGAAATCGGATTTTTTGAAAAAGTTCAATATCTCCAGTAGTTTTTAAGTTGGCGAGCCAAAAACGTACAAATGCTTGTAAATTCGCGTTTTTAAGCAGAAATTGACGATTTTTTGCTTTTTCGCTTCGCTGGTTTAATGAGAAATCGGATTTTTTGAAAAAGTTCAATATCTCCAGTAGTTTTTAAGTTTGCGAGCCAAAAACGTACAAATGCTTGTAAATTCGCGTTTTTAAGCAGAAATTGACGATTTTTTGCTTTTTCGCTTCGCTGGTTTAATGAGAAATCGGATTTTTTGAAAAAGTTCAATATCTCCAGTAGTTTTTAAGTTGGCGAGCCAAAAACGTACAAATGCTTGTAAATTCGCGTTTTTAAGCAGAAATTGACGATTTTTGCTGTTTCGCTTCGCTGGTTTAATGAGAAATCGGATTTTTTGAAAAAGTTCAATATCTCCAGTAGTTTTTAAGTTGGCGAGCCAAAAACGTACAAATGCTTGTAAATTCGCGTTTTTAAGCAGAAATTGACGATTTTTTATTTTTTCGCTTGGCTGGTTTAATGAGAAATCGGATTTTTTGAAAAAGTTCAATATCTCCAGTAGTTTTTAAGTTGGCGAGCCAAAAACGTACAAATGCTTGTAAATT